>SRSE01000744.1:1325000-2650000 GCA_005024645.1 Planiliza haematocheilus | reverse complement strand
TGTCTGCGTTGGGTTCAGTTTTCATCCTGAGACGTTTCTGATCCAATCTATAACTCATTTACACGTAGACACGTTCCATAAACAACTCCCACTGGGGAACAAAACACGCAACAAATTCAAATAGTTTCCCACTGGCATAAATCAAACAGTGGACAGGCCCTGGGCAGGACTCATGCTAATCTGAGCTGGGTTTCATCATGTGTATGCAGGCTACATATTCAAGTGTCCTTGTGAAGATAGTATCATTATTTCTCATGTCGCCCACATTAATTGGGTCAGCAGCTGCGAGAAGCTTGACCTGCGCTGTTGCTTGGCAACTGTTTCCCAAGCATATAGAAAAACACAAACCAGAACTTTTGTCACCAGGAATTTACCCAACAAGATCTGTAACCTTGTTCAGATGGATTCACATACTATTGAGATCATGGAAAAACAAAAAGGTCTAATGTAAGAAATGTATTAATTTATTGGTAACACAAAGTTCAACAGATGTACAATACACCGCATACAATGTCCTCTGCTTTCAAAAACACAGGAATTTAAGGACATGTCAACACAATGACAACAGTCTGAGAAACAAAGACGAAGCCCTCACTTTAAAGCAGTCCTTCTCAAATAGTGGGGCGCGCGCCCCTGGGGGGGCGCCGTGCAATGCCTGAGGGGGCGCGAGCGCTTGCTCTTGTTGTATTCGATTAAAGTGTAATTGCGCATCCAGAACGTAGGTGGCAGTGGCGCTCTCATTGTGCGCACTATTAGCTCTGTGGTGTTTTTTAACAGAGCCGGCGGTAAGAGATGTAAACAAACTGAGGAACATGGAAAAATATTTGACAGGGATGAAAAGAAAGGCCGTAAGAGAGGAAGATAATAAGACAAAGTAAAGTCACTCAAAACCCAAGACAAGGAAATATGACGAAACGTCGAAACATATGTAGCGCTTGGCTTCCCTGTAACTACGGTCGGGGACGAGGAAAAACCGTACCGGTATGTTTGTTCAGAGAAAACGCTCCGAATATTGCCAGCAATCATCCCGTTTTGTGACTGCTACGTCATTTAACCAGCGAGCACTGTTGGCATCATATAAGGTAAAATAGTTAAATAATAAATAAATAATTTAATACCTAAATAGTTAAAGGATTATTTTTTATTCAGGGAAATTGCACTAATGCACTAATCTTTTCTGTAAGAGACTAAGAACAAGTTAATAAAGTTATTCCATGTCTTTTTCTTTCTCTGTACATATAACAAGTTTTGTGGACAAATTATACTAATTGTAATGGGGGGGGGGGGGGGGGGGGGGGGCGCAACAATTTCTTCTTCCTAAGGGGGGCATAACAGAAAATAATTGAGAACCACTGCTTTAAAGCAAAGCACAACATCTGCATTACAAACATATTAGAGCCCCTTCATGTCCAAAGAGGCCCTTTGGTGAAACACTAATATTTTACGTCTGCAGAGTTTTAATGTATAAAAGGATAATTACAGAACCGAGAGCTGCAAACCAATTATGCTAAATAAACTGACCTCTTCACAGAATGGCCTTTGTCAAAAACAAGTGTAGTAGCAAACACCCACACACTTCACAAGCCTCCACACACACACACACACAACGTGCTGTTTAGTAAAAAAAAACATTACAGACACAAATGGATGTCTCTGCCTCCACAACACACACACATTCACACACATTCACACACAGGGGACCTCTGTATGGAATGTGTCACCAGAATAATCCTAAAGTTTTACACTGTCATGTACGGTATACTCAGTTAATGAATTCAAACATGTACACAGAGCTATTATAGGTGATTAATTATGGGCAAACAAACCATTCATCAAATGGCTAGTCACCTTTCTTAAAATATTTTTTAATTTAGTGATTTTTAAATTCAATAATTCGTTAACATCATAATACAGATACTGAATCACTGATCTTTCATTTGCTTTAGTTTTTTGAGTATATTAATACATAAATGTAAAGAATCATGTAATTGTATAATCAATCAAACGATTAAAAAGGCTGCAATACTGATCTGACAGCCAAGGCTACACAGAGGCTGTAGCTCTGTTCTGTTTTATGACCACATCTACATGGTCACTGACAAACAAAGCACATTACGTCAAAAACAAAATACATCAATGTTGTCAGTATTTGGGAGCTTAAGATGTAGCTATTTAGTTTAGAGGACACTGTCGTATATTGTTGTGCAATATACTATAGATTGATACAAAAAGATCCACAGAATATCATTCCAAGTTGTCACTGAAATAATTCCTTTTAAGTTAACATATCTTCTCATCTTCTCAGTAATACTTTAAAGTGACTGTCTCATTTGGTATATTCACTCCTGAATGTATGCAAAGTACTGCCCAATATATTATGACTTATACTTGGCAATTGCATTTGCACTTTTTTGCCAAAACCCCCAAACACATATACATGTATACATGTCAGAAAAAATGCGTAACACACCCCCCCCCCCCCCCCCCCCCCCCCCCCCAAAAAAAAAAAAAAACCTACAACACAGAAAAAGCCACATTTAAAGCCAGGATAAAGATAAATGTTGAAGCGTTCAAATGTGTGTCCAAATAAATATTTTTCATCCATTTGACTGTAAAACTGCTTCTAAAACTTTTACGGTTTCCATGAAAACATAAAGAAGCCCTGAGCTTTGGAGAAGAAGCCATTCCTGCACATCAATGACATGTTTAAACCACCTTACAGACTCTGTTGGTATTCAGTGAAGGTGCCGCAGCCACATGACCAATCATGAGGTGGCTTGTTGCTTTGCCATTTCATCTATATTGTTTGCGTTTAATACCTCTGCAACTAATATCAAATGAAAGGATACAAAGAAGACATTAGTGAACATTTATCTTGATAATCATGTCATTTTAACAAGAAATATACTATATATATTTAAAATTGAGTAAACCTTGTTACATACTCCACAAGAACAGAGAAATTTGTTTTCTTGAGGTGGCATGAACAAGAACAAAGTTTGTTCTGGTCTGGTCATTTATACTTCATGAGAAAATCAGGTGCAGACATTTCAGCTTTTTTGCATTTACCCACTTCCACAAGCAGTAAGACCTTTCAAACTTAATTCTCAGTTCTTGTCGAGTATGTAACAGCCTTAAAAGTGACATCACAGGGGAATAAATGAAAAGTCTGAGGATCCAATGAGGTAACAATTGTCCGTTTGACATGAAAACAAATATGACATTATCAGAGCAGACTATAACTGGGACATCTTTCATTTTATTAACTATACTGTAGGTTGTTAAAATATGTTTTTGTCTGGATCTGTATCTATGAAATATCAAGGCACACTGTAGCTGACTGCAATGTTACAGCTGCAGAAATACTCTTCTAATATAGGCACCCATTAGTTAATTATGAAAATCAGAAATCCAAACAAGCACCATGTCAGTAAAGAGTTTGCATTCCGTTTCAAAACATCTGCTTGTTATAAGAATTGGTGCCATTTTAGACGCTTTAAAAAAATATATACTAATATGACTGCGAATTGGTCAGTCTGTCCTTTGCTTGAATATTTGTGTTGGTCACCTTTCTTTTGCAGCTTGTTCTTATTTAAAGAAAAGTTCAAGACCATGAAGAACTACATCTCTCTCTCTGATCATCTTTTCCAACCTTTGGAGTTTGTAAGTTCATGGAGAGAGTTCATGGACGTCAAAGGAGACCGCTGGTTCATCTGGCGGTGCACTGTCAACCACAATGCTTGGATGTGTCTCTTGGGTGTCCGTGGACACAGTTGAATTCGTAGAGGGTGTCGCACTAAAGTGTGGCCCATCCACCGACAGAAACATCGGTGTTCCCAGTCGTTTTAGACCGTCACTCATGGTCATATTCGTCTCCTCTGGCGTCACACCCATCTCCTTGCTGTACTCTGATGGCGACTTCCTCTTTATCCTCTCATACGATTTGTCTTGATTTTCCGCGAAGGTCTCGCTGTCCTGAAATCGACCGAACAACCATATGAAGAACCCGAAGAGGACGAACGCTGCCAGGCTTGGAATAAAGGCCAGGCATTTGACATCCAGACTGGATCCGACGTAGCGGCTGTGGAGGAACATGTCGCGCTCCACGTATGTTAAATTGGTGCTGGGATTGATGTTGGTGGAGCGCCACTTGTATGTGAGCGTACTGTGGTTGAAGTCCCCGAGTGTTTCTGGCTCCTCGACTGTGTAGATCTTCTCACCAGGACCAACGTACTGGCCGTACTCGTAGGGCTTATAGAAGATCTGGTTCTTCCACATGTTAAGATCCAAAATCAGCACAAGGAAGATGATACCGTAGTTGAACCATTTACCTGCAACGAGAGATGTGACTCCAGTTAGATCACAAACCACGCCAACCATGACAGCTTAGCAATAAGTAAACATGCATGTACTGTACAGATCATTAAACAGACGTACTGATTGATGTACAACTCAAGTCCGACAGAGAGAGCTGTCCCATTCATTTATCAGGAATACCTCCCGCTTTGCATTTAGTAGGGCTGGGCAATAAAACGCGATAGACACGTGGTCGATATCAATAGAAAATATGTTTGATAATTTCACTTGAACTCCGTTAGAGAAAATAGGAGGAAAACCCCGAGCCACAACTGCAAGTCATTCTGTGGGATGTAGGCAGAGGAAGGGCTTTAGCCTCTCAACCTATCACGGACCATCTAAGCCAACAACAACAACAACAAAAAAGAAGAGCATGGATTGAATGCAGAATATGAGTGTGACAGCGCGAGAGGAAATTGTAGATTAAAAAAAGGAAAGGTCGCGTCACCAGTTTGGAAATGTTTTGGTTATTTTAAGTTAGACATGAGTCAGACCGATGTTGTCTGCAAACTTGGTGGCGAGTGAGCATATTAATTGGCTCTTGTCGCTCTTGATTAGTAGTGTAAGACTCGGTTAAATTTTGTTTCTCTGCCTGCCGAGTGAGTGGTTGCTGACTCGGTTAAGCAGAGATCCACAAGCACCAGTTATGAGTCGGTTAACTTTCGTTTCTCTGCTTATTGTTTGCTGGTCAAGTTGGATAGTGGGTTTCGTTTCTCTGCCGAGTGAATGTAAGATGTTTGAATGGTGCCGTTTATTGATTATCAATCAAACGCGGTAGGACTCAACTGAGCCGGTTAAATAGACTCTAGATTTATAATTCTCGTGTCGTCTTTGAGGGACGGTTGCATGAACCGAATCCTTTTTTCCACCGCTACTGAATTAATTAAAAATGAATGAAAATTAAAAGCTATTGAATATTATTCATTTATCATTTAAAAAAAATTAAAATGACAGATAAAAATGGGTTGTATCGCCCAGCCCTAGCATACAGACAGAGAGATCCCTTTCTCCTAACAAGATCACTATATTACCACGAGACAGCCATCTCCCCAGGTTGACTGATAGCAGGCAGATGTTTCCTCGGGTATATGTGACACAGCTCTCCTCCTCTCCCCAAGATATGATGTTAATAAGCTTTTAGTTAAACCAATCACGTCGCAACAGAGCTATTTCCATAATGTTACCCGATTTGCAATGCATTAGGGTTAACAACCTTTTGCGAATCAGAGAGCGATGAGGACACGCAGTTGAGTCAGGGATGGCACCTGTGTGCCACATCAGCTCACATGTATTATAAATATGGTTTAACCAACAAACATTTCCCCACAGAGAGAAGAGAGGGAAACTAGAGCATCTGCAACATGTTTTGTATTGTTTCACAATCACATTCAAAACTAGGACTAAGTGTGGTCTCTCTCATTGACAGTTTGACTTGTTTCTGCTACTGAATCAGTTTACCAAGGTATGCTCCTCATAAAACAATTAGCTTTTTATGGTCTGCAGCAAGTCTATGTGTCCATGTGTACCTGTGATATGAATGTGGTACTCCTCTTTAAAGACACTCTTGCAGACAGGAAGCTTGACCTTCACATGTGTCGTTGACATCCCTGGTAGATTCATATCCAGGTCACCCATGAAGTGAGGAAACTCCCAGTCCTGAAAATAACACACACACACCATATAAGGTCATATAACTTTGGTGATGTTACAAGCTCAGCTGAAGAAATCTGATCACAAACACATAACACACATGACTACTACAACATATGGTCCTATACTGGATGCTGGACTCTCTCACATTAGCTGATGTTAAGCCTCAGTGGAGCCTCTTCTTGCACTGACTGGAGGTCAAACATGGTGCCAGTCGCTGCAGACTGCAGACTACACCGTGTGTTTACAGGCTTGTGGAGTGTACTCGTGTGCACTGGGATTTGAACATGTCAAAATACATCAACAGGCAGCCCAAACTGACATTCAGAAGCTGCCTGTGCACTGTGGTGTCACTTAGCTTGTTTTGCTGGTATGTGTTGATATTGGATGACTTTTTATCCAGAGTCACTCCTCAGGTCACTCCTCATTCAAAGAACAAATAATTTTGTCAAATAAACAGTTTTTGAAGTTTTGGTTTATTTAGCTTGAGAGACATGGTCTTTTTCTAATCTCATAAAGGAAATACCACCAATATCTATGAAGAGTGTAACAGCTTGATAATAGCTCCTTGGATATTAATTAAGTCCTCCACTCTTCTTCCATAGCTGCAGAAATCTGACATTAAGCTTGGAAAATGCAGAGAAACAGCACAATTAAACAAAATAAATATTTTTAAATAGGAAAACCCTGCTTGGAGGCAAATCTAGACAGGTCATTAATTGGGGCATTAATTACTTACAAAACAACATCACCCATCTTTTCTCAAGGAGATGTGAGATTAAAGGGGAACTGCCGTTTTTTACAACCTGGACCTGATTTCTGGGATAAAATACGATCGTTTACTCACCCATATAACTTTGGTGTTATTTGGTGTAATTCATCAGATATTTACATCTGCGTATATGCAGATGTAAATATCATTTTACCAATATTTTCTTATGATACACTAGTACTATTCCCCGTTGAGTCTGGAGTTACCATTATCCAGGGTCTGTAGGTTGACCTACTAACCTCTGACCTGGATGATGTCATGTTTGCTACTGCTAGTTTTTTGCAACATGGCTGAATATTTTGAGGAGGACGATGTCATGATGAACATCCTTACTGTTTTGAGCCAGAGTATACGGATTAGGAGCTCGTTGAAAGGAGGATGCGGAGATAGAGAGAGGAACAGCTGTCCGAAGAACAACAAACTGCTGCATGTGTATGAATAGATAACAGGTAACTCTGGACTCAACGGGGAATAGCACTAGCATATCATCACAAAATATCGGTGAAATAAACAAGTTTCGCGGCAGATAATGTGTTATTTAGAGGCTGCGTTGTGGTGCACCAGTCACTCCCACTATATAGATATACGCAGATGTAAATATTTGACGAACAAAACCAAATAACACCAAAGTTATATTGGTGAGTAATACCAGAAATAAGGGCCAGGTTGTAAAAAACAGTATTCCCCTTTAACCATGGCAGCGCTCCAATATGAAAGTGAACAAAGCTGTAGGCATGCATTTTTATTGACTGGCTAAATGTAGCGACGGATGTGGGCACACCTGCACTGTAAATAAGTGTAGTAAATGTGCTTGCTGTACACTGTGCACAGAATGAGAAGGGCCAATCATAAATCAGGCGGATTTAAATCATAAATCCCTGCGAGTGGGCTAAGATGTACGACAAGTTACAGGGATGGGAGAGAGATAAAGATAAAGAAAAAGAGAAAGAGAATGAGTGTGAGTTGTTGGAGCATTGTATATGTAACACTCAAAGATGTTCTTCCATGCAGTTGCTTGTTCTTTGTAATTAGCATAATAAACAGAATTCAGTTCAATTCAATATTATTTATACAGCGTCAATAACAATGCAGATTGTCTCAAGACGCCAGAGCAAGCCTTAAGAAGTCTGTATATTTAAGGGACACCAAATATTGGTCTTGCAGCGTGCCCTCTAATACCTGCTAACAAGCCCAGTGAAATACATTCATTAAACATTTGGACGAGCTGCGCTGAATTAGGCTTTCAGGAAAATCCACATACATGGTGGTTCTGGGTCAGGGCTACTGGAGTCAGAAAAACAACAACTTCTCCTCCACTACTTGTCCTCAATACAAAGTTTGTTTTTTACCAGACAAACACATTTGCATATTCATGAGCCACTGACACAGGCTTTATTGATGTACACTCTGTGTGAGGGAGGACACTGGGTGGGAAAAAAAAAGGGAGGATGGAGAAAGTGAGAGAAAAACTCCAATCTTGTGAGTCATCATTAAAGAAAATAGACTCGGCCCATGAAGGAGTAAGAGGAGGAAGGGGTGAGTTCACGGCTAAGGTCTGAGAGAAGAAGGATGTAGGGAGTGAGAGAAAGATGTATAAGAGTAAACAGTTTGTATATCCTCTGTATAGTTTATATAGGTGTATGTGCGTGTCTGTGTGCGTTTGTGTCTGTGCCAGCTGAGAGTGATCAAACAGCTTTGCTTTGTGCTGCAGTGCCCCATTGATGAATAGGGAGGAAGGGGGAGGAAGTGGAACTGGCAAGATGGGTAGCAGACTAAGCCAAGAGACGTCCCAGCTCCACTTTTTTAATTGGCCACAGGGGAGCGGTCTACCTGCATGACAATGAGAAGGTCGAAGACCAAGATGAAGGAGGCAAGGAAGGCTCGGGAGAGCTCATCGCTGGGCAGGAAGCCTCGGTTCAGGTTGTCCCAACTGATCCAGTCGGTACTGATGACCACAACCACCACAGATGTGAGAGAGATGAGCACTGCCCTGCAGGGGAGAGGAATAAAGTCAGAGAAGAGGAATAAAATGGAAAATGGCGGAAAGAAGGGAAAGTAGGGAGAAATCAATGACAAAAAACAAAAAAACAAAACAGAATGGGTGTACAGTTTGGAGGACAAATAGCTCATCTTCAGCAGCTGAAAGAAAAGATAAATCTTGCATGAGTCAGTTTCTTCATTCAAGCCCAGAACAGTTCATCTGCAGATTAATCAATCTCATTGGGGAAAACGAAAACGCTGCCAAACTGTCTTTGAAGTTTGAGATGTCAACGTCTGAAGCTTTGTGTGTACATATCAAACAGATCTTATGCTGTTTCATTGTCTTCTCTTGTCTTTCACTCCTCACTGTGACCCTAAAATGAACCAGTGCAGAAGGCGTTTGCATGTCATATCTGACAGACAGTTACATCACATCCAAACAGGGAACGGTTCTACTTGTCTCTCAAGTAATGGCCATATCAGGCATGGGATGTGGTGTTTGTTAAGCGTTTATTTCAGGGTCACACCTTGTAGTGCAAGCAAGTAAAAGACAGGGTTATGGTTCATTCTGCGACCTTGTTGTGTCCACTGATTTTCACCCTGTTCTTCTAATTAAAGGTGACATTGATTGAGGGAAGATTAACACAGCTATTGAGTTTGTGTAACCCTGCAACGGGCTGGAGAGACCACAAAACACACACAAATCCACAGAGCGATATATAATTCATTTGGTAAGGTTGTAAAATACAAATAGCCCTGAATTGCTTCTATATATGTGGCTGAGGATGAGCATGGTTTCACAAACTTTTTTTTTTCTTGTTTCAGAGTAAGAAAATGACAAACCAGAAGAGCACAATCCTGTTGTTGCCTTGTTTCCAGAACCGCCGGGCCGCTTTGCCCCAGTCTGGGTAGTGCTGATCCTGGAGCATCATATCTGTGACCTGTAGAAAGTGAAATATATATATAATTAGTTAATTTCTAGAAGACTGGAAGAAGAAGAACTCAAAACAGTTTAGATTAGCCTAGCATTATGCACAGAGAGAAGGGCTCGTCTGTTTAGGCTTTATGTTCAGCTAGGGTATTCTGTTTAAAATTAAAATGTGTTAAGTAGGAGATTTTACTTTTGACAGGCAAAATATTTCTTTATGTTAAACCAAGGAAACCACCTCCCACGTGGAGCTTCCAATCATATTGATTTGGTATCAGTCTTCTTATCAGGCAGGAAAGAGAAAAGGTGTAGTTCCTAAAATAAATCTTAAAGAGAAACCATTTAGCTACATGACTAATGTAGTTTTATATTTTTCCAATTTTGCAGCAAACCTTTGGGTCATCCAAATAAAAGAAATTGTTTTAATTTTGTGTGGAAGATCTTGACAAACCACAAAGAATCTTAAATTAAATCCGTGTACAACACTAGCACCATCACTGCTGGCTGTATGACATTTTGTGGCAGTATTGGTGCAGACTGACTATGTTAAATACTTGTTGTTTTTTTGGTTTATAATGTAAATTAGCATTTGGTTTTGCTGGCATTTGCTTTAAGTAGGATGATCCTGTTTCCTCTGACCCTCCTTAAATTACAGCTGCATGTTTTGAACTAGATCAGCGTGGATCAGGATCCACCTCACCTAGAAAAGAGACAAGTGGATGGAAAATGGTTCCACTGCGTATCTTGATTTTAGATGGTCATTTACTGGTCGGTCGTCACTAAAAGAAAAGTTACGGTATTACGACAATTGTTTGTGTAAATCTAGCAAATCATGCTGCTAGCATATCTAAAACGATTATTTACAGTGTGTCAACAGGTTTTAAAATGTTCAGGGAGTAAAGGAATACTTGTATTGGCGTAATTTATGTATTTAATTTATGTAATTAGCTGGTTAACGCTGCATCATAGTAGCTAGTTACTCGTAATCAGAGTAAATATTATTTTCATTTCCACGGTTATATACAGTAATACTGGAGATATCCTAGTTATTTAAAAAAGTATTTAAAAGTCAAAATAGGTTTTAGTTTTGCATGTTTAAAAATGTTCCCTTCATGAATCCAAGCTTATCCTGTGGCAAGGATACGTCCAAGTGTGAATCTCACCATCCAAGCAGTAACAAAATCTCCCATCCATGTCCCCACTGCAGCAATCTTCATAAAACTCTCATTCCTGATGCCCATGTATTCCGTCACCATGTGGGCCCTGAAAGGAAAGAGGACCATGAGTGGAAAGGGACATAAAAAATGTATTATATGAGATGAGGGTAGTAAAGGCAAGCAGAGAGGAAGGAGGCAAGAGGAGTGGCAAAAAGAGCCAAGAGGGGAAAATAGAAAATGGTCACCGTCGCTTAGTATCATGATGCTAGCCGTCAGAGTCAATCAATATCAATCTAATCCTGTGAAAACAATAAGTGATGGCTCTACCTTCCATAAAGCCTTTACACAGCTCACAATTTTCACTTAATGCTGCAGTTTTGAGAAAATTATTCATTTATCTGTCTCTTGTCTGATTTCAGATCTATACTGCCAAATGCATGTAAATGAGATCCCTCCTACTCGTTAACGCACTGGATCTTAGTGAGCTGAGTTAGGATGCACAGCAGCACAAAGGAACAGTGTAGGCTAGGCAAAGACACTCCATTAGAGAAACTACAGAAATATCACATGCAATAGTAGCTGATAAGAATGTATATATTTTTTTCCCAATACCTAAAATGTTTCTCCATGATGATTCATTTGTATTTCATCTTTCTGCAGCACTGCATTAGGAATTCCATGTTCAGGGCTGCTCAATTTGTAAATGGGCTGTGGTCACACAAGTCTAAACAATCCCTTGCAATCACAGCAGAGGGCTCCCCTAAAACGGCTCCCATGGCAAGCCATGAGTTTGGCGTGATGCACGCACATGTTCATGACCATTTCACTCTTGATACATCAGAACTTTTCCGTGAACAAGAATGTATGGAACATTTTTGTTCACATGCATCCTTCGTACATGAGGCCCTAGGTGTCTCTGCAGCGGCAGGTTCACTTGCTTTCACCATCTGAACAACACTGAATAACTGCTACTCTACACACACTGAGGGAAAACAACAGATGTTTTTTTTAGTGTTGTGTCATCTTGTGCAGTTTGCTGTTACGGCTGCTACTTTCTATATGTGGACAACTGAGCCAAGACGTGCAGAGAATGCACATATTCTAGGCGGATCTAAATGCCATGTTATGGATTTTTAATCTGGATATGTTTATTAATCCCATGAATGGGAAATTTCATTGTCACAGTAGCATGGAATTTGGCAAAAAATATATATATACATATACATATACACAGAAAAAAATAGTGACAACTTTGACTGGGAAAAAAGTTAACGAAAAAAAAAATTTAAATTTTTGAAAAATATGTACCAAATAATGTACAAGAAATACAATACTCTGAAAAAATATAGAGAAAAAGAACTAGAGATATAAAGACATTCTGTATACGGTGTGGTGGTGGAGGTAAACTTTACATATAATAGTTGCTTAACCTTGGAAGAAAAAAAAAAAGATGTCAGTTAATGGCAGATTCCTCCTCAGTATGAGGCCGAAATGAGAGGCAGTAAGGAAAAGGACTGTTCTCTGTGACAGAATCCACTCAGTGCAACTGCAAATGTAACTTTTCCCTGAGTAAGCACCAGTTATAGTCTCAGTGGACCTGCCCCTCTGCTCAGCTGCTCGCTTCCTTTTTCTCAGCCAACCAGGGAGAAGAAACAAGACGGATGCTGGTGTCATTGTGCTGGCCAGCGTGACCAATGGGCTGATTATAACAACTCATCCCTCTGGCCACAGAAAAACACAACACCTCGCCTTGTCACTAATAGCCCTCATCTGCCTGCATATTATGGATAGTTGAAACCTGTTCTTATTACGCTAAAGCAGCACAGTATAGCACAGATCTCATTACAACCCTGGCCTCTCTTATTTGACATCTTCTACCTGAATAGACACCTGCCACATTTAAAAAAAATAATTAAAAAATCTCTTACAGGCCTAACAAACACAATGGGAAATCACCTCGCTGCGACCTCGTGTTTGTTGGCTTTTGTCAAGGGCACATTTTCCTTCCTCTAGACTGATTCATTCCAAATGCATTAAATGGATTCCTGTCACTGCCTTGATGTATGGGTGTCAAGCTGTGCTGTGCACAGTGGTTTCTCAGTAGGTATCGTATGACAGAAGGAGCCCCCCACCCCTGCCATAATGAGAGACATAGCAAATGGCAAAACATTTTGTTTTTTAGGCCAGAGATGCGGCAAAAAAAAAAGTCACGATCATGAGGGAATGAGTACAGGTGCTATAGGTGGTCATACAGGATTAACCACCCTCTTCTTGAAACCCTTACCTGTCTAGGCTGAGTCTCTAGTCTCTGTTCAGGCGAGACATTTAGATCAATCACAGCAGCAAAAGGAGCATACAGAGGAAAACAGGGCAGAGAGAGGGAGAAGGAGAGAGAATGTCTTACTCCATGCTCCCAGTCATCAGCAGGAAAAGGTTGTAGATGTGCGAGAAGATGAAGAGGAATAGGATGATGCTGAAGAACATGGTCATCCAGGAGCCGTGGTCCTCGCGGAACATTTTCAGGCGCAAGTATCGACCTAAAGGGAGCACAACAAGGACACCACTGTCAGACAGCATGACAACCTGCCTACATGCATGGTCACGTAAATGGAGATGAAAGTAAATAAATTAGTCACAGAAATCAATAATGTCCTACTCTGTCAGATGCATACCCTTAGGTGAATAAATTAAGAATAAAGACCACTCAGAGGTGTCACTTGTGGGAGTCCGAAGTGATTGTCTTTTTTCCAACTACTTTCAACACTCACTCTTTCATCATTGGCCTCAACAGAAAATATTCTATATACATGTCGCTTAATGGTCTGGACTACGCCGTGAGCAGACACAGGACAGGAAACTAAATCAGAATACATAATCAAACGAGCTTATCCTCGAGTTTTTCAACCCTACCGTGCAATAAAATATGTACTCTATATATATCTCTGGACAGAGTGGAATAACAAAAAGAAAATCATAAAGTGCAAGCACAACAGCTGTTGTTACCAGCACTAGACCTAGGGGAAATCCGGACCAGCAGCAATAGGCACAGGGTAGCGAGTACCCTGTAGTCAATACATTAAGTCTGTAGGTGGATAAAGAGAGAACTAACATTAGCATCTTACTCAGCCTGCCTCACTGAAACTGTATCTCAATTACTCTGAGTATAAGTGCAAATCATTTTACAAACAAAAACATTTCACCAATTAAACTATGCCAGTATGAAACTCTTCTCCATGCTGTCAATTACATGTACATCATTTGAAAACATGAAAATAATACATGACATTGTATTCTTTACAATGTCACATAATAAATATCCCATCCACATCTTACCATTACACCTTTTCTCAATGCCTCAATAACGGTAAAGAACAATATGGCGCATCCATTACATGGCGGCGAGTGGCGGGAAAAGTAAAACTACTCAGAACAGAGTTTTTTTCTGAGATGAACACATACTTGGTACTGACTGACTTACAACCTAACAGTATTTACAACACATTACACCATTACATTTCAGTTTATGTTGTCACATATTTATACACCTCCTAAGACGACGGTCGCCATGACAATGGTGGTACGACTTTACACGACCTGAGAACTGTCTTCAAATTAAACTTAAAACTAACTGGCGCTGCTTGTAGAGATAATTTGATATTATTGAGGTAACTTTTCTGTACCTGTAGGTGGATGAAGAGAGGACAAATATCATCGTCTCACTCAGACCAGAGCTTGTATATTTCTGAGCTGCGCATGTCTCAGTATGTAGCTACACTCTCTCCACTGAACCCATTGACTGTATGTATGAATGAACCCCAATGAACAGCACTAGAGCGCCCTCTGCTGAATTTAAAGTATATTACCTCAAGATAGAAAATACCAGAAACTTGATCAAATTTAACATGCAGCTTTTTTATTGTACTATGTCTTCATGCAGCTCAGCGGTCTTGGAGAAAAATCTTCTCATCTCACTACTGCACCTGCTATAGATTGTTGAAATGACCTCTTTAACCTTTGACCTTTCCTTTTTTTCCCAACCAACTACACTGTCAACATCCTTGGACTAACTCCCACACTAAGTAACAGAGACAATCTACTTTGTACATCTGCTACCATCAATCAGACCTGGGTCAGACAGGCTTTTCAAATAAAATAAACTCAAATAAATATAATAAACTCAAGAGACAGATTCATTAAAAGGGTCAAAACTTAATGAATACAAAGTTGTCAATAAAGTTGGGAGAGAAAAAGACATTTGATTCTTCTATAGTAGTTCTTATCGTGCAGGTTTTATGCTCCACAAGGGTCAGAACGACTTTGTGCAGGTCAAATGCAGGTCAGATCTTTGGGGCATGTAAACGCTTAAATCTTTTTAGATTATTTTAATTACCACTCGTGCAAACAGTTCAGCTGGAACTTCTGGAATACTGTGTTGAAGAAATATTGTCAATGAAAACGTATTTAGTAGAGAATGGAATGAGAGGCTGTTTACAAAGCACTGTAGATGAAAGCTGAACATATGCTAGCCATTTTGTTTTTGGTAGTCAATCCCATTCGCTGCACAAAAGCTACTCATCCACCAGATCTGTACAGAACATCAAGAGAGATATATGAAATAATGAAATAGGACACACTGTAACACACAGTTACTTTGCAATTAGTCAACAGCAAATATAACTGGCAATACACAATTCCTGCTAAAATGCAGATTTAACACATTTGTAACAGGAGTTTTCCATTTCTGCTGCAAATATTTCCAAGTCAAGATCACTATGACATCATTTGGGTGCATACTCCTTCTACAGCCATGGACGTTATTGAAGATAGGTAGAAGCAGCCATGGCGAGAAGATTAACAATTCAGTGCAAAAAATGGTCCAGTCCCCCTTTAATTTAAAAAACATTTCAAAGAAAATGTCCAAGTATTTGACCATCAGTTTAATTTTTCTCACATAAGTGGTGAACCCCAACTATCAAGGTTACTCAGTTGAGTGTTAACCAAGAAAACCTCTCATTGTGTTTGTGTCCACACACTCACACAGGCACTGCAAAAAAGACAGCAAACCAGAATGCTCCATTTATTTTCCCATTACAGCCTGGCTGGTTTACTCTCCAATAGTTGTACATGCTGTTCAATCTCTGCTTGCTCACTGTAAGTTGTTTTTTCTACAGCGCACATAAAAACAAAGATGCTGAGATTCCAACAGAGAGGACGATTGTTATTGAGCTGAAGTGCAGTAATAATGAATGAGGCTCCTGCTAAAGATTTGATGGATTAAACTATTTTGAAATTTATCCATAATATTTGTTTATAGTTTGGTTATATTGCAGCAGGCAATAACAAACTTGAATATTCTCTGGACATTAATATTCAACCGTAACATTTTGAAGAGTTAAAACACAAAGCAGAGTGTCCTACTGTGAGGCCGCACCATACGTCTTGCTCTGTGGTATTTCAGGGCTCATCACAGTTGCATAATTGAATTGACTTGCATGGGTGAACTTAATTGCCTCCAGTGCCAATGAGCCCTGGTTTAGATGTGGGTGCACAGTGTGTATCGGCAGATCTGACTTTAAAAGCAGCACACCACGCTGTTGAACAAGGCCATCCTCTCACTGCCTGTATGGGCAGGATTTCACCAGGGGCTTATGCAGGGCCATTCGTTTGAGTCACTGCACCTCCCTACAGTAGAGCACCCCGATAAGGATTGATTCATGGGCACTGTTCACAGCAAGGCTCAGCCCAGCAGGACACAACAACAACACATGGACAAGGAAGCCACACACAAAGGGGACCATAAATAAGAGAAAGAGACTCTTATCTCTTTCTCCCTTACAAACACAGAACAACCTGGTGTGTTACTCAGAGTGTAATTATGACAGACTTTGTCATTTAGATCATGTGGTAGTTAAAATGGACAGAAATACGATTAATTTATTGAACATTTGTAAATTCATGTGAAAATCTAAAACATTTAAATAAGGTTAACATGGTTAAAAACATTTAAATACGACTAAAATCTATGGCTACCTCAGTAGTTATAATTGACTGGTCATGCCCGCTGAAGCCAGAGGGGGAGCTCTCGGCCACAACGCCTCATTCTTGATAAAGCTGTCAAAGGAAAAGCATCTTTGACAGCATTTTAATTGTTGTCTTCACTTCTCAGATATAGAATGAACATTTGCATTATTTAAATTGTGATATAATGTTTGTAATGTTTACTAAATTGTTTTTTATTATGAATGGTGATCATTCAGAGAGTAAGGCTGCTAATATGTATATATTCATTTCGATTATACCAGAAAATTGCATGTGTGTGTTTCAGGTTTACAATTTCAACTATACTAAATGAAGTAAGATGTGTATAGCCGTAATAGATGACATCACGTCCACCTTCCTTCAAGATGTTTCTAAATCAAAGACGTAGCTCTGTCGCCATCTACTGCTGCTATGTGGACACTACACAGACGTGTAACAGACGGGCAATAGAAAACACCATCTACACATTTTTACCATGATTTTAAGGGGACAGCATAATCTGTGAGCCAAAAAGAATGACACTCTTTTATTATTTAGTTTTTCTTTACATACTGACCTTATTCTGTTATGACACATCAAACTATGTCTTAATACTTTCTGAATTCAGTAGGAGTTGGCAGAAAAACAAGGTGTCAATTGTGTCCACACTATTCATGTGAGGGATGGCTACATAGCAACATACATGCAATGAGGTTTCACACCTCAATCTACATCCTCCAAACCTTTAAATAGAATTAAGACCTCACCTTCAACAGTTTTAGCTTGGCGTACCAAATAAACAGGATACTGAGGTTCAGCTTCACAGTTACTTTTGGCTGCATAATTATATTTATGATAATTTTATATTCACTCTCAGTCCAGATCATCTTATATAATGAAGGTATTGAACCCACTGACTTTGTGGCAGTCAGTTTCCTTTCTCTGATAACCTGCAATAATATCGGGAAGTGCTCAGGTAATAAAGTCAACAGATGTATAGTAATAAACAGCTGAAACAAACAGAACAGTACAAACCAGCAGAAACCATCAGTTAAGCACGTGCACACAGGGACAAGCAATTCTCTCTGATGTTTAAACAGTGGTGGTGTTTAATCCTCTGTTTACCGTGTTGGGCACATGTATGCACACACAGGGCAGCCTCACAGGTAAAAGCAGTCTCACAGGTAAAGCAGCGCACCGACAGCTCCAGACAGAGGAGAAGCACACAGCTTCCACAGGAGGAGGAGTGAAGGCGGCCTGAGGTGTGATCCTGGTCTCCATTCATCATGATACCGCTCTTCCCCAGCAACAAATCTGACACAACTAAAGGAGGTAAATAAGCTGAGTACTTTCATCAGTAATTATTCTTTACTATAAACTATGAACTATTATAATATCCTACTGAAGGCTTATCAGACTAATTAGATAAAAAAAATCTAATGTACTTTTACATTTATTCCCAAAAATGTCTGTTAATATCATACTAGCTTCAGCAACAAATACAGTCTTTATGATATAGTGGCTTTTTTATCAACTGTAGCTGTGTGATCAATATTCCAGTGTGATTTGCACATTTTAAACATAATTATTGCCACACATACACAGTATTTTTACTTTTCTCTTTTCAGAGGTAGACGGGTAAATTGCTAAGACATGCCCCGATAAACAAAATGAAAGTGTTATCTCTGATCAAGTGCAAACAGGGGCTGCCATAGTGGAGGAATAGATCCACCGTCCCCCAGGTTTCATTGTTTCATCACAGCAGACTGTCAAGTGTTCACTTCCTGGACACGCTGGTGACGCTCAGAGACTATGGAGACAGCTACTGTAAATATAGAGGAGTCCTAAGAGAGAGTGGGAGGACACATCTCTCTGAGTGCTGTCTGAGAACCGGGCTTAACAGCTGGATCAATACTGAGTATAAGGGAGTATAGGATTGCTGCATTTTATATCTGTAACAATGTACAGGAAGTAGAGAAGTGATTTACACACCTTGTTTATATAGGGTATAGCATACATGGCATTTTGCTTCTTAATGTATATCAAGTCAAACACAGAATATATGTGAAGAGAACCTCTTGTGCCTGAAGATTAAGTTAAAAAAAGTGGTGTAATTTTCTGTACATGACATCTTACCTGGCAGATTTTAATTGCTATATGCTTTGAACTATTATTATATGACACCTTGGGACAAAATGAAACATTTTGACAGTCCTGTTTGGATTTAACGTGGCACCCCGTGTAGTTGTGCAATTTAACTGACAAAATTGATGTCTACTTAATGTACAGCCAGAGAAAACATTAACTTAACTTCACATGAAGAGGCAGGAAACGGGGGAAAAAACACAACTTCTTAGTCTGAGCACAGTGGTTGCCTAGCAACCACAAGGTGACAGCAAGATTTTTATGAAGCTGCTGCACCCGCAAAACCACAAACCGTCAATATTACACTGTTGTGTACACACAGACGAGCTATCACGTTATTTAACTGTACTAAGTGCCAGGCTAATCTTTACACAAAGGCGGCTCTCTAAAGCTTCATGTGGACTGGACAAATGTATCTACATTCTCATCACACCTTTAGAAAGTGAGCAAATCATTTACAAAAATATTCCTTTTTGCAGAAAGTTTGCATTACAAATAGGGAGTTGTGGTTAATAACATCAGCTATTGAGCTGCATTTGGAGCTTGACCTGTACTCATAGCTGAAAATCTGGTTATTTGGACAACTTACTAAAATATTCTGCCTCTTTTAAATCCCCTAATAGCAATTTCAGAGACCCTGAATTGTCATTTATCTCCAATAAAATATTAAATTAATACACATAACTCTTGCCATTAAATCCTAGATGTGTTCCTCGAGTTCCTGAATCAGTCAACGGTATTCTGCAGCCATTTTGACAAGGACCAGTGGTACTGCTACCTCCTACTGGTGCTCTTCGCCTTGACCCTTTCTGTGGGGATCCTGGGAAACATAGCAGTGCTAATCAACTACACCTGCTTCAGGAAAACCTCAACTGCCAGCAACGTTTTCCTGGTAAACCTGGCCCTGTGCGACTCAGCCTGGATCCTCACCCTCCCCTTCAACCTCTACTACACCTTCCAGACGTCGTACATCGCAGACATGCGGATATTCTGCCAGTTCAAGAAGATCTCCTTCAACATCAACATATACGGTAGCATCCTCTTCCTCACGCTGATCAGTTTCGACCGGTACGTTGGGACGGTGCACCCCATCAGCTCTCTCCGGTGGTGGAATGAGGGTAAAGCAAAGTTGTGTTCTGTCTGCGCGTGGCTCCTGCTCGTCCTCAGCTCCATTCCTGACTTCTTTTTAACTTTTGCTGTGCAGCGCTCGGAAAATGTGACCGTGTGCATGGACCACATCCAGGGTCCTTTTCTCTACGTCAAGACAATCACCATTATCAGAACAACATTAGGCTTCTTGCTACCATTCAGTGTCATGCTGGCTTTTTACATCATGACAGTTCGTGTTTTGAGGCGTCTCCCAGCAGGTAGGAGAAGCAGAGGAAGCCAGCGAGCAGGAGGAAAGCCGCTGAGGCTCATCACTGCCGCCATACTGGTCTTTGTCGTCTCCTTTGTGCCCTACCACGTCATGGTCATTACCCTGGTGTTCATGAGGATCCACAACCTGGTGACACCCTCCAACACCAAAGTCCTCTACGCCTTCTATGCGTTCTTCGAGACTATGTGTAGTTTAAGCAGCTGCCTGGACCCGATGCTGTACATTGTGGCAGGTGAGCAGTTCCAGAGGAAGCTGCTGGCCTTGAAAAGAGACCGATCCAGGAGGATGTGCTGCAGGGCCAACAGGAGGGTCGGCGTAATTGGGTGATTGAGACGATCCAAAAAGTGGATTTTTTGGACAGTTCCCTTAAATCAACTTGCCTGTGTTTCTGTTACATGTGTGTCAGTGGCAAGTGTTAATGCCGTTACTTTGCCCTGACATCTAGTGGTACACAGCACTACTATGGAACAGGAGTAAAAATAGAAAATATGACTGTGGAGCCTGGTGTCCCTAGAGCTAGACTCCTTTGTAAATGCTGTGGCTGACCGATTGTGATAAATCGGTGTATCAGGCAAAACCAGACTGTGACCAGTTGGTTATTCAGAAAATTATGTTTATAGTTGGTGTCATAAAATCTTTCATTACCAAACAGTAATACAAAACAGCAGTAGTCTTATCCTTGTGTTTTACAGCTGTACCCACGGATAGCTTGAAAATCATGGAAATGTTCAAGCATCAAATCCTCAGTATTGCAGCTGTTTGTACACACAAATCCATCTAAGAAACTCCTGAAAATTTAAAGGTGCTGATAGCTCCTTTCCCTTGTACAACAAATGACGACATATCTTTTGGAAGAACTGTGTTCATCCCTTCCAGAGTTACAGTGACTCCAGGGAGTCCACAGAGAGCATCTATTCTGTTGGGGGAGCTCAGAGCAACTCAACACAAACTGTTCCCTTGAAGTTCCATCACATCAAATTCAAAGTGTTTTCATATGCTCTGCCTTCGTAGGGTAATTTTCTGGAAAACGATTAGCTGTTGACTCATCCTGCACTAGGGGTACACCAACTCTGCAACCAATGAAATGCTTTCTTGCTGTAAAAGTTAATTCCCCTCCTGCCCCCTAGATTTCTTCTTAATTGGCAGCATTACCAACTTAGGATCTGGGCACAAACGCTACTACATGTGTCCCCCTAGCGTCCTATTGTCACAATGAAAAGAATAAATAAATAACAGTCCACTAGCCATTTCATGAGAAATTTAAAATGCTACTCATCTGTACACACCATGTGACGTTTAGGCGTGACTTCCCGATTATCTCTGCACCTGTATCGAAAGCGCATGTGAATGAAAACACTGTCCTCGTAGTTATTTGCAGCCGTGGTGGGAGTAATTCCTGTTATGGTCTTATCAATCTCCTGTTCAAATGTTTTGATTGTAGTGCAGTGAATTGGACAATGTTCATGGAAAATGTGGTCAAAATGAACAATGAAAGACGTAAACACCTGGCCTCACAAAAAGACAACGTGGTTCACGCTTGGTCACACAATCAAGCGCTGATAACATCGTATTCCTGTTGATTGCTGAACTACAGACAGCGCTGTTTCTTGATCACAACCTCTGCTCGGCATTCAAGTCATCAATCTGCACATATTTATGTCTGCACTTTCATCTACGCTAGGTGTAAGTGTGCAACTCTGCTTCATCCTGTTTTGAATTCAGAAATCAGAACAATAATTGTGGCCTCCTTATGGATGAGAAAATCCTCCCTGAAAGAAAACCCAGAGGGAAGAGAGCCTGAGTTTCATCTCTGTCTGGATCTTAGCACTTGCATCCCCATTCATTATATCACAGTCACACACTGGCGGCGTTGCAGATTGGCCGCAGTTCGGGGTAGGGAGGGGGCTGTTGGTTGGAAATAGCCCTGTCTGTGGCCTCAAGTCTCCCCAGAGCTGGACTCCTGTGTAACTAAGCGTCTGGATAATAAATCAGAGGTGGGAAGTAACAACAGAACCCCCTCCACAGGGACACTGCAGCAAGTAGAGCTTCAACACAGAGACTTGTCTACTGGGCCACTGTATCACTGTGTCTGTTCCAGTAAGTAGCCTGCCAGATTATTTCATTTTGTTATTTATGGCCTGACTCATGACCAAAGGAGTCATACATTTTGGGTAAATAAGCAATTTCCTTTTGGTTCGTTTCCCTTGTTTGCTAGCTCTTGTCATTACGTCTCGGTCTTTGTCTCCCTGTCTGCCGTACAAACACTTCTGTGTTTTAACTTCAATCGGTGGTCTTATCTCAACATATTTTTGATGTCCTTAGCACTACATTAAATAAGTATAAATTCAGTTGATGTAAGGTGAGCTTTTGGACACTTGGGAGCAACACAACTAGCTGCGATCGCTACAAGCACATACTGTATTAGCAAATATTTTCAAAATTCCTTGAATCAGTCGAGCAGACATCGACCTGTACAGGTCTGATATTGGGAGTCTCGTCTTCTCCTTTGTGCTTAGTCTCCACCACATCCCAGGGTAAATATCTGCTGTGTTTTCGTATCTACATGTAAAGTACCTAAGCTCGTGGCTAATTTACTGTCTGTCAACCTCTCAGCTTTGTTTTGATCTGCTCCTCTTGGCCAGAAAATACTGAATTTACAAGAGAACCTCCCAACCTTTACTGGATGTGTTCAGCTGTTCACAGTTATTATCAGAGATGCTGTTAAACAGTGTGATAAATGAAAAGAATAATTGTTTCAGCAAAAAATATGAACAGATGCAGAGATATTAATTCACTCAGTTGCAAAACATCCTCTCAAACGCACACAAATGGACACACATGGCCTCCAAGCCTGCCACCCACACATTCACTCCCACAGGCCACACAATGCTGCACATAAGCCATCTCAGTCTTTGCTTGCCACAGTAATGACATATGACAGAACGCAGATGGCATCCTGCGGGCTACAGTCATGAAGACCAGCGAAAGGGGGGCGAGAGGCGCTCCAGCAGCGGAGCAACCACACTCTCTAGCAAACATGGCTCATCAGAACGCTCAGTCACCTTATCAACTCCGTGATCGGCAGAAGCGTTTTTTTAGATAACCGTCACCTTTTCTTGTGCCGTTCACAGTATCTGGATCCTCAAATGACTCATCCAAGTGGAGAAGAGCGGTCAGGGTTTTATTGAATGTAAGCATCTGTAATGCCATGCAAAGCAGGGTTTAATCCGGTAAGGACGGTGCTCCACATGATTTAAAATCACCCTTCCATTTAACCTTACGAATTTGCAAATCCTTAGATAGGTGAATATATTATGCTAATTTGGAGACTGTAGTAGCATGAGAGAGAGACTGAGAAGCAGTTTCCCGTTAAAGCAGTTTCCCGTTACAGCAAGATAGACATTTCCTGCAAAGGTACGCCCATGATGATTTGATAAACTCAGTACAAAAAAACCCACCTGATTTAATGTAAATGAGTAATCTACTGTCTGATTTTAAACAAAATGGGATTCCCCGTTTCCTGTTTCTCATATCAATTTATGCTAACCATCATTATCTAAACAACCAAGTGCAGCATTGATATTTCTTAGCAAGAAACCAAAAACACTAACCAGATTCCTTTAAGGTGTTTTGTAGGCCAGTTTTGAATATCTTTAATGTCGCCAGTTGGCCCTTAGCGCTTTGATTTTGTTAGGAGTAAGAGGATCAAGGTACCTTCCGTGTTGACCAAGCAAAGGCAGAGATTTTTAATTATTTCCACAAGCCACACAGGGCATGGCAGAGTAACATACATTTGGCTATAAAACAGAAATAGCTGCAGCCTTGTAACAATTCCTTGACAACGAGCAGTTCCAAGGAGTGTTAAAATATAAAAAACAGGGCTACACGCAATCCATGGCCGAACGCAAGTAGGACACTTGAAATAGACGGCTCACGAACCCACCGTGACCTACGATTTAACACAAATGCATAATGACAGCCAGTCTTCATTGGAATGACCTGAAGTCGTTGGCAACCACCCACTCCATTAGAGAGCACATGTAGCCTTGAGTGGTACGGTGGAACAGCACAGGTTGTTTCTTGAACATCGGCTGCAGTCTTAAATCACACAAATCACACATCTGCCACAAGTTGTTCATGATTGAGACTTTATTTCTCTCCATTGGAGGAAAAGGGAAAACACCTCTGTGTACTGTATGTAGGAGCTTGACTGAAAAGGCATTCAGAGACACTGTTTTGCAGCAACTGGATTAATAATTGTGTGGGTTTCTGAGGGAGGAACTCTCATGTTGTGGCGAAAAAAACAGTAGCGGGAGGTGTATTTCACTGCAAAAGATTTTCTAGGCCTCATAAATAAATGATGCAGGGGATGTGTCACCTTTCAAAAGCAATGTCAGCCACCAGGTTCACGACAAACTAAAGCCTAAATACAAACGGCATGAGCCTGAAAAGGACTGCAGTTATGCAAGGTATTACTTTTTTTTTTTTTTTTAATGGAAACAGATAACACGTTTTCCAAATGGGCTTTTAGCTGCTTTTTTGGATAGTCAAACCTCTGCATGGACTGCTCCTACCCTGAAGTGTTCCCACCGCCTGCCTACATTTCAGAGCGCAGAGAGATAGAGGATAGAGACCTGCAGGGGCTTAGTGGAGACATCATAATGTGCAGAAGGTGGAACATGTGGGCCAGCGAGACAGATCTATAATAGATGATACAGTGTATTTAACAGTGGGCCTGGTTCTGTAGTGCAGCTCTAGTGCCCTACCTGGGTTTGTGATTGCATAACCGCTCCACTGAAATGTGCAGAATCTCGACTGTCAGCATCAGCCTGCTTTTATGCGTCTCCCGATCATTCACTTCATCCATCCTTTCTTGCATTCTCAAGTGAGAGTACACACCGCCCGGTTCATGCACACAAACACAAATTCATGCGCAAAGTATCTCCACACTTACAGACACACAGAAGCCCAAACCATCTGTTCAGGGGCTTGTAGAAGTGCATCAGTTGATCCACAGGATCAGCAGCACTCTTTCAGTCCTCTACACCCCCAAACTAATACAACTGTGTAGACTCTTATCTACATACAGTGTAAAAAGCCTCTGTGTAAAACCAGACCAGAGAAAATCAGATGAAGCACTTACTTTACTTAGAAATTGCTGGTGGTCATCTATTGAGGTTCCAGTTGTTCCTCACTATTGAACAGTTGTGTTTTCTGTTTGTATGACATTAAAATGATGGATTCAAATACAAGTGACCTAAAATACAAAAATATATTTCCTGTTCCAAGCTCTAATGCTAACTGCAGAGTTAGGCTCTTCTGTGGCTTCCTTAATTAATCTCTGCGATATCTGGACTACAGTGTCCTGGTTACTTCTACATAGACTTCACTATGTGAGGGTTTCATTTGAACTACTTTCTACTAAAGTAAGAGAGTCTCTATGAACATTTTCTGGAGAGAGACACAAAGAAATGTTCAGATTTACATTTTTGAGTACTGAAAGCCCCACAACTAAAATTGAATTCACTATGTAGGAAGACTATTCATCGCAGTGCCATCTTACATTTTGGAAAAGGCACATTACTTAGACATGACTGATGTCACTTTCACGTTCTTGCTATAAATAAGAAGCTAAAACCAGAAGGCAAGCAGCTTTAACCATACGACAGCCTGAGCGTTGAGTCATTTAATTGTGTCAGCACCAAACTACCCAAAACTCTATTTAAGTACAAGGTAAACAAACAATATGAAATGGCTAGCAGACTGGTATTTGCTTCTGCATATTCACGGTAATACGGGGCGCTATAGAGTCCGTTGACCTGAGCATGCATTGTCCATCATAAAGGGGGGAGGAGGGTACAAAAGAAATCTGAGAAAGCATTTAATTGGATGCAAAATTTGTAAATCTGTACATGCCCCCAAGTGCAAGATAAGTCACAATATGTATGTTTATATTTTTTTATTGTTTTCCAAGAGGTAACAATATAAAATACAAAACTGTTTTTCTGTCATCGGCCATTATGTCGTTAAATGAAACTCAGCTAACCAACACTTTGTTTTAGTTTCTGCTATTCTGTCCAACCAAACCAAAACCATCTGCCTGGACAGAAACTAGAGCTAAAGTAATGACTCCAGGTTTAGGTCTCCAAATTGGATCATGGTGCCATCTGTTTAGTTGATGTCTCAGAAATTTCAATATGACATTGCTTTCTGTTTACAAGAGGAACTCCACCCAGCATCTACTTGCATAACCGTGTTGTATTTCAGAATTAATTCTATTTAAAGTAAATGAAATCATCTTCCCTATCGCAGTCTAAGAATCCTTCATAAATGGTCAAGTAGACCCATGTGGGGTCCTGACCCAAAGACCGATAAACATAATCACAGATCCTAAGAAGGAAAGAATTTGACCTCCATTAAATGACTGCAACTTGAGAAGATAGAATAGCCGGTATTATTAGATCTACTAACTGCGTCTCCGCTGTGTACAAAGCCATGTTCCACTTCCCCTCTCAGTGAGGCTTCTGGTTTTGCTAAAAGTATCATGTCATCATGCACTCTTCTATTTATTCCCAGAGAAGATGATCACTCCGAACACCCTCATTCTGTGGCCTCCAATTATAGTCATTAATGGTTCATCCAAAGAAGATAAACCAGGGTGGGTGATAATATCCGGGCCTAAGTGAGTTGTGAAGTGAGTAGGAAATGAAATGTGTGAGTTCAACAGGAAGCACTATGAACCGTTTAAACAAGTGAAGTGCTGATGAGATTGGAGTCACAACCTTAATGACGGGGAGAGTGAAATGGAGCGGGCATCTGAGGGAGGGAAAGTATGAGGTTGTAAGAGGAGATGAGGAAAATGGCAAGTGGGTGAAAAAGAAGAGGAAATATATCACTGGGATGTGAGAGTTGAAGGGAGTGAGTAGTATGCTGCAAGTACCGGCTAAAATATGTAGCGTATGGAAGTGATACTTGGCCTGATGTACAGGTTCTAAACCTGTCGTGGTGAAAGATATAACTTAGGTGTTTACAGGTCTCTGATACAATTACTTCCTCTGTATGTCGCTGTATGCCCAGTTTTGTGGCTTCAGAGGGAGCAGCATGCGGTCTAAAAAAAATCACCTCAGTGACTCAACTCAGTTGTGACCTCAGCTGCAACCAGTGCTGACGCCTGATTCGAGTCAGCGTTGTGGGCAAAAATTACAAGTCTGAAGATGGAAAATCACCAAATGACCAGCAAACACGAATCCAGCAATGTCAGACATCAAAACATGCACAGAAGCCTGTGAATATCAAGACCCATTACAATTTAACTGACGTGTACGTCAGGTACTTAAAGTAATACACAAACATCATTCTCTTCTAATAACACTTCCATTTGCTCCAGTTTCGTTGGAGGAACTGTCCACGAGTTGACTTCAAAAACCTGTGAGATACTTATCAGAATTTCCCGTGCTACGAACAAAACTGAGCACAGTGTTTAAAAATAGACCCAGGGAAGATGCTTCGCCTCTCATTTTGTTCATTATTCAGTTATTTGCTCAGTATCAAGAATATTGTATAGCGCCATTTTTTTTTTTTTTTTTGCAATTTTACAAGACAGACACCAGTGATTTATTATTGAATCAGATCCTTTTACATAAACACATACAATACACATAAAATAAATACAGAAGCCCTAGTAGAAAAACGAAATAGCCCACTGTCGCTGAAGCATTCAGGGAGGACATGCAGGGGATATTCTAGTACAATACAATCTTCATTTTGAAACATGACGGGACGTCAGGTGCAGCTTCTGCGTAATACTGCCACCAGGTTTAGCTAAAGAGGCAATGATAGAAATACGCTACAATTCTGGTTTTAATTTATTTTTACTGCCAGTACAAACATAGAGCACACCCATATTCCACAATTATCCTGAGTAGCATGACATTACAAATTTGATACGGGACATGCATATGTGCACAAACTTTGCAAAGACAACCTTTTGCAGAAGGTGGATTGGGGCAAGAAAGAGGGATGCTGTGTGGGCATGAATGAACGGGTCTATAACTGGTAGAAAGTTTATTAACTCCTAAAGCCTTTTGAGAATACGGGCAAAGATCTGATGATTTCATGGGTGAAAGTGTTGTGCAACAGTAAATCTATGACGCTATCTATCATTAGGTCTGTACTGAAACACATCTGTTGGGTAAGTTTTGACTATGTGTGTGGTATTAAACTCTATCTCTTCACCAAATCTTTAACTAAGAAACCAATCAGAGGATTCATCAACAATGAACGTGTGGTAACTGGACAAATGTGTAAAAAAACATTAATGATTTGACCTGAAAAAGATAAGTATAGCAAGTGCAAGTACATGATGATTGCAGATCTGACTCTAGAGATATTATATCCTCTTTAGATATATTTGCTTTAGGGGGAATAAAATGTGCTTCTCACTGACAAATAGTCACAACATCAACAACAACAAGCCAGGAGGAAGTTTCCCTCCTGCAGCAGAGCCATTACTCTGCACATTCCACTGCATTATTGCGCGCATGACTTACCAAAGAGCTGGCGGTGGAATATAAACTTCCCGGCAAACAGGCCAGTGATAATGGCCAGGATCCAGCATATTACTTTGAGGATGTTCCACCCGAGGCCCGGGTACTTGTTGAAGAGAAAGGAGAAGCAGTTTCCCACCACAATCATGTGGGCCTCAGTCTGACTGTGAGAGATGGGGTCCTCGGCGAAGATGAGGAAGTTGAAGAAGGTGACGAGGTAGGCCACGATGAGGCGCGACCACGGGTGCTGGAAGTAGTAGCGAAAGCGGGCATCTATTTCCATCCTGCTGAGCCCCCCAGCCGCACGACACCTGGGAGTCAGAGAGAGAGAGAGAGAGACAGAGAGAAAGAGAAAGTGCTTCTTTCAGTCAGATGACATTACATCCACATCCCCACAGCAGATTAAAGTGAAAACATCACTCAGACACAGATTAGTGGCAGGAATATCTCGATGTTCGGCATGGATTGGGATTACTCTTAATTCAGACGACTTGGATCACCCAGCAACACCGCCAATAGTACACCTACGAGGAGATTTCTGAGCACAAAGCCAAGCTCTTCCCAACAATGGTAGGATTATTAAACAATGGTAGGATTATAAAGAGCAAAGAATCAGCAGCACGAACGCAAATGAAAGTGGTAGAAAAAAAAAAGTTTCCAGAGATCATAGTTAATGAGAAGCTGCTATCCAGTAACATAATTCCTCAGTCAGTTAAACAAGTGTCATACCTGGATAAGGCTGAACCCTGAAGTGCTATAAACCAATAAGCGATAAATCGCTGGCTTTTAAAGGCTTATCCTCTCAGCCTGTCTGCGCTGTGCTCCCCTCAAAAAGTCGTGGCAACATTTCACTGAAGCTCTGCCAGGCAGCTCCTGAGCAACCTGCCGACGGTCAGCTCCCTCTGTATTTTTTAACTCGGCTATTACTAGTTACCCATGAACTCCCGTCTGACCCGCTTCGCCGTGGCTGCCGGCAAATGGTCCGAAAATTTGCAGGGCTGAACCTCTCAGAACGGCTGCCCTGCTTTGACACAGTTTCCTGAAATACCCTGCTGCTGTAACGTTTGGAACGGTGTAAGGGCTTCAGAAATAGAGCTGGAACACCCGTGTGCCTATTAAATTTCACCGGCATCATGCTTGTCTTGTCATTAGGTGCCACCTTGGGTACGAAGCTGGTGATTCAAACAGACACAGGGAATCATTCATGGAGGTATAATGCTCTCACTGCACACAAGTGAAAACTTGAGCTAAATTTGGCACAGCACCACAAACTACACACACCGAAATGATCGTACAGTTCAACAACCACCTTTCTGACACAGTTTCAACAAAAACATTATAACAGTCATGAGGTTAAGATTTAGCAGGACTGCAGTACTGATCCGGAATAACATTATGACCACTTGCTTAATATTGTGTAGGTCTCCCTTGTGCCTCCAAAACAGTTGTGACTCATCAGAGAATGGACATGGGCTTTCTGAGGGTGTGTCTAGCAACAGGACGTTGTTAGTGGGGGCCTTTGGGTCCTATGGGTTGAGGGGAGGGGCCTCTGTGGACCAGGCTTGCTCCAGTGCATCCCACAGATCAGTTTGGGTCACAAGATGGTCGATGTTCTTTACTTCTCATGTCAGTGGTCATAATGTTATGCCTGGTAGGTGCATATTAGAATGCATTCATTTCCACTAGTGTACCTAATGAGTGCATTCTTTATCTCATTCTAACTGTGACGAGGAGAAGCGCCAGGCTTTCTCTGTGACAGGGGACCTGCTCCCAATCTGAGGACAGAGCCTCACGGCAGGGGAGTCCCTGACAGGCATGAAGTGGGACTCAGCTGAGCACCCAAAGGACACCCACGAAAACAGAGAACATGCAGACACGACACAGAATGAATAGACAGGCCAGGGACATGAATCAGCACATGCTAGATAATGATGGATGATGCAATTAGGACTGCAAGTTATTTTTCCTGATCCCGTTAATCATCTTCATCATCATCATCATCACGGTACATCCAAAGACCAATGTAAACAGAGCTCATGTGTATCAGGAAATACACTGACAGGTCCTGTATTCGTGCCAGTTCTGGCAATTTCTGGGTGGATTATGGTGCTAAGATCATAAATCTGTGACCACACACCACATCCCTCTCTAATGTCACAACATCCATGACGCCAAATGTCACATCGCCCGACCACACATATCTCAGAGATAACACCGGAATTATCCGATTACACAACTTGGATTTCGGGTGCAGCCACAGTGAGATGTGGGACGGTCTAAATTTGAATCCCACTTTCAATCGGTGATATATTCGAGCATGTGCGATAAATGAGCATCACAGACGCACCTGCTCCGCGCCGCGTCCCTCTCAGTCGACAGCCAAGATGAGAAGCCTCGCTCCCGCACGGCTCTGCGGCCACATCAAGCCGACAGCGGCACTCTGATCATCCCAGACACGAGGCGACACGGGAGGGTTGTGGAGGGGGGGGATTATCCATGCGACCTGTTGTTTGTGTACGACAGAGGTACCCCCAAATCCTCTGCCATTGTGGCCGTACCGTCCATGCGCCGGGCGGGCTAGCTCAGCCGGGCGGAGCTTAGTCAGTGGGTCTCCTCCGGAAGGTGTAGCTTCTGGGTAGTTAACGGGGTACTGCTGGCGCGGCTGTAAAGTAGATGGAGATAGCGGGGTCCACACGAGGCGCATATCATCGAAGCAATGTAGCCAACACGCTGATTTACCAGCGTCAAGTCAGAGCCAGGACAACGTAGAACTTCCGGTCACACTTTTCAAACTAAAACGACACGACTCGCTACACATTTCTAAGAGGAATCTATATATTTTTTTTTCAAATTTGTCTTATAAATTGTTTTATTAAGGATATAAACACGTTCTTAACAGTGACTGCATGACACGGGCTGGGCTTTTTCTTAAGTTATTTGGGAAAAAAAATTGTGCCGCTTAACGCGATTCTTTTCACGCTGTATTTTGAAGGAGTGTCGACATCGTTTCCTGTATGACTCTGACTGCGTTTGTCGCGCTTGACGCAGAGATTCCCTCTAACGGGATGATTTTACTGCCATAAAATGTATGCATGTATTTATTTATTTATTTATTCGAGGAGGAGAGACAGAGAGAGCAGAGACAGGAAACCCGGTAGCTTCCAGATGTAGCTGGATTTCACGCCAAATAGAATCTGACGTCATTACAGTTCAGAAACCCAAATCATATGGGAACAGATAGATAGATAGATAGATAGATAGATAGATAGATAGATAGATAGATAGATAGATAGATAGATCCACAGACTGCAAATGAGCAGCATAATGATTTCGCAGACAATGGCTCGATGGTGCAACAGTCACAACTGGTGCATCAACATCAGCACCTGAATAAACCAGAGTTATTCAGGAATATATAAGCTCAAGTTGCAACTGATCTCTCTTCTTACAAAGATGTTTTTTTTAGGAAAAGGAACAGCGAAGACTTTAATCATAAGATAAGATAGATTTTATTTGTTACATGCACAGTTATACAATGCAAAGTGAAATGTATTTTTGTACCTGCATCCAGAAGTAAAAACGTCATACAGTAAAAACACTAATAATTACACACAGCACACAAGATAAAGAAGTATAGATGTATAACCGAGAAAAATAAAATAAAATCTAGACTATAAACTTGAAAAGTAAACTTAAAGGGGATCGCTTGTATATGAATTTGTTACGGGTCCCACAGTGTGTGGCCACGTATCAAATACAGTTCTGTTAGAACAGAAATAATGCAGCGGTAGTGAGGACGCGAAGCATTTACTTTTGCGTACAGGTCGCATCTTTATTCTTCTTTACGCAGATTCCAAATACAATCAAACCTTTTTTTTTTTTTTACTGAATCTCTCAACTTCTCCACTTCTGTTAAACAGCAAGGTAACTTATCAAAAATGGGAGTACTCGTAATTATCTGCGGTGTAAAACACCTCCGCCTACTGCCTGCTAGACAAAACACAGGGCAAAGTTAGCGTACGTGCGAAGCGGCGCGGTTCTTTTAACTTTTACACAACTTATTAAAGTCACAAAATACATCCAAATTATCCAAACATACAGTCTGCCGACATATATACAGTTCACGGCTCTGAATCATAAGTTGTTTACGAAGTACTGACCTGTTAGAACAGAAATAATGCAGCGGTAGTCAGGACGCGAAGCATTGACCTGTACTTTTGCGTACTGGTCGCATCTGAGGTGTGGGCATGTGGGCAAAGGTATGGGCGGAAACACACATCTATGACCACCCGAACCGCAACAGCTCCGGCCACAAAGGTTCCCCTTGCATCATTTTTCCACTATCTCACAAGATATGTAGATAAAAATGTGATTGACACATATTTGAACAGGGGAATTCACACGACCCTTAAAAAAATAAGAAGGAAATATTTTTTCCCATTCACTATTCACATAAATGTGGTGACACCATTTGGGTGCACTACACATGCATTTACAATATTTTAAAGCAGCTGGTACTTGTTGTACTTTAGCACAGAAAAGAGAGACTGTCTGGGGTGATTGGGCTGTCCTGGGATCTTCTCAGCCCTTAACTTGCAATGTTTTGTATAAATATCCTGCAGGTTGGTTAGGGGGGTTCTGATGGTCCGATCAACTGACCAGACCACCTCTCTGAGGGCCTAGTGCAATTTCCCATCCAGGTGGTGATGCAAATCCCGCTGCTGTTTCCTGCTGAAGTCCACTATCAGTTCCTTTGTTTTACTGATGTTCAGCAGGAGGTGGTTCTCCTGGCACCAGTCTTCCAGGTGGGAGGCCTCCCTCCTGCAGTCTCGTCATCGTAGGAGATTAGTCCCGCAACAGCGATGTTGTCAGCAAACTTGATGATGATGTTGAAGTCTGCCGTGGCCTCGCACTCGCATGTGTGAGAACAGCAGAGGGCTGAGCACACAGCCCTGGGGTTATCCGGTGTTGAGAGTGACGGGGGCTGAAGTGTGGTAACCCACTCGAACCAGTTTCCTCCTGCTAGACTCAGGTCATACAGCTTAGAAGCCAGTCTGGAGGGGACTATGGTATTCAATGCTGAGCTGGAGTCAACAAACAGCACTCTCACATAGTTAGCCTTAGCAGTGTCCACATGGGAGAGAGTCTTGTGATCATCGAGGTATAAATGTTCACTTTGGGATTGTGCAGCAACCGGTGGCACAAGATAGATAGAGGAAGGAAGACATTCCAGTAATTACACTACCAACAAATTCTTGACAGTCAGTCAACTGAAAGTGAAAGCAGCCTGGATCAAAAACTTCTTCAAGAAACACATTAAAGGACCTCATATCCAGCACTCATCAAAAGCCACGAATAAATACTGTAATTCATCCAGACGTCCACATTTTTGTTAAGTGTAAGAAAAAGTAAATCTTGAAGCTAATAATACTTCCTCTATTACTGTTTTTGTTAGTTTTTGACATTTATGCACGACTAACAAGCGTAATTAAAAACCTGAAAACAAACTGTAAATGCATTAACGATATGAATAAATAAATAAATAAATGGGGTTTTACTCCTTTGGACCAAATCATGTGATTTCGGAGTTGATGACGACATGCTCGGGGCGGGTCTCGTCCGTGTAGTCCACTTCCTGCTTCTCTGCCCTGGTTTCGCCTGATCAGCTGCATCGGTCCTTTATCCGACGAAAGACACAATGTCACATCAGACGGGCATTCAAGGTAGACACTTTCTCTCGCCTTTCGTTGTCTCTGTCTTAATGTGATTTGTGGTGCGAGTGAGTGCCCCTCGGGCTGGGCTTTAAGCGCCTGCAACAATTCATTGCAACGAGAAGCTAGCGTCAAGTTAGCTAGCCACTCCTAGCTAGCTTAGAGCTACCGTGATGTGTGTGTGTGAGAGAGAGAGAGAGATCAGCGGTGTCCTGTCCGGGCACTTTTAGGACCAGGAAACCTAATCCCCGAGTGTTTAACCAGTTTACCAGCCACATAAAACACGACGGTGTTAAATCTTTCTTTCGCTTTGCCACATAAATGTTTGTACCACAGCTTCTGTTACATCCTGAAAGGTTACTGTAGCTTTGAATGGATGGGCGACGCCTTTCATTTAAACAAACTGCTGCCCTGGTATTTGCCGGTGTTTCCCTTAATAGCACAGATATTACCTTCGCGTTGTTGTAGGAATGAACTCGGGTAGGGTGTAACCTTCTGTTACAGGTGGCTAAAAGAAAGCATAATTGTTTGCAGGCTGTGTTTCCCCTCGGGTAAAACAAACCTAAGCTGATCTCATACTAGACAGGCCGATGTGACAAGTCTGTGCAAACCTTCTAACATACAGTTGTGACTGAAATGATCCTGCATTTGAAATTATGCAGGATCATACCGAGACCATTGCAGTTTGAATTGTCTGCACACAACTGTGGTATACTAAGGAAAAAGAAAGTGATCTGAGTATTTATTTGCACAAAACTGCAGCCACTGCGGCAAAAGCCCTTTAGACTGTGGTTAGAATGCAAATTTAAAAAAGTGTTTTATTGGGCCCAGGTGTGAGGATCAACAGTGAACGGCATTCAGTCACTGAAACCAAGCAATGGAGAATGTGTTTTCCCCTCTGACTATGAAGTTACAAGTTGGTTGATTCTTTTAGGTGTGGACTCCCTATTCACGACTGAATATGGCCATGTTAACCAGCGTGCCTTGTTGCCTGCTGGCATGCATCTGTTTAAAACAGAATAAGACTCTCTCTCTCTCTGTCTTTTCTCAGCGGGGAATGATGTTAAGGATATCTTTGCCAGTGCCAGGAGTGGAGACCAATATCGAGTCTTAAAAATCGTCATTGAGGATGGTAAGCAGTGTCTCAGAGTTTTTGTTTACGGCCTCTTATGCCAAAAATTTCCTGTGTTAACTCAGAATGACTGCATGACTAAGAGACATCTGCACAGCTGACTTTTTTTTTTTGCTGTTGTGCACATCTGCTTTCCAGAGCAGCTGACTCTGGGCGGCACCAGGAAAGCATCAAAGAAGTGGGACCAGGAGTATGATTCTTTAGTGCTGTCCCTCCTCGAGGATGACGTGCCCTGTTATATTCTTTACCGGCTGGACTCCACTAACAACCAAGGCTACGAGTGGGTCTTCCTGGCCTGGTCACCGGACCACTCTACTGTAAGAAAACCCAGCCTGTGCCGGCTTTAATGAATAGCTCTCCCTTCGTCTTGGCATTTGTCCTCCTCTGTTTTGGGTATCAGGCGGGTGGGGTTGACCACATCATGGCAGCTTGTCTTTGCATGCATTCATTACTTCCTACCAGACCTTTTGAAATCTAAATATGGGTAGAATATGGCGCTTTCCGACTAAAACACAGCGTTCAGCCTCGAGCCCTCATCTCTGGACTTTCACTCTCATAGTGCATTTATATCACATAGACAGATTATTATACCGTTTTCTTGTCATGCAAATGTTCTTGTCTCACATAATGTCACCCACAGTAAGTGACAGTCATGTGGTGTGACTGAAACTCCATGAGCAACGTGTTACGATTCAGAATGGACGTGACAGATAAACATGTTGCTGCTGTTGCAGGGGAAAGAGGCATGTTGAACGAAGGGGACACCAGGACCAGAATAAAAGTGTGCTGCACTGCGGGACTGAACCCTCAGATTCACTTTTTGAGTGATATAGCCGAGCTTAACATTCCTGTCCTCGAGCTCAAAGCTCAGCGCTTCAGGTTGAGACTTGCCTGGAAGTTGCAAAATCATTTCACAACCAGGGCACACATTCTCCTGCCTTGACTGAAGTGTGTTTTCAGTTTGATTAGGTCAAGTCAGACGCATTTATGTAGTCTTAAGATGGACCACACGTTATGGTGGACGGAAGTTCTGCACAGGTAATGCAGTGATGAACCAACAAAGTTAGTGAAGATCCTGTAAATAATACCAAAGATAATAAAAATAACTACATCGTTGGGGGGACTTCAAGGATGCCATGAAAGCTGTCCCATATTTACATATATTTTTCAGTAAGAAAAAAAAGCAATATACTCAGAGCAGAGCAAAGAGACGAGAAGATAAAGAATGTATATTTCATCAAACATCAAATAAGCCTTTTTAGAGTTTGCTCAGTAATAGAGATTTTTGTTCATATCCCCAATAGGTGCGACATAAAATGTTATATGCTGCTACCAGAGCCACACTGAAGAAAGAGTTTGGAGGCGGCCACATCAAGGATGAGATTTTCGCCACCACTAAGGTCAGTCACGCAGCAGCCCTTTAAATTAAGAAGTGACAAAACCTAAGAAGTAGCAAAGGAAGCCTCAACACGCCGATAAGAGCTATGGTTTTCATATTGGTGTCAGTGAGTCAGTGTGAGTTCTGTTATGATGTGTAACTGCTATTTTTTGACTCCAGGATGATTTGAACCTCAGTGGCTACAGGAAGTATCTGACCTCGCAGGCCGCTCCTTTGCCCCTCACTGCTGCGGAGGAGGAACTGAGACAGATCAAACTCAATGAGGTAAACACAGGCCGCTGATTGCCAAGTTCCCTGGCTTGAATTGTTCCTGGGCTAGGTGCGGATTAGACCCGTTCTCTGTTTGAATTCTGAAAAGATGGAAAAATGACACCTTTGCACTTGAGGTGTCAGTGGTAGAAAATAAACCGCTTATCTCAGCCCGCAGCAGCGTTCCTCCTAATCACAACTCCTGTGCGCGAGGTGCGAGTCCCACCGGAAACGGTGTGGGGTATCAATGAGGGCCAGCGATGCAGCCTTCCAAACAGCACAAGGTCAGCAGCATTGAAAGTGCGCATATGCTTGCCTGGCAGTATCAACACTGTGCAAAGATGCTGATGCATTAGAGCAGCAGGATGTTGGCAGAGACGAATCTATTACCTCACACCCATAGCTGCGTAAAAAAACGTTGTTCAGTCTAAGTCTAATCAACTGTGATTCTGCACAGACAAGCTGTGCTTTTCCTTTTGTTGTGATAAGATAAACAAATACTGTAATGTGATATCTGTTGCATGCTACTGATGTCGTCATCTGTGTTTATGCAGCTGATGCAAAAGAACTGTGCCAGATAAACTGAATTTGTAGTTTGACTCTAATGACTTTGGCGACCCGTTCTTGAAAAATGCACTAAAAATAAACTCTTCTTCTTTTTTTGTGAAACAACTTTTTTTTCTAATTGCTGCTCTCTTGGCCAGCCACACAAACAAGAACTGTCTTCATCACCATATATGGAAGTGCTTTGAGTGGTGCAGTCCCTCTCCAAAGTATGGTCAATTAAAAGCAGCAGAACAAATGGGAAGTCAGGTTTCTGCTTGTCCCACTTGACCAGCTGTTGAGGGAAGATAATATACCATTAATCTGTACCGGCCAGATGAAAAAAGAGGCTTTGAAATATTTATTGTTGCCATGCCTCGGAGACTTGCCTGCCTTTTTACTAAGCAGATGGATGAAAGACCCGCAATCCCTTTTGGTATGCGAGGTAGCTGCGTCGGAGAGGCTCGGGCGTGTTTGCACGGCATTTCATTTTGTGGGCCTCTAAAAATAGATGCAATCCATCAGTGTAATCCTTTCAGCGTTTCCAGTTTTCAGTGTGATTTTCGCAGAGGGCCCTTGCCACTTCCGATACAAGCGCCTCATCTGTAATCATCAAGCTCCTGCATTCAGGCTGTTTGTTGCCCTTTGTGCTTCCTTATGACAAAAGATGAAGAATATTTGTTCTGTTTCACGTATCCTAAACGGTCGCTGATATTAGTGGAGACCTGACATTTGTTTGGGTGTTATTGCATGTTTCTGCTTAAATGTGCACACCAACAAAGAACTTTAGCTCCTAATGTTAATATGATCCATGTGATATTTGTGGGGACATTAAATATTCACTACAGTGCATTGATCAGCCTGCACAAAGCCCTCATTACCAGAACTGTTTGTGTCTTATGTGGTGTTTCGTGTTGATGATGGCGGGATGGCAGAAAGCTCAAGTGGCTCTTGTGTTTGTGATGTGTTCAGGTGCAGACGGACATCAGCGTGGACACCAAGCAGCAGACTCTGCAGGGAGTGGCTTTCCCCATCCACAAGGACGCTGTTGCAGCACTCGAACGTTTTAGGGACAAGAAAATCAACTACGTACAGCTGGTGGGTGCTTAAATGCAAATCATCTGTGCAGAGGCTACCTGTGCTTGGTCGCTAATTTGACTGAGCTAATCAGTCCTTTTATCTAACCTTCGAGGGGTATTAGGTCAGGAGTCGCATATAGGTCGACACGGTGAGTCACTCATTTTGCCCCCAAAAGCCTTTGTGTTCTTTCTTCTCATTGAAATTCAGAGGCTTTGTGTCACAAGATCAGATCAGTGCAAAGTACAAAGGAATAATTGTGGCACAGTCGCTGCCACGTCTCAGTTCCCCTTTTGTTTGTGGGTGTAACAGCTTTGCAGAAAACCAATGTGTCTCTATCCAATGAAGAGTTAGTCCTGGCTGCTGTTGAGTAAATGTTTCAAACACATGTGAGAGGGAGAGGAGATTTGTTATTCACCCCTTTTAATTGGTCTGGTGCTCAAAGCAGCAGTTTTAGTGTTGCAAGTGTACTCTGTCTACACTAAGAATAACTTTTCGTTTCCTTAATCCACAGCTAGTAGATGCTGAACAGGAACTGATTCGGCTGTGCAACACTGAGCCAACAGAGTTGAAAGACCTGCCTCTTAGAATCCCTAAAGATACAGCACGTTACCACTTCTTCCTCTACAAACATTCCCATGAGGGCGACTACTTGGAGTCCACAGGTGAGTACACTGTCACAAGCTCTTTTGGTCCTGCGACAAAAACAAACGGCGTTCCTTATGTTGCTCTGAATGGTACTTCATGCTTTCTCATCTCACTGTCTCGCTGTCCTTTGTCTTTGCAGTCTTCATTTACTCTATGCCTGGGTACAAGTGCAGCATCCGAGAGAGGATGCTGTATTCCAGCTGCAAAAACCCCCTGGTCGACATGGTGGAAAACAAGCTCAAGATTGAGATTGAGAAAAAGGTAAGAAACTATCTGTCAGGATTAAAAGATTGTGATCAGCATAGCAATCTGCTTTTGTTCGTGAGACCTGCTCACTTTAAATTAAGCAGAAAAGCACAGACAGGAGACAGAAATCTTTAGTAATCTTTAGTTAGTGAATTAATGATGTGCCCAGTACGTCCATGAGGTATCATAACTTATGGGACTGTAACATGGTTTAACCTTATTTAACAAAAAGCAAGATATGATGCTAATAAAGCGAGGAACCTCTGCACGTGTGTATCCGTTCATGACTATTCTCAACAACCATTCAACCAGCATACTTCTTATTTGGCAGGTGTACTGCTAGAGACCTAAAGACTAGTTCCACTAGTAACCTGGCCTGAAATATGGCCTTAGGCCCCCTGCTGAGGCAAACAAGGGAAAACTCCCCTTTAAAAGGAAGGAACCTGGAGCAGAACCCATCTCATATTGACCCATCTGAATGAGTAAAGACAGAGACAAGAGAGAAGGAGAAGAGAACATCTAGTAAACCTCTGATAACCTGTTCAATAGGAAAATATAGGTGCCTAATAACCATGTAAACAGTTTATCAGTTCATTTCTCCCTTGGTAGAATATGCACACTCTTTCTGCATATGTTTGCTCAATGTGGAGTAAAACTTTACAGAAGAGTCGACGCTTCTCTATTATATTACATTGTGATGGATGGTTGGGGCATTTTAACAAATCTAGTCTTACCAGATATCCATTTGAACTCTTAAGTTGTAATCTCTCACCAGAGTGATTGCAGTTTGATTGAAGAAATATAGTTTATGCAGACCTAGTCAGGCGTGAGATCCTTTGTCATCAACGGGCGTAAATGGTTAGCCACATGACCACATGAATTCTGCAGCTGACGTTACTCTTCAGGGGGCGTGGAAAGTGCAGTCACAATGGTCACGTAGAGGAAATGCAGTCCATCGTCAGTGGAATGCAGCTCTTTTTCTGCAGCTCAGTCAATCTTTCGCTTTGGGTGAGAAGTTCTTGAGAATGCTGTAAGCCACACGATTTTGGAGCTGGATGAGCTGCGGCACTTGTAGTGGGTTCAGCAGTCTCTTACGTCTTACACTCATGTGTATACTTTTCTGTCTCCCAGCTGGAAATCGAAAGCGGAGATGAACTGACAAGTGACTTCATGTACGAGGAGGTGCATCCCAAGCAGCACGCACACAAGCCCGCCTTCGCCAAGCCCAAAGGTCCCGCTGGCAAGAGGGGCGGGCGCCGCATCACCCGACCACACGGCGATGGAGAGGAGGAGGATTAAGCAGACCTCAGCACCTGACCACCACCACCTCCACCCTGAGCACGTTCCACAGTGGAACATTCCTGTGATTTGGGGAAACATCATATTTGACAAGTTTGTTTAAAAGAATAAGACGACAGCCTCAAATTCCCACAGAGTTCACCCAGAGACCCAACTATGCACCAACAAGGACAACTGAGCAATGATACACTTCAGAATTTCCATTTGTAGCTCGCCAAATGGAAGCCTGTTCATGTATGTTAGTACATCCACAACAAATGATTCAAAGAGGCCCAAACTAAGTCAGAGTTGAGGTTTTTGCATCGTTGCCAGCTTAAACTATTTTAGTGCGACTAATGTGAACTTGCGCCAATATGATAAAATTTCCCCGTTTTTTTTTTTTTTTAGTTCACATGCTCGAATTCTTAACTTGCATTCCTTAAGTCTGTGTTAATTAATGTTCCTACGTCTAATGTGTCCCAACATTCGTCTCCTACTGTTTGCACAATGAGGTGCTCCAAAGCGGAAAATATTCTAATGATCCCACTTGTGTCTATTGATTCATTTTAACAGTGCATTTTATATTGGAAAATTGACTTCTTTTTTGATATAACTGTGGTTTACATGGAGAAAAAAAAAAATCATCTGCTGAGAAACTTATTTTTCTATGCAAGTGCTGTAAATGTACATATTGTAGCTGTGTGATGCTCTATGATTCAGAAAACGGTCTGTTTTGGTGATTGTCGGCGTGGATCACAGTGGAAATTACTGGGGCTTCCAGAAATATTACATCAATACATCTCAGATTTCACTAAGAGGAAGCCACTCTGACTTCGCTGGTCCCCATATATAAGAGGGAATGCCAAGCTAACCGGATAGGAAAAGGGAATAATATAAGTACCTTGATCAAAATGTTGCCACATCCACTGGTCTACTGATTAATATTAGGCAAACTACTAAGCTCACCTCATGTTTGAAGGGACAATCCCTTTATAGACATACAGTGTCATTATAATAGAAAGAAAAATCATGTTTGGTCTTATTTGTTTTCTTACAAATCTTTCTTTTAATGAAGAAAAATAAAATATTTAAATCACACGTGTTCATTTATTCCTTTAAATGTCCCCACAGTAAATATAAAAAAAGTCTTACATAATGCTTGTGATTCCAGTGTACTGTTATTTTTGCAATAATTACATCTGTACAAAGCTATACGCATCCTAAAGAAGTCCTTTAAAAATGCTTATTTTCTTGACAAGCAACTGACCGTCACAGTCAACAAGCAATAAGCATTTATATGATACTTTGTTTGGGAAGGAGATGCATTTGTCAGTCTGCACTGCGACCAACGGGAGCAGGCTCACAAATCTCTGTAACGCTTCACTGCTGTGACTGAGAGTCCAGGGAAATGCTTTTAACGACTCCATGAATCTCTGACAAGACCTGTGAAGGCAGAGGGAGACAGCTGTTAGCACTTTAGAGAGAAAATACTTGAGTGTATTGTGAAAGCAGGATATACGCCGAGAAGTAAATATTGACTGGGCACCCCCACCCCATAGCAATGACACTCCTTGATGGCAGCTGACCTGGCGTTCAAATTCACTCGACCCCAAACTGATCAAGTATCTGTGGGATGCACTGGAACAAGCCTGATCCACAGAGGCCCCTCCCCTCAACTCATAGCACCCAAATACCCCAACTTACAACGTTCTGTTAACAGACACCACAGGACACCCTCAGAAGGCCCATGTCCATTATCTGATGAATCATAACTGTGTTGGAGGCACAAGGGAGACCTACACAATATTGTTGTATTTGTCTGAAATTATATTCATACTTCCAGTTTATCTGCACTCCATTAAGGATGATTGGAAGAAACAACACTTCATTATCTCTTCATTACGTGATCAGACTGATGAAGCTCAGACAAAATAAATAAGCGATCAGTCTGCTGCGCTACTCTCTCTGACACTTCTGCTCTTTCCACCCTGCCACATTCTACATTAACGCTCCTGGAGCTCATAACGCAGGCATGTAGCTCAAGGTGACATAGAGAAACTGGCGCAACTTCCAACACAGTACCTCGACCTTTACACTGTAATATCTGCCCGCGTCCATCCACGCTGTACCTGTTTGATGAGCGGCCGTCTGTTTTTCCTGTCGTGGAGGCAGTTGCAGGCCAGAGAGTAGATACTCTCCACTTGGCTCAGCTCCCAGTCTCTCATCTTTTTGTCCACAAAGTCCTCCAGAGTCAGGTCCTCAGTTTCATCGTCTATGTCATACCTCACTTCCATCTGGGAGATTGTGGAAATAAGAAAATACAGTATTACTGGAAGGATACACTCAAACAGCATCTAAGACGTAGCTTCAAGTCCTTTGCAGTAACTCTATTACCCGATAATGCGCCCTTATTTATAAAATACTAAGTCTTTAATAAGCACTAATCGCAAACAATAGCTTGACTGATACACAGTGAAAGCCGCTTTTGTGCAACTTACCAAGAACTGTGGCTCCTTGTTTTCATCCGCTGGCGGGAGTCCAGACAATATTTCTAACAACACCTGTAGATGGTGGAGAGAGGAGGTTAATCTCCTGGCAGACAGGAAACTTTTATTACTCCAACATCTATGCTGGATAGAGTGGATTATCTAGTTAGAAAACAATCAATCAAATAATGAAAGATGATAAACAACACTGAGCTCAAGTTACACGGATGTGGAGAAATGTATACGGTCTATGTTTGTGTCCTGCCATTATGAATGTGTCAGTAGTTTGGGGCAACCTGGCACTCAACTAAACTGCTGAGTGGTGTTCTATATTCTGCATTAGAGCGACAGTTTGTCTCTTCCCAACGTAATATCCGTGCGTCTGCAGAAATCCTACCACTCCGAAGCTGAAGACGTCAGATTTTGGTGTTATCTCCCCTCGGAGCGCCTCGGGGGCCATGTATGCCCGGGTGCCCACGACCCTGTCCGTCATCATGGTGGATGACGTTTGCTTGGCCGATGCTCTCGTCAGGCCGAAGTCTGAGATTTTTGCCACAAAGTTTTCATCTAACAGGATGTTCGCACTGATGGGGAAGAAAAGAGGTTTTGTTAAGATTAAGAGCACACACAGAATTATACAGCATATGTGATATAAAGCCATATCTGTCTGCTGATGTTAAAGGACCAGTTAAATGTGCACACTGGCTCTCTTTGCATGAAATGATCAATACTGTTAAATGTGAAGCTACAGCCAGCAGCCAGTTAGCTCATAATACAATTGTCCTACTAACGCTTCCACAGCCAGCTAATCAATATGTGACACTATAGCTAGTTCAGCAAATTCATAAAAAATCCAATATGTTAAAAATATATGTAATATTTAGTTAGTAAATGCCACATTTCTCGATCATATTATTGAACAGTATTTAGTAATGAATTCATATTTCATCACGGCTCAAGTTTCAGCCAAAAAGGCTGGGGATGATTTAGTTCATGTGATGCTGGGGATCTCACAAAAAGGTAAAACATCTCAAAATTGTATTTACGTAAGTACGTATATGACCAAGTCAAGAATTCCTGTTTAATCTTGATGCTCAGATTAGCTCAATAGCTTCTGGCCAGTGGTTTCACATTTTAAAATATCAATCTCCTCAGCATCAACAACATTAAAGTATGAACGCAAATTTCCAAAGACTATTCTTTTAAGAAAATATTCACTATTGAAAAGGGCACTAATAATGACCCAACTCAGTGTACCTTTTAACGTCTCTGTGGACATGGTGGTTGCAGTGCAGATACTCCAAACCTTTAGCTGTCCCTTCTGCTATCAAGCATCTCTGTTGCCATGACAATGGAGGACTTCCGTCCTGAATGAAAGAAACAACAAATGATGATTTAATCATCCATGTAAAGGTTCATGCACTAGAGCAGAGTGTGTGTGGAGCAGTGAACGGTGCTTACTAGGCAAGCTAGTCGGTCCAGCAAAGAGCCGTTGGCCATGAAAGCGTACACCAAACATAGGTGCTGTTCATCACAGGAAAATCCGACCATGTCAACCAAGTTCTCGTGTTTCAACCTGTGGATGAATGACTGTGTCAGCCTACATGGTTTAACTATGTATAGTTGGCTTCATGCTGAGAGCTAGATGGAACTTACACTTTTAGAGTCTGGATCTCTTGATTAAACTGAACTTGCAGCTTATCAGGCGTCATGTCATCCATCTAGATGAGGCAATAACGTTTTGTGCTGTTTTTTTTACAAGATCTGCAAAATAATGTGTTTGAAATGAAACTGTGTGCACTTACTGGATTGAGTTTTTTTACTGCGACAGGCCTGTTGTTGAGGAGACCTTTGTAGACTGTCCCAAAGCCTCCCTCTCCGATTCGGCTGCCCCCGGCTGATGAGGAACGGTCGTCAAAGTTGCCGGTAATCCTCATCAGCTCGCTGTACGGGAAACTGGAGAAACCTGAGGGGAGCATTAAAAAAATGAAGACCCAAGTCCTGGCACCTGCTGGTCAACTTTCTCAAGTTATTTCAATGACACAGCATGATTTGTGGATTGCTTGTGTAGAAATCAGAGTGTTGCCTCTCTGAATTACTTTGCATCAGCCTTGTTTTTTTAAAAAAAGTACTGTACTCATTCTATTGCCATGTATTTCCGTTTTATGTTTACTTCATATTCCTACAGAGAAAATATTAAGTTTCACCACATCCAGGATCATTGCTAACATACTAATTCTGAGAGCCACAGAGGTGTGACAAGCGGTGTGTCATATGTGCAACTTCCTCTCACAACGAGGAGGATATGATACATAAATGTCAAAACATGAAAACTGAACTGGGGGGGTTTTACAGCTGATAAATCTCATAAACGTCAGCCAAATGTAGAGGAGGCAGAACTTAGTTAGCTCATTCACCTGGTTCACTGCTCTCCAGTGGCGCATCTGGCCGCAAGACAGAGGTGACCTGTGGTGTGTGCATCTCTCTCTCTTCCAGCAGGATGGTTGGAAGAGCGCTGCCCGTTTTAACTGGAGAGACCGGCTGTGTCTCCACTGACGTGAACTCTTCCACTGTGGGTGGACAAAAAACAAAAGATATATAGAAAAGTTATTGTGCTCATATGGGGCAGTAGTTTAGAGCATTTGTTTTTTCCTCAGTCCTTGACATAAAATGAATGTTCAGTCCCTGACAATGTTCTGTGCAATAAAGCCAACACTGAAGTGCCTTTTAAGTGCAGATTCTAAGCTTTAGATTTTAGATTCAAGTCATGTTCATTGTCTCTTCCACAATACATTAATGAAAACATAAAGAGGCGTGAAATACTGTTTATCCTTGTCCCACTGTGTGACATATAATTATAATTATAATTATATGTGCTGACAAGACACACACACTTTTTTAACACCAGCACAAAAGAGAAATCAAGATTCAAGATCCTGGAGAAAATGTGGAGTCGAAGAAGCAGATTATTTTGTTGTCGACCAGGGATGTCCCTCAATCAGCAGTTTTTGAGAATGGAGGCTCCTTTTATGATTGCGGTAATATACTAGGGGGAAATGAACATCAGACTTAAAGACTTGGGAGACAAATACATGTTACGGATAATAGCCATACAAAAGTACCAAACCTATTAACAGAAAATGGCTGAGGACAGAGACGACATCTTATGCAGAGGTCTGGGTTGAGATAATGAAAAACAGGCATACATCAGCCAAAACATTATGACTGACTGGTCACAATCACTGATGGAGTGAATAACACCAATTATCTGGCTATGATGGCACCAGTCAGTGGGTGGAATATATCAGGCAGCAAGCGGATAATGTGTTCTCAGAGTCGATGTGTAAGATGCAGGAAAAATGTGGAAAGATTTGAGTGACTCTGATAAGGGAATAACTCCGGTGGCTAGATGACTGGATGACCATGGGGTGTTCCTGGTCTGCAGTCATCACTACCTACATACATGGTCCAAGGAAGGAAAAGTGTGCCAACAGTGGTTATGGGAAGATCACAACTGAACCACGGAGCAATAAAAGAAGGTAGCCTGGCCTGGTTGAGCTTGTGTGTTGCTTAGCTGAACATACGACACCAGGATCCAAGGAACACCCCCTTTGCCATTCCTATAGGGATGTGCTTGGTCTGCAGCAATGTTCAGGTGGTAGTAGATATCATAGTAACATCCACATAAATACAACATACCATTGTAATGAGATTATAGATGTTATTCAGTTGGTGGTGGTGTTAATTTTGTGGCTGATTTGAAAAACTGTCTTTCTCCTTCAGACTTCATGACTATGTAGCACAAATTAGTGTGGGACTGAACGGGACTGGGTGCACAGCTCATGGGGCGTCCTGCTTCAATTTGTATGTTTGAGGAGGTGACTTCATGTATCCAAACCTATGTGCCCTACCTGTCTGCCTGCGTGTGTGATAATGATGTGAATGCATTTTGAAAATCATACCAGGTAGCAGGACACTTGCAGCAGCCATCAATTTGTGACTCTTCAAAATGTCCACAAGTTCACCCACTGTGCAGTTGGTGGTCCCCCAGTCATTAAGCAGCTCCACTGTGGGGCTCTTACCCTGGGCGACGAGGCATTCAAATCTCCTGTGGATACACAATGGATAGATTTTAATTTCATTCAAATCATTAGTAAACAACACACCAGGTTGTTTATCAGTGTCTTACCTGACATGGTGCTGGGAGTACCTCAGCTCCCCGCTCGGCTTCCGTATGGATACAATCACATCTTTCCACATGTCGTGGGGGTCCAAAAAGTCGGACAACTTACGGCGTAAACCATAACTGATGTTACGAATATAAGTAGAGGAAGTAGGTGAATTATCCATCCGGCGAGGTTTCGTTGTTTTGTTTTTTTTAGATGTATTTTTATCTGCAACTCATTCTGACATGTTTCACAGCTTACACAGGTTAATTTTGCTCCAGCGAGTGCATTCAGAAAGAAGCAGCAAAGCAGCAAACTGATACTTTTGTGTTGACAGTGAGGTAAAATGTGTTTTCCGATATTGAGCAACTTCCCCAAACGTAACACCGCAGGGCTGTCCCACTTAAAGTCTCCACCTACAATGCGGAAATAACAAAAAAAAGAAGGTGACTGCAAGAAACGTCTGCGCCGTGTGTTCTTACGGTTCAGTGAGAGCATAAATACTATCGATGCTTTTCTTAGTGAGTTTTAAAGTGTATTGCTCCACAGGAAAAGGGAAAAGAAAGTGATGTAGCTCTGCCTCACAGCTTTACGGCGTCACAGTGCCCTCTAGTGGAAAATGGAGAGACTGACTTTTTTCCTGGTGGTGACTCCAGCTGTGGATTACCTTAACCCTGAGCCTGATATTTTATTTTTAATTCACGTTTTACTTTAATTTCAGTATTAGAGGCCTAAAGTATTGATATGAACCTCATGAGTGTCTCTTTTTGTACATTTGGCATATGATTTGCTCCTCTCACAACTTCCTGATGTTTCAGTTCCCTACACTTCTGGAGGACCCCTAAAAGTATCTGTGGTATCTACAATGTAAACTAAAACTAGTTTACAATTCCTCCCTCAGATCCATTACTTGACTCCCATGTGACACATTCTTTAAGACAAAGATGGTTGTTCATCTTGGCGCAGAGACATGATAAACACTTGTATCTTTTCAGATTTACCGTACACCCCTCATCTGTCATTCACCACCACCCTGTATGTTGGATTGGAGCACAGTCCTGTGTTATGCTTCCTGTTCCAGGGGCTTAATGTGAACCTGCCTTCAATTTTTTATGCATCAATCACATGAAATATCATATGTGTAGATATTACATTCACTGTGTCATCTCTGATGGAGTTGATGAAACATGGAGTGAGCCCATGAGGCAGATTTTTCCAAGCATTCATCAAACACGTTGCAAGACAAAAGAAAAGCATTCAAACTCGTTCTTCGCTTTGAAACTTCAGAGCTACGTGAAACAAACAACCCCATCAAATTCAACTTGTGTCGATCCCTAATTGCAATTTGGCAAAACAAAGTCAAGCTTTGCTCTGAAGTGCTCACAGTACCACTTTTTCCTGTGTGTGCCAGCGATGCCTGATCTGTTTATGCCGCGTTAGTTGCTATTTACCCTGTGTTTGTTGAATTGTGATCAGTTCCTTGTGGACTGGAGGGCCTGGCTGTCTCGCTGGATGGGTGGGGTGTGATGGATTGCGAGGTGTGTGGAAAAATAATACGCTTTTAAACTGAGAACACATGCAATAAGACATGGACTCATTTGCGTGTGAACATTCTCGTGACAGAATGGTTACAGCACTAATGTGAGGACACCAAATTTAATGGGATGGTTGAGGTCATTCACTTTGATTAACAGCTTTGAACTAACTGATTATAAAACCACTCTGTCGGTGTTACTTAGACGGTTGTGCACAAACTAAAAAACTAAGACAAAACGAAAAATCAAATCCAAGTTTTTTAAAGTTTAACTTGGAGTTATTAAGTCACTAAATAAATTAAACGCTCACAGTGCTTAACATCCATGTGATTGAAGGTTCAATATTTTGCTTGAATGCAAGTAATAAAAAAAGGTGACATTGTCATTAAAAAGTGGCCTAACACTCACCATCTTGGCTTCACATAATAGTAAAAAATAACTTCAAGATTTTATTTCTGTTGTAAATAATGTTTGTGGAACCACTGCCGTCATTAATGTGGCAGCAACAGACGTCAGCCAGAACCCACCCAAAAGCAGCCCTGGAACGTCACATATCATTTCGATGCCGGTGATGACAAGCAGCGTCTTACATGCTTTTTCACTGCAGAGCCTCGTTTCACTTTATCCCCTTGGCAGGCGGTGTACAAGAGGTGATCTGAGCCCGGGAGAGGCAGCTGTCACACGCAGGCCTGCTTATTTGGAGTGCTGACACCAAAAATGATGCTCTTTACAATGAAAGCGTGTGACTCATAAACTAAAGGCGACTTTCTTTAATGGATTTTTTTCATGTCTGGTGACAAAACCTACACATGGTCCAGATTACATAAAAAGCAGGCTGCACCACATGTGTGAGCAAACTGTAATTAAGTTATTTTGTGTGGAAAAGCATAATGAGAGCCATTAGTGCAATTTTGGTGGCCAGGAGAGTGTATTGTCTTCACTCCTGATGTTTGATAGGGGCTTTCACAAACATATAATTCTGAATTTATGAGTCTAATGGGTAGCTTGTCAGCGGTTGTTTGTCATGAAACCTATCTCATCTCATTTTGTGTGTGTGTGTGTAAGTGTAATTAATCCCCCGTGTAAGACAATGTGTGACTTCATGAGAGCGATAGTGCATGGTTGGTAAGCTCTAGTGTGTATCCACACCTCAGTAATTATGTGTGAATGTGTGTGTGTGTGTGTGCTACACTGGGGTGTAAACACAAGCCAGATGTGGTGAGCAGCTAGGTGCAATATTTGTAATGTAAATATGTTGCCTAGTGCCTCGGGGGGCCTCAAAACAGCTCCATGTTTGACAGGGACATGCAACCGCAAGCTGGAAGTTTTTAGATTAATGCTGTGTGTGTATGTGTGTCATTGTGTTGCCAGTGGAGGAAAACCCTCACACCTGTGCACGGGACAGTCTTTGAAGTGCCTAATCGTCTCTTGCATGCCTCCTCTAACCTTAGATGCTGGATCCCAACACTGCATACTACCAGGCCAGACTCCTGTGGTGAGCTCAGAGAAGGAGTGAGCTGAGGATAGGAAGAGGGAGGGAGGAGAGAGAGCAACATCCTCACAAAAGAAAGTCTGGCAGCAAAACAGAACAGTGAAATATGGCACAAGATGATTATGAGAGTGGAAGGAACAAAACGGGGGAAAGGATCTGATAGTAGTGGATGAAGAATTTGGGGGGGTTGCTAGGGAGAGCAGAAGCAAGGTCCGCTGAAGTTTGGGAATGGGGAAGTGGAGGGAGAAGGAAGGGTTAGCGAGCCCTGGAATGTGCCACATGCCGAAGTGCCCGTGAGCAAGACACTGAACATCCAGATTTGCTCCGAGTGTGTGAATATGTGTGTGTTTGTGTGAGCAAATGGGTAGATACATCTGTGACTGTAAAGTGCTTTGAGTAGCAAGCACAATATAACAACAAGGCCATTTACCATTTACTTATCCATCCAAAATATATACCAATCAGGCATAACATTATGACCACCTGCCTAATACTGTGTAAGTCTCCCTTGTGCCTCCAAACCAGTTATGGCTCATCAGAGGATTGACATGGGCCTTATGAGGGGTCTCTGTGGGGGCCTTTGGGTCCTATGGGTTGAGGGGAGGGGCCTCTGTGGATCATCCCACAGATACTGGATCAGTTTGGGATCTAGTGAATTTGGAGGCCAGGTCGACCAACACTTGGGGATGGCTGCTGCCATCCAGGAATGTCATTGCAATGGGATGGGTGTACCTGGTCTGGTCTAGTCTAGCTGGAGGGTACATGTTGAACTAACATCCACATGAATGCCAGATCCAAAAGCTTCCCAGTAAAACACTGAATTCTCACAATGTTGGTCAATGTTATTTATTTCTCCTGTTAGTGGTTCTAATGTTGTGGCGGAATGATGTATAATGCGTTGGCTACTTCCAAACAGTGCAGCTGTGGACACAGCTTCTCTCTCTCTCTCTTGCTCTCCTTTCTTTCTTCAATTTTTGCAGCTGTGTTTTCTGTGTGTGTGTTTTAATTATAAGTGTTGAACAGTTTTGGACAAGTGCCAGTAATTTGTCACTCAGAATTTAATATATTTAATAAAGTAGCCACATTAAAATCATGCTTTCAGAGAGGAGCAATTTCAATTTCAAACTATAGGTCTACTGAAGCACAATTACGTTCTTTAGGAAAACTACCAAGATGTCACAGACTCAGCTATTTAGGCATATGACAAACCAAAACACCCTCTGACGTGTGTGCAGTGCTCTCAGTAATTATGGGCTTCACACAGGTGTATCCACATCATTAGACAAAAACTTGCAGACTTGTGTCCACAAATCATCACCAAATGCTTGATGTGTACAGTGGCTGTGATTAATTAGCAGTCTTGTCGCGGAGTGCAACAAGTTCACCCGGCTCATCAGAGGTCCCTCATGTTGGAATTCAAATGAGCCAAATGAATGGGAGGACCCGCTCAGAGAGACAGAGAGGAGCAACAGGGGGTATGGGCACAGCTACAGGGTCGAACAGAAGATTCAATGTGACTGTAAAGGTCTGCTGCCTGTGCATACAAGGCTTTTAGCAGTGTGCCACCGATGTACACTCAGAGCTCACTGCAGGGAGCCTCCTCTCAAAATGGAGCACTGTTGGTCCACTTAAATGTATTTTTTTTAAAGAGTACCCCAGGGAGTGAACAGCATTTTAATAGCCTCAGTGTTGGATGGCGTTCAATGATTTTTGAATGTTTATAGTAGTAATATAATTTAAGAGCCCCTCCACTCTCTTGCATCTCTAATTCTGGTCAAATGTGAGTACACCGTACACTGCAATTACCTAGATGACACATAGAGGGCAGCAGTGGCCTTCAACTGCTCAAAATCGACCAACATAGTCATCATTAACACAGGCTTAAACATGTTACTGATCAAACATGATGTGGAAAATAATGACTGAAAGAAAACAATTATAATTTTCTGCAGAGCTTCTGAGTGTAATCATTTAAAGAAACGACCGGAAACTGGATCATGTTTGTTTTTCACAATTATGAACATTACATTGCAGGTGCCTCCACAGCAGCTTCCTTGTCCAGCTTTCCCATGGACTATGAAGCAAACGCACACACAGAGATCCGGCGGCATCTTGAGTGGCAGCCCGCCACTGCGTTGCACTCGAGTGGTCACCGACACTGCCTGATTGCAGGAGGTTGCCCTCTCATATTTCCTCAAAAATCTCTGGCTGCGATCCCAAAAACGGTCTGTCCAGCAGAGCACACCAGCATGAGGACAGAAAGAACAGTCTCCACTGCTCAGGCTACTTATTAGCAAGATATTCTGGGACATCTGCCAAAATGCCACTGGTCATGCAAGGCAGAGCCGTCGCCGCACACACCTGAATTTAACACGAGGCGCTCGGAAGGAGATTTCTGGGGACATTTATTGTGTTCTTATGTGAGCATGTTTTAATGAATAAAGGTTTTATTGTCAGGTCCAGGTTCAATTTTTATTCGGTTGTTTTGCCAGAGCCTCGGACCCAGATGGTGTGTATGACCTGATTCCATTCAACTTAATTGACTCATTACGCTCTGCTTTCATATCTTTTCATATCAGCCTTGACTTTTACAGTTGGACATTTGTATGAGGACAGCTTCATCATGCACAACAGAAAATATGCCTTTAGCTATGCCTACTTATAACACTGACATGTTTGTACCTTTTTCTTTAGAGAAACACATGTAAAGTTCCAGACTAATACTGTGTTGACACTACAAACAACAGTATTACCAAATGGACAAGCGTGGCCGACTACACTGTTGGCTCAAGCGCTCATCAACACTGTTATGATGTCATACATTTAAAAATGAACTGGTAAAAAAAAACCAAAAAAAAAAACGAACACATATTCAGAAGAAACAAAGAATCAAAGAATCCAGCTGAACTTTGAATTACTGGAGTCACATCCATCACACAGCAACGACTATCGGACGTCACTTTGTTGCCAGTTGCTTTTTAACTGCTTGTGTGATACTTCATTGGTCTTAAGTGACATTTCCATATGTTAATGTGTCATGCCGATATATTGTGTCGCCTGGCTGTCTTCATAGTGTTTCTCCAAGATGTCAAGGATCCCACAGTGTCTGTGGGGCTGTATTATCTTGAAGTATTACCTTGCTGAGCCTCTATCTTCCACCATCCATCTAAAATGTTTAACTTTCACATATGACAAACTTTTCTGGATTTGACTTATTGTTTGTGAAATTGCTCAACTGGAAACTGTAATCAATCAGTTTATGGATTGAATTAAAATCAATCAGTTGTTGGATCTTACTTCACCATGTTCTGGATGTCAGGCCAAGATGCTTTTGTTCTGTTTACATTGTTAACACTATTCTTCTTTCAGTTTTACAGCTAACTTGTATCTGTTTTAAACTGAGAACTGCCCCTTTCCATTGTATGTCCCCAACGCCCCACTTCCCTGTGGTCAGCAGAGCTGAGTGGTTCTCGTTGAGCCTATAACCTCTTTGGTTTGAATCCAGATTTCTTGGGGGGGATCTTTTTGTCTTGGTTCCCCAAGATATAACTGGGGCGTGATTCATGGGAATGGGAGCTGCTGGAGGTCAACAGGGACCCTGAATGCTGAAAAGGCTTTCTGATCTTCTTGAAGCAAATCATTGACGGTAGGTAACCCCAGCCACTGACGCTTTGCTCCACTGAGGCCGGAGGTGAAAGGAGCCAGCGAGGCCCTTTGACATCCCAGCGGGGACCCTGTAATCCAACGCTCATCAGTGCTAATCTCCATCGCCCTGCAGCCACAAAGAGATCGCAACTCCCATGTTGCAATTTCTTACATTTCCCTGACATTTCCGACCAAGAAGGAATCGCAATACACAGTGGAGTAGAAGAAAATGAAAGCTTTTGTTAAACGACCTCTTGAGTCTGACAGAAAAAGGAAAGCTTTCCTTTTTGACAATGGCTGAGTGACTATTGAGAAGTCAGGGGTTAAGTCAGTGACATCTGGTTGGCCTCCTTTCATTCTTGATTGTACCATGCAAGTTTGCATGAGGAACGTTTAAGTGAAGTCTGTGTGAGATGTTTGAAGACATGAGCAGGGTTTCTTCCCCAGGTGGGCTGGAAGCCTAATAATATGCTCTAAAATCTCTGAATACAAAAGCAGATTCTATAATGGTTTACTTCCTATATTGTTTAAGGTATTCCTATCTCTCCTTTCTAGGTTTTCCTTCGTATTGTCACTCTGTAATACTCTTGAAAATACCAGTCTTTCGCTGGATAAATATCCCAAGGCGGGTCGGAGTGGTTGCTCTGATCTCTCACAATGAACTCACTCGGAAATTTCAAAGCATGTCTAGACCCCCGCTTTGAGGTCTTGAGAATATTCTCAGCTCACGAATGACAAAACGCTGCCACAGATGGTTTATTCTTTAAGCTATTAAACAATGCTCCACCTTATTTGTTCCTCTCTTGTTAGGACATGTTGATGGACGAGGTTAAGGGCTACTCTGAGGGAAGAGTAAAGATGAAAGATAAAGGGGTTGATACACTGACGTACAGTGCAAGTTTTCCTTGTACAGTTTGCCTTTGTGGTGCAGACATGGTGCGGAATGATTTACACTGAAAGAAAATCCAGGGACATCAATAACAGGCATACAAAATTAAAATACTAAAAATAATACTATTCAAGTTGCAGCTCCTCAGCAGCAACAACTGTGCTGGTAGTGGTCAAATTATAAATTGCGGAATCGACATTCAGAGTTTGTTTATCATAGCAAAGCCTTTTTTATGCGATTGATCCCCTCCAATCTCCAAAACCAAAGGCTTTTTGTCTTGTGCATTCACTAGACTTTGGGTTAATGCCAGACAAGCTCTTGCACTTACACCTAAAATGCTGAGTCAGCCTAATCCCATGGATTTATCCTTTATCCACAGTGAAAACTGTTGGTGGTAATGTTTAGTGGACTATAAATAAGAACAGCTCAGAATAATGGCGACTGTGGATGATATGGAGGAATGAGCACACCCACCACAGATTTAGTCTATGGATTAAAAAGTGAACAATGACGGACAGTACGGCTGAGTGAGTGACAGGAAATAAATTCTCTTCGCTTGATGCTGCGTGGCATGTGGGTCATGCGTTGAATGTGTTTTTCCTGACATTTGGATTCCCATTGTCAAGAGGGCTTTCAAGTATAATTTTCACTGGTAGCAAAAAAAACTTCATTAGGAAGAGACAAGAATCCTGAGAGAAATCTGTGAGAAACCAGCCTCAGGTGACTGCTGTTTGACACTTATCCCGCCCCACAAATAGTTTGCCATCCAAACCTGGAAACATATAAAGCCAGTTGTGTTGTTGCACTAAGTCAAGCACACAGAAATTCAAGACCGTTTCAGCCATATGATGGAAAGTCCATCCGTCATATTTAATGGCCTATCAAGCGTATTCATTTTCTTTTCTTGGCTCACTCTATATGGATTAGCATGAGCCAGAGATGTTGGTCACATCACAGCACTTTGGACTGAGCTGTTAATGAAGCTGGTGTTGTGAAATCTTGCACGTCCAGTGTAATGTAAAACTTGAGAAATGCTTTTAAACCTCAATTTAGGGTAAAGCTGGCGAACATTTTAAGCATTTTAACAGATTCTGTGCATGCACAACACTGTCAAAAGTCAAATGTCATACAGCTGTGACTCCATTCAGAACTTTCAAAAGATGTTTTCATGAACAAAATGATGGTTTCGATAATTTTGCTCAACTGAACTTGATTAAAATCTGATTATTATGTTGGACAAAACAACAAAAAGCTGATTTTCTTTTAAAGGAAACAATTCACATCTCATAATCTTTATATATATATATATATATATATATATACGAAGGTGCTAATCCTAACATGTCTGTTAACCCCTTTGGTGTTTTTTCCTCGTCTGATGTTTTCACTGGATTTCAAGTTACTCATGAATCACTTCTGCACGTTTGGAAAAATCTTGAGGATGCTCCAAACGGAGCCCCTTTCCTGAGCATTTAGCTGTCATGTTAAACTGAGAATGTCATCATAAACCCAAAAGGACACTGCTGCCTCAGACTGCCATCTTTTACTACTGTAGGGGTTAGAAAGCAACTGGAAAAGGGTAATATCTACAATTAAGTTTAAAGAACCAAAAAAAAAAAAAAGTATCAAACTCCCTTAAAGCCTTTCTGAAACGTGGCTGCCGCACATAGCCAGGTATGCGGGTAAATTATTAGTGTGACTCCTTTTAACTTCAATCACCATCTTTGGGATGCGGAGATGATTGCTACATGGTGTAATTGAAGAGTAGATCAAAAGCTGAGGCAGAGGTGCTCATGAAGACGAGTGTCAAGCCGAGTCTAAGCAGACTGCAGCGCTGTTAGGAAACCGAGTCTCACAGGTTTGAAAACATCGCTGCAGCAGTCGTTGGGTATGAAGCAAGTCTGGCCCAGAGTTGACTGAATTGCAAATAATTTTAAACTCGTGCACATGTTGGACTGCATTATCTGTATTTTTATTTTTTGATTCATTAATAAAACTGTAGCTAGCACATTTGACCACAACTGAAACTAGAATTAGTCTTTTTTGCTCACACGGCTGTACACTGTTTGCTCAGATTTCAGTCTATAAAATGGATATTGAATTCTGTAGAATCTATGTTGTACAACATAAATGATTTACAATAAAATAAATACAATTTCTACAGTATATTTGTGGAATATATTTAGCCATACAGTATGCCATAAATCTGCTGCTGAATGTTCTTTAAAGTATAGCATGGGGTTTTGTTTGCAGACGTTGTTTCGACATGTGCTCTCACGCTAAGAAAGCATCACTGGTCCCATTCACAAAAACTTCCACAATGTGGATGAAGTGAGGTTACGGCCGCTCGTTTCCATTACATTCCTGACAGATCACCTTGAGTGTTTGTCCAGCAGGTCCACCTAGATCCCACCACCAACAAAACCCTTTCCCTACACCCGACACACACATGTGTTAACACTGGCGTACATCTCAAACCCTTGAATCCACCAGCCACACCCTGTCTGTCATTGATAGAGTACAGATGCTATCAGGAACGCATGCCGCCAGGTCTATGGGAAGCTGGATAACACTGTTTGCTCCCTCTAATGCGCAGGTCACCTACTTTTCTGTACATCTATTACAACCAGAATACCAGCGAGAGAGAGAGAGAGAGAGAGAGAGAGGGAGACACAGATCAAGCTCCAGATAACTCCATGTTTCAAGCAGACCTCCAGGATCACTGGACAACTGACATGTTTGCTAACCTCTGACCCCCCTTGGGTTGTGCTGTTACGCCTGCCAGACTTTACATTAGCTACATACAATACAAGACATCATGCTTAAAGATGAGGATATAGCAAAATGGACTTGAAAGACAGTTTAGAAGATATGTAAATGTAAAAGCACAATTGTTCTAGCATTGGCAAGTAGAGCTAAGCAGCAGGTATGTTTTCATGTAGGGTAATATTCCTGCTAAAATCTGTTACATTACATAAGTCTATACACCGCAGTCAGAACTATCAGTTGCAGAAATCTGCTACAAATCTTTCTGTTAAATGCTCAAAGAAATTGTACATACAAAAATAATCAAGTTAAGATTATTTTCTGGCTGCACTCTTCGCTTTTGACGTATATGCGTAGGGATGCGTATCTCTCCACAGGGCAAAAGTGGCAGCTCCTAAGCTGAACAAGTCATTAGGTGTGATTTTTCTCCTCAGGAATTGAATGTTACTGGGCACATAGACGGTAGGAAAACAAGAACACGTGACAAAGAGGTAACATAGGTGTCGAGGAGGATGGGTCCATTATGTTTTCATCACTTTCCTGCAGGTCATTCAGTTAATGTAAATCATCAAACGATTTCAAGCGAGAAGAATGAAAGGAAGCTGCAAGTAAATTCCACAGCTAGTGAAGTAAAACAATATACATACAGGCAAGTTGTGATTGATGCTATATTATCAGTTTTTCTTTTTTTCTTTTTTGAAATACAACAACATGGTTTTTGAGCAGAGTGGCAAACATAATGCTATAGCTGCAAGTGAGTTTGGCCTGTAATTGAAAAGTGCAGCAAAGCTATCAGCATCACGTAGTAGCATGCTACTCCCCATCCTCTCTGCACTTTTCCTAACATAACCTGTAACTCTGAAGAATGGGTTACTTGGTTTAAATAAGCACTAGGTTAGCATAACTACTGTAGTCAGTGCTACCGAGCTAGACTTTCTAATATGTGCAATAAATAAACTATAACGATCTATAAGAATAGAAACACAAACATTTCTCAAATGTTTGAAGATCACTTTTATCAGAGTCAGACACAGACTTCTTCAACACACGTATAAATCAAAAGCCTATTGCACAATTAGATGTCAAACTACAAGAGTGGAGAGGTTTAGTCAATGAGGCAGAAATACTGTGTGTGATGTTATTCGTGTTGTGGAAAGCACGTCTCATCGGAATCACCTGGAGTTATGTCAGGATAGACCGACGGATTCACACCACAGATTTTGCAAAGTGATTGATGTGAAACACTAAACCTGGGATTGCTTAATAGCACTTGTAAAGCTATATTCTCTCCATAAAGTGATGACAACAACAGAGGTCCTCGGGGATAAAGAAGACAAATTGAGGTGTTGCTGACAGATGCCGAAGTTAGCTAATGCAAAGACAGATACCCAGCGGGGCTTTTATGGGTCATATATTTTAAGTGTGATGGAAGGAGCAGGTTAGCAAGTATGGTTGGAACCAGTCTGGAGGCTGCTTGGTATGCAGGGAATAATGTCTGTGGGTAACAGAGCAGTGGCTCCTTGTCATGTCTGAAGTGGTGTCTTTGTTTCTAATGTCCTTAGAAGGACCAAGATCAGCCACTACACTTCTCCTCCTGCAACATATTAAGGAGGTACACTAGTTTGTTAGATTACAAAGACTTAAACACAAAAGAAACTGAAGAATATATGTTTAAGAGAGCATAAAATAAGGATTTGAATGCCTCGTCTAATTTTACATATTGTTTACATGACTTCTTTCCTGACTTTACCCAAAAATGCAATTCACGTTTTCCAACTTTTTTTGTAATATTCATTCCTATTCCACTATTAAAAGAAATGATCATTACCTAACACGTCCTGTTAGTTCTACATAGGTTATAATTTCAGTTAACAGAGGTTTATGTTCAGGGAAATAATTTATTTAAATCAAGATCATTTTGATTTGTGATTTAGTTCTTCGGAAAAGTGTTTCAATACAAGCAAATCAAACAGAATGATACTCAGTTTTATTGTTTTGCCAAATTTCCACATGTGATTCCCCACAAATTAAGAATTTACCTGTAGTTGTACATGTCATGGCACGACGTGATTTAGGAGATACAGAGTGTAACCCAGACTGTTACCTCTGTATTCTTTTGTAAATGACTCACAGGCAACGGAAGATGGCTAGACGAGCGTCTAGCCGCTAGGCAGGCAACATAAATCAAACTAGAAAATGCAACAGCATTTGGATGCCCTGCAGAAAGGCTACAATATTGGCAAATCAAAAATAAATTACAGAGCAGGGTCAACAAAAACCCTCAATAACTGTTCTCCAAATGGAAAATCATAAGATCTGACTCCGTTCAAATAAATAAATAAATAAATAACCTAGTCCCCCATTCACATTTCTGCCTGTATGATGCTCTTTTTCAATTGGTAATGTTTGTATATAGTAGAACTTTGTACTTTAAGTCCAAATCAACAGCTAGATCAGATAGTGTTCGTCTTTTTATTGAGTTGCATTTATCCAGTCTGTGCATCTGCAGGCTACAACCCAGAGACTGCTTTTACATCTTTTGTATTTGTCTCCACCTGCGTGTGGAAAAAACGGCCAGTTCCTGCCAGGCCTTGATTACATGCTACATTTTGCAGCAACATTTCTAATTAGAGAACACACACATGCAGAGGATGTGGAACAAGTTGGATCCTGGTCGGTTTGGTGTCGGGAGTATTTCACAGCCACACATTCATTTATTTAGAATACATTAGTTTACAGGATCATCTTTTCTCTGCGGCAGTAAAAATCCTTGCGCCCCCTTTCTGACCCTGCAGGAAGGCTACAAAGCTGCACCAACATGCATTTTTCCATTGTCCCATGTGTGATTACATCCATGATGTAATGTGTGCTGCACTCACCCCCAGGCTACAGTGAGACTTCTGCTGTTGGAATAATTTGCAATCTCCTGTTTTGTTTGTTTTACCTCACATCGGATGGAATTCCCCTCTTATCTAAATCCAATAATTACTTAAACCTGGATGTCAAAACACTTTCCATTATTATCAGAGCTCCCCTTTCCCCTGTTTTCCTTTGATGCCAGTTGTTACCGTGCAGGAACACAGTCCTTGGGCCTTTTCTTTTAGCTCAACTGAGTTGTCAGGATCCATAAACAGAAGAGTTAAGTCTGTCCCAGGGGACAAAACGACTGTGTCTGATCTCAGGATGTACTGCTGACTTGTCAGGATTAAGACAGCACAATAAAGTGTAACTTTCATTCATAACCTGTCTCAATATGTTGGGCCTGCTCTCTGAAACCAGATCCCAATTTTGTGCTGCATTTGGCTTTTTCACACTAGTAAACTGCATTAAAGTTTTTACTGCTGAGCACTTTGAGTAAATATAAATTGGAAAAAGTATACAGATGATAGAATAAACAAAGCCACTTAATATGTCCCCAGTGTTTGTTATTTTAAAATGTACTTTGTAAAGCAAAGACTGTAGTGTAGAGTTATATGAACTGTGTAACTGTCATTGTAGATGCTGGAAACGGGAATGAGACTTTGTACTTGTGCCCTCATGTCCCGTAAATGTAGTCTCAGATGCACAGGGATTAAGTAGTATCGTTCACAAATGGGACACATAAACACTAAGGAATGCATTTTTTCCACTTAATCGGGCAGCCTGTCCTGCACTTGCACCTTAATCCCCCTTAGTCACCAGCGTCAAGGTGCTTTGTTGAAGTTTTGGGTGTGTGTTTGAGCTGCTATCGATTAGGTTTTTTGGACTGTTCCTTCACTACACATCTGAGCCGCACTTCTGAACCTGTGCATTCTTCTGTCCCCTCGGTAACCTTGTTGATGGAGGAGGCAGGGTGGTGGGGGGTGTGTGAGTGTTTTGGGGTAATTAAAAGTGGGTTTAGGTGTGGCTAAAAGCCCCAGTGAAAACTCAAACAAAGGGTCAAAGGGCATCAGTGGGCCGCTCCAAGAGGCTTTGCAGATTCCACAGGTTCTGCTGAGAGGAGCATTTCAGTGTGTGAAATGGTTGTTCAACTTGGAAGAGGGTGGGAATTGTTGGTTTTGGTTTGAGTCTTATCCGAGTAACTGGAGACGCTGATGAGCTATTAACAGCAATTTGCCTCTTTTGTCAAACACAAAATGACGAGGAGACAGCGGGGCAAGAAAAATAGTCCCACAGTCCAAGAAGCCAACATGTATATCATCTTATCTAATCAATGTGAAGGCAAAACTTCAATGAAGTCTGATAGTTTAATCAGGAAGTCTTCACTAAGACATTTTTCCTTCTTTTTTGCATGTTTAATATGAGACTAATACATTTACTTTGTCAATCAGATGTCTCACTACATTACTTTTTCTCAGCTCTAAAGATGGACCAGATGGGAATGAAGCAAAGAAGAGAAAGGAAGGGCGATACAGAAAAAGCCAAACAAGAAACTCATTACCTCCTCCAGGGCTTTCCCTGCATGTCTCCAGCCTTTTGTGCCGTAAAAGGCTTCACTAAAGTCATTACTCTCCTAATTGGACCAGTTGAACATGTTTCCCAAAGTCTTAAATAGTTTATGATTCAGAGACACAAACACTGCTTCCCCCTGGCCTCGGGCCGACAGAGCTGCGTGCCATGTGAGGAAGGATGACACCTGTGTCACATTTCTCATCATCTCTTCCTCCAGCGGCGCGTCTGCTCTGCTCTGGTGACCAAATTGTGGTGAGCTATATTGTCTCATAGGGGGCCAATTTCAGATGAAAGCCTGGTGGCCTGCCAGGTCTTTTTCCCAACTTCTCCAAAGATGCCATTAGGGTTTAGCAAGGAGACGGGGCCGATAATTGGAAGGTGCAACAGTAGGACACCATGTTCACTCACAATCACCTAAAAGAGAGTTCATTCCTCCTCACTGATTCCTACAGCATTCCTGTGAATTGAAATTACATTTGAATGAACAGGCTGATCTGCAAACAGCTGGAGCTTTCCATGCTTCAATGGCCCCATGCATGATATTGCTGTACATTGTAATGCAGCGTTTTGGACTGGTTGAAGGGAGTTTGAGGCGATCCAGTATGAGGTCTCTGCTGGGGTTCCATTCTTTTGATTTACTGGGGAAAAGAAGATGTTAGCAGAATGAAAAACATTCACTCACATAAATGGAGTCCAACCCCCCCATTTGTCTTGACAAAGATGAATGGTTGGCTTTAGAAGACTTTTAATCAAGGCTCGAGAATACAGAATGTAGCACAGTGTGTGCCAGCAGACCACTTTTGAATATCAACTCCAGGTTTGGATCTTTTAGTTAATTGCACTGCATCACTTTTTGTTTTTATGTTACTTGAAGTTTTGCCCTTCACAGCATCTTTTCTGATGTCACCCTGATGCGGCAAAACAAGCTCAGATTTCATTCTGTCATCGCAGCTAAACTCACAAAGACACCACATCACATGTACCACATCCAACAGACTGTGATGCCTCCTTTGAGCTGCTGAATGTCTTAAGCTCATTTTTACCACAATGAGGGGAGTTTTCTTGAGCTTTAGTCCTCAGGTGGAATCCCTCTGCTAGGTTGGTTTGGTTTTGTCACCTGCACAAGGACAAGAAAGCGGCAGGGGACACGTGGAAAGTGTGATGAGTTTGTGGCTGTGGCAGGACCCTTTTTATGCCTCTCTCTTTTTCTTTGGCAGGACCAGGAGCCCCTGCGTGGGGGCCACCCCCTCTGACATCAGCGAGGCCCCGCAGCCCTGGGAAGTTGAGCATGTGAGCTTCCCCAGGTCATTAGGGAGAGGCTTGAAAAGACTGTCACCAGGAAGGAGATAAGCCGCGAGGGGCGCAGTAATAAGGCCCTGAATAATAGCCCCTCTGTAGAGAGCCACTGAGGACACAGACCCAGGGATTAAAGGGAGACTGAAAAGGAGAAAGTCAATGGACCTCCACAAAAATATGAACCGGAGCGCTGGTGAATAGTGGGGGGAGTTATCAGCATTCTGGGGGCTCCTTCTCTGGGCCTCATCAAGCTCAAGGAGAAGGGAGGTGTTCTGTGTTGGGAGTCTCTTCTGGGATGAGCCTGTCAATTTGAGAATAAGGTATTTCTGCTGCGTTGGCATGCAGCATTGAAGACGCCACACAGAACCTAATTCACACGCACTTGCTGACCCTGTGGTTCAGTGAAGTCACGCTCAAATCTCTGACTTGCTGTGCAGCATATTTTCTCCTGTAATTTGCACGTATTGTACCACATCCACAGTGGATGAACATTAACTCTCGGTCTGAATTCTGCATGATACAGACTGTCTGCCCGTTTGTACATCTACTGTACAGCTCGCCTCTGACTGTGGTTGTTGTTGTTTAATCTAACTGCTCTCGTGTCTTGACAAAATCTCTGTCACACTTGCTTTTTACATCCTGCCCACACATTATGAATGGAGAGTCTTTTCTTTCTGCAACAGGACATTTGAAAATCTGTCCAATTTTACAGTCCAGGGAGCAATCACTGTACCTGCATGTTTATAGTCAAAATAAATGCTATTGCCTTGTCATGAAAATATCTAAAAGGAAAGAATGTAAAAAGGGATAGCTCTATGGCTGTGAGTATCTGACTGTATGTTAAGAACGAGGCCACTGATAAGACTGAAGAGCGGTCTTGAAATTCAGTGTGGTTACTTTGACTGCCAGGATCTTTTAAAGTTGGGTTGACTGAAAGGCTGGCAAAGAGGTTGAGCTGAGGCAGCTGGGTGACACCTCGACAGACAGCTAGCGCCCTGTGAGAGCACCCACCTGTCAATCAGAGTTGCCATGCCATTTATTTTTTTCATATCAGGCTGTTTTTGTTAGAATAGAATTGAACATTTAACATGGAGGTATAGAGCTGCAAATTTTGGCACTTCTCTATGGGCTTTATTTTTAGCACTGTAGGCTGACACTTTGTCCGACCCCAGTTTTTGGCCCTTAGTCAAAAGGTTCAAAGCTTTTTCTTCTATCACTCCTAAGACTGTCCGTGACGTGACAGTTGTTGTTGCAGGTAGAGGTATATATAAATTCTCTACTATATGTCCATTTTAAGATGAAAACTTGACAAGCTGTTTGGCCCTCTGCACTCGTAGCTGCACGAACTGTAACACAAACCTAACATGTAATCGGGCTTCATGCCAGGTGTTGAAGGCAGGGAAACCTTACAAAGCTTACTAATCTGCCAAAGGAAAACTCAATTATTCAGGACACCCAATAAAATTTACCAGCAACTGTTGGGGGTATGTTGAGAATTGCTCTCGGAGATTCTGGCGCACTTAATGAATTGCCAAGTAATTAGGTCATACCCTTCAATGCACATAATTTGAATTAATTTCCGATCTCACCGTGGTGCTGTGCAGCTTCCCATAATGTGAGCCACATTGTCAGACGCAGGGAGCACTAACATGAAGCAGGCACGCAAGGTTGAACTCAGGTGTGCTCAGTTGCAGGTTCGCTGGGGCCATGAGGGCTCTGTTAAACCTCACAGCACACGGACAATGAAGCAAATACATCCTATTTTAATTGACTAATACCCAAGCAGCAGACTGTTTTGCCGAAGAAAATCCACCCTTTACAATTTCTGCAGTCCCACATTCTATCAACATGTACAGACGTAGCTTGAAGCCCACAGATTTCCCTGAATTTCAGCACTCGTTCTAATGATTACCCAGATCTTAGCTGTACAAATGAAAGCTGGCCCACAAACAAAGTCTGTCCCTTTCACTCCAACACTTCAGTCCAAGAAGTCTTTTAGCAGAGCCCCTCAAAACTCAACCTCTCTCCTCACCCCACTGTCACCTCCCACACAGCTGCTTGCTGCCACATTGTCCCCCCATCATTGTCAATGTCACTGTCATCACCATGCACAACGTGCGCCCACCCCACTGCTAACCTTTCCTCTCACCAGGCCCGGCCCCTGGGGTTTTGGCTGTTGATTGTTCTGGGACAAGGTTGTGGAGCCGAGTGTTGAATCAAAGCCCTGCTCTCCCGCAGCAGGAGAACCCCTCGACTCTGACTTGCTCTGGTCTCATTCTGCAGCCCACAGCAACCAGACTTCATTCCCCTGACCACTGCTTTAAGGAACACCGCCACTCCCCCAACTCCTAAGCTACAATTCCTGGCTAGGAGCAAGCCCAGAGAGATGGGCAGGTCTGTGAATAGACGCAGAGACTGAATGGGCAGTCAGACAAGGCTAATGGGTGGTCCCTTTACCTCGATTTTGGACTGCATCGAAGCAGCCCAGCTAAAAGAACTCTCATGCAATGTCACCTCGAACAATAATCTGCAAAATCACTCCAGAGTTTGGACTTCCTGGAAAGACATTTACTTTGCCCCGTTTCCTTTTGTCAAAGGGATTTTCAAAGGCAGCTCCTGCTGACCAGGGAAGCAGTCTTGAGCTCAACCCTGTCAGCTTTGGTCTCTTTCAGCCTTCCTCTCTTTCGTTCTTTGTTTGCTCAAGAGGTGTCTAGCATAAGGTGTCTTTAACTCACAGAGGTATTTACAGGAGAATATATCCATCCAGTTAGCCAGCTAAATTTTGGGGAAAATATAGATTGTTCCATATATAAACCGCAACCGACTATAAGCCGCTGATGTTTTAATGTTTAATTACCGTAGAGTTTCCTATACCGCAGAGGGGATTGTCGGGACAGAAATGACTGTTTGGAAACGCAAAGGGTTATTTAAATTTGAGAAATACCGTATACCGTATACTATTTAGTAGTGCAGTATAACAAAAAACAAAGCTTACAATGCTCGATGAGGCATTAACGTTAAATGGCTAAATTGAATTTGTTTTAGTGCTTCCCTGTAACACGGCAGTAAAGGTGCTGTAACACGGCCGTTTACTGTATCAAAATAAGCCTAAAAAAACCTACTATACCAGAAAAGTCAGCCAGATCGATCGCCTTTAACTTAAAAGCAGCATCATATGCTCCATTTGTTTTCCATAATGAAGGTGTGTGCATGAACACTTCCTTGGCGCAAATGGTCTTGCTCTCGTTCTGTCTCTCACTTGGTTTGTTTTGCTCTCGTTACCTGGCGCGAACTTTCTGTCTCGCTCTTGCGCTTCCATGATAGTGCGCCCCCTGGTGACCCTTAGTTGTAAAAATAAGCTGCACCGTTGTATCAGCCGCAGGGTCCAAAGCAAGTGACAAAAGTAGTGGCTTATAGTCCGGAAATTACGGTAAATATACCTTCCCCATCACTGGGATTTCAGTGTTTCTTTAAAATGTCACCCTTTTGAAACCTATCTGAGAACATATGGTAGCCTAAGCCCAGTGGGACAAGTCCATGTGAAGTATTGTATGAGCTTTGGTGCAGGTGAGCATGCTTTCGAAGGTCTGTGTTTTGTGCAAACAGAGGCTGTCAAAAAGCACTGGGCCTCTGAAGGAACCACGCCAGACACATCTATGTCTGTCAGGTGCCTTTGATCAGAGTTTCTCTCAGATCTTCAGCAGCTTCCCTGCCATTTAGACTTGTTTACACAACGCCAGACTCTAGCAAGCAGAGGGGCAATACCTGGAACACCCATTTAAAGAGCCACAAAAGATGTATAGTGGGGAACATAAAGGATGAGTCTGACCGGAGTTGTTGTTAGTTTGTTAATCAGTTCGAGTTCATCATTAACTCACCAGTTGTTTTTATGATTGCTGTCATATTCATCTCCTTCTCCTTCACCTACTGTTCCTCTTCCTTTTTTTATTTTCCGTTTCTACATAACGCTCCTGTTAGCTTCAGGACCACTGAATGCTTTAACGTCCAATGACGCCATCCCATCAACACAATGCTAAGGAACCCATTTTGGTCTTGCTTTTTCACATTTTCAACCACAGCTGGAAAACATAGGCACCATGATAGAAGGTGCAGTCCATGGACTCCATCGTGCTTAATATAGATTCAACAGCATCTCAATGCTAAAGTGGACTTTATTGAAGTGTATAAAACAAAATTGAGAGGAGATCAGAACCAGAGGGACTAGTGATGACCATGTGCTGAGCTCTTACAGCAGCTCACAGCCCCTCTGATGGGTGTAGGGGGGCTAAATGAAGACCACCTGGACTGGGACTAATCCCCCAAACACTATACTCCTCCCAAGGACTGCTTCATGGACTCCTGCCACAGGATTTACACAGCTTTGGATTTAAAACAGGCCTATGATTTTTTTTTTTTTTTTTTTTTTTTGCTTGGTGTGTGGAAGGAGGTGGTGGAGAGGAAGGAAGTGCAGAACCTTTACTTGTGTGTTTCTAATGACACAAATCTGGCAAAGGTCATGGCTCAAGCATACTGCAGAACAGTGTGTTCTATGCTGCTATGACAGATTTGCGGTCATAAAATGTTTTCATTTGAAAGTGTTCAGTTTGCTGTTTTGCATTAAGTAGTTCTGATCTGGACATTTGGTCAATAAAATGGACGAACTGTTCTCATTAACCAACCTGCATCTATATTCTCTTGCACATTTACAAAACAATCTTGTCCGCATCTGTTTGTTTTTTGCCAAATCTTTATTTTTAATCAAATCACTGGGCTTTCGACACAAAATGAATACGCTCAACATATATTTAGTCAAGATTAGATTTGCAGACTCAGGACCTTTTGAAGTTGTGTATACGATGGTGGCCTTAAACGATAACCTTTGACTTTACTGCACGCACAAAGACGAGCACACATACACAGACAAACAAGCACACGGGTATATAGATAACATGATTAAATAAGCTAAGGAGACTGGTTGTCTACACATGTCCAAAGATAAGGTCAAACCAGACGATGTTTTTCAGGTTGTGTCTCCTATTTTCTGTTTGGCAACAGGCTGTTAAGTGTTGAAAAGAGCAACTGACATCGTTGTGGCACAGGTACCACCCAAATAACACCATCTGGCAATGATCCCTTAAACTTGCAATCTTTTTCCATTTCATTATCAAAAGGTCTACAATGTGATATATTGAAGCTCATCTGATTGTCATGATTACCCCTTGAGTAAATGGAAAAATGTTAACATGTTTACTTCAGCCATTGGCACATAGGCCGAGAATAAAACACGGTCCTACCTGGTCAAATATCTCATTCTATGTCTCATATGTACACTTAGACCACAGGACAAAGACTACCTAACAATCCTCAAAGTTAAGCACTACACAGGTGGAGAAGCCTTGTCTTTGAAGGCTCTGTGGAATACTTTGTCCATGCTTTTATATCATCACGACTTGACTATTGTAAAGCTCTGTACGCTGGAATCAGCAAGGGAAACCTACGCCGACTACAACTCATCCAGAATGCAGCTGCTAGGCTTTTAACAGGTGCTAAGAGAAGTGACCACATATCTCCAACCCTCGCCACTCTCCACTGGCTGCCTGTGAGTTTTAGAATTGATTTTAAGATTTTACTATTTGTTTTTAAAGCCCTGCATTGTTAGGCTCCTGCCTACATCCGCGACCTGCTTTTATCATACGAGCCTGACCGCTGCCTGAGATCCGCCGGTGCAGCCCTGCTTACGGTCCCGAGGTCCCGTCTTGTCACTAAAGGTGATCGGGTCTTTGCTGTCCATGCTCCACAGCTGTGGAACTCCCTGCCTGGCGATCTCAGGGAGACGAGTTCAGTGGCTTCTTTTAAATCTCTTCTTAAAACTCACTTTTATCGATTGGCCTTTTCTTAATTTTGTTTTATAAATTTGTTTTATCGTTGTTGTATGATTACTTTGTTGTGGGTGGGTGATTTTACATTTTATTTTAAACATATTAATTTTATTTTCACTTACATAGAACTGCATAATTCAATCCTAATTGTAAAACCTGTTCATCAATGGGATTGCTTTTCTGTTTGTATTTATATGACTAGCTTAAGGTTGAATTACTACACAAACCCTTGTTCACTCACTTAGGACTTATATCTTATTTACACACTTACTTACTAAAACGTCAGAGACACCTACTCAAAATCTTGATCCGCTTTCAGTCAGTGTAGTTCCTGTTATGTTTCACTGTCTCACACTGTACTCAGAGAGCAGCAGTGAAAACCTGGACAAAGTGCCTTCCAGTGTGGGGTGTGAAATTTCAAGCTTTCTTATCATAAAAGGATTTTGAGGACACTAATTTTAGACCTCCGAATATCTCTGGGGCCAGGTTATCTGTGGCTGGAAGGCCCCTGAGCCCTACACAGAGCTGCCATCTTTCCCACTGGGAGAAGCAGGTCTTCATCAAGGGACACCTTGGCACTCTGAAAGCCTCCTTTGACAGAACCAACTCAAGCAGACATTGAACAGAGTGTGTGTTTGTGTGTGTGTGTATATATATCTTTGCCAAGATCAGATACCCACAACAAAGCTCGGAGATATCTCTAGTACTTAACAGTATGCGTCTAAACTTTGACGTGGTAATGTGAGGTTATTTTATGGAGATCACACATGTACACATGTGGTCAGCTTGTCAAAAAACAAATGAAAGGTTCTGTCACTGTTGCACAGAGCCTTTCCATGGTTTCCTTTTGTTTCCAGTCTTTATGCTAAGCTAAACTAACTGGCTGGTGGCTTTGGTTCCCTGTTCAGTCAGTCTTTTCACCCAACTGGTGCTTTGAGGACTCAGGTTACAGAAACAATATGTGGGTCTCTCTAAAATAAAATAACAAATAAATGGTCTTAACCAAGACAGAAGTGTGTGTGTGCGTGTGTGTGCGTGCGTGCAACACATTTGTGCTACAAAGCCCTAATCCTTCCACAAGGGAATGAAATGAGGCGAAAAGCGGAGTGATTCTTTGTGCAAGTGTGGAATACCCGTGAGCTCAGTGGGTGTGTAAAAGGATGAGCCCTACTTTAGACAGGCCGGCACTGTCAAAGCTCACAAACGATCTGCCATGCCTCATGTGCAACCGGTGGCCTCCATTAATCTTCAGTATCAACAATATAATTACTTTCTTTTTTATTTCTCATGTTGGTGAGAGGTATTCTTGTTACTTCTCCTCATGTTATTATTTTTTCTTCAGGTTGCTGAAAATTAATTAAGTTGATGTGCTTTCTGGAACGCCAGATTTGCGCACATTCTGGATGCTATGCTTTTAGACAGTCACTGTTAAACATTTACACTCCTCTTAGTGTGAGGCCATGAGATCATCACTTAAAGTATATGCAAACTCATTATAATAATCCATAGAATGGGGGTCATAGCAACAGAATATAACCAGAGAAAAACAGCCAGCAAAGCAGACATAAGACATAAGGAATTTATTAACAACAAAAAAGCAAAATAAAAACCCTCCAAATACAAGGTAAGCAAATACACAGCTGTTAACATGGGCCACTCTGGCTCTAACTGATACTTCATTCACAGTATCAGTACTACATTTCTCCCGATAAGCTAGTGGGATCAGGTGTATCCAATCACCTGCAGCACAGTGAGGTAGGTGTGTTGAAACATACAATAAACATACAAAACACAAGAAATGTGCCGATCACATGGTATGTAACATTTTCCAGTTTCTCACTTAATCATGAATATCATATTTCCATGCTTATTCTTCACTTCATACACATCCTACTTCAATAAAAAAGAACAGAACAGGCATGTGTTTAGTACTGAGCTGAGTGTGTGAAGGCTGAACCGAGCTAAAAAAAATGAATGCACTGAAGGGAACTCTAATAAAAATATGCTGCTGCAAACAGCTCAGTAAGACGTATAGTCACATATTGCCCCACAGCGGCTTTTAGAGGCTAGAGATAAATGATGATGAAAGCAAAGTAGAACGTGAGCTTAGAAAGAACAAAAAAGTCTGTCAAAGAAGTCTTATTTCCTGTTTATGGTCAATGTTTGCTTTAAACATGAATAGGGCAAAACAAAGAAGATCCTCTTTTTTAACCTTAAATCTGTTCCTCTTAAACAGAACCAGGCAGAGCTGGAGAATTTCTTACAATGTACACCAATCAGGCATAACATTATGACCACCTTTCTAATATTGTGTACGTCTCCCTTTTGTCTCCAGAACAGTTGTGACTCATCAGACAATGGACATGAGTCTCCTGAGGGTGTCCTGTGGTGTCTGGTAACAGAATGTTATTAGTGGGGGCTTTGGGTCCTATGGGTTGAGCGGAGGGACATCTGTGAATCATCCCACAGATACTTGATCAATTGGGATGTGGTGAATTTGGAAGCCCCTTGTGCTGTTCTTCATGTTTTTTTGAGTTGTTCCAAACCCGTTTTTGGGTGTGTGTGCCAGTGTCAGGCTGCATCCTCCTGGGGATGACTGCTGCCATCAAGGAGTGTCATTGCTATGGGGTGGGGGTGCCTGGTCTGGTCAAGGTGGGTGGTACATGTCAAAGTAACATGTGCAGGTCCAGACGTTTCCCAGCAGAACACTGAATTGTTACAAGATGGTCAATGTTACTTATGTCTCCTGTCAGTGGTTTTAATGTTGTGGCTGATCAGTGTATATCACTGAATAATGCATTTGAACGAAAGCAATATACAGTTTAATCGTATGTTAGCAAACATGAACAAAATAATAAAAGTGTAACCTTTTCATCTGTGCTGAGGAGATATGACACTGTACTCCTGTTCAACATCTGCCCTGTTCAGGGAAGCATAGGTGTCTGTCTCGTGACTCTTCTTCTGCTGCTTACTTTTGCCTCTGTAAATACAGAATTGAGAATTTTATTTTGCAAACAGATAAGAAGGATTACTTTCTTCAGATTACCAACTTGCTCAAATAATTCAATATATTTATTTGTTTCCATCTTTAGACTTTGTCGTACGTTCATTTCTTACATTTTGTGAATGTAAATGATCAGGCAGGCAAGGAGGACAAGGTTCAGACTGAAACTCAGAGCTGATATCCAGGGAAGGGCTGCATTAAAACTTTGCCTCCAGTCTGAAGAATCTATGGAAATTAAAATTTAGAAATATTTTATTCATTTGGGGATTTTGGGGACAGACATTGAGCTTCTGTGACCAAATATCGTACTCACAGTTCTGGCCTGTGTTCTCTGTGTCGTTCTGAAGAGGAATTTCAATCTGAGCCCGGCCCAGTTCATTGCTGCTGACACATCTGACAGTGGTGTTGTGATAGTCAGCAGCAGGCATGGTGACAGTGCTGTTCACTGTCTGGATGCTGCTAGAGCTGGTGACTGAGTAATCTGTGAGATCAGCCAAAGGCCAGGTGATCGGTGAAAGAGGATTCCCCCGACTGATGCACACACAGACCAGCAGCTTCCCTTTAAGAAAGCACTGGGAACCATTTAGGATCTTAGGAGGAACTAAAAGGAAGGTAAATGAATAAAAAACAAGAAATGTTCAGCACAGTATGTTCCATGACATGAAATATATATATAGTAGATAGTTATAGAAACACTGCTGCTACTCACATTTCACCGTCATGGTGACAGTAGTCTCAACAGTGTCATAATCATATTCCACTACACATGTGATGTTGGTGTTGTGATGATCTGCAGTAGGAATGACTTGTATAATGTCTCCACGTCTCAGTATGAAATCATCATCACGTCTCCATGGGTGATAATGTTCATAGTAATCGTTTCTAGAAATGTATTCGTGTAGCACTTCAGACCGTCCATCAGTATGCGTCCAGTTCCAGTAGACACGTGTTATCTGAGAGCAGAAAGAAGGAGGACGACATCTTAATTGGACATAGTCTCCCTCCACCATGGGAGGGACATAAAGAGAAGGTTTTCGGGTTGATGCTGAAAATGAAGAGGAAAAATTATATTACTGTCTGTTGTATTCTTTGGTACAAATCAGCTGTACTGATTCTCCATCACTTCTGAACAGGAGGATGCCATTGTGCTTTGAGACACAATCAATTTCAGTGGCAGACAATAAAATAAATACTAGATGGCCAGATATAATACTCACCAGAAACTGAGATGTGAACCGTCTTGGGGAAAACATATGTCTGATTACATCCCCATTCCAGTCTAAAGCCATACTCATGCTCTCCACGTGGTAGACCCCGTATCCAGAAAGAGTCTTCTGAGTCAGACTCCACCGTGCTGCCAAGTTTCTCATTTACAGTTTTTGATTTATCTCGCTTAAACCATATTTTTGTGTAGGGGGCTGTAACTTTGCTTGTTGGAAAAGTCAGTTTATAAGGGATCCTTATACAGTCCCCACACTCCACAGTAACGTGTTCAGTCACATTTAGTGAAAAGTCCTTATCGTCAAGAGTTTCTGCCAAAACAAAGCTACGTTATTACAATTTCCAAAAGTGTATTCAATGTAGATTGCATGAACTGTAATTATATGAATGCTCAAACCTTTGTCACACTGAGGCTGGCAGCAGCTGACCATCAAATAAAGGCAAAGAAACACTAAGTAGATTAAAGCCATCTTTCTTTGGACTAAATAGAAATATAAGAAGCATACATACAATTAAATTAAATTAACAAGCATTTCGTGTCAGAACATCTTCTTCTACAAGTTCAAATTCCACATTTATCATTTAACAGTGAACATCTGTGAACTCACCCACCCGTCTTCTGTCCCTGCTGTGTTTTCCTTTTATGTCAGGGTCATCAGTGTTAAGGTTTGACAGCGAACTTCTTATCAGCAACGGATCATTTCAGCTTACAGCGTCAGTCTGAACATACAGTTACAGAAAAATTTAAAACCGGCACTAACCAGGGATCGGGACTATTTGAGAATGAGGAAGTGGTCACTCGCATGAAACCCAGAAAAAAAGGAGAGTTTTAAAATGCTGAGACAGTCCAAGAGGCTGATGTTTAAATGCTCCACTTTACAGAAGATACAGACTTGTTTACAGTCTGGCAATAAAAGTAGCGTATTCATTCATGATGGCTGTACAGGTGGTGACTTTTTTTTAACATACTAACTCACCTGAGATCCAAGAAAAAGGAAGGCTGTGGCTGCTTTGAGTGACTGGTGGATGCAGTCAAAGGCTGATAGGTATTCTTCTGTGTCACCCGCTCACCTTAGCTCCTCTCTTGCTAAACACCTCTTAGACCATTTTTGGATTAACCAGAAGTTAGGCACTGCCAAGATGAGCATGACCAGAGTTGCATACCACATTAGCCATTCTCATGATGTAGGAACCTTTAGTTTTGATAAATCCTGGAAAAAAATTATCCATTTTCTGTGTGTCTGTAGAGCATGAACTAAGAAATGCCATAGTTTTTAGACTAATCTTCAGGGTACTTTCCAAGTATGTTCAACCTTCAGTGGCGTAATGGTAACATAGTTGGCCGAGGCATGAGTGGCTGATACTTGTTGGTAAAACGAGAGATGACAACATTTAATTTCTCTGCAGCTCTGCTACTGTGTCCCTTCCAACTCCGACCACCCTCCTGTGGTGTGTTGGATGCATATCTACGTTATATCCACAACTGCAGTGTGTAAGAGTGCGCTCATGCTGCATATCTCTGAAAAGTTAAGATTGTCATTGTTCAAATGACCATAAACCACTACAGGATACAACTGTGACTATACTAGATGACTCTCAAACCAACAACAAAGCCTCATAGCACTACACCGCTCAGTGAGAAAATGGTCTTGTTATTTGTCAAAGGTCTGGTCTATCCAGTAAAGCATTAAGTCCAAAACAGATTATTAGATTATTACACAAACAAATATATTCATCTTCTAGACTCCTGTTATGGGTCACGGGGGTCTGCTGGAGACTATCCCAGCTGTCATTGGGTGAGAGGCAGGGATACGCCCTGGACAGGTCGCCAGTCCATCGCAGGGCCAACACAGAGACAGCCAACCATTCACAATCACACGCGCACCTACGGCCAATTTAGAGTCACCGATTAACCTAATGGGAGGAAGTGGGAGGAAGCCGGAGTACCCGGAGAGGTACACAGGGAGAACATGCAAACTCCACACAGAAAGGCCAGACCAGAAAGGATTTTGGTCTGGCCTTCTTGCTGTGAGGCATCAGTGCTAACCACCTCGCCACTGTGCCGCCCAACAAATATATTACACAAGTAAATACAGAGTGCTGTTGTATTATTTTAAATTAGCCAGTATACTGTATGCGCCCACATTTCCAAGTATTCTGCTTTATAACTTGAATTAGCATGTAAATATTAACCATATCTCTGAAGCACACGGGTGTCTGCCTTTTTGATCAACATCTCTCTTGACTCTATGTCCTTTCTAGAGCCAATCCTTCTTTTGTGTTACAGATGGACAGTTGAAAGCAGCCTGCATAATGACTGGTGCTTTGTATCGCTAACGAAATTAATAATTAATAATTGAAGCACCAAAAATTCAATTGGAAACAAAATTCAATCGGTTTCAAACTTGTTCAGACTCTTTCTGTTAAATCTTTGTTAACTCAATGAGTGTCGCATTTACAGGGATTCAGACTCAGTCCAAAAGCATCAGCTCAAATGTCATTTTTATTTCAGTAAGTTTAAGCATTTACACCAAAAATAGTATTAAAAACAATACATGATCCCAGCAGCACTAAAATCATCATCATTTGAATAAGCAGTGAGTCTCAGTGGACCAAAGGAGAGCTCAAGGTCATTTATTCTGTGAAGGAATAGCACTGTACAGTTCCCCAACATCGGCCATATTCAGGGTAGCATAGGTGTTATTTTCTTCATGAGATTTCTCCTGTTGACTCTTTCTCCTACAAGTTTGAAAGAGAAAAAGAAATAATTTTCAAAATCCGTTCATTAAACAGTTACTATATTTGTTGTAACAGTCTTACCCTTTGTAAATGTAGATGATAAAGGCGGCAAGAAGGACCAGGTTCAGGCTTAAAGATAAACCTACAATTATCCAAGAACCGACGGCTGCAGACTTGGATTTCATCTCATCAGTGCTAACTGCTGCATAACATGATGAACCGTTAAAACTCTTACAGAGGATGATCTCATAACTTCATCTGAACCATTAGCTGAACTGATATTAGTACTCACAGTTCTGGCCTGTGTTCTCTGTGTCGTTTTGAAGAGGAATTTCAATCTGAGCCCGGCCCAGTTCATTGCTGCTGACACATCTGACAGTGGTGTTGTGATAGTCAGCAGCAGGCATGGTGACGGTGCTGTTCACTGTCTGGATGCTGCTAGAGCTGGTGACTGAGTAATCTGTGAGATCAGCCAAAGGCCAGGTGATCGGTGAAAGAGGATTCCCCCGACTGATGCATACACAGACCAGCAGCTTCCCTTTAAGAAAGCACTGGGAACCATGTAAGATTTTAGGAGGAACTAAAAGGAAGGTAAATGAAAGAAACAAGAAATGAATGCTATGCAGTATGTTCAGCACATGACTAATCCATGACATGAAATATAAATATAGTAGATAGTTATAGAAACACTGCTGCTACTCACATTTCACCGTCATGGTGACAGTAGTCTCAACAGTGTCATAATCATATTCCACTACACATGTGATGTTGGTGTTGTGATGATCTGCAGTAGGAATGACTTGTATAATGTTTCCACGTCTCAGTATGAAATCATCATCACGTCTCCTTGATTTATAATCATCAAGAAAACGGTTAAATGAATAATCATCAAGCACTTCAGACCGTCCATCAGTCTGCGTCCAGTTCCAGTAGACACGTGTTATCTGAGAGCAGAAAGGAGGAGGACGACATCTTAACCTCACAAGGTCTCCCTCCACCATGGGAGGGACAGAAACAGAAGGTTTTCGGGTTGATGCTGAGAATGAAGAAGAAAAATAATATTATTGTCTGTTGTATTCTTTGGTACAAATCAGCTGTACTGATTCTCCATCACTTCTGAACAGGAGGATGCCATTGTGCTTTGAGACACAATCAATTTCAGTGGCAGACTATAAAATAAATACTAGATGGCCAGATATAATACTCACCAGAAACTGAGATGTGAACCGTCTTGGGGAAAACATATGTCTGATTACATCCCCATTCCAGTCTGAAGCCATACTCATGCTCTCCACGTGGTAGACCCCGTATCCAGAAAGAGTCTTCTGAGTCAGACTCCACCGTGCTGCCAAGTTTCTCATTTACAGTTTTTGAATTATCTCGCTTAAACCATATTTTTGTGTAGGGGGCTGTAACTTTGCTTGTTGGAAAAGTCAGTTTATAAGGGATCCTTATACAGTCCCCACACTCCACAGTAATGTGTTCAGTCACATTTAGTGAAAAGTCCTTATCGTCAAGAGTTTCTGCCAAAACAAAGCTACGTTATTACAATTTCCAAAAGTGTATTCAATGTAGATTGTATGAACTGTAATTATATGAATGCTCAAACCTTTGTCACACTGAGGCTGGCAGCGGCTGACCATCAAATAAAGGCAAAGAAACACTAAGTAGATTAAAGCCATCTTTCTTTGGACTAAATAGAAATATAAGAAGCATACATACAATTAAATTTAATTAACAAGCATTTCGTGTCGGAATATCTTCTTCTACAAGTTCAAGTTCCAAATTTATCATTTAACATTGAACATCTGTGAACTCACCCACTCGTCTTCTGTCCCTGCTGTTTTTTCCTTTTATGTCAGGGTCATCAGTGTTAAGGTTTGACCTCGAACTTCTTATCAGCAACGGATCATTTCAGCTTACAGCGTCAAGCTGAACGTACAATTACAGAAAAATTTAAAACCGGAACTACCCGAAGGTTGAGACTATTTGAGAATGAGGAAGTGGTCACTCGCATGAAACGAAGAAAAAATAGAACGCTTTTGTAATGCTGAGACACTCCAAGAGGCTGATGTTTAAATGCTCCACTTTACAGAAGATATAAACATGTTTATGGTTTAGCAATAAAAGTGGCTTATTCATTCATAATAGCTTTTTTAAATGTATCAACTCACGTGTTTAAATTGTATTCAGACCCAAGAAAAAAGAATTGTGTGGCCGCTTTGAGTGACTTGTGGATGCAGTCAAAGGCTGATAGCTGTATTCTTATGTGTCACTCGCTCACCTTAGCTCCTCTCTTGTTATACACGTCTTAGACCATTTTTGGATTAACCAGTTAGGCACCAGTTACACACCATATTAGCCATTCTCAAGTTGTAGGAACCTTTAGTTTCCATTTTCTGTGTGTCTGTCGAGCATAAATTAAGAAATATTGTAGTTTTTAGATCAATCTTCAGGGTACTTTCCAAGTATGTGCAACCTTCAGTGACGTAATGGTAACATAGTTAGCCCAGACATGAGAGCCTGATATTTGTTAGTAAAACAAGAGAGATGACAACATTTAATTTCTCTGCAGCTCTGCTACTGTGTCCCTTCCAACTCTGACCACCCTCCTGTGGTGTGTTGGATGCATATCTACATTATATCCACAACTGCAGTGTGTAAGAGTGCGCTCATGCTGCATATCTCTGAGAAGTTAAGATTGTCATTGTTCAAATGACCATAAACTATTACACTGAAAGGCTGATGAAAGTAGCAGAGAGAACGGTGTTTGTAACCGTCACTTTTCGTTCGAGCTTAAAATTATAATTGAATAAAATCAAACCCTTTGGTTTCAAACTTGGTTTCACACACTTTCTGTTAAATATTTGATAACTCAATGAGTGTCGCATTTACAGGGATTCAGACTCAGTCCAAAAGCATCAGCTCAAATGTCATTTTTATTTCAGTAAGTTTAAGCATTTACACAAAAAATAGTATTAAAAACAATACATGATCCCAGCAGCACTAAAATCATCATCATTTGAATAAGCAGTGAGTCTCAGTGGACCAAAGGAGAGCTCAAGGTCATTTATTCTGTGAAGGAATAGCACTGTACAGTTCCCCAACATCGGCCATATTCAGGGTAGCATAGGTGTTATTTTCTTCATGAGATTTCTCCTGTTGACTCTTTCTCCTACAAGTTTGAAAGAGAAAAAAAATAATTAAAAATCAGTTCATTAAACAGTTACTATATTCGTTGTAACAGTCTTACCCTTTGTAAATGTAGATGATAAAGGCGGCAAGAAGGACCAGGTTCAGGCTTAAAGATAAACCTACAATTATCCAAGGACCGACGGCAGCAGACTTGGATTTCATCTCATCAGTGCTAACTGCTGCATAACATGATGAACCGTTAAAACTCTTACAGAGGATGATCTCATAACTTCATCTGAACCATTTGCTGAACTGATATTAGTACTCACAGTTCTGGCCTGTGTTCTCTGTGTCGTTCTGAAGAGGAATTTCAATCTGAGCCCGGCCCAGTTCATTGCTGCTGACACATCTGACAGTGGTGTTGTGATAATCAGCAGCAGGCATGGTGACGGTGCTGTTCACTGTCTGGATGCTGCTAGAGCTGGTGACTGAGTAATCTGTGAGATCAGCCAAAGACCAGGTGATCGGTGAAAGAGGATTCCCCCGACTGATGCACACACAAACCAGCAGCTTCCCTTTAAGAAAGCACTGGGAACCATATAGGATCTTAGGAGGAACTAAAAGCGAGGAAGAAAGAAGACCTTAAAACCATCCAGTGATTCAGCACATGCACAGTTGGTGAAATGCAAACATATTGTAGTTTATTAGTTGTATTTTAACACTTCTGCTACTCACATTTCACAGTCATGTTAACAGTTGTCTCAGTAATGCCGTAAATATGTTCTACCACACATGTGATGTTGGTGTTGTGATGATCAGCAGTAGGAGAGATGAATATTGTGTTGCTAATACGATGCGAGGAACCTGGGGAATCATATCGACCATAAAGCTCTTTAGATTCTCCGTCAGTCTTTGTCCATCTCCAGTGGATATATGGTGTGGGAAAGCACCATGGAGGGGTAAGACAAGTTAATTCGGCAACTTCTCCCACCTTCATGGGATTAAGCAGCACAAGAGTTTTTTTGGTCGATGCTGAAAATGAAGAGAACTGAGATTATCTTCCGTCGTATGCTTTGGTATTTCTTTGCAACAAATGACAAACAGTTTTTCATTGGCACTTCTAAGCATTTGTTTTTTTACTCTGTCTTTGAGGATGTACTTGAGCTTAGTGGCAACTAGAGTTGCCATCTGGTTTGTTATAGTAATATTAGATCACCAGGAAATATATTACTCACCAGAAACTGTGATGTGAACCCTCTTGGGGAAAATATATGTCTTACTATTCCCCCATTCCAATTTGAAGCCATATTCATACTCTCCAGTTGGTAAACCATCTATAAAGAGAGCGTTGTCTGACTCAGACGACGCCACACTGACAACTGTTTCACTAATAGTTTCGGATGGATCTCCCTTAAACCAGTACTTTTTGTAGGGGATTGTAACCGTACTCGCTGGAAAGGTCAGAACATACGGGATGGTCAAGCACTCCCCATACTCCGCTGTAATGTGCTCAGTCATGTTTATTGAAAACTTAGAGTCATCAAGAGTTCCTGTCAAAGAAAAAGAAATTTAGCAAACATCCAAAGTTATATCAGGTTATTCTTTTTTGAATTATTGCATACATCGATAATAAAACATCAAACCTGCAGCATAGCGGAGCTGGCAGCTGCTGGCCTTTAAAAAGAACCAGAAAATCACTGAGTGCAGCAAAGTCATCCTCCCTTTATTTCTGAAGAACTGTGGCAAAATGATTTAAAACAGATTACAAGTAAGTAAAAGATAGATGTAGAATGAACATAGCATATCTCGTATATTCAGTAGATCCAACAATACATACTGCATATAAGAGACCATAAGTATATATATTTGTCACTCACCTCTCGGCCCTGTGTCATTGCTCTTTGTTACACATCTGTTAAACTGTGCATTATTGGGAGAGATCCTTTTCAGGAAACACAGCTGCAACTTGTGCTTTTCTAAAAAGAGGAAGATGAATAAGGTTGGTAAGGTCTCAGCAGGAATGCTTGTATATAATGCTAGTTTATTCCCCTGACCAAGGGGACAAAGATTTAGACAATAAAAAACACAGGACTGACATTATATGCCAGCCCAATTCAGAATTTAATATGAATATGGAGTTGCACCATGCAGCAGTTTCCTGTTTTTAACCCAAGCAAATCTTTTTGGAAATAGATGAAAAAAAAAAAAAAAAACTAAACCTGTTACACAAACCCCTCCAGGAAGTCATCTTTGGAAACTTCCAAATGTCAACACTTCCTAAATAAATAAATGACAACTCAGGCTGAACACAACAACTGGCCATAAAATTCCACAAAACAAAACTAATGACCATCATCCCACTTTAAACCTTGTTGTCAGCAGTGTCTATGTGAGTGTCTCTGGTGATAGATCATCCAGAGCAGGCTCTCACAGTCATCCCTTTTCTGGGGAAAACTACCCAATGTGCTGCATAGATGGCGAGAGTGTAGAATTGCTGTACTTGTAGAATTGCTGTGATTGTAGGTTGCACCAATCAATCCAAAAGGTTGTCAGCCCTAACACATGTGGCAGTGCGAGGACAGTAGTGAGACTGTGGGACATCTACTTTGCTGTTATAGCAGTTGCATCTTAGACTCCTGTATATAAATAATAAGCTGTGGCCCGGGTCCTCTGCAGGTTACAAACACTTACTGGCTGGGGCTCAGACTGACTGGATTAAAACAAAGGCTATATGGTAGCTAGGTGAGTCAGAGCGCACTTCCATTGCTAACTCACCTGGTGGGTTTCTTGCACTAGGCAGATGCCAGGAGGTTGATGAGACATGACTGGAAATGGATCAAAAAAAGCTTAGTTTTTATATTTCCTTAATATAATGTTTTTTTGTTAGTTGATTAACTAACTTGTGCTTCACACAACGGAAAAGAGACTAAATTAAATCTGTCCAGAAAAGATTTCTGAATTACCGGAGTGAAGTGTTCCGTTGCTCTAATAGCGTGCGTGTAGTGGCGCAGCATTACGATCATGTTACCCAGAAAGCACTCGAAGATTTTCTCCCTGGGCACGCTCAACTAACTTTTGGGCATCCATAATGGAAGCAGAGAATCCTCACGCAGGCTCTCTCTGGGTGGTGTTGTCTATTTTCACTCCATGTGTCCTCACTGTTATTTTGGTTGTGGGTCACAAATAGACAGCAGTTGTCCTGCCGAGGCTCTTGGGGATTTATTACTTTATCCCATAATTTCTCTTCTTGTAACACGTGGAAGCTACAGGCCAATTATTAAACTGAACTAAACTCAGTAACAACGTGATATTCGCACAGAAACATGCATAGCTCGGTTAAAAAAAAGTGGACATTCATTAAAACTTAATGTGTCTCTGAGGTGCTGGTGTGAAAACTGACCCTGGCTGTAGCTGACACCAAACCTCATGTGCTAATGAGGCAGGGAATACAAGGATGTGTGCAAGTGTGTGTAGGTGTATTTTTTTGTGTATATAAGCAGAATGGATGTAATCTCGAGGCATGAAGCCATTAAGGAGAAAGCAGATGGAGTAAAGTAATTTCCTCCGAGCTCCGGGATCTCTGAACATCACCTGTTAACCCTGACCTATGCCAACTGCTGGAAATTAGAGGTTGTTTTTGTGAAACAGAGAAATAGCACATTCATGTATGCATGCTTGAGAGGTGAAGACATAAGGATAAGGGAAGGCAAAGGCAAGGGAGACGAGCATTTTGTTGTGTGGTGATGAGCACCAGTTGTGTGTTTGTGTGTTGAACACGCTGTGTCTCAGCATCAACAGTGATTTACCAACATCACTCTGTGGTTTCAGGCAGAGCTGTGTGCTGTAACTGCTGCGTCTATATGCTGGAGAGTGGACAAATGTTCAGCTGCTCGTGAATAAATAGGACAAGTGTGTGTTTTTTCATTCTGGTGCAGATTAAACAAACAATACTTTAAGTATCAGACTGTCTGTCAGAGCCACTTTTTTATTTATTTTCTTTAGAAAAAAATTCTCAGTAATTATTGGACAGACATGATTCTTTCTCTTCTAACGCTAAGAAAATAAGCAAATTTGACTACACCTCAAAAGTCAAACTACTGCTTTAAGACTGTACATGTCTCCATTGATGTCCACTCACCTCACTAACTACGATGTATATACTCCTATCAGTCACAACATTGAAACACACAACTGTTTAGGAAGCACAAAGTGTTGACCCTGGCCTCCAAATTCACTAGATCTGCTCAAGTATCTGTGGGATGATCCACATAGTCCTCTCACCTCAACCCATAGGACCCAAAGGCCCCCACTAACATCATTCTGTTGCCAGACACCACCGGACACCCTCAGAAGACCCATGTCCATTCTCTGATGAATCACAACTGATCTGGACAGGGGAGACCTGCACAATATTAGGAAGGTGGTCATAATGTTATGCCTGAATGATGTATACCAGCGCATCAAATCCATTCTGTTGTCTTGTCTTTTGTCTGAAGACGTGACGTATTGTTTACTACATACTTGATTACTTGTTGAGATCACTGTTGCCTGCTTTTTAATCTCTGTCTTTGAACAGCCAGTCCATTCGTCATGCTGAGCTGTGATAATACTACATGACGCACTGGACTGGGACAGCCCTCTCAGATTTGAAAAAATGGTGTAACCCCTGAATGCATTAAGATAAAGCCAAATATTAAAAAGAAAACTGCTGGTAACTTTCTAAATATTCACCAACAAAATCAGTGCTGACCAATAGCATCAGATATTATAGTATAGAGAATTTGATGTTTATAGTGTCTTATTTAGCACATAGCATTTTATGCATCAGTCATGGACGAGTCGAACATGGACGGACCGTTGTGATATCTCACGCACTATTATGTTCATCTTTTCCAGTTCTGGACAAACTGAAGATTGACTAATTTTCTAAACTCATGTGCACAGCAGCTGCATGCCGGTATTTTCCAGAAGGGGCGAGTTTCTGAAATCTCCTGGCTTCCATTTGTCACAAAAATGGATCCCAAACTGAACATATCTAAATTGTTCCTCCACTTACTCTAGGAGCATTTATGTTCTCCAGTGGAAGAAAAACTGACCTGAATAGGTAAGGCAGTATCAGAGCGCTGTCATAAACTACATCAAATAAGCTCAGACTAAAGCTGTCTTCTCTGTTGTTGTTACAAAAATGGTCATCTCTGGGATTTCTCTTTAAAGTGTATTAAAAAAAGATCCTAGGTCTCAATACTGGTCTGTCAACAAATCTCAAGAGTCACTGCCTGCAAAAAGTTCACAGCTGTCAATATCCCAAATACTACGCAGCTGTCTCTGGCATCTCCTGTGCCAGTTATCACTTCTGGATTAGTCCACTGTGTGACAGAGGAAAATGCTCGGTAATTGAACTGGTCAGCATTTAGCCTTCTGGTCATACTTTCAGTAAAACATGATTGCTAGTGTGAGTTGTGAGGCTTTCAGTCATGGTATGGAGACATATCAGATGACAGATTAATGCCTGTCATGCAAGTACGTGCTAGAAATGTTTCCTCTTGTCATCTGGCCTCACATTAAGGGCCAAGCAAACCGAAGCGTTTAAGTCTGCTTTCAGCAGCTGTATTATATATCTGCTTCCATGCTGGTTTATGTCACTATTTCCACATGCCGGAAGAGACAAAAAACATTTTTCAAGGAAAGCGACAAATGTCGAAAGAAATCAGCACCTACTATTTCTATCACGGGGATGGCTGCACGATTGCATGCAGACAACTGTAGACAAGGAATACATTTCTCAGTGAAACCTAATCAGTTAGAGCCAGTCACATGACTTGTGTAGCAGGCGTCATGTTGTGAGTGGAGCCACGGTGGATACAACCTGGGTGTGAAACACTCGCATACCTTCTGTTTAGATCATCGTCCACTCCGTCTAACATTTATGAGTGTGATGTCTTATTACGGTTTATGAACCCCCCCCCCCCCCCCCCATTCCTTCTTGGTGTCTGATCTTTTTAGAGTCACTTTCAACATATAACATGAGCTCACTTCACTTGGCTGCATGATTTGCCTCCTCATTTTAGAGTAATTGATACAATCATGTGAGGAATTAAATTTGGTCTTTACGACACCAGAACGTTCCCCTTCACATCCTTCCTGAAGCACACATGAAAAAATATCACGAGCCCTGCTTTTCCCCCTTCATCTCTCTTTCCCCACGGCTCATTATAGCAGTGGGAATGTACAGCTACAGTTCCTGGTATGGAAAACAGAGCCAAATATGTTTGGGCCCTTTGAGAGCATCAGCTGAGAAGTCAAAAACTAGAGATGAGGGAGTTTGTAACAGTGCATATTTGGAAACAGGCTGTTGGGTTAAACTTATTTATCCAGTGATTGAGTTCCAAAATATGGCTAAAAGAAGTGTGAATAGTAGACTAACATTGCCCTCTGGCCAAGAAACACGACTCCAAATTAATGCTAATATTACCATGTGCTGTATCAAGCTGACCATTGCCTTGTACGGTACTCTACAAGGCTTTCTTGTTAGGTCCCTCTGCAAGCTTTTGCTTGTATGTAATGAGCTCAGGAGTGCAATAATAAACACACTGACTGCGCCATGAACAGAGGATGTCAAAATACAGGATCTGTACTGAGCAGAATGACTTCACCATTTATTTACTCAACTGTCCTTACAACAGTCACCACAAAGTCAAATCACCAGCGTCACTGACAACTGAAAACTTTTTGTTTTGTTGTAATATAATGATTCGTCAATGAGGAGAGTGTGGCGAGAGTGGCGAGAGAGTGCCGCTTTGGCATTGTTTTACAGCTGTCTGCGGGGCTAAGTCGGACAATGGCCCACTCAATGGGAGCAGGAAGGAGGTTGACAGACCACTGTGTTTAAAGGGCACTAAGAATTCAGCAGCTTATGAAGCCTCGTTGTGGCAACGGGGGGCGGAAGCCTCTTTAAGGAAGGGGGGGACCTTAATCTGCAGTGCAAGCCAACACAAGTCTCAGGTGGACGAGCTCCTTGATCACTGCACCATGAGAACCACCTGAACAGCCAGAGATGGGGGATGGAGGCTGGAGAGGAGGTGTGGTCAGTGTGTTATGGTAACTCTTTCAGTGACACATTGACCTGCAGTCTACACCACTGACCCTTTTTAAATTTTATTTTAGTCTCAGATATTTCTTTGTCATTGCACCATAGGTTAAAAACAAGTGTGTATTACAACACAGTGCCTGGCCCAGTGTGTAATACTACAGACTGTTTCCTGAATCTCTGTGGTTTGTCATGGCAAACTTGTTGTCAAACACAACTAGAACAAAATGCTGTGATGCATTGCAGTTATTGGATACCCTCCTATTAGGAACCCCTCTCTGTGGTCACGATACGATCTCTGTGCTCGAGACCTCTTACACGAGCAAATATGCGTCAAACAAGGCAGAGGCTGCAACACTGCAAGGAATGGATTGGTGAAGGCAGGGCCCTGATGTGTATCAGGAGGCATGGATCACTGTTATGACTGGGGAGTTCAAGACTAGTGAACCATGAGGCATGCTCACTCTGGAGCTTGAGCTTTCAAGTCTGAGATGTGCTCAAGTTTGGGGTGCAGCAGAAGGGAGGGATTTCAAACCCTGGATGATAAATCACAATCAGACATGTTGGTGGATGAGCTTAACTTGTCACATTTCACCTAATTATGTCTCAGTTTCGGCTGCATTCACGTGTGTGTCAAGTATTTTCTTCTTACTTATGTATGACCTTACCACTGAATTAAAAACATCAGAATAGGGTGCGTTTGAAGAAAAATGTGCTGCACTGAAATTAAGTCATAAATCAGTGTTAAAACAAAGTGTTCAGTAGGGTAAATGACTGACCTAGGTAAGAAACATGGGGCAAGGGAAGAAAAAGGGAAACTAACTAAAATGATTTCAATATGAACATTTGGAAAAGAAGAAAATACCCAAGAGCTACAGAGTGTGTTAAAGAAAAATAATAATAAAGCCTGAATGTATTCTCTTTATTATGTATTCCCTCTGCAGGGAATAATATTATGCTCTCATTAAATCTTTTGTAGCACACACAACCATCAATCACCATAAAATTAAATATACCACACTCCAACGAATGATTTCTACTGATGCCTGGTCCACCACATTGATTACTTCCATATGGGGGCACGTCATTTCTTTTTACCGGTGCTTTATTTTTCCTTCATCCTGTTGTCAGTATAAAAATCAGTGTGAAGACATAAAATGGACATGCACAGACATCTGTCTCCTCTCACTGATTAAAAACCTACTATATAGTGTATATAATACCTCATGGTATGTATAATGATATATAGAATATGAATACATATATGTGTGTGTGTGTGTGTGTGTGTGCGCGCGTGTGTGTGTATATATACTGTATATATGTATATATATATATATATATATATATATATATATATATGTATATTTATTCATGTTCATTCATATTCATTCATATTCTGTACTGGTCCGGTATTTATCTTGTTCTCTTGTACAGTAAATCTGAAATTCATCAAATCTAATTTCTGTCAGTGCCTACACTGACAGAAAGTGTCTTACATCTTAAGTGATACACTATGTAATTCTGAGTAAGAGCCACCTCCTGGTCATAAGTTCTCCTTTCACCAAACCTCAAAACCTCAGCCTCCTTTTTCCCTTGAACCTATATGAGCCAAAACGGAATAGATCCTGTCCAGAGCATGTCATCAGATTTAGATCTGAAACAATAAGATGGTTAACATGTGGAAACTGACAAGCCGCTGAGCAGCACTTTGTTATGTTACAAGCGATTACCTCAGTATGTGCACAGTCAGGGTCTTCTGAGATCCAAATTCCAGCATGTTACAACCGAGCTCATGGGCCGCAATATACCAAGGGGACCAGACATTAGAGTTTTGTGAAATTTGTTTATTTAAATGAGAAGAAATGGCAAAATAACTTGTTGTCTTCAGCATCAAAAGAGTCGTTACTTCTCCGTACTTTTCCAGGTATGCCGTTTTATTCACTCCTGCTCAGATGAGGACAGCCAGAACCTTGTTGATGCCAGTGTCAGTTTAGTTATGAAGCACATTAAAAAAAATAGTTAGTTGTTAGTTGTTAGAGAATACAAAAAATGCATAAACACACAGTCTTTAATTGACCTTGATTTTCTACATGAAAATGAAACATTTTGAAGAATGTCTCTTATGCTCTACAATGACACTCTCACACTAACATTCAAAGTATTTCAATTTTCTATCCCTTGATAAAAGATGAGCTGCAGCAACAACTGCAAGGGTCAGAGAGAGTACCAACACAAAGGGGATTACAGCAGTCAAGATGGAACGAAGTGAGAACATGTATGACCTTTTCGAAATGTTTAAAAGACTTCAGTTACGAGCCTCAACTGGAAGAAACTAGATTTGACCACTAAATATATCTGTCTGTCCAATTTAAAATCTAATTCGGAGTGATACGTAGGTGTCGTAGGGGCCTGCAGCAAACGCTGACTCGTGTGCTCTCCACATCTGGCAGAAATTGGGGATGTTGCATCCATTAACCATGGCATCTGTGGAGAGTTAATGAGTATACGAGTAGCTACACTAACTCTAAATAAGCTAGCCAATGCAGTCATATGGATAGCGTTAAAATATCCTTCAGATTATAAAAGCTAGTTAGTGGATGGGTGGGAGAAGAGATGCTAAAATGATAGCTGGGGGCACTGGCACCTGTGTGCCATGCAGCTCCAACAGACAACCTCCTGCAGTGGTTGGTACAGTCTGAGAGACTGAGAAAGCTGCACATCTGGGGCTTATCATCATTTTCACTCAAAAAAACAAAAAATGTTTACTGAGGCTTTTCATAGTCCTTTAACTCTGTCTTGTAAAAAGCAAAATATACTTTAACATCGACATTTTAAGTAAAAGAGCAGACCATATTTTGGAATATTTAGATTTAGTACTTAGAGCAGTCATTAGTAAAGTGTATAAACTGCTCCAGCACTGAACAAACATGTTAAGACTGTATTTACTTATCTTATCACTATCACACTAGTACACTACATAGTATATTAATGTACAGTTTTATCCGACCGGCTTGTGTTTGTCGAAGTTAGCTCTTTTTGCTCGTTGTCTCTTGGCTCCAGATAGTGAAGGAACAGTGACAGTGGTTTAGAGGAGTGAATAGCCTCACGGGATGCTTGGAGACTGAATGAATGACACATCAGGGAGGCATCCGAGGCGTTACACTGGAGAGAGTTTCCCTTGGATAACAATCACTTCATCTCAGGAGCTCCTACATTCAGATGCAGCTTAGAGAGGCTGACTACAACACAGAGCCTCCAGTGTATTCATTCTTCAGAAATGCGAACTCCAATAAAATGGAACGTGTGAATCTTGTTGTTTTATTAGGAAGTTTGAACTGTTTCCAGATGTTTACATGTCTAAAAAAACGTGGATGAGAGACGGAACAGAGGAACCCACATCTCTGTGTATAAGCGCTGAGGTGACGCAATTAAACACTGAATGTTAAGACAGGAGCATCAGAAAAACAGAGCAGAATATTCAGTGCGGAAAGCAAGTGTCCCAATGCTGACCAACACTCGTTGTTTGAGAGAGAGAAAGAGAGACACAGAGAGAGACTTTTAAAGAGTAACAGCCATGACTCGGAGACTAGATGTTTTGTGTCAAAGAAAGAGCTCGCAGGATCCAAAGTGCTTCCGGTGAGCCCACTGAGTCTAATTACCCACAATGCTGTGACATCAGTCTTCAAAGGACGTGAATAACTAGATTCCTTTCACACGTCCATCAACTTTGCTTAAGACTTTACGTGCCCAAATGATTAACGAGAGGCTGACCACATCACAGCCAAGGAAGTCTACTTCCTCCAACACATGACAGTGAAGGATGGCTCATAATGTCCCGTGTCCTAATGATTTTGTGCCCTGATTGTCTAATATTTTCCCACATAATCAAATTGATTACTATTGAATGCATTTATAGTTGCCAGAAGAATACATTTAATGCCAATACAGTCATCTAGGCATGACGAGGATGAAGGAGGCTGCCACAGACTGAATTCTGCGTTTATTAAGCCATCACATGGTGAAGTCACCACAGCGCACACCATTCATTTTATTTGCAGTCAACACACTTAATCGCGAGTCATTTAATGCAACAGCTTGCTTAACTTGCTTGTGTGGTGCACACATCAACATCATCAGGTTATTGGCATGTTTGGTTTCTTGTGTTTATTTCTTTGTGTTGCTGGGGTAACCCAGTTATCCTGGTCCTTCCTGGTGAGAAAAAGGTGCATCCGAGTACAGAGGCTGTACATCGATCAAGCCAGTATTTAAAATCCCTTTGTGTTTCTTTGGCTTGGGTCAGTTTGTTTGGTTTACCTGTATTTTTGTTGATGTTAAGTACATTTACATCAACTAATATTTATTATATTTCATTGACCTCTTTTATAGGCCTATTTAAGTTGATCATTTTGTTGTGTTTTACATTTGTTGTGTGTCACTAGTGTCATTGTAGCTGCTTGGTCCCTAACATCCGTGCAGTTGCATATTATACCTTTCAGTGCATTAACCCTCTAAAACTTTCTTTTATGAAGCTCATTGTATCATAAGGGTTGATTCAAGGCCATTTGATTTCTTTCACTACATACACAGTACCAACAATAACGCAGTGACTCATACTCTTATAGGAAATCTGTTTGAATAGTTATATTTATCCACATTGGGTGGAGACATTTCTGTTACAAGGTGATTTCATCCAGAGTCTTTCATCCACCCAAGGCTAAAATAACTATCCCTTTAAATAAATACTTCTCTGCCAGTTTCAGCAAGAGCTGATAATGTTTAAGATGCAAGCTCTGTAAAAAAAGAGAAGAGAAAATGCATATACATTTTATTATAGTACAACGAGAATAAATATTGGCAGCTGATACAATTCTGAGAGTTAAGAATATCTCACATCAGTTGGTGAGTGTTAACATAAATATTCAGCAACAGTGTTGGACAAGTTTGTAACAAAAAATGTGATCAGTAACTCCTGGAGTCTGGAAATGTAATTGAGTTACTTTACTAATTAAAACTTTACTAATGACTCTTGTAACTCAATCTGTCAAAAAACATTCCCACATCAGATTATTGCCTCTATCACAGGTTGACATTTAAACAGTTTTAGATATATAAAAGATATATATTTACTCATTGTCACCTTCCAACTCTGAACAAAAAAAATACTTATACCACAAGAGGGAGACGTTCATGTGGACGACTTTTCTCGTGCACACAGTAAACACGATCCGATTTAAAGGCGGCATGTCTCACCAGAAATTGATGTTGGCAAGCCTGCGCAGGAAGCACAGTTTATAAATATGGCAGAATTCTAGCCACAAGGAGTTATATTTTTATTATCCTCCACCTCCAAGCCAACATAAACGCTGCCTTCATATGGAACTCCTTAGCATGTAGTCATGATATGGGAAGTCGTGTCCTGTAGGTTTTGCAAGCTAACAGCCGGATAACTTAATGCAGGTAATGCAAATGCGAAGATAGAACTCGTGAACTCTGACCTTAAACAAAACTTCCACTTATGAGGTTGTGCATACCACAAGTGGTTGCTCTTCATATAGACTCATGTCATGGGCACAGTAAACGTGGTCCCAATGGAAGGTAGCAGAACTGTCATTTGGTAGCAAAGAGACCAAACTGAGGCCAACATACTCATCATCAAACTCCCAATAAGACGGCGATGGATGTCACTGGTACATAAATATAGCATAATCACTGAAATTAACTGTAACCCCTTTCAGTAGCCTGCCAGCTGAGGCTCAGTACGTAGAGTAAATTGTCTGCCAACCGGAGGGTTAGCGGTTCCATCCCGGGCACACGCCACATGCCACATGCTGAAATGTCCTTGAGAAAGACACTGATTCCCCCAGTTGTGTGAATGTGTGTTTGGTGCTTGTGTGAGTGAATGGGTAGACGTTTCCTGTGACAGTGAAGCGCTTTGATTACCAGTAGATATTATCACATATTCTGTGACACAGTTGGTTTTACATTTCTGTTTTACTGAAATAAAGTAATCGGATTACATTAATAATTGCTGAATTAGGCATTAATGCAAACTGCTTATCAGTGCACTTTGAACTGTAATTAAACTGTATACATTATCTTCTAGTTAATTACAGGTGGCATTTTGTCCCATATATTGATATTGACACCTAATATTGGTGAATACAAGCTAATTGACCTGGCTAAGATACCAGTCTAGATCAGTATATTATGTATTCTGTAAACTTGATATGTGCTGCCTAACATGTCAATAGAGTTGAGGTCATTTATTTGCGCAAGGCAACATGTGTCATAGTATACTCAGTGGTTCATGTGTGACTCACATTTTGCATCAGCAGAAATCACAGCTGAGGGCAAAACTGAAACCCTGACTTCCAGACTCTTTCACAGTTTTGGTGGATTTTCTCTCCAGGTCCGCAGCACTCAACCCCTGTCCCATGTGTGGTGCTCGCCATTGGCTCTGCCGCCTGTAGGGGCGTTGCTTTGCAGTTTGGTGAGTGCTTAGGGTGCACGGGGTGTTCCAGGGATGGGAAAGCGTACTTGGCACTGATCCCTCCTTTCAGTATAGACTGCAGTTTGCATCAGGCAGTTTCTGCGTCAGGGGGATGAATGTGTCATAAATAGTTCGCCTTTATAGAGGGCAGCGGATGCATGTGTAGCAATGCGATGAGGCCGATGCACTTTGCAAGACTTGCGCCGCAGAGAGCCTCCGCGGATCCCACGACCTGTTGCTGACAAGCCGGGGGAAAGGAGAGGGAGAGGGGGAGCCGCTCGGGAGAGACAGAGGGTACTGCCTTGGAGACCACAGTCCTGGTTTCTTCGCGGAGGAAATCATGCAGTTTGCAATCTGGCTGGTTGGACTAATGTGTCATCTGTCAGCGCTTGTCCGGGACACTCTGCAATACCAGTTGCATCCGAAACAAGGTTTGTTTTGATTTATGAGTGCGATTAAGTGATAGACTGCTGTAAGTGTGTTGTACAGAGTTTGAGAATGATGCCCGGTCACCAGCAGGCTTGTCTGTCTGCAGCTGGATTAATCAGACCACCTTTAAATGCTGCTACTTTGTCTTTGAATCAAAGTAGAGAACATTCTCTGACTTCTTCTTTTCTTTTTCTTTTTCTTTTGCAGAAAGCTTCATCAAGCAGCTGTCATCGTATGAAATCATCACCCCGATCCGCGTGAATGACTTCGGAGAATCATTCCCCCACAAATTGCACTACAGGCGGAGACGCAGAAGTTTGAATGACGACCTGTCGGGCTCACGGGTTCACTACAGGATTGATGCATTCGGGGAACGCTTTCATCTCAATCTGACAGCAGACTCCGGCTTCATCGCCCCCTCTTACACGGTGACACACTTGGGAGCGGAGCAAGGCAACGACACGGACTCCCGCTTCCACGACCCGAGCGATATGCGCCACTGCTTTTTCCGCGGACACGTCAACGCCAAGAGCGAGCACCCTGCAGTCTTCAGCCTGTGCACTGGCCTCGTGAGTATTGGCTTTGCTCTGCCGTCAAACTGTATCCAGACACTTTAACCAAGCGATTTCTCCACAGTTAACAAATTCCTTTCATGCAACCCCCCAGTAACTTGCAGCCAAAATGTAAGAGCGTCGTCGGGGGAGCCCTGCACCTTAGCTCTTGTGGGGTGATGTTGCTGCTGCACAGTGCAGTCAGGCCGGTGTAATCATTCAGACTGGGTTTGATGTGACAACAAAGCCTCCACTCTGTTGAAGTGCTCTTGAGCAAGACCCACTAAAAGCCCTAGGGTGGCTGACTGTGCTGTGTGATCAGGAGGAGAGAGTTAGCAAAAAGACAGATGTTCCCTGCAATAAAGTACCAGCAGAAAACAGAGTGAGACTGATTACTGGGGCTGCTGCGTGTCATGTCAGAGCCTTTAGACTTCATCATCCCCATTTTACTGCTAAATCTTAATGAAAAAAAGTAGCAGCAATACGAAGACGAATAAGTTAGATAATCCATTTCATTTGTTTAATCATCATCATTTACTTCCTCTGTCAAAAATGCCAAATACTGACTGATTCCAGCTTCTTAATACTACTAGTCAGCAGGAGGCTAGTCTATGAAAAGTGAACACATTTGCAACAAATAAGCTATTTGGAGATGTCACTGTTGATTTGTTTGAGCTTGTGATGTCAGTATTTTCCTCAGAGATTAAAGAAGTAATTGATTCAAACAGAATCACACAACACAAATGGTCCAGCCCCAAACAGAAAAGAATATCACTGAGTCTGAAAAGTAGCTGTTCTTCTTCTCTCTCTCTCTCTCTTTTTTAATTGTCCTTTGGCCTATCGTTTAGGTCTTATTGACGTCCAATGGAGTTATTGGGTGATAATGAGTTTATGGACTCAGTGTAGGTCCATCACATGGGAATCCTGGTGCCCAGGTCTTTTAGTTTGCTGACTCCTGTGTGAAAGAATCTGATAACTGTTGAAGGGGATGACTTCATGGGTCATATAAGGTTACTGGTCCAGAGGCAGGGGGTTGACCTCAGTCGCGCCAGCCGGATTCTGGTGTGGGGAGGAGAGGGGTGGTGGTGGTGGTGGTGGTGGTGGTGGCAGTGTTAGGCTGGCCACAGCAGCACAGACAGAGTGACCGTAGCCTTGGAGTCTCCCTATCAGTGACATAATTATTTTAAATAGGTGCAATGTGTACAGCGCCTGGATAGTGTGTCACAGGATAGGTATCAGCTGCACTTGGAGGCTTTTGGAACTAGTACTTTTACGATGTGTGTGGTGATTGTACTTCAAAGATCATTGGGTATTATCACTTTGCAAGAAGTGAGTAATGTTCAGCGTTGTTTAGAAGAAAGAAACAACCCATTAAAGATAAACTGACTTTAAAATGTTTAAGGTATTAAGTATGCTGCAATTATCAGGGTAATAAGCTTTTAATTGCCGCTTTGCCCAAGTTTGATGTATGTCTGACTTATCCAAACATGTTTGCGTCCTCTTTTCAGCAATCTTTGTTGCTTTACCGCATCATCACTCACTGACAATGACAGGACAATGGATACAGCACCAGAGGCTGCTGGGTCATAAATGTGTCCGTATCTGATCCCTGAGGCTTAATGGCTGGTCACATTTTGTTAGGATGAGGTCATTAAGGAATAATTAAGTCCTAAAACAAAGGGGTCATTCTAGAAAAAAATAGCAGGTTCCCCTCTCGTCCAGAGTTGCTCAAAGCTATCCCCAGGGGGCAATTGAGGAGAATGTGTGTGTGTGGGGGTGGGGGGTTTGATGAGTGTTTGGCCTTTTCAAAGTGAGCTGTGACAAGCAGAAAAGGGGAGAAATGCTCTGAAGAGAAGACAACTGCCAATGAAGGTTGTGGGTAACTTAAGGATTGCTCACACCGTGGGAAATGGTAGTTCCTGAAGGAGCTCACATAATAGAAGTGTGTGGCGAGTTAGGCCGTCCTGAACAATGAATCTATCTTCAGTCCAGCAACAAGTAGTGCACCTCTGTGTAAAGATCAGGCTCATGACACCTTTATGTCCTATTCAACTTTAGAGATTGACTGCATTACTTTTGGATGACTCAGCACCTGCAGGTTTCTGGGATGTAATGAAACAGATGTGTGCCAACAGTCATTCCACCCATGTCGTGAGTGTGATCTCTCTTCAAATAGGAGTCCCTCAGTTATAAGGACCAGATCAGCACCCGCTAGTGAACAGCAACTATTGTGTCTGTCCTAACTTTTGCCAGATTTGCTGCTGAGCTAATGCTGGGAAAGCCAGAAACTCTGCCCCCTCCATTGACTAAACAGAGCATTTATCTGTTCAGGCCTCTGTTAACACCGCATGAGAACTTCAGAAAGACACCATCTGTAATTATCTAATTAAGTCGGTGTTGGCAGTGATTTGCAAGACACAGGTAAACATCTACCAGTTGTTACGTTGCATAAATCATTCATAACATTTTGATTACGACAGCAGAGCAGCAGTTGTGCAAAAAGTCTGCAGCGGAAACCTTTGGACGTCAGGCTGCAGCACTAATTATCACAAACAGATGAGACCACGCTGTTTTCAGTCAGCTGTAAACAAGACATCTGCGTTTTAAGGTGACAATATCTTTCTGTCCATTTGACATGGCTAAAAAGAATCAGAAGTCGTAACCCTGTGGTGAGAATATTTTGTCTGCTGCTTCTGTGGTCAAGCAGCATTCAAATCGATGCTGATTTTTTTCGAATGACATAATTGACTGAATTCATTAGTCACCAAATTCTTTAAAGTACATTAAAGATTTACATCATTAGATTCAAATGCGAGAGTTAAGCGTGCGCTATTATCTCCGAGCTTCCTGCTGACTAGTTTGTACATTTTTATTTTGACTGCAGAGATAATTTAGCGAACACTTCCTTTTCAGTATCAGCGTTCATCACAGCACACTTTGTGTTGTGTATGTGGGACGTACAGTAAAAGACTGACGCGGCATCTCTGCATGCTGCATTTGTTTTGGGCTGGTGTAAACCATCAGCACATGCAGCCTTTGCTCACTGTGCTTAACTGGATTCCATCATCACTTAGAACAAATAGTTCAGTTCATCACAGCGTTTTCGCAGAAGTTGATGTTACTGGATGGGATTTTGAGGCCGGTGATGTTGTTCCAGTCCTGTGCATTGTTTTCATGAACTACGCAGAGGCATGTTTCATTCACACTTTTGAGCAAATATGTTGTATATGTGCAAGGAAACTAATCCTTCCTTCCTTCCTTGGAAGGTGGAAAGGAAAAGTACACATAAAGTTTGAGCTTGTTTTCCATATCCGATTTTGTATGTTTTCCATTGTCAAATGTCCATCACCTGTGGGGGCGGTTATGGAGTAACGCCGACTTAAAGATAACATTCCAGTGTCCAATATCCTGTTTAAGTGTGCGCATGAAATTACCATGCAAACACTATTGTGCCTCATGGCTGAGTGAGCTAAGAAGCTTTGTGAGGGACTGAGCTGCCAAATCAATATTAGCATTCCTCTGTCAGCAGCTCTGTCCTCGTATGATGATGTCACTCTTCCCAGTGTCAGGGTACGAGGGAAAGAGCGTTTTTACAGTTCTAACAAGCACTGACTTAACAGCCTTTGTGTAAAGGTGAGAAAGGGTTTAGTGAATTACAATTGCTTACTTGACCGTTGATAAATTAGTCTTTAATGTCATTAAGTGTGTCTCAATTCATTCTCATGGTTAAAATGTCAACAGTGACTGACAGAGAAGTGGTACATATGCTCTCTGACCTTTTCTGAGTCAGCATGTTCTTTCCACGTGCACCTGACAAAAAACAGAACTTGTTCAAAAGCATGGAAATTATGTGAAAAGTGGTGCCCGAGGCTAGAACAGATTGACTGCGCTGAGACTTCAAACTCTGTAAATGAAACTATTCCCTAATCTGTAAACTAAACCTACAGACGTACAGCACAGTATGCGCACGTGCACGCTTCATACCAGAGCCGTCAGTAACGTGAACTCCTTTTTTTTTCTCCTCTAGATTGGAACTTTTACGACACAACATGGCGAATACTTCTTGGAGCCACTTATAAATGCTGTGGGGGACGAATATGATGAAGAGCACAATAAACCTCATCTTGTCTATCGACATGAGAGGAAAAGGAACGCCTCAAACACTGACAACAGCAGAAAGCCCTGTGGTGCCTCAGGTAACAGACTGCCTAACTATACTCCTGGTAACTACTGTCTGTCTGACTTTCACCCACAAACATTCACCTCCTCATCATCTGCGTTCACTTTCTGAAGCATGGCAATAAGCACGCTGAAATGGAAATTATACTCTGTCACGATCTCTGGCTTGCAGGATACCCAAAAGATTTTAGCCTTGATTAAGGGGCGTTGCTGAAAACTCCTCAGCTTAATTAAGCAAAACGTTCTCCAGCACAGCCTGGTGTTTTCACTCCTCGTCTGCTGAAGCGTTCAGTCCCAGCTCTGCTGCAGGAGCTCAGAGGGTAGGAATAATTACTTTTTAGTTCATGATGAAAAGACCAAGAGAAGTTTTACGCTTGGTAGGCTGCTTGAAAGTTCCCCCAATTTCATTTGAATTTTTATGGTTGAGGCTTTTGGGTGGTAGAGAGGCCCTCGAGAGAAAGCAGGGTGACTGAGTGGAGTTCACCTCGATGGAAGACCTTAAAGTCATCCTCACAGAGAGCGGCCTTTGTTGCGTGACGCAATAAATCTTTTATGTGCAGACCGCCTGATTTGCTTGTTGTCTGAACACTGCTATTGTTGCCCGGTGGTGGCCATTGTGTGTGGCGGCAGTTTTAAAAACTTGGTCTGACCTGATGGGCCAGCCCAATACCGCTTTAATATGTTTTGTCCTTTTACTCTTTCAGTCTGTGTGTGGTAAACAGAGATGGCGAAATCTGGAGGGTCTCTCAGCCCCCACTCTGAGACACATTTAAATATACTCCCTCCTAAGAACTGGGTGGTGAAAGCTTTGTGAATGGCCCCTGACTTCTGTTGTCCCAGGAACATCCATTGCCATCATTTAGTTATCATTTATGTGTAAGCCATTTGCTCAAGCTTGAATGAGATACATCCTGAGTTCTACTATAATAAACTAAAAATAAAAGGAAATCATTGTTGAAATTATATTCAGTGTTCAGCAGAGGACAGGAGGGAGGATGTGTGAGACACCTGTGGGGCTTCATGAAAGGGCAGCAGGTAAACAATGAGCAGGAGGATTAAAAGAACCAGTGGGCCTGGTTTAGGACTGTGAGGTGTCCCGGGCTGCGGCTCCTCAGCTTTATCAGATAGGCTCCTCTCCAGATGCAGCGATAAATGGGCTCTTTGAAGGCCACACCGAGCCAAGACTAACAAGCTTGTTCTGTCTTTTTATGGGAAGAGGTGCAGTGCACGCCACTACTAGCAGGTTGGGTATGAACACTGACTTGGCGCGTGCCGCTCTGCTTGCAAAACACTTGTAGTTGCTGCTTCTGGTCCAGGAATTGGGCATTTTCCACTTGCCGTAACCCATGTAGTTTTTTCCTTACTCCCCTCTGTAGCATCTCTGTACGGTGTGTCTGCTTGCTTGTTGTCATCAAACTACATCAGCGTCTACAATAGTTGAGACACACACATTGTTTGCTGGGGGCTATGATCTCTTTAAGCAGCAATTAGGACTATTCTGTTAAACATGAAAATACTACCGTTTTCTATGTTACAGTAACAAGGATCGAACGAAACCACATACTATAGGCTGGAAGTCAAACCACTGTCCCTGACACAAATTGTTTTGTGGCAGAAAGTTGGTCTGGAGTCACTCCTTTGGGAACTGATTATTCTCTGACAAAGATCTGCCAGGCCAATCATAGATTGTGCAGACTTCATGCGGTGACAGAAGAGCAACAGCGATGTAGTCAAACACGTAGTCTGAGCACAGTGGAGTTCAATTGGTTTACAACAAAATGACTTGGATCGGTTGAAGGACTGTCAAACTGCATGCAGAATTTTTTTATTTTTAACTTAAAAACCTTACTCGGTTACTTTCACAGACTCTGATTCATAGCAAGTTAAGAAACTCAATTGTCTGTCTTATCTGATCATACAAATGACAGACCCAGCACGCTGTGATGCCAGCGGGGAGCAGATTTCTGTATCTTCTGTTTTTGAGGAACTTTAAAAGCACTCTTTGTAAGGGTGAGTCATCTTGTGACTCCCTCGTTTTCTCTCTGTCTCTTTCTTTCTCCAGTTTATGTCCTTGTGAGAAGGGATTGTCTCAAATAAAAATTCGGCACTGAAGCTGCCATAATTACTCCTGTTTTATTTTTGCTGTGCTCTGGAAGAACGCATTCTTTTGAAAGTGATAAAGATGAAACAAGCTGCGTTCTATCTAGCACCACCTCCAGGAAACAAAATGTGTATCAGCACAAAAAAAAGATACCTCTGGTAAGATAAGTGGTTGACACAGATATGATGTCTCAGAGTACTGCCTTAGTGCACTACAGACTGTGCCAGAACAACAACGGGTACTTCTGTATCTTAAGACTGTAAGAGTTTCCAAAGTTTGTACAGTCTCCGCAAAAACGTGTTGAAAGGAGAGGAAGGCCGTGTTTTTCCATAGATGTGCTTGACAAAGATGGAAGTGTTGTTTTCAGCTTTGAGCTTGCCATCACATAACGGAAGCTTTACGTGCGACGTGACTGCCTGCAAGATGTCAGAAGTAGAAGTGGACTGATAAGGGCTTTTAAAGTGTTACCTTAATGGAAAATCATATTTTGTTATTTCAGCAGTGAGGGCATAAGAATATACCTGCCCCCAGCTGCTTTTCCTCACCGCGTCTGTTCAAGCACTGTTAATAAGGCACCATGGTGTCAGTGCATGTGCTGTTGAATGGATGGGAGTTTAAAATCAAAAACTATCATTTGCCTCATGAAATAAGGTCTCACTGACTGACAGCCCCATAGCAGCTGTATCAGTTTTCGTCCTCTGTCAGCCGGCCTGGGTGGCTTCCCTGCTGTTTAGAATACCTCGGGAGTAGATAGCTGTTGAGTGGGTGATTAATGTTTTAAAGTTACAGAGCGCCTTGTTGTGCCTGGTTCTGGACTTTAAAAGCGTCTGGAAAAAGCTTAGCGGGCTCAGATCACAACACATCTCCGACCTTTAATGACACGTTCTACAGGGTATGTCTCTGAGCTTGCATGTGAGCCCCCGCGTCGTCCTTCGATAGCGGTAACCACAAAGATGAGGGTGGCAGCAGATAGGGGCAGATTCTTCTCTCCTTCTCATCCCTTTGCTTTCTTAAATCCATGTGAAGACAAGCAAGAGACGGAGGGAAGTGCAACTGTGCAGTATCTTTTTCTCACAGTCACTGGTGTCTGAAGCTGTAGGGGTGTCATATTTTGTCCGAATTAGAAACAGTGTATTGAACATAGAGACAGCTTGACAGCAAACTGAAACCCAAACACCCCAAACCCCGGTCCAGTGTTGGCTGTCTAGTCTTTCAGCTGATTTCTTGGTGGCTAACTGAGGGCAGCTGGGACAGCGAGGAGACCGCCTTTGATGCAGCAATACTTGGCACACATGGCATCTTTGCACCCTGACCCTCAACACAATCATTGTATAGGATTCCCCCCTTGGTGCCCACTGTGTATACATGATAGTCAAAATGCTAGCGTCAAGTTTTTGGTCAATGGGTTCATTTACATGGAAAAAATGCCGCCCCCGCCTGCAGTTTGAACTAGCCGACTTGAATCAGTGCCCTCTCTCCCTTTGCGCTTTCATGTACTGTATGTGAATGGAAGCACTTGTTGATTGTGACCTCACTTCCCTCTTTGTTTGGAGTCACTCAGTGGACGGGTGGAGGTGACCTTGAATTTTTCCCTCCTAGAGGTGCTTGTGTGGATTCTGGGGCTTGCTGACTTGTTTGTTGGGACTCACTTGGAGCTATGTTTGTATTAAGCTCTTTGTTTTCCTCTTGGGTTTGGCTCTTGACAGGGGTCAGGAAAGGTGGTCAGCCAGGGTGTGATGGGTGAGCGCTGATCACTCAGACAACCTCTCTCACCTTTAGGGTTTGGCTTTAGATTTTGTGGAGCTTCTGAGCGTCACATGGCTCCAAAAGGCTTAGGGTTGCTCTGTGGCCCCATGCCCTCTGGACTGATTGAACCTCCCCCATTCCAGGAAGTACTATTGTTGCTAGGCACAAGCCATTTCTGGGAGCTTTTGTGCGCATGCATGGATGTGGTTTGCTTTTGGTAATGATCATGCATCCGTTTGGACTGCAAGTCATCTTCCTGACCTGACAGTGGATGAAGTGTCCCACAGAGTTCTAGGAATTGCTGAGCAAGCAGGAAGTTCTTTCTTCATGTGTTTGAGCAGCTCTGCTCTGCTCTGCTCTGATCTCCGTGCGCCTGTCGGCTTTGCTCCACAGCTTGGCAGTGGTTTCCCAACTCCCGCTGCCTGCTTGTCTTTCTTTACACCTGCTTCTACGAAGTAGCCTTTTCACTGATTGCTGATGACCTGATCCATCACGGCCTCAAATTGCATAACACTGCATGACAGAGCAGCTAATAATATGGTTCATTGCATTCATTGTCATCTGATGTTCAGATAGCAGACACTCTGGACAGGGCCGAACAGGGCTGGACAGCTACACGCAATCCATAACTTTAATAGCTGCCATGTGTCTGCCTGCCCTCAGGCCTCAGCCCTATTGAACCCAACGTGTTGTGTTGTCTCGGGAGTTCCCGTGACAGATTCCAGCTGGGGCTATTTTCTGTCACTGTCTACTGTCTGGGCATTCTTAACAGATGGGGTCTGATTGGAACGGTTAGAGCAACTTGAGTGACAGCGACTGACTGCATGGTGGCATGGATGACAAGTCAGAGGTGAGAGGGGGTGACAGGTGAGAGACAGTTTCCCACTGAGGTGGACTGGGGAAAGGCAGTGGTGAGAGCTGGCTAGTGAAACATCAGTGTCATCGCCTGTGGCTCTGACTTTTTCTCATCTAAGAGGCCAGACATCACTCAAAGCCCGAGCTTTGTTTATGTCAAGGCCAAAAATAGTTCAGGATCTTAAATAGGTCTGAAGTAGGTTTGAAAATATAGGAGATATGATTTTTTATTTAAATGGGAACAAATTGTACTGACACATCAGTTCAAGTAACATTCTTGTTGTTTACTAATTATACTATCTACAAGTACTTTTGTTTGTTGATTTTAATTCACTGATTCAGTGATATTGCTTTCTTTACTATTTATACAGGAGCAATGGTTAAACCTAACAATCCAATCTGTTACAAACTGGATCTTATTTAACTTAATGTTTTCACTGGAAACCAAAGTTACATGCTTAGTTGTTGGTTACTTTTGTGATGCTTCCACTAATCCAAACTTCATACTGTAAACCATCATGTCCTTTTTTGGAGAGGAGAGCTAAAGATGTGTAAACAGACATACAGAGCTTTTCTGTGCTATGTCTTTGTTTTAAAGAAGTTTTTTTTTTCATGTATCCTAGTATGTATTTCATTACAACTTTGCACGAAGGGTGTTATTTAGGTTTGATAGGAAGACTAAAATAGTAAAATGCTCAGAATAAGCAAGCAGCTGTTCTTTAAAATGTTATTTTGCCACTTACCTCTATCAAGAAAGGACCTTACTGGGCCAAATGTTAAGCATGTTTCATTACACAAAAAAAATAAACTGCTCGTAAAATTACTCGAACGAACGTGGTGAAACGGGGGGCCAGTGGACCAAAAACTGATTACTTTGTGAGATAATTGTGCGATGGCGAGCCAGAGAGATTTTCTGCTAGTGTTTCCTTCTTCACTCTACTCTCTCTGGTTCACCCAGTCTTTGCCAAGTTTGCTGCATATTCAGACAAGGCTGTAAAACGTGGTTTAGTTTATGACAGTCTCACGAACACTCACTTCTTTCACATAAATTACAGCACTTGATTGAATTGTGAAGACAAAACAAAATTGCTGGTAATTTAAAGGCATGTTGTTGTTTGATAGCTGGTGTTTCACAGCTGTCGTCGGGTAATAGGAATGTCTGGTGCAGATTCAAGTGTCGACGTTTAAACATTTTCTATTATTCAGACAAGAAGTTAAAAATCCTTGGATTCCTTTTCAGACTTTTAGGCTTTCTAGTTTTAATAAGACGTCCACTTGTTATTTAATCAGCAGCGTGTTTGAATGAACTCTCTTTAAAGCAAAATGTCAGAAGCATGTTAGCTTGATCCTGACTAAAGCAAACACTCCAGGCCCCTGCCCGTCATTAGGAGCCCAGATCCTCAAGTTGTGTTATGCCTCTCGAGAGGAGGTCTGCTACTCCAAACACATTCTTCGGCTGACCACCATGCTGTCTTTAGCATGTCTCTGAACTGAAAATAACAGCAGAGAGCACTGTAAGTGGACAAAGCCCGCCGTCTTCCAGTGAGGTCAAAAGCCACGTCACTTCACTTTTAAAAGCCTTCTTCAGCAGAAACAATTAGCTGCCTTTGCATCTCTCTGTCTAGCCACAGAATTGCACTTAATTGTGCTTCTGTCTGCACAAGTTCAAACATTTATCTCCTCTTGAGTTGTACTATCAGTTGAATTTCAGTAACCAGAGTGTCTGGCTTTGTATAGAAGCGAGGCAGTACCTATACTCAGTGTAAGGTATACTGTCTATTTAATTGCTATCCAGGGAACCCGGTGCTTTAACTCTCAGCAGGCCTCCGTAAAAGAATGTTAATTAGCTCAACAATGAAATGCTGGTCCTCCATTGTTGGGCTTTTGGCACTGATACCTTTGACAGTGAACTGATGGAGAGTCAAAGAGTAGCTCTTTGATCTTGGTCAAAATCTCAGCAAGATCATTTTAGACATGCTGGAGTAAGTAAATGGGCTCAGACTGGAATGGAAAAGAGTTGTTCCGATATAAATACCATATCGGATACTGCCTAAATGACTGGATCAGATACTGACGAGTAGACTGCTCTATACTCCAAACCAAAAATATGCCATCCCAGTTTAAAACATTGCCAAACTGCTGGTATTTTGCAAGTTCTGTCAAACTTTAAACTGAATTTCTTTTATTTTTACGATTTTACTGTTAATGTAATGCTAAATGTCACATGTCATATTTCACACTGAAAAAGCCCAACAGAAACATTTTGGTGTGTTCAGTATGCGAGGCTGTAGTTCTGAGGAGAGGTGCTGAGTTTAACGCCAAATGTATTAGAAAGCATTTGAAGATTCACATGAAAGAGGATGATGAGTTCATCAAGACAAAAAAAAAGAGAGATGAACTCTGAGGCTGAAATCACACACAACTGTGGACACAGTATTGAAGGAATTTGCTTTTAAATGCAAATGCAATCAGTTTTGGGAAAAGGAAAATGGTATGGGTCGGTGTGCGCGCGCGTGTGTGCAGTTAAACATGTTATTAAGTGAATAAGTAAGTGAATAAGTAACACTGTTTGTAATATTCATTGCTTTTGATTATCTTTTGGCACAGTCATAAATAGAGTTACACATTTACAAGTAGGTGTTGGAGCAGAAATGTGTAGTTCTGTTTTTGTTACGTGCAGACTCGAGCCAACCAAATTACATCATTTATAAATGCTCACACGCACGCCGTGCAGGGCTTCGTTTGTTCTCTGTTACGAGGAATGGCTCGAGCATGCTTTTACATTTCTCTGAAAAGATATGAGAGCTGACACTTTTTGCTCTTGGCTAATGAAAAATCCAGAGATGTAGATGTGCAAGTGGTGCTGATTTTGGTGCCCAGTGCCCAATGGGTGATGTCATGCCTCTGAGTGTCCTCCAGGTCAGAGCAGTCACCCCTCTCTTCTCATGGTGTAAGTAGCAGCTCACTACCCAGAGAGAGGGGGATTTCAATAAGGCGATTTGCGAAAGGTTGTGTGTGGCTAATCTGCACAGATTCAAAGGCTATTATAACATAGACCATGTTTCACCTCCTCCTCTTTTCTTTTTTCGTCTCACACTTGCTTACGCCGAGTTTTAATACCAAATTCTGAGGATGCAGATACTCCTCTGTGCCTCCATAATCCCTTTGATGTCAGGCTGTCAGCAGTGATGAGTCTGTTTAAGGGGTTTAGCGTAGTGGGTTTGGCCCAGGAGAGATTTTTCCTGGAAAACACAAAGCTCTGTTCTGGCCCAGCCGCCCGGGCTGTGTGCACGAGCACAGAGGAGCTTGGACGCTGACTTGGACGCTGGTGTTGGCATGGGGCTGGTCCTCCTCACGGCGGCAAGAGCTGTGCACCATTGTGCCAGGGAGTCACGCTCCGCCTCGCGTGCCCACTGGGGGCATCGCATGAATACTCTCTCAATGAGTTTTCTTTCCTCTTTTTATGGCCCTTTTTCTGACCTGACAGTTACACACAATCTGTCTCTGTGTGACTGTCTGGAAAGATTGAGTTTACAGAGGACAAAGAAACTCGTCACCATAATCGGGTTATCCAAAGTTAAGGAGACTCCAAACTATACATGGCTTTTAAACACTTGATCTTGCTTTATTTACTCAATGTATTGTATTACGCAACTTTTACTAATTAGTTTATTCCTATCTGTGCGATTGTTTCCTTGAAGGCAGCAGGCAAAATTAACTCTATTTCTTTTCAAATACTGGAGCAATTTGTCTCAGAAGTCTCTTATTCTTCTGTGTGTTTGCATCATTAAGCAGTCGTCCCTGCTTCATTTCTCTGGAACTTTGTCTGGTAGCAGCTTAAATCAATCTTCCCCTAGCTCAGAGACGACTGAAGCTACTGTATGCAGTCATTCTTACACAGTATCACATGTGGCAATGCATCACTGCAAATCTGGACTGCACAGTATCTTCTTTCAGCACAGAAACCCAATGGGAACCAAACCAATGCTTCTAAATCATTGAGCCTGACTGAAACATTTGGAAATTCGGATTGCATATTTTGATATGGAGGATGATTTTTGGCTAATAACAGACATATGTTGCAGCTATGCATAAAAAAAAACTTCCTATGTGTGCACACTTCTTTTTGTTCTCAACACTATACCTGTGGTGGTTCCACACTATCTATCTAAACTTTGTCAGCTTTATTAGTATGCAATTAAATCTGCTTCACCCACAAGTCCTGCAAGTTTTTCATTTCTCTTCCTCCAATGAAAAAAGCTGCTCGCACTTACAGTTTGTGCGTCTGCCTCTGTCTACCTCTTTTAACTCGACTTTGTCATGGCCAAGGAATCTCTCGCTCGTAGCCAGCTCAACACGTGCAGTTCAGCTGAGAGAAGCGAGCCAGTTTAGTATGGGCGGTATATTCTGGTTCGGAGACTGCTGCAGACGGCATTCATCTAGAGCCTGTAAATGGAATTGCTTCAGTCTGGCCCTAGATATGCAGCCTGGTTGTCGCCAATCACCATAATTTTCGGATAATATACTGGCTGGGGTCACAGAAGTGGTATAGCTTCATTTTTATATCCCCCGGTGGAGTGCATACTGAGGCTAGTCCACATGTGAAATGTCGGTAAATTGCCGTTAGGGATTTTCTCTGTTTGTGTGGCTTGTGTTGCAGCAGAGGGAGTGTAGACTGCTTGACCTAAAACCCTTAGTTTCAAAGTCCACCAGTGACCTTGTGTCCCTTGGTACAACTGTTTTCCTGAACACCAGAATGACACAATCATTTATGGCAGGTTCCTGCCAGGGAAGTCCAGTGTGCTTCTGTTATGAAATTGGAATTCAGCTCAGAAAACTCCCGGCCTCTTTGATCTCTTATGAAATCAAGTGGTCAGTGTCCATTTCTGAGTGATTGTTTCCTACATGAGGCCTATGTTAATCCCACACTCTTCTTTTTTTTTTCTTTCCTAAAACAGAAAACTCCAAGAGGCCGCTCTCTTTTGGGAGCGGGGGGAATATGGGAGAGGAGCTGGACTCTCTCAGAGCCTCAATAGACGATCAAGGTATCCACGAAAACAGCTCCAACGGCACGCACAACAAATCCCCACGCAGACGAAAGCGTTTCCTCTCCTACCCTCGCTACGTTGAGCTAATGGTGACGGCGGACGTTAAAATGGCGCGGCACCATGGACGCAACCTGGAGCACTACATCCTAACAATCATGTCAGTAGTAAGTAAAATAATGTTTCTAAAAAAAAATCTTATCGGCTATTTCTTAACTGTTGTTTAGTATTATTTTATCATCATGTATCATGTGGTTTTGGGTTTGGGTTTTGGTCCAGGTTTTGAGATTAATAGTCAGTAATGTGTCTATGGAACATGGGCATCATGCATTGGTTTATATTTTGGTCACAGGGCTAACCACTGCTTAACTAACCAACAGTGTTTCAAAACCCTAAATTGGCCAGAATCTTCAAATTACTCTTTGTTTATTTATCTGGATAAAGAAATATTTTGTTCAGTTCATTTAGCCTCTGTGTCTTAAACAAAATAAGTTTGTGGTCTGCTGCAACTTCAGTTAAAATGTTTGGTATTGGTTTGTTTTTTTTGTTTGTTTTTTTGGTTGGATGAGCTTTTAAGAAGAGGCAAACCAGGTTCAAAATAGTGCCCGGTGGTTTTAAACAATCGTCTGAAGTTCTGCCAGGTTATCAGTTAGAACTTAAATCCAGACAAATGAAATGAACTTGAATCAAACACAGATTAGTTCTAAGGTCAAGCAGGCTAGCTGAGTTGCTAGCAAAGAAATGAATGCATACACTTTATCCAAGAAAAGTTTAAGTCCTTGTAAACTGTGACTGATGTTGTAAGGAGTTCCTCAGCAGAGGAGAGATAAATACTAAAAGATGGTGCAACACACTAAAAGCTCATCTCCTTTCTAACTCAATGGGAGAAGTTTTTGAGACTGTTGGTAAAAATTCTAATAATATAATGATGTAGACGTCCGTGGGAATTATTATTATTATTATTTTTATTCTGCAGTTTTAGTTATGAAGGAAGTTTGGTGGTTCACACGATGTTGAAAGAAGAAAGCTTCGTCTTGACAGTTTGAAAGGTCACACTACCAATTAAGTCTGTTGGAAATAGTTTTAATTGGACCCACTGGTCCCTGATCTGTTTATCCACAGAACAGGGACACTTGTGTCTCTAGAAAGACAAGTTTCTGCTTTACTTGAAAATTCCCTTTGTCTTGAATGCACTATATGTGTAGAAGGAGACAGACATAGCCCGTGGTGAACAGAAAGCTTTCCACATGGCAAGATTTTGTAAAAAGAGGAAAAGAAAATGTTGATCTTTGTCCATTTTTTGTCCAGTGTAGTCTGGCCTCAGATTTTACTATTCGACATTCTGGTTGTAAACCCTGATGTGACCTCTGCTGCATCAACCTAACTAGCCCTGTTAATTTAAAAAGAAAGCAGTCTGCTGAGTGAGGATTGCACAAATTAACAATCCTCACTCAGCAGACTGCTTTCTGAGTCCTGCATCTGACTGGGAGACTGGACTGGTAATCAATCCAGTGTGTGTACATGATCCTGTTACTCTCCAGTTTGGCAGACTGAATGTTCAAAACACTCATTAACTTATAAAAGAGAATGATTGTCGGTGCTGTGTTGTCCTTAAGTGATGCTGTAACAGTACAGTCAGTGTTAAATGTGTCAGTGTTCACTGCCAGGTTTAGTTCTGCCACGCTTATGTGTGCAGACCAGTGGTGCAGGCTCACACAGACACACACTTTTTCTTCCTCTCTTCTTTTACTTGCTCTGAGGCTGTTACTTTTGCCACGATTTAACCAAAAGTGGCAAAAACCAAACATGGATAGTGTTTGATCTACCAGTGCTGTGGGTTTTGTAAATGAATAGTAATCCATCAATTACTGCTATTTCTGACACAGGAACCCCAACCCCCGCTTGAAGAACCTCACCACTTACCCCCTAACCCTTACCAAACCCATATTTAGATTTATTAGGGTTTTTCACAAAATTCACTTTGTAAGAAATGTAAGAAATATCGGGAATGTGCAATATATATATAAAAGAGCAATTTAAATGCTTGTCTTTTAACCCTTGTATTTCCCATAGTTTGATGCTAGCTACAGTCCTGCTGACATTTTTGAGCTTGTGTTTACTTTACTGTCTGCGTGAGATCTTGTAGGGATGGCCCATAGTAGGTTGTAATCCTCCTCACATCTCATATAATAACATATACTGGGGTGAGCGCACACAGAACAAGGTCCTCCGTCACAGCTGGACTAATGCGAAGACAGGCTCTTGTTGCCCAGTCTGCACAGGCCCTTTAGGCTAGGACAAGTTAAATGTTTATGGTGGACTAATGAGTTCCTGTCACGAGGCCGCACACGGCCCCAGGAGACCGCCGGCCGACCGTGTCAGGGGTGCACAAGAACAGCGAGAGAAGTGGAGGGGGAAAAGGAGTGTGTTGCTGTCCTCACAGCTGGACTTGGAGTTTCACATTTGTAGCTGGCTTGAGGTTTTGTGTTTTATTTTTTTCTTGAAAGGTCTGTAGGGAATAGTAATTGGTTTTAATACTCTGTTTTAATAACCCTGTTGATTAAAGTTACCTTGCAGGAGACATTTTTTTTGCTTTCCTTTGACTTCAATGAACTGTTGCTATGTTGATTAAACCAAATAGAGCTCAACCCAAAAAACTGTTCTCTCATTCCAAGGATCAAGTTAAGAGACGTATTAGCTTTTAGCCTTTAATCTGTGCTTTGGCTCAGATTAGTGGAGGTTTGCATTTTTTGTCTGTGTGTTTTGTCTTTGTTACAGGTAGCAGCAGTGTACAGAGACCCCAGCGTAGGAAACCTCATCAACATCATGGTTGTCAAGCTAGTCGTCATCCACAATGAACAGGTGAGTATGGGGATTTACTGTTGCCTGTATGCAGGTCTTCATGTATGGCTGACGTCATTGCAGGTGTCTCTAGGATTTTTTTTTTTTTTTTTTTTAATGTGGTTCCTGTTTGAAAGGACACTACTTTTCTTGTCAGTCTTGAGTCTCATGAGAGTTCTCCTTGGAAAACAAATGATACTGTAGTAAGGTAGCCAGCCACCTGCAAAAGAGATGGAGGAAAGAGGGGAAATCTGCTTAGTGTGGTCGGTCTCTGCAGACTTAAAAAGTTAGCCATAGCTTCTATAAACATGTGTTTCGTTTTTTTATTTACACTGAGAATGTATTCACATAATTATTAATAGAAAAGTCAAGGAGCATGGAGTAAGTTTACTGTAGTTCACCAAGAAAGTCTCCAGTCTCTCCAAATGTGGCTTGATAACCAGCAAAGTCACCTACATTTGAATATCAGGGAGTGCTAATTGACTGAAAGGACATGACTACTTGGTTGGATCAGAAATGTCCCTGAAAAGTGGGATCTACAGCTGCTCCTGGAAGCTGATAACCAATGAAAGACAGATTCTCTAAGGGTTTACACTTGGATTTCTGCTTTCTAAAGGAGCTCATGATCATGCGGTTACAGCACGGAGAGTTGTGTATGTAAAAAGGTCGCCGTTCAAGTGGTGACATCAGCCATAGATGTGAGAACACCACTGCCAGGCAACTGTTGGTTAGTCAAATAAGTAATGCAGGAAATGCAAAAGCATAATGAAAGGATGAGGCTGCTGGGAATATCAGCATCTTCCTCAGACATGTTCTAACTTTTACTTTTAAATTGCAATATATTAATTAAGCATCATCTCTGCCATTTCTGGTCCAGAATACTACAAGCGTTCATATTGACATTCCTTGTGAACATGGCAAACATGACCCCATTTGAAGGCAGCATATTTTCTGGCTCGACTTGAAGTCCAAGTCGTGATTCAAGCATTTGATGTGATTTTGTTGTTGTTTGTTTGGAAAGCTGTAGATGTTTCCCAGACTTTGCCCTGATCTGTGGCATTCATTGCAAAGGCGGCGGTCCTCAAATCTGTCCTACAGAATGACGGTATTCAAAGTGGACAAACATAATAGGATACGGCAGGTCGACATGCGTTAATTGTTACGTATTGGTCACAACCCCATTTGTGTTTCGCCCCAAACAGGAAGGGCCCACGGTGAGCTTCAACGCTGCCACCACTCTCCACAACTTCTGTGTCTGGCAGCAGAGCCAAAACGTCCAGGACGACAGCCATCCTTCTCACCACGACACTGCACTCCTCATTACCAGGTACTAACTCTGACCCCTCTTTGACAGTAAAGTTTCGTACAGTGTCATTCACGGCGTTATAGCATTGTTTTGTTTTTTGTTTTTTTCCCAGGGAAGATATCTGCCGTGCGAAGGATAAATGTGACACGCTAGGTAACGTTTTTTGCATTTTCTTTTTGCAAAAATATCTCCACCTCAAGTTCCTCTGGATTAACTTTCCACTTGGTTGAGTAGAGCACGTAAACTGTGCTGTAATGAGTTTATGGTAAGCTGTCAGCTAATAATGTTATAGTGACAGAACAGAGTGGTAGAAAGAGGAGGAGGGTGGAAGACTGCTAATCTCTCAGAGTACAGAAGTTTTGATAGTTTAATCGCCTTTAACACTCAAGGAACTTTGCACAGCTACTTTTTTTTTTTTTTTCAAATAGCTGTGTGTTTATATGTATTTATGTGCATTTGCGTGTTTGTGTGCGTGACTGTGCAGGGCTTGCAGAGCTGGGGACCATGTGCGACCAGTACCGAAGCTGCTCCATCAGTGAGGAAAATGGAATTAGTGCCTCGTTCACCATCGCTCATGAGCTGGGCCATGTGTAAGTTGCAGCTCAGAAACTGCAGTAACACCCCCCACCCCCAAGCCCTCACCCAGCATACACTCACACGGCCTGTCTCGCCCCTCACAGCTAGCCTTGACAACAAAAGCCCTCTTATCAAGAGACGCAGGGTGCAGCAGACACAGGTGCAAAACATAATAAAGTAAAAAACTTTTAATAACATGCCAGCCTATAATACCTTATTATAAAGCCCCAGAAGTATGTGTCCGAGCTTTACCTTGACAAGCTCTGACAGAATGTATCACGGAGACGGTAGAAAAAGAAAAAAAATCATTGTCATTTTGGAAGATCTCTGTTTTTTAAGTCCAAAAAAATAGATCCTGTGATGTCTTAACTTACACGGACCTTTATCAGACAGTACAAGGCTGGATGTTTTGTTTTGGCGATCGTTCACTCCGAGCGCAAAACAACAGATAAAAACAACAGGAAGACGTCACAGCGTCAGCGTGTACTACTCGTCTTTTAGCTGGTGATGGCAGAGTTATCACAACACACCAGAGCGGCCTGCCAGACAGTGTTTTCACAACAAGCAAAAACTGCCACATGTGTGAAGTGGAAAATCCTGAATGTGTAACCTTTTTCCAAAGTAGTCTGATTTTATCTCCCGATGATGTGCTGTTAATCCAAACACCCATCTCAGTTACTGTAAATCACTTGTCACCTCCTCATTCTATAAACCGCTTGAGGTGATTATGGAATGAAATATGGTGAAATACGGTGTCATTTTAGAAACATTATGTACTACAGCCTTAGAGCTGATGTTTAATACGTGCAGATATTTCCATCTCAGCAAGCCCACTTTTGGACAAATTGTTTGATTTGTGAGGCATCTATCTTTCCTTTGTTCATTCATCCTGTGCACCTCCTTCGCAGAGCGCAGTTGTGAAGGTGACTGAGAGAGTCTCTTTCTGGTGTGGCTGTGCAGATAGTAAAAAGGACCAGTGTCAGTGTGGGCCTGTAAGCCGCTGGTTAAGAATGAGAGATATTCTTCTACCTCCTCTGTTACGCTCACACATTCTTCCAGTGGAGAGATCGGACCAGAGCCGCAGCAGATGGACGGGTCTGCGCCCCCTCCCCCTCGCATCCCATGTGGATCTGTTTATGCTAAAGTTCAAGCAGCTGGAGGCCCAGTTGGCTCTTTCCTCTTGGCATGGTTGATCGCCGCGTTTGCAGCTCCGCTGTGTTTAGCGCTCTGGGAAAGCCAGTGTCAGGTATTGGGACTCAAGAGCAATGCAGATTAAAGAAAGATTTAGGCTAATGGATAGGAGGCCTTTCTCAGATGACTTTTCTCAGACGTGTGATTGCTAATAGCAATCATGGGGATTTCCAGGCGAGGCGGCGTCACCTGATAGCTGTTCAGAGGTGCCACATACTTGGATTTATCGCGTTTGCCGGGCCTTAATGCCTTAGATTACATATCTTTTGCTGTGTCAGCAGAATAAACAGTTGCAAGCCGGCTGTGTTTTTTTAACAACTTAAGAAATCTGAAAGGTGACACTGCAAACACAGCCATCTTCAGCTAACTGGACTGATACATTTGGAGTAGCTAAGATGTCCAATTCATGCTGGTGTCACTTAGTCCTTTCTTTGGTGACGTTCTGTTCATTTTCATTTCATCAAAGATGTTTTTTTGCAGCATGAAAGCAGGAATGTGCTGTCATTTAGTTAAGAGCTATGACTAAAACTGATTGGGCTGTAAAATCCTGACATTCCTCGTGCTAATAATTCACTAGAATCGACTCCTCTATTGACTTACCCACAAAACTGCCTGATTTACAAGCCGATTACACTAAAAGGCACTCATCCCAGGGTTTCGAGCTCATGTCCTCATTTGTACCCTTCAGACTGGAGTCAAATAAATCATCAAAACACTCAAAAAATCCCTTGATCACCTGTCATGATAACAACAAAATATGTTTAGCAGCAGCAAAACATCCAGTTCTGAATTTCTCTGATTATTTTCTTGTCGCCGTCGGCAAATACCATTTGAGTCAGATTTGATGTTGTGAGTATTATCCAACAGCTTGGTGTGTGTGTGTGTGTGTGTGTGTGTGCGTGCGTGTGGAGCTTATTATTGTGCCAGAGGCTTAATTATTTCCTGGGTGTTTGCCCCGAGGCGCGAGGCCCCTGTAGAGTGGGCTCCGTGCCAGCCATGCTAGGTCTTGTTTGTGTGGCGGTACGGATTGACCCTCGGCTGCAGCTCAGAGCCCAATGCATCCTGTTGTAAACATCTCAGACATCATACAGCTGGATGGGTTCCTGTGTGTATAAATATGGCGCTCTCATGTGCGCATGCATTACATGAATTTATGGGTTTTACGCCAAACCGCAACAGAGCACAGGACATCCGTATTGGAGCACACTGTTCTGGACACGATCAAGAAAACTTCCTTTGCGAGACTGCCAACTACACACAGCCTGGATGGATTCATTAATATACTGATACCATACTGGGCACTGTGTGAAGACAGTTTGATGACTAATGACAAACTCCGAAACACTAAGTTGATTAATTGACTTGTGTAAGCTGAAGAAATGTCCCCTCCACAGATGAGAGCAGCATACATGTGCATACAGATGTTTAGTCTACCCTTTGACAATGTGTCACAGTGAGCTATGATCTCTAAGTAGTGAGCTGGAGGGGATGCTCTGAGAGTGGAGGGTATAGCAATGGATAGGTTGGAGAGTGATATTTTCCATTAAATGTTGCACCACCTACTGGCCATCTGGAGTTTAATTGAAGCCATTGCAGGATTCCTCTCAACAAATGTTTGGGAGATAGCACAAACAGGGACGTGTATGTATTTAGGAGTGAAAAAGACATGTGGAGGAGAAGCTGCATCTGTGTGTGTGAGAGGCCGCTGGAACATTGTAGGGTGATCCCCGCACTTCAGTGTGACATTTATTGCTCTTATTGCGACATAATCACTTTCTGAGTGCTTTTTATGTTCCTCCCACACTCACTGACCCCATTTTCTCACTATTCACCAGGTTCAACATGCCTCATGATGACAGCCCTAAGTGCCGGGAGGCTGGCATGAAGCACCAGTATCATGTCATGGCTCCTACCCTCAACTATGATAGCAGTCCCTGGTCGTGGTCCAAGTGCAGTCGCAAGTACATCACAGAGTTTCTAGAGTATGTACCTCTCTTTCTCCTTTTCAATTCTAAAGTGATTTTTACAGCTAATGACTGATTATGGGGCATTTTTATGGAAGAGAAAGTGATGACTTCAAACTGAATAATATCATCCATATTTTCAGTGCACTTTTTTCTTCTTGTGTCACACCTAGCCAAACAAATGGCTTCGACGTCTCTCTGACAGACCTCTGTAGATGGGTCAGCACAATGTAAACTGTGTGGAGTTGTTATTGCCTGGTGTTGAAAGAGTATTTCCTGTTTGAATCCGGGGTCTTCCTTGGCTGACCTCAGCGATGGATCTTTTGCAGTCCTTCAGCTGTCTCCACGCTCAGACGCAACCCAGCTTTGGAGAGGCTTGGCAAACAGTGATCTAGTCACTGGCCTCCTTTCCTCATCAGGACCTGTAACAGCTCATTCAGTAACTCCTAAACCGCACCATGGTCAGTGATCCTGCTGAAGGACTTCCCTTTAAAATGGGAAATGTCAGATATAATTAGATCTTGCCTGGACCATGACCCTTTAATCTTTGCCTCCTATCCTCTGTTAATTGTGGTGGCCTTCACAAAGGACGGCCTTGTTGATCAGATGCATCTCGAGAGCACAGTGGTGGGCGACTCCTCATACCGAGTTTTAAGGTTGTGCTTTGCATAGTTTCCAGCTAATAATGACTATAGCATTGAGCAGTCGGAACATTCGGCCAAAGATGGAAAATCTCCATCAATCCCTCTATTATTTGGATGGGTCCGTGTCAGCTGTGTTGGGATTCTGTTTGTGGCTCATTGCTACGCAAAACCCAGGAAGGATATGATGGAAATGTCAAATGCACGGGATAAGTGACCCTAACGCCTCAGGTATGAAGAGATTAAAGCAGCATTTGGTTCAGTGTGGGAGCCACAACGGTGGGAAAGGCCCTCGAGAGTGCAGCCCAAGTGCTTTTGAAGTCTGTCTCCAGCCAACAATGAGGAGCATTGATTCAATCTAGCTCTTCAACGGCACCACTCCTGCTCAGTAGACTGACCTGGTCAAGTACGTCACTGTTTTGCCTGCCCATTCTCCCTGAAGAGCAAATTCAATCTGCAGCACTCTCCAGTTAGTTCAAGTTCAAAAAGGCCGCGCTACCTCTCAAACATCCCTTTACAAATGGCAAAAGACCCCCCCCCCCATGCCCCCTCATCTCACTGTTGCTGTAATAATGTGCATTGAACTCCCGCACCTGAGCTGATGAAAACTGTCCCGCTGAGTGTGGAGTGTTATTATGTGTCAACATAATAACATACATAAAGAAACTATTCATTCTCTCTCTGGCACTGTACCGTTGGAGTTAAGCCACAAAATCCAAATATAAAAGCAAAATTTAAATCTTTGGCTGTTACCACCCCCTAGTTGTTGATGCTGGTTGTTCAAACCACATAACCATTAGCAGTGAAAAGGCCTTATCATTTTCCTGTACACACTTCAGAAACTTTCCAAGCAGCAATCTCTCTTAAAAGAATCAATGTATAGTTATTTTAGACATTTTTTCCTCTTTTTTTCTTGATATAATTGCAGTGTAACTTCATGTAGAAGAGTATGTTCCTCCAAATTCGGCTAAACCTCCATCATTATCCTGTTTTATATCTCCAACTGGTGCACGCTGCCAGAAACAAAACTCTCAGGATTGCCGCAGTTGGCTTGGCACTGTTTGATCAAACAATGCACAGTGAGGCTCTCTGTCATCCAGGCCTCTTCAGAAATCTTCAGTCTGTCATATGAGTAGACTTCTTACACAGTCTATGGTATGTACATGGAAACTATTATTGTTTAATACGTGAAGCATACAACTGCCAACTTTAAGTCATCTTGTAAATAAACTCACAAGTCTCTCAATGGCTGCCAGGTGTGGAATCTCTTCTGGTGCCAGAGAGGAATCGCCTCACTGTCTTGAACCCGCACACCAGATATTCTTTAATGAAAAAATGTTTCATTGACGAAACGACCACGCTGACCCCTTCCGCCTGTGTGTGTGTCTGTCTTGGTCTTAATAATCATTCCATTATTTTCCAGGACACTGATTAGACAGATGACCAACTGCTGAAAGACACTGCAATATGGGACTGTCTGTATGATTACATGACAGGCTGCTCCATAGCTTCCATTCACAGTATCTTCCACTTGTGCACTCATTCCCTGCCATCAGGCAGCATTCGCTACAGTTTCTTTCCTTACTCCTGGAAATGAAAGGGTAAAGAAACAAAGTGATGTTAAAGCAGGATAATCCTGTATAATTATTGGCCTGTCACATCAGCTGGTTCTTTGTCGAGCAGGTGTTTCAGCAGCTCAATCCAGGAGGAAATTTGTCAGAGCGGTGCAGACATGTCATGTAATTACACATCTATAGGTGTCTCAGCTGAAAGTTTCCTTTTTCCAAAGCAAACAAAAAAAGACAAAGAAGAAGCGATCCATTGTGGCTGGGCTGACTCTGCTAACATGTTTGATTAGTTCCTTTTCACAGTCATAAAAGCTGGTGATTTTATATGCTGGCTGCTGGTGTATACATACTGTATATTCAGTCCAGCTGTGCTTTTGTTTCCTCTGTTACTGTGTCGTGGCGCAGGGTGTGGCTGATACGCAGCCTGATCTGTCATTATACTGCGATGCTGGTGCTGGCACTGATTACGTAATCAGGGTGCTTTATGAATCTAAATTCTTTAATTTGCCTTCCGCATTAAAAAAATACACTTTGGATCAAAATGTGGTTACCGTACAGAGCTTTTCCAGAATGCAGTAAATTGTCTGTGCACCTACCTCTAGTTCCAGAGGTGACAGCACTTACTAACGGGTTTTTTAGAGGAAATGGTATCAGTCTATCTGTTTTCGGTAACTTTACGGACCACCCACAGGGAAGGCGCATCTGAAGGTGATCACGGACACGACATGTTTGCTTTGCTTTTATGAAGCAGATGAGACATCTTGATACTTTTCAGGGTTGGAAAATAACATCATAGTTTGTCTCATGAAATGTGGTCATTCTCTATATTTCTGTTTGTGCACACACTGTTTCTTTTTCATTGGCTGAACTTACATTCTTACTTTTTAAAGCACTGGATATGGAGAATGCCTCCTTGATGAACCATCAGGCAGGACATATGAGCTGCCCACCTTACTTCCTGGTCAGCTCTACAATGCCAACAGACAGTGTGAACTGATGTTCGGTCCAGGATCTCAAATTTGTCCTTACATGGTAAGTTCTAAGCAAGAAAAGTCACAGTGAAAAAGTGAAAAAAGACAGGTGGAAGAAGCCTTTTATTAATAAACCCTCACAGATCTCAGCATAGCAGTTATCTGCATATGCATATAGATAAACTGTTGTCAGTTAACTTTGAAACATGCATTTTAACAAGATTCAGAGAGCGAGAGTAACCTAATTTGGCTGTTCATGGATTCTTACAGTTATTGTGTACATGTCTGGAAAGTATTGACGCATGGGAGAATGTGACACTTCACCAACATATTTTATTTTAACATATTACAGTTACACTCCCACAAGAAGTAAGATGATATGGCAGGAAGTAGCTCTTTAGAAGTCACTGAATAAATCAAATATTTCTACTTGTGTCACATGTGTTGGAAGCTGATAAAATGTTGTCACATCATAGACAAAATGATTTATTGCCCGTGCACTGCCCCCACAGAAACAGTGCAAGAGGCTGTGGTGTACGAGTGCAGAGGGGGACCATAAAGGCTGTCGCACTCAGCACATGCCGCTGGCTGATGGGACCGACTGTGGACATGGAATGGTGAGTCAGTCAGTCCATGTGTAGACCTGTGCTGATGGCAGATACTGAAATCCATATAGCTCCTACTGACCCATATGTTCTAGTCAGTAGGGAGACATTTATTGTGCTCCAGATGGTGGTCATGGTTTGCCAGTTTGGGCGTGAAGTTGTGTTTATAAAGCTGCAATGAAGTTTTCTGAACCTGAACTGTAAATGGGTAGTGCAGCACAAATAGTGCTAGATCTATTGTATGTTGTATTTAGTTCAATCACTCACTCAGGACGGAGGTTAATGTCTGTGCCTTAGTTGTCCCGATACAGTAAAGTCCATTTGAGTCAGTGTTAGAAAAACACCATGAAACCAAATTGTGTTAAACCCAAATGCGGGTTAGACTTAAATATCTGTTTTTGGATCACCATATTGTAACAGCCAATGTATTTCCTTCTCCATTAATCATCATTGTTGTTAATGCCTCATTGCAGACAAAATATATTACTGAACCAAGTCAAACCTCCCATGCATCCCTGCTTTGAATCCTGATGCCATTTCCTTCCAGTTCACTTCCTCTACCCAGAAAAGGGAATAATTTATCATGCATTACTGTGCTGCCTGTGTTCTGGATGCAGAAACCATGTAAATGTAGTCAGGTGATGGCCCTAGTTAGAAACTTGAAGCTTTACCCTCAGTGTTGTTACGGGGCCCCAACCCCCATTAGCCTTCATGTTCTCCTCGCTCTGGGATGCTATGCTAATTAGGACTGAGACGGCGGGTCAGTCACTGAGGATACATGGACGTAAGGGCGGCAGAGAAAGGGGAGGGGGGTGGAAGAGAATGAAAGAAAGGGAAAGAAAAGACAGACAGAGGGGGAGATAAAGAGGGAGCGCGAGTCCTAAGAGGGAAAGGTGAAGACATGGGCCCTTTGAAACAGGATGCCGCCCGCCGTTCACAGTTGAGTCACCTTGTTTTGAACCCATGACCCTAAAACCTCTTTAAAAAGCGGGTGAGTGGGTCAGTGGTCAGGCCGTAACGGAGCCCAGTCTGAGGCCAGCCAACGCTCTCACAAAAGACCTCACATCAGTGATTCTCCAGAGCAGGAGGTGGGAGGAGACGAGGGAGGAGGAGAGCGAGGAGGAGGTACAGGGGGAGGAGGATTTGATGTGCTGGTGTTTAGCATTCGAAACATGCATGAGAGGAAGAAAGGGAGGGTGTGAGAGAAGGAAAGCTCTCTTCTCTCCTTAACCTTCTGCCCTCTAGGAGTTTTGCAGAGTGGGCCCATGTAAGTCTCATATCCCTTATATCCTTTCATCTGGCTCCATCTCCCTCCTCGCCATGTTAGGCCCTGGATCAGCCCAGTCTAGCGAGGAGAGGTTAACAGAGGATAGCTAACATCTTAATCCAACTACAACAACCAGACTAAACAGTAATGGTCCTAGGATTGTAGCTCCCATGCTGCTCTCAGCCTGTATGTGGGAGAGACGTGTTGTGTTTAGTCACACCAAGTGGTTTGTTTGTTAAGATGCAACCTCATAACCTCACTTGAGCTGATTTGGCAGTATCATCGCAACTTTCTGGTCTTTATTGGAAAGAGAAAGCAATTGTCTGCTAAATTTGTGCTCACCAAATGTTTTGCAATCAACTTTGATTAAAGTCACTGTGGTGCTATACAAAAACACAGGGGGTCACCAACGTAACCAGACCTTGTGGATGTCTGACCTTGAGGAAAATTAAATGTCCATTTGGTAGTTGTTGTGACATGTTCGTCTAGACTGAAGTGGTGGACTAACCCACTAACTGACAATCCCTGGCTCCATCCCTAAAGCCATGGTTGGTTTCTTTATGGTGGGGATCAGGTAGTGCACCAAAGGGCGAAGGAAGGTGGGGTCTTTACCACATTCAACCACATTCAGTGTTTAACTCACCGTTCCACAGATTATACTAATTTGCTTCCAATGTAAATACCTTTTTTTATTATTATTTCTGGGGCAGCCTATTAGTTAATGATCAAGGTATTCCAGAAAAATGTAATGCACCAGAAACGTCTGAATACAGTCGACGTTCTTTCCATACTGAGGGAACTTGTCACGTGCCAGACTGATTGACAGACTGACTTCAATGGCAGCAAACAGTTGTTCAATGAAATGTGACAACTTCTAGTTAGCCCAATGCTCATTAATTGATTTAATGGGTCACATTAGCCATCACTGAAACCATTTAGAAATATTTTGCATTTTTTTTTTAGCATAATTGAGGACAGTTTTCTTTAAATTGCGTCAGTGTGTGCGTTAGTGGTGGCGGCACCTTTGTTTGTGGCGCTGAGGGCCCAGTTCCATCTTCATGCAGGGTGCTTTTTGAAGTAGAGCAAGTTGAAAGAGAAGGGGACCCTGCCCCGACACTCACCTGCCCACACAAGTGCTCTTTTATGTGGTATTTCAGTGTGGTGTGTTTGTATGCCCATGAGTGCGTTTGTAGTCATCCTTCTTGAGTCTGATAATCTGCAGGCCCAGGTCAGATGGTTCTCCTTGATTCTTTTGTTACATTGTTCATTCTTTACCTCTCTTGATGCCTCTTTTTCATTTGTGGCTTTCTTTTTTCTCGGGCATTCTTAATGTAACACACCTGTTGCGTCTTCCCTTTTCTTCTCCTGACCCCATTTTGGTAGCTGTTTATTCCTTATTAAGAAGTCACGACTTCCGGGCTTTGCAAGATTTTTGTCACACTCCTGTCGCACTACGTAGGTGTCAAATATGGAATCTATGGGGAAATCTAGCAGTAGATTTGGTCTTACCAGTAAGCACAGGATCGGTTTTGTAGTTTCAATTAGACCAAAGCCTGACGTGTCATCAGACACGTCATCGAGTAAACTTTCTGAATGTCTGTCACCTTTTGTGCCTGCGTTGTCTCGGTTGAGTTTTTTGTTCCATCGGGTTATGAAACAAAATTGTGACCGCATTGGGTAATTGAGGTCAATGCTCAAATAGTGGAGTGAGGCACGTCCACTAAATAAAGGCAGGAAAAAGGTTTGTTTGTACACTGCTTAGTTAAAATAGGGCAACGGCCCTCTACAGGGTTTGTGGCTAGTTTCTCTCACTCTCTCTCTCTCTCTCTCTCTCTGTCCCTTTCTTCTCTGACTCTCTTTCCTTCTCCACTTTTGGCTTTTTCTCTCCCTCCCGCCCTCGCTCCCAGTCTGTTGCTTTCACAGAGCACCGAAGTGAGTAATGCGGTCACATGACCTCTTGGCGGCGCGTCTGTCATCTGGCTCAGTGGGCCGTACACTAACGAGGGCATCCCATCACTTGTTGTCTATAAATACAGCCACCACCCTCCCTCCCCTTCATCTTCTCTTCTCTTGCTCTTTCTCCTTTACTCCTCCCCTTTCCAGTCCCTCTCACTTTTCAAAAGGATCCTGCCTGTGTGTCCGCGCGTGTCTGTTCGTGCGTGTGTTCTGATTGCGGGTGCATGCAGGCGCTGCAGAATTACCTACCCTTAACCGTAAGCACACATGCACACAGGCAGACGTGTGTGTGTGTATGTGTGTGTCCATGCAAATTAGGGGCCAACCAGCATGGTCAATAAGTGGCTGTCAAGCCAAAGCCAGGGACCGCTTGGCCTTGTATCAGTAGCCCCACCCTTTGAAGTTCCCTATGCTGCTTCTCACCACGTCATTGCATGGTGGGTGGCAGAGAGAAAAAAAGGGAGATGGCGCTAGAATAAACTGTCATGATTTGTTGTTAGAGTTTTTATTGTTCTTTTTACTGTCAACTTGAGAGTGGTTTTGACCGAGACCTCCCTTGAACCACATTTTGAGGGGAATTCACTGCAAAATGACAAATTTAGTTTTCCAGTGTTTTTGATTTCTTTCAAAAAATTACGACTGCTGGCCGCGCTGGTCTTTAAATATAATTTCGAACACTCTGAGATGCTCTTAATAGGGGCTTAATTGAGTGGTTAGTGTAAGTGAATGAAGGGGAAGTTGTTTTTGATTTCCATAATATTCCTCAGAAAAGAATGACAGCCTGCTCTGGTTTCAGCCAATTAGAGTGAGATAGTGAGGTCTTGAAAAGTGAAGCCAAGGCAGAATGGAGTCTGTTGGCGGAGGCCGTGAGTGTTGGCTGGAGCTCCACTGGCAGCCTGACAGGCTTGTGGTACGATGCTGGGCAGGGGTGTGTGTTTGTGTGTATTATTGTGTGCGTACGCGTGTGCCTGCATGGGAGCTTGAGATTGTGAAACTGGTATCAGTGTCACTCTCAGCTAATCTCTGGATGTTTGCAGGATGTTAGCACTTTGATTTGCCATCATCACAGACCTATCTGTGGATTTGGGCTAACAAGAGGATTGCTGTTTTAGCATTCACGTAGTTTGCTGATGGAATTACTGTGTCCGGTGGCCACTGAGTGGAGCTTTCACTGCTTGGCTGTTTAGAAGTCGAGATATGTATTTGCGTGACTACAGCAGAGTATAGTGGCATTATGCCAAATACTTTGTGAAAAACTATGTATTCACCGGATTAATTGCAAAATGACAGGAATGCCACAAAAATGTGAAAACACAACATCTGACACACACAGTGAAACCCTTATGATCATGTCACCTATGATTTGTAGTGTAGCCCCACATTTCACAGTCCACCAAATCCTGAATGCCAGTCTTTTGCTTTGTGAACATTTATCTAGGAATCATGGGACTCATTCCAGCTGAAATAGTCGGTATAGTTAAAACTATGTTTAAACCTTGGAGTTTTACATGGAAAAATTGTGTTTAGCAACCACAAATCATAGATGTGTCGGCCTTTTTAACTGATCTAATGGTGCAGTGAAGCGATGCATGTGTATGTGTCAGCACTTCATTTTTAAACAGATGACAACAGAACACTTGAACAACACTTTAAAAGCAACTCTGCCACAGTGTAATTCGCAGACTGTTGTGTTTTTTTTTAACTTGGTCAGAGTATGAACATAGCAGAGCTCCTGACAAATCTACTAATGGTCACCCCAACAAATACCTTAAACCAAAGCCTTAAAATTAAACAAAACTAACAAAAAAAGGTAATATCGTCATAAATAGGTTAATCATCTATAGAGATAAGGACTGTTTTTCTTTTGTTGCAAGGCTTCAGACATGTTTCTGCTATGATGGTCGGTTGACAGTCGAAGGCGGCCCTTTCTTCAGTCCCAGAGTTGGGAACTTTGTTTAAATAATGTAAAACAGACGTATCTGAAAATTCTTAGTAAATAATGAGGGTTTTACCGATTTATTAATGTTCTTACTGTGAGCTACAAGAAAAATGTCTCTAAAGCTGAAGTATTTGATTGTGATCCTCTTTAAGTTTGTCATCCTTCACGTTACATTTTTTTGGTCCAGTTTTAATTCTAAAGTATAAATGGCATGCCACTTTAAGGATTACAGAGGTATGTGTCTCAGCTGTTGTACGGGGGTGATGATAAGTGAGGAAGGCCAACGGTAGACGTGTCTCTGAAGTGCTGAGGTGCACGTGAATGGAACAGCTGATGGGGCCAAACTACTCATTCACTATAATGACAACTGTTACACTTCTTCACTGCAGTGGGGTGGAAAACAAAAAAGGATAGGAAAGAAAGTCAGGAGATAAAAGGAGAGAGGTTGGTTGGGGTCATGGTTGCATCATGTTGTTCTCTTTTGCTCACCTTCCCCGAGTCTTGTCATTTCTCTTCCTCATGTCTTCGCACCCTTTTAAAACAAGGCAAAGAGGAAATACTAACAGGGGAAAATGCATGCCTTGGCTGAAACATGAATGATGTAAATGCATTCTATAATAACAGCTGTCATTTTACTTGTTTACAATCCTCCATTCACCCAAGGGAAACTACTGTGGCTTCATGCGCTCTACATCACGTCTCACCTCCAGATCGAGTTACAACACATGTAGAAGTCAGTAAAGCTATATTAAATATCAACATCGGTGGTCCACATTCTCAGATTTTGGCAGGTGGCTCCAGATGTTTTTAGGATAAATTTTCAGATTGCAGCCTGTTCTAATTGTGCATTTTTGAGAGGACGGTTTGGGGGTAGAGGGCTTGCTTCGGGGTGTCAGAGACAGAGACCAAGGCCAAAGTGAACTCCTAACCCAGACACATGAGAAAGACACCACAACATGAAAGGTCATGCTTTTTGGAAACGGCCGTGTTAAAATGAAAGAGCGGAATGCTTTTTAAATCAGTCCTCTGCCTTCTCATTCCTGCGTGATGTATGGCTTGGGTTCAGAAATGAGGTGCTCCCTGCAACAGTTTCCTGGCAATTACAGGGCGCTAACTTCCAAACCAGCCAGCCAAGGAGCTCAGAGCAGATGCTGCTGTCATAGCTTTTCCCACTGCTGGGGTTAGTCTGCTGGTGACTACTTGCTAGTGGTTGTATGGCTCAGTTCGTCAAAATGTATTTAGTCCATACTTTCAGATCCAAGAACCAAAATGACCATTGTTTGTTAAGCTACATTAAAGAATAAAGCATGTGTTATGCATATATGCACATCCTGATATGAACTGATGAGTCAGCATGTGTCTTTGTTAAATCCCTAATTTGAAACACATGCTAGTCGCAGCTCGACAGGTTTCTCTCACAAGACCTTCAAATGTCTCACCACATTCCCAACTGAGGGCATAATTTGACAATCTTTCTAGGAAAGGGTTTGCCTGTGTCCCTAATGCTTGTTTGAGACTTGGCAAGTCTGCCTTTCAACTCTAACCTGCATGATGATGTGTTTTCCAAGTGTGTTTGTGCACTTTGGGGAGAGGCTAATTGGAATTGAGCGTGGCCCCCAGATGCCTCCAGACCCTGGCCGATCCCTCTCACACTTACTACTCATTCACACATGTGCACACGAACCCATAGTCTTGCGCATGCTCACACTCACCCTAGCACACACACATCACCACACACAGATGTTCTTTTCCCCTTCCACCACTCCCCCCTTTCCTCCTTTCTTTTTTTCACCCACATCACCTTTTCAGGCCAAACAAAACGGTTGTAAACACAGGGTGCCAGCGGGAAGAGTGGAATGCCTCAGAGGCTTACACAGTCTTTGGTCCTCTGTGACAGACAGTCCGCCTTGTGTTTGACAGCTCCTTGGGTTTCGCTGCCTTGTTGCACTGTGGTGGTCTCTGCGTGGCCCTTGCAATTTCCCATAAGGGGGTAAGGGGGATGGGTGGCCATGGTGGAGAGGAGGTATAGAGGAGATGCTCAGGTCCGGGTTGACAGTCCCTAAACTGAGCTGGGGGAAGGGGATGTGAGGGCAGGGGAAATGTTTTGCTGTGACAACGGAAAGCTGTTGGATTTACTTCTTAAATGTGTTCCTTTGACAGCTTCTTGATCTCTGAATATTTGGCTCTATTTTTCTTGAGGCGGTTGCTCAGCCAGCAAGGACCAACAGCTGTTTGGCTTTTCATGGTGTGAAACCCATTTTGATTCATGTGGTTGTTTTACTGCATTCTTTTCAGTGCCTTTTTTTGTATTTAGTCTCGTGTTAGTGCTCCATCGAAATGATCAGCACCTTCATATTGCAGTGGAGTTGGAAGAGAGAGCCAGGGAATTTCTCAAACCACGTCTGGATTATGGAAATGTTTGCAGCTTGTTTAGTCTATACCCTGCAGCTGTTAACACCTGTCTGTCATAGTGCACAAACTTTACACTCCATCATTAGATCCACAAGTGTGCAGTATACACATGCAGATGAGGCCAGGATAGTAGAAACAGTGGTGCCAAACCGTGTATGTTTACATGAGGTTGTGTGCCTTCGCACTTTGCAGGTGTTCACCTAAAATGATGTCTACAAATTGTGTAGCACAAACTGGCCAGATTGGCCATAGTCCAGGAGATGACTTTGATTGATATCCTCCCTGGTTTAATAGTGTAATTATAAAAATCCACTGAAGCGGATCTCACGCGATTTTCTTCTCAGCTCTCAAGAGTCTTCAGAACAGGCGGTCTTAACTTTTTTTTATCTGATGTAACGGATTAAATGTCTTGTCTTGAATGGGAGTACGGCCTGTTGAAATGTTAGTAGTTTCATTTCTCATCTGGCCAGAGCTGGCAGTGAAAGTAACAACTGGCAAACTATCCTCACGAACAGCAAAAAATGTAGTGAAAATGAACACACTGAGGAGTATCCTTCTGCTCACAGGTTGAACACTGTGTACCTGAATAAACACACAGCTGAGTAGGAAAAGAGGGAGTTCCTGATGTCAAGTCAGTAATGAACTTTGTTCCTCCTTCCTTGTTATCACAACTCTAGGGTTTCCTTATCATCGTACCATTTCTCCCCGTCCCTATGTGCCTGGACGGCGGGCTACGTACCCAGACAGACGCCGTCTTGTCCTGCATTCTTTCTGTGAATAGGACCCTCCGATAACTCAGTCACTGAGAGGCGGATTTGGTTACAAAGGGAAATGTGCCTGCCGTGCTTTGCTTATGAAAGCAGTGTTAGCACTTCTTGGCAAAAGTTGCATAGTGGGCGTACAGTTTGATACAAAGCGCCTTATTTTCTGGGTTTAATGTATGAATGCTATGTACTGTATTATGCAATGTTGCACGTACTATGCAAATTTAAGACAACAATTTGTGTAGATTCCCCATTGTATGTGTGGCAGCTAAATTTTAATCAGGCTTATACGAAACCCAGAGACCACTATGTAATATTATTTTATTAAATCTTGCTTCTTCCATTCTCCTTAGATTCCATTCATGAAATGTGTTTTTTTCTCGTCATCACTACTTAGTTTTGAAATCAGTCAAAGAGTAAAGATCTAAATAAAGACGCCAAAGAAGAACCTGTGTCCCAAATGCTCTCAACACGGTCTGTTTGTCTCCAGTACTGTAGGAGTTACAGTTATGATTTTAACATGATCTATGTGTGTGTTTGTGTGTATTCACATACAGTACTGCAGACATGGAATGTGTGTAAACAAGGAGCTGGACCTGCAACCAGTCCATGGGGAGTGGGGTCCCTGGGGTCCTTACAGCGCGTGCTCCAGGTCCTGTGGTGGAGGAACAAGGAGCACCATGAGAGACTGCAACAAACCTGAGTAAGAAAGAAACTATCATCAAAGATTACAAATATGTGCGCAGGTCTGAAGCAAAATACTTACTCGTTAACAAACAAGCAGCTTAAGTGAGTTACAATAAGGAGTAACGGCCAGAGAAGGCTTTTATTCTTTAGTGTGAATTCAAATGTTGAGAATGTTGGTCTGAAATCAGAAAGCGCCCTCATGTATGGTGCCTCTGTGGTCTGCCTTCACTCTAGGCCCAGGAATGGCGGTAAGTTCTGCGTGGGTCGCAGGATGAAGTTCCGCTCATGCAACACTGAGCCATGCCCGAGAGGAAGGAAAGATTTCCGTGAAGAGCAGTGCTCTCAGTTTGATGGCAAGCACTTCAACATCAACGGTCTACCTCCCACTGTGCGCTGGGTCCCCAAGTATAGCGGCAGTGAGTATACTCATTACACACATGTAATTTGAATTCTTCTGGTAACCTAGATTGCAACATCAAAGATGTATACTATTTACATTTGACTATACAATGTGGTTGGAAGTCAGTGATAAAGAATATTTGGTACATTTAACCTAAATCCTGCATATATGCCTTCTCAGCAGTTACTGTTTATATAACTGAAGTTGTGTGTAGGAGGTTGTAAAGGCCAAAATATACAACTATGTACTATGTGATGTAGTTTTAATACATGAGGGGGGAAGATGAGTGCAAGAGCGTAGAGTGCAAATATGTGTGGGTCATGCTTCTATACCCTTGATAGGTGGCGTCCTTTTGTAAACTTTTAGTTGATACCAATCAACAGCAACATGAAAGCCTTCGACATGCAACCCTTCCATATGAACCTCATGGCAGCTCTCCCTTTTACAGCCGTATTTCAGCCCCTGCCAAGATAGCCTGCCCCCTGAGACTGCCATCTGGCAAAGTTACTGCAAGTGATTCATTCATTTAACTGATGCTATACAAGCAAACAAGCCAAGCCCCGGAGCAAACACTGTCGGATACAAAGTGAATTTTTTTTTCCTCCAAACAACAGATACAAATTTGGCATTTCTATTAAGAGTTGGTTGAAGTTTGCAAAACAATGTGAATAGGTTTAAGATCAAAAGTTTGAAGTGTTGCGTTGTTTTTAGTTCATCAGCACGGGCATCGCTCATCATCTCTCTGTATTTCTTATTGTTATTGTTCCTGATTTGGATGTTTTTAATCCAATCAACTAAATGAGCCGTAGTCCAACTTTTTCCACAGTTTGTTTTGTTTTTCCTTCTAGTACTAATGAAGGATCGGTGTAAGCTGTTTTGCCGGGTTGCTGGGACTACAGCGTACTATCAGCTGAAGGACCGCGTCATTGATGGCACGCCGTGCGGGCCAGACACATACGACATCTGTGTTCAAGGCCTTTGCAGGGTACGTCTGCATGTTTCCTCTTCTCCTCTTATAGATTTGTTAATCCATGCAAAGCAATGTGTACACACAAGATTCACTGTTGTAGCCATTGTCTTTTAAATAGTGGTGAGATGCCAAAGCCACTTTCTTGATGATGTGCTTTGCTATAGTGGAAACATGAACTGCGGCTTCCATCCAGTACTGGGTCCATGCAAGCTAACTTAACATAGATCACATAGAAAAAAGCCAAGAAGCAAGTTGGCAATGCGCAAAATTGGTGGCACGCCAACAGCATGAGGTGCTATTCATACCCAGCTTTAATGTCAATAGCACATGGGCATCGGTGCAATCAGTGTTCACGTATACCCTCTCCAGACGTCAGACAGATGTGGAATAACATTCTGTCACATTCTGTTGAAAGCTAAAAAACTACATATTACACCTTTTAATTTCATCCCACATTATCAGTGTAACTGTGTAATACCAGTTGTGTTTTTCAGAACAGTCTGTAATGTTACATATTGTACGTTTTTATGTGAGTGATGATTTGGAATTAAATAATGAAGCTTCGACAAGTCCAGTGAGGTGTTTGCACTTCTTTGTCAGAAACACCTTTGCTTTCCAAGTCTGTGGCCTCAAGGTGTCATAGCTGACAAACGTTTAGTTTAAAACTCTCACATTTATCTTTTGTACGGCACAACAATCTAAATGTCACATTTTTATTCTCGCCTCACCTCCGCCTTTTCAGCAAGCAGGCTGCGACCATGTGCTCAACTCCAAGGCCAGGAATGACAAGTGTGGAGTGTGTGGAGGAGACAACTCATCATGTAAAACTCTCGCGGGGACATTCAATGATGCTCAATATGGTAAGTTCTGCTGCTTGGAGTGCTTGTCCTGTCCTGTAATAGATGACTGTTCTCAAAAAAAGTGTTTCTATTAAACGTGCAGTATGTCAGCGGCAAGCTATGATGAATGTGATACACAGTAAACACGCTGACATGCCATATGCTCATATTAGGCACTGATGTCATGTCTGGTTATGTTTAAGCTTATTAAGCTTGATTTCCTGCAACAATACATGCCTTGGACAAATTTGGAATAATGCAGAAAAGCAAACTAATTAACACAGCGACCTCACTCTGTCAGGTTTTCAATAGCAAACACAAAGCTAACGTCATCCTTTTGTACTGTCCTGCTTCGGTGTGGGCCAACTGCTGATTGCATGCAACCCTTTTTAAGTCTGGGCAGAAATGCAGCAGAGCATCAGCATAAAAAGCCCTGGGTGTGGTCTCTATCGTGTTTACTTTGTGTTAGTGTGGCGCTGCGCCTTAGCATCTCTATCCATCTGTTTTCTTTCTGCACTCTTTTGGCTGATGGGCTGTGTTGAACCGAACCAGGCACCAGCATCAACTCTGAAAATTTGGCTTAACCTTAAGAAAGAGAAAAAAAGTGGGAGTTCAGCCCAGGCAGGATATCCCTCTACTCCTGGATCTGAGCCTGTTTTTTTTTTTTTTATTCACCCTTTTTTGTCCCCCAAATGTGTCTTTGTTTCAGTGTTTATCTTTGTTTACTTCGTTCCTTCCTACTTTTAGGTCCATTCCAAGCCAAATCCTAAGACAATTTGTAAAAGCTAAAATTGATTTTCTTTTACAATTTGTGGTTTTAAACCAAGCCCGTCATAAATCTTCATTCTTTTGCAAAATCTGTTCAACGCGCCACCTAGTCACATTAGTTACTCTTCAGATATGATGAACATAGACCCTAATTTATTCTGTTCGAGTTTTCCTCAATAGCATTTCCTTGACATGATGATTTTTGAGTTTTTCCAAGTGTGACATTTTAAATCTCCAGTGGTGGGAACCATACTTGGCTGGCTGAGGTTTGGCGTAGCATAGTGAAGCTATTATGAAAGTCAAAGACTGCTTTGTTCGCCGCTGTTATTGCTGCTACTTTTGTCCCTGCACCAACTCCATACTACCGCTGGAGTTTTCTGCAATCTTTCATAGGTTTTGTGTTTTCAAATTCAACCAGTGTGTCAACCAAATGCCAACAAGAGAATAAGTTGGAGTGGTTGTAAGAGTAAAAAAATCTAATCACTTTCCTCTGCAGGCCAAAAATCTACATTGTCTTTTGCTTTGCTATTGGCAGAGAAAGGCAAGTCTGAGGTAAACCTCAGCATTCCCCGAATGCAGCATGGTTGAATTTGTTTCCTCGCAGTGGTGTGTTTGCTATTCATTCCTCGGTCACTCTGTGGTGGCCAGGTTTTGTGTGTGCGGTCAGTTGCTAGGCTTGGGGATATCAGAGGCCTCTAACAGCTTGTGAATACCATGTTGTCTCAAAGGGGGGACCATGTTGGTGGTTCCTAAAGCCGGCACAAGACTGCGTTTTTATTAGCTCATCCTTTCGGCGGGGGAGAGAATTTGCAACGATATGAACATTTGGGTTGTTTTGTGAAGAAATAAGCAAAGCTGTTGTTTTCATCTTAGTCTTCATGAATAGTGAGAGGAATTTCTGTGCGACAAGGCTCGATCAAAAGGTTGACAACTCTAACGCTAATGGGCAGAAACAGTCAAATTAAAGTAGCATCCTTTATAGTGTGACAGGTAGCAAAGATCTGTGTTTATCTGGATGCGTGGTTTTGTGTAAGGAGTTACATAGCTGACGTGAGGGAGGTATGTAACCAACTGCTGCCCCCGAGTGGCTCTAGATGTCACGCTAATTGTCAAATCACATAAATCGATTATATTTATCTACCTATCCTTATTTTCAACTAACATATAGTCAAATTTATCAAATGTGATGTGAATTAGCATTTCCAACACTCGTTGCTAATAACACGTATTTCATCCCTCCTGATGCCTGTTCAGTCTCCATACCTACATTTTTGTTGTCACCTCTCGGCTTTCACAGACTCTTTCTCTCTCTCATTCTGCTCATTCGTTTTTTTTTCTGTGTTAGTTTATCATGGGACAACAGGCCCGGTGTGGTAATTACAGGCCAAAGGTAGGTCGAGGAAATAATTACATATCATTTCACGGTCAGACTTCTGAGACTAAAACAAGGCCTCCTGCAGGTTATTTGAGATGACGAGACCTTTTTTTTCCCCCCCTTTCTTTTTTGTATTTTTCTAAACGTGACATTTTAAATCCCTAATTCTTGGACTTCCCCGGCTGAGGTTTGCTGTAGCATAGTGAAGCTATTATGAAACTCAGGGACCATTCACTGCTGTTATTGTTGCTACTTTAGTCCCTATTGAGACCTTGTAAAAATTGTTTAAATTTCCTCGCTTTTCGTCTCACAGTCTTATTCCATGTGTCTCCTGCATTTTCTTCTTCAGGTTACAACGTAGTAGTGCGCATCCCAGCTGGAGCCACTAACATCGATATCAAGCAGGTCAGCTACTCTGGGAAGCCAGAAGATGACAACTACCTCGGTGAGTGTGCTGTGTGTATGTCACTACAAAGATGAGGTGTGAAGCAAAGCCTTATCAAATTTCAGGATTTCTTCAGAAACTCAGCAGTCCAGCCTAATAAGACATATTCATTACATCCTTTCATTTCTCAACTCATAGGTCAATACCATTAGTTCTAAACTGGTGACCCAAAGCTGTATAGATGTGCGCCAATTAAAAAGGACATGGAGACTAGTATGTCAGGAGGAAACGTGAGGGGCGTTGGTCCATGTGGGTTGGCTGGGAAAGCAAATGGAGTGTCAGCAACTAAGAAAGATAAATGAGGGAGCAATACGTACTAATTAGAGGCATGTGGAGGCTGCTTGAAAGTAGATATAGGGGTATAGGGTTAGATGGGCCCAGCATGTGCATGTGTATGTGCTTCTGTCTGCATGTGCTTGCATATGACAGAAACAGACAAAAAAAAATAAAATGAGAAAGGCTTGTGTTGTCAAAATCGTCAGGTGGTTCAAGTCAGGTTCAACATGGTTTCAGTCAAATTGTCAGGAAACACATCTGGCAGAGCCTCATTGCCTCACTTCTGGGAGAAAGTCGGCCCCTGCTGCTCCCGAGGGCCACGACTCTACTTTGACCAAACCGACTCCGTATTAAATGTGGTTGATATCTGCAACGCCCTGCTAGCTTTGTCACTCCAGCTCATACAGTATGTAGACATTTTTTGTGGAGAGGATCAGCACAGCCATGACTTGAAAAAGAGACTATAGCTTTGAAGTTGGAGCTGCTGGAGTTTGAAGCTCACCTTTAGGGAGCAGCACGTAGTCCACATGTTTGGACTTGACTTTGCTATACTCATTTATTATTACTTGTAAATTATGTTTTTATTCCACGTCTTTGTTGTATTTTGTCATGAAATCATTCACTATATGAATAAAAGAAGGTAATATTTATCCACTATTTAATGTCATGGAGAGAGGCCAGAAAAGAGAGCTCAGTTAACAATATAGAAAATATGACAGTAAATCTATGCTGATGCAACCATGAAAACACCCCAGAGACAGCCCCTCAGGCTGTTGAGAGGCTGTCTCTGGGGTGTCTCTCACCAGGACCCTGAGGCTATTTTTAATTCAGTAAATATACATAATTGCTTTCTCATTTGGCCACTCTAGTGTGTGCCGTTGTTCTTTCTGTCTTTTTTCTTCCTGCTCGTGTAATGGAAAACTTTCATCTTTTCACTTGCTGCAATGCAAAGTTTGCTACTTTTCTCCGCTGTTCATGCGTCAACGTGAACTTGTTTCTGGGAAAACAGACTCCAGAAGAAGTCTGTTCTGCACCAGGCGCAGTTTTAAGATCTTCATATAGGTTCCTTATGTGTGTGAGTGCTTGTCTGTTTATTTTCCTAAGGCATTTGGATTTTTGTCCCCATTTCTGCAAAGTGTCAGCAATGACAGTCAGAGTCTGTGGCTCATTGTCGGTTGCCTTTGACTTGCTGGCATCCGACAATAGGCAGAGTTCAGTGTAAACAAAGTACTGTCCAGAGACTTAATCATATACATTGTTTCGGCATGTACTCGCAGATAGTAATTAACTGCGTGTTTTCTAGAACCGTGATGTTGGAGGTAGAGAAGGACGTGGATGGTGATGATTTAGGGTTTATGCTTATGTGTTTGTTTGTATTTGTGGTCAGTGGAGATGACGCAGAGTCACGCAGTGTAACTGCGAATAACTGCAATTTAGTGCCACAAGTGTTTCAGCATACCTCCCCTGCAACGGTGGCTTTTCAAAACAATGGGTTTGCAACTCAAAGACTGTTTACTTACCATTTAGTCTGTAATAATAAATGCTGTTTCATAAACAATTTCCAGACCTCCAGTCATTAAAGGCCAACTTGTTAAGTAACCAAGCATTCCTTCTGTAAAGTTTCTTCTAGATTTGTGGTTCTTATCTGTCCGTTTCTTATTCCAGCCTTATCTGATAGCCAGTCCAACTTCCTCCTAAATGGCAACTTTGTGGTGGCCATGTTCAAAAGGGAAATCAACTTCAAGGGAACAGTCATTGATTACAGCGGCTCAGACACGAAAGTTGAGCGCATCAACTGCACTGAGCGCATCGAGGAGGAGCTCGTCCTGCAGGTATTAAGAGCACGTTTCTGTGGCACTTTGTATCCTCTTCTGCAAAAATTTGCTTCGCTTCTCATTTGGCAACACACTGAGCTTAACTGTGTCTAAACGGGTGATCGTTCTGTGGACAACATAATGAACGGGTAAGTCCTTTGACCTTACTTTCCCACTGTTTGTTCCACAGGTCCTGTGTGTGGGAAACCTCTACAACCCAGATGTGCGCTACTCCTTCAACATACCCATCGAGGAACACAGGGAGCAGTTTGTGTGGGATCCCTCAGGCTCCTGGCTCGAGTGCAACCGCATCTGTCAGGGTAAGACCTCAGCTCGGCTTCCAGATCCCTGCACATGACGAATGGGATCATTTGTCTTTGGCTTCAGAGGGTCTGAATCTGTCCTTACTGAAGAGGCATTAAGACAAACTTCTCAATCCCTGCTACCATAAAGTTTAATATTCAACGCTAAAACCCTGTAGATGTGTGAAATTTATGGGGACCATAATACATAGTCTTACAGAACTTATTACACGGCATCCTATTACATGGATCTAAGTGTCACTGCACATTAGGATCAGGATTTCTCTTGAATCCATTACACACCCCTTGATTTAAAACTCCCTCATACTCCAGGACCATAAATCCCCCACCTGGCAACCACAGTTTGACCCTGACCAATCACATCGCTCGACACCTTCACCTTAGCCAGTCTTTAACCCAACTAAGCCCCTCAAATTTCCCCTTTTTGGAAGCAAGCTAGTCAGACTCCCAGTGGGTCAGAGTGCACAAGGGGATCCAGCAAAGAGATGTGTTTGTGGGGTCGGAGACCAACATGGACCCCTAAGGCTGTGTGATGAGGGATTGAATGTCAGAGAGGTGGTCGGACTGTTAAAGGTGAGGAAATGTGATATTTTGACAAGTGAAGTGTCTGCCAGATGTCTGATTCGAACCTTGCTTTTCTTCATGTGTGCGTAGGTGAGCGAAGACGAAAGGCAGTATGCGTGCGTAAGAGCGATCACCTTGAGGTTTCGGACCAACGCTGTGAACATTTACCTCGACCTGTTCCTGTTGCTGAGCCCTGCAACACAGAGTGTGAAATCAGGTGTGCATCATTGCGCAAAGGCACGCGCATACACCCACCAAACACAACTCCTTTTTTAACATCTCCTCTCTCACAGGTGGCACGTTGCCGGAAAGAGCGAGTGCTCAGCCAAATGCGGCCCTGGCTACCGCAGCCTGGATGTTCAGTGTATGAAGTACAGTCTGATGAAGAGACAGAGTGAACGGACAGACGCTGGCTCCTGTGGAGACATCGCCAAGCCTCAGACCAGAGAGCCCTGCCATGGAGACTGTCTGCTCAAGAGCTGGCAGTACAGTGCCTGGTCTCAGGTAAAGTCAGGGGCCAAATCACACTATATGTAGTACACTGCACAAACGGAATGACCAAATTGTGCTCACATTCATAGTATATTGTTGGATTAATGCAACATATGCAACAATAAAATAGATAACAAACAAAATTTAGCCTTTGAGTAGACTGGCTTGAATACAATAGTGCCAATATTTATGTTGTTGTGGTCAAGGCTACAAAATCCATTAAGACATCATTGTGTATTTGATATACAGTGCTCTAAGACGTGTGGACGTGGAAGCCGTAGCAGAGAGTCTTACTGTATGAACAATCTTGGCCGGCGGCTGGTGGACAGGGAGTGCAATGAATTCCAGAGAGCTGTCACTGAAACCTGCAACGATCAGCCGTGCCCGAAGTGGACTGTCAGTGAGTGGAGCGAGGTGGGCCTTTACACGCAGCTACACATGCAGACACGGCTGCACACAGACCTCAAATGTCTGAACAGTAATGCTTTAATCCATCGACTGTATATAAAGATGGAAATTACGAAGGGATGAGACCAGATTCCCACTAAATATAGTTCAGCTATAGGGCTAATCCTAGCCAAGTGTTATACAGGAAGCAATAAATCCTTCCTTTGTAAAAATCTTATTCAGCTCCTGTTGACACAATTTAAAAGATGTATAGATGTTCGCTGTTATCATTTTAAAGGCTTCAGTGAAAGGATATGAACTGTGGGTGTTCCATCTTCTAAACAATATAAAGAAACACTTAAAACCCCTCTCCACTATAATTCTCACCCTGCCTCACCCATCTCTCTCCCACCAGTGTCTTGTGACTTGTGGGAAAGGGATGAGGCACCGGCAAGTGTCCTGCAGCGTGGGAGCCGGGGAGGAAAAGCTGAGCGAGCACTTCTGTGACCCGTCCAGTAAACCCTCTGCCGTGGGGAGCTGCGAGCTGCCTGAGTGTGCATCTTGGCAAGTCGGCGTCTGGGGGGCGGTGAGTCCTGCCGACGCACACATGTGCACACACTCACAGATAAGACGTAGACACGCTGGGGCGAGGTGACTGAGGAAATGGGTTTCATGTGTGGCTGTCTTGGAGCTGTGTCTGTTGCAGGGTGTGTGTCCGTGCACGTGCGTGTGGTCAAAGAGAATGTGGTGTGTAGGAGTGATGGTGTATATTTCTAATGTTTAAATGTGTGTGTGTGTGTGTGTGTGTAAACTGATATACTGGCGAGTTGCAGAGGAGTGTGTGCTGTGAGTCCAGCTGCCATTTCCTCCGTAGTACTTTCACTTTGCCCTCATATCCTGCCAGACTAAACCTGAACCACAGTGCACACACACAAACACACACACACACACACATTCCTCTGCATTCAGATATCCAAATATCTAACAGTTTCTGAATATACTTTAAGGTAAAATATAAACTGAATGAAACATGTATGAATGGATGCCTTTCATACTCTAGTTTTTACATAAGGACCTAATGCCCTCCCACACTGGTTTGTGTGTACTTAGATAGTAGTATTTAGAGAGCTGGACTTTATTGGCCCATTATTGCCAGTGCAATTATAATTTGCTTCTAAAATAAACTGATCCTGTGGCACTTCCTCTGCTCTCTGGCTGGATGGCCTCGTATGCGAGTTGAGAATTGGGTAAAGGGTCATGTCAAGACCGAGTGTGTGAATGTGAACGCATGTGTCTGTGTGTGTGTGCATGTCAGGGTCTTAGCCAGGCTCTGCTGAGCTGGACCTTGAATGAGGCCCCGTCTAAGATATCAACCTTGACATACTCAGATAGAGTTTGAGATAGCTGGCGGTTCACTGAGCATCTCTGTCCCTGTGTTTGTGAATACATATGTGTGTGTAATTTTGTCTTCTAGTGTGCAGTGACCTGTGGCCATGGCTACCAGATGAGAGCTGTCAGGTGTGTGTTGGGGAACTATGGCGAGACGGTAGATGACAGAGAGTGCAACGCTGCGGCAAGGCCCAGGGACAGTCAGGTAAAAGAAAAGAAAAGAGAGAAGAAAGGAAAAGAGAACTGCGGAAATAACTAAGTAATCATCCTAGTTTCTCGCTGCATCAGTGTGCTTTGCTCTTAGTGTAGACAAATTATGCATGTCATAAAAGACTGACAGCTTTACTGCAAACAGTATTTATTGCCATCGTCAGGAAGCAGTATTAAAGAGGCTTCATTAATGAGTATTGCCCATGAAAATGACCATACATTTGAATATAAAATTTAATATTTATAATTTCTATTCACATATTCAGTATATACATGCTCTATATTGTTTGGAAGTGTTGTTATTTCCCATTTTTCATTTTGAAAAATGGTGATTGAGAAATTAAAACGTCCTAAGTCAAGTTCCAAAGTAACACTTTCATTTTCTCTGCCTTTTTTGGCTCAGCGGAACAAAACTTCTTGCCTTTGCAAACAACACACTCGTAGAGCAACATTAGCATCCCTTAAGAGTCATGTCTCAGGCAAACTGAATGTCATTGTATTAGCTGTGAGTTCAGCATTCACTTTCCTGTTTTCTGTTGTTTGTTCTCCACCATCTTCCAAGTACTAAATCTAGCACTCAAGCTGCAGCATGTTTGGTTACGTCTGCCATCCACTTCTGGTCCAGTATCACTAATGCATCTTAACGTTTGAGTGTAAACAGCTACCTGCTGTGGCTCAAAAGTAGAGCAGTGGAACTGATCCAAACAGTACAGCTGTGGGTCTTAAAACCAAAACAATAAGCTGAAAGTCGTTAAAATGCTCAGTTGAGCTGAGGCAAACAGATAAACACTGATAAATGCAGCTTTAAATCTTATCCACTTGAACCCGAAGACCCAAACAAAGGCCTTGAAACTCCTGTTGTGAGCAACTATTGAACCTATTCACTGTAAATGTAAAATTGACCGTGATTCAACATATGACCTGTTTGTGTTTGTGTCACTAATGTGGATGTCTTATCTTATCTTATCTTATCTTATCTTATCTTATCTTATCTTATCTTATCTTATCTTAGCTTATCTTAGCTTATCTCTGGTTAGTTGTAAGCCTATCCAATTGCGTGAAGAGGTATTTTTTTAGTCTTTATTGGTTAAAACACGCCACATAATAAACTCAAGAATAGATAGAATACTTTACCTTAGTGGTTTAAGGTATGTGATCATATGTAATTTCCAAAGTGTATTTCTGGATTCTCCTGTATCACTTTACTATGTCTTCTTTACCGGGGAAAGTTGGTTATTGGACCAGGATTAGCTTCCAAACAAATTGATCTCATAAATCCTGCTCGTCATTTCGCTCCTGAAACTGTCAGGAGCGTGACATGAAACATTACAAAAGAAACTATCCAGCACAAGAATTTAGAGACAGTCGTCTAGTGTCAATCTCCAAATGCATTCATCATTCTGCACAGTGACCGGTCAAACACCCAAGAGAAGCAACACTGACTAAAACACATTTTTAAGTGTTCTTAGACAGCGTTGAACTGATGACCTTTAAGTCTCCAGATAGGTGATCTGTGATGTCTGTTGGAGTTCAGGTCATCTTGATATGAACAGACACTTTGATATATTGGTCTACAAACTTTAAAATAAATCACAAAGAAGATACCCTAAGCTGGAAGAGTGCAAAATGAATGCAATTGAGAGCATTTCTGTTTGATTTTAATATAACATAACAGTACTCATTAAAAGTGTCATTAAAGCACCATACAGACTGAATCGCTGCATTCAAGGAAGATATTTTTGATGCATTCACTCTCACTGATCCACTCTGTTTTGCACCTAAGAGCTGATTACAGGATACCTTGTTACGTGTTTGTATCTGCAGGACTGTGAGATGCCGCCGTGTCCGTGGGCCTCTCCGGCACAAAGCACGCCTCGCCCTGACAACTCTGCACAGCTCCTGACTCAGTGGAGATATGGCTCCTGGACCTCGGTGAGAAAACAAATACTGTTCACTGAGTCCCATCAGAGCAGATTACAGCCTGTAGAATAGACAAAAGCAATGTGTGTTTCTGTTAAATTATAAACAAATTGTTTTGGTCATCATTCTGTGGGTGTAGCTTGAGGGAAAGTTATTACGTAACAATATTAATGGAGCACTTTGTATACAGGGCCTGTTTATGTGTGTTTATTAGAAGGAAGCCGTGTCCCAGTAATGATGGGACTCCTGCATGTGTGTTTACAAATATTAACGTCAGCCTCACTGTATATCCCAGCATTCCTTCTGATAGTACACACTGTACACCGCTATGATCCTCTTTGGCATTGTCTCTTCTACCCCCTGCCGCATCTACACACACACATGCAGGCACACGTAGGCTCCAGTGTCTGGGTTGAGAGGCCCCTCTGTCTCCCTGATACTTTGCATTGTTACTCGTGGCAAATGAAAACCAGATTCCATCTAAACACGAGTCTACGGTTTCTCAGATTGAACCCCGTCTGTCAGTCTGAGAGTTGGTGAGCTCACATGTCAAACAGTCCTGCGCGAGTGTGGTCTTACACACAGACACGCACACGCACATGCACATTCTCGGCACATGCACACAGAAGCATGCACACGATCCCCGTGCAGCGGAACCGCCGTCCCCTTTGAGAGTCATTGATACCATAAGGATATTAACATGCCTATTTGAGCCAGAGCCTTTTGATTGCATTAAGCATTCATCCCTTCGGAAATGTGTACTGTGACGTCCTCTTGAGACGGCGGAAATACACTTGGAATAAAGTCTAAGTAAGTGAAAACCGATAAGGGAGTTAGGTCAGGACACCGCAGATGTTGGATGGTAGACATCCTGAACACATTTATTTATGACACCAGGTGAGGAAGCACAATATATATTGTTTTCATGAAAAAATGTTGCCAGAGCTTGGAAAAATAAGTATAAAAAAGTTTGAACTCAGGTTTATTTGCTCTGCCTGAAGACTAGAAGAAGGACAGACAGTTCAAAACAGGCTTAACAATGTGAAACAAAAGGTGTCTTACAAAACGTTCTAGCATGGACATCAGAACATATGATTTCATTGCTCTAAAACAATACATTACTACTTCTGTTTCACTTTCGTGATTAAAAATTCATTTCAGCAATCAAAGCAAAGAATGTGTATGTGTATACATTATTCAAAAATATGTTTAGATCCATAGATACATTATACCATGCTGTAATTATTACTTGAGGTGAAACTAATCGGTTTAATTATTTTTTTCACGCCGTTCAGTGCTCAGTGTCCTGCGGCAAGGGGAAGCGCGCGCGTTATGTCAGCTGCAGAGATGCCCAGGGAGGAGTGGCCGACGAATCACACTGCGCCCACCTGCCCCGCCCCCCAGAGTTCTCCGCCTGCTTCAGCCCCTGTGGCCAGTGGCACGCCGGAGAGTGGTCTCCTGTGAGTAAAACGTTCAACTGTGTCCAATCGGTGCAGATGTTTCCCGCCGATGGTAACCCGCTGTAATCACCCTGTTGATCCGCTCCAAAGATGTCGAGAATAACCCTGAGCCTAAATGTGCCGTCGTAATGCTGATGTGAGACAGCTCCGTCTTAAAGTTCAAATATCATCTAAAAGTCTCAGTGATGTCATTTTGAAAAAGACAAAAGCAGGGTGGAGCCAAACATGAGTTACAGTGAGTTTTTAATCTTGTGAAACAAAGACCTTTTAAATGCTAAAGCCTGAATGCAGTTTCTTTCCCGACAATGTTATAAGTTTATTAAATTTATGTTATGTTGATTTGATTTCTGCTCATGTTATGGTCACAGTTATAGGCTCATGGGACTCATGCAGCTTGACATCATGAAGCAATATGTGGGAGCAATCAATAAAAACAACACTCCCCAAACTTGATTTAGAAGCCGATTAAGAACCTGGAAAAACTTAGGAAAGAAGTCCCACAAAAATAAGTTAAATAAAGTCAGCCACGAATGCAAGTAAAAGAAGATAAACAAGAACTGAATGCCAACATTTGCTAGATTTAGAGTAAATCTGTCACATGAGATTTTCTCTGAAGATCCTGCATTTTAAATGAATTATTGGGATAAGAAATGTTTTTTTTTTTAATCATACTCTTCTCTCTGTTTATATTGCCTTGTTTGTCTCTGCCTCGCCCCAGTGTTCAGCGACGTGCGGCATGGGAAGAACCACCAGACATGTGGTCTGCTCTAACTACCACCAGCCTGTGGACCAGTCCTTCTGTGACCCAGATGAGAGGCCCGTGGCGGAGCAGGAGTGCACTGCTCCTCCCTGCGCTTCTGTCCACCACCGTCAGCGCATCAATGACCAGCCCTATGGATATCCCCAAGATCCAGGTCGTCATCCTGGCCACAGCAGTTGGAATGTACCATCAGCAGACAACCAGTGGAGGACCGGACCCTGGGGAGCAGTATGTCCATCATGAGATCTCTGATGAAATAGCAGTGTGCTGGATATATGTGATTTTGTGTCACTGGATCCTTAATTTTTGGCACATCAAAAAGATCTTCATGGTTCATACAGTGTTTTCTATAGAATGCTGCATGAACCGTGTATGTGTTTCAGGTGTTGTTGAGAAGGCCCATGTGCCTGTCTGTAAACACATTCTTGTGAACACATTAACTTGGAGGGTGAGGAGGCAGATGTTTCCATTTCCCAGGGCAGAAGGCCATACATGGTAAAGGGCTGTCCAGACGGCACCAAGGGACATATTGGAAAGCAAACTGTAGACTGCACAGTGTATACACAGTATATGTTGCGTCAGTGCATGTACTGACGTTCAGCTCTCTGTGGCTGTGTAATCAAGAAAAAGAAAACTAGGCTACCACCATGTAACAACCTTAATTCACTGGCTGAAGGTTGGCCATGAGGTTTGAGCCAATGAGTGAGGTTTGCTCAGATATTTTAGAGCAATGTCTTGTTCTTTCCAGGAAAACTGATCCTCTAACTTCACCATGAATAATCTGTGTCTGTCTTTGTCTGACATTGCCCAAGTTGCCAGACTGTGTATGAAGCCCAATCTACAGACAATAGAATCCACATAGTACCACATGTTGCAGCTACTCTCTCTCTAGAGACATGTCAGATGAATGCTGACTGAATTAGCTTGCTAGGTTAGCCGTCAGAATAACAGGACAGCTCAGCATTCCACCCAACGCTGGACTGAACAGTTTCCATGTATATTTCAGTCACCAAGATGTTGGCCGTGACTGTATGCATGATTTTAACCTGTGGTACAGTGGGAAAAATCACCTCCTCACACACGGAGCGCACAAATATAGTTACTTCCATTGCCAGTGTCATTTTAATTGCATCTATGGCTCTGGTGCAGACTGTTTTCCATCTTTGCAACATCATTTTGAATGTCAGAGATGTGTAGCTGTTGGATGTACTCACATAAATTGAGAAACAGATTGATTATTTGCAAGCTGGCATGTGTTCACTTGCTCTGATTGTGCTTTCTAAACAATGAGAAAACTATTTCCAACAGTGGATGGAAAATCCTTGACCACTCCAAAATGTTAATTATATCAGACATGTGGAAACCAGCAGAACCAATAACCTGGAGTATGTTTTCACCATTAAATCAACCTGCAATGAAGCTTAGCTTTTTACAGACTTGTCTGCTGGTACCATGTGACTGTGAATGTAGTTATATTGTATCTTTAGCCAGAGATGCACTAAAATGGTGTTACATTTAGTTCAGATAAAAATATAAACATATATAACCATACTATGTGTGCTCTCCAGTGTTCCAGTACCTGCGCAGGAGGTTTCCAGAGGCGAGTGGTGGTCTGTCAGGATGCTGACGGGCACAGCAACAGCTTCTGTGATGAGAGAGTCAAACCTGCCGAGTCTAAGAGCTGCGACTCTGGGCCCTGCCCTCTGTGGAACTATGGCGTCTGGGGAGAGGTAAGGTTTTTTCTCTGCATGTCTAACTGTCCTTTCATCTATTACACAAGAAAGCTGTTTGACACTCATGCCCCTTTAGGTCAGAGCACAGAGCTCTGGTACAGTCGATGTGTATTCAGTTCAAAGGCGTTGCACAGAAATATCATTTTTGTTCCCCTCAGTGTACCCAGACCTGTGGCGGAGGGAGGAGGACTCGCCTGGTGGTTTGTCAAAGGCCCAACGGACAGAGACTCAACGATTACAACTGTGACGTCCTGGACAAGCCGCCTGACATGGAGCAGTGCAACCTGCAGCCCTGCCCAGGCTCTGCCTCCTGGCACCGCCGACCATGGAAGCCGGTACGATAGTATTAACAAATTCTCCCTCAACACTTCTCTTCCTCACTGAGGGTGCGTCACTGTGAGTAGACAAGGTGTGTGCTATCATGACTTCAGACCTGCATACTGAGTGTGTCATAAACCCGAAACTGTAGGCGATTCCAAACAATGTGCTGGGTATCCACTGTTGACGAGCCAACTCCAGCCCACCCACACGGGCCCAGCACTGGCATGGTGCTGATTAGAATGAAAAAAGGAAAAAAATACACAAAAACAATGCTGCTCCACTTAGTGGATCATTAAAAACACATGGATCCCATTCTGAGCCAAGGCTCCAAATTAAGGCTCATAAATCAGGACAGTGTCGTCCGACAATGCCATATATTTGTTGGGGCATAACTCTAGAAAATATTTATTTCCTATATAAGGCGTGAAGTAAATGTTCTTTGTTGTTATTGCTGTCTTCACCCTGTATCCGAAGTACACAAGTGTATATTTGTGTATAAGAGTTAATATTATGACCTTTATTGAACAGCAGTGTATTTTGTATATGTATCTTTGTACAGTATGATTTTATTTTTCAAGTAGCTAGTTCTCGTAACTGAATATTTAATATTTTGCTGGTGCTCTTGGTCAGACCTCTCTATGACTAAATACATTTTGTACAGAGGAAAATATTTTCAAAACATGTTTCATTCTTATTTTTTGATAATGCGTTTTTGCTTAAGTTGAATGGCTTCATCTCCATTATGCACAGGTTCAGCTATCGGAAAATATCCACTCTGTCACAGTTGAAGAGAACTATGCAAAAACTATGCAACAAAAGAAGAAAAAAAAACAATCTCAGACACAAAACTCAAGAAAAAGAAGTGCCTTAAAATGCAAAATGATTTAAGAAAAAAACATTATAGGAAAGATTTTTCGTAAAATACTGGGAATTACAATGACATTGTGTGGAATCTGATGTGGTCTGTATCACATAGGAGAATGATTGCAGTCATTGGTGTGTTCCAGTTCAATCCTAATGCCTGCTTCTTCCCTTATATACGGTATATAGACACAACCATTTGTTACAGAAGGCATCATAAACAATATGTCTTGGCAAAATAAGTCATCTTATAGCAAAAGGGTTTGAACGAACTGTATCTGGGAAAGGCAAGTCAGTCTCAGATTTGACCCAGATGTTTTGCAAACAAAAAAACAGCAACTTTAAAACTGCATTTCTGGTGCTTTTGTGATTTGTTATATATGGCCAACTGTGGTATTGTGAAGATAGAGTTTCATCATATATCCAGGCTTAGAATTAATTTATTTATTCTGTTATTGGTAAGCAGCATCAGTGCAGCTCATTAAACGTGAAACAGTTGGTGCAGTAAATCATGCTTTTCCCAGCTTTTATCGTTGTCCAGAAAGCAACCCGAAGCACACAGATACCTCCTCTCTGTAACTCAGACGTTGCCGTTTCCCTTTCAACGCTTGGCCAGGTTTTTTCCGTTTCTCTTTTTTATGCTGAAGGATTTTTTTTTTTTTCAAGTGAAACTTATTTATTTGTTTACAATAGTTTAGTTATTGTTGCAGCTTTAATATGTTGTTCCGGTTTAGACTCATGCAACACTCCACTTGAATTATCTGAACAGTTCTAGGTCACAGCTTTTGTCAGTCCCGTGACTTTGCCAGTTGCCGCAACATATACAGTGCAACACTGAGGGCAACAAAACCCAATGAGAAGCTCAGGCACTGTTTATTTGACTGACCAGAACTTAATGAATGAGTCACATGCATTATCATAATCTGCCTAAAACAATAAGTAGTATTGAGCTTGGCGAGCAGGTTGCAGCTAAACAACATGTTTCAGTGAAGATCATTGTTTTTCTTTAAAGAGGAACTAAACCAGCACTGACCCTTCACTTTGCTGCAGTGTTGTCTAACCCCTAACCCTAACCCTAGGTGTATTTCAGGACATGTCCAGGCACACGAGTCTACTTTTAAGTATGGCTACTAGCGCAACCAACCTAACTTCACCTGATGACATGCCAAACACTTGAAATGTTTACCAAGAGTAGGCAGTGAAATACTGTGGTCCAGTCTGGTATTAAGTTAAACTGTGACGGCTTAGCAACTCACACAGGTAAACAAAGTCTTCTTGCCATATACAGTCCGAGTATGTATTGGAGTCAGGCACTTAGACACTGTGTGGCGGCTGCACTGCTTTACTGACTAAGGTTCCTGAAAACAATTAATGACCCGTTTTAAGCACTCAGAATTACTTTTGGATTAAGGCAACAAAATCATCGTGACACATATTTCAGGTGAAGTGTTGCAGCTGGGTCTGTGTTTATGTTGGGATCCTCCCCAGCGAGGGTGTCTTCAGTCTCCCTCTTTGTGTTTGTGCTTCTCTCCCTGTGTGTGTGAAGACTTCCACTACAACCACGACTCCTCAGCCATGGCAGTTTCGCTCCCTCCTTTACTTTTTTATTTTTTAACTCTGCGGTGCAACGTTGCACAAACTCAAGGGTGCAACTCTACTTTATTTTGCATATTTTGGTTCGTTGTTGTTCTTTTTTGCTATTTATTTCATTCACATGCAGAAATACATAAATATGTTAAATTAGCGTTTTTTCTCCAACTGTAAAGACTATTAAAGAAACATAACTGTGAAATTTGTGTTGTTTGTCAATGCAATATTTTAGTGACAAAGAAAACCCAGAACTGTACCTTTAACAACGTAAGCAGCTGCTTTGTACTTTAAAGGAAGGGCATGGACATAAAAAAAGCGTATGAATGCCTCACTAGGAAGAACATTGCCAGGTGGAAAATGCAAAATAAGACACAGAACACTGAAAAACATTAAAATAGAAATTTAAACTTTATTACTTAAACAGAAAAACAGTTTTTGTGTAGCCATAGCACTTATTCTCTCAGTCCCTTTGCAGTACACTAACATGCTAGGTCGAAACATGTGCAAGCAGTACACATGCAGCACAAGTATGTAGGTGAGGCACTGTAAACACCTCATAGAACAGACTCGATTTGCAGGTCATTAGGGGGTATTTTGGCATTTGACCCTCAATTGACTTCGCCAGTCTTTTTCAGTAACCCTAACAATAATTCAGTCTTAGGGGGCACATTCCAAATCTGCCTTTATAGTATGTACAGTGCTGCACATACCTTGGCATAATGCAGTGTAAAAATGCTGCAGGCCCTTTCCCTTTTATGTGTTTTAACATTTTCTTTTGTAATCTCCCTGGAGAAACACATACACCGTCCAAATCAAACTTTGGCGCTGGGTGGCACATCTGTTTACCATTGTGTTAATGGAGCTCACCGTAATGCATTTGGCAGGAGACCGACAGAGTATTACTTTTACTACAGCAGTAATTTGTATAAATTCACACTGGCAAGGGTTGTTTAGTTGAGGAGATCCAAAAGCAAGCGTTAATAAAGCCATCATTGACAGAATGCATGGATATATTACGCCAACCCTAACCTTAACCCTAAGGAGGAATATCAAACAGTATTTTGAAGATACAGGCCTCCAACTACTCAGAATCGACTATAATAAGAGATTCTACAAAAGGACAACAGTGTGTCTACATATAACAGTGTAGTTTTACATCAAAATTGTTAAATACTAGTAAGTCTGAGGCTGTCACTTGCCGTCACATTACCTTTTATCTGTTTGACGTATCTAATGCATTACACTAAGCCATTCATTCACTTCATAGTCCCACAGTGTAACTGTTGCCATAGTGAAAGGGCAGATGTTTAGGAGCTGATGGTCTTTTAGAGGTCAGAGATGCACCTACTGGACTTGGGGGCTTTTGTATTACGTAACAAATATTTCCCATGGCTTCAAAGCTTGTCTTACCTTATGTAGTGGTCTCTTCCAGTTGTATCCACCAAACTGTTTTCTTTTTCTGTGCTTTCCTTTTGCACCCTCATATCCTATTAGTTTGCAGGATTGGTCATGAATGAATGAAATCCTCCTTAAAGTTATGCACATAATGTACATCAGATAAATTATTATGGAAATATACTATAATATATATTATGATTATATACACATGTATATACACACATGTATATTGTTTAAGATACCACTGATTGTGATTACTGATTTATTACACAAACCCTTTCTTTAATATAACATATTTGTCTTCTTGAAAGTATTCACAAATGAGCTCTGTGATACGTAAGCATTTATTTTCAATATGGACAGTTTAACACATTTACTAGTTCGATCTTTTCTTCACTTTGTTTCCAGTATCTTTGTAGCCCTATATATGCAAATCAATCTGTTTAATCTTTGATAGTCTGATGAATAACTGTCAGTGTTATTCCCTTAGAGATGCCATCAAAACACATTTATCACTTAAAAAAAGAAAAGACACAAAACAATTATCGCATTTATTGCACAATTTAAGGACACAGAGTTCAGGACAAACGATCAGGAAGGTAAATATCATTAACTAATAGTAATTACCTTGAAAGCGATGTCTATGTCAGCGGTGTGCAAGGTCCGACAATGCGGCTGTGTTTGATAAATTGCCAATCGAGGTACCGTTTTAGTAATTTATGCCTGTTTGTTGCTAACAAAAACACACCATTTCCTGTCAAGTGTGGGTTCACATGGAGTGGGATCGTAGTAGAGCGTCTGCAAACTAATCATGCTGCTTCAAATGAAATCCACATGCACAACACTCACATACTTGACTTTGGCCCAAGGGCACCGGGCAGGAACATTCTCCAAACCTGTCACCTTGGGGTCAGTTGGCTGTGACATCATTGGGCTTGTGTTTCTTGATCCTGCCCATAAGCCATGTCGAGTGTGAGCAATCGAAGCGGCGGCTGAAAGGTCCCCTCACGAGCATGGTTCTTGTCGTGGCTTTAATTTAAATCTGAGTCGGTAGATAGTGTTTCATTCTGGCCTTTGAGAGAAAGCAAAACAGTTCAGTTGATGGTCTTTTGGTTAAAAGTCATGCACTATGGCCTACAGATTTTGGCAAACCATTAAGACTTGGGAGGCTGAAAACCAGATGTTGTGAGATGTTATCTGAAGAGTTAAAATATATGGAACCCACCATGGCTTTTATATCGGGGATGAAAGAATCTTTTAGGTCAAATGGTTGGATGACATTAAGAAAAGTTGGAAAACATAAATAAGTTAAACATTTACATTTTCATTACAAAACACTTGCATAAAAAATCCTTACTATTTCTTATGGTTTACAGAGTAGTGAACAGATGTTGCTAATGCCGACCCTGTTGGAGCAAAGCCAAAACAAATTAAGAGAGGAACTCATTTAGTAGATGATGGGCAGGGTAAATGTTGTTTTGTGGGTGATCTGATTTGGGAGCAGATGCAGTGAGGTGAAATAAGAGGAGACAAGGCATGAAAGTCTGGAAGCGTTTAGGTTGGTGTAGTCCAGGCCCATCCAATGACAGGGAACATAGGCTCACTTTGACACAGGTAGAGAGTGTCTGCTTTTGCTCAACTCTTGAGGAAAGCACTGTAAAGGGTTTTTGAGCCTCTAGGAGTCGCTTCTTTGACTGTGCTTAGACTCATAGTCCTCTCGCATGAGGCTCCCACCTCAGACTTGATGGGGCCTGGTCCTGTTCGGGCCTGTCGATGCTATTAAGTTGATTGAGTGAAATGGAGTTTTCCCCCCTCTTACAGCAGAGACAGTGACAGATTGGGTGTTTTAGCTTATTTCCGCTAACAGGCGACCGAAGGTCATTTATCTCTATTCTGGTTCTTCTTAAGAGGCTGATGCGTGATGTTTTACCTTCTCAAGATGTCAGTGTATTTCCGGTTTGACTGGATGCGCTGTACTTTCCATGTGACTTAGCTACCTGCCAGGTCTTTTTCACTTGTTCATCATATGCATCAGCAGGGCCACTAGCCTGCAGATGTGACAAAATTATCACCAGTATGTCAAACAGTGCCTACTGCACTCTTTATCAGTGTTATTTCTGCAGACTCTGAGATGTTTTGTAGTTTTAAAAGTCAACTCAAAGCTTTAGTTGGATGGATTAGTTTGGACCTTGCTAACACGAGGGCTGTAAAATAAGGTGTGCAAAAGCTTTTTATTGCAGTTGGTAAAATGAGCCAAATGCTGTTGGGAACATGTTGCACAGTACCTCCATCTGTTGTTGTTTACTGTAGCTTTCTTTATTGGTTCCATCGTTTTTTGTTTTTTTTATCTGATGGAGGCATTTTCCTTTGTCAAGATTTGGTGCCATCCATAGACTTGGCTGACACCATGCACATGGATAGCAGAGCTACAGAAAAAGACACTGTAAAAGAAGCAATGTGCGTGGAAAAAGCATAAAGGGGATGATAAACATGGCAATCTGCACACAAATAACAAAAAAAGTTCAGTGTCCTTATCTTCTCCTTCTCTTACATCAGTTACTTTTGTTTTTTTCCCACGTAAACACCAATGCAAGGTCAAGCTCTTCCACTTCTCTGAGCTTTTCCATACTTCCCCTCTGTGCAAGCCGTGGCAGGCTGGTTGCTATGACAGATTAGAAAAGCAGCTGTGTAACATTTAGCAGGAAGAGCGAGTCAGACGTTAATGCCCTGGTGTCAAAGGTCACTGCTTTATAACTGCTCAACTGATCTGCTGTTTGTATTTTTCAACTTCTCTTTTCAAGAATTTCCTATATTCTGCTATTTCTATGCCTGTCCTTTATTTTCCCAGACGTTTAGTCTTGCACTCATTTGGAGGACGTTTGAGTGTAACACAGTCGCAGAAAAACGCCTCAACGGAATGTGTAGACAGACGGGAAAGCTCAGCTGTTTTGTCATTTAATTTTTACTTATGGTTGCTTGTTGTGGCTTTTCTGAGTGGTGCTGACTTAAAAAGGAAACCGCGTAGGAGACGTTGTATATGCCTGCTCAACCAGCTGTTTATTTAACTCTTTTAAAGATGGCAAACTCTTACTTAGGGGTGGAGTGCAGAAGGTGCTGTTTAATTTTAGCCAATCAGACATTTGGTGCAGCTCTAGCTGACAATCTGTCAAAACCTGGAGACAGGGACAGGAAATTATTTACACATCATACAATCAGCTACATTCTTGGAGGAGTAATATGAAGAGTAAAAAAAAAAAAAAAAAAAAAAATGGCACATCTGAAATCCGTAAATCAGTATTTGAGTATGTTTAAAGTTTAATTCATCATTTAATTTCTGCCATGAGATTTGTGAATTGGCTTTTCCCAGTGTTCCTGTGCTTGGTCTGTGTGGGTACTTTGACCTGATGGATAAAAGATGTATGACTCTTGACATTCCTCTGCCCCATGACGCCACTCTAACCAGCTGCTTTCCATGTTGATAACATGTGTTGTTGTGACTCCTGTCTTTGAAACCTTCCTGCAAAACAAGACCATGGACAGAAAAGCCTGAATGTTCCGTGACTCTTAATCATCCTTTCTCCTTTTCCTCATCTGAACACGGTGGTACTGATAAAACATTATCACAAGACGTGACGCTATCTTAAATTTCCTCTCGCTCGATTTACTGTACAGAAAAATGTAGCTCATACCGAGCAGGCGCCTTCTGCTTTTTCTTTCCAAGTATACTGATACAACCTTGACAACATGTCGCCCAGGGTTTAATTCTACACTCCCCTCCCACAGTCTGCACTTGCAAGTTCGCTCTTGCTCCGGGTCAGCGCCGAGCTCCTTTGAAGACTCTATGTAACTACAGTTGCCATATGCTTGGTATTACCATCCTTTTGCATCGTGAGCGTGCTGCAATGTGATAGGAATTTGACCTTGGCACTCACTTATTAAAGATGTTTTCTCACTTAAAACTGCTAAATGTATTCAAAATACAACATCATACTAAGTAATTGATTATTTATTATCAGATTATTAAAAAAAAATCTTACAAGATATGTTAAGTAGTATTTGCTGTATGTCATTATATCACTGTATATCATCGTATGAAAAGCTCTAACTGAGGAATTAACCCGCAAGTGTGTTAAATACAAAAGATGCTCATTGCTGATGTGGAAATAGCTGGCGTTTAACTCACAAAACGATTTTTAACATGATTTTTGAGCCCACATCCAAATGGTGCTTTTTATTACCAAACAAACCCACATTATGGTGTAATTATAGTTCTAGCAAAAATAAAAGTTCTCATGCATTGCTTGAGGCTAGAGGGATCAAATAGAAAGTTTAAATAGATGTTTAAACCCAGAGTAGCTGATCTGCGCCAGGTCATTAGTTGGTTTTGTGGATTTTACGTTTTGCTTGTGAGGTACTCTACAGTATTAGCTATTAGAATGAAACACTATATTCTTAAGTTTCTAGTTTCTGTTGGATACCTAACATTTTCCATGTGTCCTATTGCTTTACCTGTTGAGAGCTGTGGGTGGGGTCATCTTGAGGTTGCCCAGTCCTAGGCAAAGACACGGACACACAAGAAAAGTTTTGGATATCAATCATGTAAGAAATCTTTCTCTGTGAAATCATATTTGGTTAATTGAATCATACTCAGACATCTGTTCTCCGAACTCCCTGGACTGTTTTTGCGGTGTTGTAGCACGCAGAAAAGTCATGAATTAGCTGGGTTTGGTTTAGCACTCAATTATGTGATTTGTTCCAGAGCTGTGAAACTCTATCAAATCAAGACGACAGCTATACCGCCACTAACCAGAATAATTAAGAGCTGCCTGTTCGTTACATGTGGTTTTGAAATTCAATTATGTCGTTTCTCTTTACAAGTCTTGATCTGTGTGGAAAAAAAGAAAGAAAAAACTTGTTTCACAAAAGCCGTTTTGCTTGGCTGATTTTCAGCTGCCAAGTCTAAGTCATTCCACTTCATAGTAATCCACATTATGCCTAGATGAACCTCAGCGGATTATACTAGATTTAACTCACCTCATCATGTGAAATTAATTGCTGGGACAATGTGGGAGGGCAAATCTGTCCTGGGAGCATTTCGTTTTCCCGTGTGAACCATTGATTTATGTGTTTTTCTCAAGCAGGGGTTGTTCTCTTTCATGTTAAAGTGACCCCTGAAAACTTTTCCTCACATGCGTAAAGCTCTCACACATCCCTGGAACACATCTGACTAATAGCAGAGCGCTAACATAGCATGTAGAAGTTCTGACAAAGCAGTAGAAATGTCATCAAAAAACAAGCTCCTTTCTGAGTCCTTTACAACTGTCTTTAAATTTGACGTCATACAAATGCAAAACTTTTTTTTTAGGTAAGAGAGATAATTAGGACAGTATGTCACAGTTGTAATGGCTGAGTGATAAGTAGAGTAGTCCTACCTGAGTGGGTGCTGGTGAGTGAAGCGACCCAGCTGTAGATCGGTGAAGCAGAGGTCCCTGAGTCCTTGCCCACGTCTCGCTCTCAGAGGTGAAGCTGTCCTCTTGTCCCACGCGCTGTGCCAGCTCTCTGTGCTCTGCGTTACCAGCCCTGATTAACTAATGGCTGACAGATGAGGCTGGCAGGAGGAGCTCATCGTCGCCACATAGCGTCTTTTCTCCCACTGTTAAAATGCACATACAGTTCAGCTGGGGGAGCACAGCCCGTATGGCTGCGATTTCCTTTCTTCCTCCCTTTTTTTTCTTCCTCCTTTTTCTCCCCCCTCCTGCTTTTTTTTTTTTTTTCTTTTTTTTTTACAGAGCGAGGAGGGGCCAGCCTCACTCCTCGTTTCTCCCCCCTTCCCAGCGTGTTTGCCTGCCTTTGCTCTTGTCTTGTCTGGGGCGGAGGGAGTTCTGTTATCATTTTTGAGTGAGTGTGCAGCGGGATCTGCCATGCTCAGGAGGATTCACTCAAGCTCTGGCCTCAGCTTTGATGTCCTCTGTCAGCTGAGCCAGCCCTGTGTTTAAAATGCCTCAGTAATTACAATGTGGATGATGCATGTGTGCACGGTGTCAACCACTGCCCGCAACACACTTTTGGAAGAAAAGGCCCGGGGTGGCTTTGTTTCGGACGCTTTAAACGGATACTTGATCAGCGGATTTTTAAACGTGCTTTTAGCCTCTAGAAACATGAGAAAAGACAAAATCCTCATTTGCAAATTCCATAGGGTTCTGTAGGTCATCTATCTGTGGTATGACCAGCAGCATCGTGAGCACACTGAAAGAAAAAAATAACTATGTGTTTGCTGTTATGCAATATTCTGAGATCATAATTAGAGGACAATGCAATATTATGTTCATTATCTGGACTGGAAAATATGCTAAGACAAAATGCAGCTCTCCTCATCTTGTGTATTTGATTCCAGCACCCCATTTTTGGAGTGGCTTTGTATAGGGGCGCTCACTCGTCAAGCAGAAATAGGCATCCTAATTGCTGTCTGGCCTCATAGGGACAGGAGTCTCCAGAATATTTTCATCTACCATTTGGGCAAAGGGCCCTTTTCAGAGCTTTCATCAGGGTGTCTGCTTTTTATTCATTCTTTTTTCCCCCTCCTCTTTCTTCGTTGTCTAGCTCTCCTGAAGTATTCCTAGGTTCCTTATTGATACCAGATGATTGTCTCGCCGTGCATCTAAGTTTTGCTCCGCGTCCTCCCTTCTTCTCAAGGCCCCTGCCGTTCACAGCAGCTCTCGAAGTGATTCCTCTGTTTACAGGTTAAATAGCTGGCTGCATTCCACCAGAGTGTGAGTGTTTCACAAAAGGTTTCGGTGAAATCCATTCAGGTTGTTGAGCTAAATTTGTTTGTGGTGGGTTCAGTTGGCCATGAAATGGTCCAGAAAGCTGTTGGGTGCTTTTCCTGTATATAATGGACTCAAAGAGCTTAGTGTTTGCACTTTTTGGTCCCTATGGTCTCATTTTTAAAGGTTAAGTTCACCCAGTATACAAAAGAAGGTATACTGTATATGACAGGCCAGAAACAGTGGCCTGGATTCAGCAGCGATTGGTTTTCAGTGGAATAGATTTATAATGTACCAGACCCTTTTTTCTCAGTTCACTTAATGTGTCGTCAAACTTCAATGAGTGATTTTATTGCATTTACACTTCTGCGACCATTAGCTCCAGTTGTATAATTTTAGATTTATGACCTAAATCTCCTTTTCTCTTCCTCTCCACCAATCCCCCTTCCCTTCTCCTCCCTCTCCAGTGTTCAGTGAGCTGTGGTCGAGGGACCAAGCAGCGGGAGATAGCCTGTGTTTATCAGAACCAAACCAAAATAGACGAGGACCACTGCAGTCATCTGCCCCGGCCGAGGACACAGAAGGCCTGCCGCGCTCAAGGATGCCCCAGTTGGAAAGCCAACAGGTGGAGGGAGGTATGTTTGCTCGTCGCACTGTCTCCTCTGGCTCGGATAATAACCCTCTGAGAGACCGCACTATCACTAACCACAGCTAGCAGCCGAGACGCGAGCACAAACACAGTCGAATGGTTCCCAGAGGCTGCAGATGTAGGACATGTACACACACAGCACCTGTCCAATCACCACTCAGTTTATTCTTATTCAAGAGTAATGTGTCATTTCCCCAGGGGTAAACTAAACATCGCGGGCTGGATTTGCAAAAGTGTTTACGTGGCCCACATTACATTTATATTTCAGTTACAGTCAGACTGAATGTTCAAAATGGAGTCTAGAATAATCTGCAGCTTTATGCAAAGCCAGCACTTCTTTCAAAGATTAGCATACAAGCTATCTGAGTGATAAACATGAGGGCTGCAGCTGATGCAACCCAGCATGGCCTTCAACAAATTCACACAAAGCTGGTTTCTGTGATGGTTAACTTGGACACTGGCTGTTCATTTAAGTGCACGCTCACAAACAAAATAATCCAAGACGCCTACATCTCAAGGCATGTGTCACCTGTAAAGGCTTGCACAACGTATGGATTTTCAGGAAGCACTCTTTCCTTCTCCAGTACGAAAGCCTTTAAGTGTAAATTTGAACTCAGGTCTGCTTCGTTCCAAAAGACTCATGCCACTCCCTGCTTCGAGGGTGTCCTCCTCCCCTCGTGCTTTTTCCCTCGCGCACGTCTGGAAGCAATCATCTTCCTCCACATACCACCAGCAACCATGAAATCCTCAACTAGAGCATAAAGACATGTTTTATATCTTAATATCCACGCATGTGACAAGTTTGAAACCTCAGCGCCCGATGTTTTAGTTATTCCACAGCTACCCAGCCTTCTCACCTCTGACTGGGGGAGGAATGGGCAACATGTTAGAGGAGCACGGGAAAGGGGAATGCCCACTGGGAGTTTTACTGGTTTCTGAGAACAGACAAATTATTCTCCTCTTACTGTTTGCAAGGGTGTGCACCTATATGTTTAGTGTCAACTTTTAAATTGCATTTAAAATGTTGGTTACGCCATATTACAATAAAACCCCACATCACATCATCACTTTGTGGACTACCATTGTGAAGCTGAGAATTTAACTTTGTTGTGGTTGTTTGTTTGTTTTTCAACCCAACTGACCATATTTGGATGAGAAGGCCGAGCTGGGCAGGAGCAAGTGATCATGCTTGTCAATCACTCCAAAGCAGGGGTGTTAGGTCAGGCTAGGCACGAACCCCAAACATACCTCTCTTTAAGGAGTCATATGTATAACTAGCACACTAAGAAGAATATGTTATTTAAACACTGACATTATAACGACTTGTGGAAAGAATGCATGGACTTTTATGAAAGAAGATGGTTCTTTTTTGAGACTCTCTTAGAGCCTAATATTTTCTGGAGCCAGTTCCTATACCAATAGTAGTACTGCACACTGATGTTCTTCTACATTGGCTTCATTTTTTAAAAACATTGAAGGTGTTTTGGTGGCGTGTTTTGGTGGCGTGAACACAGCAATCAACCTCTGTCCCAGAACACATGAACTGAGCTGAGCCCAGTTAGAGAGAGCAGTCTCAGCGTGATTGCAGTCGGCCCCTATAGGTTCATTTGCAGTGTGAAAACATACGACAACCTTGTAATTATATAACCAAACAGTTTACCCGATGTGTGTACGGAACCACAGAACCTGTGCCTGTGCTCTGCTTTCGATTTGAAATATTTCCTGATTTCCTGAAATCCAGTTTTTCCACAAAATGTTTGCAAGCACACAGTTTTGTGGGCGTGTCTTGATTGATTTGTCTTGACTGTGAACATCAAGGTTAAATGTAACAACACTGGTTCAAAAATGTAGTGAAATGTAGTGTAGATGTGAAAGCATCCTGAATTACAACAATTACCTGCAAGGGGAGCTTGGACACTGGCTGTTCGTGCTGTCCTCCTGTTTCATCCACAGTATAGTTTCATGTCGTCCCCGCTATCTCTAACGAAAGAACTACAAGGCTTTTGAATCAGGTCTCTTACAAATTTACAATGACTGGCTACAATCACTTTTAACAGCAAGTTTTATTTTCATGCTTACAATACGCACAGTTTTGAAAAAAAAAAAAAAAAAGCTTTTTAGATTTTAATGTCAGATTTCTTGCAGTGCTTTTTGTTCTCTCTCCAAACTCAAGGACTTGACCCTTCACATCCAACCACTGCAACGATAACTCTCAACTGCACAGAGAAAACAATAACACACAAATAGCCCTGGACGTTTCTGGAAATGCGATACTCGGTGTGTAATGCACAGATTAGATTATCTGACCGCGTGAAATAGATGGAGCCTGACACTGTTCTTTGAGGTCTAGATTAGGGGTTACAAAGAAATCAGCAAAGTGATCAGCTCAAGCCATACAGAGTGCTTCCTCAGTATGCAGGTATGCTCCTCAAAGCACATCAAAGAGATGTCTGAGATAGACCTTTGTGTGATTCCTGATATACGGCTCACAGAGAAGCAACAAGCCAGCTGTGGATTTATTAAGCGCATTGAAGCTAGAGCTTCAAAGCAGCAGATCTTGATGCAACAGACCAAACAAATATTCTCTATGGAACTTTTGAAAGGAGTAACCCATTCTTACTCTGAAAATGACAACTTGATGTCTTGATGAGTAACTTTTCCATCAATGTTATTTGCAACTGAGCTGCATCCACAAAATATATATGCAATGATATATATCACAATATACATAAACATCAACACTGGAATACAAAGTGTCACTACTAACACACTGTCTAATTTCATTCAGAGTCAAAATTCATTCTTTGAACTTCAGTGTCACCCACAGTGTGGGATATTTGATCTCTGACTTTCACACATACAGTAGTTTTTCTACTCTTCATATACACATACATGTTCACAAGAGCACTTTTACACACATAATACTCAGTGCAGATTTATTTTACAGGTTTACAATGGCTGATTTCTCGCCATTATAAACTGCAACAATTTTATTTAGTCCAACAACACCTTTTTTAAATCTTTTACATTGATAAACGTCATACTGTTGAACTGAATTCAAACAGGATCAAAAACTGATTTGTCTGTCACCACTATACACTTTGCCTCTTTGCCTTTTTATAAATACCCTACCCATCAGTGTGTTCCAGTATCAAGTCTCCATGCTTAAGTCAAAAATAACCCTAATGACATTAGCAGTAGACCTCCTGCTGAAAAGTGCGTTGAATTTCTTGTGTGAAATATGTGGACTGTCCTTTAAAGGTCAACTCTGTGACAGAACTGAGCCATGAAAATAAGTTCTTTATTGCTAATATACTTGGTTTGAAAAAATGCGCCGCAGCCGTGAAGTTTCCCTCTATCTCCTCTTTTCTCAATCAGACGTCCTCTTTGTGTTTTCTCAGTGCTCTGTCACCTGTGGAGTTGGAGGTCAGAAACGAGATGTTTACTGCAGGCTAAAAGGTAATGGACGAGTCAGAGAAGATCTGTGTGATGCCCACACACGCCCTCCTGTTGTCCGACCATGCCAGACTGCAGAGTGCACACATTACGCTTGGGTTGCTGGCGAATGGGAGGAAGTAAGTAGAGCCTCTGGTTCATTCTCTTCCTTCCTGTCCTCGAATCCAGATTTCCCGTCTTAGTCTCCCAGTGTGAAAACACATGTACAGATGTTTAACCATCTTATTAAGGTTTTTATTGGCTCAGATCTCCGCTTTATCTCTCTCTCTGCGCCATAAAGTGGACGACCCGCAGGTAGCCTTGATTCGTTGCGTCTGTTGTGTGGGCTCAGTGATAACCATCAGTTCAGTATATCACACTGTATCAAACCTCAAAGCACCGACGGCCATCAGTCCTTTTGTCCCGCTGAATGTCACTGTTCTGTGTCACGCTAGCTTTTTTTTTCCTGGCTCATCTTTCTTTAATGTCACAGGCTTTGTCCTCAAAAGCGAGGCATAGAAAAAGGGGCACCATGTAGGGACATAGCACGGTGTCCTCCTGCTGGAATGTTTGCAGTATTCAGATTCCTGTCTGTGTTGCCTCGAGAACTTACAGCTTCCTTTCTTTCACAGTTTGGCCTTGGAATCGTTTCTGTTCTCACGAGACACAAAGAAAACATCATAAAATCCACACTCAGCGGACTTCTTTACACAAATGAATTTTAAGATTCTGGTGCATTTCATTAAATGCTCTTATAAACCCTCGCTGGGGGAAACCGGCGTAACTTTTTTATATGATAACGCTGACCTCAACAGAGTACATGTTTGGGATTGTGTTTATGTTGCCACTGTCACACAACACTAAATTCTCTCAGTTTATGTAAACCTTTACATAATAAGGTGGAGTGTGCATCCGTTGCCATCTGGAGAAGCACAGAGACACGCAGGAGTCTGAGAAGTTAATGATGTTGTTACTGAAAGTACAACACTGCCCCCCCTCTGTGAGCTCTTCTCCACCATTTGTTTGATTTTCCTTGTAGTGCAACGTAACATGTGGAGAAGGCATGAGAAGCAGGAAGGTGGGGTGCATGGGGCCAGGGGTGACACCCGCCCAGGATGATTACTGCAAGCCATCGTCCCGACCTCCATCACTCCAGTCCTGCACAGAAGATCCCTGTCGTTACATGTGGATAACAGGGGAATGGTCACAGGTAGGAACAGAAGAAGGAATGAGCATTGTTGTTTTGCTGGGGCAGAAACTACAAGGGATATTTGTCCGTTAATCAAGTACTGATTTAGTCTGTAAAATGGAAAGGAACAATGGTGCTCATCCGGAGAGAAATCCAAAAAACGAGCCAGGGGCAAGTGGACCTGACAAGTTTCTTGAAGACGTTTCACCACTCAGCCAAATAGCTTCTTCAGTTCTTGATGACTTGTGGGAAGTTTAGGTTTTTGTTGAAATTCTGGATATACCATTGACCTGGATGACTGAGAATCTTCTCAGACACGGCTCAGAGATAAAGTCGACATTGTCAGATTCATTTATTTTATGCAACCTTCACATCTTTGTATCTGAAAACCATTTATCAGGCCTCTGTGGATTTCTCCTCATCTCAGCCCAAAGCCAGGGGTTGGAGACAGCCGGCTCTCGTAGGATAATTTAAGAATGTACCGAACAGAGCAGACTCCATTTCTTCTGCATTAATTTGTATAATTTTTAACTTTTCATCAAGGACAACTGAAACTATTTGGATGAACTACAAATGCCACAAAAGCAGAAATCAGGTCTGTTTGTCTTAGCTCATGAATAGAACAGTATTTTGGAAAAACTGTTTCCACAGTGATTCATTTTTGATGTTCTGCTGCTAATTTAGTAATTTACTATATTTATTCAGGTAATTGTTTCAGTACATTTCAGTAGAAACAGGCCTAATGAAGGCAGTAAGTGAGTTACAATGAGTCAGATGATACATCCCAGACAATCTATCTGATATTCCTGTTGCCCTGTGCAAACATTTTCTCACGCCAATGTTTGTGTGTCTGTGTGTTGCAGTGCTCTGCCAGCTGCGGTGTTGGCTTTCAGCAGCGTATTGTGTCCTGCTCCATGGCGCCCTCCTCCCGTGCACAGCACTCGTACGCTCAGACCTCCTTTGCCAGCGCAAACTGCCCTGGGCCCCACCCTCCTGGCACCCAGCCTTGCCTCCTCGCTGACTGCCTGCACACAACCTACTGGAAGGTTGGCCCATGGAGCAAGGTGAAAGAGAAAAGTCTTGTTCACAAAATGTTCTGATGACTAGCGCACTTTAAGGTTCAGCTAATAGATCTCATTTGTGGATTTGTAAATGTGTGTTTGTATACCAGTGCTCGCAGACCTGCGGGGCCGGAGTGATGGAGCGCAGAGTGGAGTGTGTGACCTCCAAAGGCCAACCGTCCAAACACTGCCGTCCATCAGAAAGACCCGAGTCTCGGGCTGCATGCCAAGACAGAGAATGTGAGTTTTCTCTTCTCTTCTCTCCAGTATAACGCAGAAATTCTGACATCTTGTCCAACTTTTCTAAGCTCTGTAGTGTTTGCTGCCAACATGAAATGAGTAGAGTAATGGCATTAAATTGACTGTGCTGGATATGGCAGCCCATGGCGTATCTGATTGTGTTTATAGTAACTCAGCTTTTTGCTTTGTTTTAACACATTAGGCAGAAAAGCGACCTCCACTTACAGCCTCTTGGAGTGATTACTTAGTGGAACAATAAATAGACAGTCAGCGGCTTTCTGCAAATTGTGATGTGGACAGTCTGTCAGAATGCCTCAGGCGTCTGTGCTGCGGCTAAGGCAGCTTTCATTGTGGACTTGGAAGTGTTGCACAAAAGGAGGCCAAAGTTTGCAGGTTAGCTCCCCTGCGTTTCATTTTAATTTCGCCTTGGCACAATTTCGACTTGGCAGAAGCCAAGTCATGCACTGGTGAAATTAAAATGATATGCTCGGTTGACAGCCAGTTCAGCGGTCAAGTATTCATTTTAATCAGCTAATCGGCATGATATGAGCTCTGGAGCACTTTGGGAATACCGAGGAGGCAGCACACATAACATTTACAGCAGCTCTTGTTGAAGAAGAAAACAGCCAGGTCACGGCCCTTTCTCTCAGAGTGCTTAGTTTATTAGCTTTTGAAAACTTTCTGGGTTTTGCCAACAGAAGATTTATGCTCACACAAGTAGAACGGCTAAATATCACGGCTCTTGGAAGTTGTTGACCTCAGTGTCTCCTGTTATCTAACTGTTGCACTAAAATATCTTGTTCATATTTCTCTCCCTAGGCCAGCTGTTCGCTTCCTGTCGAGAGGTCCAGATGAGACAGGGTGTGAGGATAGATGGTGAATACTATCTCAAAGTCAAGTCCCGGATCCTGCAGGTGTGCTTGATCTGTCAGAATTCCTCCTACACACATCATGACTCAACCAGCAGGTTTCCCTTGGGATCTCATCCGTTGTCTCAATGTGTTTGGCCCTCAGATTTACTGTGCTGAGATGCAGACTGATTTCCCCAAAGAGTACGTGACCCTGCGCAGCGGTCAGACAGACAACTACTCTGAGGTGTACGGGCACAGGTGTGTATGATGCAGCGAGGATCACTGGAGCACTGCTCGCACACCTGTGTGTAAAATACTGTTTATAGGACTGTTCTGAAAACCTAAAACCTGTTCTGCTTACTACACAGGTTGCTGAACCCCTTTGAATGCCCGTATAACGGCAGCCGAAGGCAGGACTGCGCCTGCAGGAACGACTACTCAGCAGCAGGATACACTCTCTTCCACAAAGTTCGTCTGGACCTGAGCTCCCTGAGGATAATGAGTGCGTAATCACAGTGCGATTAGCCTAACATTGTCTACTGTAATGAGACCACACACGGGCGTCGTTTTAACCCTCACACGCCTCATCCCGTCGTGCTAATAATGCCTCGACCAAAAGCCTGGGCGGTCCAAACGCAGTAAGCGCTGTTTTCGCCTCACACTCTGAAGTGAAATTGAAGTAATCACCTTTCAGCACTCTGGTTCGCTATAGGCAAGGGCTTGAAACCAGGCGGTCGGTGCAAACACGTGAGCAGGAGAATAAAGGAAGGCATGCGTGCGTGCACGGACGTGTGTGCTGATTCAGAAACACACCCGTGCATCCAATTGTATCAATATCAAACACTTACTTAAACTTGCACACAAGGGATCGCAGATTTACAGTGTCAACACACACATCTTTAGGCCATATTCCTCCGTTCATTAACTTCATCTGCTCTTGTGTCCAAGTATGCCTTTAATTAGGGAATGAGGATTAGTGGACAGTGTGTGCGATTCCCTGTGTGTCTGCGTGCGCACTGAGAGGAAGTTAGGATTAGTACCTTTACTGCCATCCTCCCATCCACTTCATCTCATCTGGGCCCTGACAGCACATGTTCCCACCCTCCTTCTGCATGGTACCCATTTGGTTTTCAGGTGCCTTGCTGAGAAGGGATAATGAGTTCAAGATGAGAGGAAGTCTATGAAGAGGCGCTAATTCTCTGTGCCTCGCACATCTCCTAAACTTTATCGTCGTACAGGCGATAAGAAGGGAGAGCAAGAGAAGCTAGTGGTCACAGGAGAGGTGTAGTAAAGGAGGATGAATGGAAAATGAGTCATCAGAATAGAAGAATCAGGGTTTAGACTGATTCATTGAGTTCAAAGTGTAAGTGAAGGGTTTAGTTATCTCAAAGATATCATCATGCACTGTCAGCAGGGCTGGGTTCTCATGATCTGTTTGGATACCTGTAAACGACACACTTGAATTCATAAGAGGTTAAAAAAACATCTCACCTCATACGTACATACAAGTGGTCATTAAAGAAACATACAGCATTTCAACAAATAGACTCAACAAAGGATTTAAGCTGGTTTTGATATTTGATTTTGTTACTGGCCATAAGCACATTTTAGTGGGAAAAACCTTTTAAAGAGAGCCACAACATCTGGCAAAGTCACAATAACGTGACATCAACCATGCAATGAAATCTGACTGAATTAACTTTCCGCGGCTATCTTTGCGGTGACTTTCCTTTGAGCAGATGTTTTCAGTCAGTGTTACACATTGTGAGTCTAGATTTGTATCTTTTGCTGATTGCCAGTTACAGACCTCCAGTTTTCCCAGACTCTTCTTGGTCGACCTGTGCCCTTTGCTACAGCAGGAGATTGTTACAGTGCAGCCAAGTGTCCACAGGTTTGTGAAATCGTCTCATGGAAATATTTAACATTTATCAACATCAGCTCATTCAGATTTGTGTCTTCAGGGCCAGTTCAGCATTAATCTGATTGGCACTGGCCTCAAAGTGGCTCAGGCCACCAAATGGACATCACAGGGCAACTATGTTTCCGTTAAAGTCCACAGATCTGAGGTAAGACGGTGCAACTCATATAATGTTTGCCTTTAGTGTGGCATTATGTAAAACTTAAGTAATGCATTTTGCCTTTACCATTTTACTGGGACACTATTGTTCTTCATTGTTGGGGTGTTGGAATGAGATTGTTTTTGTGATATTTCACCTGAATTGCCATGCTGTAATTCTTCTAATCTGATTCACTGAATAGGAATCCTCGCTGACATTTACGAAGCTCTTGCTCTCTGCATGAATGGCTGCCCTTCACCCACTTTTTCCTCTTTCATTTGTCCCCGTCTGTAGGACGGGACAAGAATCTACGGCCGCTGTGGTGGTTTCTGTGGGAAGTGCATTCCCCAGGCTCACAATGGCCTACTCCTTCAAGTCCACTGAGGGCAACCCAGAGACCAAACCCCTAAATCTGTCCCGAAGACAGAGGCGCGGCAACATACAGTAAGATTTGTTGGATCCTGTAGTCATCTGTGAGTGTGGTGGAGGAAAATTGCAACAGTTGTCATCCCGCAGTAACGTCCCCAGTTCCCAAATGGCAGCTAAAACTGACAGGACACTACACACTGTGCAGTGCTACATGGCCACCGTCAGGTCCTCCATCCAAACTGCTACGCCTCAAGAGGAGCCAACTATAGTTGCTTGCTATCAGTTTTGCAGAGGCCATCAAGCACATCTGCGCTTTGGAACCTTTTTTTTTTCCTTTGACACTGTCGTGCATGTTTATGTATCAAGTGATGCAGGACTCTAAAACACTGGGAAAGAAAGTACACAAATAGTAGGAAACCACTTCTTTTTTTTTTCTTATGGTAGTCTGTGAAATGAAGTGGTGAAAAAAAATCTGAATCTTATTCTATTGTGCCTGGAACTAATCCTGTTACTTGTACTTTCCACAGTATATAGATATTTATATAGCTACACTGTAAGGAATTCTTTGCCACTTATCAAACTGACTCGTAATCAGAGAGACAGCATATTATGGCAGTTCTCCAGTGGCAACAAAGTACCACAGACAGACACTGGAATTGTATTTAAGAGATAGTTCTGTTATTTTTTACAGTTTGTTTTGGCTGATTTTTAGAAAAGGCTAAGCTAACTGGCTGCTTGTTGTAGATATCAATGTTCTCATCTAACTCTCAGCAAGAAAGCAAATATGTTTCTGTCAAGGAGACTCGAGACGTTTAACCAGAGTAAGACCGCAGCTATGATACCCCTCCAGACACAGCTCATGTCAGAGGTCAGACTTTAAGAGCCGCCTCTAGACCCAACAACAGATCACTTCTTTTTTTGGGCATTTCTAGAGTCTGTTTGCTTTCATCTGTTGTCAGGTATTCAACAAAACCACTAAAATGCGCGTAGGCAGTACACTGACGGATGCCGACACAGAGTGGTCGGAATAAACTCTAGTGCTGGGACGAAAAAGCTGAAACGTTTTCAAGTGTTGAAGTATGTAGTATTATTAGTGTTACTCTTTAATTACATCATAAGTTCTCATCTGTCTCACTGTGACACAGTATCAGGTGTGATGTCTCACCTCACACCCTCCATTGGGCCTATTGTAGGTACCTGCAACCCCCTACCTCTCACAAACACCCATACTCTGTTGAGATATGTGTTGTAATATATTTAAGATCGACCATATTTATTCTCTATTGACTTGTAGATATGTTTGATTTGTTACAATGACTACTAGCGACGGAGGAGCCATTGTCTGGTATGTTTTGTCCGTTGTTGCTAGGTATTTGTAGCATATAACCACTAACTTTAAATTAGGATGTTTCGAATGGTGCTTTTGAACTACTGGAATTACCTCTAATCTCGAGAAGGAAAAGACTGACTTTGGGAATAACACTATCTGCGACAGAGCCGACTCTCTCTTCAGCAGATGTAGCATCTGTCATACTGTATCAGATAAAGCATTGCGTGAGGAAATCTTTGCTTGAGCAGCGCTTAACTCCTCATAAAAGACTTTCACCGTGACCACTACCGCCATTGCAACCATCAAGCAACATAACACGCTGGTACGCTGATGTTAAGCTTTAACCAAAGTGAGAAGATAGATTCGGATGTTGTTGTTTTTTTTTCTTATCTCTGAAAATGCAGCTTGGTTCGATTAAAAGAATAGCCGGAAAATAATAAAAGTCAGTGAGCAGCTAGAAAACCTGGCCGTCGTCAGATTTTATGATGGCCAATTGTGCTATGAGGTCTGTATCAGAAATCTAAAGAATACTTGATGCACTATGTGCCATAAATTTTGTAGAAATGTAATCCTGTTTGTTTGTTGTTGTTGTTTGTAATAACCGTTAAGATTTGTAACTTATGATATATGTGTATTTTTTAATATTCATACTTGAACTGTAAACGGCGTGCTAAATATTGAATGGTCGTTGGGACTGGACGGAGAAACAGTGTACTTGTTTGCCATGCTTTATCCAAAGATGTTTTTAAGAATCATATGTACATACAGTATGTGTGTAGCCTGTATAAGAGAAACAAATGATTCTGGTGCTATGGTTACTAATCATACGATTACTGTATGTCTTGCTACTATACTAATGCTGTTAAAAAATAAGTAAAAATAAAACATGCTTTTCAGCAGACTCCCAAGTTTAGTTTTTATTTATTTTACATTTTTAATTTTTGCACTAGAACCTGCACTTTTTCCAACATTACAAACGTCCAGAAGGTGGGCGTTGAATGTCCGGTAGCATGCCATTACAATTAAAACATCCAGAATCTATTAATCTGTAAACATACGTAGTTGATTAAATGAGTCAAACAGCATGTCCACTACATACCTGTAAGGCAATTTTTCACGATATATGTGTACTGGAGACATGTTGCACTGCATCTGGCCTCCGAAATAGCTGTCATGCCTCCAAATCATGCTCATACGCACATCTGAACACTCCTGAAAGTCACATTTAAGGTGAGCATAGAGAGACGCTTCCTCTTTCGCAGATGTCCGCCACATGTCAGACTTTACATACATACTGTACTCCGAAAGGTCGCGCATCCAAGTTGAAGTAACAACAAGAAAGACTCATTTTTGAGTGAATAACAGAGGCTTAAAAATCCATTTTGTGAGTAAAAATAAAGTCTTTCTTATCAACACATCAGATTTCTCCTCCACCACAGTGTCATTGTGGACAGTCGTAGCTGCATGTGGATCCACTTAGCGGTGCAGGCTGTGTTTCCACAACATGAATTTCTGGAGTTTGGTTCCACTTGAGAGACACGTAAACAGAGCAAATACCTTTAAACCCATTTGTCACTAATGTATTCTTGAGATGTGGATACAGTTGAGGCTGTTGACTAACCGATGACTCATCAAATAGTTATGTCAAATCGAAGTGTGAGGTGAGTACCCTGTTTCATTTTCAAACCTCACAAAGAGGTGGAAGGTGCTATTTTCGAGGAATTATGTCACCAAAATGACTCTGTCATGGAGGTGCAGGTACTTCAGGAAAGGCAAACTGTTTATATACAAGCCACTTCTCCTGGGCTCATTGCACTAGCTAGATAGCTTTGTGCATTAAATGAAAACAGATACTGCGGTCCCTCAAGAGCTGCTTTGATTTCCTGCCAGACGCCTGCCTTGGTTCCTAAAATCTAATCTCAGGATTTGGAAGAGTCCTAAAGCACGACAGCAACTCCCCTCCAGAGCAGTTTTCCAGTGAAACCAAGCTGTGATGAGGTCCGTCCAGACTCTGCAGGCTATTGACAAGCAGAAAAAAAACGTCTGCTTTCTTGGACTGTTTGTTGTAAGCATAAACCAGACATCTTTAATGGCTGGGCTGAAAAACACAAACCTGCAGGAGAATCCTCATAAAAGACACTAATGATTGATGTTTACCATGAAGCACAGTCTGCTTTGAGGTAAAAGCGCAGACATTCCAGTGTAATCTGCAGCTGCAACCTGCTCTAAAGGGCACATATGCACACAACAATGGTGTGCAAGGACACACTAAAACAACACACCGCAAACTGAATCTGATATGTATGAAGCCTTCAATGCATACCTCCGCATTATGTAGTTTACACAAAGTATGCAAGAGCCACCTTTCTTTTTTAAGTTGGCACTGATATTAAATTTGACATTAAAATATTCAATAAAAGAGCGGCTGCAGTAAAAGAACAGTCCAACCTGCAACTAAAGCACATCTATGAAACTTTAATTGTAGAGACAGGCTGCCAGTGTCAATCCAGTGACCTAAAGAAATATGTTTTTTCCCTTAAAAAAGGGTAAACAGTGACCCCTACTGTCTATAGAAATGCACCACATCAACTGACTAAATACTTCCACAGTCACCAGGGCAGCTTTATTGGTCATACACACAAACAACCCATCCATTTGTACACACAGAGAGAGTACACTATGAGTAGTGTGAAGCCATATAAGAGCAGTTTGGGGGTTAGATCCTGAAGCAGTGGGGGATTCAAACAAATCATCTTCTAATCTGCTTCTCTAACTACAGCTACCCATATAGTGTGGCCTTTTATGTCAAATATGTTGTGTTCTTTTAGGCTTAGAGTCTAGTGAAAGGAAGGGAAAGGTTTTGTTTTTTGGATTTTTAGGAACTAAAATCTAATTCCTAGTGCTTCTAGGATATCCAGAATCATCATCAGGATTTCTCCTTCAAAGAAAAAAGAAATGGACTGAAAGAAACTGCAAAAACACTGTCACCTGTTTCCTCTGCATAACTGTTCTGTTCACAGTGGTTTACACTGCCTGGCCAAAAAAAAAAAAAAAAAAAAATGTCGCCACCTGGATTTAACTAAGGAAGTAGATACGAGCCTCCTATTGGATAATTACTGCATGGGTGATTATCTTTCAGCTGGCAACAAGTTATTTAACCACAACTGATGCAATGAGTAGCTTCTTATTTGTTAAACAACCACACTAAGAGACACATCCCGTGGTCGTGGCAAAGATGTTCGTCTGTTTGAGAAGGGTCAAATCATTGACATGCATCAAGAACAGGAAACATCTAAGGAGATTGAAAACACTACTAAAACTGGGTTAAGAACTGTCCAATGTATTATTTAAAAAAAAAAAAGTGGGGAAACATCGTCTGTGGGGAAACATCGTCTATGGGGAAGAAATGTGGTCCGGAAAAAGTCCTGATAGATCGTAATCGGTGATCAAGCGCTTGGTGAAATCAAATTGAAGAAAACCAACAGTAGAACTCAGGGCTATGTTTAATAGTGAAAGTAAGAGCATTTCCATACGTGCAGTGCAAAGGAAACTCAAGGGATTGGGACTGACCAGCTGTGTAGCCTTAAGACAGCCGGCAATCAGTGAGGCTAACCAGAAAAAAAAAGCTTCAGTTTGCTAGGGAGCACAAAGATTGGGCTCTGGAGCAATGGAAGATGTGGTCTGATGAGTCCAGATTTATCCTGTTCCAGAGTGATGAGGCCATCAGGGTGAGAAGAGAGGCAGATGAAGCGATGCACCCATCATGCCTAGTGGGGGCAGTGCTATGATCTGGGGTTGCTGCAGTTGCTCAGATCTAGGTTCAGCAACATTATGTGTCCAAAGAATGAGGTCAGCTGACTACCTGAATATACTGAATGACCAGGTTAACCTGTAATCAGAGGGGGAACAACAGAATATTAGAGTGTGTGACCTTATTCTTTTGGCCTGGCAGTGTATCTCTATAAGGTGTACTGAGGACATCTTTTTGTACATGTGTTGGTGGTTTTGGACTTCAGCCTAAAAGACCTGTTGCTGTTGAAAAAGACACTCATCTGCTGATAATTATCAATGACCCCATTTGAGTGAGTCATTGGTCCACGAACAACACCAACAGACTGATCCTGGATCATCTTAACAAAATCAGTGAAAATCTTTCACAAAAAGACTTCAGTGAGTACTCATCTATAAAAAGGTTTAGAAGACAAACTCAGGCAAGAGGCAGGGGTACACCCTGGACAGGTCGCCAGTCCATCGCAGGGCAAACACACAGAGACAGACAACCATTTACACGCACACCTACGGACAATTTTGAATCACCAATTATCCTAATGAGCATGTCTTTGGATGGTGGGAGGAAGCTGGAGTACCCAGAGAGAACCAATGCAGACACAGGAAAAAGCAAATTCCACACAGATGGATTCAAACCGGTGACCTTCTTGATGTTTTCATTCTGATGAATAATGAAGGTGTCTTGTTGTTTTGTAAAAATAAATGTCATCACAATTTAGCTGATTATAGTACACAGTTTTGCACAGTTGTGATGGAGCTGAGCTGGTGTGGATTTGGTTCACTGTGAACTCTTTAAGGCACCGTCACTGCTCACCAGTAGGTGGCGGTAAAGGATTAGAAAACCACGAACCCCCGAAAAAAGACTCAATAAAGAGCAAATGACAGACTTATAAATGATAAAAATTTACCATCTGGAATGTATTCTGACATCTGTGCTGACGCTTGCGTTACTTGAATGAGAATGAACAACCAAGTTTTCATTGCATGATCTCTGTTTTGTGCATGCATGTGTTGTAAGTGTTGTTTCTCTATGCAGCAGGACTGTAAGCATGTACTTCTGTATAAACAGCAGTGAGTACAAACATCCAGTTTCCTGGCTCAGCAGTCCTTGGGAAAAGTGAAAGTTACTGTAGTCAGAGGAGGCTGTTTAAGCTAGCTCAAATCCTTGTATACCTCACACATACACACTGACCTCCCTCCCACCCCTCCTGCACACACACACACACACACACACACATTTATCCTATAGTGGAACAGTTGGCCTTGAACAATATCAGTTTCATCCTCTGATGCGCCGTGTCTGCTTCAAAATCCGTGGAAACCACACACGATTAAGCAGTTATCTCTACTGCCAACTGCTCTATCAGTAGTAGTTTGGGGGTAGGTGCTGTTGGCGCTTTGCCTTACGGGCATTACAGACTGCTGTCAGAATGGCTGCCAGCGCTTTTGAAGGAAATCATATCAGCTTTGACTTTAACTGGCTGAGACTGAATGAGGTCATTTTGGGGTATTGTGTTACATGTCTAGAGTGTCCATTTTGTAACAGCTGCATGCGATGTGTGGGGGACTGCAGCCTTGGTCCAAAGCTGACCACCTATTCAGCACTCAAGGCCGGGTGGTATGCTGTCAGAAACGGGCATAGTCCAACTGACGGAGGTATGGCGGCGGTTGTGGGGGTGTCAGACCTCTGGGGTCTGCAAGTATGTGCCAATAGTCCATGTGAACATGTGGCGTGGTGAAAAAATGGACTTGCGCTGTTTGATCCGTGAACATGGGACTCCAGCGTGAATCACACATTAAGGCCAGCAGTGAACAGAACACACACTCACTGAAGAATTTCCACAACAGGCCGCACTTTGTGGCCATCGTTGTAGTTAATGCACAACATTTGCTGCAAACACAAAGCTGCAGTTCTCAGAGTGGAGCAGCCATAAAAGCCTGCTGACGGTCATTTAGGAAATGCACACATTATGACCAGTGGCAGTGTTTTTGTTGTCGAAAATACTTTCCCATTGTAAAACTTTAGCCCGTTAAGCAGCCTGGAAAACGTTACCCCATGTCAGCATAGTTAGAATGAATGAGGCAAAGGCCAGACACGGCCAGAGCTGTGAGTTGAGGTCGGCCTTTTGTGTGTGAGGCTAGCAAGACTCTCCATAACAGCAAAGAGCTGGGGGGTGGGGGGCTAATTATTTTTAACAGCTTAACACTCCAATCAAATGAGCTTTCTGGAGATTTTTACACACTGTTGTGGCTCACGTCACCAGGGTATAATAAACCTCCTAACAGAATGTCCCCTTTGTTCTCATGCATCTCATACAGTACAGCAGTACGCTCACACCCGTCCTGTCATGTGATGGCACAGAAAACAGACCATGCAAGCACCTGGAATTCTTGCGGCTTCAGCATGTCGAGGATTTGATGCTGTGTGTGAAAGGGAAACAACGTTCTGAATGTGTCCTACAGAAATGTCTCCAAAGCAAATGAAAAAGATGTTCACGGAACGGATTCTTGTCAGAGTAGCTCAGAATAGATGATCTCCACTTTTCCATACGCTATTGTTCTCCTGCTGCAGAGACGAGTTGATGTCTCAGACTTAAACTGACTCAGTGAGTAATCCCCACTGTAGAAACACAAAGTTTTTGCTAAATAGAAAAATGCATTAACCCTAATGTTTTGTTTGGGGTCTTGGAGAACGCTGGTCCACTGTGACAGCTCAAATGTAATCCTTAACATTGCTTTATCACATGAATACTCATAATTTTGGGCTAATTATATGTTCCACATGTCCAACTGAAAACGGTGCATCACTTCTCTTTTGGGTGTCAGCGAAACCAGATGTAAAACTAGTTTTGTGAGCTCTGTCTGTGATTGATGATGACAGACGACGTGTACAGTGCTACCCCATGACCTACATTAATTCTCTGAATTCCTGTCATTGGAGTTTATAGTTTGTTTAGCAGAGATCCAGCAAACAGTTTGTCTGAATGCAAATAGCAAATCTATACGTGACCCCATTACTGGTTTGTAAATGGAATTATGGGGAACAAAACAAATAATTATTTGTGTACCTGACAATGTTGCATGAAAGAATAATATAATCTTCATGTGTGGGAGGTGTTTAGAGTGTGTCTGGAATATTAATTAGAGGATGTTCGTTGAAAACTTACAAAGTGGCTTTGCTTAATACGAGCCAATGAAGGCACTGTTGCCCTCAAGTATGCACTAACCTGCAATTTTACTGCATGTGTTCAAATACCTAAAGCGGTTAACTGGAGAAGAAAAGGCAGAGGGAAACAAAGAGTGTATCAGTGTGATCTCACAGTGGTAGGTAAGAGCATTTGGAAGTGATTTATGTTCTGTTTTGCACTGATCCATAACCCAGCATTTGACAGGGTTAACTCACATCAATCACCTCTCTGAAGGTCCACTGCGCTCAGAACTCCCTTGTCTCTGTGCTTCGCTAAATGATAGGTTCTAGTTTCTTGCACCGAAGAGAAATGCAGACGAGGTCTCTGCTATCAAGGGAAGATACAATCTCGAGACAAGAGGAAAGTGGGAATTTCCTAGACACGTAATAGTCTCGATGCACGCTCTGTCAATGGCACTTAATGGGAAAAAAAACACTTCTGCTGTGATTATTAATCATCCCATCTTCACATGAGGGTGAGATCAAGATTGACCCACAAGAAAGCCCTTGTTTGGTCCAGCCATTCATCCTTCAAAAGGCCCCTAAACCTTCAACAACGTCCTTCCTCCAAAATATCTCCACCCCTGTGTCTACCTGTTCTAATTAACAGCCAGTCCACTTGTGGGGCACGTTTTCCTGTCTGGCTTACAGACAGTCTGTGTGTGTTTGGGTGGGTATTGTCTGTGTGTAAGCCTTTGTGTTTGATTAGGGTATGCCCTTCAAACACACTCAAATGTGCCCACAATCTCACCCCCACCCTCCACTCCGCCACTCTTACGGCTAGTCTATGAGCGTGGCAAGAAGGCCACTCATTCCAGTCTGAATCATTGTGATAGGGCTACTCAAACACACAACGCCACTTCACTAGACCAGTACCGTGGTCAGTGATAAGCTTTTAAGCTCTCCAGGTTCCATATTTTATAATAGAGAATACTTACATTTAAATGTACTCATATCAGTGAAGCAGCAGTCAGTGATTTGAGGAGAGAGAACAAAGATACTGATTAACCACATTGGCAATGGATGGCTCCTGAAGTGTCTGGATTTGCCACCCATGTCTGGACTGTTTAAGACCACTGTCATTTTATGTGCTTTATTGTTTTAGTCCCACAATCTAAAGTCTTGCATTCAAAGCAATTTGGGTGGCTCTCAGCCCCCCGGTCCATTGGTTTCAAGCCACTTCTTGACACTGCAAACAATAACGCTAATCTGGAAGACTGAAAAACAGCACCTCTTGCACCATAGAAAAATGTGGGCAAATAAAAGCAGCACTTAGAATGATCCAAGATTTTCATGACACCTTAAAAAAAGAAAGGAGGCTTCCGAAACAATCATTTCAGGCATGGATGATTAACTTCATGCCTGGATACGAGTTAAAACTGTAGATGTGTAAACAGTCACAGATTGAAAAAGAAAGGAGGTGTGGAACATGGATCCCTGCCTTTTTTTTTTAATCACCGCAACTGCCTGCCTTGATAAGTCTTCAGCTCACCGAAAGAGATCTGGTAACTCTCTGTCAAGACAAAGTCTTTTTCTTTCACCAGTAATTGTGTTTTCAGTAAATGAGGAGTAAACCAAAGTGCTGGCTCCATCATGTATTCCTCTTTCATTTATTTCACAATAGTTCTGATCAGTCTTCCTGCTGTACTGAAGCGTCTCCGTACTGTTTTCAAAGGAACTGATAATTCAAGCCTTGACCAGAGCATCCTACCTTGTTCGCATTTTAAACGTAGACCGTTTGGGGTGAACTGTAATGTGTCATTTAAGAAAGATTCGGGAGCTTTTCACACGTTAGAACGACAGCAGGATCTATTCAGTCCTAACACTCCATATGGTAGCTCAGCTCAACGACATACTCTACCCAGCTGCTTGCGACACGTTTACTGGCACAGAGTGCGCCGTCAGTGGCCACTTTAACCAGGCAGTCTGTCAGTCGCCATAAGGATGAGACGACTCAGATTAATTGGCCCAGAAGACTTGTTAGACACATGATTTGGTGTCTTCCTAATTAGACGGTCACGCTTCAGTGTTAAACTTTGAATACTCATTCATGGCTTTGTTCACCAATTACAGTGATTCTGGCAAAGAACCATAATAGGCCTGTGCATATTTTCTATTTTTTATTTCTCTTGAGTAAAGGTAAATACACTTTTAGGCTTATTGTGATTCTTTTGTTTTACCCTGGGTTTTTCCGCAATTCTCTCAACCAAATGGTCTCCATGGCTGCAATAAATAACCTGCACACACACCACAGAACTTTTTTTTCAGAAGTTCTTATCTATTTTGATGATAAAATACTTTTCGAGGCAGTTTTCCAGTATGAGGCCAGAGCAAACGGCGAGAGAGCTTTTCAAACATGTTTGAAGAAACCGAGGCCACACAGAGAGACCGCTGGAGTGTTGCTCCGATGCTTTGTTAGATAGGCACGCCATAGCCAAAGCAAAACCTTGTGTTGGTAGCCCTCCGTCGCACCTTTACACCTCTCTCATCTTGAACTATTGTTGCATGGCCCTTCACTGATGTGCCATTATCCCCGCGTGAATCCACACATACACAATACAGCTTAAGGGATCCTTTTCTCTGGGGGGAGATAGGCCCATACACCAAGACAAAGGCTTCAAATTATCCATGTTATCTCTTCTGGGTGTTCCTCTACAGGCATTACAGCTATCTGGCAGAATCATCTTAAATGCTTATGGTCTACATGTCAAAGCAAAAAATCTTATTGTGCAAAATGTACATCACAAGCAGCTGGGTGTTGATTTTTTTCTTCTTCTCCTTCTGCCAGGTTGTAATTTCATGTTGGCACTCACACATTATATCTCCAAGAATGTTACAGAAATGTTTGATGTTTGCATGAATGTTGAGTCTGTGCACACAAGATGCTTATTAGAGCAGAAGGTGGAATTTTTCTTCCATCTGATTTATATCAGGTGCAAGACCGTGGACGGGCAATTTGGCTGATAGAAGCATTTTTATTATAGAGTTCTGCTTTTAGTGGAAATGATAGGTGTGTTTGGCAGCATTTGCGGCCTGGAGTTTACCCTCTTTCTTTTGTCTACAGCTGATTATCCTGGAATGTTTGTTTAGACTCATCCCCTGTGTGGGAGCATCACCTGGAATCTGTAGCAGCGCCTAAGATGAAGAGCTCTGAGATTACACCAGGTGAGGGACAACAAACAAGACAAGATTCCTGTAAGGGATCCTTCAACCCGCTGCTGACATCTCTCACATGATCAAAACACAATAGAGATGACACTTGAGGAAGCAACTCTAAATGTAAGTAAAAACACACACTTTATCCAGTCCTGATTGTAAATACTCAGACAACCAGGAGCATTATGATTTCTGCACCACTGGTTGCATGAACCCATTTCACATTTGTAGAGGATGGCCCATACACACTTTGTGATCATTTCAGTGCATGCTCATGCTACTACTTAATCCACTTTAAAACTATGAATATGATCTGAAAAGTCTCACGCAGGGTTGTCTGAGTTAGAGCTGATGTCAGTTGCAGCACTAATGTGCTTGGGAATGATTGTGAAAATAACACAGCCAGGATTTAGGTAGGCTTAAGACAGTTTAAACTTAACAGTTTTAGGGATTTCTTTGCAATTTTACCTGACACATGAGGTGCACATGAGGTTTCTAACTGCGCTGTAAGCCGTTTATTTTTATCCCTAACTGGCACCAAAAATATAACATTATGTGCTTCTCCGCGCTAAAAGGATGGACTTGGGAAAAAAGGGAAGGTTTAAGGTGGATCATGTTGCAGATCCAAGGTTTTAGTCAGACCAGAAACGAGAAAATAAAGGACAAACATTACGTCTGTGTTGCGTCTACTGTCGTATTGTATTGTGTATTTTCTTTACCAAATAATGCAGACAGGTAATAATTAGCTTATAATATTAGAAACTACCACATGTACCAGGTGTATAGACCCGAATGAGCTAGCCGAGTTGTTGGCTGGTGCTTCTCTAGCTACCTGTGTTGTTGTTTTAATGCACAACTCAGTCTACTTTAATCCAACATGACATTCACACCTCTCTAATTAGTTTCAGATATGATTTATTTTCTAAAATGTTGTGTTAAACAGAAAACCCTTGTTAGTTAACTGATATAATTGTTTGTAGTAGCTTCTTCAGTACTGAACCGAAGCTCGGGTGACTGGTGAAACATCTTCTCAGAAAACTCTACAAGTCCAGTTGCCTTTATGAAAAGGCGGTCACATCTGCTGGCGGTCACATCTTCTGCACAAATCTGTAACGTCACCAGGACCTCAATATTTCAGATAGGTCGGTACTGGTACTCACATACATTATTCTTAACCCGCAAATACACCATATGCCGCTTTTAATGTCTGTGTAATAGCAAGCTATTTTTAAAACGTCTTCTGACAGCGGTGGTGTTCTGTATCGTGTCTGTTGACCATGGTGCTGTCACACCGCTGCCCCGGCTACAGCAGTGCCCCGGTCTAAAGGGCCGTTCCTTTCCCAGCTTTTTTTCTTTTCACACGCCAGCCACCACGGCTCAGAGCAGCTGCTGAGGCACTGGAATGAAATGATATTTGTTCTACTCACTGTTGATATGGTCTGAGCATTAATTCTGTCCATCTCTTCTTCCCGTACGACCTCCACATCTCATTTCCTGAAAGCATAATGTGGTATCAAAATGATTCTTACATGCATTCCTCTCCGGAGCAGATTCCAAACTTGAGATCCAGCCACCAATTTCTCGTAAGGCTGCAGACTTGGTTTTAAGGTAATAATGGGAAATGTATCGAGCAATCACTGGAGCCTATCAGGTCACATAAACCTCTCCAGCAAAACATTTCAAACAATTTAATGACTCCCATTTCTCAAAACACTTGCAATCAAGAGTTTTAACACATTCTCTCTGTTTACAGAGACAAAATATTACTGAAACTAGAGAGATGTGTGGGCCTGTCTGTCACTGTGCACTTTCTCAAGTCTTGGCCTTATTGACACGAAAATGTAATTTTCCACATGCTTATGAGTGCTTAGTCTTTATTGCAGTCAGTGTGGAGAATGATGACTAACACAGATGTAAGGAAGGGGAGAAATACTTGAAACTGTTGCAGGGTCACTTTACAATCTTCATGTCTATCTTATGTTTTTACATAAATGTAGCACCAACTTCCAGGTTCCAGGGCTGGTTTGTAAACTAAAAAGTTTAGGAAACTGTGGCTTGATTAACCATGACTTTTTCTCTCCTGGTTCAGGTGTTACATTGTTGGAGGGGCTTTAGCTTGGCTGGCTTAATGGATCCATTTGAAAAAGATGAAGGCCGTCCTAAAAACTGCAGTTCCTCAAATAGCCAGTCGAGGCTTAAAGCTACTAAAGTGAGTCTTCCCTCACAGAACCTCATGTATTTATGTTTATTGCCTAGTACAGAAATAAATGCTAAATGCTAAATAATAAAATAAATGTCATTATATCAAGACTTAAAGTCACACATAAGTAAGGACACGTGAGTTTTGTGTGACAGGTGGTTGCCATCTCAGGTTGCCAGTGTCATACACCTGCCTCAGCTCCACTCATGCCTGACCACGGACCATATCAGTGTTTGTAAAGGGTTAACAAAAACCATTCTGCTATCATTAAAAATCAGTGCAGCCTGATTCCTCAGCAAACTGGTGAAACGCCCACAGACTGTACAGAGCTAGTCCACACATTGAAAGAACTATGTGAGAAAAAAAAGTGTGAGGCGTACAGATGGCGCAGAAAAAAATAAAAAGACGTGTTGACAGATACTGTGAAACTGATGTTTACTGTGACATTTGAAAAAGCGTTTAACACCATTTTAATGCAGTCCTCTGAAACGTTCGGCGAGAACACAAACTGAGCCTTCTCACGGCGTTCCGCGCTGAAAGACTTTTACAAGCTGTTACTGTAAACAACATGGAATTCTGTGACATTATATCACCATTTGACTTTTAAGAGTAATAGGCCACGGTGCTTTTTCAATAAATTGGAGGCTGATTGGAAGATCGTGGCTTCAGCTAACTCGGTGCGCTGTACATCCGTAGAGGACTGAGGTCAGAGAGGGCTAAGTTGGCTCAAGAATGCTAATGGGTCATAATCATCTCTGTATTTTCAGACAAATCTGATGGAAAAATGCCCACTGCACTGGCTGACCGCTGATGTCCTGATTTGTACTTTCCCCAGACTTGGCAGCCCCACACAACAAGAGAACTTTAATAAGAATGATCTGACATGAGTATAAATACTTTCCATGGGTAATTGACCCTTTTCCTGGACACACACACACCAAGATCAAAAGGGTATATCCTCTGGACTCCAAGAGCCACTGATTAAACACATTTCAGAAGTATTTCCCTTCCATTTCAAGGGTAGATCAGACATAGGCACATGCGATGTGTTTCATTAAACTGTATCATTAAATATTGTCCCGAGTGTGTACTGTAATTGAGGGTGCAGTATGTATGCACATTGTGCATGCGTGTTGCTTTATCTCTGCCTGTGAATATGCTACAGAAGTTTTGCTGGTGAGGGGAAGTGACGTGGGCGGCTGCTACTCAAGTCTTTTCTTGAGAAACATTGAGGCCGAGATGAAGAAAAGCAGAAAAAAGGGGGGCATTGTTCCAGCAGCAGATACCAGCTTTGCTGCCAAATCCCTGCCGGCTGGACTGAAGATTTCCGCCATGTAAAGAGAGCAGGAGCTGAACAGGACCTGACAAAAGATGACATTGGCTTGTAAGTTTTAGGCAATGCCGCTCAGGGGGATTCCATTATGTGGCTGTCACACAGCATTAGGCGAGACAGCAAACACTTTCATGTGTGGATTACCATTTACCCATTGGAGATAATAGATATTTGCCTTGGCTAATCCATTTCTCTATTGATTTTTTTCCCCCTTTAATAACTTCTCGCAAGCAAGCAAATTTTAATAAGTGCAAGAATGCTGACATGTAAGAAGCTGGGACAATGGCCCGTGTTTGACACAGATAAGCTGCTTTTCCATGCAAATATGGGACACAAGATCATTTCTGACAAGTTTATTTATTCCAAAAACCAGATACAGTAAGCATACAATGGAGCAGCTTAAAATATTCATTCAGTAGTATGAGTAGAAAAGTAGGTCAGAAGGCTATATTTGTTATCTTTGAAGAGGTCAGGACACTTAAGCTGTTTTGTCCATTACTAATATGAGACATAGTTGTTCCATACAAATGAATATATACAGAATATAGTTTTTTTCTATATATTATTTTATTTTTTAAAGGAATAGTCATGCAAAGATGAAAACTAATAAACGAAGCTGTGCTAACAAATGCTGCATATCAAAAGCCTCATACAGTTTGTGTACACTACTTATACACTGCAAACCTATATATAGTAAAACATATAATACACACACACACATATATATATATATATATATATATATATATATATATATATATATATCTTACAGCCAAAAGTGTATTATTCTGAAGTTGAAACTACACAATTTCTTTTTGCTTGAGAAAAGCTGTCTTTAAAATTATTAGCCTTTACTGCAACAAACAAGATTCGGTACATATGTCTGCAGTACATCTCCAGGTTTCTCAGGTCTTTACATTGTACTTTTAGGCTGAAGCCAGTGAACTTGATGATGGATACTATTTTATGGGGAAAAAATGTAGAATTTCACCGGCCCTGTCCTTTAACACATTAAAGCAACAATTTTACACAAAAATCTCTTATTCGGTCGGGAAATGTCATTGTACATTTAGAGATAAAGCTGCCCTAATAGTTTAACATTAACAAAGATTTTGTTTCTTCAGATCCTACCTCCCAGATGCACTGCACCAACACATGGATATACTGTATCTATATCACATAAGTGACCAATTAAAAGTACAGACAAGATTTTTTTCGAAACTTTGTCCTTCATGTTATCAAACTAACTTGGTAAGCTTTTGATAAGAGATGACAGCACGTTCAGATGCTTGGCGTCAGGGCGTTCTTGGTCCTCGGCTTTGGAACTGGTGAGGGTTGTTGTCCTTCAGCTGCTACCGATAGCTCGTGTTCAAGCTGAACTCTTGGTGAAGGCTGAGGACTCGGGGGTGTATATTTCTCCGTGAGGTGCATAGTCTCGTAGACTGGGCTGGTAGAGTCAGGTACTCGCTTGCTTACAGAAACTGTCCTTAGCTCCTCTTTATTCCTACATTTCATCTGGTCTTTATTGCGCCTGTGTCTGCAGCATAATACAATGATAATGATGAGCAAAACCAAAATCAGACCTGCTGCTCCCGCTAGCACTGTCACAACTGTTTGGTGTGACAAACAGAGCAGTGGTGGATTCTTACAGGCTGGAAGAACAGTGTCGCTACTCTCCGAGCTGACTTTGTTTGCCACACTACATGTGAAGTGGCTGCCAACTTGGAGGGGAAGAGATAAACTCAGCGTTTGTCTTTTCTCTCCCGTTAAAACCTTCTGATTCAGTGCCCATGAAAACTCCAAACCCTGCGGTTTGTCCACGTGGCAGTTAAGATTAACACTCCTCAGCGTGGATTCACAGACATAAGTGATTCGAGGTTTTGATACCTTGTTCAACACAAAGAGATGGCCAGTCCATGTTTTAGCTACAGTACCATTGGCATGCAGGACTTTTGCTTCGTACAACCCTGCACTCGAAAATGCCAAGTTTCTTAACAAAAAAGATCCAGTTGTAGAGATGTCCGTTGATTTGCCAACAGATACTCTCCCGAGCTGTCTGTAGAAAATGATCGTGTTGTTATGACTCCATCTCAGCACATGCAGGTTTGTCAGTTCTTTGTAGACAAAGGGCAAAGTGAGACTCTGCTGCCCAACTACAGCGTAGAAATCATTGGTGTCCTTATCTGCTGCTGAGAGGTCGACGAATCCCAACAGAGCAATAACACCAAGGGTGGCAGTAAAACGCGCCATGATGTGCAGAAGAATGTCCTCTGGGTAGTCCAAGAGATCCTCGCTGACTTTTGTCAAAAAGCGGTGTGTAGACAATTTCCAACCCCTTAGAGATGCAGCCCTGTCAGAAAGAGCTTTGACATATGCAACCCAGAACAAAACTGGCACATAAACAACAGCCCTTTAAGAGAAGTGAGTCTTGCGGAGACAGGAAAATATTAGGCAAGCGTCTACTTTCAGTTCTCCAAAGATGTCTTAAGTGTAAAAGTCATGTGGCATTTAACACGTCCCCATTACGTGGTTTCAGTACGTAATTCAGCATAATATTTCCAAGTGTGACTTGATGACAGAAGAACTGTGGTGAAACCATCGTTCAGAAATTTGTCTCAAGAGGCTTCCCAAAGTCTAGATAATGTACAACTCTGCTTGTCCTTACATCCCCAGTAATGGAAACTAGAAAAATAAAACAATTTACGGTACAGACAATATAGTTGACTAAATCAATACTTGCATGATTTTATGACAACCGGTCAATAGCTAATATACTATATGAACAACTCATTCAGGGTATAACCAGCTTGATATGTGTTCTGTAAAGAGAATGCAGCCGGCTATACACAGCATTATTTTTCAGAAACTTAATAAACAATGTATATTAAGTTAGTGAAACAATATGACAGAAGCCCCAAGATTTATCGCCAGCCGGATATTTCCCTCCTGGCTTTTGCATTATTTATCCTGGTTATTGATTTTTTTTTTTCCTGACAGAGAATACAGATGACTTTTATTTGTCTTGCCTAAATTGGTTTAGTCACGGCTGCCCTTTCTAATAAAGCAGCTGAATAATGAGAGGCCGCAGCGTCATGTAAATATCAAATGCTTTTGTTTCGGTGGCTTCAGTTGAAAAGCTCAGCTAGCATTCATTCATTGATATTCTGTACCCATGCGTTCCTGTTAATGGTCGCGGATCATCGGGTGAGAGGCGGGGTACACCCTGGACAGTGTATCGCAGGGCTAACACAGAGAGACAGACAACCATTCACACGGCCAATTTAGAATCACCAGTGAGAGAACCCACGCAGACACAGGGAGGACATGCAAACTCCACACAGAAAGGCCCGGTTGGCCCATGGATTCGAACCCGGCGCCTTCTCACTGTGAGGCATCTGTGCTAACCACCTCCTCACTGTGCCGCCCAAAAGCTCAGCTATACATTTTGTAGTAACAATGTTGAATATTGTCAGCAAATCTTTTTGAGACAGGATTTTATATTTAACGGAACCCAGTCATCTCCTGACCTCATTTGGCTCAGTGGTTTTTAATCAAACAAGTCTCCGAGTGGCACAGATCTTTAGCTAATTTCACTTTCCTTTGGCTTTCAATTTGGTACGTCTGAAAATGTGCTGGCATTTTTACTTGTCATTAAATAAACAATTAGTCCTAGAGACGCAGCCTGATCATAATAATCATGTCAGCTTTCTGTAAATCCCCTGCAGCAATTCCAGTAAACCAGAGACATTGTTCAGTTAACATTCAGAAATACCCGTCATTCCTTATTTCGTGCCATCTATAACGCTCCCGCTTCAACTGTGTTGGCTCGAGCCGTACTGGGATGAGTTAATTTTGCACCCTTCAACTATAATTTTGCACAATTAGCAGTGATTCACCATCTTTCTGTAACTCTCAGCACCTTCAAAGATACCCACAGTGAGAAGAACACCTGTTTCTTTTAGTTTCACCGTCATTACACTTTTTCCTACCCTGAGGGAATCGATTGATGTAAAATGTTAGCTATTCGAAGGGGGCGTACTGCGTGCTGAATGCAATGAATTCCTTTTTAAAAATGTTGTAAAGATTATATCTCTAAGAATTTTCCTGCCAGCCCAGCGTGCAAATAGGAACATATGTGCACGTGTGTGTGTGTGTGTGTGTGTGTGTGTGTGTGTGTGTGCTGAATTGGAAGCAGCAGGTTCAAAGACACAGCTAAAAAAAGGCAAGCGGACACATGGTACCCTTGTGTTTTATATCATAGCTGACATGAAGCAAAGAAGGTGCCTGTTCCACCCCTTTTTGACCACTGCCTGCAATAGTTCACCTGCCAACAAAAACGTTGGGGGGAAAAACTGTAATGCAGTGAAGGTTTTCATCTGGAAGAGTTTCATGACCCAGCTTTTTACATTAGCACCCACTGCAGTTTTGTCAGCAGCACCAGAAAAGTATCAGTGATCAAGTGCACAAACACAACTGTGAGAAAATGTTTCACCTGCAATGTCTGTCTTGGGCTGCTGTTAATAAAACACGCTAGAAACTGTGGATCTTTTGGTATGTATGTCCCAAAGAGCCACACTGTTGGTCACGTATCATTATGAACACTCTTAAAGCTGAAAGTCAGCACCTTGACCTTGCAACATATGTTCCCTTTCAAACTTAATGTGCTGGAGTAGAGCCAAAACAATGAAAAACATATCACTGGCCTAATACTTACAGACTGCACTGTATGAAGATAAATCCTGGACATATTATTTGTGGACGTTCGTGGCATGGCTCCATAAAAGCTAAATCAAACTCTGTCTGTATCCAGTTACACAGCAAATGTTTTTCCCAGTCACAATCTAACAAAGCCGGTCTTCTCAAAGCTGCATCTCAGAGTTCCTCTGTAAGAGAAAAGTTTTAGAAGTCATTAACAGGAGACTTAGGTATTGTGATTATTTTTACTGACAGATACATAAGTAATGAGACTATTTTAATGGCATGATTTGCAAGGTTAAGCTAGGTTGGACCAGAAGCTTGTGTCTGGGACTGTGATCATATCCATCTGTTACAGTTGTCCAAGAAGCTAACTGTACTGATTAATTTCACTTCTGCTCTGCACATTCGCTGTTTCCTGACCTTGTCCCATCTGCAGAGGTGTTTCCTCATACTATGAATGTCAGAGGAAGTGTGCTGCAGTGAAGACACACCAGTGTCTGATGACATAATGACCTAATGTGACACATGTTGAGGGAAGAGTGCAGGGGTTCAGCAACAAAAAAATTTTTATTTTCAAATTATTGAAGCAAACTGTGCTCTTGAAATCTGAAACAGACTCTGTTATTATTAATAAATATCCTGGGCATTCCTAATGTATTTACTGCCATTCTAACAACTGCAATCATTGCCAAGGACAAAGTGTTCCCCTTCAGTACCTATGATTTTATGCAAACAGTACCCACTGTGCTTGATGTCAGATCAAACCAACTGTTTCTTCTTCTTTTGACATGCCCTCTTAATTGGCAACACAGTGAGGTCTGAGTACACCAGGCGTGGGTTAATTGGCCTGAGTTGCTGGTCCCTCAAGCTCCGGGACAGGGAGCCCGTCTGCCTAGCTGATGTTTAATTCAGGGGCCCAGATGGAGGTGTAACAGCCTGGCTGTGAGATTCTCGACTCACACTCTCACCAGACGTGGCTGAGACTCTGTAAGGCCCTGGGGGTGGGGGGTGAAGGGGTCTGGATGGCCCCTCCTACTCTCAAAGGCAATGTAATCTGGGGGACAGGGGTGTCACTCTGAGCCAAGTGTTAGAACACTGAACAAAGGACACGGTCAAACCAACATTTATACTGGATGGATCACTTAGCAAGGTGGTTTCCCAGCCTTATTTCTGGAAACGTTTAGCATACTTGTATCTAACAAATGCTAAACTTGACAACAAGGCTTTAGTGAGAACCACAAAGCAGAGAACACCTTGTGTCAGTCTCTCCTATGACCTTTGTCCACCCTCAATATCACACCACAGGTTGGAGATTATATACAGTCTATGGTTGGGACTGATTCATAACAAATTAGCAAAACAATGTATATATGAGGAGCCTTGGCATAACATGGCGCTATCATAATGATACGTTTGTGCTTGAAAATGCTCTTGGCAGTGGGGACATTTGAGAGAATGGTGCAATTGGAAGCCCTTAAGTCTTTAAAGTCATCTTTAAAATTGTTGTGAATGCTGTTACTCTTCTACAGAAACTATTTAGCTGGAAGTTGTTTTCTAGTTCCAGTTGGTGCACGTCTTTGTAGTTGTTGTGATTGCTCCCCGGCTCTGGTGTGGACTTATAAGAGGTCTTCTGCCCTGGAGTTAGAGCGTTCCACACATCTTCATAACAATAAAGGCAGATAAAGGATCTTCCTTGTCCAGGGTAATCCTTCCTCCCACACATTTACATCTAAAATGTTGGCTGGTAAGATACTGAGCTAACCAACTGGCTTCTATGAAACCTGGCTATCAGTCCCTTAGTTAACACATAGTTAAAAATGCCCCAAACGTAATCAATGTGTCACCAAGATTCCAGCAGCTACTTCAGGAGACTGAGCAGGTCCTCCATTGTTCACGGGATGCAGGCATTCTTGAGAAAGGAACACTGATGCCTAAAAATGGCACCTTGCGGAGGTTTTTCCCTGGCAATGTGTGACTGAGAGGTAGATTGTAATGTGCTTTAGATAATAACACTGTATAGCTACAGTCCATTTATATTTTCCCCAGTTTCATGCCTTTACCAGTACCAGTTTTCAACACACTGTCGGTAAGTGTCGATCTTGATCCGATCAAACAGAGTGGGATTAGAGGGGAAGGTATTTTAAAAATGAATTAGTAAGAGGTTGCACCTCCAGACTGCAGATGAATCGAGCCATGTTCATTCATTTACATAAGAAAATCACCACTTATTCACCATTCAGATAGAAACATAATCTCATTAGGCTACAGTTTATGAACACAATAATCTTATTAGCCCCTTCATTTGCATAATGCTGCATAATCCCTTGCACAAATCTATCCCATTAACCTTGTCATTTTGTTTGGATTATACGAGGAGCTCAGTGTTAATGAACAAATGAATCATGGTTCCTATGACTGCAGGTAGAGACAAGGTAACTAATATGCCTGCTCAGAAAGATCTCATGCGTGCAAAGCCTCCGAAGATGGATCCCCGCTCCTGTGTCATGCATGCCTGGAGCACTGTCAGCTAAATCCTGCCGGAAATTGTGCATCCTTTGTTTACCTCCACCTTGGCTACCGTACAGATTTGGTTTGATTTTTTTTTTTCTATCCCTATGCAAGGACAGAATGGACAGTTTGTCTTGTTTTTCTTAGCATGAGTCATTTGACTTGCACTTTTACTCTGCCGCCAGAACAAGTCCTGCAATGAGAAGAAATCTTTCACTCTGAAAATGTCAGCTTTTCTAATGTAATGTGTGTAGATCTGTCGAAGTGAAAAATGTTGAAAGGAGGAAGTACAGGAGTGATGTAGTGCACAGTGTTTGTCATGCCCCTAGGAAAATGTGCTCTTTGCATCTCATGCAATACCAAACAAGGAAAACATAAGTCACACTCTAAACTAAAGAAAGGCATCCCTTCGCAAGTACATCATGTTCATGTCCAATCAAATGCAGATAATACTTCTCCTCTGCTGACATTAAGGGATGTTTGAGTGCTTTCACAGATCACAGTCCTCGTAAGCTCAAGTCGCTCAGTACTTCCCTAAAATGGCCTTAGAGACAAAAGCCAGACTTTTTTCTTTTGACAGGGTTCAAGAGATCACAGTTTATATTTCCTCTTGCATTACATAGGGCTCTAAATTGTCTGGGTTTTGGTAGTGCTGGTTGGGGTGGGGGTGAGGGGGTTTGGGCGGGTTGCGGGGCGGCGTTACCCTTAAAACACAATATAGACTGGGCTTATCATTGTTGTGCCGCCACTGTGGAGGAAGCTGCTTATATCATCTTTGTTTTGCTCGAGCCCAGCTGTTTTTGCTCAGTGCGCTGACCAGCTATCTGCTGATGCTCAAAATCTTTGATGTGCTCAATATGGGACCGAATAGAGGGGAAGCACTTTGGCACCAGTGACCCTAAAGATGACCTAACATTACTCTGCTGGAGTTCAAGTTTAAACAAATGGGAAGGATTGTTTTTGTTCCCCTTCGCTTCAGTGTGAGTACCGGGTATCTGCTGACTGTTGTCTTCCCTTACAAGCCAAAGAAAACAGTTTGACGCTTCATGGCTCTCTGTGAGCTCCGAAAAGTTCTCCATTTAGTTATTATAGTTCTCATGGTTAAGTCCAGTCAGAAATGTAAGCTTATACCACCTTTAACGACTACTTCCGTTTTTTTGTCCAAACAAGATTTCCAGGCCCGTCCAAACCAACTTGAAGATTCTGTGAGTTTGTTGGACAGCTGGGACGAATGAACAGACACTTGTTTTTTGAGATTTTGCCACGGATTATGTCATTTGTACTCGCCTCAAGTTTATCCTCCCTGCACTTTGCTTTCATGACTAATGAACATTTAATACTCCGCAGATGAAGCATCTCACTTGTTCCTTTTTGTTTTCTGTGAGCCAACATGCTGCCAGGCCTAAAAGATTTAATAAAGAACATTGTGTTGCAGGGTGATTTTGAATTTAAGCCTTCTAAAAAAAAATAATAATAAATTCTTTGCGCTTTGTTGTACGAGTACAGTTTTAACCTAGTCAGTTTCAAGTTCCTTGTTGTCCACTTGAACGTTTGTTGGAACAACCTTCTTCTGTTTTCTCTGCAAATGTAATGGCCACCACCATTTAATGCAAAAGTCCAAAATACAACAACCATCTAAATCTTTAATTTCCATAATAAAATCAGTGGATTAATCTTTTCAAGCTGTAGATTTTTTTTTCCCCACAACAGCAGCACTGTCAGTCTAGGTTTGGGGTGAGTCTGGAAGCCTGCGATTAAATACTTGTTAGTCTGCTTAAGTGACTCTGTTGAACAAGCTTAAACACAGTGTGCAAGAATCTGGTCAAGTAGGCACGGGACTGGGCTGTAAATCACAGCACAGCTGGAGGTGAGAAATAGCAGCCTGACTAAGTGCAATGAAAAATGGAGTTTCATCCTGCTGACAACCCACAGGAAGACAGCGTCACTTTTATTTATTGTTATGGTCTTTTGTACTAAATGAGTCTGGTTGTCAGCCAGACTGCTCAATAGCAAGCTGAAAAAAAAATGCAATCAAAATTTGGCAGTGTTTTTTTATACAGTTTACGTTATCATGTTTCAGGTTTGAAACATGATTTGTTCAGAAGTGCCACATTTTTTTTTCCAAAAAAATGGAAAGGCATATACACGCTCATTTGATTTAATCACTGGTGTGAATCTTGAGATTTTCCTTGTGTCCCTGGTAGCTACTGCTCCTTGACTTTCCATTTATTTATTTACTTATTTATTTATTTTCAACAGAGCTTGCCAGTAATGCTTTGCCAGACTGTTAGCTGTGACATTCATAAATGGAATGAGTCTCACCTGGTGGCTTGGTTTCAAACACCTGCCTGCTGATTAGGACTGGAGTCTATAAAGGAGGGTAGTCTGGTGACGTGTGCTCTTTGAAGCTGAGGGAGTGTTTGCCTCAGATTTGAAAGAAAAGAAGCTTGTGTGGAAGGTTTTTTTGGGGGGGGGTCTTAAGTTATTAATGGTTTGAAAAGCACTCATTTTGCTTCTTGCTTTGCTTTGGTAGGAGAGCTCCCAGCGGAGCACACGCTTGCAGTTAAAAGTGCAGACCAAAACCAGGATTTGACGCAGTATTCAAAACTGTGTCATGTGCTGCAATTAAAACGTTGAACAGCTTAAAAAAGAACATTAGATTTTAGCCAAGATAAGTTTCTTCCTTCTGTCTGTATACATCCAGAAAACTGAGCTAAACATGGCAAAAGTGACCCTTTCAAAGCAATCATTTTGACATGCAGGGTAACCACAGGTGTAAATGATCAAGATGAAGTATGACCCTGATTCATTCAGGTTGAACATGCTGACCCACTGGTTAGCACTGGTGCCTCACAGCAAGAAGGTTCTGGGTTTGATTCCAACTGGGGCCTCTCTGTGTAGAGCTTCTATGTTCTCCCTGTGTCTGCATTGTATCTCTCTGGGTACTCCTACTTCCAAACACATGCTTGTTAGGTCCATTGGTGATTCTAAATTGGCCAAAGGTGTGAGTGTGAATGGTTGTCTGTCTCTCTGTGTTAACCCTGCAATAGGCTGGCAACCTGTCCAGTGTGTACCTCACCTTTCGCCCAATGACAGCTGGGATAATCCTCCAGAGGACAAGCAGTTACAGAAAACGAATGAATGAATGAATGCCGTCCCACCGAAATCATTCTGACACACTAAATAGAATGTGAACATAATTAATGTCTATGATGTGCCTGCACCTTTATTTAAGGAAAGGATCTCTTAATTAAAGAACTGGAGTTGCAGTGAGGCTGTCAGGGTGGATAGCTGGCATAAAAAGCACATAGACCAAAGACAAAAGATTTTTAAGAGTAACTCGGTATCACTGAGTTTATAAGTAAACTCAGGATGTTTAGGTTATGTATTTCTGTGAATGTAGACATTTGAAGGCTTCTTATGTTGGGGTAAAAAAATGATTGACATGAACGTGGCTGTAATATAGCTATATAATAATTACTTGAACAGAGTCTAAATGCTGTGTTGGAGCATTCAGGGTTCACAGTATTGCAGGTCTGGCAGTGCCGCTGGCTACAGTACATCTGTACGGCGGGCCATCCATCAGTCTTCATTCCTCCCTCCTTCGTCCACCTGCCTTGGATTAGCTCACAAGAAGACAGGATGCCATATTCCTCACCTTCTTTGAATTGCTTAAAGCCTTTTGATGTGGCTTCAAATGTGAGAAAAGATCAAGAGATCAAAAACCTACTTGCATCCAAGAGATAACGCTGCCGGTCATGTCTGTCAGTTGAATCTGATAGAGTAATAGGAAGGCTATACTCTTGGTGTGGTGATAAGGCTGCAGTGACGTTGAAGGGTGAGAGACCAGACAGTTTGGCTTGAGCAATGCTTGGGTGGGGTCCCAACTGATCAAATCCGCAAACAGCAATTTACATGCAAGAAATTCCACAGAAAAGGGGATAAGCCAAAAGGAAACCAGTAATTCTGGAAGCAATTGTTCTCCTCCCAGTCCTTTGAAGTGCTTAGCCAGCGTCAGCTCTTCGACGTGAGGATGACGAAGATGCCCCAGAGTCTGGATCAGATTCACTGTCATTATACCCTCTCATTCATAAAGACAGTCAGACCCTCTTGTTTTTATTTTGATAAGGCCAAATAATATGATTACTATCACAATTTAACATGAAGGGAATCCATTTAAATAACATAATTGCATAGTTTTAGGTTCTATCAAGCTTCTACCTGAGATATTTTTCTTCTGGTTGGACCAAATACCAATTTTAAATTCTTGTGAACATTTAAATGGCTCTTTTATCACTGACTGTATGAAAATTATGAAATATACCCAGAATTCTGAACGACACAGATTTTTCACAGAGGTTTCACAATCTCCCTAACCTTGGCAACAGTTTTTTTTCCTCATGTCTCAGTGTCAAGGTGAATACACAAACAAAAACTAAACTGTCTATTCTCTGAAAAGCTAATCTAGCTTTAAATAATTTTATTCCATTAAGTCTTTATCATCAAAACCACAAAGGGAAGAGGCCTTCAAAAGGCTTCCTGTTGAGTGTGTCTTATCTGTGCAGACCAGAGATTCATCTAACACAGAGCTTGACTTCAAATGATTTTTTGAGAAGGATATTGCGACCAAGAAGGAGAGGTCAGCCTTTTTATTCCACAGTCACACTTTCATGTAGGTCAGACAGCTTACAGCTCTCTGGTTCCCTGGCCATAGCAGCATAGACACGGCTGCCTGCGGACAGAGAAGAGAGACACACAGAGAGTTAACTGGAAGCACAAAACCATTCTGTCAGTTCATGTAATGCTCCTCAACTTATTGGTTGTAATCACACCACAGCATCAATATCGTCAAGAATTCCTTGAATGCTGACACTTCTGTGTTTTAGTGCTGAGTCAAGTTAACAAGTTAAGTTAATAAGCAAGGCTTCCCATTTGCCTCTTAGTGTTAGGGTTGGGGTTGTGGCCTGGTGTGAAAGCACAAGCAAAAACTAAGGTGGCAGCTGGTAGGTGGACTTGGATCGGCAACATTTTTGTTCTTATCAAGAACAACCCAGCATAGATATTACATTCTCAACCCTAGTTTTAAAACATACACAAATGTTAATTTCAAAATTTGAATTTTTCAGAAAACAAACACTTATCCATTATATACATTTAGACAAGATGAATACTAATATTAAATCTTCCTTCAAATGAAACTTGTGAACTGAAGAATGAACATTCATGGCCTCCTCCATTTCTTAAAATCTCAGCAAACATGTCGCAATCAAGTGGCAATCTCTGGGGCCTTTTCTAAATGATAACATGAGATTGGCTCCGAAAGTGAGTCAATGCAGTAGATTTCCACATTAAAAAGCCTTGGTTATATCAGGGCTTGAAGTTAGCATGTGTGGTATCACACATCCGCCTCCCTGACCTCCTTTCCAGTCCAGAGGCTGACACAAAGATACCAACAGCTAGAGCCATCCACACTGATCTTCAAAACTGCACTTCAGGAAATCTAGGGTTGATGTCTATCTTTACATCCTTCAGTCCATGGTCACAACTCAATGACTCCAAGATTTCATGAAATTGCTACTTTCAAGGTCCAAAACACACAAAATGTAGAATTAATATGGATTTATCTCTTGAACATAGTGAACACAACCACCGTTTGAAGGAACTGTATAGCAAGACCGGTCTATGATCCTTGAGACTAATGAAGAATCAAAACATCCAACGCTAAGAATCCAGCTGTCACAACTGACTAAGTTATGTTTACTTCAATATCAGACCTTAAGGCAGCATTGATATTTATTTGACTCTTATTGCAATTAAAGCGCAGCCTTGAGGCCTTCACACTAGAAAGTGGCTCAGTGTAATTCATTCACGTGTCATTGTGAAATATTTGGTTCAGTACGCTTGGAGACATATTGCTGCTCACTGGGTGCACTGGTTTTGTGAGCAAGCTAGCTGCAGACACGTTAGCTAGCCCAGGACATGATATTAGTGGCTAACTAGCTCAGACACTAATGGCAATAAAATCACATTTTATCTAGATGACATTTATGCATCAGTTCCTGTCTCACTACTGTCTGCAAGCAATGCCTCTTTTGTGGAGCCGTGTATAGCATGACAGCATCAGTGGATGGTGCTACAGTTGTAAGTGTTTCCCTCCAGTTTGGACTCCATCCCTGTAGAGATCCGCAATGTCAAGATTCTCTTTTTTTATTTTTTTATTTTTATGGTGAACCACTTAAAGTCAAATAAAATAAAATCAATCAAATAAGAGATTATTTAACCACTCTGAAACAAGAAACCATTCCTGCACCTCTACAAAGACAGATCCAAGTCACTCAGTGCTCTTTATAACTGTCCTAATGACCAAAAAACTGGGTCTGTGTCAGCACCCCCATTCTGCAAATCAAAGGTAATACAGTAGAAGTAAATTGTTAAAATGTTGTAATTACAAAAGGGTTTGAATTTAGTGCCTGCAGTCTGATGTTTAACACTTAAAGTTGAAATGTTAATTTACATAATTGTATTATTATTGTCAAAGTAAATGAAAGACTATAACAATTAACAAATCCATTAATAATATAAATACTTTAACCTGTATTTAAAGTGAACTACTGTTTTTAACAACCTGGACCTTGTTTCTGGCATAAAATACGATACGTTTACTCACCCATATAACTTTTGTGTAATTTGTAGTCAGTCGGGAGATATTTAGATCTGCGTATATTAATACAGTGCAGTGACTGGGGCACTGAAACGCAGCCTCTAAATAACGCATTATTTGCCACGAAACAGGTTTATTTCACCAGTATTTTGTTATTGTACGCTAGTGCTATTCCCAGTTGAGACTGGAGTTACCTGTTATAATCATCTGAGGTCTGTAAATTGACCTACAGACCCCGGATGATGTCTTTCCAACTGGATGATGTCATCTCTGAGCATTGCGGGAACCCACAACGGTTGGCTTGTTTACCTGTAATGTGCTACTATGGTTCGTCCACACCTCAGAATCGTAAAAACATTCAGCCATGTTGCAAAAAACTAGCAGTAGTAAATTGTCCAGGTTGTAAAAAGCAGTAGTTCCCCTTTAAGATATGCACTTGTGCATCTCTGCTTCTTCCTCAGTACAGTAGATTTTCTGTATATTATATGTCTTGTAGAATAGTCTTCCTGTTAATTTAATGTCAAACAGAAAAGGCCCTTTGACGCAAACAATTTAAAAGAGACCATCTAATACAGAACAATGTTTTTTCACTGACGGTGCAAATGTGTAGATGCGACCATATTCGTCCTTATTTGAGCTTCGTGCATTGCCGGAGGGAGCAGATCTAAATGGGATCATTTCAAAGTGGGTAGTAGCTACAAATCACGGAGATAGTGGGCGCAATAGTAAATCTTGCCGATGAATAGGAGAAAAATGTGACTCTGTCTGCCCTGCAGTGGAATGCAGCGTTGTCCCTGATAAGAGCAAGGCCTTGTAAAGCCTGAACATGCCATGGGGGCAGAGACCTTACTGATCTAATGATATGCTGCACTTTTACTTTCCATGTCTGCCAAAAGAAAGAGAAAGGGAGGGAAAGTGTGAAAAGCAAAATCCCCTACTTAGAAAAGCATCATATGGAAATAAAACAGCAAAAAAATTCAGCTCCGATTTAAATATCTATACAGGCGGCTGATTTTGTTGTTTTGCAGATTTTAGATTTGGGTCACTTGATCACTGCCATGAATCTTTAATAAAAATGGAGCTTTTCCTGATGTTTATGGTCAAAACTAATAAATTACAGAAAAGAATCGAATCCATCTCTAATCTAGAAAAATAACAAAATAAAGGGCAGCTATGCGCGTCACATGACATCTCAACGTACAGCGGGCCAAGTATCACTTAACAGCCACCGCTAACAGAGCTCAAAGATAATCTGGGGATAGCAAACGTCTTACAGACCCTCAGCTTGTTTGTGATAACGTTCCCCAAAGCCTTGTCAAAATATCATCCATGGTTCCAAAATCAGCCCGGAGCGATTGAAAATAAATTGGTGTTTTTCTTTGGACAGTGTGGAGGACCGCTCTCAGGATATTCAAAATGCAATCATATTTGGCATGTTTGTAAAAGCATTAGAGCTGCTCCAGATACAGTGCTCTCAGCTGAGGCCTCCGTATTCAATGTCTTTCCATGTACTGGGATCCCTGACAGACTGTGGAACTTGAGAGAGGTGGCAACGGGGGGTAAGAAGCTGACATGCAGCAAAACAGTTCCACTGATGACCAAATGGTACTGGATAGCAGCAGATGTGGCACTTCTGATGACCGACCTGTCTCACATGTGTTAGCTTTCAGTACAGGTATGAACACCCAAGATTAAGGGTGCATTTCAGATTCAATGCTCTGACTGGATTTGGAGGTGGTCTCTGGGCCCCTTGTGACCACATTCCTTCAGTAGTGTGAGTGCATAAAGCGTCCCGGTTATATTGATGAACCGGGTACTCAACTAATTGAGTTTAGCCTCATTCAGTCAAAAAAATACCCACAACGACTATTCTGAGTGACATCTGTTCATTAGAAGGGAGAGACTTTTAAAAGTAGCTTGTCCTTGTGACTGTTAATTAATTAAATAATAAATAAGAATGAAAAGAATTATCAAATGAAATTACTGACTATGAAACTCATCACATGTAGTCATGTGATCATGTTGATGCATACCAAGTAGCTCTCCATTTGGAGTTAAATGTTATTTCCTCAATAGTGACCAGTGTCTTTATTTCTTTTATGTTTATTTTTTACTAGCACTAGATAAATAAATAAGTTATTAAGCTCCATAAATTTAACAATTTCTTATCCCCATGGCGGGACACCCCCAACAAACAGCACAAGTGGTTTGTTCTGAAACAGCGGCTGTGATCCAATAGAAGTAGAAGCTATTTTTAGAATATTCTACTGCTCCCGAAATGATGTTGGTGTTCATTTGTATGAAGAAACCTAGACTGAATCTCAAGTGGTGAGATTCTTCAGGCTTCTTTCAGGCTCAAGAAAGTGGGGTAAAAAAACACTTTTTCAATTAAATTTTAAAGAACTAAGATGACATTTCTTTCTGCAGGTTGGACAGAGTATGTGTATGTATGTGTGTAAATGTAACATGTATGTGCATTCACTAATAAAGTGGGATCTGTTGTGTTATTTGGTTGAGCCACTTCCATCGCAGGCCTTGTTCAGTAGGCCGGCTTTCCATTGTTTTCTCGACTTAAAAAGTCATTCCTGTTAAATCATCTGCAAATGTCCAAACGAGGGAGAAGTTTGGAACAGATGTAAACAGAACTGCCTCAATTGAGATGCAGCCATGTGCCTTCAGACTTGAGGTTTCTAATTTCCTTTCAACAGAAAAATCAAGAAAATCTCTTTACCAGTTCAAGAATTTTGGTGCAGCATATGGAGGAAAAACGAAGCTGCAAATGGGTGAAAACGCAGCGCAATTCTGAGATGCTGCTTATAGCAAGAACTACAGTAGAAATGTTTTAAGAGAGATGCTACAGTAAGTTAAACTCTCCAAAGCACCACATGATACTTGCATTCTTGAGTGAGAAACGTGTGAGAGGAATGTCACAAACTCATCTCATTTTGAATTCCCCTGTCATGGCCACTATTTAAAGATGTTGTCTCATGCTGTTTCAGATGATCCTCTGTCACAAGACACTTCTTTATTTACCTCCAAGTGTGTCAGATTGTCAGTCATTGTGGTTTCTGCGGTAGACCTTGGTAAAAATAGAGTTCTGACTGACACACTTCCTCCCAGTGATCTCACAGTCTTTTGTGACTTTGTGGGTTTATTCACTGCTGATTTCTTTCCTGTTGATATGCGCAATATCAGAACGCAGGATAGGATCAATGGAGCTTGGCCAGCTGAAGCCAGTAACTTCAGAGCGAGTGGAAAACATTGTTGGAATTGAATAAGTCTGTGGCATAACTGAACCCAAAGCGAATGCTGTTGATCATGTCGGTGCTGTTTTAGGTTTTTTTTCTCCTGACAAATGCTGAGTTGGAACTTTGGCGGGTGACTCAAAGATTTATGAGACATGAAGATCTTAGGCAAGCATATTTAACAGAGTGTGCAGTGAGCCGCTTGATTAGTCTTGTACTCTGCACAGCTGATGGCAGTTTAAGATACAGCTCAAAATAATACACATTTAAACAGACAGCAGCGTTCTGTCTTCTCTCCTGAACCAGTGAATTAAGGGTGGTTTCACTCCAGCTCAGGGAGTAATTGTTACAATATTATTTCAGTGATGGATTTAAACTGGATTCAGTTCATGTCCACAGGGAAATCGAGACAAAGCAATCAAGGCAAAGGTTCAACACTACATGCTTTCAAACTGTTTGTGATTGATCATAATTATGCAGGAAAACTTCGAAATGGATCTTTGGCATTAAGTATGGGCGACGGCCATTTATTTCTGTTCATGTGCCTCTGTTTAGAATATGAGCAACGTTCAAGTTTGAGCATTTAGGCATATAAAAAAAACAAATGTCTATGTCTTTATAATGAGAGGGTGCAATGCACTGCTGGACACCTCTCTAATGCGCACTCTTATCAAGACACAACTGCGTGGTTATATTCATAGATGTAGTCATATTGATCCATGGGTAACGTATATTCACAGTGCAAAGTGTGTAGGGCCTGAAAAGCCCAGGTATGAAAGGACCCTGAGACTTAGAGCCAATTTAACAATGACTTGACCCTGGCCCCTCTTATATGTTATCAGGCCCTGACAAGAAGTTGGCCTCATTGGAGTCATTCAGGTTTTGCAGTTTTGCAAACCCTATCTGCCCGCACTTGTTCAGTTCTGCAACCATCTCCAAGTCAAATCCGAACCCGCCCAGACTTGTTAATATAAGATTTTATTTTTATTTGCGCAATGGAAGAACAGTCTTATGCAAAGCCACAAGATCCAGTTTAATAACTGAATAAATCTTCTTTCAACCTATATTGCAATTAAAGTAGTAAAAGAAATGTGGAAATGATTTTCTTACCCGATGCCTCCCTGCATTTGGCAAATTTTTTCCAGGACCTATACCCATTAATTTATACAAATAATTGTCTTACATGTTACACAACTTTTCTGGGTTACCCTGAGGGTACCTGACCAGGTGCAGGGATCACCCTTCCACTTCCCCGTTTGCAGGTACCTTGACCCTACACCTTGTGGACATTTGGCCAGTGACCTTAGTTTTCTCTGGAGTCAAGGGGGCAAATGAACAGATGGGTCAAAGGTCAGGCTGTTGATTTCATGCTCTAATTTAACCTGTGCACACAGGTTCCAGCAGGAGACAGTCAGAGAGTAAACTCATGGGACAGTTGTTGCCTCTTTCTTTGAGGCATGTACAAATTGAAGAATTGTCTTTGATGCTTAGCAAAGTCATTTTGACGCATGATATGGGCCATTAGAGTGCTATTAGAGTGAAGAGCAGAAACACTGACACTGGTGTAGTTTTCTTAAACAGGAGTCATAGGAGATAAAATGAACACATTCACAACCGTCTCAGTAGTTTTCTGTTTACAGGCATGAGGCCATAACACAGTGAAGTTAAAGTTCATACTAAGGGGATGATGGCCACAGACATGCAACAGTGGTTTTAGAGGAAAGCTTTGATAGAACTAAGATACATTACTCAACCTTTACCCATGTTTCTACCTGTTTTAGGTCCATTTGACTTCCTCCTGGCTCAATCAATAGGAGAACAAAAATTCAGCAAAGCACGTCATAGAGATAGGATCACATTTGAACCACATCTGAGCAGCTCTCCGTGGACCTAACCACCCAGAGGCTCGCTGCCTCCCACTCTGGCCCACCCTGGACACTTCCTGTTGGACCACTCCGCCCTCTTTTAGTAGAGGGGGGAAAAGCTGGATCTCAGTGGAGTCTGGCAGGGTTGTATTTAGCATTTGGCAGTCTTTCTTGGTATGATTGTGGCAGAGCCTGGGCAAGTAGAGGTGGGCTTGATGTTATCAAAGGTCCTGGATACGCGGGAGGAGGGATGTCTGGAACGTGGGCAGCAGCTCTCTGTCTAATGACCCTCTGTCGGCTGGTAATTGTTGCCTTGGCTTTTGCCCAAGCCTTTGTGCATTCCAGAAGCCAGAAGTCATGATCAAAGTCGTTCTTAACCTAGCAATACCTTAATCCCCTCCTTAATAAACAAAGCTTGATGACAGAGGCCACTTGGTTTCAGTGTGGATTAAAGCGGTCCTCCAAAGCTCCGGCTTCTTTACTGATATCCTACATTGTGCCTTTAGCCAGACAGAAAGCTGGAATTGGGGATTAACTTGCCTGGTTCGATCATTGGTGGCATCTCACCTGGATCTGAGCGATGCCGTCACCGCCCACTCACCACTCAGGTCCTAATCACTAATGATGGACACTTTGGTCAGTGGAAGAACTTCTCATTGACAAAAGGCTTGGGATTACGGATAGATCAGGGCGATCTCGTACGAGCCACTTAGTCATTCCATAGATTTCACTGATACCTGGAGGCATAAGGTAAAACAGGTACAGCATATAGAAAGAGGTGTTCCTACTGAAAGGTAGCTGAGTTGGCTTTTTCTCACCAAGCACTACACATGGTTCTGAAAACTGAAGAGGCAATTATGACTCAAATGGAAATGTAAATCTTGTGATATACAAATATTTCGAATGGTAGTATCTGCCATTTCCTATGGGATATGATGTCAGCCGTTTAAGGGATTTGCACCACATCAATAAAAAAATTGACAAATATTGCAGCAAGATTGCAGCATTGACTGTCATCATTTTTAAACTGTCTATTATGATAATGCTAATGTTGCAGGAGTTCTTTGCCAGTTTTTTCTCTCTACTCCCTTCTTGGCTGCAGCTTCCAGTTTATGATGTAGTGGTGAATAAAGTGTAAAGTTACACTTCCTATTTGATATGTGGTGCTCTTATCATAGCAGCATACCACTAAACTGATTCACCAGGCAAGCATACAGAAGTGGACTGGGACGTACCAGTCAGCTCCCACGGAATGTATCCTTCCTGCATTTGATTATCGGACTCATCAACAATCGCAAATCTTTCAGTGTCTTCAAGGACACAAAACAGTTTTCCAGAAAAGCTGGACCAATTTTCCTTTCACCAGTATAAACATGTTATTGTGGCAGACGTTGCCTCAGCAAACACATGCAGACCCACTGACATGATTGACAGCGGTGGTGTGCGCGCAGGCACTAATTTACGACCCTGAACGTCACACAAATATGCCACATATTCTTTGTGTCGCCACAGTGTTTCTCAGTAGAATACTTGGTCTGTGTTTGCCCCATGAAGTAAATGGGGCTGTTGTTTGACCATTGTAAGCATCATTTTGGGTATCACATCTGATATCTGCTAAGGTGCGTTTGGTAAAGTTTGTGAAACTGTTCCAAAAACTTTTTTCAAAAAGAGTAAAGAGCAAATGTAAGCGAAAGAGCAATAACATACCGAAGACTGTGTTATGGATAGATAAGTATGATAAGAGAAACAGGGCATATGTATAGATACAGACATACTGCAGGCGGTGTATGTCTCCATACTAGCCACAGCACTGGACACCTGTTTTCACTTACACAGCATACCAGTATCCACTTGCTTAAGCCAATAAACAGCCCGAGTGAATTATTGTACTGTAAAAAGTAAAAGTAAAAGCGGCCAGAGAGCAATTTTCTTTTGAGTGTTTGAGAGTGTTAATAATTTTCCATTTCTATGATTGAAAATTTGAGTTCATTGACACATTCTTTTTACCCCGCTACAACCGTGCAGCCCTGAAACAAGACCAGTGAATCAAGAGAACTACTCATTATTAAAGTACTGATTCAGATTTAGCGAATACTTTCAGCATTGATCATATAAAAAGAAATGTGAATATTTAAAATACATCCCAATTTATAAACAGTACATTAACAGTCCCTACACACTTGGAGGATTTAGTCCCGGTCTTGTGATCCTGCTCTGTATTCAAAGTCTTTCCATGACTGACTGTGGAACTTGTGAGATGAAAGGAAACTCATATTCCTATCAGAAGATGAGTCAAGTGGTACCATTATTGTTTCATTATGGGCCATATTTCCACCAATACAGTGGAAAGAAATATCTCTGCACACAACCGATTGTCCTAAAACCAACCGGAGGCAAATAAATTAAACTCAGTGGTGCTCAGATGACACCCGCCCAAATGATATGATTCTACTTTCATAAATGGAAAAAGAAAAAAAAGATGGACAGAGTATGTATGTACTTATGTATCTAAATGTAATGCCTTCTTCAGTAGGTTGGCCTTTCACTGTTTACTGCATTAAAAAGTAATTCCCCTAAAATCATCTGCAAATATCCAAACTAGGGGGAAGTTTAGAACAGATGTAAACAGATCTGCCTTAATTGAGATGCAGACTTGTGCCGTCAGGCTTGGCTCGTATAAAAATAAAATACTGCCCAGTTTATATGTAATACTTTGTTGTGTCATGTTTTTTTTTTGTTTTTTTTCTTGCTTGCCTTAGAGCGCTGACAGACCATATAGAGCCTAAAGGTCTTGGTGGGTTTAGTCCCGGCCTCATGATCCTGCTGTCACAAACCTCATGGCTCCAGAACAAAAGGCGTAAACAGCTAGCTCTTCAGTATATTTCTGTGTTTGAGTTCTTGTGATTTATTATCCAGCTGCCCCCAAATATGTTCCAACTTGGCAGCGACTTCTGCTGAGGATTAGCAGCAGCCGTGGCTAACAGGCAATCGAATATTTATATTCTGCTGAGCAGCGGCAAACAAACCCCCTTTTGAGGGTCAGCAGTGTGAGCTGTGAAATCGCTCTATTTATGCACTTGTTTACATAACTCTTACGATATTTTCATGGTGAATCAATGCAAATTCCATTTGAATCGTGACCCGGCTGCAGGGTTAAGTGGTGACAAAGTGCATACGCATAAAGTGCAGAGGGACAAGTCAAACAATCTGTTCTTTCTGCATAAAGGGCTTTGAAATAGGGGTGGTCATCCTCTGGTCAAAATGGCATCTTGTATGGGCTACAGCCAATGAGGGCACATTTGAAGGCCGCATGTCGTTGGCAAACAGCAGCCAGACTGTGTAGCCACAGAGTAGGGATCACACTCTGGTCCCTATCCTGAAGGTGTGCAAATTAAACTTTGTGTGGCTAATCCTATGCCACAGAGAATAGGGGAGGATTAAGACTTTAACCCCTTCAGAGAGAGAGCAGAGAGGGCCCTTGGCCAGCGTCTCTCTCTGCTGGAGATCCTCTCGGACTCATTGTTCCGTCACGAAGGCCAGCTGTCAGTGTCCTTGGGATGACAAGATGAATGAGAAGCCCTTGAGCAGTGCGTCTGCTCCCTCTGTTTACTGAGGGGCCTCTTGCTGAGTAAATCATGACTTCAGGGCAGAACAGGCCTTAACACTAGAAGAAAACAACAAATGACTTTCCCGTCAATGAATGAGTTTAAAACCGCCCAGGGTAGAATTATTAATTGTTTGTTTGGAAATGTATTAGCTGTTCCTGACCCACGGACCAACCGGTCCCATTTCACAGGAATATGGTTTGATAGATTTATTTCAATCATATTTTATATAGTTATATATGTTAGAACAAAATAATGAGTACAGATGTGATTGAAGAAATCTGCTAAAAAAACAAAATGTGCAGACTTTACATATGGCAGCTCGTTTACTGACAATAATGTGCTATTCAATTTTATGCACAGTAAATACTTTGTTAAGATTAGGAAACTATAGCGGTCTTAGTTAAATTTTAAAAAGTGGCAGTCAAATTTGTCATCATTCATTCATGACTTTTGTTGAATAGGTACGTGTAGGATTGGGGAAGGACACGTGTTAAAATAATTAGGAGTTACACTTGAGAATATCTGTTAAATAAACGGAGAGTGTGTGCAAAAGAATAGACCTAAAAATGGACGATCATAGTGTGTTTGTATAGTATTTGTTCGACGGCTTAGTTGACTGAAATATTACGCATTTTTTTAACTAACTGATTGAGGTAAAGAATATCCATGTTGTCTCTAGATTATAATAAATCAGCCACAATTCTGTGTAGTTTACCTGGCAACGTATAGGACTAAAATAAATCATGACTTGTATAAAGCATATACAAGTCATTTTAAGCTGTTTTTCCACTTATATGATCACAACAAACACCAGCATGTATCAGAACCTCAAGCCTTAAACTGGGAAGTTGATGAGCTTGTAAACAGGTAAGTTAGCCATCACTGATGCTGTTAGATAGTATGTTGCATCTTGACTGGGTGAGTAAAGGTAGTCTGTCCCTCCCGCCACTAAAACCTCTGAATCAAGGTGGGAAAATAAATTGTGTCTTTCCGTTTTACAAAAGTTACATGGACGATTGTCTAGTTGTCTAATTGCTGAGTATCCTCTATATCAGAGCATATCCACCAAACATTTGACCCGCCGACTGGAAGAATACAGTCCCAGTGAACTCAAATATTAACTTTCATTTCTGTATATTTAACGTGCTGTCAGAAGCGATCGCAGCAGCCAAAAAGTGATGTAATGACTTTGCTATTCCCCTTTGACAGCACAATAGCTTCTCTCACCAGTTGCTGCCCGCTCGTGGGTCAGGACCCCCACCACTAGCCTTGAAGGCGCATGACATAAATAGCCTTAATTAGGCTGTTTTGCTGTGTTGCATATTTGTAGGCTAACAAGTGAACACAGAATGTGAATTTGGAGGTTAATGGTCGCTCGTAAATATGGCCTGACTGAATGAGGCATGGAATGAATGCATGTCGCAAGGGGTCACACACCAAAAAATAATCTCCAAATGAATAAAGCACAGAAGTATGCTGAATTTTGAAATAACTGTGGAGCCTCCTTAATAATTTATGTTGTGATAAGTCCTGCCTAGTACCGACACTTGAATAGAGACATGTTAATACAGAATAGGGACACACAGAGACAGAGGTAGACGGGACAAATTCACATGACGACTGCTGTGCAGTGGTACACCTGCGTTGTTTATGAGGGACTGGAGGGGATGTTAACAGTATGTACTCTCAGCTTGGGCCGTAGGTGGTCTGGTCCTCACACCTGCCTCTGCATCCTGGGTCTGCAGCCACACAGCTGCACCACACCACTGTCACTCACTTAACACCAGCGTGTCTGCGTCACGCATATTCCCCCCCTGGGGCTCACACGATGTCGAACCTCCACTGAGTGACTGAGTGATCAGTGATGAAAACACACCGGCTGATAAGGGTGCTGGATCACCAGGCAGGATCCTCCCGTGGGGCTGCTTCAGCTCCAGACAGATCAGTGAACCAGCAAAACTAATGTGTAATGTTTCACTTCACTGCCTTGCAATTGGTAGTCTCCCCTACCCTCTACCACCTACTTGTCTTGCTTTACCTTTCTCACTGTCTCACACCCCTTGGGCCACCTGAGAACCCACATGAGCCTGCATGATCACACTTCTCACTGTCGCTATGATGGGTTCAATGTACGGCCAAGAAAATACCTCCGACAGAGAAACCTGCGGATTTCTCACAAACAGACGGCCGGAGAAATCCTGCACACAGTCACCCTACAATTATCCAAGACTTTCAAAGCTCCCATTGATGCTGTAAGCTTGAGACAACATCAAACTGTCTGGGATTGCGGTCGGTGGTGAGAGGAGTGTCAGATTCATGTAGTTGACTCAGCTCTTGCTAAGTGGGATGAGTGACAGAGGAAGGGAGGATGGGTGGAAGGAGAGCCAAAGACCAGCTGTTTTTCTTGCTGGTTAAGGTCTGAACTCTGTGGATGATCCTTACCCACCCTGACCTGGAAGTCAGTTCTGCTGTCAGCAGCTCCTGGGAATGAACATGTTCATCCCTTTCATGTTGAAGTCCCAGAAAGACTGGCAGCACCTTCTCATCCCAGGAGCTTTGAGGATTCATTGAATCAGCAACAGTTGCCTGCGGGGAAAAGTAAGCTGATCCCTCGTATAACAAAATCATTTGTGCAATAGATTTTCATAAATTTTACTTTCAGCTTCTGTGATGAGTCAGTAGAACAGTGAGGAAAATAAACTTTCTTCCAGATGCACGCACCCCTCCACACATCTAATCTGAACCTACTGGAAAGCACCTTAAGAAATGTCTGTGATTTTCTTCTTCTTTTCTGGTAAATGGTAAACTGTGATGGCTCCCCCTCCCCCAGGCTGCCCCTCTGCCCACTGTTTCCAGTGCAAGTGCTCTCCATTTGTCTCCGTGGATCAAATGTCGCAGCCACCGCTCTGTTGATCAGCGAGCCTCCTTATAAGGCCTGTGCAGAGAGAGCAAAGCCTTGAGAGCTCTACCAACCCTTTCCCTTTATTTATACAGACTCGCACAAGCATGGAAAATCCACCCTATCAGACGTTTTCTTCACCAGCTCCAGGAATATCTTTATTGTCGAACGCTCCTAGTGGCGCACAGTCGGGCACTGCAGTCTTATTTGACTCTCTACATGGAGCAGAAGATGGATGCGATTTACACAAAGTTATGTGTAATCATTAAACAGGTTGCATAACGCAGAACATGTCTTCATTGCCTTTACATTATAAATTATTCCTAATGTACTTGTGTGGCTCAGTAACTCGGAGGTCCATATAAAATGGTAAATGTCTCCAAGCACGAAGAAAGATTTAAATGAGCGATCTGATTTTTATTCCCCTTAAATTTAATGAATAAATTCAGAGGCCATTACAGCTCATGTCAAAATTTATTATGAGGCTAATACAGAAACAAAAGTGTTCCTTATAGCATGTGAAAAAGGAATTTCCTGCGCTGGAGGGCTGTTAACCTGAATTTAAGGGTTAAACTGTATGGAAAACGCCAATATGGCTTTTTTTTCAGCTTAGATTTGGACATGTGACTTCTTGAGTAAACACATAGTCAGAGAGGGCCTTGTGTGAACAGTACCTGCATTCAGCCCTGCAGTTTCCCCTAGGCCCTTTAAACCACTTGCCCCAGCACGTGGTAACACGGCCTTGTAGTATGACATCAATTCCGAGGGTTTCTTAGTTGATTTTGAAGTTTCAAACAAATATCTGAATGCAAATGAACACGATATGAAGCGCTTTGTTACCCGCCACACCTGGTTGTGATTTGAAGTCGCTTTCTCTTCTATCGGCCAGACGTTTTTCCAGTTGCTTAACGTGCTTAAAGGCTCATACATAGTTTACTTTATTGGTAAGCCACCAGTGGAACTTAAGGTAAGAAGATTGTGGGGTTTCGCTGTGGTAGCAGCTCATTTGCTGGGCCTTTACATTTTAATTATCACAGGTTCCAGTCCAGCCTCGGCCAATTAAAAATGATTTATGGTTTTATGTTAAGACGAGTGCCGGCTCTCAGGAAACTAACATCCATCAAACTACGCGTTCATTTAACATTTAGGCTGAGGGTCAGACCAGCCTGACTGGATGATGATGCTGCAAAGCTGAGACAACTTAAATCTGAAGAAAAATGTCCCACTAAAGGGTGTTATTTCGATTATAATTGGGGTCTCACTTTGCATTGGGTTTAAAGGCTCCTACTCTCCCTTAAAACACTGCATTTCTGTCCATTCAAATGTGTTGGTTTATTTGCCATTACCAAATTAAGCAAATTTTGCAAATTCATGATTTTTTCTTTGCTTTTTCCTTTTCTCACATTTTCTCTTATATTCTCCACATCTCCTGTGCAAGACTAGAATCATGCAGAGCCATCTTCAAACGTGTTGCTTTTGATAAAGAAACGTGTGAGCTTGAGCTTGAGCTTGAGCGTGTGCGTTGCATCTGGAGTCTCAAAGTCTGCACGATTATCCTTATTCTGTAAACCTTGCACAACATGCCTTAGCAATATATACACTTGGTGTAGTCTGCTCGCTCCAATAAATCAAATTCCAACTGACAAACAGATTGATTTGTGAGTACTCCATCAAAAAAGGATCAACATCTTAACCGAATAAGTGAAACCAGACAAACATGGTGTTGTGCTAAAGGTGAATTATTGTGGCTGGAATGTTTGTGTGCATTGTGGCGACTTGGCCAAAAGCTAAAAGTCTCAGACATGCAGTTATACAGATAATGAGAGAGTGGAGACAGTGGACAATCAGATCTGTGTACGCACTTGTGTGTGTGTGTGTCAACAGTCATCAGTGTGTCAGCCCAGCGTCAAAGCTGGCAGACAGTAACGATTACCGCAAGCGACGGGACGGCAGCCTTCAGTGGTCAATACACCTTCATGAACCCATGCACAGGAGCTTCACCAGAAGGTGAATGGTTTCATTTCATCTGAAAAAAAAAAAGAATTATATATCAAAGATGGCAAGAATGGAAAAAGCTGAACACGGCATTAAAACACGCTGCTTCCTATTAAAGAATTCCACTGCTTTGAGTCTGACTTTTATGAGTTTACAGGCCCCTCGCGAATGCACTTCAATTCGTTAATCTGGGGTAAAGCTGCTAGGAAATGCATGGGACTTTCTTTGTGTGTCTCCTAAGTAAAATCAGCCAGGCAGCCAGTTAGCCTTAGTCAGGCAGAGAGCGAGGCCCCGGGGCAGTCTGGGTAATTACTGGCGAGTCATGAAGGCCAAATGGAATGTTTACTCTACCCTGGGGTCAGCAGGCATTATGAGATCGCTCTTCAAAAAGCCTTGACAAGATTTGCAATGGGCCACTTTGTTGTTGCTGTACCTCTTTAAAAGATAATCATTTTTTCACCAACACTAAGTTTTCTTATGCTGTATGCACTCCGTGTTCTGGCCTGGAAATTGATTCTGGACTCAAGAAGCTGTTCTTGTCACGCAGCGGGGGAAGCTTTACTGTGATTTGCAATGCAATGCTTCCTGCCACTGCTGTTAAATATTCTGTGTATTGTAGTTTTAGAATAATAGGCTATAAATTATGTTCCAAGGGAAGGACACAGGTAAACACTCGGGCCATAAACAGCTTTGTTTGACAATTCCGCCCATGCTCTACGTAAACCTCACAAATCAGTTCACTGAGTATGATCTTTAAGCATAACTGTCAGCTGCTGAGGCTGTGGCCTGGCCCTGGGCTCTTGACCCCCGACCCCTAGGAGTTCACTGAGTGGTGAACCTTGTGGCTCTGAGGGCAGACCCTCCACGACTGGTGTAGAACCAGGCAGACACCTTGACGGCCGAAGGGAGACGTTAGCTTCTTTCCCCCCGTGACTCAGGACGACATAGGCCCAAAGCAAATACAGCCCCGAGCCTTTTCTACGTTAAACACTGATGAGATTTAGTGTTCCTTACTGAAAAGCCAGACGACTTTTGATCGTTATCTGAGCATTTATGCCATTTCTCAAACTCAAGTCAGTGCATTAAATATCACTGTGGCCAAAGTACACACTTATTGACTAAGCCACAAGAACTTTATATTTTATATGGGTGTATTGTGTGGGAGCTGAAGCACAACTCTCTGTTAGTGACTGATGTACTGTGCTCATTTCAGTTTACAACCATATAAATCAATTTATTCTTAATTAAACTTGGTCAATAAATAGCTTGTTCCACGAGAGCCGGGGACTCGTTCAGAGAGTGTCAGAATGATCTTGTTTCCTCTGCGGAGTTGCTGTTCTTGGCAGTAAACAAGCCTTCATGTCCAAGCCAAAGTCTGTGCGGCGGTAATCATTTTCCTCTACATTCTGGTCTGGCGCTTTTGCCTTCAGCTAACGGTTTGTCCACATTGTGGAGCCAAGTTAGTGTTTAGTATACAGTCTCGTTCATAGAAGAAGAAGCTTGCCTTTCTCTTCTTGTGTTGTTTGTTTCACAAATGTAAGACAGTTCAGGGATGTGTTGTGACACCTGGTGCTGGTGTGTGGGGAAGAGTCCATGTTTCACTTACATTTTGCGTCGCTCTCTATCTGCTGTCCATCTGGATATGATGTAATTATGAGTCACTGTTGCTCCTGCAAACAGTTGACTGATGATATTAAATAAATAGGGGTTATGTTAGCATCAAGATAAGGAATGATAGCATCAGCTTCCAGTGGGCAAAGTATAGGGGAAGTGTAATGGAACAGTAGCAACCAGGACAGGGGATTTCATGTGAAAGCACCTCTTGTTGGGCTTCCTGCTGTCCAGAATCAATGCTACAGATCTCTGTTGGGATAGCAGCGCCGCTTCCCACCACAACAAAGCAGCTCTGGGCCTCCTGCTTGAAACCCAGCGTTACAGCAGAGCTATGGTGGAACATATCCGCTGGAAGCTGAGCTAAGAATCATATCAAGATCCAGACGCTAAGCTTCTCAATGCGGTGCCGAAGAATGACCTGACTATTTAATGTGGGCATGCAGAGTTGTGGCCTGGGGTAACCTGCTGCCGGTACAGTGGAGACTTGTTCATCCCATCCTGCAAATCACGCCATCAGCAAAAGGAAACGGAACAGGCAGTGTTGTTTTGAAAGGCTGCCCTGCTCAGGGCTGTCTGTGTGGTGCTAGAATCTCAGCTCCTCGTCAGTACAGCGCATCTCTCTGGTATGAGGTCGACTGTGTGAACCAGGGTGCATAGGGGTAACTGCCCTACCATGAGGCAGATAGAAAGGCATGCTCCCGACAGTGAGATAAACGGAGGCATTCACCCATTTATGGCACCGGCAATCACGCAAATCATCAAATGAACATGCACGGATGACAACACATCCAAGGACGTTTATGTGTTTTCTCTAGCTTGTGGCAATGAATAAACTGCTTCATTTGAAAAGCATTTGATGCAAGGTTTTTATTTGAGTGCAATCAAAAAGATTTAAACAAGTGAACTTTTATATATTAGTGTGTTCTGTCGATAGTAAGTGAGCCAGATGGTTACGAAAGCTTTAGAAACTATTATTCTCAGTTAGGCAGATGGTTCAGCATTTACGCATCCCGTTACACCACAAGAATAGCTGACAATGTTGACAATTAAAAACAAAGATCAAAATTTTGTCTGAATTCATTCTAGTAATGTTATGTATCAAACCCGTGCAAAGAAATGCACTGCCTGATATAGCGTCACCTCTGGTACCAGAAAATGGTGTTTTATATTGTAGATAACAGAATAACAGACAATTGTCACGTTAATAAAGAAGTTTGGTAGTAACAGGCATTTTTTCCGTCCTTCTGTGAGCGACAATGATCTGATTTTATGCCGCATGCCGACTCTCCGAGGCACAGCGATAGAAGCAGGTAATTTCACTGAGAAGGGTGAGGTATGTGGCCTGTCAAGTGCAGCTCTTCATCAAACAGATCACTGTGGCTGCTCATTCATTCTCCATTACTTCCTGCAATAGTTAAGCGAGTGAACTTTTGTATAAAGATTACAACTGTCTTTTTATAGCCTCTTTTTAAGAAACACCAGCAGGCTCAGTGACTTAAGACTTTGCATGTGGCTTTGTCATAATAAAACACAGTTGTATTTTGCCAAATATATGTTTTTAATGTGAATTTCAGAGTGGAAAATGTTTGTTAGGTTCATCACTGAGCCTATTAGCTATTATCTGATCTGCATTTTTACTGGAATGTCTCACAGATATCACAGATACTATATATCCAAATTTAAAAGCGGATCTCAAGCGCTGCGGGAGAATGACAAGTTTATCTCCTGATTGCTCAAACACGACGGTACAGTTTGCTGAGGGCAGGAGGTGTTCAGTCAAGTCTGATTCCGGTAGGAGGGCCGCGAGATGACACAACACGTTCAGCTCAAGTGTCTACAGAAAGGTTGGCCAGACTCACAATGCGCCACAGGACGCCTACTGTTTCCTGTCGGATGCCGCGGGTCCCAGAATGTCAGCAAATATCACCAAGATCAAAGAAAATAGGCCATCAGAGAAGCATTATTATCAACACACAATTATAAAGTTATGCCAGGCTTGAAAAAAACACGATGTGTGTGTGTGTGCTTAGAGAGCAGTGGTCACGGTGCAGTGGTGATACTTCTTGTTAGCTTTAAAGCTGAAGTTAATTTCCAGCCCCAGGTTGGCTACTAAGGAGCTGAAAACCCGAAACACATTTCTTGGAAAATCTGTGTAGCTTACTTGGGGCAGGATCAAACTGAGGGTGAGTTGTCTAATGAAAAGCTAATAAATGAAAGTGTTCTAATGGAAGTCTTGTGTATATCCCATCCAGGCTGCTCTCTGATCAGGAATGTTAGTTCACTTCCTTACCTTCTGTGACTGTAATTACAGACCTTGATATTTCCTGCTGGAGTGTACAGTTCTAGCAGAGTATTAGGGCCCCTCTGTCAGAGAAAAAAAAATCATTCATGCAGCCATTTTCTACTAATGGCTGAGATAAATGTAGATTTTTCTGATAAATGAAGGCTTAGGAAATGTGTTTAATAAAGCTTCACCTACGGTTTGTTTTCTTGTCCTGTGTGCCAAAGCGATTTAGTGCGGAGGAAGAAACGGTTCATATTCTCTGGGTCGTGCTGCATAATTGAAAAATGTCGAGTATCAAATGAACGGCCACAATCCAGGTGTGTGTAAAAGTAAATGCTAGCACTTTTTTTTTTTTTCGCTGGAATGCGGAGACTGAGAAAACATTTTTTTGTGCACCTAGCAAAGGTGGGGGAATGAAAACAACATGGAATGAATGCAGGGCCTCAGAGTGCCGTGTCCGGCATGTGCTGACGAGAGCCAGAGACCAGACCTAATCCACACTCTCCGCTCGAATACGAGCTCCTGCACACGTGCACAAAACTGCCCGCTCATGCACAAAGTCCATAGAAAACTGCAAATGTTGCTGAAATCTATTCAAGAGGAATGTTCCCCGCATCCATTGATGGATGGAGAGTACTTAAAAAAATAATGCAACTGCTGACTGAAATTGTACTTGAAAGACACTTGATTCTCATATCTTGAAAATTTATATCACACTACACTACAAGATTTATTTTTATGATATGTGTTCACTGACAATCGTTACTTCTGACTGTATTACTCAACAGTGAAGTGGTCCGATCTAGATGAACCTATAAATCATTAATAATTTTCCACATTGGACTGGTGCTTCACATTTGATACTTTACGTTAATGCTGACAGAAAATATTTGGTTAACTGAGATTTTGAGGTCAGAACATTTACCTAGAACTCGTAGCTCTTCGTTGTGGCAATCACGTGAGATATAAATCATAAAACTGATTCCGGCACAGCTTCCAGCCAGGTAAGTATCCACATCAGCAATTATGATTAAGGTCTTTGTGATGTCTCCAGAGAAACCGAACAGTGAGTTTTTCCGACACAGTGAACATCTGCTGATAGTTTAGTGGTTTGGAAAGCATTCCAGCAAGGTGATGTTCAGATGATGACACATGAGGAACCGGAATATCGTTTGTTTCTGTAAGATGAAGTCATGAGATCGCTGCATTACATTTTCTCCTACATTTTAAACTCTCAGAGGAGCAGAAAATCTCAATCATATTGGCTACAGGCTACTGTTGAATGCTCAGACTCAAAGTACATTGACATGTCCACCGTAACACACTCACCCACTAATCAGATTCTCATTTAATGAGAAATCTCACTCACTGCAGACCTTTCAAATTGTTTCTCTTTGATAATAGGAGTCTGGCAGTCTGGAATACGCTACAGTGCTGCGGTGCATGACTGGCCAAGACCCCGCAGGACCAGAGGTCATAAAGCATTCTCTTTATTCATCAGAGAAAGCTGTCCTGGGGTTATGAGTGGGAGCTCTGGACAGACTGAAGGCATACTAGCTGGCCTTAACTCATGTGTCCTCCTCTCTCCACTTCCACATGTGCATTTTTTGCACAGATGAAAAACTATTTGGTATGCAGCTTATGATAACCTGATGAAGAGTTTGGGATGTATGGTTCAAATGTTTCCTACATGTGGGCAATCACGCATCTGAAACTGATTTTTTGTGTGTGCGACTTTCAGTATTAATAAGATCAAATTCTTGATCGGACCAGTCGCAGCACTCCCTTCTGTTTCTTTTTAGTGTAATATACTCAACTATGTAGCCCCCGTTCCCAAAAAGAAATAGTAATACTCGTGCAAATGTAAAAGTGAGCAGACTTGGCCCATTTCAATCACTGAGCAGTTCATTAAAAACCCCCCTCACATGGATGCTCAGGGAATTCCTCTCCTCTGAGTTGTGTTGTGACCTAAATAGAAGACCACACCTACGAAAATGGAAACATGAGCTTTACAGAGTGCATGTAGGAAAGTGTATTCCTCAAAGTGAAACCATATGACTCAATCCCACGCTAGGTTTTTAGCTGCAGCATCTCTTGTCAGGGGAAAAGGTGTTGGCGAACACAGAGGTATTCTCAGCACGCAGTCAAGAGAAAGTATTATGATCACTGCACATTTAGGCGAGCTTAGCGTGGCCCTTTGCTTCGTACAGTTGCCAATACAGTATTCCCAGATCCCAGTGTGAGGAAAGATTGGATTTAGACCTCATTTTGCCCAGCCACAGGTTTCTGTGTTTACATAGTTTACAAAGGCATTGAAAGATTCCTGTCAAATGCTGTTGAGGGGCAAAGCCACCATGTGAATTCAGCTATTGCACAAGCACAGAGAGGTTGTACTACATGGTCCTTTGGCAAATCAAAATACCTGCCCATAGTCTGAAGATACGTCTGTGTTCAGCTGTTTGGGAAAAGGTTATGCTGGTAGTGGTACAAGAATTATACCTTAGCATAGCTTAGCTTAGCATGAACACTAGAAACAAGCAATCAGCTCTACAGTTAAGAAAAACAGACTTACCAGGACATCTAAAACAGATTGTGTTTGTTTAACTGCAGCTGTATGGAGGTTACAGGCTAGAATATTTTTTGTACTGGCTGAGCTAGTTTTGAAGTAACTGTAAAGTAGAACAAATTTGCCTTCACCATTATAGGAAAATCCCTTCTCTGTTGTGAATATTTGAACATGCACCACTGCATTTGGGAACAATTGAGTCCATAGTTTCCTGTGACAGCCTCTCTTTTACAAGTCTCTTGCCATTACTCATCGGTGGCATTTAATTTGTCAATGTAGTACTTGGAGCCATCTATTAATGTCCGGCCGCAGATGCTGCACAGCCCCCTGAGCAGGGATTGCCAGTTCGCCATGCTCAAAATAAGCATGAACCCATATCACAGCTCGCTGAGCTCATATCTGTTGAGATGCACCATCTGCACTGAAATAACTCTATTATTTCATCCAGGTTTTGCTTCCAGTCTTTCCCCTGGCTCCGTTTCAGAGAGAAAACAAAGCAGCTTGCCAATGAGGAAGGCTTTTATTACCTGTCTCCGCTGCAAACCAAGAGTTTTACAGTTTTACTTGTGCATACAAAAAGCATTTTTCCACTAATCTGATTCATGCATGCTCGCTGCTTGTCATTGCTCTAGACGTGTTGCATGACAGCTTTTGAGGCAAGTGGGGTAAGGCCATTTTCTGTAATTTTGTGCTGATGATGTTTGACTATTTCTCTCAAATTCATTTGTACCAATGTACCAGAGAACTACAGAATGTTTATGACAGCAAATTCACAAACAAAACCATGGCTTAATTGATGCAAGGAAGTTTATCAGTAGACGGGACCTGAGAGAAATGGATGGAGAGGTGAAAGCAGTTGAAGGGAAGTGATTAGAGAGGTGAGATGTGTAGATGGTTGATGGTCTTCAGGCGTAGAAGAACCTAGGGGTGAGACTCAAGGTGGGGGCATGTCTCAGAAAGCTCCTTGTTCCTTGGTTCGTGTAATGAAAGATGGAAGAAGAAGAAAAGAAAAAGAAAAAGAGAGGGAAGTGAACTGAACTCATAAACCTTCATTGTGTAAGCATTTGCTGTGTGTATTTCTATGGATGAATAAAATGTAACACTTTATGATTTTAACACACCAAACCTTTCTACCTCCCCCTGGCCATAAGAGCAGCTGAGCTGTCAGGGGGAGGATGGATGGGCTCGGGGCCTCCACATGTCAGAAGCAGAAGTTACTGTAGCGTGGAGAGGGAGAGCTTTTGGTACACCCTTAACTGACCCACACCCTCATCCCCCCATCTCCCACCGCGCACCAGCAGCACCAGCCAGAGCTCAAAGACACAAGCGAAGGGTGTGGGTTGTTTGGACACAGCTGGCGGACAGCCTGCGGGTTCTGACAAAGACGGGATTGAATCGAGCATCACTGGTCGGACCGTTGGATCCCTCCTTCCACAAAAAACACAAAAAACACCAAAGACAAAGACAGCAGCGTCATTTATTATTCTGCTTATTATGATTTCCTGCAAGGGTGGCTCAATGCTAATGCTGTTTCTTCCTTTTTGTACTCTCAAAGCAGAATGTTCCATATGATTCATGGTACTTTCTTGAAGTGGTACTGACTGCTTGAGGGTTTGGACCATTCTGAGTTGTTTCAGCTGTGGTTTGTGTTCAGGCAGACGGGTACAAATCCTAAAAGCAGGAACTCAACATAAATCTGTATAGACTGTCAGACCTTGTTATGTTCCCAGTTTGGCTTTTTAAAACTTTTCGCCTTGATAAGTTTTGTGTTTCACTTTAAACAAGCAGAGTTATTAGCGGGATGAGTTCACCTAAAGTAATATTAAAAATGGCACCTCGTTTCTAAATATTAACACGCAGCTGCTACATACCTTGGATGATCACGCAGACTAAACATTACTTTTAATCTCACACCACGGTGCCGTTGCTCTCATTTACAACAGTTTATTTGAGAGTCCAGTCATTTAGAAGATTTTTACAAATGGCAGCAAACACTGTCAGCACGCAAACAATCACTTCTATTGTGTATTTATACTACTGTCTGCCTGTTGTTAAGGCTCATTTACAAAGACACTCCTCTAGTCTGCCAGCCCATAATAACACTGCTGACAGCTCCTGCTCGGGCAAAGGAGCCAGTCAGATGGCCGCCTGCGAGAAAGAAGAGTGAAGAAACAGTCTGGAGAGTGACTCATGTCTCTTTAACTATGTCATTCACGACCCGGCTTCAGTCCACTCATCACTGCCTGTCTCATTCCACAGTGACATCTGTCTGGCATTGTACTGTGGTATCACCATAATAACAGACTGGGGAGAGTCTCGTTTTTCTCTGATGCCTGAATGTTCCCCAGAATTAAACTGGCCCGAGGGGAGTTTGGGATCTAAAACTTTGGAGTCACCTTTTATTTAGAGTTTATCAGCCGTATAGATATGAGTATTCCTGCAAAGAGTTAGCTTTTGATTCCTTAAACACCATTCTACTCAACTCAGTGATTCGCTGCAACTATCTTGTATTGTGAGAGAATATCTTCCGAACACCTACAGCTAAGAAAGCTATTGTTAGCTTTCAAACAATTCTCAACGCACTGCAGCCTCACTTTGATCAGCACATCCACATCAAAGTATGATTCTGCTTGACAAGAACAGAGGCCAAACTGTGGAGGCATCATTTTTTGCGTCTTTAAGCCGACAGCTTGTGTAGTCTTAAAGCCAAATCTTGCCAGCATGGCGGGACACGCCACAGCAGACACAGATGCTGTCCTATCTGAAAACACTCACTGGGGCTGCGTTGTTTGTTCACCGGTTCTCCTGAGAATGAGGTCTAATGTGAAGGCCTGTTGTCTTAAAAGTGCCGTTTGTGTTTTTCAGACACTTACAGACGGAACTGAACCATGATTTTAGGTCATATTTGACATATCTCGGCCAATAAATGTTGCAACATCTTCCCAAGCTATTGGTAACAATAGCAGTATTAGCATTTATGAGTCTGTTTTCACCAGGTATGCTCAACAGTTTCTAACTTTGTCTGCGTGGGCTAGCAGCAGTGAATCTATCAGAGCACAGTTGCTTCATCAACAAATAATAATGAGTGGTTTTATGTCTAAAAATGAGTCCTTTCACGTTTCACTGGCTTGTTTGACCCATTGTTTATACAGAAATATTGACTGTTGCTGCTTATAAGCCAATCTGGCGATTAAGCCTTTGAGTGTGATCCTTTTGAATTGTGCTTTGTTTGACTTTTTTGTGATTTCTGAATGAACCCAGTAGATAAGTTTGCTCAGGACTAAGGAGTCCAAAAGTAAGAAAGCAAGTAAAGAACAAGTGATACATTTTAAGACATGCCTCAAAAGATAAGTACCTTTTTAAGAAGGGTCTTTTGTTGCAGCGTTATCTGCTCTTGGCCTGCCCTCGCTCTCTGGAATAAACCATTCCCTAATATAACCCAGAACAATAAGTGTGATCCAACAATGAATGATGCTCCTAGTTTACCCCGCATTTATATCTTCATTCTGGCCTGATCCACCCCATTGTCCCACTCAATTGCTGTTTCAGTGTTGGCTGAAAGGATCATTTGTCTCTATCCAAAAGTGCCCGCAGAAAATACTTAAACAAGCTTCCTCCATCCCAGCTATAGAGAGCTCTTATTTTTCCCTCTTGCAGGCATTATTTTAAATCCCATCCCATTATGACGGTGACAGGCTGTGCGTGCAGTGATGGACATCGCTCTTACACTCCAACCGTCACCTCACTGACCTGTAGGTGTGTAGCTATCATTTCGTGAGTGTGTCTGCCCTGTGTGTGTTTGTGTGAGCGTGCACACGGTCCACAGCTGAGTGTCTCAAACCGCCTAATGCCTGAAGTAGGTAAAAGGAGGGCGATGACACCCTCTTTTGCTCCGGGCTGCTGCTCGGATCACGCCACTCCCCACTGATTGTGTGGGAGACAGTGAGGGAGTGTTGTGTTAAATTGATGGATAAGCACTTGAGCGGGAGAAAGAGAGCAGCTGACAGGGATGTATACACAGACGATATGCTACACCACCTGAGTGGCAGCCTCTTTTGTTCCCCTGACAGCCCCTCAGACTTTTCTATAACTGATCTTTCAGTGACTACTACCTCTGTATTATGACAAGCTAAAAGTCACTGATTCCTGATGTAATTCTACAGTTACAGTGTTTAATGTGGAAATGAAGGTTTTATAAGCATGCATGACTTAGGCTAACTGTAGTAGGACAACCTTCCAGGCTTTATCACTGTTTTAACAACAGTCTTTTATGAAAATGTAAATGTGAATGTGTAGCAACCATATACCATTTTGTTGCAGTACATCACCTTGAGATCACGGCAGAAAATGACTAATGACTCATCTCCAGAGTCTGCACAGAGTCAGATGAGGCGCATTATCACTTTGCATTCGAAAAGTGATTTGGCAACATTTTGAACATTAATTTGATAAAAGTATAATGACTAAATACATATTCTTATTATCCGCCAAACTCGTCTGTAGTTAAAAAATGAGTGCAGCTGAGACAAGCACCAACATACGACTTATGACAGCGCCCGCTTGTCATTTAAAGCAATCTCTACTTTTGTGCATAGCCTTAAGCCTTGATATAATTTAAAGTGTTTATTTATGTAAAACTTCATCCCTGTACAGTTGACATGAAGGGGGGATTTGGCAATAGAGAGTAAAGTTGCATTTTGTTCCAGGCAGTAAACATGTTTACTAATGGACATTTGCTCTATGGGAAGTGAGTCACTTTTTGGGGCCAGCATCTAGTGGCCATCTAGGGAACTGCAGTTTTGGCACATCCTCGTTGGCTTCATTCTTTAGACGCTGACACTTGGCTCAGTCGACTCACTTCAAGCCCCATTCAACTTTTGTTGACATTTATTAATATGCTAATCTCATTTTGCAGGTTTGCCAAAAGAACGGAGCGTGCAAAGGACTAAAACTGAGCTCATCCTGAGAATACTAACACACCACGATTTGAAGCTTTCTGTCAAGGTTCATTTGTAGGGTGAAAACATTAAATGAACCTGCATGACAATCAGAATCAGCGTTCAACAATTTAAATAAGAGAATTAGATAAATGATTTTTTTCTTGAATAAGTTTAAAGTGAACTAACAGCACCTCAAGCACAGCCTCGTTTGATTCAAATCTGCGGTTTGTAACATTCCGCATGGAAAGCTGAAACCAGTGTTTGATTGATGCATTTCATCAGGCACTCATGATCCATCACTTTTTCCTGAGTCACGGTCACCCACGTGTCAGTTCGCCACAAAAACATTTATCAAATTTTCATACACGGCAGCTTCTGAAAATGAGACATAAATATTCTAACGGTGTTTGTCTCTGAATGTCACAGAAGACTGGCTGTTAATGGGGCAGCCAGACCGCTGACATTGTGTGTGTGTGCGTGTGTTTCCTCTTGCAATTCAACCTCTCATTTGCACCTCAAAATGGTGCATGTTAGAGGGGCCTTAACACACAAACGCACACATGAAGCATTAAAGGCGATAATTGGATATCAGATTCAAGTAAATCCCTGCATGGCGCAGGTGTCGTTGTTTTCTGAATTGCAAAAAGGGTTAAATGGGTGTTTTTAAAGGCTGATCTCAAGGCAAATCCCCTTTTTGGCTTATTGAGCAAATCCTAGTCTCAAAGGCCACATGTTGGCTTACTAAAGAAGATAATTCTTTCTTGGGATGCTTTTAATGAGCACAGTGTACAATAGAAATCACACACTGGAAATGGTAATGGTGTGATTTGACAACAGTAATATCTGGATCATTAGGAGTAACGCAGAAGCGGTGCACATGGCCCAGCTTTCTTTCATTGTCCCCACCTCATTAAATTCATACTGAGTGAGAGACGCACATCATTTTGGAGGCAAAGACGCCCAAATGAAACCAGACGATGCTCACAGATACAGAGTCTAATTAGGAGGGAGCTGACTGACAGGAGACGGGCGTCTTTGTGAGACGCTCCCAGTCAAGCAGTTGATGCCACCTTGTGTGTCTAAGTGTGTGTGTGTGTGTGTGTGTCTGTAAATGCATGTAAAACTGAAAGAGACAGAAAGTGAAGGATGTCCCAGAGGGATGTGTCACCCTCTCCATTCAGGCCTCCTTCCTTCAAATCACACATCTGGTCGTCACACATCTAGGACACCATGTTCAGCGCTATCGAATATGAGAAATGCACTCGAGCGTTGGGAAAGAACAGAAAGGCTTTTCTTTTTTCTTTTTTTTTCTTTTTTGGCTCTGACATGGATTTGAGCAGATGTGACCATTGTCACCAGAAAATAACAGCACCACTTGTTTGTTCAAATGCTAAAATGTAAATCTTTCCTGACATGTGACCTCATGCTGTCGAGCAAATTATTACTGCCCTTTGAAAAGGCACAGCAAAGAATGAATGAGTATGAAGAAATAGTCTGGTGTTCTTGTTTATTGCTGGGTTTTATTAGGTTTGCTAATCGTTCTCATAGGTTATAAACTCAACTTAATAGCTGAGATCTGGGAAAATGGCATCACGGTCATCATAACAGTTTAACACTGACTTTATTTTCCTGTTTTGACCTCTTTCATTGTTTGACTGTTGGACCTGCCGGACTTACTTGGTCTATTCTTGTGTTTCAGTATTAAAAAGTAGTAGAAAAAAAATATCCATGCAATAATTTTTGGCAAAAGGGACAAACAAATGAAATGCAGTTGGCTTCACATGTGGTCTCGTGTAGCTGCTGTCAGTAGGAAGAGCTGAGATGCATTAACACTTTTTGTTCTCGCCGGTGTCCCTGCTTCCCAGAGTAATGTAGTGTGGTCTGATGAGGACTGAAGGGATGGTCAGGGTTGGCCCTCTCCTGAGACTCAACCAGTGTGTTTGTCCCCAGCCCAGGGGGATGAAAGGCGACACCTCCTGCCCACATCCTTGTGTTTTATACACTGCTCAACATACTTTCCATTCTCCATCATCATATAATCAAACCAACAATTACAAGGAAGAGGATGTGTGTCTTCTACATGTCATCTGTGTTTAAGTTTGTATTCTTCTGTTTTTAACTTTTATTTCTTGCTTATTGTCGTACTTTCTGCCCCTTTCCTGCCTTGCTCCCCCTCTTCTTTACTTGTCCAAGGGCTGTTTTGACATTCCAGCTGTTTATATCGTCCACATGCGCAACAATCTGCGGCCGACCCTGACCACACAGTGTTGTCCCCCAGGCCTGGACCCATGTTATTATCATCCACAGCAGCATTCGCGGAGTGGAAAAGGATTGTCAGGACCGCAACTGCACCGGTTTCACATTAGGAGTGCCGAGCTACAGAGGGAAGCGCGCGCGCACACATGAATCCCTCATCCTGGCTCAGTGCTTGCTCGGTTAAATAAAACAAAGGCAAACAGCGAGCCCGTGCAGGGATGAGTCTGCTGATAAAGATCTGTTAATGGCACATTTCCACGGGACAGAGGGTCGTAAGGAGGGAGGGAAAGGGATGAAGGAAGACAGAAAGGAGAGTTAAAGTGATTGTGGAAAGGGATATAGAGTAGGGGGCCCCACGTTTCCCAAAAGCTGGGCAGCAACAAACAAGCATCTCCAATTGAAACATGTTCCTCCGAAGCAGGTTGCCTAGCGAGGAATTTAGAGAATGGAGCAGATTCCTCTGAGAGGCTGCTACCTTCAGACTACCTTTGCAAGACCCCCTCTTACCCCCCTCAAAAAAAACATTCCCCTATCAGCCTGTCTTGCAGAGGTGCAGACAGAGTTGTACTGGCCCAGTCCCAGGCTGATGATCCTCCGGATACTGATCTACAAGAAAAGGCCTGGAATGGAAGGACCCCTTTTCATCAGAGTAAATTCCCTGGCCATGGTGCTGTAAGCTGAAGTCCAATACAAAAACGTGTGCCTGCAAGTGCAGATAGCACAGGCACGACTGTAAATCTGGTTATCAGCCATTTTTCAGTCTTAAACAAGTCTTTAAAAAGTAATGCATTATATCGTAAAGTGTCACCCAGGAGTGCGGCTGACCTCATTTTGCTCGTATATTCTTTTTGTGGCGGAACAAAGCTGTTGATGGCATTTTAGTGCAGCAATATGACCCGGGTTTGAATTCCACAGGCACACATTAAATTACAGCGTAGTGCGCCTGAAAGCTGCAGAGGATTGCGGTTGAAGATGTGCAGCCCCTGCTACGAGGGAAACAGACACTCTCCACTGGGTCAGGCCTTTGCGGACGGGTCCCACTGCCAAGCAAAGACAAGATAATGCTGAGGAGGGATTATATAAGCAGGCTATGAATGTACACACACAACTTCCATCCAGCATCTTTCAACCTCAAATAATTCTCAAGTTTGTTTGGAGTGCATAAAGGTGACTATCCCTCATTAGTTCCTCCCTGGAGGTTGAAGTTATTCCATCATCTATATATAAAAATAACAATGGCAAAATGTCAGTGTGCAAGGTCTGATTGGACAAGGTCTGAAAAGTGTGATGAAGCAAACCCAGTACATCAGTAATACTTAGAGAAGACAAAGCGGAAGAGGAAAGAGAGTGAATTAAAGCAGAGAGCTCGTGTTCTGTCCCTTATCTGGGTAGCATAAGGAATCCTAATAGCAGTGCAGGTTGTGTGCTCTGCGCTATCTCACAGGCGACAGAAGAGCCGTCCAGGGAATGCAGCATGACTGAAGGAGCTTCAGTGCACCACTGGGGAATTAATAGCAGAAGCCTTGCAATGTCTGGGATGAGAAGGAAAGGCTGAGGGAGGACACGGAGATGGGAGAAGAAAAAAGCAACGGAAACCAGCTAACCTCAGGGTCTGATCCTCTGACAATTTATTTAGGGGGCATGCAAATGTCTGCAGTGAAACCTGCCCACACTGAGGAAAAATGCAGAGCTCATCAGTGAAAACTGTGTCAGGAAAGGGGAGATAATGCTTTGAACTCAAATCTGTTTGCTGGCATGGCTCAGCTGAACCTCCCCAGTGTTTGTCTTTCCCTCAGCTCCCTGGTCTGGTTTTCCTGTCCGGAATCCTTAAACCCTTCCCAACTCAGCATTTCCCAGACTGGGAAATCATTGTATAGAATCAGCTAGTGCCACCCCTCAGACTTTCCCAAGCACAGGACTGGTAAAATGATCCAACTTAAAGGTGCACAAATTGGTCAAAGACCAAAGACATACACTGCCTGGCCCAAAAAAAATGCTACCTAAAAAAAAAGGTCACACACATTATTAATATATGATTACAGCACACATTTGCTGTGGCATTGTTTCAATAAGCTTCTGCAATGTCACATGATTTATTTCCACTCATTGTTGCATTCATTTTTCACCAAGATCTTGTACTGATGATGGGAGAGTCTGAACACTGTGCAAAGCCTTCTCCAGCACATCCCTCAATGGGGTCAAGGTCTGGACTCTGTGGTGGCCAGTCCATGTGTGAAAATGATGTCTCATGGTCCCTGAACCACTCTTTTAAAATCTGAGCCCCATGAATCCTGGCATTGTCATCTTGGACTATGCCAGTGCCATCAAGGAAGATAAAATCCATTGATGGATTAGCCTGGTCATTCAGTATATTCAGGTAGTCAGATGACCTTTGGACATATTATGTTGCTTAACCTAGACCTGAGCGACTGCAGGTTTAATAAAATGTTGGACAGTTCTTAACCCAATTTTGAATCTGATTAGATGCTTTCTCTTCTTGATGCACGCCAATGATTTGACCCTTCTCAAACAGACTAACATCTTTTCCATGTGTCTTTCATCATGCTTGTTTAAGAAATGAGAAGCTACTCATTGCATCAGTTGGGGTTCAATAACTTGTTGCCAGCAGAAAGATAATCACGTTCAGGTTCAACTGCAACAGCCAAAGTGTAGCTGAAGGAAATAGTTGGATATTTAGGGAAATACAATTATGTCATTTCATATGTGTACATCAAATCTAAACCTGTTACCAGGAGCTGGTTCGCTTAGTGAAGAAAAAAAAAGTGGAAAAAACAACCAGCAGCTTTTTCACTGAGATTATTTGGCAGACTGTTTCTTGGCAAGGTTAGCCAACCCTTACTGATTCCACTCCGACTGCCTGCTGGATGTTATTTCATAAATACTGTGCAGACATAGGAGTGGTATCAATTTACTCTCCCACCTCTCTGCAATAAATGTTCCTTCTCTGTCTGTGTCTAAACAGAGACAGGATTTACCATTTCTGTGTGCGTCACATGAAAGCATATACTCCCTCATACTCAGCCTGCGGACCATCAGCAAACAATGGCGATACCAGCAAGCCCCCGTAGAGATACATGGATGGAAGCTGGCAGATATCGTGACACTGTTATGAGCAGTTTGTTTCTACTTCTAACAATTCCATAATTAGTGTGCTGTGTGCAAACAAGCCTTCTCCTGTTTCAGTGGATGTCTGTGGTTATTCTGGGAGAGCTTGAGCAAGAGACGTTTAGAGACTTAAAAGGGCTAAAGTGTATATCATTTATAATGTTCTGGTATTCACAGAATGGGATGAACAAGCCAGACAGAATACCAATAGCCTGCTGTTGCTGAAACAGTCTGTGTCGAGCTTAAAGTGGCAAACATTATAGTCCTGGCTGTTTTGGCAACACCTGTAGTTTCCTAGGGGTGGCAAAACCAAACTGTTGTCATTTTAACAAAGATGTAATAGTGATCTAATTTTGTCTGTGGACAGTAGGAAAAGGTGAAAGGAGTTGGTAGCTATAGCTAAGAGCCAGAGGTGTGCGGCCTGTTGGCTGCAGCTCCTCATCTAGTAGCTCACTGTAGCTTTCTATGATATTCCATCCTGATTCCAAACTTACCAAAAATGATTGTTATATTGTTTTTTAGATGTGCTGATACACAATAGCTGGCAAAACACACCCCATCTGCTGTAAAAGTCAGCAATACTGACTTAACATACATTTATTTAAATAAAGTCTTTTATTAAATTCCCCCTTAAAGTTTGTTACTAACCGTCATTGAAGCACAGTGGAGACTCCTTAAGATGTGACTGTACCTCCAGCAAAAACATAATTTGTTCATTTGTGACATAAATACATCCCATCAATAATGTTAGGACTTTTGGGGTCTGAATGTCCAGTGGTCCCTAACTGGTGGATATGGACGGCGGCCAGGTGACCGGTCAAGGGGTCTAGCTGCTCCGCCTTCGCCGTCGGCCAGCAGCTTCTGCCCCAGTCCCTTGTTTGTTTGTTATCCTGCCTTTGTTTGGACTAGCAATTTCCTGTGTAAACTCAACAAAACAAAATCGCTTTAGAAAAAGATTCACGCCCAAATTGTTTGACTGCACCTCAATGTGGATTTATTTTCTCTCTGTGTAGGTTAAATGCAGCGGCAATAAGCAATGTACCAGATATCTCAAATGGAAAATACGTGTGTGGAATATGTTTCCAGGGCATGCCTGTATTCCGACTGTATCTCTTATTTCAGATATATTCCAATGTGAAAATATCCCAGCGGGCTACAGGAAGTTGTTACTTGACTCGTTTAAAAAAAAAAAAAACGTCTCAGCAAAATTAGTATACACATGTACTGAAGCTTCCCTAAGCCCAAGCAAACATGCAGCCACGCATAAAACGCAGAGCAGCCCACTTGATTAAGACCTCGCTGAAACTCCAGCGAATATCCTCATACAACCTGGCCACAAGGTTGTAACTACATTGTCGTCTGTGTATCCGTTCTCTCTTAAGCACTCTTATTTCAGGCCAAGTATCAACCAACTTGTGTTTTTGAATCTATGCCACTGTTTACTACTCAACCAGATGCATTTGCGCTTCCTGAGCATGAAATATACATGCAGCTGGGATTCACAAGGGCTGTATACTGAATTCCCACAAGCTCATAAAACTGGGTTTCCAAGTCAGTGGCCTGACTCTGAGACCTGCTCCGTTACCGTCAGTGCACGGCTAAAAACACAAAAGAACACACTGGGAGCTCAATATTTAATAGACGAGAGTGTCCACTGATGGATGTTCTGCAGGTCGGACAGAAAGGACACAAGTAAAAGTCAAAAATATGTGGACAGAGGCTGTCATACAACACAATAAATATGAAACAGCAGTGACGGAACAGAAATGTTGTGGACCAATTAAAACCAAGCTGTTCAGCAATTTACTAAGATCCATTTTATACATTTTATAACATTTAGAATAAGGCAAACTGAGGGCGAGGCCAGTCTGATGCCACATCTGTTGCGTGTTGAGATATATGCTGAAAACTATGCTGAGCATCTTTATGGTCCAAAGTCATGTAAGTGATGCTCTTCAGAGTTTTTTTTTTTTTTTTTTACTACACTGCCATAAATATCTCATCAGATAAGCTCTAAGGAGAGACAAGATAAGTGATGAAGAGAGCCTTTCAGGTTTAGCCGGTCCCACGAAAGAAAAGATACACCATCCAGCCACAACATTATGACCACGGACAGGAGAAATAAATAACATTAACTATCTTATGACAGTTCACTGTCCTGTTGGGAAACGGGCATTCATGTGGATGTTACTCATCGATGGCAGCAGCCAAACCTCAGCAGGATGCAGCCTAACGCAAGCATACACACAAAACGGTTTAGGAACAACTAAAAAAACAGAACATTACAAGGTGTTAACCTCCTCGAAATTCAGTGGGATGATCCATGGTAGGACTCTTCCCTCAGTCCATAGGACCCAAAGGCCCCCACTAACAATATCCTGTTACCAGACACCACAGGACACCCTCAGAAGGTCTATGTCCATTCTTTCATGCGTAACAACTGTTTTGGAGGCACAAGGACCTACACAATATTAAGACATAATGCTATGCCTTATCGGTGTACGCAGCCCGTTTGTTCCTAACTGTTCCATTGCAGCATCTCCTGTTTCCTCACCTCAGGATCATGCCTGCAGGTTTGCTCCATTTGTATATTCAAACTTTTTTTGAGTGTCGTCTTGAAATATGAAAGACGAGACAATGGGACAGAAATAGGGCAAATATCTCTAAATACATCTAAGAATGTGAAAAATAGCTCTGATGCTAAAACAAGACACATCAGAAATAGAGACTAAAGAAATGTACTTCAAGGTTTGTTAAGTGTAGTTATTTGTGGCTGATTGGTCTGTGAGGTGATGTGATACCTCAGCTCATCAGATCAATTATCTCTAACCTGCAGGTCTGATGAGACAACAGTGAGCGGTTGCTGTGGAGTGTGATACAAAGAAGTGGCTTACATCCATCTGGTCTGTATAAGATCTGACACAAAGTGTTGTGCTCCATGGCTTGACATCAGGTCTGCATGGAGAAGGACTGACCCCTTTGAGCTCACCAAAGCTGTTCTTACTTAAGATGCCCTCACACAGTCGAGAGCCATGTGACGGTCGCTGGGTCGTAAACCCAGGTCAGCCCAAGGTGCGGTGTCTGTTCCAGGGAGAGAGGCGGCCAGAAAGGTCAAAGGGCGTGCAATTCAACTGACACGTTTTGTCACATTCATGTTTCATATTTCAGAGATCTAAAGTAAAGTTTCGATGGCCGGGCAGAATTTCAAAAACGTTTTAAGATGCTGATTTCAGATACGACAAATGGTCCAGGTATGGGTGAATTGCTTGGGGAGGGAGTGGTGTCACTCTTGATGTCATGGAGAAGCCTTATCTGGGTCACAGCAGGTCAGAGCTCTCCTTTAAGGTTCACCAGTTGAAAAACATGCCTCAGCTGTATTTAAGTTGCGGGCACATGGTTTAGTTTGTAACACAGACGTACTGAATTCCTAATGAGACTTGATGCCATCAAAATAACACAATTTTTGGTCTGATTCAATCAGACTCTTCTATTAGGCTTATTTACTGATTTAAGGGTGGCGTCTGTTCTTTACAAGGCTTTGATCATCCCAGAGCATTTTGTCTGACTCAACAGGCAAAAGCCTATTTTCAGTGTATTCATATAGACTTAGCTTTCATGCCCCACAGAATTCAAAGCACACTGTGAAAATGTTATACTTGTGGCAAGAGGGACAAATATGGCTGCAAGGGTTCTGGAAAATGTTGGGATATTGAGGATCATAAGTGGCTGGACGTTTTTGTTGTTAGTAGATGAATTGATGTTCATGAACTGGGGGAGTGGTGCATTTGCAGCAGAGAACCTTTAAACTTTAAAGGCGTCAGAGCTTCAGGTTGTTCATACAAAATGAAAAGGCAAAGGTGAATATGTTTGTAATAACTACAGCCATCCAAAGTCACTGGGTAGTTTTCAGCCACTTCTATTAACCGCCCCCCCACTGCAGCAGCAAGCGTTAAACTCTAGGGTTCATTTGTCCACTGCTGCAGAGACTAGTCCGTCTCCTCGGGATTGGTGGGGGCTGCGTGTTTAAGCCAATGGGCAGGAAGCAACGCTAATGTCATTTCACTGTGACCGCCTGAGAGGAGCCCCATAGCGCACCGTTCGCCGCTGAAATGACTAAGATGTTGTGACAGTGGGTGAAGTCAGACCAGGCTCTCTCGGCTCTCTCTTTCCAATGCGGCTAGCACCTGGGGTCTAAGCTTATCGCTTTGCGCAGCTCTTGGTTCAGCTCCTCGGCGCAGCAGTGCACCCTCTCTGGACTTTGCATCTTATGCCAATGAGACGCAGCGTGAGGGGCTTTTCTCGCTTCGGGAATATTGGTTCTGGATACTCGGTTTGCTGCGACTGAACACTTTCGCAAGGTGAGTGTCACTTAGTGCTTCTTACTCGGCTGCCATCGTTGTTTTAAAACCGTTTAATCATAGTCCCTTAACTCAGTTTGTGGGATTTTATCGGCATCATATTTTTCAAGTTTTACGCGGAACTGCTAGAAAAGTAGCAACAAAAAAAGTACGTATTTTTGATTCCAGTTGTGACTTCAAAACATAACCAGCTCTTTCAACGCTGTACTGTATGGGGTAAAACATTCACATAGAGGTCTAAAGAGACCATATGCTGGCGGTGGCAGTCAAAAAAGTCAGCATATCTGTTTTTATTTGGACAACGCACTATGCGCTTTTACGCAGCAACATCTCCAAAGAGACGTTTCATTTTCATTGCGCGTCCAGCCAAAGTAACCGCACACACAGTGTCTTTGAAAAAAAAAAAAAACTTGGTCAGAGACGTCGGACGTGTGGAAGTGTGGAGTCCCTGGAGCCTCCAGATGTATGGACTCAGCTGTCGCCTGTCACTTTGGTGACAACTGGTCGACGCTCCGTGACCGCTGCCTGTCCACCACTGCAGGCCCCGTATAGCGAGAGTGCTGTTGAGTGAGGGTGAACGTGGCCACTTACTTACTTTCTCCAGTTCTAATCATGATGGATAAGGTGAGGGAGACCTGAAAAGTGGACCGGCTGCAAACAAACAATCAAAAAACACTGCTAAAAGTGAATATAGTTGAGAATCTGTTGCTCATAGAATAACTTCTTTTTAAATCTTTATGAGTCAGTGACGATCACATTGTTTGCTGAAATTCCCTGGTTAGTTTCAAAACAGAGATGTAGGCCTCCATTTTCATCACAGCTTCAGCTCCTTGAATAAAAACAGAAAAACACTAGAAACTGCTAGAGTGAATTCATCACTCCATATGGACCTCTCACAGAGCAAAACATGCCATAAAGAGTTTCCTTTGGAGAACAACGACACACCCTCAAGTTTCAAACATTTCCACCCTCAGCTGTGTTAGAAAGTGCCAAACATACAAGGCACAGGAGAGCAGTTACTGTTATATTTAACCAGGGCTGTCTGAAATAATATTTTGCTCTCATTGGACCACACTAAATATCACCATAAGCTATTAAATCCTGTGCATGCCTTCTTTGGAGCTGAATGACAGAGCCGCACTTGGCTCAGTGCGAGCGCAAGAGAGCAGAGTCAAACTGGCCTGAAATCTGTCACTATGACCACAGCTGATGAAAACAGAGCCCCGCAGATCCCAGGACAGTTCAGCCGATGCCTGGTAGCTATAGGTGAAAGGACAGCAGACGCAGGATATGGCATAATATTTGGACATATTTTGTTTTAGAGGTGATTTAAGGTGTTGTAGTGCATTTCAAGTGGAAATACGTTTAAATAATTCTTATTACCATACACTAAAGCCAGCTGACAGCATAAAGGAGGAAGATGAACTGCAGGTTCTGCACAGTGTCAACTCTGCCACTTCAAAGTAAAAAAAAAAATAAAAAAAAATGGGAATAGCTTCTGAAACAAATATAGCTATATTTCCACCAAACGCCAGATGTTTTAAAAAATGAGCGCTTTCTTTTTCTTTTCCCTTCCTGTTTTTTTTGGGACATTGAACAGTTAAGATGACACAAATATGTTTGAATGGCTCTGCATGGATACAGGGAGGACAGAACGCAGAACCAAGGAGGTGGTGTCACCTAGTGGTCAGACTGCATGTTGGCAGCTTCATTGCTTTGGAATCACAACACTTCATACAGACTAATTCATCTTTACTTAAACCTAAATCTTTGTTTTACAGTAAAACAAAGATAGCCAGCTATTGTCAGTACAGCCCGGTGCTGAATAAGGTGTACACCCAAGTAAGAATTAGACAGCAAATGCAATTTCCTCATTGTCAATTACACGTACTTACATGTACACTAAGATCTACGTTTCATACTTCACAGCTGGAGGTATTAACGTTTAGATGATCCAGTATGAGAAACATGTGTGGGGGCCTATGTGAGCTGAGTGTATACTCTTAATAATCCGCTGCAGGAGAGAATTCTGTCAGAGTTTTAGCTTATTTATAGACTAAATGATTTACAAGTGGAGGGATTTGGAGCGGCTCCACATGTTACAGGGTGCGTGCTCACGTCTCATCCCCAAAGCGAGAGAATCCTAGCTACTTTTTTTGTTGTTCAGGATTTTTTTGTGTGTGTGTGAACGCAAGAAGGAAATAAATAAAATCGCTGGCCTTCGCGTTATTTGTTTGGACACAGCCGTGGAAAACGTTCTGATTCCCCTCAGCCAACGGCATGTTTGCACGTACTGGTTTAATGAAGGTGGATTATGTTGATGGCTTATTTTAGTACCGAGTGCATTGTTAAACGCTGAAAGAAAGGTCTGCGTTACACAGGCGCACCTAATGATGCAGCCTTCGACGAAAGACGCCCGCTTTGTAACATCAGCAGCGCGCAGTGAGAGCGCTGGAGGTGGAAACAAATCACACAAATGAAAACAGTTGCAGACATAAACAGTGGGGCATGTCTCGGTGTGTGTGTTTGTCTGAGATGGACAGAGACAAAGTGTTCACCTATGTGTGTGTGTGTGAGCGAGTGTTGGTAGGTGTCAGAGAGTGTATGTGCGCGTGTGGCAGATACCCAGCTGAGTGTGAATGAGCAGAATGTAAGTCCCAGTGCCCGTGTGTATACGTTTCCCACTGTTGATTTAAAAGCCCAGTACCGGCGAAATGTACACAGAGGCCTGTTTGTGCAGAGCCAGAATGAATCACCCTTGCGTCCGTGTAAATCGCCTGCAAGCCAAACACTCTGGCAGCCTTTTATCCACAGACGTGGTCCAGCTCACCGCAGCAGGGCTAAAAGCAGAGCGGGACAGGGCCGTGTGTTGTGAGGAGCTGTCAGAGGAGGCCAGTCTTTCATGGCTCTGGACGGGGAGATGTGGCGTGGAGTCGAGTTGCCACAGACAAACTCCAGAGAGCAGAGTCCATTGACTGTAAACTATTTGTGGTAGGCTGGCAGGAGATCGGGTGAAATATGACTTGTTTAAACGCCGGTGGTCCCTGAATCTGTGGTCACCGGGCCTGGCCGAATGGACGGTGGCTTGGATGGTCAAATTTAGGGCACTGTTACAGTGCGGAGGCAGCCATTGTGGATGCTGTAGCAGAGTTTACAGCTTTGTGCTTGCAGTGCAGTAAAGTTCCCTCCACTTTCAAACGGCATCATGTATGAGAGTCAGTGGGATCTGCCTGAAGCGGTGGCACACATTGGATCCACATGCTAAGCATTATTCTTAAGTGATTAAAGGTAGTTAGTGATTTAGCGCTCCCAGGCACAACTCTGTTTATTAGGAGCTGAAGGATGATGTTAGAGGAAAACGGGTTTGGCTCGCATACTGGAGTTTAATGCCCCAGCAGATCTCTGGTAACCACACAGTATAATTGTGGGACAAACCATCAGACCACCGCGATGATGAAAGTCATACTCGACACACATGCTTCATTATCACCGCCATGTATAGGCATGATGCTCAGCTCTGGGATGTATACTGCGTAATAACTACGGCGCTGCAAAGCTGGTTATTATCAGCATGCCTGTCTTTGATAAAGGGGAATAACAGATGTAAAGATACCGAATGTCAGCAAGTTTAGTGATGGAGATTTTGGAAAGTTCATCTGACCCACCCTGACATGGTGCGGGAGGCCCGCAGGAGGGCTTGTTTTCCCTCTGTCACCTTCTTCTGTGGGGATCCATCCAAGCAATGGCAGCATCACGGGGCTAGAAGCAAAAGAAAACATATTACGCTGAGATAGTCATTAAAAAGCCCGGCTCATTTCCCCCGCACACAACAGGGGATTCAGTTAAGGCTTTCCGGACCCCTGGCTGGAAATATGCAAAACACACTCCTCCCCTCACACCCCTTCCTGTGGCTCTTGTTCCTCCTGTTGGCATTGTCACATGGGTGGAGTCGGTGAGCACGGATGATATGGAAAAGGTCAGCAGGGTTTATAAGCAGGCCCCGCAGGGTGAGGGATTTGTTTTGGACTGACAACAAAGGTATTTCCTGAGATTTTTCAGAAAGGTTACAGTTACAGACTGCAGGGACAGCGGCTGGGTGTCTGCCAGAATATCCCTCATTTACTGTGTCATTAATCAGGTCTGGACAAAAAAACGCATGTGCTCGGTTTGGCCGCGGCGCTGAATTTGATTACAATTAGTCATTCAAAGTATTTCCTGAAATAAATCACAAGAAGATTACCAGGAACACGAAGCAATAAATCAACACATTATCTCCTTCCGGCTAATGAGGTGGGGGACATTTTAAATAGGTGTTCTTCTCTTCTGTGTTTTTCAAAGGAGTTTTTTCATGTGAGTTAATTCCTTAATAGTTTTCCTTCAGATATGCTCCCTGGCTTTAAATTCAGAGATAGAATTAGACCCATTTAGATTCTGTCAATAGCTCATGTTAAAGTCTGGACCTACTAACAAGACAGTGAGCACTAGTATGTGTACTTTGGCTCCTTGTGTTTAAATATACTGAGTTTGGGCCTAACACAAGCACAAGTGGCACAGCAATAATATATCCAATGAGTCAGATACAGTTCAGTCCATATAAGTACATAAGGACATTGACACAATTTTTGTTATTTTAGATGTTTACCAGATGCTGAGATGTTCATTACATGACTATAAATTCATTATGTTTTGATGAAAAGCTAAAATAACCTTATAACACCTGACTATATATACCAACATAGTCATTTTGATCTATAATCAACTTCATTTAAAGCGAGTAAATGAAAAAGCAAGCAGTTAACATCAAATATTTACAATGTGAAAGGCAAGAGGACATATTAATGTAGTGTCCCAGTGTGACAAATGGTTCTTTATAGTTCCATAAAACCACATCTGTGCATCTTCCAGTGTATTTTAGTTTGTGCTCTTGGGTGCAGTGATCTTGCCTAAATACAGATAAATAATTCAAACTCATTTAATATAATTCATGTGTAAACAAATAGAAGTAAATTGTTAAGCCCTGGGCACAAATAATCCTATAAACACTTAATATTTCCCCATACTTGAACTGACAGCCCTTTCAAATTTATGCAGTCACTGGATTTAACCTGTATTTAGTATGTGCTGCCTTGTAATCGCCTATAATCTGTCCACACAGAGGAAATGTAGTATTACAGTGTGAGTAGGTGTTGCTGGATTACATACAGATGGGTTAATACTGACCAGGGCCAGCTGAGGACATGTCTTGCTGAGCGGCAGCCTGAGGCCCACGGTGAGCTCACCGAGCAGACACAGAAAACAGTTCGTTTGGCCACAACAGCCTGACGGCATCTCCTAGTGAGAGGCCAGTTCAAAGAGCTGGGCTTTTGTTTGCTATGCTCGCACACTGTCTTCCTGTTAGGGGCTGGGCTCCCAAAGAAAACAAGAGCGGTCGCTCAGCAGATGTGCACATCTGTGCATGTGTCCAGTCGGTGGGCAGACGCACATTTCGGGTTTTATGATCTTGAAAAGGCGGCTCAGATTTCAAGGGAAGGATTATTATTTCTGAAAATCAAACGCAGTGGACGCCCCACTCTGTCACGTGCTCCGTGGCTGAAAATGGTTTGGTGTCATTAGTGACCTCAGTATTAGCAGCTCCAAAAATAACACACCAATGCTGACAGAAACTGACATATTACATGCCAGGTTTCTAAGAATAGGCAAAGCCCCGGAGGACTGGTGTCCGTAATTTGGAGGGTGATAAGGCAGCCGGTTGTGTCCCTTTTTCCATTCCTCACATGCGTTGTGCCAACACACACACAGAGACACAGACATCCCAGGCACTAATGTCTGCTCTGTATAGCTGATAAACCGACTGCGGACCTCACTATATATACAGAACAACATGCACACATCCTGGCTCAACTATCTACAAGGGAGCTTTTGTACTCCAGCTAGTCTCAAGTTCACTTCTCATGGTTCCTAACGGCGGGTTTAGACCACATGATTTTAGAAAGGAGGTGTCTGTATTGAAAATGGGTGTCGTGCACAACAACGGATTTCTTTAATCGTGCTAATCGACAACTCTTCTTTGCCAGTGTACTGGCAAAGAAGAGGCGCACATCAGAGACAGCTGACCAATAGGAATGCAGAGCACACACAGCTATAAAAACTGAGAGACTAAAGATGAAGAAGCCAAGAACATTATCATTATTTCACAACTGCATTCATTTTTCTGTTAGACACTGGACTATAGCAGAGTATACAGGTGGAGGAGAAAATAACATGGTTGTTGAGATTTCATGATCTGGCCCCTTTAACCACTACAACCTGTTGCATACGTTTTTACAAATGAACATTTTTTTTTTTAACCCTAAAAACTGTGACAAGACAAATCCACATCTGAGGTTGCCTCTCAGTATATAAGATCTCCAAACATGCACAGCTGCTTTGTCCTCCTCAGACATGCAAATACATTTGATGTATCTAGCAGCTGACTTAATATGTCTCTCCTCAGACTGGACTGAACGTCCAGCTGGACATTTTTCTGTATAATTTAATGTGAGTCACATGAGGGGGTGAAAGGGTCAACAACATCAGAGCCACAGGGAGCCTTACAGGACAGATCACTGGGCCTCTCGTCTGCTCTTTCTGCTGTTTTATTACCACCTTAATGACTTAAATTGTGTCCAATTAAGCAGAGTTGGAAAGAAGCATCCCCGCTCGCAGTTGTCAGAGTTCCCTCTGTGCTGTGGCACTGGAGCATGTGTTTAATTAGAACGCTCTAAAAAGACTGTAACAGAGCGTTTCTTCAGGAATGTTAATCATTAGTGGGATCCTGACTGAGCAGCTCTTAACTGTTTCGGAGTATTGTCAGATTCCACGGTTTGCCTTTTGAAGCCATGCGGCTCAGGAAAATGCTTCCACGTGTGGGAATTGTCAACCTTTTTCTTTTTCTTAACTGCGTCGTCTGCTTCTGCAACGACCAGCCAGGAGCACTCACGCCCAAGCATTGCCTGTTATGGCGGCCTCATTCATGTGTCCGTTTGAGCCCGGGGGGCTGGAAAGACACAGGAAATAGCTGTGTTGCCATATGAAGGATATACTGTTGAACTTCGAGGAAAGTGGAGGAAAAAAAATCCCAGATGTGTGAGGTGTGAAGTTTAACTTGTGTGTGAATTGCACTCTCTGCAAGTATGAGGTCATAAACTAAAAATTCAGTCGCGTCTCAAGAGGTTATGAGTGTTGAACCTGGTCTTTGATGGGCTGCTGTTTCAGGAGCGAACAAACCTTCTCACGTGGTATGGAAAGCCCGACAGCACTCAAGGATAATATTAAAGCTTTAAAGTGATGATAAAACCGAGACTCGTTGGTTGAACACGGTGATTCAAGGTGTTAATGGGGCTGCTTTGTAATTTTATATCTACACTCATCCCAGTTTGCCCACAGAGACCACACATGGCAGGCTTTGCCCTTTGCTGATCCACTGCTATTGTTAGCACAAGTGTGTAGTGTAAGAGCAGCCCCATTCAGCCCCGGCCTGCTCTGTGTGCAGACAGCCACAGGCTTTTGTTGAGTTATAGCATCCTCAAATAAAGGGGCTTCCTCTCTTAAACAGCCCCAGGAGCTCTGTCGCTCCACTTCCCATTGTTCCCAATGAGGTCCGGCTTTTACAACTAGGTGAGAGGGTGTCAAATCGAGGGTGAAATATGACCCGTGCCGATCATACGTCTCTGCAATGTTTGGCCATGCAGTTAGACAGTAGCGTACGCACAATAAAGTGAAGAAACAACCTGTTTCCTGACACCGGGCTTTAGCTCAGGGATGTGGCACGTCATGTGCCGGAGATTCATGTTGTATCACATCATACATGACACAATAGAATAGGGTTACAGAGAGCAGAAATAAATAGCTAGACATGTACTCCTGCTGATACAGTACATAAAACCACAACTAGGTGAACTATAAGTATAAAACAACAGAAGGTTGATTATAGCCTTATTATATAAGCAATGTGACCTTCTGCGTTCCCATTTGGTGAGTTATCAATTTAAATTTTCACCCAAAGTGTAAAAGTTCACATGCAACCACAACTCATTTCCAATTAAATCCAATAAAACCACAAACTCTTTCTGTTCCTCATTTAGCTTTCTCTTTTTCAACACATGATGTTTAAGGTCAAGTGTCAAGTGAGTAGATATTTTGCTTTAATTTTTTACAAATGTCTCTTGTCAGAAACTAAGCTTAGCTCTAAGCTGTGCCCTCAGCTGCCTCCAATGTGTCAGAGTGAAACAGTAAAAAAAAAAAGGGGTTATGTGAGGGTTATAGGGCTAACAAGCCCACAGTCTGACCTGAGTTTGTCAGCGCCAATCTAGCTAAGTCAATATCAGTGCGCTGGCTGCTCCACCAGTTGACCTTTTCCTCCCTCTTTCAAGGCGTAAAAAGGATTGTTGTTACAGTAGGGTGATAGGCTTTTATTGGCCTTTATAACTGAAGCTTTTGTTGGGCCTGTGTCCTGCTAATACCCGTTGGCAAGTCATTTAAACCTTGAGAATGCTTACTTTTTATAAGGTAGCTCACACACCAGTGAGAGCTGTTCTCAACAATGGTCACCAATGACTGTAAGTTAGAGACTGACCTTCCCTTTGCCCCCTTCGGTACCGCAATTTATGACATGTCTTGAGACCAAACCTCGACTCATTTAAACAGATCGCCTTGTATTACATGCTTACTGTGAGATGCTGAAGAGTTCAGCTTTGACTCTAGATGCCTGGTTTTATGGGTCCCCTTCTCTGAGGACGTGTTTGGACCAGAGAAGAATGCGGCTTTATCGTTGGGCGTTGGTTCTGATGATGATCACCCCTGTCCTGTCATTGTCAGGGCATGCTGGTCAAGGACTACCTCGCCGCTAGCAGAGGGCGTATTTTTATTTTCCTCTTCTTCTTTTACAGCGGTGAGAAGGTGCAGACCAGGTGTGAGATGCTGTTCAGGTCGTTGTGGCTATGACAGGGGAATGGGCCGTAAAGCCCCCAGGGCCATAGATTTATGGGTCATCTGGTGCTCTCCAGGGTCAAGGGTCAGGGATGCGTGACTTGTCCAACTTTATATTATTCAACTATCTGAGGTGAACCTTGAACTGTGCTGCTAGCTACTTCTAACTTTAGAGTGGTGTGATCACAGAGGGATATTTGGGGTGTTATTCTGATGCAGGTTCCCACGAGTGACTAAACATAATCCAGTTGCCTCTAAATAGATGCTCACACCTTAGTTCACTGTCAAAGTCCAGACATTTAAACTTCTGCATGTGGGAGGCTCTTGAGCTTTAATAAGAATCACTTTGAAATGTATACTGTCAGAAAGATAATCAAATCATTAAAATGGCCCATTAAATAAACTGATTTATTTATTCCTGTTAAGGGATTAAGAAACAATTCTGTTCTCATATTGATAATTTTATTTCTTTGCAAATTTTCTCCAGATTAGCTGACTACCTTTGAATTTCATGAATCCTGCCATTGTGGGGGGACATTGTGTTGCCCGTCCCCTCAAAGACTTGCTAATGGGGCAGGGTGCTGAGCCTTTTGGACCTGCACAAAGGCCTGAAGTTTGCTGTGAAAGGGTGCCTCTCCTCCCTGGCCTTGGCTGCTACAATGGCTTTGTCCACACACCCAAACACAGTCGTACTTGCCCCGATTTTCGTCAGTTTCCTCTCTCAACTTTTTTCAAATTTCTTAAATGATTGTCTACGTGTGTATGCTAGAGTTTTGGTGTTTAATTGACAGTCACCTCTGAACACCCACGCTGTGATACTTCAGCACATGATGGTGTGAATGTGAGATACATGCGAGTGTGCATGGAAAAAGCAGTGCCACTCAGCCCAATGCTGTCAGTCATTCCTCTGGGATCTGGGATCTCATTAAAGGAGAGTGTAGACATTACAGCAAACTTCTGGACAGAGTTGTCATTTTAAATGAACAGTTCGTTCTGGTCTATAATTTAAAACTTTGTCACATGCCGCATAACGCTACTGACTTTATTAAACCCTGTTAAATTAATCGGCTACTAAAAAACCCAGTACACAGAATTAGCTCCTGACGTCACATCCACAGAATTAAAACAGCTGCTAAAATGTTTATAAAGAAAGCAATTCTAGCTGTTTAATGGATTCCTTGCTGCCTAGTAAAATGTTCAACTGCTTTGTTTTACAGTCTTAAAGTATGTTAACACTTTTCAGCGAAAGCCCCGCTGAAAAGGAGGAACCTCTAGGTCACAGTTATGTCCACTGTAAACCTGTCCTGCCGGTGGTGAAAGTAACACTCTGACATTGCAACCAAACGAGCGCAGAAGAGCGCAAAAGAAGCCGCAACTGTCCAGAATTTGACCCGAACTGGTCACTTTTGTTTTCTGAGGCAACAGGAAGGGAATCGCGTTCTGTCATTCCTGCAGAGGTGAAGGAGAGGCAGAGGTCGACCCTCCTCCTCGTAGAGTTTCACTGGGCGTGCAGATATGTACATTTGTGTTTTATAGAACATCTCTGTGATTGAAGTTCCTGTTCTAATTCATGGAAAAGGCAAAAAAGGTCGGAGGCAACTGAGGTTTCTTTCATCAGCTGCTAAATTGTTTGAGCACAGTCACTTTTCATATATAATTTTATAATCATTAAATACTATATTATAAATCTCTTATGTAAGTCAAGATACTGTTACATGTATGTATTTTGAAGGATTTAACAAAGTTGAGCGGAACAATATTGGATATTTTTAACCCCGGCTCAGACAAAGTTAAGCCGATAATACCGGCTTTGTCACATGTTAGAGGCCTGTTCTCGTGTAAACGTGCTGACACCATGTTCAGTCAGTGGGAAAAGTTATTTGTGCGGCCGATCCGAGCTGTCGTGGAGCTTAGCAGGCAATTTTCCTCGTGGGATACATAAAGCATCTTTTGTTCACTCGATTTATCAAGTCTCTAATCATAAAGCTTCGGTTAGCGAACGCCTCTCTGCAACTTAGTGACGTTTTAGCGCCAAAGGAAAAGGAAGACAGACCACCAGATGAACCGAAGCCTGGCTGCGACGTTCACCGCCTTCCCCACATCTCTGAGCCGTTGATAGGGAAGGAGAGAGAAGAATGTCATGTGAAAGCTGTTGTGGATGTGGGGCGGTTAGTGTGGTAAAACGAGCTCTGCCATCACTGATGTGCTAGTTAAACGCGCAGTTCCTGAGAGCTCTACCGGTGGTTCTCATTTGGGAGCATGTGTTTGAAGTACGAGGGGAGGGTCAGCGAAGGAGAGACGCCTTGCTCTGCTGAACACCGCCGTGACTGGCTGCTCCGAGGTTAAGGGGCCGGGCTGGGGTTAAGAGGGCCGGGTTGGGAGAAGGAGGAGAAATGGTGTGTGAGAGAGACAAGGGCGGGATGACCATCTGGTTGGGCTCCTTCATGTACACACTCACACACCTCCCTCAGACACTCTCTCCCATGTGTGCAGACAGCTCGCTGACTTTTTACAGTTGTAGCTTTGATATGGGCTCTTCCCGTGCTGACAGCTCTGGTAGAGACGGCAGGCTGCCCTGGATTTAGAGCTCAGAGGATCTTGCATAGATATGGAGCACAGAGGCTGGAGAAGAATCTAGGACTGGATATAGCCGCGATAAGATCGTTTTTCCTGCTCACTTCCAGGAGAGTTGGTCTACACTGAGGTAAGACTGAAGGTGAAAGCTGATTTCTTAGAGGAATCGTCTTTTGTTGTTGTGAGACTGAAAGAAGTTGTTAGCACTGCAGCTCCTGGGAGTCTGAGGCAGATTTGTAAAATTAGAAGATGAAACCTTTTAATGTGAGCATGGTTTAACCCTTAACCACAGAAATGGCACAAGTAGAGGAGCTCTGAGCAATGTCTCAGCTTCTGCATTTAGTCAGCGTTTAAGGAGTTAATTTGAGTCTGTGCTGCACTGCGAACTGAAATCCCGTGGATGTAAATGCGTTCGATGCCTGCCCGTGTGACAGCCGTGTGTGTCGAGTCTTAGTTCAGTCTGGTCAGCAGATGCAGGTGGTCTCACTAGTGTGGACCTCTGCGGGGATGTCACTCCCATCCATTTGGTCTTGCAAAAACACTCCCCCCGGCTACGAAAGGAGGCCTCCATAAGCTGACCAAACTTCAGCTCTCAGCGCTGCATAAATCTAGCTCCTATCTAATTCTTTTATCAGCAGCATTTCCAGCTTGCCATTTTCAAGATGATCGGATTCAAATCTATGAAATACTATGAAGGAAAACCTTCTTTGTTAGTTCTTCAGATGCTTAGCTGATTTTATCACATAACCTTTACAGTGATTTACTTATACGCATGCTAGTCTTATGGTTCACATGAGGATTTAATTGTCTAACAAATCTGATCTGGCGTGCAGTCAGATGGTGTTTTCTTTACAACATATTAAGTGCCAAAGGTTGACAGGAGAGCAGAGTGAGCGGTAAACTGCTGCATATTTTTCGATTTTGTCTGACACAAAAAATAAACTGATCTGAGTTCAGCCTCAAGTAAGCAGGGACTTTGAACAGAAATTCTTGTTTTTCTCTCCAACTAGAGCCTATCCTGCATCGCTGAGCCAGCAGAAGCCAAGTTAAACATGTTGGCCGGTCCAAACTGACAGAGAGCGCTGTGTTTGGTTGTGTGCATGTCCATCATCCACTTCCTAGAGGAATATAGACAGTAATTCAGACCAGAAGCTGCTTATTTTCTCTGTGCGCTCATTCAGGGGTTGCTAATGCAAGGTTCCAGTGTCTGGACTTTGGGGGACTCTGGTTTAAATGTATTTGAATGTTATTTAAAAGTGTCACTGTCAGCTGTATTTATTGGTCCGTCACAGCATGAGGTCCCTTGAGCCGCTTGTATCCCACAAAGTGATAAATATCTTTCACTGTAGTTAATACATGATGTCGAGTCGGACTGTACTTTGTGAAGGGTCAAGACAAATATGTGGTTATTTTGTTCTTTACATGAATGTTTCCTCCCACACATTCATTCATTGTGCTCCTGTTATAGTAAGCTTGTTGGAATATAAGCTTCATTGTGCACTTTTTCTAATAGCACACAAGCCTCTTCATTCACTGGAAATATCTTGTGGGATGTTTTTGAGAATCTCCATTGAATGAAAACCTTTCAAAGTGTGGATGTGTTTGAGCTTCCCCCTTTCACCTGGCTTGACTTCGATTTCCCTCCCATTGTGGAACAAGACATTAACATTTTCATACATGTCGGCCACCCCATTTCAGCCTGAGTCTGACGGCACCCCCACCGCCCTCCAGCCCTCTGTGGGCAGATCAGTCAGATATGCAGGCCTGCAGCTCCCAAAGCCATGTTAACAAGCACCTTTACAAAAGAGTGAGGGGCTGTTAAACATTCAGGACTGCAGGGGTCTGGCTAGTGTGGGAGGAGGGCAAGGCAGGGGGACTGGGGTGAGAAAGGGGGGAGTTAAAAAACTAATTTTACAAACCATAGACCCCTTGTTAGGAGAAACACTTAAAAAATCCGAGTGATGAGTCAGTAAGTTGGAAAGCCGGAATAAGGATGGGTAAGTTAGTTAGCTCAGGGCTTCAGTCATCCAGAATGTTAAGGATTCGTCGTTGGCAATGTCAGAGGAAATGAACTGCATGACATCTAAAGGAAAAATTAGCATGGGAGCAGATGTGGTTGTATGAGAAAGGGGCTTCGCCTAACGCAGAGCCGTGCACATCCAGCGTTCCTTTTGAGGGCCTGGCTTAAGTTCAAGCTTTACATTCCTGTGAGTCAGGTTTGGCTGTGTGAGACATCCTCGCAGATACTTGGCCAACATGTGAAAGCAAACATCTTTTTAACAAATGTGGTGCATGACTGATTCTGTGCCTGATAAAATGCGAGGCAGCGAAGCCGTAGTCTCTTGGCTCCTGACTGAACCTGCCTATAGTTAGCCATCTCCCACGTGAAACCCAAGCTGCTCTCAAACAAGGCCACATTTTTGCAGGTTATTTTGGTCTCATTTGCAAGTCAATAGATGCGAGCAGAACAAGAGAGTGTCTGATTTCTCGCCTCGCTCCCTCATCTGAAGACAGGTTATCTGAGTTTGAGGGCTTTAACTGTCACGTATGAGGAGATAGCACGCCGCATCTTCAGGACAAAAAAGACTTAAGGAGAGATAAACAGTCTCTTGATGGGACAAGCCTTCAGTGGATTCTTTCACAAAGGAACCATTGTTGAGGACATCAGAGGCATTTTAATGGGACGTGTCATAAGCCAGTTCGGCTGACCTGACACTTTGTGGTACAATGCAGTTACAAGCCACCACCACTATCCATCACACTTAACCCTGATAGTATATGACTGGGCGAGCCTGAGAGGGCATGCCAGTAATTGGTAGTGGCGACGCCACAGTGGCAGACTTGTCCTTGAGGAAGATGAGTCGATATGAATAGCCAGTGGCTGCCAGTACCGGCCTGTCTAGTGGAGCAGTTAATCATCCACAGGAGGGTCAGGCGTCCCACTATCTCCAAGTGGTCACTAAAAGACATGCAGCGAACATGAGCATACAGCTGACTCTGACAGGGTGTTGATAATATGTGTGTGTTGACCGTCTTAGCTTATAGCGGCTTGTGTCTGCATGCCTGCACCCATGTGTGCATTCCCTCATCAAGTATAGGACCAGCACACTCCCAGAGGCACATATATCATTCTTGGAGAGAGAGCGCAGATTTTCCGGCCCCTTTACTGTCACGTCTGTGTTCAAAGGCCGCACTCGAGTGTGTCTGGTTTTCTCAGCTGTCTCTCTTTGGCCCTCTGTGCCCTTGCCGGCCATAGGGGGTGGAGGCTCAGGGGGAGGTGGTGTAAAGGGCCAGGCTGCTGGATGCTGGCCTGGCTCCCATTTGATCTCAGCTAGAGGCTTTGGCCTGTGAGAAATGACCACAACTGGACACACATTCATCATCTCCATGTTTACTTGGTCCGTCCCCTGAAAAAGCTTACAGCAGCTCAAGAAATTAATTAATGGGCTTTTAGGAGAGGCTTTAGGAAGTGACGGAGAGAGCAACACCAGAAAAGTAAAGTAGCTGGAGAGGCAGAGATTAATAGAAACAAGGACTGATGGTGTTGAATGACAATTAATCATAGTTAATGAAAGTTTAGGATTTGGAAGAGAAAGTCGGCTCTGCACTTGCCAAAGTGCATCATTTGAGTTCCAAATTTCAGTAAAAGAAAGACACATTTGAAATAAACAGCACACTTTGCCTCTTAAAATAAAAAGTCTCATTCATTACAAGTAACCTGCACTCTTGCTCATTTCAGTAAACCATTGGATACTTCTCGCCTCGTCACTATTACTATTACTATCACTAAAACTTAAGACGCCAACATGCTATTTGTACGTGACATTATACAGATGCTACTTAAACACTCTGAGAATTCTTGTATCCGTGTTCTGTTAAACTACGTTTTAAAATTTACAGTTACTTCACTAACACCATTTGCCACCAGTGTGTGAGAGGAAGACTGTGGTAGGATTATCGTTTAAAGGTTCCTCTTCGCAATAGAGATTGCCTGTCACTGCTGCAGTACAGTGATGTCTGCATGTGAGGAGGTGCACTGATGCATCAGTGACTGTGGCCACCACACACATACGTAGGCCAGCATGGTTGCAGTCTTTGATCTCCCTGGCTCTTGTTGCGCTGTCAGTCTCAGTCAACCCCATCCGTCCATGCCACCCTCCATCCATCCCTCCCTGTCCAGCTACTTCACCTGTCTGGCATTGCTTTGTCCATCTTAAAAAGATGAAAGACTGATCAGATACTCACTGCAGCAGGTTGGAAAACAAACAGTCCAAAGGAAAAGGAGAGATGAAGGGAGAGAGCAGGATTGTGGACATTCCCCATATGGTGGCTCTGTCTTAAGGCCAGGCCTGTGTTTATACAGACCTCTCAGGCTCAACTGATCAAGCCAGCGTCAGATCCCATGTGGTGGCCCCTCTCGGGACATAGAATGACGTAGCACCTCAGTAGGGTAAAGTGATGACTCATGCCGACCTAAACTCCACAAACAACATGAAACGTGGAGATTTAACAGCCAGCCTCTGATGCTGCTCTTGCTTTTGTGTTGAGGGCAAACTAAATAACTTCACAGGAAAGAAATATGAGTACCTTATAATACATTCCCCATGGGTAGGCCTGCATACAAGCAACTTTGAAATAACTGTGTATTTATGAATAGCTAACTGCTTGTTTATTCTCACTATAATGAGATCAGACGTCACCTTGTGAAGCTTGGGGAATTTCCTAATGGTCTCATGAGCCACATGAGGAGGGCACATGTTTAACTGCGACCACAATAGCAGTGAAAGGGTATAGTTCTCTTTATGAGTGTCTTTATGTAGTAGACTCATCACCAGAAGTGAACCAAGAAAAGCTTGCTCGGATTCCACAACAGGCTTTTGGGGGGAGTGGTGGAGGGGGCTGCGGGCAGCATGAAAGAGTAAGCGATGGTGTGATTCAACTGGTGGTTAACATTTAGTGGAATAGCACTGGCATGAGACAGCCAGATTACATGGAGCGAGGATAGCGTTATGCAGAGACTGATGCAGTTTTTCTTTCCTTCCTCACCCCCCATCCTTCCATCCTGTTGCTTTGTCCGTCTAGTAAAAAGAGAGTGCGATGAGCCTGGCGAGCGCACCAGGGCCAGCGGCCGGATTCCAGGGCGGGGCACGTCAGCGAGACTTTATGATGGAGCAGAAAGTCAGCAAGCTAACCTCTGGCTTCCAACGCAGCTCCACCTCAGATGATGACTCGGGCTGCGCCTTGGAGGAGTACGCCTGGGTACCACCTGGCCTCAGACCTGAACAGGTAAGCGGACTGTTGCTTGCGGCCTACTATTCTAGGTGTTGCATGAAAGTTATGATGTTATTCTGAGCTGCGCTTAAACCATCCTGCTTGGTTTGGATATGCCCTTCTTGCACCACATGGAAGAGTTACATCATGACATTGTTCTCTTTAACTGTGGTATCTATTTTTTGGTTCAAAAATAATTTCTTCCCCACATCACCACAGTGAATAATGGTGTATTCTCCTGACAGTGAATAAAAACAGCCCTGACCTGATTTTAATTCCCTCATAGCCCATTTGCTTGGCCCAGATAAATGCTATTCAGCACATTACTGGATAACACGCAAGAAAATGGCACCTATGGGACAGACAACATATTTCATAAAATTACCTTGGTCTTCTTGTTTGAGACCGACTTGTCGGGCTCTACCAGGCGGCCACTTACAGGCAGGATGTGTGTACTTTTATTTACAAACTGCGGTGTGGCAAGGTCTGCTTGTGATTATCAGAGATCTGTTAGGAGGGGGACTCGGTGGGTTCGAGCCGGTCGCTGCTGGCGGGACCAGGAATCAAGGAGACGTCTTTTAACAAGCCGTCTCCTCCACAAACACGGGCAGGGCTGTTAGTTGTGTCCGCGGGGCAGCCAGTGTGATGTGGCACTATTCCCAATTTTTTTTTTCCTCTCTCTCGTCTCGCCGCATTTCTCTCCTGCTCCCAATCACTCTCCATCCCGTTTCCCTTGTTAAACACACATGGAAGCAATGAGCGGGTGATGGGCAAAGAGAGATGGGTTTGCGGCCACAGAGAACCCCAAAAGCCTTAACATGCTTGGCCTTTTGTTTTGCAAAATGCACAGGTCAACTGTAATGCCTTTACTGCAGCCGTTTTCCTAAATGGACCGTGTATTATGGGTCATCATTACAGTGTAGAAACAAATAGGTCCTGGGTGATAGCCGACTGTTGGTCAGCCCCCAAGGAGCTGGATGAGGGGTAATAGCAGCATGAAGATGTGCATAATTTATGGTGGGGGGGACGTTGGCTTGATTGTCAGGGTAAATTGCTGTTACCCCCTCTCTAAACAGCCAAAGCTGCAGGAAGTCCCCCGACACACAAGACAAGCACATCCCACCTCTTTATCTGACCGAGTGTAATAGCCCCTCCCTCATAAAGTTTAGTTTTCAATGGTCATCCCCAAGGGTCAGGGTGCCACTGTGACAGCTTGCTTTGTCCTGTCCCTATAGAGACAAGCATATGACTGGAAGATACAGCCATTAAATTAATTTGACCTGTTGACCTGTTTTGGCTGGTTGAGTATAGATTTATGGAGAAAATGATTCCTGTCACCATCAAAGAGCAGCACTGCTTTGTCCCGTCCTTTTTAAATAAAGCTGCTTTGGGGTTTAAGAAAAACTCAAGCAAACTCAGGCCGATTCCACAAAGTCAGTCTTCCATATATTTTGCGCAGAGCAGTCCCAGAATGTGTCTCATGACAAATTAATGCGTTGGTTCCTTGGAAAAGAATTTGTGTTATTGGACTTTTCTGTCCAAGACAGTAACATTAATACACTGCTGCCATTTAATGGATAAAAAAATTGTGTTTGAAAGAAACCGTTTGGAGAACCAGTCCACAAATTACTGAAAATGTAATGCATGAGTTGGACTGGGTTTCAGTTGTCTTATGTGCATAATCCTTGAACATAGACTTCAACAAAAATATTTGGCGTGGGATATATTTAGATGTTTTTATATGTTTTCAGGAGTGCCACCTAAACCTACCTAATATCTCCATGCTATTATTTCACCAGGTGCAGTTATATTTTTCCTGTTTGCCTGAGGATAAGATCCCCTACGTCAACAGCCCGGGAGAGAAATTCAGAATCAAGCAGCTCCTCTATCAGCTGCCACCACATGATAATGAGGTGAGAATATTGTGTGTGCATGTGTATAAATGCAAGTATCATCAAATTCCTCTTAGAAAGTCCTCTCCTTAGCGCCACAGCTGCAGGAATGTTCTACTCTCCATTTTATTGGAGTAGCTGTACTGGTTGCTGCCCGCTAATCCCACAGAGTTAAGGCCCTGCCATGTCCATGCCATCGTGCTAATGTGAGCCCTTGGCATTCACGTTGACATCACACTGGGGGATATTTGTTCCACAGTCTTGTAGAGATGTAGTGTGGGCACAAAGTGACTTTTGACTTGATGATTTTATGATGTTTGCTGGGAGCCCCCACCAGCAGGATTCCTGTCATAGCAGTGGTTTTTATGAGGGCTGCTCAGCGGGAGAGGGGGACGCTGGTTGAAAGAGGCTTTATGTGATGCCACCACCGCAGTGGCACCACAGTCCAACTTGGCCGTCTCTCTTCCTTTGTTGCCCATCCTCTTGATTTCACTCTAAACACTGGCCTTGTTTGTGTAAACGTCTGCTTTCCCTCTTGTTAAGGCTTTGCGAAACATCAAAAAGGCCTGTTGTAAAATGAGGTTCTCCATCAGGATTGTGAGTGGAGATATGGACGTGGGGGGCGGGGCAATAGGAAGGGTAAGCTAGGGTCAAAAGTAGCTTTTGTTCAGCATGCTCTGGTATGCACTCTCTCATACTTACCTAAGTTTATAACTTTTATTAGTGGCTGACTGCACTGCAATGGGATAATCTTCTTTGTAGGATGAATCAGTTCCCAACACAGCGAATCCAGATCAACTTTCCACCACAAACATTCTGTGGGCATTTAAAGTCAGATTGGCTTCTAGGCTACCTGTAATCCATAACTTACCCAGATCTCATCTCCTCCTTTCCAGGTTCGCTACTGCCAGTCCCTCAGTGAGGAGGAGAAGAAGGAGCTACATATGTTCAGCGTGCAAAGGAAGAAGGAAGCACTGGGAAGGGGCACGTTAAAACCCCTGCCCCGCAATCTTCTGAACAGCATTTGCGAACACGTAAGTACCTTGTCTGGCATGTACCACTTATAATATGGACACAACTAGAAGTGGTATGAAGTTGCTTTGACATCAAGAATCTTCTGAAATACAAAGTATTTTTCAATAATAGGACTGAACAATAACGTGCTGCCATGTATTTGGCTAATCTGCATCCAGTTTTAAGCAAAAGCTGAAATTGTGATCTCAGTGTAGACATGGCATTTTAAAGATCACTAAATAAAACAGTACAATTGGTAGCCACAAACTAAACTGTCTTTGTCTGCTGGAGTGATTCAGTACAGTGTTTCACTTTGTATTTACAGTGGTCGTTGAGCCAGAGGGTGTGCATAAACCTTGTCAAAACATAGTTCCATTGATGTTGCTCCCCACAAGACGCACATAATGCTTTAAGATTGTTTTGAGCCTATCTAATGCAATGTAATGGTTGGAAAGAAGACAAGCAAGAAAGAAAAACAACTTATTGTTAGGATAACTTGATGGGGCTGACACACACACATGTGAAATACATATTTTTCTCCCTTGGCAACAGAGTGAAAATACTTGGAATCCATATGATGTTGTAGTTTCTATGGTCAGTCACGTCCGCATATTCTGTTTATTGCAGTGTGGTGAAAACATGAACGGTGGGGAAATGGCAGTGTTTGCCTCAAGGGCAAGCCAAGGACTGTGCTGGCACCCGGGATGCTTTGCTTGCTCCACATGCAGTGAACTGCTGGTGGATTTGATCTACTTCTACCATGATGGAAAGATCCACTGTGGACGGCACCACGCTGAGCTACTCAAACCACGCTGCTCTGCTTGCGATGAGGTAAAACCACAAGACTGAAATACTTAGAGAAAACATTGTAGCAAAGGAAAAAATGGCTTTAGTTTATTGCCTTTCAAAATTCCTCTAGAATAGCAATAACATTTGTCTCCACTGGCTTGACTAAATCCAAAAGGAATATGAGAACTGCAGCTTGGTCTCATACGGTGTACAACTTTGTCCACAGATCATCTTTGCCGATGAGTGCACAGAGGCAGAGGGGCGCCACTGGCACATGAAGCACTTCTCCTGTTTTGAATGTGAGACAATTCTGGGGGGTCAGCGTTACATCATGAAGGATGGCAGGCCACACTGTTGTGGCTGCTTTGAGTCTCTCTATGCAGAGTACTGTGAAGCTTGTGGAGAGCACATTGGTAAGACGATGAAATTCAATGAGTTGCATTAGCCGCCGTGATTGCCTAGTCATTAAAATAGAGGAATATTGTGCGCTTGCTAATTATCAACGTTTCTCTGCTTCCAGGTGTTGATCATGCTCAGATGACCTATGACGGGCTCCACTGGCATGCCACTGAAACCTGCTTCAGTTGTGCCCAGTGTAAGAGCTCTTTACTAGGTTGCCCCTTCCTGCCTTACAAGGGTCGTATTTACTGCTCCAAGGCCTGCAGTCTCGGGGAAGATGTGCATGCCTCTGACTCCTCTGACTCTGCTTTCCAGTCAGCACGCTCACGTGAATCACGACGTAGTGTACGCATGGGAAAGAGTAGTCGCTCTGCTGACCAGTGCCGACAGTCCCTCCTCTTCTCACCTTCTGTCAACTATAAGTTTCCTGGCTTAAGTGGAAATGCTGATGACACGTTGACCAACAAGCTTACCCACATGAACCTATCAGATGAGCATTTCTGGCGGGGGCGTGGAGAGGAGACTGAGGCACCTGAGGATCAGGAGGAGGAGTGGGCTGAGCATGAGGACTACATGACTCAGCTGCTATTAAAGTTTGGGGAGCATGGTGTGTTCCAGCAAGCCAATGACTGTAGACCCACAGATTTCTGGGTTGCTGAAAAGGATACCAAGTCAAAGCAGGAGTCCTCAAAAACTGGGAATTGTGGTGGAGGAGAAAGAGGGAGTCTGGCCAGTAAGAAATACCAGGCTGATATGTACTGGGCACAGTCACAGGATGGGTTAGGGGACTCTGCCTATGGTAGCCACCCAGGCCCAGCAAGCAGCAGAAAACTCCAGGAGTTGGAGTTGGATCATGGGGCTGGAGGCGGCTTCCAGGGAGAGGAGCCACAATGGTACACGGACTCTCTGGAGTGCATCACAGATGAATTCAAAAAGCCAGATCAGAATGTCCGAGACTCCATGGACTCACTCGCTCTCTCCAATATTACTGGTCAGTAGATGACACACGATACATCATATCTAAGAAATAAACACCAATGCCTTGAGAATGGTTGGTTTTTGATATGGAGTCACATTTATGTGCAAGCACTTAATGATTTTTTTTCTCTTCTCTACAGGGGCCTCAGTAGATGGTGATAGTAAAGATCGATCATTGGTATACTCCTTGCAAGGTTTCCATGAACTAGAAACGGAAGACTGTGAGAAAACAAGTAACATGGGAACCCTCAACTCTTCTATGTTACACAGAAGTGCAAATTCCCTCAAGAGTCTTGCATCTGAGCAGGAAGAAGTGGAAGACAACGTTCCAGAAGAAGAGGAAGTACCCCTTGAAGAGATACCCAAACCTCATGTTCCTGCCCTAAGGAGAGCGCGTTCGCAGTCCAGGCCCCAGCAAGTCAAATTCTCTGATGACGTGGTGGACAACGGCCATTACAGTGATCTCCCAGTGCGTCAGCCCCCTATGAGCGAAAGGACTCGCCGGAGAGTGTACCACTTTGAGGAACAGGGCCAGGAACTTAACTCAGGTCGCCATCATCACCACCACAGAAGGCGTCGCAGTCGCAAGTCTCGCTCTGACAATGCTCTTAATCTTCTGCCCAAGGAGAGAGCCCAAATGTGCTACAAGGTGGACCATAGAGGACATGGCCTCGGCCCCAAGGGGCACCCAGCCTTGAATGGTCGCCCTAATCCTGCTGCCATGTCAGACTATGGGCTACAGGGCCCGGCAATGGGAAGGTTCTTGGGGCTGTATGGTGATGATGATGACTGGTGTTCCACATGCTCTTCCTCCTCCTCTGATTCTGAGGAGGAGGGCTTTTTCCTGGGTCAGCCTATTCCTCAGCCCAGGCCCCACAGACACTATTACACAGATGACTTGCCCAGCCCTGTAGCAGGCATGTCTTCTCCTCCTTATGGCCAATGGACTAAGTCCAAAAAGAAAAAAGGCCACAAAGGGAAAAACTGTATAATTTCATAGACATTCAGTACTGTCGTGTACTTTGGGTAATGTTCTGCCACTCACCTCTGCATCTTATGTTCACTGTTTAAAATACAATAACAGTCAGCTTTCTACTAAATGCTTCACAGCACTCGATTTACTAAAGTGGCTGTATTGGATACAAATCCATATTCTTATTATCCTTAGGAGTACGCTTTTGTAGCATCACATACTGCCGGTAAAGTATTTCAGAGCATATTTATAACACACAATCTAAACTGTGTTTATTTAACAGTCCAGATGTTAATGTATATATTGTAGAATTAAAAAAAACAAAATGGCTATTTTTGTACCCTTGACATGCTTTGTACCAAAATGGCATTAACAGTGAAATATTGGGAAGTGGTAGAGACCCATTTTTTATGAGGGTGTCAGAAATTGAACTGTTGAGTGTTACCCAAGCTCTTCAATTGTGTTTTCTTCCAGGCTTGTGCAGCGCAAACATAAAAGCACTGTGTGTATTAAATTGCTTGGTTGAGCAATGTATTTATGGGTCATTGTATTTTAAGCAAATCATTGTAATCTGTATAAATGTACAAACTGGAATATAAGGCTAAGATAGATAATTGTAATAAAAAATATCTATGTACTGAATGTCAAGATTTGTGCTGATTTTTATCCCAAGAACAAACTATTCTGTATACAATGGATACAATAATGGGTATGCAGCGGAGACATTATTTTTTCTCAAGGCTTGAACTTTTATTTACAAAGTTTTAGCGTTTCAACTAAATAAAATAGTCACAAGAAGCTCCATTTGAACACAGTGAGACAAAAATGCAAGTTTTATAAAATATCTTTTGTATACAGTTGCACTAAAACACTACATAGAGTTGGATTGATAATACTGGTTCGAGAACCCCTGTTTAAATTTGCATTTGCTAAATTTACAAAGCTACAAGATATGTAGACAGTAGAAGCAAAATTCACTATATATTAATAAAGACTGAGAAAACTGTTATGACTTACTCAGTTTTCATTCTAGTGTTCTAAACTAGGATTCAACGACCAATATGACCAACCAACCAGCTAGATAGTTCAATGATCAGGCATTGCACTCAAATCAGTTTCATAAAAATGTAATAACATTTGGCTGTGACATCTTTCAGACACTTATAGGGAATGATTATGATTATTTCTTCAAACCAGTCTTGATACGTCTTTCCCAGTTAAACCCTTACAACACCATTTTAAAAAAGTTGGGACACTATGTCGTTTTGAATTCGAGGCATGTGTTGCAATGCCTCTACTTTTAACAACACTCTGAATGTTTAAGAACGGAGAGAAAATACTGTAGATATTTCTCACACTAAACTGGGCTGCAGGCAGGCAGGCAGGCAGAATAGAACAGATATAAAGATTTTGACTGGTCAGATCAAAATCAGGACAGTTTTCCCAGATGGCCCCAAGATGCCAGAAGAATTTCTGGACCTTGTTAATATATGTATCTTTTTCTTCACATGATAGAAGTTTCAGTGTGCAATTATGGATTCAGTGATGATACTGTGTGTATTGACTGAATAGTCTTCAGAAGTGTCCCTGAACCCATGCAGTGATTTCCACAACAGAAATGCGTCCTGTGCCATTTCAGGGACTCAGATAAATGTTATTTAATACTGGTTTTATGCCAAGCAGCCTTTTAAACAGCCTTTTAAGCAGCCATCACTACTTCTGGAAAGACTCTGCTTCTCTTGGTCATTGCTTTTATACTCCTTTAAGTGTTATTCGTGTTATTAGCTGTGAGGCATTCAGAGTAAAAAAGTGTTTTGGGTGGGGGGTTTCTTCATGATAAAACAAATTTCTCAACATCTGATGATTTCTAGGGCTGTAATACTTGAGTATATTTCACAAGTGAGAGTGAAAAAGACTTTTGAATGATGATGAATTGTGAAATTCTTCAGTCCACCAGCATTATTTTAGACTTGGTCCAAAAGTAAGGTAAATACTCCTTATTGTCACATCAGTGTTTTGTGGCATGCGGCTTATGCTGAGGTCTCCGGCTGCTCTACTACCTTGTCCAGCTCGTTCACAAAGTTCCTAAGGGCATCCAGGCAGCGCTTCTTCAGCTCCATCAGGTTATCATCAAGTGGCGCTTGCAGCAGATTATCCAAACTGGGCTCCTTGTCCACCAGCATCTTCACCACTGTGCGAAATGTCTCACAGTCCTGCCTGTAATGCTGAACATGAAACAATCACATCAGGGATGCCAGTGTTCATCATGACACAATGAGGCATACAGTGTAAAGAAAACAGGGCAATTTATAGACTCACTGTTGCTTGTTCACACTTTGCAAAATGTGTTTCACTATGAAATCTAAAAGCTAAAAGATTACAAAATCTGAAAAGTTTTCAAAGAAATAAATGCATATAATGTATTGACGTTGGTTTACTGGGAAAGATTTTCAACTGACCTGATCTCAACCTCTATCTGACAGCTGTTTAAATTCTACAAGCTGACTCTTGTGCAGACGCCTAACTGTGAACTTAATGAACCCGGTTCAGCTAAACTGGTGTATAAACAGGTGTGTGCATGTGAGCCTATTCAAGTGCATGTCCACCCATTACAAAAAGGACGTGAGGTGTCAGAGTATGTCAGCGGTGCTTTGGCATTCTTTCACACCACATTGCAACAGGCTCTCACATCCCTCTCAGATTTTACTGCCGACCCAAAACGGCTGTTAAGCTCTTTATTAGAGTCCCAGGTGCAAGCCCGCAACATCTTTATCACCTGAACAGAAAAGGCTAAATTTCTTCTCTGAAGCTAATGAGAGGTTTAGGGCAACACCAGCCTGTTAAGGGGTGATATGGGACACCAGAGCCCCGCTGGGTTCAGCTCCGACCACATCTCTTAAGTCATTGGGGCACAAAGGATGCTTTTCTGTAGGCAAGGGTCAATTATTAAAATACAAAGACGATGTCCTCACACAGAGAAATGTGTGTAATAAGTATTTGAAATTATGTAAGTGATCTGTCTAGTTCATTTTGGTAACTTTTTTTTTGAATCAACTGTTAAGCTGATCAGACAAAAAACAGTCACTATGCTCAAGTGTCTAGAGATGTGGCCTACTTCTTCAAAGTAATGACTTAATCAAATGGTTGCAGCGTCCTTAAAGGTACATATATCTGTGTCACGGATTGCCATTGTACGAACGTGGGCTGTTTAAGTCTTAAGCTGTGTAGCAAAAGTTAGCCGATAGCATCTAATTAACTATTAACCATCTATTTAATGCAGTAGAACCCAAGCCATGAGCTCTGGTATCGCTGAAAAGAAAAATGCTGCCTGTCAACTTAAATCAGTGTCCCTGCTTGAACAGAATGTGAGGTTAACCGGTTAAACAACGATATTCCAAGGTTCTGTCAGTTATGGGGAAATTTCAGACCACAACTGCTGCTTCTTTGCCTAGATACACATTATGTAATGTGAGTCTGAGCTATCCTCTATCTATCAATCTGTATCATGATCACAGGAGCATTTCTACATTCACGGCACATGACTTAATGAGAATTCCATGAAGGCTTTGAGCGAGAAAATTGTCTACATGATTTACTGCAGTATTTTTCATTACTGGAGGAGAAAGAAAGGGGAAATCCAACTACAAGTCTCCAAAATGTTTAAAACCATTTAATTTGCCACAGTCAAAATCTGATAAGGAGCTCAACTGGGTGGAGTTTGAATGACAAAGAAAAGATCAAAGGCACAAAACTAGAACGATGTCTGAAGAAGTCTGGAAACACAAGGATGGCAACAGTTCTCCACATGTGAACTATTCACTCTGTTTTTAACCAAAAGAAAGGTCCGGCATTTGAAGGAAATGTCTGAAAAGGGGCAAATGAAGATTAGGATGAAAACTGTGTGTGTCCGACTGGGGCCAGAGTAGGCTACACAAGGTTATGTGAAATGGTAAAATTACAAACAAAGGTTGGTGGGAGAAAATTAGGGGTCTTCATTTTATGCTCTACTTGATAATTACAATGGTGTTAACAACCTGCAAAGCCTCTAGCTCCTCCAGTTCTTTTTTTATTTTCATTCCTCTCTCTCCTCCTGATACTCCCACACTTAACCAGCTACAGCATGTTCAGATTCTCACCTGACCTAACCCACCTGCTGATCTGAAGAGTATGAATGTTTGCTTCAGCTACAGGGAAATATCTAAGGCTATGCTAAGGTAAAATAACTACTACGATTAAATGTTACAGGAAAATGAATTATTATCACTGTATCACAACAAGCATTGTACACAGAGAGAGAGAGAGAGAGAGAGAGAGAGAGAGAGAGGGCGAAGGCCAGTCAAGACAACTCTGACAGAAATATCCCAGACTGTGGGAGATGTTTGGACTCCGGCGGATGCTTTAATGTCTGCAGATCATGTCAAGCGAATTTGCGGCCCCGCATAATGATAGTCTTCAGCGCGACCACAAGGAAGTGAGAGACTCACGACACGTGTGGCCAGCTAAGCTCAGGGTCAGCTTCAATCCACAACACAGGTCTCCCTTCTTGTCTCCAAACAGTATGAGCTGCTCCTTCTCAGGCTGTTCTTTATATTTTCTATTAAATAATGTTAATTTAACACAATTTCAGGGAAGTTCTTAACCACTAATTTCTCTTCATAGAGTAAGCTTTATTTAGAAGAAATACTTGGTTCCAGGTTTTAAAATGTGACGCTAAATGAGACACAAACATGTGGTGTACGTCCCACAAGCCAGAACCCCCCTAATCACCATAGGGCTGATTATGTTTGCCATCTTCCAAAACAAAGCCTTCCTTCACTATACCCAAGCTATATCCGTTGCTGACGGTGATTACATTTTCACTTCATTATAACCCATGCACACAGTTTTAAACACCAGAAAGCTTAAAAATGAACTCAAACTAAGAGATTTCTCTTGATCTTACTAGAGCTTAGGAGACTGCGCGCGATGATGATCATGTCTTCATGTGATACATATAAACGGCCTCACTCTACATTTATTAGACAATAGTGATTCAATCCAGCCCACTATTTTTTGTAAAAACTGCTCCCATGTCATTTGAACAAACAGGAAGGTTACTTTTTGACCTGAGCATGCTCTCTCTGTTGTGAGAAAAGGTTGCAGGGAGGTTCAGCCTAAATTCCCTCCCTGGAGTGGGAGCCGTGAGCTGATCTTTGAGCCTGATACTTCGGGGCCACACAGGACGGACTGGAGCCCCAAGAGAAACAGCAACACCAGGGGCCTTGAGGAGGAGACCTTAAAAAGTGGGCTTTTTCCCAAATCGGATGTTTGTGGAGGTCCAATTTGTGAACATACCGACAGGAGTGTGCGCTGGAGTACCGGGTGGGGGTTGTGAGGAGTCTGATTGAGATTATGCATACAGCTTTCACATGGACATTTAGTGAGGCTCTGTTCAAATGAGTACTGATGCAGGCAGGGGTCCTGCATAATAAGGGAAGTAGGATAATGACTCGAGGGCTGGTACACATTAGGGGATATTAAAAGAGCCATTTTAATCACTCAAGCTGCAAACCGGACCTCTCAGTGGAGAGGCTAATAGTTGAAATGGATATGTTTCATTTGCGGTGATTGAGATGATGAATGAACTTCTCTGAAAATCACTCCCGGCCACTTATGTTCACTCACTGTGAAACTGAAATATAGATCTTTTCTGCATTTCTATGCTGTTGTTATTTTAGATGGTCTGATTTGTTCTAGGTTCGGCGCACAGAATGACAAAGTGACGGCCATCGTTTGCAAAAAGTGAGGCATTGTAATGAAGGTTTAAAAAAACATGCTAGTCGTACGTCTGTAATGAAATTTAGAAATATGTCATGACAAGCGATGTCATACGTATTGATGTTAACTGTCAGAGAAAACTTTTTATTTATAACCTTGAAACACCCATAAGTAGAATGTACTGCAACAAGCACTTGGCAGAAAAAAAGACAATGACGTATGCTAGTGAAACAAATCCTTTTCTGACTGAATGAGCCCCATGATGACAGGGATATATACACAATATTAATACCTTGTTGAGAAATCCCACCTAGGGAAAGCACCAAGACATTCCATTTCAGGACACGTTTCTTTACACTAACTTGAGTGCAGCAGTTCTTTCAGACCAGTTTAATGAGTCTGTGGATCTGCTCTGGCCACTGCCATCAATATGCGTTTTACTGCGCCTGGGGCAGATGTTACAGTAAAGACGCAGTCGAGGTTTCTCCCTCTCACCACGTCTGTAGAAGCAGCTGGAAATGGCAGGGTAGCCATGTGTACGCTAATGCCAAGAGATGTACCACATTGTGGGTGGGCCGCCTGCATCCTGCAGGGCAATTCCTGCCCTGCTTTAACGGGAACAGATAAGTGGCACTGTAGCGCAAAGTGATGAAGGGGAGGTAAAAGAGCGCAACTCCAAATAGCAGGCCACAAGGGGCGTCACAACCTGAGGTGCTGAGGACTTTTCTGCTGACTCATCCTACTTTTCTGCAGCAAAAAAAAAAAATGTCTCTCAGGTATCATGTGGAGCAAGCCAAGGCACATTTATACGATGTTAACATCAACCCCATGACTTTCAGCCACATCATAAAGCCAATTTAAAAAGGCTGCTCGGTTACATATGACCCACATTGAGATCAGAGTAAATGCCACAAACGGAGCGTGGAGCCTCCACACAGAAAGGTGAAAGCTGCAGCTACAGTGTCATAGCTACAGTGTACAGAACTGATACTGGACACAATGAAGTGCTTCAGTATGCTTGATACTTAATAGTGTAGGGCACCACCTCTGACCTGCACCCATGTTCTGTGTAATCACCCTGACTCAGGGACTTTAAGGGTTTGTCCGGAGTGGCATGTAAATGTCAATCATGGATCGCTCTCATGTAAGAATGCCAAAGCTGAATAGATTTTTTTTCTGCTATCTCTCATTTCAAGACTTTTTATAAGTCAGAATATAAGTACGATGAAACAAGACACAATAAGATGGAAATGGTACTTAAACACGTACGTTTGTCATGTTAACCAGAAAGAATAAACCTCTTTTTCCATTTTCAAGGACATGTAGTTTGATATTTAGTTCAGAAATATTTTCACTAAACATTAAAAATGCATTCATCCTAATCTTCAGATCTAACACAGACAATTAGGGCCCTCATGGTTAAAGTTTATTACATTATGGCCTGAGCAACACAGAGTCAGGAGGATTCACAGAAGTTAGGTTGTTACATGGAACAAATCTTATTACCTTCTCAATTTCCAGAGCCTTAGCCTTAATGGCCTCCAACCGGCGAGCCTTGATGTCCTCCACTGGTGTCAGCTTTGGCTCCATGCTGGCAGCAGCCGCCTCTTCCGACTCCGCTACAGATGCTGAAGTTTTTTCCTGGCGGGCCAAAGGTTAAAGGTTAGAGCCGAGGTCACCGGGTTTAGAAACTGGCTCTGATTTCAAAGTGGTTCAAATAGAGACAGCTCTGCTCTCTTACAGGTGTTGACTGCTTGTTTTCGTGTATGTCTCATCATGCATGAAGCATGTCAACAGTAAACAGAAATGAGGGACTATAAGGAGTATATCTCCTTGATTACAGGATCTTGACAGCCAAGGATGAACGCTAAGACCCAGAGACACATCAGTGAGTTATCACTACAATTAAAAGCAACAGGCCCCAAATGTCCAGAAATCAAATAACACATTTTGGTCATTATTCACTACAAAAACACGCTGATGGTACCATCTATTTAGGCACATAGACTTCACATAGTATACCATATTTTTTCTTTTAAATGTATAGCATTTTTATATTTTTATTCTAATCTAAATTATGTAGTCTTAGATTTGAACAGGTAAGCTGTGTTTCATCAGTGGCTGCATAAATATGAACTTCCCTGGTCCATGTTCATATCAAATCAAGAAAGAGTAGCAAATTTAATTCTAATACTATATGAACACATATATTAATAATATATATGTGATATTCTACATTACCAACCTCTTTTTTCCAGTTGTAATACAAGTTGCAAATACAACACGGTAGATGTCACTGAATTTTATTTTACTCCCTGCCATACATTTCTTGCAGGGGCAGTGCTGGTTTAGATCACCATAAAATGCAGGTTTTACCTTTGAAGGTCCTGAACTGTGAGGAGACCCCTCCACGGGGCTGCTGGGGGTGCGGCTCGTGACATTTGGCTTATCTGTGCAGAGAACATTGTGTGAGAAAAAAAACGCAAACAGGAGGATAGTCATTCTCAGAAAATCATGGTTAAAAATACTAAGTTTAGAAGACTATAAAAAGCATGATGCACATAATATACAGAGGCGACCACAACATTCTTTAATTTAATTGAACTCGGTATTAAAATAAACCCTGGAGGAGCCTTCTGGTGAGACACTGGTCTGGGACTCATGACACGAATGCTACATCCCTGTTTCAAGGGATCTTTGTTGCAGTTTATTCTCCTCTTTCTACATTCGTTCAAAGTGAACTGTGGTGTCCCACAAAAGGCCAAAATGCATAACATAATATTTATCCTGAAGGATATAATTGCTTTCTCCTGTGAGGCATCATACACATATCACGCTGAACAATCGTAGAGCTCCGACGTTGTGAGGCAGCTGAAACATAGAAATCAGTGCTTTTTTTTAATACTCCCTTGTTGGAGCCTCCTACACAATAGTGGCCATGGAGTTCAGCTGAGCCTAAATTAAGATATTGTCCCCTGCTGGCTCCAGTGTGTCTAGTAAAAAACAAACAGGGCCCTGCTGTTTGTTATTACTAAGGAAAATTCTCATAATGATTGGAGGGAGTCTCCAGGTGGAGCTTTCCCCACAGAAAGTGTAAAGACATGATACTCTGATACTTTGTTTAGGCGCTTACAGACAAACAACAGCGCAAAGGCCGTAAATGCACGTGTTAATATTACATGTAACTGAACCATGTCTAAAGGCTCAAGGGTTTACAGCTGTTGGAGCTGTTTCTGCACGAATGAAATTGGGAGAAAACAGCCTGCCAGCAGCCAGAAAGGCTCAGTGCAGTAACGGAACAGAAATAACTGGACACACATTCATGACGTGGAATTTAAGAACAGAGTAGACTAGAAGACTCTGTTGCTGTTAATTATAATAATGATGTGTGCAGTCCCCCAGTTAGACCAACAGACGGTTGTGTGTGTAGGTTCTCTGATGATCTAATAAGCACTTTGTTTAAGCACAATGATCCCTGTACTTCTTAAAAGATGATCTATAATGGGGGTGATTCCCTCAATCACTAGTAAGAAGTCCAACTCAGCTGGGGGCTGAAAGAATATCCTAATGTCATGTGAACGGTTCCTGTAACTTGGGTGGAGAAACACAGGACCTGGAGAGTGATGATTACTACTGTTATGTCCAGTATACGGCTAACTAGCCTCATCTCTACACTAAAAAGTTTCAGCAAAGCAGCTCTGAGCTGCACGTCCACAGAGGCGTGGCACTTAGACAGACATACATTTACAGTCTTCACCCTTTAAGAAGAAAGCTGACTGGATGGTGTTCATTGCTCTGATCAGAACCACCGTGTGCATGACAAGGCATCGTCAAACCCTCTATTTGTGTAGCCTGCTATGTGCCCTAATTAGTATCCCAGATGGAAGTGAAGGTGGGAGGTACAATTGTTTTCTCATAGTTTTATAGCATTTTCAAAGGGTGGTACAAAACAAAGCCTGGCTTTCAACTCAAAAATATGTTAATGAATCTTAGAAAATAAAGAACTCAGTAAAATACAGCCCGGATTAATAACACTGCATATGTCACCTCACTTTAAAACAAGCTTTTTTGTAATCGAGCGGTTTCATTAGGTCAGCATTGTTAATTAAAGTTCTGAAGCATATAAAATTCACAAAAGAAAGTTTTTGAAAATGACAGACCCAAAGTGATTCTGGAGACATTGTTAATTCAGCTTATTAACTAACCTCACAGTGACGAAAAGGTCAGGTTCTGAATCCAAAGCCAACCCACCCCAATAAACCCAAGAGTATCCCTTTTCCCAGACTCTAAAGGTGTGTGTGGTGTTAGTGTTATTAACATCCTAACATGTTTGAGCAGACCCTGTCCCCTCACATTACACACCACCTCTGAAAACAGATGCCTCGCCTGGAATGGCTTAATTTTAATTATACAAGGGGCTTGGTGGAATGGGAAATCCTTTCTTTTGTTGTCATTACAGAGTGCATATCAGCTGCACAGAAAAAAAACTGAATTAGCTAAATGTCAATCCACAACTCTCCTGGAGCGCTACCATTCTGTACAAGTTTTACACGTTGTGGTCAATAACAGCGTGTCAGAAAGTTAAGAGAGGTGCTTTGTTATGTCACACTATCCAGTGGGGCACCAGGTCAGTCGGTCAAGTCCGTCACTGCTAGGTCTGTGCAACAGATTTAAAATCAAAGGTGGAAAACGGAGCAGGAGAGTGCACGATGGACTGACCTCTACACTGCCACTCTCAAGAGTGTTAGGAATTTATTCAGAAACCTAATATCTGCCATATGAACTGATTGCTACATCTACATAGCACATAATCAACAGACTACTGAACCACTGCATTTCCTTTAATTCCTCTTAGCTGATCACAAAAAGGCTTGTAACTGAAGCTTTTTATTATCAGTTAACTTGAGATCTTTGACATTCACTGAATAATTAGTGGAGCAGTGTGCAGGATTTAGTGCCATCTAGTGGTGAGGTTACAGATTACAACCCACTGAATAATCCCTCCTCAACCTTACCTTTCCAAACATGAGTGAAAAAGTATGGAGGTCGCCATTTCAACATAAAAAAAATAAAAATAAAAGGGCCTCTAGGGCCAGAGTTTGGTTTTCCTGTTCTTCACTACAGTAGAAGCTCATTCTCCGAAATCCCACACGCTTGCGATTCAGTACTTACTCTTTGCTTTTTGCTGCAGGTGGTTGTAGCCTTTGTCTCTGTCAGGAGAAACGTTCCCTTTGTTGGTGCTTGATGCAGAACGGACAGATACAGGTGAGTGGGCTTCCCTCCTCACAGGAGAGCGGTCCCGTGCAGTTACTGAAGGCTGAGAAGACCTGTAGTCACGGTCCTCTCTAAGGAAATCACAAAGACAGACGATTAAGAATTCTTACTGAATCCTCCCAAAGTATACAGTTCAAAAACCTTTCTGGTCTGCACCTATACACAGCACCTGAATAATTTATATTAAAAGTGTGCTTCTTTAAAGGTAGCCTACAAAGGGCTTGAGAAAGATATTTGAACTTAACAGCCAAATTAGATATCATTTGTGTGGATGTCAAACAGCCTCTGTTCAATTATCTGTATTAACTACTGTAAGTCTGATTAGAAATCCTTTTCCTCCTTCCCTAGAAAAACTGGACCATTGTTTTTACACTTGCGTTGTTAGGAAATTAATATTAGAAAACCATAGAGATGTGAGGGCACTTACTTGGATTTTCTCTCCTGCACCGACCGCTGGGGAGGACCTGACCCTCGACCTCTGTTGCGGAAATGGAAACCTTTACCACTCTTCCTGAAAAACAGAGAAAGGTTTGGTCAGGAAATGTCCATGCACTAGATCACAGATAAATAAATCTATAAGAGCATGATGAATGCACATTCAAAACACACATATCCCATCAATAACAGTTGGTTAGAGAGGATAAAGTGCTGGACATTCATCACTGAACACATTTCGATTGGTAATGGAAGCGGAATAAATAGAAGACAAACCCACAAAGGCTTGAATCTGGCTCAGAGGGGTGATGTGGCACACTGATCAATTGGTGGAAGGGAGGTATCTTCCACTTTGGAACAAGTAACAGTTGGCTGACAGATGTACCAACTTTGGTTCTCCCTCACTATCATCTGTCCTCAATTGTATGCAGCGTCACAAGTTAGTCTAAATGTGGAGTTGAATTCAGAAAGCAATGTCACCAAATCTGCTTTCCAACCACGTTGTGGAATTTCGGTGCACAGGCACCTGGCTGTCCCGACCTCTGTCTGAACTCAGGCCACATCTCATACAAAAAGCAGGTCTAACAAGGCCTCAAACTTTTACGACTCACAGTCTGTTTGAAGTAGCCAAGACTTGCCTGCTATTTGACAAACACCAAATTTCCATTCATGCAGTAGAACACCAACATCTAAAGGCTGTAGGTGGAAAACCAGAGTAATCTAATTTTAGTTCTTGATACAGCCAATACACTAATGTCAGACTCACTTGCTGGTCGATTAGGTGCACTGGTGAAATTACTAAAATTTAAGCTTCATGATTGTTACAATGTTTATGTGGAACCACATATAGGATATAGTTTGTTGTGCTGTTAAACTGAACTGAATTGAGCACTAAAGTATTTCTGTTATTTAGCCTAACCCACTAAATAAAATGGGGATGTAAGTGTGCCTAATGAACTGGTTAGAAAGCGTTTTTAATGTTGTGTGCCATGGCACCTTATTAACTAAACAACACCATAACTATTAGTCCAAGTAATTATAACATAATAATACAATATAATAATAACATTTATTTATATTTATCCATTTCCTTCCTTTGATAAATTCTCAAAGCATACTGTTCATTAAGAGAGTGACTAATTGCAGTTTTCCTCCCATGTGAGCATGAGCCCTGCTCCAGTACTTTCCGCAAGACACAATCCTACTTCCTTCCTTGTGGTCTGGATAAAAGGACGAGGGGATAGGAACTACTTTACTTAAATCAAAACCCTGCATTTATAGTGTCCTGATCAGGGAGCATTATCACATTGGCGCCAAATTTCAGGTGTGTTCTGAAGCAGTAGTGAAGTATCCACACATATATATGATTAGGTTTTCTGGTCACTGACAATCACCTGAAAAGTAATATTGTCTATACATTCTCTGTACTCATGGCATCAAGGTAAATGAATTCAATCTACTGGCGTGAGAATCTAAAAACTGAAACAATAGCACAGTTAAATTTTGTCTATTGGGTGAATTAGAAAAAAAGACACAAGGCTTATGCTGATCTGAGTATCAGAGATGTGTGAGTGGGTGTTTAACCGCAGAGGGAGTGGTCCAGCTGTTTTTCCTCTCAGGGTGGGGTATGTGTTGGGAGTGTTTGGCTGAGTGAGTAGACACTAGTGCCCTTTGTCCCCTTCTTTAGCCTGCTATGACTCCTGGGAGGGGGGGCCTGGGCCCATAAACTGGTGGTATGTTAAAGTGAAAGAAGAGTGTCGATGTAGTTGTTATAAGTGCTGGCTTCTGCTGCTCTGTGTGCGGTTTCATCAATGATTTGATTTCAAGTAATAATTTAAACATCTTTCTGCCCTGACAGCAACAATTTACACAAGAGATTGTACATACTATACAACCAGGTGAATGTGAAAACATATTTTTTTGACTGATTTTACATGTATTTGTTTGATTAACTATTGGTTACTGTTATAAAATAATATAGCATGCAAACATAGCATCAGACTGCTACTTCTAAGGCTTATTAAATCTCCATCACAACTACAATATTCACCGTTCCACAGACAGAACTCTGCCTACATCTAGTGGTCAATTTAATGCATTACAAAAGGAAGTCAGTGAAGGACGGACCAGACAGAAATCAAATTAAGAACTTTTGAAATAGAAGAATCAATATATTACCTTGAACCTAATTGATGCCTCAGATCATCTCTGCTATAAGACTGTTGGGGGTACAGGCAGTCCTGAATGCAAGACAAATACAATGTTAACAACCTGAACAAGAAGCACAACTTGAGGAGGAAATGTTTTATTATTGCTGATGACATTGCTGGAAACTGAAAAAAAAACAAAAAAAACAATCTGTCCATACACCACTGGCTACTTAGACAGTTGTTAAACAGCCATGCACAGCAAACCTGTCTTACATTTTGTTGAGGTGAGAAATTTCTGCGAAAATTGCCAAAGTTGGGGTCATCATCAAAGTATCGTCGATCACTGGGCAGATAACTGCCTTCACCGTGACATCCTCTCCCGTCCGGGTAATTTCGAGAACCACCGTACCATTCATCCTCAATATATCCTCGGTCAAATTCCACCGGCCGTGGCTTAGGGCTCCTACGCTCAACAATGTTGACAACTCGATGAACTGTCACCTAAAATGACAAAATTCATATTTAGGAGTTCAGAGCACTAGCCTGGAGCAGACAGAATGATGCTTGATGAGATTAAGAGTCATGAAAATGAATCAAACTTTAATTATCCTCCTGAAAAGATAAGCGAGTGAGTACTACAGTAAATACCTTCAAGTCTAATCACAAGACTATTACATTAATAGCATCATAATATAAAAAACAGGGACAGTACTGTGTACAGGCCATGCAAAAAACAACCAAAAAAAACACACACACACAAATTGCCTTACCTCTCGTGTGTCCTTTGGTAAAAAGTGATCTTCATACACCTCTCTAATTGATTTTGGGCCACGTCGATATGCCACTATTAGAGAAGAAAAGAAACTGAGTGTCAGTGTCAGTTAGAAGTTCAAATCAGAGTTCAAAGTACTGGAGTAACTTTTATATAGTGAATAACATAACAAAATTGAAGAGGTCCATATCATGATAGTTTAATCTAGTTCATTTTATTTGGAGGGTGTGTACTAGTATAAGTTTACACGCTAAAAATGTTCATAAACACTGTATGATTATTTTTACACACCACCTACATTGACCTTCTATCTGAAACGCTCCAGTTTTTACTGTCTCTTTAAAGACCCCTTCTTAAAAGCCCAGTCTTCTGTGATTTCTCAGCTGGTCCACTGTTGTTTTTGCGTGATGTCAAACTAGCCACTAGGCAGCTGCCATGTGAATGCCGTTAAATGATGAGGTTGATAACCAGAGGAAAGGGTGGATTGTGAACATGGGGTTACAGATAATGGTTACAACCGTGAGTCAACGTCGTCTAAGACGCTGATCATGTCAGTTTGTGTGTAAAACCTCTGTCTGTGTCGCAATGTACAACATTCATCCTCAATTATTGTGGCCCCCGCTGCCAGACATGGTGAAAATAACCACACGAAAAAAGCCAGAACACAACCATCAGAAGTGTGGGAATGCTTTAAACAGAGACAGAGTAAGTCAAACCAATAGTTAATATGAAACAGCTAACCACAACACCACAGTCTCAAGAGAGGATGCACCAGCTTTTAAACAAAAAGTCAGCAGCGTCGGGACTGGAACTAAAGTGAGTTTTGACTTATTCTTGGTCGGCGTATAATGGCTGGGAGTAATTGTTGCATCCTCATCTGTTGTGTTTCAAAAAAGAACTCAACAACGACTCTCTAGAGCAGATGCAGTCCATCAGCTTTTCTCTACAAGTGGTTGTAAGCAACCTTTTACACATAAATAACACAAGTGTAGTTCTAGTTACATTCAGCACAAGCTAGATACATGCTAGCTACAGCACTATGTACGCTGAAAGTAAAAGGCTGAAATGTGTTCTTTGCTCACAGATTTTACGTTAAAAGATGTTATTACGAGAAAATGTAAAAACAAATATGTAAACGTTTAATCCTAAAAGTTATGTCCATTATTAGTGGTACGTTAACAAAAGGATTAACTGATTTCTCTGAAAATACTCAATAAATTTACCAAGTATTCGAAAAACAAAACTGTCAATAGATCTGCTGAGAGTAATTTGTGAACTTTGTAAGTTCCCAGAAAATCACATCCAAAAAAATATAATATGACATCTAGGGATGAGCGAGTACAGCATTATCTGTATCTGTATCTGTATCTGTTAACCATATGAATTATCTGTATCTGTATCTGTACTCGGAGTGGGCGGGGCCTGACCCGGAAGTGGGCGGGGCCTGACCCGGAAGTGTGTCTGGTTGTCTTGAAATGAGCGAGGTTTTAACTGGTATGTTATTTTAAGCATGCAATTGATATGGGCTGATCAGAAATAGTTATTTATTGCTGATTAGAAAACTGTTTACAGGACAGCATCAGCATTGAGCTTCAGAGATCAATGGTTTTGATCACGATAGCAAACGAACTATTTACAGAACAAGTTTTGCAACAATGCGGTTGCAATTATCAAGTAAAATGTAATGAACAAGAGTTTTCATGCTCAACAATAACTTTCTTATTTTAACTTTAATTTTTTTTATGATCAGTGTGATCTTTTTTTTATATATATATATATTTTTTTTTGTTTTTTTTTGTTTTTCTTTTTTTCCCACACCAGGTGTGTGTGTGTGTGTGTGTGTGTGTGTGTGTGTGTGTGTGTGTGTAGCTTGATTTCCAATATTTATACCACTACTAGCTTTGTTTTTTCACGAAATACAGCAAGAAAGTGTTAGAGCCAGGCAGCCAGATGACGGTTAAAAAAAGAAAAAGAAAAAAAAAATCTCCGACAGGCAGAGACGCAACGCGAGTCGGCACCACGTCTGAACGAAGTACCAGAACTCTACTAGTTCATAAGTAAGTACCAACCTAAGTAATATAACCTGAAGCTGAAGAAAGAAACCCTAAACATTAACGGAAAACGTCCCGCGGCGCGAACCCGAGTGACTGAGGGAGAGACAGAGAGCTGTTCTGTGTGTGAGTGATCAGAGCGGACACAACAACACATCTGCGAGTGTGTAGGGGAGGGGCTGTAGTCTATCACAGAACGCAGACACAGTCAGCTACCCAATGAGGATTTTTATTTAATCCGAGCACTCGTATTACTCGTATAATACTCGTACTCGGCAAAAGTGCTTTATCCGTACCGGATACTCGTTTCAGCCGAGTATCCGGCTCAACTCTAATGACATCTGTCCAAACTCATCTGACAATGACTGGAAAAGGATTGAATAGATATGTTACGTGGTGCAACATTCCCACAACAGTGTGCATTAGAAAGCCTAAATAAGAGCCGAGTGTTTTTTAAACAATACTGTGATATGTGGGTGCGTTGTCCTTCTCCTTGGTCAGTAGTGGAATACACTTTCTGCTCTTTGAGACACTAGCTAGGGAAGACAAAACTTGGCGGCTAGTATATCATCCATGTTTTGACTCAAACTGTTAAGATTCCCTCGCGTTCTCTCAGGTGGAGTATGACAAGCTGGAGATAGGAGCCGCAGTATTTAAAAGCTCTGACCATGACCGATCAACACAGAGTTTCTCCAAAGCTGGTGGGAAAAGAAGTCAGGTAATCACTCAGTGCCCTGTCAGTCAGTAATCTTTTACTCCCAGTGTCAAACTGCAAAAAGTTGTAATATTAATTCTTAAGTATGATGATTTGAATATGTGTTTGATAATAGATTATATGCAATTGACAACAAGGTAATAACTCACTTCATCAGAAGTAAGCATGGGATAGTGGCTGCTGACACTTTGAGCTGCTCATGTTATGACTAACATGCTGTTGTAACAATCAGACTACAGAGATTTGACCTTGAAAAGCTCCCTAATGTGATAGAAGGATAGAAGAAACAATGAAGGAGGACAAGTCACAGCACAAAGTAGTGCAATGTTGTATGGACGCATTTTAATGTAGGCTACTGAATAAGGGATCCATGCTGGTAGCATGCACGGTTGTAAAACATGCAGTTATTTCTACTTACTGTCTAGGGGAATAATTTCGTTTCCTTTTCTGATATGCTCAGTGCGTCTCAGCTGGCAATGACGAACCTGTAAGAAGGAGAGAAGTAAAGGTTTTTTTTTTTAATCTCAGCTTGGTCATGTGATAGTGTCCATTATACAGTGAGTATAAGTGAGAGCAGTGGCATTACACAGCACTGCTGCCAAGAGGTGAATAGATGACTTTGCGTATTACATTATTACAGAGCGTACATTTCTGTTGTTAGTAGAAGATAAAGCTGTATTAGCATTCTTGTTAGCAAAACTAGCTAGTTAACGACACAACAGACGAGAAAGTCATAAGAAACTCACCGAATAACGATCTTAGTACTCCTGACCTCACAGGGTAAATTACATATTCGTCCTGCCTAACGTATCGCGTATAGATACATTCAGAGTGCACAATAGTTCAGACTTTTCTGTGCGTATACTGAAACCAAAACACTACATCCATAGCTCCATGTTGCCTACGGGCTTCTTCTATTCTTTGTTAGCAACGAGCGTGTAGGTACATTACTGCCCTCTACTGGATTGGGGTTTTGAAAAATAGACAGACACAAATAAATAAATAAAATCCTCTTCTTCTTCTTCTTCTTTTTCTTCTTCTTTATCCATTCATTTCCTTTGGAGCCAGCATGCCCTACCATGGACTGACTATATCTTTATATAGCCTACAGGTTATGATACTGCTATCAGGGTTATTGCACTTGAATCCGTTTCCACATTCATTCATTCAGTTTCAGAGCAGTTACAGGCATCCACCATATAGGCTACAGTAGTCTATAAATAAACCACCAACAACTGGGGAAATCTTCCGGTAATGATCTTCTTTACTGAAAATGTATTTCTACAGAGCAGCGTGCGGCCGCCCTCTGGTGGGGACAACAGGGCATATCCAAACTTTATGAATATGCTTAATGGTACTTAACTTGAATCTTTCCTCAAACTCTCAACATATCAAGTTTTATTACGATTTTGATATGTAATTAAGAACTTATTCATTGGGATCCTGATTGCTATGATTGGGACAAATCATACCAATGAGTCCTGTATGAGGCAAAATGTAGGGTCCTGGTCAAAACACCAGAAACTACATTATAGCTCGGTGTGTCAGGTAATATTATTGATTATGAAGAAGCCATTAAATAAAGAGAGTCTCCATGGATCGTTCTCTGGAGGTTCTCTAAAAGGTTCACTAAAGGTTCTGCAACTTGTGTTTGTAATTGTTTACTGCAACTTGTCTCTACTTGTAGTATTGATCACATTTTATTTCTTTTGTAACATGCCCCATATATTTGGTGGATATTGTGAATTTTAACAGATTTATTGCTTCAGTTTGTGGATACTCTTAAGGTAGTATTCCAGTTTGTAGTGGTTTACAATGCATCTATTCTCAAACATATGCATGACAATAATTTGGTCTTGTACAAATGTAATATATTAATGTATATTGCACCTAAAAGTGTTTTTGTTTATAATAGCTGTGTATGGGTTAGAGAAGCCGCTTTGGGGCCACAAGATCACACATGGTTCAGTCTCCAACGTGACCATGGCAGACGGGGCCACTGCCCCAAGTGTGTTCACTGGGATGGGTTAAATGCAGCATGTATTTGTGTGCACATACAGAATATAAATAAAGCCGATTAAATTGTTGTGAACCTTAATTCTTTTTTTCGCTTCATAAAACAAAGCAAAATAGAAATAAGTCACTAAAACTGCCCACCCAGCTAATTTGCCTGTAATGTCTCATCAAATATTTGTCCCGAGGATTTTTCGTAGTAACTGATTTCTAAACATTACTTCCCTGTTCCTCATTAAACTGGACTACGGGCAGTTTACAAAGCGCCTTTCATCAATGTTGTCACGTTTGTAGCTGTTGTGATTACACTGAAGATGATTGGGTGAAGCCGCGTCACGTGACCGTCCATCGACAGGAGTTTCCACGACAGCTGAGTAGCAGCTAAATGCGTTTTTTCACCTGTAACATATCTCCTTTTCAACTCCTGCGCGACCAAGTTTTGTAAAAATGGGAGACAAGAAGAGCCCCACAAGGTAAACCTCTCGCCGCTGTGTTTTGAATGAAGACTTTGACGGGACCGTTCGTGCACAGAGAGCTCGGTCAATGGATGAGGCTGTTTTACTCAAGTGTTCATGGCGGCTTGGCTGCCGCTTTAATACGGGGCACACCGCCTCTGTCAACTGAAGGCTCCCCGTGCTTCTGTGGCCGACTTCTGGGCTGAAAAAAACACTTCCCCGAGTGTTTCCGTCTTTTTCAAACAGGTAGTTTCCGGAAACATCATTTTAAAACTGTGCCTCTGTTTTTGTTTTTGTCTGAAGGCCAAAGCGGCAATCCAAGCCCTTCTCCGACGATGGCTACTGGGACTGTAGCGTGTGCACGTTCAGGAACAGCGCTGAGGCGTTCAAGTGTATGATGTGTGATGTCAGAAAAGGGACGTCCACTCGGTAAGAACGACTCAAGCTGTTTAATGTTTTGACCGTCCGAGCACTGCAGGAGTATTTGAATTACCTCACGGATGTGTGTAGCACGCAAGTCGCCGCGTGTTGAATTACGTGGGTGACTGTGCTGTAAATTGTGTGATTAAAAGGATGCACGCACTTGCAGGTTTATCAGACAGTATAGCCTCTATTGTAACCCCCCAGTTATAAACCTCATCTTCACTCGCATGGTGAGTAGTGTTTAAACCATATCTGTCACGTTCATGCCACAAACCCCCAGAAACATACATAGGACGTGACTTCTGTAGTAGATGCACTCACTTGCCACTTCATTGGATACACTAGTGAAAACGAATGCATTGTATTATAACTTTAATAGCCTAATATAATTTTTGGAGGCTGTGCTTTCTAGTACTTTTGTATTATGTTCTGCTGACACATGTTTCTATTATTTTGGCCACCTCATTTCAGTCAGTGGGGTAAATAACAGAAACTGCACCTCAAACTACAAATCTAGCACTTTTTCACTAGGGTTCCTAATGTTTTGGCAACTGAGTGTACGCTTAATGTCCTCAGTGTTGGGAGATTTTGCAGATCTCAACTCAAATGCTTCACATGCATACACAGAATGTACTCCTTAACTTAGTGTGACTCACCCACATGTTTAAAAAGAAAATGATTGGATACACCATTAATGGTAGCATAGTAAAAGTAGGTATTAATGCAAGTTATTTTAGGTAATGAGGTTTTTTCCCCATACCAATGCTTCTGTTATTTAGACTGGCCCACTGACTAAAATGGGGTTATGAAAATAGTAGAGACATGTGGCAGTACAACACAATTCAATAGTCTGTAGTACAAACCTAGTAACTCCTGCTACAGTTACTTGTTTGCACGAAGCGATTTTCAGCCTCGTACGTTAACATGCTTCTTTTTTTTCTCAAGTAGCGTTGATAGTTGTGCATCCTGTGTTGTTAGTGGTAGCTCGGCTCAAAGGAAAACACAATCTGGTATTTGTAAGAGTGGCTAAAGCAGTAATACCATTTGTAAATGCTAGAAGGGGAAGTTGAAGAGGCTCACATTTCTTTATCACAAAGCTAGTCGCTTTCATACTCCAGGAAAGAGGGAGATCAGTCTGCTAAGTTCACAGGAGCTCTTCTGAAATTCAGGCAGAATGGAGAGCAATCCAAAGTCACGCTTCAAACATTGGTTTCACGTCAGGACCCATTTGTCAGGTTCACAATGGCCGTGTAAAGATACCTTTTGAACATGTTTCAGTTCACACAGATGGGGACAAAATACACAGTCCTAGTTCTGTCCAAGATGTGATCGCACCAAGCACTCTTGATGTGGGCATCTTTTTAAAATTGTATTGAATACTTGTTTGCCCCCCTCCCCAATTTACCTAGTTGTCTCAGCTTTTGGAAATTCAGCTAGAAATGGGTGCGTGTAAATAACCATTGTAAGGCCTCTGCTTCCTGGCCACAGTGACTACCTACACATTTAAGCTCAGTGGAAACCACATGCTCAACCCACTTAGAGGTTCAGTGATATAAATGTTGCAATGAGGCTGAAAACAGTTATTTTTTTTTTTTGTCCCTTTCAGAAAACCACGGCCTGTTTCTCAGCTGGTTGCACAGCAAGTTAATCAGCAGTTTGCACCTCCAACACATCCAAAAAAGGAGAAGAAAGAAAAGTCAGACAAAGACAAAAGTGATAAAGAACCCTCACTGAAAAAGAAAAGCTATAAAAAGATGAGGTAAGAATAAACAAATAGCTGGCTAGATCATCAGCTGATTCATTGCTGCCACTCTGAAATATTTTGCAGCTTTCAAATTTCCTCTTCCTGTTTGTCTTTTTCTGCCAGGCCCAGGTTAAAAAATATAGACAGGAGCAGCGCGCAGCATCTGGAGGTCACAGTTGGAGACTTGACTGTAATAATCACAGACTTTAAGGAGAAAGCCAAACCCACGTCCACGTCCACAAGCGCCGCCTCAGCAGACCAACACAGTCAAAGCGGCTCCAGCTCTGATAACACTGAACGAGGGGTCTCCAGGTGCTCCTCGCCGCGCGGGGAAGGCTCCTCAGTTAACGGAGAGACTCACTAACCTTCGCACTCCTGGTCGGCACAGCCCATTCTTCTGCACTCTCAACAGCCTCAACCTGAGATTAAACTTCAAACTGCACGTTTATTTTTTAAAGTAATACTATAAATGCCAATATGATAGCATTCACTTCTGCTTGGGGTTTTATATTTTGACTGCCTTCTGGTGACGGTGAAAAACTTAATGAGGATGTACGCTGTGCACCTGTCTGCAGCAAACTCTATCACGATGAACTTGAAAAAAGGAACAGTAGCATTAAATCCTGGCAGCCAGTGGAACTGAGCCACATGTGGTAAATTGTGTTTTAACACCTCAGTGCTACATCAGGATCACATTCAGTCGACGGTTGCCGCACAGAATAAATGAAGCATTATGAGACAAATGTGAAGAAGTCATCTCAGAATTGTAGATTAACCTTGAATGATAATTTGCACTTAATGGCATCCTGTGTTCATGATAACATTTTTTTTTAGCATTATTTCCATTTTGCCATTATCAGTAAATCATAACACTGTTGGTTACTGGCCTTATCCAGCTCTCATTTTATGCCATTGAACGCAATCATTGTCCTACTGTCTAACATTTGAGTACAAATAATGAACAGTTATTCAAAGTACGCTTCTCCTTCACTTGGTAGAGTTGAGCATGATTTAATCTATAGAATGGTTTATATTGTAAGATAATGTTGAATAAAATAAGCTGTAGATACTAGCATATGTTTTTATTATCATTTATTTATGTTGTTCAGTTTAAACCGTATATATTAATCAGAAACGATCTATACTGTCTCAGGATGCTTCACAGCGCTCAAGATTCTGCCAGAGTGTGATAACGTTGGCAATGAAAAGCTCACTTTCATCAGGATGAAATCTGGCGCAGAACTCAACTGATACGTGGGAGCTCTGCCTAGGACCAGCTGGGTAGAGAGACAAGTTAAAAGCAAGCAGACACAACAACCAGGCATAACATAACAGTTGTGACTCATCAGAGAATGGACATAGGCCTTCTGAGGTTGTCCTGTGGTGTCAGAATATTGTTAGTTGGGGCCTTTGAGTCCTACAGGTTGAGGGGCGAGGTCTCTGTAGACCAGGATTGTTCCAGTGCATGCCACAGATACTTGATCAGTTTGGATCTAGTGAATTTAGAGGCCAGGTCAACACCTTGTGCTGTTTTTTTTGTTTGTTTTTTTGTGCAAGCAGGGCCCAGATCCCAAACTGTTTGTGTGTGTGTGTGCCTGTGTCAGGCTGCATCCTGCTGGGGATGGCTGCTGCCATCAAAGAGTGTCATTGCTATGGGGTGGGGGTAACTGGTCTGGTCTAGGTGGGTGGTAAATGTCTAAGTACAGCACACCAGTACAGTATCTATTACTTGTCTGTAGCTGATAGGAAAATAGAATCATGGAATTAAAATTCATCATAAGCCAAATTGAAGCTTTTTCATAGTGTAAATATCACCTGTACCCACTCGTTCATACAAGCCTGAACATATCCACAAACCAAACGCTGAGAGCAGCTTGGGATTCTCTCTGGTTAGTGGATAACAACCTGTTCCACCTACTGAGCCATAGCCACCCATCAACAAAAGAGTCAGTTGTATTCTAGGCGATCATGAAAGCGTAACACCAAAACACCAAATATGATTCAATGCAACTGCAACATTTTGCAACATACAATAAAAGCATAAGTACAGCTTTAAGATGTTTTCTACCTGCTTTACACTTTTATCTCATTGCAATAAAGGGTTTGTGAGATCTTGCCACCTCTTAGAATCTCCTCTGAATCTGGGTTAACGACATGATGGATGACTTTTTGTGATCCCACCACACTGTTTACCAATATGCCTTAATCGCCAGCGATATATCTTCATATGCTCGTAGTTACAAGTCAACTTTCAGCTGCCTGCCGTGCGCGCACCCTGGCACAGGCAGATGGCTGATCAGACGGAACACGTGTAATAGAAAGTGGGTGGGGCGGAGGACTGTAAACACCAACTGTGCTCTCCGGCTTACCTAATGACTTGATTTATGAGATAGATTAGGTAGATGGCAGTACATCAGATGGCAGTGAGCTAAGACCAACAACAAAATGCTTCTTTAGCGCATAAAACCCTGAAGCGCAAAATGCGATGCTATCTTCAGGCTTTCCTTCTGTGCATGGTCTTAACCTTCTTCTCTCTGCTGTACGTGTTCAGCCAGCTAGCCTCCACCTTGGAGGACAGAGACGAGTGGGGTGTGAATGAGCGCGGCGTGCCCGACAAGAGCAGTCATGACGTCGGGCAGCTTCTCAGGAAAAGGCCGGGCCTGTCTGGCCTTCGAGACCATGGAGAGGGACTTGACAGGTAGCTATGTTGCTTCATTTTAAATCACAGCGGAGCATATTAGTAGTAGTTAGCTTTAACTGTTAGCTAACCTTCCGTTAGCATACGCGCTGCTTGCTATAGCTTGCTATAACAACACAAGGCGATAACTAGTTAACGTTAACTACCAGACTGAGAGTAATTTAACCATAGCTTGATAAATTAAAACGGTAAACGTTTTAATTGTGTTCTTCGTACCCACAACCGTAGCTGTGTTCAAAATGACTCACTTAAAACTATTGGCCACCACCTGTTAGCTAGCTAAGTATCTGTTGAGCTTAATGTCACTGTTAATTCACTGTGTGCCTCATTAACGTTAGCTTTGGTCGGATTTAAAGGGCCAGCTCCTGTTAAGTCTAGACGGTCTCAGAAAAGGATCTAACCTCTGAAGCTCTCGTGTCCAAGATGTAACATTTAAAATAACTTTGAGGATCCAAAAGATCATGTTTCTATTCTGTCAGGTGTAAGTCAGTTTCTTTCTGGAATCCGTATCGGAGACTGCCTGCTGATGTGTGTGGAGTGAACTGCTTGTTGGGATCATCTCTTAGGTATGAATGATTTTGTGAACCTCTGTAAACAATGCTAGGCTGCTGCTTGTGACTACTGTGAAAAGCTAATTTAATCTGCACTGTAATCCAAATCTGCGTTCATTATTCATTAAACAAAGCAGTGTCTTATCAGTTGAGTCTTTGGTATCATTTGCAATTCTGCAAATGTATTTATTACACGCTGATTAGCCATAACATTATGACTGGTCAAGTGAATAACACTGATTATCTTGTTATCATGGCACCTGTCAGTGGGTGAAGCAGATAAATGACTAAGCAGAAGGATTTGAGTAACACTGGCGAGGGACAAGTCATGATGATGAGGACCAGGTCAGAGCATTCCCAAAACTAAAGCGTTTGTGGGATGATCCTGGCCTGCAGTAGTCAGTACCTATCAAAAGTGGACAGAGGAAAGAAAAAGACTGAACTGGCGACAGGGTCATGGGCGGCCAAGGCTCATTTATGCTCATAGTGCGTGAAGGCTGGTCCGATCCAACGGATGAGCTATGGTAGCTCGAATTGCTTAAAAAGCAAATGCTAGTTCTGACAGAAAGGTTTCAGAGGACAAACTGAATCACAGTTTGATTTATATGAGGCTGCAGGACCAGTCAGGGCGCTGACCCCTGTCCAGCACCTACAATGGGCTAATGAGCAGCAGTACCAAACCATAGAGCAATGAAAGGAGGTGCCCTGGTCTGATGAATCATGGTTTGTGTCCATTGCACATGAATACTAGAACCTGGGTAACTCAGAAGAATTACATTGTAACAAGATCTTCAGTGTTATTTACTTCAAGGGTGGTTGTTTTATTGTTGTGGCTGACTGGTGTATTGTACTGCAGTCATGCAACACTATGACATGTATGCAAAGATGTGGCTGAAAATGTTGTGTGACCAGTTGCATTCAGCAGTAGTTCACGAGGAGCACTTGGAGGCGGCACAAAGCACCATTGAATCTAATAACTATTCCAACTCTACAGGGCTGAGTAGCAGTCAGCTGAGACTGCTGATATTTCTATTCCTTTATTTTTTCCCACACTTGTCCGTGTATCCATGCTGCTGCAAATATAAAAGCCAAGGTTGATATCTGATTCATTTAACTCTGTCTCGGCTCTCAGTGCGAGGTCAGGCTCTGCAATCGAGAGACACAGCAATGACAGGAGTCACCTAGCTGTGGTGGCCTGTGGCCCCAGGCTAGAGGAAACTCTCACCATGTTGAAGTCTGCCGTTCTCTTCAGCAAAAAGCCTCTGCATTTTTACATCTTTGCTGAGGACGAACTACATGACAGCTTCAGAAACGCCGTAAGTGTCCTTCCCGACGACGCCAGAATTTTTATGTACTCGTTTTATTCGTTTGCTGTTGTGCGCTGCCCCATTATGACTAAATAAGAGTGAATGTTTTCTCATATCATTGACAACTGGGAAATTCAGAATCATGTTAAAAAGGCATTACAGCAACTGCTGCACAAATTGAACGAAACAATTCAAGACATATTTAAGAAATAGTATGCTTTTCTGCGTGCTTGTAGAATACCCATTAGAGCTTCCCATGGTCTTTAAAGGAAAGCCTCATTTCCCACAGTCCTTGTTACTTTTTAGCCTGAAGTAAAAGATGCATCATTTGGGACGGACAACAACAGAAGTAAAAACAATACCGACATGGGTGAGATATAGCTTTCTTTATGCTCATCTTTCCTCGAAGCTGGAATCGTGGCCCAAGATGATTCAGACCAAGTTCAACTTCACCATCTACCCCATCACGTTTCCTGAGGAGAATGCAAAAGAGTGGAAGAAGCTCTTCAAACCTTGTGCCTCGCAGAGGCTCTTTCTTCCAGTAGGTCAAGATTTATCCTTTATTCATATCACTTGTAACAGTTAAACGTTTACAAAATGTTCTCACAAGTTTTTGTCTTTTTATTTTCCAGCTCATCCTAAAGGAGGTGGACTCTTTGCTCTACGTAGACACAGATATTCTTTTTCTGCAGCCAGTAGAGGACATCTGGGCCCTGCTTTCACAGTTCAGTTCGAGCCACTTAGCTGCCATGGCTCCAGAGCACGAGGAGCCACGTATCGGCTGGTACAACCGCTTTGCCCGTCACCCGTACTACGGCAAGACGGGCATTAATTCAGGGGTCATGCTCATAAACATGACGCGCCTCAGGGAGAAATATTTCAAGGTAATTTTGTTGTACGTTAAGCACTGTCGGCTGGTTCTGTTCTCTGTAGTTTCTGTTTCATTTTGTAATGATACATGCAAACTTGTCAGAAGTAACAGCAGTGTAGTATACCTATTATGGTATGGTCCATTAGAGGAAGTCTACAAAAGGAGAATAATGAATTTTATTATTTCAACATTTTTAGAATATTTCAAAGTCCCATACATTATATTTGGTTAATGACTCAAACATGTGAAAGGTTTAATATTATGACGCACTAGGACTGAAAATGGTGAGGGGAGCCTGGGGAGTAGCTGCACTGCACCACCAGGACTCACCAGTTGAGGTCACTCTTGTAATGTCTTGGTAAATCTTCCAAGTGACCAGACGAATGGATAGATGAACCATTTCCTTTGAGTTGATGTAAAGTGTTGACCAAAGAATTCAGAGCACAATTGTACATTTGTGCTTTTTTTGATGCAAAGTGACAGGAATGCCCTCTGATTGCTGTGTTTCATCCTTGCAGAATGACATGACGGCAGTTGCCCTGAAGTGGGAAGAAATTCTGATGCCACTACTTCAGAAATATAAACTTAACATCACCTGGGGAGACCAGGACCTTCTCAATATCATATTTTATCATAATCCAGGTTTGTGTGCAAATATGCAGCATTGTTGCGCCAAATTATCACAGAAGTGACACTTCACTAAAGATGTTTGTTTTTTTTAGATGTTGCTTAGAGAATTTTGTTTTAGAGAATGTAAAGTGAATAAATCATTTATTTTTTTCAATATGCTGTGTTACAGAAAGTCTATATGTGTTTCCGTGCCAGTGGAACTACCGTCCAGACCACTGTATCTATGGAAGCAACTGTCAACAGGCTGAACAAGAGGGTGTCTTCATTCTCCATGGTAACAGAGGAGTTTATCATGATGACAAGCAGCCAGCGTTTCGTGCTGTCTATGAAGCCATCCAAAAGGTAGAGTCGGCCTCACAGAAATCTGTTGTTTTAACCATAATCCACGGTAAAAATAAAAACACTGAGATCTTTGTGTTTGTTGCCAGTCGCTATGCCTCTCTAAATTTACTTGAAACACGTTTATTTTCCTAAAAGCTTTTGGTAAGTTACTGCACACACAGCAGACTGGAAAACTTAATGCAAGAAGAAGTAATGTTTGTAAGTGTTTGTTTATTCTAGTCATCGTCGTATCGACTTTGTTTCTGGTGCCTCTGCTTCTTTAGGGGGCAGTTGCGTAGGGAGACCGGACTGTTTGGAGGAACATTTGTCAGTCATTGCATTATCAATACGCACTCCAGGCCGTTGCTTTTCTCTTATGGATGCTTCCGTCCACCAGTGCTCTGATCAATAGCCTGTTAAACATTTCCGTCATCCTGTCTCAGGTCTCCCCAACCTGGCATATAGGCCCCACCCGGCTTCACCCAGTGGAATGCTCCCTATTGTGTCAGCTGTAAGACTATACTAAATGACCATTTGAGGCTTTCGTTCAAGCGCTTCTCTGGACATTCAAGAATGCGCTGTAAAAATCTGGATTTCGTTGTTACAAAAATAATTTCAAACCATGAGCTATCAATTAAATGGAAATTTTTGTCATTAATATTGTTGCTTTCCAGTACAAGCAAACAGTTAAAACATACTTCTCATTTAAAGGATAAGAAAAGACCCAGAACAAACAATGTGTTAGTTGTTGGTACGTTCCGATTTCTCCAGCCTCTCTATGGCACTCAACCCCAATCCTGTTCCTTCATACTGAGTCTACAAATTAGTATAATGTTTTCAACTTTTAAAGTAAATTATTTCTTTAAACACCTGAACATCATCCGTTTGTACGGATATGGCACAAACAAACTGCTGCTGCGTAGTGTCATCAGACGGCAGCGGTTGTGCATGATTGTAAGAAAGAAGAAAGGCAAATTGTCTTCCGCCTTTTTATGCCTAAGATACTTCACAGACTTGTTAAATGAGTATTTTTAGCTGCTGGCCACACATCATTGTATCAGGGCCTCATATTAAGTTTTAATCACAGGGGATACACATGTTAATAGAATTGGTTCATTGTTGGTTTTGTTTTTCTCTTAGCCCTCTTTGTAGTTTGTTTGGAACGGCTGATGATCTCTGGACAAGTCGGTGTATAAATCTAGACATTGTCAGAATGGCAGCATCCTCCCCATAGAGCAGTGCCGGGACACTGCTGGCATAACCTAATGAAGACAGAACTTGGCTTAAAAACGTACGGCATCTGTCAGAGTTGCTTTGAATGGCTTTCAGCTTTCAGAGCTTAAAAGTCCACTACACTTCCATCATCAGTGAGAAGGCAAATCATCCTGAGAGCTGTCTCGCTGTTTCGCTGGCGGCTCGCCTTCGATCTGCTCTCGTTGATTTCAGCGCACCAGTCAACATGCAGGCAGCAATCGGGGGAGCAGGGGAAGCTTCATTAGCTGGTCTCCATCCATTACCGCCACAGGGCCTAGCCTGGCCGCTATCAGTGCGGGCAATGTTCTCAGCCATTAAGTAAACGAGCAGGCTTCATTATGGGGCACTCGGCCCTCATACCTCCATCAGTCTCTCCGACAGCACAAACACACACACAGACACCACATACCACCCTCACCTGAGTTTTAGGAGGAAGAGGAACGCTGTGGATTGTCATTAGTAAGCATAAAACATGCTCATAAATGTAAGATACAGGGCTTTGTTGTACAATTAGGTTTCATACTTTGGTCTACATTTGTACCGTCTCTTCCTGTTGCTCCAGCTCTGTGGGTCTTTGTTCCAACTCAGTCCTTTGTGGGCAGCATCCTGAAGGCAATGCTGGAAGAAACTCTCATTTCCGTCCAACCAAGAGCTCCTTAGTCAGCCCGGCTCCCAAGACGGGCTCTCTGAGCCAGCAGAGGCGCTTGCAATAAAGGGCAGTACCATTACCCAGCCAAGCCCACAGAAGAGTTGTAAAAATTTTAGTGCTGATGTTAGTTTGAGGCATCATGATGGCTGTGTGGACAACGCACCAGCCACATCCACATAAAAATCGATAGGAGGCTGTTAATGGTACTTTATGGCCTGCTGCAGTATATGAAAGATAATAAAGACAGTGTGCTTTGAGTAACCTAATGCTTTGCCAAACTGGAGCTGAATGAGATGCTGTAAAATAGCGATTTCTTTTATTTACTGGAGCAATAAGACATTGGTGTATACCAATCTAAAAATAAAAAGGCCCACATCTTTATTTGCACACTGTACATGACAAAAAGCTTTGCTGTTAATATTAACTGACTGAAGTGCTGGACGTCTTTGCTGTGACACAGAAGGATACTGTAAAGCATCTTGAGACAATTTTATTGTTATTGATGCTATATAAATAACATTAATATGAACTGAATTGAGCACTATAACAACAATATGGTAACGCCTTCCCAAGACCATTGGTGTGCTGTTGTGGTGATTAGATGTTCAGCATCCAAAATGCTCTCAATCAACAGATAAAACTCAAATACAGAATTATTATTATTATAGTTATTGCCTTGAACTGACAAATGCGACAAACGGGGTGCTTGCTTCGTGCGATTTGACTGCGTTGTTATTGCCCTGTTTTAACTGTCACAGGAGGTCAAACACTTCTGCAATATTTTTTTTATTACAAGTGTTGGAATTAAAGCGGATGCAGCCGCCGGAGACGCCACAATGTCATAAAAACCTGATCTGCATTATTAGATCTGTGAAATCTAACACCTGCACATGTTTCCCTTTTCTTTCCAGTACCCCTTTGGCGAAAACATGGAGGCGTCGCTGCTTCTGCCGCTGGAAGCGTCGCTGCAGACTACCACCCACACCTACTGCGGCAGAGCCAGCCACCTGTTCACCAAGAGGTTAAGACGGAGCATCGTGTCTGTTTGACGGGATGTCCCACAGAGGAGGTGATGGCCTCGCCATGCAAGTACCTTTCCATGAATAGTGCCTAATGTCTCTGATGGCAGAGGCTTGGATTGGAGTTGAGTGAGGCGGATGACCTGTAGACTTGGGTCCACTCTGAACAATTATTCCTTTGCAGACCTCATATTAAGACGGTAGAAATAATCTTTGGAATAGATTTAAATTTTTAAAGTGAAGCCAACGATGTTACATAGCATATCTGTCCAATGAACACACACGTGCTTTCTCGCTACGGTGCACTTTGTCCAGCAGAGATTTTGGACTTCATAGCCAACAGGAAGGATACTTTCTGTGTTCCAGACAATCATCCTGTATTATTATTGTTGTTTGTTTTATTGGGGCATTACCTATAATCTACTTGTACGAAGGTTAAAGGGTTATGTAAGAAAGGAAATGCAGACTTGTCCAGAGTATTTTATTAGAGAATTAATATAATTCAGCAGGTTGTGCGTTGGTGTTTTTCATTGCAGTATATCTCAGACATGGTTGTCGTTATTTTCAGGTACTTGTCAGCCACGTAAAAATGTTCTTATTTTTACTGAACAAGACAAGTGCTCATTGAGAATACCACATAGAATCTAATCAGTATTTATTATTGTTTGATATCTGGGACGAGAAGCACTTTTGATGTCAACCGTCTACCATTTCATATTTTATAATATAGGATTTTTCAGTGCACTGTTTACTGTACCGTTGTTGCATATGAGTCGTTTCATTAACTTTAGCAATAAAAACACGTTTTCCTAGACATGTAAGAAAGGAGGTAGTTTCCTATCAAGCCAGCCAACATTGTGACATTTACTCCAAGGTACTGTAGTTCTAACAACATTTGCACATCCGCTTTGAGAAACACACAAAATGATGCCTGTGATTTCACTGTTTCACTGTAATGCTGGGGTACATGTAAATGTGTAGTAAATGTATGGCGAATCGATATATTTTATATGTATAAAAAAAAACATTTTTAATGGTGCGTAAGTTTCCTTATTTTTAGAATATATACAGTATGATTGCAATGAATTTCAAATTGAAAATGTTAGCATTTTAAATGTTTCACAGCTCTGCAGTGCGTGTCATGGTTCGGAAGTTCCTAATGTGGCTTTAAAAGTAAATACAGCTCTTAAAGCATTAGAGAAAAATGAAGCAGTTACAGCTGTTATGTGTTTGTAATGAGGCAAATTAATTCTGATGTAATGAAATTATTTTAATGCCCAACCTGAATTCCTAAAGACATAATGTGAAACACTCTGTCCTCACTCGCTCACGTTTAATTTAGTATTCTTATTAAGTCTGCACCAGCCATTGTAGCCACTTTGCATAAAGTGTACTTGTTGCCCACTCACTCCACACAAAGAGCGAGTTTGAGCCATGTCCTAGAAGGCAGCGGTGAGCTGAAAATAAGAAATCAATGTGTGAATGCCAAGACTTCAGAAAGTGTTGTTAGATACCCAAAAAGGAGCTGATGTGTCTGGGTCACTAGCCTCTGGCTCTTCATTTCACAGGCAGATTGACAGACGTGCCTGGAATAGGCGATAGGTCTGTGTGATGAATTTAAAACGCTCTCTATGCTAAGAAGCTGCTAGATATATCCATTCATTTTCTTGTCAAGGAATTGCTAAGTGCAGTGAGTGGGGAAAATGTTTTTTAGGAATGAATTATCTCTTCAAGTTTACATACACAAAGTTATCTCTAAAGCTCAGTTTCATGATGTGAAGGCGACAGAAACCCAGCACGGCAGGGATTTCAAAAGATATGCATATTAGTCAATCAGTCGATGTGTTGTTGCAATGTAAGCTAATGAGAAATACGAGAGTGTAAGGAATTATGTATTTATTAGAGAAAGCTTGTGTTCAGAATGGTAGAGCACTCCTACTCAGGGATGATTGACATGCCACAGGCTACACGGCAGCCTTGTAAACTGTCCGTGGATCATATTTTAATGAAGGGCTTGACCCAGTCTCAACAGTGCTTGCTTCCACTTCCAAAAGTGTCTTTAAGGGGTTAAGCAAGTGCATGTTGTGCACCAAAACTCACAAGAGGTCAATTTATTTCTTCCATGAAGTGATTATACACATGCAGAGAAATGATCAGTGCTGCTGAATACCTTCAGAGCGCAGCCGTTAGTAAGATGGATGTTTACAACTTCGAAATGCAAAGCATATTCGGTTTTTAGGGAAGAGAAGGGCTAATGCTCCGGCAGCCTGGTTTCACTTCCCCTGAGTATAATGCTGATTGAGATCACATTCTCTTTCAGTCTAACAGGAACTGCCAATGGATTATTCATGTTATTGCTTGCACCACTTGGCCTCCGTGATGTTCAATAGCAATTCAAAGCCCGAGCATAAATTAAAACCGAGGCAAAGTGGCCGAACACAGAGCAAAAAGGTAGACGGTGTGAAGTCATCAACCTTTTTACTTGAGAAAAGTCTGGAGCTAAAGATGATTATAGTTTCAAGACAACAGCGCATTTTTGCTGACAGTGCTGAGTCATCTGTTGTTGACTACTATGTGGGCTGTGATGTGTACTCACAAAAAGCAATATATACACCGATTTCCACTCATGCTCCAGTTTAGCAGAGTGTCCATTAAAGATCCGTGTGCAGACAATGCACATGCTGTGGCACACTAGGAGCCATAATGAGAAAGTGGAAACATGCTTTAAAAAAAAATAAAAGAACTTGTTGTTGTTGAAGGCCATTCTGCAGTAATTACCACTCATTCCAGTTTCCTTGTGGAAGTCTCTGCAAGCTGTGCACAACTGGATATCCGCAGTTCACCTGAGTCTTCCCGAGAGATTCTTTCAAGCTCCGTGATTATGCATGGAAATTGTCTGAACTGCCGACTTCAGGTTTCTCCTACAGATTTCCAGCCTGGCTTACTTAAGGACGGACTTATCCTGAAGCCATTCCAGCGACAGTCCTGCCTGTACTCTTATTGTTGTCCTGAAAGGTGAACTGTTGACCCCATCTCAGTTTGCTGCACTGTGGAGCAGAAGCCTCTCCTGTCCCTGCAGCTGATACAATTCCCCCAAACCATGATGCTGCAACCACCATGTTTCACTGTAGGGGATAAGCAGGACATGGTGTTTGCCTGACGTTCCGTAGAGTCTGGAGTTAATTCAGATCAGAAAATCACAATGTATATGTGGTTCTTTTTCTGGCAGATTCTGAAGCTCTCTTAGCTCAGTTTTCTAAAGAAAGGCTGGACCTCAGTTTCCCGGACACCACTTCTGACTGAGGACAAGACTCCACTTAGTCAACCTGACAGTCGGTCGTGTATCTTGTCAGCTCGATAAACTGAACAAAGTGACGAACCAGAGCGAGGATGATGGGAAAGAAGTTCATCACAGCTGAACAGAACAGGTAGAAAATGGGTTTCTGCCCCGTGCATCCATCTCCCTGCTCCCCACCTTTTCTGACGCAGAAGGAAATCCTTTAACTAGTCAACATTTTGATCAATAATGCATTCGCCTGCGCTGCTGTGACGGGTATAATTGTGCCGGTATGTCAGGGTTTAAAACAATTAATGCAATTTACAGTTAAGCATTAGCTATGCATGAATCATTCAGTATCATGCCGAGAAGTGAATTTTGCCACATAAGCAGAACAAGATGAAGAATATACCCATGCAAATACAATGAAAGTGCAAGTTCAGCTTACAGTCAGAAGGTATGGGTGTCACTTTGTCATGGAAAGAAGTTAAGTTGAGCCAATTTATCACAGGATAACTGCATATGGATTGGATGCTGCCCAAGTCTTGTTTTACAAGTGTGTATAGGCCATCTGCAAACTGAGGTATCAGAGAAGGTCAGCTGAAGTGGCGAACATTTGGCAAACATTTCTGTTCTGGTTTATTTGGCAACAACTGATGTTACTGGTATTACAGCAAATGTGGTTTGATACTACAGCTCACAAAATCCTGGGATCAGCAAAACAATCCAGTGCCCTTTTAATAAAGAAGCCAGTAAATAATCAGCGCTTTTGATGATCTGATTTCAGGCTGCACATGAGTTTCTGAACAGCAGGGCACAGTGTCAGAAGTGGCTAATCTAGCAGAGAAGCTCTGCAGCTCTTCATCTAATAGCTCACTATAGCTGCTTTTTCTCGTTTTCTTTGTTTTCACAGACTAAACACACTTGCTGGCAGTACTTTATGACAAAATTCAACTCCTGTTTTGCCATTTAGATACTTTTGTATATCCAGCTATCTAGCTATTCTCTTATGCCAATTAAGCATTGTGTATTTGAATGCAGATCCGGTATGTGATGATCTCATTCTGTGATAGATACCGACTTAACAGATGTTTATTTAAATTAAAAGCCTCATATTAAGATTTTTCACAAAAGACCTTCCAACATTTGTGGCGACTTTCATTGTAAACCACAAGTGTAAAAACGTATTGGTACAAGAAATGCGATTGCATCACTGAAGTCCACATAAAGGCTTTCTGGGGGCACTGAACATCTAAAAATGTTTTTCGGCAATCCATAGTTGTTGAGATATTTTAGCCTGGAAATGCAATGAGCCAACAAACGGCTGCCAGCGGACACCTGGCTAGCTGTCTGTTGGCTATTCCTGGATTTACTTCTTCAAACCTCGCAATTTAGCCTCCTTTTTTAAAATGTATTTCTCCATGAACAGAAGGTTCGCTGGATTAATGACACCCTGCCTCACACTACACTGTGTGGATCAATGTTTCAACAAATAATCAATACCCGCTGCTACCCCGAGGGTGGCTTCTCCTCTCCTCTCCTCTCCTCTCCTCTCTCAGCAGCCATAAACAACGAGTCAAAGAGCTCCCACGAAGACCCCGAGGACTCTCGCCTCCGCCGCCACCACATGCAAGACGCCGAAGGCATGTTTTATAGATGCATAACATTCAAACACAAAAATAAGGATGTTATTACTCAATCTCCCTCTAATATTGTCTTTTTATGGCCCAGTTGGAGCAAATGTCATTGAGATTGAGCATTCAAAATGCACAAGTCCGTATTACTGCTCATAAAAGAGGGAATCAATCACTCCAGCTGACCTTTTTTCCCCTGATAAAATGTCTCATCAATGAGCTACATCCCGTTGCCTGAGGGCTGGAGGACTATTTGTTGAAATCAATGCCATGCCAAGTATTGTTAGCGAACAATATGCGCCAAGATTCAATACTCCCCAATTTCTTGATTGCACTGTAGACACCGCCGACGAGCAGCAGCTTTAATGAACCGAGCGTTTGATTCATGGTAACGGACTGACCGCACGGTCTAATGCAGGCATCCACTCTCAAGCACCGACGTGACAGCAGCATCAGTGGCCATACGTTATCTGTGACCGAACGCCGGGAATGTGTTTGGGTCATCTGTTTGCATAAAAAAAAATGTGGGTCTGTTTGTATTGCACGCTGTTGACACTTGGGAGGCATTTCAAAGACATGGGCTTTTGTTTACTGATGATCTCCTGGACCTTCTGTAGTCTATAAGCCTTTCACTCACCACAACAACAGTGTCGTTTTGTTTTATGACCCTAACTGTGTTAATAGCTCAATAATTACAGCCTGCTGAGTAAACTTTGCTCTGTAAACTTTTTGCTTAATAGCCGTTGTCTCTTCCCTTCATCTTTTCATTCTCTTGAGTCCTCAATCTCATATACTGAGGTCATTTAATTGCCTTGCATGCTCATCCCTCCTTCACTGGCATTTCCTAATGAATCTATCTTTCCTGGGCCCACACACAGAGGTTGCTTCATTGACTATTGGAGCAGCTCGACCTGTGTGTGGAACCTTTAATTGTTTTTCCCAGAGTCTGACAGCAGATGACAGATGATGGATTCGCCGGTACACTTTTTCTCTGACACGAAAAAGGACAGTGTGCGTACTTGGAAAACATTCAAGGTCAAATGAGAACTTCAGCAGAGTCCGGCAAGGTCAGTGCAAACTGTTTCTTTTTTTTTTTTTTTTTTTATCTTTTGTCAGTTGGTGGATTTTCAAGCTTGGTTTTAGACCAGAGAATTGTCTCATTTCGAGCTGAAAGTGCATCCAAGACAAATCCCTGCGGCTCCCGTTCTACAACCTCGAGAACTCCCAACCAATCTCTCTCCACCTCATGAACCGTTGGCTGTGATGGAAGTGTTAAATGAGCTGGGGGTTTCTAGGAACCTACGTGGACATGCCCCTCATGTGAAACCTATTATAAAAATCTAATCTCAAACTAATTTAGCATTCTATTTCTTGCACTCTAAGGCATTCGTAACACTGAAATAGATTAATCAGACACATTACAGCAACTATGCAATTCAGGGTTACCAAGCTGCAAAATGCATAATGAGCTGTATGGCTTCAACTAAGGAACAGAGCACAAATTGCTCCAAGAAAGACATTTTTCAGACCCCCTTATTATTTTCAAGGGCACTTTGACCACAAAAACAGAGAGATGGTTCCTCATCAAAGCTCCTATAAGTCATTATCATTATTTATGCATGCATGGAGGAGCGACGGGCCTAATTCTTCAGCGCCATGAGTGATAGTGGGTGAAGGCAGACATGACGAGAAGTCGAGAAGACTTGATGGAATATTTCTTAAGAAAACCTCATTCTGGGTGAAGCAGATGTGACTTTGCGGAAATCAGAAAGACATCTGACTTGGATTGTCAGTTACACAGTGTACACAGCTGGTGTCGTGTTCTGGTCCCATGAGTGACAGGTAGAAGAGAAAACACAAAGTAGCTGAAAATTTTTAAAGTAAATGTTAAGTTGCTTATATTTGTACTGCAGCAGAGAAAATATTTCCAGTAATCTCCCACGACTCATGGATTGATAGGTAGGTAGGTAGTTGTTCCATGTTTTTGTGTTTATGGTGTTCCAGGCTGGGTAAATGAACTGAACTGTCTTTCGCAGTAACTGGCAGTTTCATAATAAAGGTGGTGACTGATATGTTTGCAGTCTTAGTCTTAGAGTCTTAGAAAACCTAGCAAATTTAGTCCAGCAGTCGTGGTGCGTATGGTTCCCTTCTCTGTAGAAGTCAGTGTCTTGGACATCCAGAAAGAGCTCCAGAGCAGCATGTTCATCAGCGTCAAAATCAGCACCACCATGTCCTCGTCCTCATGGACAACCTTGTGTGATAAGCCCTTAGCTTGTACATTTTCCTAGACAGCGCTGGCTTGCACTTTTCAATCACTTTACCACAGAAACACCACAAAAGATCCCCACCTCAAACTTTCTGCGTAATCACTCAAAGGGTTTAACTCCACGTGCATGCAACGAGGCCGGCATACCCCATCTCCTGCGTCGCAACCGTATCAATCACCCCCGACTTTCCTCCTTGAGACACAAAGATCAATAGCGACGAAAAGTCAGGGCACTTTGCTACAGAGCAGCTGTTTCTGTGGCACTGGAATTAACAGGGAGAGAAGGGGCGCTGCCGTTATTTTACAAGTTGTCCATCACGACTAGAGCATAACCAGATTTCAATTAAAGGGGGGAAATCTTTATTGTCATGGGACCCAGAGCGAGTCACTGGTTACGTGCCTTGAGGGCCTGACTTCACTCCGTTTCATTATCTTCCTCCTGCATGCATGGATTTCCTTTTACCTGTAGCCAGCAGCCATTCAATATTCCCTTCACTCGATAGTCTACCTATGGAGGTGTTCAAGGAAAATCAATTGAATGCTGTGATGTACAGTCAATTTTCAAGCGTTACACTGAGTAAAACGTTTACACTTGGCGCCCTTAGTTTTTATGAATTGATTATTTTGCCCTGCCTCCGTGTGTATAAAGTGTGTGATCTAAAATGCATGAAAAGTCTCCATCAATTACCTGTACTTCAAGACATACGTGACGAAGCAGCGCTTGAGCCGCAAACGGAGGCGCACAGGTAACGTTTGACATTTCTAATAAAGATTGGAATTTATTTTGCAGACGGGCTGCAGCATTGTATAACACATGAATGACAATTTAATAAGAAGATTAAGCTCTAATCCTGTTTGGAGATCAGAGGTTTACTGTGTGACATCGGAGGATAATCCAGGAGGCTCCTCCAACACGCTGACGTAATAATCCTTTTGAGCCATTACTATGGATGAATATATACATAAAGATGTTTAAATATTAACACATACACTTGTGGAATCACTTATGCTTAGGCTAATGGATGTCATAAAGCATGGCATTAGTTATTGTCCGAGGCTTGTAATATGGGAGTGTTGTTTGTCCACCACACCAGCCTCCTAGCACACATACTGTACATATGGTATATAATTACAATACAATGTCCATTAATTTTAGAAATGTTTGAAGAATTTTCTGTCAATCATAACTGATGACTTGATCCCCTCAGGAGCTACAGAATAGATCTTGGGCAAGACAGTGAAATAGTGGTGCTTTCCCATCACTGAGACAGACATGCCAGGTGTAAATGAGGGGAAAACAAACACATTATGTAGGTTTTTGGCCTTCTGGCAGTTAATGTTCTCGTCCAAAGTTTGGTACTCTTAGCTCGAAACTGTCTTGAGGTTATGCCAAAATATGATGCAGACAAAAACTGAGTGAGGTTACAAAAACTATAGCAGCATAGTTTTAAGCTCATAGTGAAAGTTTTCGGTACTTTTCACCTCTGGAAAACCTGACGGCACCGTAATAAATCAGCAAGCTCAAAAATCCATATTTCAGACAATCGTCAACATAAGAAATCTGACTGTAACTCACACTCTTGTTTGTTGTCATGGCTACTACATCTTATTATGATGAGTCTTCTTGTGGCTATGTGCAAAACAAAAGAGTATAGAAAGCATTTCTGTGTTTAAGGTTAATTGCAGCTTCACATTAGAGGTGCTGCAGTACATAAATGGAATCCTTACTTCTTGCCTGCTTCTCCAGACTCTCTGTGCTGTAGGTGACCAGCTTTATTTCCGCCCACTCATTGCATTCGTCCCACCGTAATTGATGGCAGGTAGGAACCAAGATTACCATCAGACAAGGGGGCTGGAAATAAGCTACACACATAAATCAAGTGCTATGGCTGATAGTGAAATAATTATTCTAAAATAAGCTGGTATGATAAAACTGCATAATTAAACCTGCCCTAAAGGGATGTGTACAACGATTGCATTAAGATTACTAATTCTGCTCTCCGGTCTCTCAATCCGTGATTTATGTATTGTGTCTGTGTAGAAGACACAAAGGGAAAAGATCAAACAGGGTCACTTGTAACGAGAAAAACAGACATGAAGTACCATTAAATAAAGTACAAATTAAAGCATAATGGGGTTGTTCAGAAAATGCTGGACAAATTGGGCCACCTGTTGACGGCTGCTTTCTCACGGCGGTGACACTGATGGCTCTGTGGCCACGAAAACCAATTCTACATCTGAGACCTTTCCTATGATCCTCCTCATCTAATTATTCTCCGACGCTGTCTGCAGAAAGGTTCAAATTGCATTCTGACCTCCAAGATTTTCAGTGAAAACGTTACAATGCCATCTGTTCCAACTTTTACAGCTATCCGTACATATATCTATATCTAGATATATAAATCAGACAAAATATTCCGATTCCTTGTAGGTCTCCCTTGTGTCTCCAAAACAGCTGTGACTCATCAGAGAATGGACATGTGTCTTCTGAGGGTGTCCTGTGGTGTCTGGTGACAGAATGCTGTTGGTCAGGGCCTTTGAGTCTTATTGGTTGTAGGGGAGGGGTCTCTGTAGGTCAGGCTTGTTCCAGTGCATCCCACAGGTAGTTGATCAGTTTGGGATCTAGTGAATTTGTAGGTCGGGTCAACACCTTGTTCTGTTGTCTGTGTTTTTTGAGTTGATTTTAAACTGTTTTTGATTGTGTGTCTGCGTCAGGCTGCATCCTGCTGGGGATGGCTGCAGTGTAGTCACAAGATGGTCAGTGCTATGTTTTACTTCTCCTGTCAGTGGTTTTAATCTTGTGGCTGATCAGTGTACATACAGTATATAATGAAAACGGTTATCATTTAACATGCCTCTTACGGAAATGATTTAAGATCATACCAGCAATATGACACTTCAGCTCACAGATTCCTGGTGCTGAAGAAACATTTGTCAAATAGAGCTGAGTTTGGTGACAGCGTTTTATGGAGGTTTATTTGTTCAAAGCTGACGAGAGTACACACAGTCATTTAGCAATGTTCTGTGTTATGAGGATGAGGTGCTGCTGTTTGCATTGAAATGAGGAGTAATCAGCTGAGCTCCTAAGCTTGTAAATACTGTACAGTTTGAGATTCTGCAGTAGATCCTTGTTCAGCTGCATGATCATAATGGATATGAGTAAGTCTGTTGATAAAAAATAGTTTTAAGTCCCAAGAGAACACCTGACTGTGTCTTTATAAAACAAATGTTCATTCATTGAATTTCATTTGAAATATGTAAACACTGACATCCAGGTGTCAGGCTGGAATGTGATTGGCTTGTCAGCCATCATAAAATGATGGCGCTCTCACTGATTATGTATAATGTAGCAGCCTTTTTTCCATAATGCTTTCTGCTGCAGTCCTTCCTGCTCTGCTTTCTAATGAACTGTACTTTTGAGCACCGGAGCAGAAAGTAATAAAAGCAGCACTTGGCTTCATGCTACCACTTTGCACAACCTTTCACGCCGCTGAACTTTCCTTTAATTCCATTAGAAAACGTATAAATTCACAGAGATGGGACTGTAGCAGCTCCGCAGGATGATCTATTTAACACCCTTGTGCTTTTGATCAAATTAAAATCAACATGTGACGCCCTTAGCAGCAGCCACAGGTCCAATTCATCCCACATTCATCTCCAGCTACTCAGAGCTCTATACAAATTCCTAATTCAATTAACGTTTCACGGAGATACCTTCCTCAAATCATAATTATATGGTCCGGTATTTATATCGCTTGTCTACAAAGCGCAGTGTTCCATTTAATCTCGCGCTGCACATTGTTGTGATAGTTCCCTGACTCCAAGTGATAGCCGTAATGGAGCCCCGCGCAAGTTAAGAGCAATGATTCAGCTGATATAATGTGATTGTTCTTTCCATCAGCAAGGCTAAAGGTGTGAAATGGCAAGAGCACACGGATGAAATGAAGCCAGTAACAAACAGAGCCGGATGATAATCAACAGCAGAGTCTTTATTATTATGTTAAACCTTGTGTGACATATATTTCTTTCCCGCATTGCATTTGGATTTACTTTTTTTTTTCTTTAACGCTTGAATTATTCATGAGGCCACAAATGACTTGAGAACGCGCACTTAAACAGAGGAGATACAATTTATGTGCATCCAGCGGTGTGTATTTGTCCACTCAATTTGTGGAATTTTGTTGTGAAGGGAGAAACAAAAAGACATTTATTCTGAACATGTTGCCCTAAGGGAGTTTAGCAATCTTTCCACAACAACTTAAAGGTACAATTGCCTTAACCTAAAACACCTTTGTCTCTGTTGTGACAGAGTTGCCTTTCAGAAACCACTCCTTTCAGCTGTCAGGCTGTGTCATTATCATTCAGGTGTTGGTGGCCCAAGAGAAATCCCCCCCACACACATATTCCTTCATTATACAGATTCAAATAACAAACACTGTCTGTGTCTGTTTTGTTTTCGGCCACTCCTACAGTCCTTTACAACAATGTGCAGTGCTGTTGAATAGAATCTTCCTCTGTTTTTGTGCAACGGTACATCAGGTCTACGAGAGAGAACTGTAATAAGTTAGATCGCGAAAAAGTGATTCACTGTGGCTATAGTGGCCTTTTTGTGGGATTTATTAAGAAAAACAAATTAAATGAAATGTCACCAGGATTGTTCTTTGAATAACACACGTCCCCAACAGACTGACACGTCAGTCAAAGGACAACACAAACAGGCAGACAAATACTGTTACTGCCTGTGGGGAAATGAACAATCTCTGACCTCCCTGACCTTTTCTAGGGCATCCTCATGGAGAGCAGTGCCAACACCAGTCACAATAGTTGGTGAATGGAAAACTTTATGATTGATTGAAACTTTACTGTTGCTGCACCCCAGGAAAACAACCTTGTGCCTGCGTGGGCTTCTTCCCACCGTACAAAGACACGTTCGTTGGGTTAACTGGTGAATCGAAATTGACCGTGGACTGATGCTTCACAGCAAGAACGTTCAGGTTTCGAATCTATGGGCCGACCGGGACCTTTCTGTGTGCAGTTTGCTTGTTCTCCCTGTGTCTGCATTGGTTCTCTCCAGGTACTCCAGCTCTTAGTTTCACTGGTGATTCTAAATTGACCGTAGGTGTGAGTGTGAATGGTTTTCTGTCTCTCTGTGTTAGCCCTGTGGTAGACTGGAGACCTGTCCAGGGTGTACCCCGCCTGAATGTTGACTGTTGAAGTCAACTAATTTCCCCATCAAATACAGAACAAACTAATAATGTGATGCTAATGGATGTTATTTTATTGAAATGTTGATTCTGGACAACCAGCAGTCTTTTAATATAACTACTTCACAAAGACTACTTTTAAAACACAGTGCATTGCCACTGCTGTAGTTTAAAGTTAGTCAGCTGTCGAGGTGACCTCCAAGCAGCTGCCTGCCTTGCCTGCTGACATGTAGTTTAGAATCCTGCTGCAGATCAAAATAGTCACTCCCCCCATAGTCCAGTTTTTATGAGACATTTTTTCTTCATCTTTATGCATGCTTGGATTGGTCCACTGTCTGCCTGCATCTCCAGGATGGGTGGGCTACGCTGCAGGGTCTTTTTTATGAGGTGTGAAATATCCAGGCTCCAGGTGAGATCCTCAGAGATGTGGACTCCGAGAAACTTGAAGCTGGTAACTCTTTCCACCTCCTCACAACTGATGCTAGTCCTAGATGTCTTCTTTTTCTTAAAGTCTATTTTCTCGTTTTTTTTTTTTTTGTTTGTTTGTTTTGTTTTGTTCATTGTTTTGTCATTATTCTTGCAACAGAGTGACAGTGTGGACCTCTCCCATTAGGCCACCTTATTGTTCTGCTCAGTCCGACCCACCGTGGACGTGTTCCGATCTTTATTAAATCAAATCATTCATTTCCATTTATTTAGTTTGCTCCAATCTGTTTGGTATTTCAAAGTGGAATACATCGTAGTTTTTTTGTCCTAAACTGAAATGTCTTTGATTTAAATAACAAACATTTTTCTACAATGAGACCCTCCCCCCTCCCCATGTATTTAGCCCACCATCAATCGATAAAAATACTGCCTCGCAGCAGAAAGCAAGCCAAGCATTAAGTTCCTGAAAGCCTCCCTAAAATGCCCTTTTCACTCGCCGACGTATTCAGCAAGAGTTAAAATTTCAAAGAAGAGATGGAAAAAATAGTTATCTCTGCACAAATGCCTCCCAGCCAGAAAACCTTTGTACTACTGCTGTACTTTTAGCGTTGCTCTCTTCCAGTCAGGCTCCAATGGGGATAGAAGCGTGGTGAATGAATTTTAAAAAAATTCAACAGGAGACAAAACCGACTTATTAAAGAAAGAAGCATTTAACGGCTGTGTGGAATATCTGGGGAGCGCGTGCATAAAACGGTGAGGCTGGGATCAAATGGCTCTTTTGGAAGAAAAAAAAGCCACAGCATGCAGAACTTGAGTATAATAAAGTGGGACCTCAGCTGCCTTCTCTACAACATTTAACACTCAACTGACGCCCTTGGCAGTGAGTAGTACTGAGCTACGGGGAAATTCTGCTGCTCATATTACAAATGGACGACAAAGATAGCTGGTGAGTGAATGATACTTTTATCACTGGAGTTTAATCAGATTTAAAATGGACTTCTGAAATTTTAATGTTGCTTCTTGTGTGATGACTTATTGATCACATCAGTAAGAGGAATTAACTGTGGAATATTTACTGGCACCAAAAAAAGCTATAAAATTATTAATTAATTGCATTCAAAATCACATTGATGCCTACAGACCGCTCAGTGGGACGATGGTTGGTCTCCTACTGAGACTCCTCAGTCTAACAAAGCCATTAAATCAATTTCTATTTTAGACATAGTTGTCCCGACATTAAACCGAAATGATAACATGGCCTGATGCAAATGTCGACGACCGGGATCTGTGTCTGGCTCCCAACAGCAGGACCACAAAAGTGAGTGCAAATGGGTTTAATATGTAGTTTAGTGGAAGAAAAAAACAAAAAAAACAGAGATTTTATTTTTAGGTCCTTTTTCCCAGCTCTATTTTGAGAGCGTCTACACGTGTTCACCTGCCCATCTGATATATCCTCTTCACGCCACCCTTGAAACAAGGAGCAACTGAAGTCAACCACGTCTGAGACAAAGCGTTTAAAGTGTTTAAGTATTACATTTCATTATGTTGTGTAGTTGGGTTGTTACAGTTACTTCTTGTTTTTCGTCTTAAATAAAATATAAGATGGTGTGACCTTTTTTCCTTTAATTGGGTTGACTTTGAAGGCTCATTTTATTTAGTGCGGAACATAAACGGCGTAACCTACTCACATAGCCAACGCTGGTGTGAGTCATATATACAGCCCAAACGCTAGTTGCCGCTGTGTCTTTTATGCTAGTTGGGTTGATTTTTTGCTTCAACTACCTGCTTCTCTTTTAACAATGGCAACTGAAATGAGTCATGCTAATGTTGCATCTCTGAACCTCCCCAGTTAACCTCTCCTCGATGTGTTCCATCTTTATTGATCCAGAACGAGATGACCGCCACCTCTTTGCTGACAATCTGATGGATTTACGTTCTACAAGTAACACCCTGGCAGTGTCTTGTGGTCCTCAGAGAAGTAAGCTCCTTGGAGTCAGACACTTCACAGATAAAGTGCACAGTCAGACTCATGTAGGGCTGCACGGTGTGGATGGACCATAGCTCTGTTGTGGTCATATATCTATGGCACTGTTTGGCTTTTCAACTATCTGTGATATCTATGTCAATAAATGCTGGCTAAAATATGATTGGTAAATACTGGAAGTTCAGAGTCTGGAAATCAACAGCCTGTGACACTAATTTTCCCCTCTAGTGCCAATAAACAATAGCAGAGCAAGGGAAGCAATGAGACATCATTAAAAGAATCAGCAAGTCAAGTCTCAAATTGTTTTTAATTTTTATTCAGGCGAAAAAAAATAATTATGCAAAATGATAGTGGTCTCCTCAAATAACTGCCGATTATGTCATAGTTGTGACAGGTCTACTTGGAGAAAGAATTAATTACAAAAATGAATCCTAATCAGAAGCTTTCAAAAAGGACACTTTATTGAAATTGTGAAACTATTCGTGTTCACTTTGTTAGACACTAAAACTAATAAAAAAAAATTGAGTGGAAGCTGCTTGACACAGTTTCTTTCTTCAAATCCAGCACAATAATCGTTGAATATTTAGTCCGTTTGCATGTTGTGAGTTAATTAGACAAGCACTTCAGCAGTAGAGGAAATCAATTTCCCCCATATTGTGAACAGTAATTACGCTTAGATAAGCTTATACTCCCTAGAGTTTAACACACACGGAATCACAACAACACAGAGGTCACAAAGGTTAAAGAAGGCTAATTACCTTGAATGAGTTGTGACCAGTACCTTAACTCACAACACATGCACAGATGAGACCGGGGAACTTATTTGATGGAGCGATGTCAGCAGAAAATGAAAGCAAACTGTACTTAATGGACGTACCGATGATCAAATATTAAAATACAAAATACAAACAGGATTTGGATGTTTTCCTGTGACACTAAGCCCTTAGAATAAATTACTGTCTCTGAGCTCATCACACAGCAGTTCATCTCAGTAGTAAGTCGTCTGTTTTCCTCATCCGGGTGTAACAGTTATTATGTATTTTCTGTCTTCAGCAACTCACCAAAGCAGCTTTTCCAAGCGCCCCTGAATGGCCACAAATTTAGAGGAAAGCATCTGCGAGAGACTGCGCTTTCATCTCGCCAGGCGGTAAATTTAACTCCCATATTATCCAGCGCAGCAGAAATCTCCTTTTATGTATATATACATTTTTTCCATGTTTTCACTTTTTACTTCATCACATTTTTATTTTTTAATCACTGACTTATTCTTTTGTCCTCTTGTCACCAAAGACTTGTTGCTGATTCTGTATTTTTCGCTGTTTGCTGGCTTTGTCTCGTACGTGATTGAAATCAGTAGTTCCTTGTTTCAAGGGTGGCGTGAAGAGGAAATATTAGACGGCCAGGTGAACACGTGTAGACGCAAAAAAGGGCCTAAAAATAACATCTCTGGTTTTTTTCCACCAAACTACAAATGAACCCTCGTGCTACCCTCTTGCATGCTTTCTATGTATCTGTCCATTCACTTGGGGTCCCAGGTACCCCAAAGGTAGCACAAGGGCTAAGCCCCATTGGCAATTTTCTCACTTTTGTGGTCCTCAGAGAAGTAAGGTGTTTGGAGTCAGAAATGGTACAGATAACTCAATCCCTGTATAAAAAACTGCCACATAAAACTGATATTTTCTTTAACCACACAGATTTCTTATGCCAGTATAGCCTATCACAAACAGAAGTGCAGCATTGAAATTATGACAGGAGTGCTTCTCTTCTCTTTAAGAAGCTGCAGCTCAAACAACTGTACCAAAGACTACTTGGCATGTGAAGACTGACTAATGACAGTAAAAGTGAGCACATTCAGTGCACTCACTCACACACATGCACACAAACTATACACACGCAGCTTTAGAAGGAATAAATGCATCATCCAAAATGATCCCAAACCAGACCACATTTCGGTAGGAACCACCCATCTGCAACACTGCTTGTAGTGGAGTAAAATTGCAGTCTCTCAAGCTCTTAATTTATGGGTTCATATTTGCAATTCTGCAGGCGTGCCAATGCAGCTTTGGCAAAATACTATATAAGAGCACATACCTGAGAAAGTTTTCTGTATTTGGGTAATCCTGTTTTTTTCCAACCAATAAATGAGCACCGTACCTTTAGCAATATTCATTGTGACTGCATCCACTATCGATTTCTACCAGGCCCCTTTCTTGTCATGTGGGATATAATTAGCAAATGTTGTAAGCTAATGTTTGGTGCTTTTTAGTGAGTGCTTGTGTACTGTTTGTACTTTTTGCATCATCTCTCTGTTTGCTTCCGTTTGAGATGATGAAATGAACTGGATAAATAAACTGGATGTGCCGCTGCCTGTAGTTGCAATGCCTTCTAAACTAACTTTGCAGATAACTGTGGTTTGTTCAGGGTCTGACAGCTCAAAACTTTGAACTTCCAGAGCCCAGGGGTTACAAAAGGACGAAAACGAAACGAAAAAACGATTTGTATTAAAAAAAAAAAACACAAATTGAAAATTCTCTATCTTAGTGTTTAATTATTATATGTGATCAATTAAATCTCAACATTGAGGATGAACTATGGGTATGTTTTAAAAGGGATTAATCACTGAGAGATGGATTTTAGGGATTGTAATAAAATGAAGTATTAATGTAAGTGGCATCGTAAACATTTCTGAATTCAGCCTTATAATTCACTGAAATAGAGATTTAGTATCCTTGTCAGCACTTCACATTCTCACTGAAATCATGACTAATGATGGAAAGTTTACCTCGCAGTTGCTCTCGTTCCCATGGTTACCTGTTAAGTGAATTCTGATTTGGTCAGAAAAACACAGAGCTACCATCTGTGACAGTTTGACAACATCAGTGTCTCTGTTTAACATAATGAGGAAGCGGATATCCTTATGGGCATTGGTACTGTTGCGGTTAAGGATTTGTCTTCATTTGAGACCAGTCATACGATAATTATGTGGCCTAACAGTCTGAGGCATGTTTCCAAAATATGGGAACAATATCTGCTAAATGGCATACTGTGACAGGCCTGTCCACGGTCTGTGGATTTCATGATCGTATTCCAACTGGTGAATAAAAACCTTGTGCCTGGGGCTACTACAAGTATATTTTAGTTAATTAATCTATATATTATTATTTTATTCATCTGCTATTTTCTGAATAGTCGATCGTACGGTTGAACCTGTTAACCTTCATCATAATGACACATGTTAACATGATATCTATGAATGTTTCACACATAAATCGTACTACATCTTACAAGCATTAATATTAATTGTTATTATTTTTCAGAAAAAGGAATGTTAAAGGAAAGCTACTGTATGTTGTTTAGATTTATAGATACATACAATTTGCAAATGCACTGGAAAGCAGCATTGCCACGCTAAACATTACACCATCTCCAGAAAAACAACAGACGAGGACCCAGCGGTGGTTCCCAGGCACTGACCACATTCCAAGAATCTGACAAAACTCACTGTAACATTCAAAAAGCCAAATCTGCTTTGAGCTGCCCGTGCTTACTGGCTTACTGGGAGAGAAGTAGTAACTTACTGGTTCTCTCTTCAGGCTCTCTTCGGCATTCCTGGCAGTTACGGGAGTTGCCACGTCTTCGTATTCCACATAAATCTACATATTTATTTAACCGAAAGCCACCGACGTTTGCTGTCGAGTCACTGCAGCCCTGAAATAAGTACGAATGAAATCATTATGAAAAGTGTAAAGCGTGGAAATGGTTTAAATATTCTTCCTCAAACCTTTGCATGCATGAAAACGTGCTGATTTCTTTGCCTTGGCAGCATAATAGGCTACTGAATTTAGCTACTGAATTTGACAGTTGGTTGGGTCAATCAAGGCATTTAATTTTGTCACCACAACAGCGGTAATGAATCCATCATGAAATTAGTTACAGCCGTATTATTATTGGATCACACTAATTGATCACTGAGACCACATGTGAGGTGATCTATAATCGTTTATCGCCTCTGGCTAGGCTGACACATGAGAACAGCAGATAGGACTCCATTACTCCATTGGGCAATAAAATAGTGGTAAATCTATTTAGTTCAGGGATCAAGCCACAACAAAATTAACCCACGGTTTGTATTTAGATTGTGATTCCAAGATGAAACGTATGATCGGATCTCTCTAAGCGAAAGATAATCTTTCTGTGGTAAATCTGCAAAAGAACAAGCATGAAGGCTTCTTCTGCTGCAGGCGCTCCAGTTGTAGCACATCCCAGGCCAGGACTATTCTGTAATAGATAAGTTAATGAATATTCTAATGAATATTTATTAAGGTTTGCTTCTAGATTTAAAATAATAAAAAAGCAATTAACAGATAATGGCCACAGTTTTACTGCAGCTCAGAGATTAAATTAGGTGAGGCAGGAAATTTTAATGGTAAAATTGGGAAATTTGGAGTATTCTTGATGACTGAACCCACTCAGACTGCTCTGCAAACATCTGCGGACAGAAGAGTTATAGGCAGTTTAGGCCTCTGTGTCAGTTTGCCGACGTACCCATGGCTACAGCACCCACCCTAATCGTACCCTAACGACACAGTTTGACGTGCACCTCTGCTGAACTACGCTCTGCAGTGATGCAGACCACATCGAGGAAAGATTAACTGAGAAGGTCATCTTTGGCAAAATTTCGGCAAAAGTTTAATTTGCCATTGTTGAAAGTGAAGCAGGAAGAAAAAACAAAAAGGAACCCGACTCGCAAAAAAGACAGCGATAGCTAGCATTTGGGTGGGGTTTTTACAGAGCGAACCAGACTGATTAAAGTATAAATGGCTCGCACTCACGTTGCGCGCGTAGGTTACAGTGTCTATATCCCACAGTACTTTAAATGAGTCTTAATAGTGACATAGTCATTCACATCATCTGATCACCAATGAGTTGAATTTGTTTGCAACAAAATGTCTCTGATAGGCTGCAGGACTATCTAGTTGTGTGTGAATGTATTTTTTCCTCTACTGGTTAAAACCCTCCCCATAATGAAATCCAAATGGTGTGTTACGAGACTCATATTCTGATAAGAGCTGAGTCAGGCTACACCAGGCTAGCACAGTGCTGCAGATAACTTAAAAACTCTTTCACTGTTTCTCTATATGAGTCCCCTTTGTCCTACTACGAGGTGCGACTCCTTTATTAGATGTATTGATGAAATCAGCTCTGACAATCAAGTCGAATGGAGTCGGCCATTCATTTTCATTAGCTGCTCGAATTTCTTTAGGCTTCGCAGGGATGGAGAGGTGCGGCCCATCTTCGAGTCTCACAGCGGAATCATCAGAGCTGCCTTTCAAATCATTACCACTCAGTTTATAGGCCAGCGCGCCGCTCTGCCCGGCTCATTTTATCAGATGTGTGGCTCTCTGAATGCGCACGGGTATAAAAGAAAGTGAGAGTTTGATGTGGTGTGAGCCTGGGATTATGAAAGCCTTCATATTACCATATTTACTCAAGCAGACCTACCTGGATGTCAGATGTGACTTGTTTATTGTCCAGGCTTTATTGAACTGCCTATCTGTCTCATTATATTCTGATATCTCAGTAATTTGACAGAGAATGCATTTGGAAAGATTTGCTTCTTAGACAATGGAGCTCCTGCATATTCTACTTCATACACGTGTTCCCTGCTCCTTTTGCCTCCCGGGTCTTCTGAATATGAATAGACAGGTTGAATGAAATGATGATATCTACGAATCAAGCTTTGTGTCTGAGGTGCCACAGCTGACAACAAATGATGGCGTATACCCCTCCATCAAAAGGCTCATTATTCCAGCCAATTTCAATACATTCATTATATGGAGCATTTCTTCATTCCCCTGCTTATTCCTTGTGTAAAGGGTATCATTGGGCTGGCTCGCAGGCGCTTAAAAAAGTGTCAGCTCTATTCATGAGCGCCTTAATATTTCTCTTTCATCCACAGCGAGCAAACCCAGTTCAGAGGCTTGCTAATGGGATAATGGTCTTGTAATAAGGCCCACTCTTGCTGAATAACAAAATGAGGGGAAGTTTGTTATCAGTGCTCTATGGAAGCCATGTTTATTTGTAAAAACCCAAAGACGTCCAAATGTGCATATTGAGCTCTGGAGGAGCAACAAAATATGCTATGAATACACATGAAAACACAGTCTGTTCATTATTGAAATGGGGATTCAGTAAAGAAAACGTAAGAGAACTGGACTTTCATTCGGTTTACTCTGTAGCTACAACCACGCCTGCTTAGGTTCAAGAGCTGAAGGCAAAAAAGCTCATACCTCCTTACAGTTAAGATGTAATGATGGAAATGATAAGAATAAAGTGCATAATTTTGATTAATATTCCCTGGTTTAACTCACTTTACTAACTAGAGTAGACACGCTGCTAGTCTTTTTTCGTCCCTAAGGAAAAACTTCAGTGTTACAGTAGCATCGCAAGACAGTGGTAAAACACAAGTTAGATTAAAAAATATATAGAAATATATTAAAGGTAAATAAATAAATAAAACTTTTGTAATTTGTAGTCTTTTGGGAGATATTTAGATCTACGTATGTCCATGTAGTGGGAGTAACTGGGGCACCGAAATGCAGTGTGCGCGCGGCGCTCAGAGATGGCATCATCCTGGTCAGAAGACATCATCTGGGGTCTGTAGGTCAATCTTGGTGAAATGAACAGGTTTTGCTGCAGATAATGTGTTATTTAGAGGCTGCGTTTCGGTGCCCCAGTCACTTCCATTATATGTGAGTTATATACTTCAAGTAAGCAACTAAAGTTAATTTAATAGTAAATAATAAAAATATTGCAGTGTTTTACACCTGCAGAATGTGCAAATTGCATGCAAGTATTTTTCTAAAATTAATTGTTTTCAATCTCATCTATTGTTTCTGAGACGTTGGAAAGCTCTCTTCGCCTCTTTAATAACGCTCAAATCTGCATATTGATGGCAGCGCTGATTGTCCTCATGTTTTGTACTGCGGTAACACTTTACATCGCACTCCTCGTCAGCAGGCAGTGCTTTAATAACTCCTCCCCTGAGCTCTTTAGCTCGAGTAACGCTTGATTAACAAATCCTCATTCATTCTATGTCTGATTTAATTATGGATTTATTCAAGAAAACAACCGGTTAATTATCAGCAAATGAATCAATGCGATGCAGAAAACTATTGACGACAAGTTAAAAAATCATTTATAAGCTGCAGCAACATTTAAAAATGTATTAATTTCAATTTTTTCAGCAATTACATGTTACATGCACAAATGAGTTTGATTCATACGCCAATCTGCATATTTGATTTTTAAATGCTTTCCCAAATTAAAAGAACCTTTAAGTGAAGAACATTGCTGCCAATATTAAGTCACCAAATATAAATAAATAATGTTGTGTCATTTATTTGTTTCATTTTTTCAGAGATCTGCTGAATTCCTCAGAGGTTTTTGCAACAGAGCCCTGCAGTCGCATATTATTGAGATAAGGAATATACATACTGCTGGAGAGACGCTGCAATGGTGTGATTAATAAGAGAGCAGACAGGATGAGACTGGAGGCTTGTGGCGGAGGGAGAAATAATCACAGCCACAAACAGCTGTATACGGGGGTAGGTGTAACAAGCATGAACAATAACAGCTGTAGCAGGCAGTTAGCAACAGCATGCCAAAGACGCAAGAAGGATTTGATATTTGGTTAAAATGCTGAACGTGACGGGAGATTGTTTGCTGCCGTTTACCTGGCCTCTATGATTGCTGTGTTATTTCATTTTTCTGCTTATATCACAGTATTTTAATGATATTGAGACTACTGGCCTTGTAGGGTATCACCACATGTGGTTCAAGACATTCAGCTTGTGGGGTCCCAGCCTAATAGGGACCAACCAAGGGCTGGCAAACATTAAACTACAGCAGTGGCAATGAGCTCAGTTTTCAATGACAGTTGGAGACCTCCTTAAGGGGTCCCCACCTTACACCACTTTGCACACTTAAACTTAGTAATAGTTCTTCATGGAGCCTACACCATAGGGGGCTACGTCTGTGAAGGCATTTATACCTGTGCTGGAGCTGATGTTAATAAATCTGGATCACCAGCTAATTTCACAACAATTTCCATCTGAGTAGATGTTGAGTAAAAACGGTTGAACAAAGGAGAACTTTTTACTTGTCCAGCCTGAGACATGAACAATGTGATATGCGTTTTGGACCAATCACAGATGCCGCCATTTGCCAACTGCACAATGTGTCGTTGCATTTTTGGCGAGGTGCACGTCAGGTTACGGCATAGCCTGTTGTCTACAGGCCTTAGCTACACCTGCAGTGTACTTACAGAGAAGAAGTGACGTGCAGCTTATGCTTATAAATTCCATTAGATGTCTTATGCATGATTCTTAAAAGTAGTCAAGTATGTCAATAGAGTCCAATTCTAAATGAACAGATTGGTATCACACTGGGAGTAAAAGGAAAGAGGAAGAGGGGAAAAGAAAACAAGACGGTGGTAAGTGGAGCAGATAATTGCTGACTAGCTGCTGCTAGTCTAGCATTAACTGTGGGGACAGACATTTGAACAAAATCACTTCCACCAGCATTATTTAGTTTGTTCTTTCTTTGATTGCTAACACTAGACTCACCTCTAGGTGTCGCACTTTTTCAACAGTGGACAATAGATGGTCAAGATGTCCAGTACTGTAGTTGAACAATTAAAACAAAGTGGACAATTCATGAATATCAGTAATGGCTTATAGCAGAATTAGATTATCCCATAACAGGTGTGTAAAACAGATGCTCGACCGTAAAGCCCAACCTCCTGTCCGCAATCATGTTGACCCGTTTCCCAGAACCACGTGGCACATGCCAATAGTGTGCAGAAGAAATTTCAAAATAAGAGCCTGAATACACACAGGCCACATTCTCCAGCATCCTCCATCTGTTCTGACGTTGTTTGTGGAGCTGCTGAGGCCCCATGTATAATTCTGACAGGTGCCTTTCCCCATCCCACATGCAGCTGCCAATGAGCCTGTCAGCAAACAAAGGCGGAGTTGGCATATAAGAAAGAACAGCTGGTGAGCGTTAATATACAGGCCCACTGAACTGGCAGGGCCACCGTGGTACACACATGTAGTCTCACAGATATGATCAACCTCAGACTTCCACCCCCTCCAGGACCTCCAGGCAGCCTCGCTGTCTTAATCCTGGATCTGGCTTCATAACACCACCACCTGCGCTGGTGATTTAGGCAAAACATACAGCTACAGGCAAAACATACAGCGAGAGCTCACATGTAACTGGATGTTGACAGGCAGCGTGAAGTTTGACAAATGAGTGGACAATGTTTGCGGTTGAAATAATGCTCCCCAGGTCTTAAGAAGCTGAATGAATAAATCAGTTTATCACTGAAACTGTTGCCATACCGGAAAAGGAAAAGAGCATAATGAGGTTTATTATGGATTTTTCTAAGCTGACATGGGAGAAACTTATTGACATTTGTGAATCTTGTCTCAGCTTCACTTGCAGAAATTGCCAAATTAGGCTGGGGAGGCTGTTGTCTGTCGCTTCATTCTGGAGCTTTACACCTCATACATGGGTCCTGATGAGAGCAGTGAGAATGAACCAAAATGGTAACGATGTGAGCTATAAAACCAGAGTACTAGCTGGGTTTTCATAAAGTCTTTTGATTGCACTTTTTGAAGTTTTTGAAAATTCCACAGCTGTGTTTTTGTGCTCGGATGATTTGAGTTAAATGTGCTTAATGGGACATGGAGAAACCAGCACGGCTGATCAGCTGGTTTTGCTTCTAGGGAAAAAGAATTGTCTCTCCCATGTGTCCTTGCAACGATATTATTGAATGTCTTTGTCTTAAAACAGAACAAAATATGGACAAATGCAATTGAAATATAACTTTTTTTTTGCAATGTTTCAGAAGAATTGCTTCACATTTCCTTGAGAATTATCGGGCTAATGAAATTAAATAAGCTCAAAATACTTTGATGAAGCCAAGGGGAACTTAAACATTGAGTGATTTTTCTCTGTGTGTTAGTTAAGATCAGCAAACCCCTTCACATCACAGGCGCACAGGTTTAATTATGACTGAAAGAGACCTGAGAAAATGTGTCTACAGCAACATCCAAGAAGTTTAACGAAGGCTAAGCCGTTTTGATTTGAATCTCAAAACCAAGCAGCACACTTTCGTTGCATGTTTAAACTTTAAATTTCCATCAGTCACCTTTTGCTCCAGTTTTTTCTCAGCCTCCACCCACAATACCCAGATCAATCACACTAAAACCACAGACAAACTGCCAAGCTCCGTCTGTTTTCGCTTCAGCTGGGGGTCCCGGCCAGGTACACAATCCTGTGATGTCACATTAAAGCTGCAGGAGTCTGGGGTTCTGGCAAAGAGATGAGGGAGCAGGAAGTAGAACGTGCGACAAGAGGGTAAAATCAGCTTAGAAAATTTCCTCAGGGGGCTCTGAAGGTATCTTCACACAAACAGTTGCCACACACAAGCCCCCAACCCGCCCCTCACACTCAGATACAAGACACAATGGCTGTTGTGATTCATTATAGGAATGATGAGAGGGGCGTGTGGCAGGGAGACGACTATAGATCTCATTGCAAATTCTCGGTTTCCTGACAGAATGAAAAGACTATTCTTTAGGGGAAAGCGTGCCACCGTGGCAGCGGCGGGCGGCTTCACCGGGGCAAAAGAGGGAGGCTGGTAAACAAGAATTAAATGATGCCGAATGTGCACCGAGGCTGCCGGCATGACATTTCTGCTCTGTGAGATTAATAATGAAGGAGATTACAGGCACCTCGATGGGGACACACAAATGAGACAAAACCCAGGAAGATTATTAGAGGGCTGACAGCCCACGTCAAATAAGGGAGAGCCCCAGACAGCTGTTGTGAAATTAATATTTTATGGCCCGTCGTCAAAGACCACAAGGAGGAATTTTGCTGCTCGCGACGTGGTTTACTTTATCGACACAAGTGGGGGGGGGGGGGGGGGGGGGGTCGAGTATGTGAAATGTCTGCTGATTATCATTCTAACTATGTGAGGTGCGTTGTCTACCCTGAAGGGAGACACTATGGAATAATTCATAAAGTTAAAGAGTCATATTGTTTTTGAAAAGTGTTCTGTTAATCAAATGAGACACAAGGTTTGGCGAAGTAAGCAAACAAGGCAGCGACATCTGAAGAGCCAATAAAACATGGGACGGGGGCAACTGGAGGTCATGAATGACATGTATGGTAATAACGAGATTATACACATTCAGAATAAGTTCTTAGTTCAGATGAACCTTAGCAGGCACTTACACTATCCTTCCGTCTTTTTAAGGAGGAAGATATGCTTTTACATTGTACCATTTCTACCCTGCTGAAGGCAGGTTAACACGTCTGCACACGGTTAGCATGCTCCTTTAATAGTCTTCAAATGATGCTGTAGTGAGGAATCCTGATTTCTACTGACAGTTAGACAGGGTCAAACACATGTGGATTGACAGGTGAATTTAATTTGCAAGTTTTTTTCCTCCCTCATTTAACTTCCTGACGGATACATCAACCCACGGAGCCTCTGATGGACATCGCATTGATCTGTTTTATCTCATCTCTAAAACAGACAACGCATATGTGTAAGCAAAGTCCAAAACGTGTCATGGCTGAGCAGGGTTTGCTTACCTCACCTCAAGGAACAGGATTTGAGTTTGACACACCGCAGCTGCATCACCGGCTAAACAGTCACCGTATAAAAATAATTGCCTCTCTTGCAGATGTGGAAATCTCCTATGACAGGACCTGGTGAAATGTAAGCCATTATGGTCCCATAGCGTCCCTGGCACATGAGCATGAGGCCACATGTAAATAGCTGCTGACGTGTAGTGATCCACGGTTATGTCGAGCTCCAGCTAAGTGTAGCCGAAGGTCATTCAGATTCGCAAGAATGGTTCTTCATCCGACAAACCCGGCACGCTCGCATTGTCACAGTGAGAGACAGGATTCATTGCTTTTTATTTGCAAAACGCGTTTCACTTCACCACACCAGAAACTCCTGAATACATACTGCAATGCAGCAGGAGAGAGTAAATGTGATGCGGCTGAGAGTTTGATGGATTATTGCATGAAAGGAGGATTAAGAGTAAATATGGTGTTGGGTAGCTTTTGTTGAGAAAGTCCTTGCAATAGAATCACCTTTGTTATAATGACTGAAATCAAATTTGTTCATTTGCAAAGTCATATTTCTACATGTATGTATCTACAAATCTGTGCAACATCTGCTGTAAATGAGCGTGTCCTGTGGTAAGAACAGAAAATAGAGATCTGTGCGGACACATATAGGAGGATACAGTTTACAACAACGGTCATAAGACAATATGACTTCATGTTGTGTATGGTTTTTGGGGGCACAGTTGTTGCAGGCAGCAGGCACTGGCTGATGTGGTGCTGTGGAGTCTGATGGCTGTCTGCAAGAACGCATCTTTTTGTCCATGTCAGTTTACAGTGCTTCCAAGACACTTGATTATCGCCATGTGGCTTTTATCACGCCCGTCTGTCTTTTGGGGATTGTCTCAGATGTCGTCAGTGATACATCTTATTTGAGAGGAGATTATTCTGATTATGATGTTTCTTTGTCAGGAGGTGGAGTTTGAAATTAACATGATGAAATTACAGGTAAATATTAAATAAATATACTCCTGTAACAGAGTTTGTCCTCAGGGAGAACATTCAAATCCATATTGGCACGTTGCATAGATTGAATCAATTAATGTTTTTGGACTTTAATAACAATGGCCACAGTGAAGGTCGTTGCCAAGTTGACTGTTTGCTGGTGTTGGGACTGTGATCCTACGATCCTAGCTTTTTTTTCGTCTGGTTGCATCTTGAATCTGCGGCTGATCCACTTGACGAACCAGTGCAGTATAGGAAAAATGAATCTGACAAAAGTAAGAAAATACCAAGACAACAAGTCCCATAGAAGGGAGCTCTGGTTTTACATCTCCATCTCAGCATCACAATCCTGTTAAATGAATTGACGCTAGACCAACTGAACTGCATGATCCAGGAGACATTTTTTGCTCTTACTAGCCTTCCAGCTAATTGTAACTGCTAGTATGAAGAGTTATTTCCTTCCATGCAGACGCACAATATTCATGCTAGCTGTCCATTAGCTGTTACAGTCTTTGTGGTGTGTTCAAGTGCAACCCTAAGGGACAGCTGCAGGAGAGAGGACAGAAGAATGGAGAGGGAAGGTTACCAAGGAGAATTAATGGCAAAGGTGCAACAAGATTGTCTATGATTATAATGTGAAATATTTTGCTTAGTGTTATCTATTAATGCAAACAAGGTTCTAGAAATGTATTTATTATTTTAATACAATTTGAATTTGGCAATTTGTTGGTATGTGCTCATGATGTAAGCCTTCTCTGCCATCTCAGATGTTAAGCCATTAAGAGTAAAGGAGCTACTGTGATACCATGGCCTTTTTTTGTTGTTGGTTTTGTTTGTTTCTGTCTGGCTGACATGTTTGTGAAAATCACCGCACAGAAGGCCTCAGACGTGGCATTTCTCTATCTCAGCAGGAAAGATAAATTAAACTGCAGGCAACCATAGTAACAGGCCCTCCTACTAAGTTCATAGACATGAATGCAGATGACACCCAGCTATATTTATCCATGAAACCAGATGAAACTAATCAGCTGGTTAAACTCCAAGCATGCCTTAAAGACATAAAGGCTTGGATGACGTGTAATTTCTTACTCTTAAACTCAGACAAAACAGAAGTTATTGTATTTGGTCCTAAGCATCTCAGAGATTCATTATCTAATCACGTGGTTTCCTTGGATGGCATTACCTTGGCCTCCAGTACTACTGTGAAAAACCTTGGTGTTATATTTGATGAGGATATGTCCTTTAAATGTCACATTAAGCAAGTAACCAGGACTGCCTTCTTTCATCTACGTAATATCATCAAAATTAGGAACATCCTGTCTCAGAGTGACGCTGAGAAACTAGTTCATGCATTTGTGTCTTCCAGACTGGATTATTGTAATTCATTACTGTCTGGCTGTCCAAATAACTCTTTAAAAAGCCTCCAACTGATTCAAAATGCCGCAGCAAGAGCATTGACAGGAATTAGCAAGAGAGATCATATTACCGTAATTTCCGGACTATAAGCCGCTACTTTTGTCACTTGCTTTGGACCCTGCGGCTTATACAGCGGTGCGGCTTATTTATGGATTTTTACAGCTAACGGTCACCAGGGGGCGCAAGAGCGAGACAGGTCAGGTCGAGCCAGGTAACGAGAGAAGAAGAAACCAAGTGAGCCCAAATACAGTACGAGAGCTGCTTTTAAGTCAATGGAGATCGATTTGGCTGACTTTTCTGGTATAGTAGGCTGGTTACTTTGATACAGTAAACGTCCGTGTAACTGCACCTTTACTGTCGTGTTGGCTGTTTTCAAAAAAGATGCTGGTTATTTTGTTGAGCAGTCGGGTTACTGCACTTTTGCTGCCGTGTTACAGGCAAGTACTTTTAAAAACTAATTAAATTTAGCCATTTAACGTTGTTGCCTTGTTAAGCGTTGTAAGCTTTGTTTTTGTTATACTGTACTACTACGGTACTATGACTGCAGGAAGTGCACTAGGAGAGCACCGATTGTTTGATTGATTGTTTTAATTGTTTGTTTGATTGATTGATTGTTTGACTGACTGAAATATTTATTGTGTTTCTCAAATGTAAATAAATGGGACGCTTTGCGTTTCCAAAAAGTCATTTCTGTCCCGTCAATCCCCCCTCGAAGAAACCCTTACGGCAATTAGGCATTAAAACACCAGCGGCTTATAGTCGGGTGCGGCTTATATATGGATCAATCTGTATTTTCCCCCAAAATTTAGCTGGTGCGGCTTATATTCAGGTGCGCCTTGTAGTCCGGAAATTACGGTACTCCAGTTTTAGCTTCTCTTCACTGGCTCCCCTTAAAGTCTAGAATAGAATTTAAAATCCTCCTCCTTACATACAAGGCCCTCAAAGGCCTAGCTCCATCATATCTTAAAGACCTCATTGTACCATATCATCCCAACAGATCACTTCGGTCTGAAAGTGCAGGCCTACTTGTGGTTCCTAGAATTTTAAAAAGTAGAATGGGAGGTAGAGCTTTCAGCTATCAGGCTCCTTTCCTGTGGAACCAGCTCCCAGTTTGGGTTCGGGAAGCAGACACTCTCTCTATTTTTAAGGTCAGGCTTAAGACTTTCCTTTTTGATCAAGCTTATAGTTAGGGCTGGACTAAACCATCCCTTAGTTATGCTGCTATAGGCCTAGGCTGCTGGGGGACAATGCAACAAACATTCTTCTTTCTTCTCTCTCCACTCTCGTGTCCTCCACTTTCTTTTCTCTGGCACAGAGCTCCTGCCCTCTAAATTCCTATCTGCTACTAGTCATGCAATTCTGTGCTATTACTATGTAGAATGTTTACTGCTGCTCTCCCTTCTTCCGAGTATCTCTGGCCTGGAGTTGAGTGTTTCCTGTGGAGCTCCATACTACATCTGTTGTCGTGGTCTCATCAGCCTGCCCAGTCTCCATGGAATCCTGCTGTTATCCACTCCTACCTGAATGAATGATTCTCCAACCTGCTGATGATTCCCCTTACATTTTCTAACTGTCATGTAACATCATTAGTTTGTACCATAGCATCCCACCTGTATGCTTTAGTCAGATGTGTGTATCTATGACAGATGTATGTTTATCTTGCTGTTCTTTCTCTGTCTGTACCCGGCTGGCCTTAGGCAGATGGGTCCCTCCATATGAGCTGGGTTCTGCTCAAGGTTTCTTCCTGTTAAAAGGGAGTTTTTCCTTGCCACCGTCGCCTGCAGGCTTGCTCTGGGGGTTTCAGGCCGGGTCTTGTAAAGCGTCTTGAGACGATTTGTATTGTTATTGACGCTATATAAATAAAGCTGAATTGAATTGAATTGAATTGAATGTTCTGCCTATTATTAGATGTTTTAAATATCTTGTTTTTGTGGTTGTCCCAAGAAAAAACACAGATAAGGCTTTATCCCAGTTTTGAGAATCCCAAATCTGCTATCACGGGTAACAGAGGCTTGTCTAGATACAACTTGATGAGGTTTCTGAGTGCTATAGACCCAAAACTAAGTAATCTCAGCCAAGCTTGCATAACAGAAACACAAAACTGAAAATCTTAAAAAGTCATATAAACAATGATTTGTGCTTCCCATAACAAATGAGTTAAAAATATGGCCTTTTAGAAAAAAGAAGACATCAACATGCGGTTAAGATTTTAGACTGGTCATAGAATTACAAGAAACTTTGACTCTCAATTTGAAACTTTACCTGTGTCAAAGCCCTGTGTTTAAACTTAAATTCACCTAGACCACTTCTCTACTCATACTTTGCTTCTGTTTGTTATAATTACTACAATAAAGGCAGTCATTTTGGTTGTTAACATCTTACCCTGAATATGTTCACAACCTGGATGAACCGGGATACTCCTGTCCCATGTCTCATGTAAACACACTCAGTGGCCCCATCCCATTTAGAGGACCCGCTGCCAGCAAAGCTCTTTGTGCATTCTGCCTCTGATGACTTTTATGCAGACAAGCCACCTTTAATGTTTTGGAAACACCTGTGCTTTGAAAAGCTGCTTTGAAATGCTAAAATGTCCTCCGTTAGAGAAGTCCATTTTCACCCCAAGTTATCACACTACTTAGCTGCGTTTTTGATGTATTGCTATGCTTCTGTTCTCACCATGACCCATTACGCACCTGTGGTGACACATTTCAAACATGACAAGGACCCTCTTGCTGAGACTTAAACCGAGGATGTTTATGTGGGATGTGCATTTACATACTTTTTATTGTGTTTTGGTGGCTTTTAGATTTGTTTTACATTTCCCATATTGCCATCTCAACCTTTACTGATACTGTTATGTGCTAAAAAGTCTTATTCAAACCTTCCAAACATAGGAAATTAAACAGGATGTTCATATTTAAAAGAAATATTAGGCTCTTTGGATCATTGGTAGAATTAATGTAATGCCCTAGTTCAACAATATGACCACGCATGAATGGCTTTCAGGTCCCTGTGTGCTTCTGATCATCAAAAGAAATATTAGCCCAGCTATTCAGCCTCCACTGTTGAATGAAATCTAATTTACAATATGCCTACAAGACCTTTTTATACTAATATTGAGGTGAGCATGTGCACGTGTGAGGGACAGATAGAGGACTACTCAACAGAATGAAAGAGGATATTAGAAAGGGCTACCATTCATACGCACTGGGACAATATGGCATGCTTGTTTTATCAAATAATAAGATGTCGACCAGGGAACAAAGCCAAACTGTGCCATAAAACCTGAGATGGTGCACTCACTTGTCTTTTGTCTGAGCAGCAGCATGTTGTGCCCACGTTGAATGGTAAAATCCAGTAAAACAGTCGATGTTCATTGTGTTTTTTAAATGGATGGAAGACTCCAGAGTATGATTCATCTTTTAAAAAAGAGCACACAAACAAAATACTTGAAAAAGCCCATTACCCAGCTGTGAATATGAGTACATTTATAAAAGCAGGGCGAGGAAAATATTGAAAATATTACATTTTCATAACACACCAGGGGTCAACTGGATATTTTGTTACCAACAGCCTGAGTGCAGCGCGAACAATAAAACACTTTGGAATCCTCCTGTAAAAATCCTCTCTTAAAGGTTGTGCTGCCTAAACTGAAGCTGCATATGAGAGGTCACTCTTAAACTAATTAAAAGGCAGACCTTGATAATAATCAATAATCATTCGCTGATTTAAATTGTTTACTAAGCAAATTGATTCCCACAGCATGTTAGTAGCAAAGTGGTGAAGAACATGATTTAAGTGTGGAAGCTGCTCAACGGAGATGATAGAATAATTCATAAAGGAATCTGTCTTTGATATCTTAGCATTAAAATCACAAGCATAACAGTCTTCAGTTTTTAGGAGGAAGTTTGTATTTTAAGGAATCAGTAACTGGGCAGATTTATTGCATCATTGTTTTTTAAAGAACTGTCAACTGTGACTGCCACTGCAGATGCTGTGTTAAGGTTATAACAAGGAAGATGCTGCCGGCTGTTGACTCTTCTCTTCGATTGTGTCTCCAAAATGTGACAACGGGGCTTCAGTTGAAATACCATGGCTCATGTTAGTGATTCAAATGTTTGTATGAAAAAATGTCAATATGTAACTTACAGGCCACTGATAACTGTTCATCTCCAGCTCATTCTCTGCTCACATGTTTGGATTGATTTAGCGTTACTCTTGACAACGGCTAGTTGCCTGGTTGTAGACTCAGTTGAAGCGATTGTTTTATTTTGCAGACATTGCCGTCTGTGTCACACTGGATCAGGAAATCTTAAATAGCTGTCAACATCATATATTAAACTTTATGTACCATTTTGGCTTTTATTTAAGAAAATAGCATGATGGGAGCTTAGCTAGCTAATAATGTTAGCTTGACCAAGATAGCTTACTAAGATACGAGTGAATCTGCCTCATAGATCGTACCCCACACACGCAAAGACTTATTTAAAGGCAAGGCATATTTGGAAGGCAATTTTGTTCCTTAGTGACCTTGGGGATAGTTAAAGGAACAGCTGTGGAGAATCTTAGGATTCATGGGAGACCATAAAATGATAGCCTGTGATATAAGAGGGCAAAGAGGCCATTTAGTACCTTGAAATCTATGAACTTTAAAACTGGTTGTCAAAGTATGTGAAACAGGAGTTATAGGATCCTCGTTTTAGTTTTTGTTAAAACCCTGGCAGCAGCACCCAGGATGGTCTGTAGAATGCCTGTTCTGAAGTACGTTGTGCAAATGATACAGTTTTGTTTAAATAATTTAAAATGAGCAGTAAATGCCAGGTCAGAATGTAAAATAGCACGGGGGTTTCTCACTTTTACATATTAACAAATTACAGCCAGCCTTGTTTTAGGGTGAGCGGAGTCATCAATAAATCTCCACTGCAACACTTAATTGAAGACTGCCCCCACCTTTCTCTAAGTGCTATCACAGCAGGAGTGCCATTTAATTTGCCTCATTATTAAAAGGGGTCTGGCTGCAGAACCTCCACTGTGGGGGCACTTCACACAGAGGCTCTACTCTCAGGTCAGTTCTGCTACTAGGACACGAAGTACCAAGATTATTCCCCTCCTATTTACACTTTGGAAGATGTAGCCAATTTACTGTTGTTAACACGCCGACGACATAAATGGCAAATTTGCTGTGTACTAGCTGACTAGACAAATTAGCTGTCTGTTTGTATAAATCAAACTTAGCAAAATCAAACTGAATCTTATACACTAACAAACTATTATGACCACTGAAAGGGGGAGTAAAAAACATTGACCATCCTGAGACAATACAGTGTTCTGTGAAACTTTTGCACCTGGCATTCATGTGGATGTTACTTAGACATGTACCACCCACCTAGACCAGACCAGACATCCCCAACCCACAGCAGTGACACCCCTTGATGGCAGCAGCCATCCCCAGCAGGACGCAGCCTGAAGAACAGCACAAGGTGTTGACCTGGCCTCCAAATTCACTAGATCACACACTGATCAAGTATCTGTGGGATGCACTGGAATAAGTCTGATCCAGACACCACAGGACACCCTCAGAAGGCTCATGTCCATTTTCTGATGAGTCACAACTGTCTCTGTGTAGGAGCTTTTACAGCGTAGAATTTTCCAACAGAGGGTCTAAACTTGAAAAGGCAGTGTGTGTGTGTGTGCATAGACAGTTTTGTGTCTTAGACTGGATAAAGTTGTCAGATTAGCAGTTGTCAGAGTGAAGTTCAACCAGCTGAGACACAGCAGAGGAATGTCTTTACTCTTGACTACATGCTGACTGTGCACTGTGTGGTAGTTTGTCTTCAAGGAGTTGGAGGAAGAAGAGACGTTCTGCCAGTTCATTGACTAGTGATATTTATATTTAAATACCTGAAACACTACTTCAGTCTTTCACACATGAATAACAGCATGTTATTTTGTGAAATGTTGCTGGCTGTGTGGAGATGATCTAATTTTAACTGAGGATATGAAGCAGTCAAGACTAAAGTTCCTAACAGCTTTTGTCTGTGGTAGATGTGCTGCTACTTTTTTGTTGTGCTGACATGTTTTAAGTACAATCTATTGAAGGTACAGGAATGTAACTTTATTAGATTTTACATAATAGTTTCAATTTACTGTTATTAAATATATTTTCCTTTTTAAATTTTAACATTAGCAAGAGTAAGGTTGAAGACTTTGTATTCGTATTTGATTATTATGGCATTACATTCACTCCTTGTTGTCCTTCTGATTGGTTGTTGACCTAAGAAATAGAGGGCTCCTACCCTGGTTGCCGTTGCTAATGTACTTCCAATTAGACAAACAAATCAAGCAGGTAACTCTTTTGTCAAAGCAGAGCTAAAAAAGGAGAAACTATGAAGAGGAAAATGGTGCGAACGTGTGTGTCGGGTATTTGTAATGGTGAATCATGATATCCAGGATCCAATCCTGGATTCCTTCAGAAATGTCACTACTAGATTTGACTGTGTGGACGACCACACAGCCCACTGTAGGTGAAAATACCTATATACATTTTGATTTTATCCAAAGCCACAGATAATGAGTTAATTTGAAATAGAAAGGCAACAGAACTACTAGTCATTTCTTAACAGTCATCCAAGAGCATAAGAATCACTGAAGTACCTGTGCAAGAACTCCAAACACAAGCTAAGAGGAAAGATGACAAAGGATCAGTTATCTCCAGACACCAAGAGTCTGCTACTGAAAAGCTCTTCATTGGATCCACTGTGCTTCATCCCTCTCCTTTTAAAGGAGCCCACCACTGGGTAATCTCTTGTTGAACAAGCAATCGGTAATTGCTGCAATATGCAGACTCAACATTGTTATGGGCCGATGCTACATTGGTTAAAGCAGAATCAGTTTTGTCTAACACCGGACACTGGACACTGTAGTGTACAATTGGTTTTGGTAAAACAAAATCTTCCTCTAATGAAAGATGAACTGAAGCCAACATCTGAGTGAGTAATGGAGCGATAATCAAATGGACTGAGTATCAGCTTTAGCATAATACAAGGACAACAGACTGTTATCTTGGCTGGCTCTTTGGTCTGTAACTGTGACTAATAGCCTAATTTCCTTTACCAAAGATGCCTGACTTATCTGTTGAGATGCTCAAATAGGCAGATTTGCTCATAATAGTTGTTTCCTTAAAAATGCTGGCCTAAACAAAACCTCATGCACTTGAGATAATGAAAATACCCTACTCTGTAATTGCTATGTACACCAATCTCCTTAAACCATGACTAATACTGCCCTCCAGAAGCAAATTTAACTGATTACACTGCAGCACAGCAGTGGATGCTCATAACTTTACATACTTTATGAGACGTCTTTGTTCTCCGAGTGCTGGTATCCCCAGGAGACTAAAGAGCAGAGGGCACACCTGAGGAGCTTTGAGCTCAAGGGTATCTGAGAAAATGATCCTCTAAGCACACATACTACTGCAGAATACACTTGATTCTTGATACAGTGATTCAAATTGTGATTTACACATTGCATCCAAAAAAAAACAACCCACAAATCGTTCATGAACGAACAAAACACGTTCACAATTCTATAATGATACTGGTTTCTGTGCATACTGCAGCTAGACTGACCATAAAACATTCCTCGGGAGGAGACAAGTCTCACACCCATGCAGATAGGATATTCAAAAAAAAAACAAAAAAAAAAAAAAGCAGTGTGAGGCTGACAGTGATGTATAGCCTATTTGCCATTGGGAAATTCTGTACATTTTGTGGTGTGTGTTGCTCCCAGCGAGTATTCTGCTGCTCCACTTTCTGATCCTGCACTATTAGTGAGTCTGCAAGGGTTGGTATTAAAAGTAATAGCAGTATTTCAGCAGCGTGCCTTTCTGTGATGAATATGCGTCTCTGCTTTTGCTCAAAACGTGACCTTCTCTTTAATGTGCCAAGGGGTGTCTTAATAGCTGCAACTTTCCTTCGAATGTCATGAAGAAAGTAAAGAGCGGTCTAAAGGGAAGGGATATTGCAATGTTATGGTATTCTGACCTAGTTTTTTAGTGTGTGTGTCTGTAATGTGATAGTGCTACTTAGCTGATTAGCTCAGGTCACGTCTGATTTAACTTTCTGACGCCAAAGGCCTTCTGAAACAAAAGCAGTTATCCTCTGTGACCACTCCTCTGCCGTAGTCTTTTTTCATTATGAAACTCAGCATTGTCAAATGGTCTGCAAAGCACTATGAAATCAGTAGCCATGAATCATAAAGCCTGCACAGACTTGTGTTACGTACTGTAATAAAGTATAATGGTGCAGTCCAGGCTCAAGGTCGGACACTGTGCGAAAGACTTTGCCGTGCAGTCAACTGTATCAGCCCCCCTTTTGCACTCATTTAATCCGTCAGTTGTTCCTCGCCCTCCTTTGGACACCTTGTTCGGCTTACTTCAAAGGCACCATCTTCTCTTAAAAATCTTTCCTGGTGTAACTATCAGTGACACTTCTAAGGATTATATATATAAATAAGAAAACAGCAAATGGACATCACAGTGGAGGAGGATAGGCACACGCATTAATGACCATAATAGAGGGGGAGTTTTGCTTTGCAGAGCTGGTTTAAGTGGTTAATTGGGAAAAGGCACAGCTCGTCTTTGATGCTAGTCCATCTCTAAACAAAGAACTCGATGAGATGGGGCCATTACTATTTCTACATTAGAAGAACCCATAAGGCTATGATTTGCACATTCGTAAAGGGTAATGTGGGACAATAATGGCATATTCTGAAGACAAAATGGATTCTTAATAATAAAAACAATCACGCTCCACTAAGTATGATTTATTTACCCATAATTATCAAGTTGTGCAACATGTTCCCAGTGTGACATTAAAGGGGAACTACCATTTTTTTTACAACCTGGACCTTACCTCTGGCATAAAATATGATAATTTACTCACCCATATAACTTTGGTGTTATTCGGAGTCCTTCAGAAGATATTTAGCTCCAGTGGAGCACTGTGTATATCCATATAGTGGGAGTGACTGGGGCACCGAAATGCACCCTCTAAATAACATATTATCGGCTGCGAAATTCGTTTATTTCACCAATATTTTATTATCTTATGCTAGTGCTATTCCCCGTTGAGTCCAGGTTGTAAAAAACAGTAGTTCCCCTTTAACCCTGTTCTTTGTTCAAAAAGTGTGCACTTTACTGATGTCATGTAATGTAATTTAAATCTTAAAATGAATTTCCTCTCACTGTCATTTGACGAGCTACAAAGCTGCAGAGTTAGTTAGTACAACTTTACATTTGTTGAGCAGTATGTCTATGTTATGGTGAGGTGGTCATTACTCACCAACTCGCTTTCTGCAGATGCAGAGATCATTCCCAGGTGTACCTGCCTGTGGCAAAACCTGAAAGCTGAGAGAGCTGAGCTCGGACCAGCAAGGCCTCCTGGCAGGATTCTCATTACTCACAGTGCAGGTGTCTGGCGACCCACAATGCAACAGAACAAGCAGAATCTCCTGCTGCTTGACGCTGTATAAACTATTACAGAGGCAGAAGTGTGGAGATATGAGTTAACTTCTCACACTACATGCTATGATTTCATTAGGAAGCACACTAGGAGCCAATTAAATCAACGTGAAGACAAGTTCAGTTATTGCTTCCTTCATGACAGGACTACATGGTGTAATACACATGAATATGAAAGGATAACTGATGGCTGGAGGAAAGGCCATGTTTCTAGTGATGCTGACGCCAAAATAAAAATGTAGGGTAGTACGATCAGTGTTTACATTGTGTAATAAATGAGGAACCGCACCCTACGCACTGACTGCCAGACATTATTTATTAATTCTGAGGCCCAGTGAGGCAATCACAGACTCTGAATTATAATAGTAATTTCTATTGGACACGGACTCTGACCCACAGCTCATGAATAAGGAAAAGTGAAACTTTACAGGAATGTTAATGGAGTTCACAGAGACGATGAATGTAGGCAAGTTGCAAAAGTGCTACATTTGTATACCGCACTGACCGAGCCTGCATGGATGACCACACACGTCAGTCTTTTTCACCGTGGAGGTTAGGGAAAATATCATGCTTAGAGACTTACCACTTCAGGCCAGGGAGGTCCAGTTCACGCAGGATTCTGTACTCAGTTTGAGTTTTGACTAAATATCTATTAGTGTTTATTTTGCTTTCAGGGCTGCGTGAAAGTCAAGAATAGTTTTTTTTAATCAAAGACCTGAGGACTTTCTTTGATCCAAGTTAAAGCCGAGCAGGGCTGAATACTGACGAGGTGAGCAGGTGCAATAAAAGTAGTTTAAATCCTCGCTACACTTTTGTTTGGCTGTTTGGAAACATTAGCGCACACCTGTTGTACAATTTCAGTAATGCTGCGGAGAGATTAAGTTTCCACCAGCGGGTACTGCAGCGCTCTTAAAATCTGCAATATGTGTCTATGAATAATATACCAGCATATGTGCCTATGTCTAACAGTAATACAATATGTTTTAGGGAGTATTATACATATTCTAATTGCCATCCTGACAGTACATGTTTGAGACCTCTGCAGCATATATTGCAGTTTGGTTCACCCATTTTATGAATAATGAATTGTAATTAGAGCTCTAATTATGCTCTGAAATATTCACAGGTTTTTGCTTAATAGGTCCCCAAATGCTTTTGGCTGGGGTGAAAGTGAAACAACAAATGACACATAAAACCGGGGGTGTAGGAAGGGGAAAAAATAAAATAAAAGTCCAAATGGTTCTCGGGAAGCAATAAAAGATCTCTGCCAATAATGACACACAACAACACATCCAACAGAGAGTCTGAATACACAGAGCTGTGATGAAGCAACAGAAGATTTCAGCTAATCCCTCACCATTAACTTGTGTAACTTTGGTATTGTATTCACAGTTGGCTGTAAACACTTGGCTATAAAGAAAGTTTTCTTTTTTGCATGGTGCTGTGTTACTCGAAATGAAACAGACGTGAAGCAGCTAACTTGCCCATTTTCGCTTGGGTGCAGTTTTCCCTGAAGCCTTTTCTGCACTGCCAGCAACTGTAGGCATTGCAACATGAGGCAACTTTCTGTAGTCTGATGTGATCAACATGCACCACAGCTTTCCACTTTCCTGCAGCCCAAAATCAATCAGTTTCACAGTACACGTAAAGAATTTCTGAACAAACATGTTGGGCATTTTATATTCCGGTTAAAAGGCCTTGCTCAAGACAAACACACCAGCATTCATGCTCTTAAAGAGTCACTTTTAGCATTGACAGTGGTTGTCTGTTCATTCATTTATTGGTTCACTAATTTGTCTGGGATGAAATATCAGTTATTGGTACAAGATGAATTAAAATGCAGCATCAGTGAATAAAACACAGTTTCAAAAATTAGTTGAACACAGCTCTATGATCTCTGTTCAGACCCAGGATCAGTGTAATGTAGTGTGAACTGCAAAATAACTTGGTGTCTTCCTAATGCTTGGCTCAGACTACAGGAGTTTAGGGAGGATTTATCTCCACATTCACCCTCCCCGATAATTGGAGGAGAAATCAGATCCAGACCTTGCTCTGTGACCAGTTTTGTCTCAGATTATTTGGTAATGGAGTTTATAAATCCACTCTTAAACCTCCCAAACTGGCCAGACTCATCTGAACCGCCTCAATTAATACCAAACATGTCTGATATGTAGGATTTAAAATCTGATTGATTTCATCAGTGCTCTCACATCAACCAATGATAAAGATAAGTCCTCTTCAGAACAGACAGCGTTGTCCAGAAACAGCAAACCTTCTAGCTAACATACTACTGTTGACATATAATAAAACTGACAGCTTAAATATCACCCGCAGTTCTCATAGAACAATCTCATCCACGTTAATGCTCGTTTAACCTCCTGCTTTGTTTTGTTTTTTTCATTCAAGTATTCTGAAGTTGTATCTATTTAAACAAACATTTTAAAGGTTGCTCATTTTCTAACTTGTCTAAACCCTTTAAAGGTTTAAGACAAGGAGTCTGACCTGGCATAAAGGCTTCTGGGATCAAAACGTTGCCTTGTTGAATAAATGTTGTTGTCATTACTTTTCTCATCTACACCACAATTCTCAGTCAGGCAGAAGACAATACCGACTCTGTTGATAACAGCATATCAATTCAGGGCAGGTGATTTACCGAGAGCGATCTGTCCGCAGCACTCCCCTACATCTGGGCAAATTACTGCAACCTAACAATTAAGATATCAAAAATCAAAGCTGTTGTCAATTTCCAAAGTGACATCAAGAGATGCATGATCTGAGACAATTACCGGTTTGTTAGTTGCCTCAGAGATTAGGAGCTGGAGGGGGCACTATAAAGTACATCGTGCCATCATGGGTCAAGTGGATCTGTAATGTCAATAAATACAGGCCGCCCTGGTTGAATAATGAGAGAGAATTTGTAGTTTTTGCTGTTCGGGGAATCCTAAAGGTTATCAGCAAACCGTCATAACAGTGTGTGTGTGAGTGGAAGCGCCGAGGAGGAGATGAGCCGTCGCTATCTGCTTGACATTTCTGTCAGTACCGGTATTTGAACTGCTGGGTAGCTCTGACAAATGCCATGGCTGTCACCGGCTCAATATTAATTACACCTGACTGGGTCTTTCAGGAGCTCAGGGATGAACTTAATTAGCTGGGAAGTACTCTGGCTAGTTTTGGCGTCGGTTGGTTCAACCCACACAGCTCCTTCTGTGGCTTTTCTTTGGCATTTTAGCGGTCTGCCCATACACACCGAGAGAATTAACAAATGAGGGTGGGGCGAAACGTGCTCAGGGGATGATGGGAGTCTACTTCTCCATACCAACTTGGACGTTAATGCTTGGTTGGTGTGCAGATGGAGACGCTTTTAAGTGCCACAGAAAGGCATGGAGTTCAGGCTTAGCATTATGAAACAGTACTGTATATAAATTAAGGTACACCATTAGGAAGTGCTCTTGCATGATATCCAGCTGGAACAATGACAGTTTTATCTTCTAAGGATGGAGTTTGCCCAATCTTTGAAAGTATGAAAAAAAAGACAAAAAAAAAAAAAAAGAAACTCCTTGTAAAAGTGTAACAATATTACAAAGACTTGGTTCCTTTCACATTATATCAGTTTCTTTAAGTGGAGCAAGTTCTGAGTTAAGTTGAAAGAGCACAGAACAGACTTCAGGCAATATGGTATCCATGACACTTCAATTTCTGCTATAGCACGCTGACAGCTTAAGATAATACAGAGAGCAGCGTATCCCAGCAGCTCTTCCCTGCATTTGACAAGGCCATAGTGATGATTAAGTGGCTGGTGCGTTTTAATGAACACAAAGCCATCCAAGTGGAAGGAGATTTTAATTGAAATCTCCTTCTGTTTAATAACTTAACATATTGGCAGAGAGCTGCTGTTCAGGAGATATCTGAGGTGAACGTGTGCTCAGTGAACAAGTAATACCGTTTCACTTTGCAGGACTGGTGTTCACCCACGGGGTTACTCGCCAGAGTCTTTGTGTCTGTTCTTTGCGCTGCTTACTTCTCTGATACGACACTGTTTCCTAACGCCGTCCACATCTCTCGCCTTTACCCACCGCCCCGCAGCATCGTCAGCGCCGACTACGAGAACAGCACAGATTGTGGCCATTACTCGCTTTCACACAGTGCGCACCAACAGCTTCTCAGAAAAGGAATAGGATTTGTAAAATGACCCAGATATGCAATGGAGACTTGCTGAGCTGAGGATCATCAGCATTTTCTGGTCAAGGTTCGTCACTGTTCAACATTTGCAAATATAGCAGGACATTATGGTCATTCACAGCTACCTGATTAATAATAATATTAAGAAAAAACATGGTTCAGTGTGATGTCATACCAAAAACAATAATTTATTATCATTTCTTTAGCAGAGATCACCATTATCACACATTTTACCTGGCTACAAATGCGCCACCTACGCGTTACTTGAACTCAGACCATCAGACATTGACTCAAAACATACAGGACTCGGTTTAAAATTTCAAATTTACAATACTTCATTTAAAAATGAGGCATTTGGAATGAGTATACTGTACATGTAACTGAACTATAAAGACTTTCTATAAATGGCAAACCCTTTCACCAGTTCTAAAATGCTGTGTTCTGAGTCCTGCTCAGTGGCAATCATCCTAACACCAGTTTAATGTGACTGCGAACATAATCGGGTAAGGACTATACAACGTCTATGAATGGTTCCAGTTACTAAAAACTCAGATGACATGATGTATGACTAAGGCTAAATGAAATGTCTCTGTTGCCCAGAGATATACAGACAGTTTATACTTTGTGTGGTTGCCACACCGACGTGTCATAGATTCAGGTTTTGCTGTTAAGGCTATGCAGAGTAAAGATGTATAAGGAGGTAAAAATACTGCTATGGGCAGGTCCATCTGTTGTTGAATGTGTAGAAAAAATCAACAATATTAAGCCAAAATTAAATTAAATATAAAATAGTTTTATCCAAATCTGCAAAGCAAACAAGCAAAGCTGCATCACAGGCTATGAGTCATGACCTGTTATGCCCTAAGAGTATCAGACTCTCTACATAATATGACTCATAGGAGGCTCTCCATCCACAAAGGTATTTTTACCTTCGGCCTGGTGGTATAACAGCTTTGTGTCTGTTGTTAACTTGCTCGCAGGTTTGTTGTCAAAGTTGTTCAATTCACAAATTACAGAAATTTTTTTTTACTTTAGTGTAAAATGAGGTATCCAACTTTTCCAGATGTTTTTACAAAATTCAAAGTAGTTGGTTAACAAATAATAATAAATGATTGTTTCCACTGGTTTCCCACCAGTGGTGAACCTGCGCCTCACTATTTTGTTCCTTTAAACACTTTCTGGAAAAGGTCTACCTTCTGATGCTTGCACATATCCAAAAACAAAAGAAAAACTGTTGATATGTAAGTGGTACATAATTTATGGTCTCATTCCAGCCACTAATTTGAGTTTTTCCTACTGTATTCCTACTCTGGCCTTGTAAACCACAGCACACAGAGCTGAGAGCTAAATATTCCAATGGACATGTACACCGAACAGGCATAACATTATGTGTAAGTCTCCCTTGTGCCTCCAAAACAGTTGTGATTCATCAGAGAATGGACATTGGTCTTCTGAGGGTGTCCTGTGGTGTCTGGTAACTTGATGTTGTTAGTGAGGGGCTTTGAGTCCTATGGGTTGAGGGGAGGGGCCTCTGTGGATCATCCCACAGATACTTGATCAATCTGGGATCTAGTGAATTTGGAGGCCAGGTCAACACCTTGTGCTGTTCTTCATGTTTTTAGAGTTGTTCCTAAACTGTTTTTGTGTGTTGTGTTTTCTGCATCCTGCTGGGGATGGCTGCTGCCATCAAGGAGTGTCATTGCTATGGGGTGGGGGTGTCAGAACATTGAATAGTCACAGGATGATCAGTGTTATTTACTTCTCCTGTGGTTTTTAATGTTGAGGCTGATTGGTGTATAAATGAGTTGTCCTATAACCAGACTTAATAAAAGAACGCTGCATTTGGAAAAAAAAGGAATAATCAAATATGTTGTTTACATGACACATTTTAAATATTGAATGGAAAATTGCTGGAATATTGGTGTGCATGTAAACATGAACACTTTAACTGGGACAAATGAAAAGAAAAGTCCTCAGGTTATTTTGAATATGATAGTAACAACAGAGAAACATTAGTTGTGATGGCACATTTGACCCATGGATTCCAAAAGACTTTTTTTTAACTTCATTCTGTTTTTCCACAATCATTCTCATCTCCTTTATCAGGAACGGACGGTACAGTACTGTGACTGGAATGTGAGATACATAGTTGTGCCTTTTAACCTGAAGTTTGTACATTAAAAAAAGACTTCTTCTGTCATAACTTTAAGATTTCTGCAGGGTTGACTGTTACACTTAAAGACTTCCTGGCCATATCGACGAACTGAAAAACAACCTCTCAACAAACATTTAAAAGACAGGTAGATATGTCAATTAAAGGAGCGTTAAAGAAAGTGAAAGGCAGGTGACTTACTGATCTGTCATTGGAAAGTGTACATGAAATACGAAAGGAAAAAAACTAGCTATATGGTTACAACATAAATATGAAAATAGAATTGAAAAGATAAACATGTTTAGAGTGAAGTAATAAAATAATTGTATTGTTGTAGTTTCATAGAAAAAGGTTCTTCCCACAGAGTGATGTGAAAAAACAATTTGAAAAACATCAAATGTTGTGACGCCACTGATAAATTCTTTACAAAATGCTTTTTGGGTTACAAAGTGTGAAAAATATTCCTATTGTCCTCATAAAAACGCCACATTTAACGAGGCAAGTATGTTATACCACATGGGGTAGAATGCATGTGTACTTATGTTCGTTTGTTTTATACAGTAGTGACTGAAAGGAAGGCGTTGTGCACCTTGGCTCCCTCAGGGGCCTTGGCACCGTGAGTCATCAGCTCCTGGATTGTCATCCAGTTATCTAAGATCTTCTTGTTGCGTTTCTTCATCATCTTCTTGTGGCTGAGCTCGATAATGCTAACCTCCTTGCGGCCCTCGCTGCTGCTCTGAGGGTTCTCCTTCAAGCTCTCCAGCCGGCTACGCTGCATGAACTCTCGTCTTTTCCTCTGTTCTTTCGCCCTGACCAGGTGCTGCTTTCTTTCCTCTTTACTCCAGTACCTCCCCATCTTCATTTCACTCATTGCATCGTCATCTGTGGTCATACCCCCGCTACGCTCCTCTTTAATCTTTAGGGCTCGCTCCCTCAGGATCTTGTCTCTCACAGGCCTCTTGGTGATGTAGCGGGTGCCGTCGCTGCGAATCTTGACCTTCCACTCCATCTTGGGCTCATTAATGGGCCTCTGAGGCTCTTTGCAGACACTAAGTAGGCTGAGCTGGCTCTGCGCATACTCTACAGCTGAGCGCTGCTGGATCAGCTGCATGTAGCTCTGGTAGTGGCGGGCGTGAGCTGGGATGTTCACCTGCCTCTGCTGTGAACTGTGAGAAGGCGAGAAGTAAGGAATCCGAGAAACGCTATGCTTTAATTTCCCTTTCCCCTCCTCCTCAGCCTGAGGTGTTTGATCAGACTCAGAAGGGTTGCTGTGGTCGGGGCTGCTGCTCTTGCCTGGGACTGGAGCGCGGCATGCTGGGATAGGGCTCGGGCTAAGAGAGTAGCCGCTAGCAAGGCCGCTGCAGAGGTTCCTCTGGTTGGTGAGACTAACCATTCTCTGGAGGGAGTGCTCCGGGGAACGGTCCATCGCCAGAGGGGTGCTCCGCGAACTCTCCGCAGTGTTATAGGCACTGGAGCTGTCCTTGTCCGATTTCTCCAGCCTCTCGTTAATGTCGGTCAGCTTACCCCTCGTGGGCTCGCCGCGGTGGGGGCTCTGATTTTTGGTGGAGGGTGCAGAGCGGCCCGTTGAGGGAGACTCCTGATCCTTCCGAAGCTTATGGGCCTGCATAATGTTCTGACACTCAAGCTCGATGCTGCGCAGCTCCTCGTTGAGCATACGCAGCTCGTGCTGCACGCCGCCCTGCTCTCCCATGCTGCACTCAATGGTGCTGCGCCGGCTGTAGAACAGGTCGTACTCGCCGCTGTTTCGTATCTGACACTTCAGCTCCAAGAGTTGCTGGAAACGGTCCCCTTCCAGTTCATCGTCATCCTCGTCGTCTTTCTCCTCCAGCCGCGTGGAGCCGGCGGCACAGTGTGTGTCCCGATTGTCTCTCAGGCACTGGGACAGGCGTCTCTGGATGTGCGCCAAGACGTTGTGCTCGGAGCTCTCCATTCTGTCTTTTATACTCCGTACGCTGTCCTTATGATGAGGGAGCGTGGAGCAGGTGGGCTTGTCGTCTTCTGCTCTCTGAAATGAATCAAGTTAAGAAAAACAAAGATTGAATGCATACATGAGGTTGATTCCCTCGGTTGATTCCCTCCCTCATCTCTTGTAATTTCTAACACATGGTTTGAAACAAGGTAGACCATGAATCTTAATGCAGTCAGAGCAGTTATTGGTCTGCTTGTCAAATGATTTAAATCATTTTTTTAATCATAAAAATGTGTATAGTTTTTTAACTATACTCATAGGGCGTAATCTTTATCAAGATACTAATGTATTGCACTTGCAAAACATGTTTTAATTCTTGTGTTAGTATGATTTTAACTTAATTGCAAGCATGGCAATTGATATAAACTACATGCAGATGTTCTGTAGTAATATACTTCTCCTAGATTTGTTTTGATTTAGTTTCCTTATAGAATGTGGATACAAATTCACGATAAAACTTTTGAAGAGTTCAAGAAGTGCTACCCCATTCCGCATTCTCCTGAAGGAATACATGCGCTTTTGTGTGTAACTGTGTTATACAGCTCTGTTACTTCGGGGACCGTCTCTTCTCTGCCACGTCTTTGAAGTCCCATTTATATGGATTTTTGTAGTATGTTATCCTCCCCAAAAAAACAGAATATTAAATTATGATTACTAATGTTTGGAATTTAAATGGTTCAGTGGTCCCCTAACATAAATATTCATAATCATTATTTTCTTTTCACATTTCAAAGGGCTAAGCCTGTTTTCACTCGGTGTTGTAAAGAAAGTCAATGAAGAGTCAGCTTCCGTCTACCACCGGCTAGATCTCTAATGATTTCAAACACAAAGCTAATATTGACCGTGAATAATGATCTAACACAGTCAAAGCAGTCACTGGTCATTGTGGTGGTGTGATGTTAAGTACAGTGGGCCATATGCTATGCTCACTAGAGGCTTTATTCTATTGTACAGAGCAAATAAAGAGAGTCCCAGAGTTTCTTAAATGCAGAAAAGTGCCATTCACTTGCAAATTATTAGCATCGCTGACATGTTTGGCTGCTGTCTGACCTGTTCGTTCTCCTGCTCCTCCTGTAAGGCTGCTAATTCCATCTCTTCCCTCTGCTGCTCCTCCAACATTTCCATCTTCAGCTGCTCCAGGAACTCACTGTGCTCGTCATCCAGCCAGGCCTCCTCCAGCTGAGGATGAATGAAGAGGGTAAGCGTAAGGAGAAGGAGAGGAGAGAGACAGCAAAGTGTCATTTGCCTAAAGCTTATGGGGACTGTGCCTCAAAATAAATAGATGGCTGCTCCCAATGGGTGCTCAAATGGGTTATCTGAAAAATAAAAAAAATAAAAATACACTGCCGCACGGCTTTGAAATAAGAAACTGGAGGCGTCGGCATGATGTGGAGCTAGAATGATCTGGCGAGCCTCATCTTTTAAACATGCTTTATAATCTTAAAAACCAGCCCATACGATTTGATGGGTATAAAATGGCCACCTTTGACCCGTTTACTCCACATCGTCCATCATCTGTTTGTCTGCTTGATTGGAGCCAAATGGCGTCCGTATCTGAAGACTTCAGATTTACTACAGAGAGATGCCTTTAATTACAAATGGTCTACCATTGCTTCCTGCTCATCTGCACTGCGGCACAGTCCCTCCACTTATTCACCACCGGCCTTGGGCCTGAACTCACTCCACATTAGCATACTATTAGCTTTTATGGCTTACTGTTGGAAGTCAATTACAGTGGTGCTACATAAAAATAAAGCATGATGAGGTGTCTCAGTGGTGGCTTCTAAGAGTGTGCAGTGGGCAGCCTGCTTAGTGTCTGCTAAGGATTTTACCCGCCGCAGGTATACAGTACAAGAGAAACCGCTAGGAGTGTAAATTGCAATTTAGAAACTGTCCCACAGTAGACATTTTACTACAGTCAGCGGCATAAAGACATGGCGTGTCAGTATGTGTGTGGTCATATCTAACCTGCAGCTCGGGTCTGGCAACCAGCAGAATGATGTTCCTGCACTCTTCACTGGAGAGTGCAGCCATTGCTTCCTCTCTGTCTTGTACGTCTTGGCCATTAATCTGAAGATGACAAACATGATTACTGAACTCACTATTAATCAAACGCAAGCAAACATTTCAACACAGGCACACACACACTGAGGCTAGCTTTAATCTTCACCAGTGCAGCACAGCCCTTAAGAAGAACTTCTATAATAAAAAATAAAAGGCACTGTACAATAATACCACTTTTTTTTTTACTTTTTTTTTTTTCTGAGGAAACTAAACATTGCGCTGCTCTCTAATATGAATCGCACCCCAGCGCTGATTATGAATGAGACGGTGGCTGTGGGCCGACGGAGCTGTTGTGTTCACCAAAGTATCCGGCGGCGTACATACATCTAGTCGTACAATTAACTGGCCACTGACAGGTGGCGTCCATCTTTTCGCAGGCAGAATAATGGCCCTGTCACTTGTGGATAATGGTGCAAGAGTACTGGTCTGCCTCGCAAACAAACACACACACACCCTCTCCCAGCTCAAATCAGTCACACATGGTGGACAATTAGACCAACAGCGCTTATGCATCCGTTCCCCACATCCGATACCTGCTGCATAGACTATTAGCTTCTCTCTTGACATTAGTCCTGTTTTGACCTCTCAGTAAAATTTATATTAAAATGTGTCTATACATAATAGCAGTGGGTATATCTGATATTCATATACATCCTTTTCATTTGCTCTTAATAATTCAGTTTGACCATTTGTGGCATTAACAATTAACGTCTCCCCGTGCACTACTTTTAACCTTAAAGCTGCATCGATGAGTGCAGCAATGATTAATATTAAGAGTGCGTCTGTGACTGCGTGTGATCTGAAAGATGTGTCTATAGCAGTGAAACAGCAGCTATTTAATGAGCCACTGATCTTCTTTCCTTCAGGATTTGGCGCTGACTTAAAAAGGTGACTGACATGGTGTTTACAGAGTGTGGACGGCACATTAGCAGAGCAGCAGCGGGGGCTCCGGAGCTCCATTTAACACAGGAAACAGTCAGACACACACACAGAGCTGTAGGTCAACCCGTGTTTTGCGGAAGTGCTCGGATTCCAATAGAGAGACACTTCTAAATATACGAGTCGATGTAGGAGAATAGACTTTTAGGATTAAAGTACACTAGCTGTGTGGAGAGCCGAACTGACTGAACTAAAAGCTTATCGGTTCTGTTAAATGTGGAAAGCAGACTGCTGAAGGTGTGAAAAGATAATTGGCATAACAATTTGATGGGGTGATACTATCTTAGGTGATGTTAACTGCTGGTTTTGTTGAACAACATGTATCTCAGAAGACTGTTAATGAAAAGGAATAATATGGTGTTGTTTTGCCTCACATGTTCACTTACGACCAAGAGTAGACAAATCAGAAGAGGGCAGTGCTCTAGATAATGTTTTGGGACAGTTGTTTGGAAAAAAGTTATACGTATCTCAGTGTTCACTGATTTCACATTCATGATGTGATATTCACTCCTCCTTGAGATTCCATAATTCAATTTCAGGAGAGAGCGTCCCCTCCTCCCCCTTCCAATTTTGTATTTGTTAACCAGTTTTGTAATTTAAGTTTCATTTACTTAAGCATAACAGAGTTGTTTAGCAAATGGTCAGAAATAACAGGAATGTCCATAGAGTTTTGTCAAATGAGGTAACACAGGCTCACTGCCTTAACAGTATGTGAACTAATCATGCTTACTGTCATGAGCAACCCCCCGAAGGCCCATTCTAGGGCCAGGAAAACCCTGCAGCAGCAGAATTCCTCCGGACTTTAAGCCTGAAGATAATGCTACAGGCCAGGTAACAGCCATCCTGAACCAAAACTCTTAAAAAAAAACTCTATTGGTGCTGAGTCTGTAACTAAAACAGCCAGGGGGACATTTCTCCCCCATTAACAGTCACAATGGGGGCGAGCTCCCCCTTTAATGTGCAGCCATTAAAAATGAATGGGCTCTCGTGCTGGGAGACAGTGGCTGAGTGCGACAAAATAAAAGCACGGTTTTATGTTGTACCTAATGAGAGCTGGGGCGGAGGTGGCCAGAGAGAGAGAGAGAGACAGAGAGAGACAGAGAGAGAGAGAGTGCGTATTACTGTACCTGTAAAATGCGATCCCCCTCTCGGATGCGTCCATCTCGGGCAGCAATGCTGTTTGGACTGATCTGTGTAGGTTGCAAATAAATAAAACAAAAACATAAAAAAAAAAAAACTTTCAATCTTCGTTCAAGAGAATCAAAGAGTGCCTGACAATATAACTACTTTAGAAGACATCCCAGAGCTAGACACGTCTAGACAGTTATTAACAATGTGTGCTGCCATGGGAGGACCTCAGATGTTAAATGGCTTTCCCACAGCGGCCTGGTCAATTTTCAAACCCATTTTACCTCCGGTCTGGAAGCTCAGTAAATGCCACAAGAAACAGAGTTATCACCTTTATCATTTAAGCCCACCATTGTACCTTCCTCAGTTATTATTTTCTGGCAAGTTGATAAAGATTCTCAGGCCTGCAACTCAGTTCACCAAGCACCTGCTCTTCCTGTAACTAATGCTAGTCAACAAGAGGGCAGGACACTCCTTCATCGGCCAATCAATCGGCATCTGGGGCCATTCGTTTCACTTTCTCCTAGCAGACGTGATCTCAGAAGACGGTGAGGTGCTGCGGCACTCCATCTTCATGATAGTCCACTCCTACACAGTGGGCCACTCATTAAACTGGGGAGGGAGATCCCTAGACAGGAAAGGGTGAAGGACTGGAAGGGGCAGAGGGGATTGAAGGTAATCCATCCGCAGTTGAGGGGAGAGCTTGCCAACTATGAATAATCTAAAACTGAAATATAGGAATATACAGGATTCTATTAACAGTTGAGGAAAAGAAAATCTAGGGCTTAGGTTTGACTCTACTTTTGATCCTTTGCTGTATGGAGTTGACTTTTTTGTCCATTGTTTTTAACTGAGGGAAGAAAACAGGAAAAATGGATCTAGAGGAAAAATAGAAACTCTAAATTGCCCACTGGAGAGAGTTGCTGTGTCTGTCGGCCTTGGCAATAGCCTGTGTGGGACAGACCCTGCTTTAGTCCCCAGCCACTGTGCTCCTGAACAGAAATAAACATGCTCAGAAACTAGATTGATCGGTGGACTAATGAGATTTTCTGCTCTTGTTTTTTCTGAATATTTCACAGAGCGTTCTGAATGAGGCAGCGGAAACAATAGGAAATAAGTTAAACTGCCACACACAAAGACACATACAATGGAGATGTACCCATTCAACAATAGCCAAAAAGACGGGGAATTGGTCTTGATTTAAAATAACCATGTGTTTTTCTTAACTCCAGGTTGGCGTGTTCTCACCACTTATGCAAGATAGGGGAGGTGTTACCTGCTCCTAAGGCATCCTGTATACAGTGACATTCAGCCACCTCATTAACATGCAGCACACTCCTCTTACTCCTACTTTTTTTTTTTTAGAAAACACTCGAGGATGCTGCTGGGAGCCACCAACCACAGTCATTTATATTCCGCTCAGCTCCCAAAGCGAACACCTTGCATCTGTCCGAGTCAACTTCAAATGAATTTGAGAGAAAGTTGAGCAGAAGGGAGAACAGTATTTTACATGTTCCCAACAAGTGGAGCAAAATGTAATGCAAGAAGTCTTTTTCTCCAAACACGCGTCTAACAGCCTGCTCGTTGATGTCGGCTGAACTGAGACCGGGTGAACAACGTAGACGACACGCGAAAGCATTTTTATTTTTTCTCCGTCTTGGCAGTCATTTCATTTTTGCAGCTGACAGTGTAATCATGCAGTTAAATCTCTGCCAAACTGTTCAATAATGTCATTTGTGTTTGATAAAAGAGTTCAATTTTAAAATTACTGCACCCAACAGAGAATCCGGCGTTGCTCACATGAATACTAAAGTAAATCATAAATTGGGAGGTGAATATTAAATGTCACAACCGATACAGTGGGAGATTTATCCGTTGTTTATGTGTTTCACAGGGACACTCTGCCGCTGAAGCCGACAGTCGTCATCTTTCTATATCAGAGTATAATATGTAAATGTGAGACTTCAAAGAACTGAGATATCTGTAGAATATGCATATACCTTTAGCCTCAAGAGTATTGATATTTTCACTTCTCCCAGCACTAGCAGTCCTAACCGGGGTGGTTGGCATAAAAATAGCTGGCAGGAGGAGGGTGCATGTATGCTGCATGTTTTTTTATTCCAGCATCTCCAGGAGCGAGGCAGAATGGGAAAAGATAAAAGAGAGAGAAGACTCACGCTGCGTCCGAAATCACACGCTTGTTCATTCTTTCACTGCTCCCTACATGATGCACACAGGATTTTTCTCACATTTACTCGGCAGTGAGCAGCGAATTCAGATTTCAGACACGAACTTGTGATTTTGTGTAATCAACAATGATTAAAGACAGTATGTAGACGCTACATACACTATATTTTTCCCATTTGAGAGTTTTTGAGGGCATAACACAAGGGACAGAATTACACACTTAAAGATTTGGAAAATAAATGACGGACAGTGGATTTTGTTTCCCCCTTAAATCAGATCTTCAGAACGACTGTTTATGTGCAAGTGATCAGATTGGACTTACTGTCTATGTCTAGGTATTGAATTGGCTGCTGTTGAGAAATAGAAGCCAATTTTAGTGGTTGTTGTAGTCCATGCTGTGTTCTGTAGTACTTTGCTAATAGCAACACGGATTCGGTTCAGCACTTTTGTGACTCTGGATCTGATGTCTTTATTCGGAGCGACATAAAAAACGCTTTGAAATCCATTTGGAGCTGCCACAATGTCCTGCCTGAGACGGTTCTGTTGAAATCCATTTGGAATGAAATATGAAAAGTGCATTTCATGTGCGTTTCTTCTTTCTGTCTAGACTTTCTGAAATCATCCTGGCCATGCCAAAAAATACTTTTGGGCTGGCGGTCTGAACGGAGAAAAGAAATCCTTTCAACCTTAGTCGCTCAGTAGCTTAAAGTTATCTACTCACCTCACTAACATAGATGGCCACATCATCCTCTTCATCTGTCCTGTAGCACAGCGTTAGCCCCAACTTCTCCTGGCTGCTGAGTCGACACAGTTCCACTTCCTGCGCAGATGAAAGGGAAAACACAGAAGAGTGAAAACAAGGCTCCATCTGCTCAGGAACCTCGACTGAGGAGCTCCTAAACACACCTGGTTGTGATTCTGTTTTGCTGACACACAGTGCCTATCTAACCTCAAAAGAACAAACAGAAACAGATCCCATTGAATTCTATACGCTTCGCATAGAACAAAAAACTCGATGCATAACAATGGCCACACAAACACTAGGAAGCTGCTCCACTTGAGATCAAACGACGTTGTTCTTTAAGTTCTGGCACAAAAATCCTACTTGTTGTTGAGTCTGGATAGCCAGCGCTCATCTGAGTTTTTTTTTTTTTAAGTCAGAAAGTGTTTGATCATGAAAGACATTCGCAGAGTTTGATCGTAGGGGCTTTGATAAACGTCAGAGGACCTCCAGTGTTTTCCTTTCAAGTTGCTGCCAAGTTATAGAATATGAGATTATAAATAAACTATAATTATGCTTATTCGAACAGAAATACTTGTTTGCTGAAACATGAATTCCTCGTCTCCCCACGGGGAACGATCAACAAACTGTTGACTTACAAATAAGTAGTCAGATTTCCCACGAGCAACTTCAGAACATAGCGTGGGACCCTGCGGTGAAGAGGAATTCTTCACTTAAGTTCAAAAATACAATACATAAGAAGGCAAGATTTAATTAATCACAGAAACTCCCTTCATCTCATAGCTATTTATTTGTGGTGCATTTTTTCCCACAGCTCAACCTAGACATGTGCTCAACCTACTTTGCTCCCATTTTGCACTCTGTTTCCCCCAACAGAAGTGGAGCCAAACACCAAACAGCACGAGCCAGTGCTCCATCTCCAAATGCTGAAACATATCAAGGGTGTTGGAGGGAATCAAGTGTGAAATGGCCTCTCCTCCCAAGGTCTTCATTAGAGCAGAAACACACCGACTCCCGGCAGCAGGAGCAGGGCGGCTGAGTGGGGAGGAGGATGGAGGGGGCAGAGAGAAATGAGGTGGCAGCGAGGGCTCTGGTGGGGCTCACAGGGGTCTCACACAGAAACAGAGAGATTCATTTCCTCTGTGACAAGTGCAGGTTGGCTGGTTACATGTGTCAGATGTGGCGGGGCTTTGGGAAGGGGAGGAGGGGGTGAAGGCTGACCGTGCTTGGGTGAGATGAGGGGAAAGAAGGCTGTCCGAGTACCCCTGTCTGTTTATGACCCCCAACCTCCTCATATACACACACACCTCTAGGCTCAATTCCCATTTTCTCCTCCTCCCCTGCCACTCATTTCCTCATACACATCTGTACGTTAGCTTTTCACACACGCACTGACAGATCACTGAGGTGGTTGTAGACGGGGGACCAGCAGCTGCAGGGCCACACACTCCCGCAGACACTCACACAAAAGTGATCCCTCCATCCTGGCACAAACCCCACAACTGCACATATAAAAAATACTCAAGAGAGTGCACACATTTGCACAAGCAAAGAGAGAGAGAAAAAAAAGGCAGAGCTTAAGAACGGTGTCATCTGAGCTTTGTTGTTTCATCTTTTTTGACAGCCTCCACCTGACGGGAAGCTCAGATCTTTAATTGACTGCCTCAGAGGCGATGACAACTTCAAATCCCTGCTGATGTATGGGGAAACAACGTGAAACAACGAGGCGATGGCGCCTCATACCTCAGCAAAGTAGGCCGCAGAAATCGTCATTAACCATATTAAAAAATGTTTCTAATGAGCTGCCGTCGTCATTGTTGGCGACGGCATTACTGAAGCGACACACCTCCAGATGCAGCGAAGCAGTCATGGAGGTAATGGGAGCTACAGAGGCGGCACACATCGTGCATGCTAATGTAACGTGTGAAGTTGTGGGACATCTGTGGGAAATATTGAAATCAGTCGCAATGTCTGCGAGACATCCATCTAAAAATAAACCACGCAAATTAATTGCTGAGACTGAGGCGAAGCTGAGGTGTGAGCTGGTACTGCATCATCCCTGTGTGGCTCCGCAGAGCAAGCCTAAAGTTACTCCTAACTAATTAATGGCTGGAAATAGTGCCGGAGACCTGTGGCTAAATGATCACAGAAAATGGATTGCTACAATTACTGCGTGTTGGATGACCCTTTTTTCTCTTTCAGAAGTTTGTGTTCCTCGTTTTGAGGCAACATTGTGTAGGAAGAGCACCCACTCACTCAGAAGCCGCAGTAAAAGGACGCTGTCTCCTGAACCTTCAAACACACATACACCAATCTCTGTCTCCCCTCTCGCCTTTTGATTTTTTTTCCCCCTCTTATTTTCTAGGCGAGCTCTCTGCCTCTCAGGCAGGAGATTGCAGCGTGGCACAGGGATGAGGGCTGACAGTAAATTAATGACTGTGATGGCGTGATTAAGGGGAAGATTGTGCCCGCCATCAAAGCACATTGGAAGCTGTCATAATAATCGCGCCTTTGATTACCAGTAATTTGAAAAGCAGTCGCAAATGTATGAATGGCCTCCATTGGTAAAAGGAGAGTGAGGACAATCTCTGAATACTTCACTTTCTCAGAACACACCAAAACTAATCAAAGGAATGGTTACTAACATTGTGTTGTGGCCACACACACAACAAGGCGTCCTAGGAAATCTATGTTTATGTATGAAAATCTGTAAGACATGGCCCGTGGTCATTACTCCAAACAAGTCGGCCATCAGCGACAAAAAATATGTTACACACAGGCCTGATAGAAGAGAAACTACCTCAGCAGAATGAACTATTACATTTTAAAGTTAAATACTGTATATTTTTTATTCTCTTGCCACTTGAAGCAGGAGATATTTGAAAATCCAGCTTTAAAGTTTTCAAGATTGATAAACTGGTTACTGGGAGGAATGATTTTATGGTAGGGAACTGGTAAGGTTACTTGAACTGGGAAGCTGCATATTGTAAAAGCACTCAGCAATCAGATTTGACTAGTATATACTTCTAAATCAGTGCAGATTTATTTTAGCTGTGAGGGAGCCTCTAGTGAATGTGAAGAATGCGTCTAACTTCCACAGAGAGTACTGTATACCATTCATTATAGAAGTTGACCTTTATAGATATGTAGAATCTACTGTTTCCGTTTCTATTCATTTCATTTAGACTCAGTTGGATTTAAGTAATGTGGATTGGACAGCCCTCTCCCTGTCTGAACATACTGTATGCACTGGGAAGAGTCCAGTTCAGTACACTTACATCATGTGTAGTAATATTTCTACAGCTATTGTTACATTAACTGGATTTCTCGACTGATTTACTTTGGTTACAGAAACTTGCCATTTACATGACATTTAAGAAATTTCTCTGCTACAGAATGCCATGAGTTTTTAAGGCCAGCTGGGAACGGCACAACAAGCCGTGCACGTGTGGTTGTTTAGCTGTGATGACCAGGAATCAGCTGCCGACTTTAGCCTTGCATGAAAAAATTTAATTTCTACTGTTCAGCTAATTTCTGACATAACAAGGAGTTTGGGCTGTAGTGTGGAACTGTAACACATAAAAATGTTCAAAACATTGCAAAAATATGTTCATATAGTGCTCAATAGCAAAACCACTGATGGCAGCAGCCATCCCCATCAAGATGCAGCCTGACATTGTTTAGAAACAACTCAAAAACCTGGCCTCCAAATTCACGAGCTCCCAAACTGATCAAGTATCTTTGGGATGATTCACAGAGGTCCCTCCCCTCAACCCATATAGTTATGAATGTAACCATGGTCCTATAAATTTACAGTTTCTTGCAGTAAGAAATAATAGAATACAGTGTTAAAAAGGTTTCATTGAATACAGCTTTGTTAAATCAGATATATATGCAGTGAACACACGATATGAAAATCGAATGTCCACAGTATATACTGTGAGTGTCTACTTCAGTGGCTTCTGGCATCACTCCTCCCCATCAACATCATTGTCCTGGTGTATTAGAAAGGTGAATTAGTTTCATATTGTTATGTGATTGCAAACTCTCCACCGCTGTGCTTATTCACCAGATAAAGGTAATTTAAAGAAGTGCTTTTCCTTCATTCCTGTTTCTCTCCTTGAGATGGGAGTGAGGGATCAGGTCGACTCTTAAGGTGGCTTTTCAGCTTCTGCCCACATCCCCCTGCAGCCTTTTCAGTTGACATACAGTTAAGCGTGGCAGCATTAGGGTGGTATAAAACTCCCCGAGCGTGAGAAGCAAAAAAGAAAATGCTGAAGGCCACAAAGCACACACAGCATAATAGGATTTGTTAATAGCAATGAGGCATAAAGAGATGCTTTAATACATTATATTTGTTCTCATTTGACACTGGGGTCTGTGCGATCCAATTGGGTGCGCAAATCACTTATGTATGTGAAGGAACAGCTCAAGCTCAGTGGGTGGAAGCATTCAGAACGAATTCAAATGAAACAAATAAGAGGAGGGAGGGCTGTGCAATCATCATACATCAGACCGTTTCAGAGCCCTCGCCGGCTATATGCTCGCACCTCAATGACTCGGAAATAAAGAATATCGGACCAAAGCGGAGAGCAGAGACAGCCTATTTATCTCTTCCCGTCACAGCTGAATCAGTGCATCTCTATGTATGTGTCATGAGATCAACAGCTTTAGAAACATCACATATCCCACTGATCCTGTTACTTACACTTCAGTAAAAACGCGAATGAGCAAATGAATGTGTTCCTACTCTTTTTTTATTGTAATTACCAGCACCTGCCACAATTTAATTGGGTTTGATCAAGCGCCAAGTCAACCAGCTCGCTGGGGTTTTCTTCAAGAGTTGTGAAAACAGTTAACAAATCTCAGGTAATGCTGAGTCTGTTTGAAAGTTTCTCTTGTGGGGAGAAAATAGATGCATGTTGTTGTTTAAAAGGGAACCAAATGTTTTTAAGCTGTCTGTAGCTTATCTGACACTACTGTCCCCGTGGGATCATCAATGCTAAAAGCTACAGCTTTCTTGAGACTGCCTTAAAGGTCCTGTGTGTTTAATTTAGGGGGAACAAGATAATCAAGGTGGACCAAAACTTCAAAAAGACACACATGCAATCTAATTTTCAAAAATTTGTTTTTATTATAGTATATAATAACCTGGAAATATAATCATAGAGTTTGATTTAGCCTAAAAATTACCCTTTGCATCGACAGAGTAAGCAGATCCTCTTCCATGGAGTCCATAAAGTTGTGCTGCCAGGTTTCGACAGCAGCCCAGAACGAACAAAGCAAACACTGGCTCAGAAATGGTATGCGTTTATCTCATTTTTAGTAAACATCGTAGGTTCTACTCCACGCTTGCAAAGGGAGAGCGCTGGTTTGATATGAAGATATGAAGATGAGAAGCCAGTCGTGACGTCAACCGTATGATTCCTTGAGAGCAGATTTAACACTCAGTCTGATGAATCCAGCTCCAGCAGACAGCTAGTGGCCTGGCACTAGCACCAACCTGTCACTCAAAGCAGTGACGCAGCCCTTAATGCATAACTTTAAGCATTGATGTGTTTTGAATGGGTGACTTGTAAAAATTCACCTCATATAGTCATGACTGGATTTGCTACAGAGACCAAAATATCATTTTTTTTTGGCTTCTTTTGTAAAGAAGCTCACTTCTTCTTTGAAACTCTGACTCAAAGGCTCAAATAGCCATACAAGAAACTACAGTACCATGTTTGATTCATTTTTCACCTCTAAATGCTATTAAATTCTACACACTGGTGATTCTCTGGATAAAATTCAAAACCAATATATGCACAGAGCTTCACAGAAGAAAAATAATTTGCCCAAATGTTGGGCCATACTAACTTTGTGATGTCAAGACTTTTTTTCTCTGCATTTCTCTGCTGCAGTTTCCTGTCAGTTGTCTGCCAACATAATATTTGCTGTGCTGATGAGTCTGTCAGGCGCTGGTTAGCAGTGACGTGCGGTCCTTACCTCGTACTCAAACTCCTCAGTCCTCTCTCCATCAGCAGGAACAGGGGAGAGGTAGTCCGTCCCTTCATAGTAGTCCTGGTCCATTGTGTGAAGAGAATGACAGCTGTCAGGGGAGACAGACAGTGGAAGAATGTGAAGGACAGACAGACAGGGAGGGAGACGAGCAAACAGACAGAGGTGGAGATTTGGGCGTAAGCATGATATTTTTCCCCTTTTTATCTCAAGACATTCCAAATCTCAAAGTGACAGGACTTCTGCGCTTTTGTCTTAGCTGGAATCTGAAGAATAAAGGATTTGTCAAGGACTTTCACTGCCGCTGGAGTGTGTGATAAAAGTACAGCCCCTTGTTAATAACAGCATATGCACATACTGTAATTTACTTCCTGCTCTTGACAGACAAACCCCACACATTGTGCAGAGTAATTCTATTATGCCTCCCTCAGTCAGAGAACAAAACAGCATTGTGAAAGCCTAACAAGATGAGCAGCTTTGGTGCCACACAAGATAATCATGGTGGACCAAAACTTCAAAAAGACACTCTGCTGAACATGTAAAGTGATGTGTTCAGGGCCTGTGTGACTCCCAGATTACCAAGCTCCACAAACGTGTCTGTAAATCAACCTTTCAGCGATAAAAACAAGACTAGTAAATGCCAGAATGCTTGGCGCATCAATATTATTCATATACCAACGTTTATCTGTGGGTGCAAAGAATACAATTACAAATTTACAATCTAGCCTCAAATATAAGATGCCAAACAATTGGAACATCCATAAAATCTGCTGTTTATTGGATTGTGCACCTGATATTAGATGACGAGAAGAAAATGTGGGTTTTATGTGACCCATTGATTACATTTGGACTGGGCCTGGGGCTGCAAGCATGTTGCTTTGTGTTGCCTAGTTTTTTATTAGCCCATTTGCTTTAATCACCTTGTAAAACCTGCATGAGTAAAATGGAAACATCAAGCAGCCCCATCATGGAAAGAGTGGGAAATTCTGTGGTGTAACATATACAGTATATGCATGTGCAGTGACACAATGATCATTTGACGTGCAGTACTTCATACGTAGTGTGGAAACTGCATAAAAATGCACACTTTTAATGACATTTTGCAACAATGATCGACACAGATCTACAATGACAGCAGATATGGAAGTCAACATCTTTGTTGTTGTTGGGTTAGCAAACTGTACCAAACGCCAAGGCAGTCCTGTTTTCTCTGTTCTGTGCTGTTGCTTCATTTGTCCATTACCCAGAGGTAAAACCAAGATATTCCTTTATGGTAAACTTTTCTTGATCACAGTTTACATCTCCTCAGAGATAAACTGAATTTAAAGTAAAAAGCCAGAAGATGAAATAATGAACCGTATTTCCTTTGTTGTTTTCCAGGAAAAAACTCTGGCAGATGATTTAAACTCTAAGATCTTCTGTTTTTTTGTGCTTTCATCTCACATAAATAATAAAAAAAACTTTGAGGCAATGTAACCCAGCTGAGAAGCGATTTGACTTTTAGTGATTATAGAGCATGTGTTATTTTTTTTTCTCTCCTTTTTAACTCAAACATATTTAATCCGACAGCTGAGTCATGGCCCTGTGCATATTTTTTTTAAGAGGACAGGGGATCTATGAAAGGTTGTCCTGCATCATTCAAAAAGTGGAAATTATACAGGGCGTTTGGAAACCTGAATGTGTGGTGTAGAGAGAGAGGAACCCGACAGGAACAGTGATTTATCTGTTACTGCTGTTTTGCATCTGTCACTTAACTACGGCTCCCCTGTGGAGCTGATGTGTTCAAGTACAGGAATAACAAATGTAATTGACCTCACTAAGTCAGTCAGTCAGTTAAATATATCACAAAATGTTTGATGGACAACTGATTCTCGATATTCTTCAATCTCCTTTTTAAGTGACTTAGTGATATTCATCTTCTTCATCTTCTATACCCGTTTAGTTCTGTTAGGGGTCACGGGGGTCTGCTGGAGACTATCCCAGCTGTCATTGGGCGAGAGGCAGGGGTACACCCTGGACAGGTCGCCAGTCCATCGCAGGGCCAACACACAGAGACAGACAACCATTCACACGCACACCTACGGACAATGTAGAAACACCAATTAACCTAATGAGCATGTCTTTGGATGGTGGGAGGAAGCTGGAGTACCCGGAGAGAACCCACGCAGACACAGGGAGAACATGCAAACTCCACACAGAAAGACCAGCCAGCCCATGGATTCGAACCGGTGACCTTCTTGCTGTGAGGCATCAGTGCTAACCGACTTAGTGATATATTTAGCACATTTCACCATTAATTTTGCAGTAGTGGCTAATTAGAACCACTTAGCCCTGTCCTTAATTTGTCTTTTTTTAATTTGGTGCGTCCTTTAAGTGAAAGAAGACATGAAGGACATTGGGAAACTCATTCATCAGACAAATCTATATTTGTCAGAATCAACTATGCAGCTGCTCAGACGATCCATTTATATTTTACAAGCGTCCCGCATAATCCTGCAAACGCTGATATTTCTGCTTCATGGCTCAAAAACATTTCTCACTGCTCGTATTTTTTCCGTTCTTAATTACTGTCAGACTGATCCAAAGTCAAAACAAGGACACAACAACAATTTATATTGCTTTCTGTGGCAGTGAACCGAAATCGTTCCAATTATCTTATAAGAAATTAAATGAAAATCGAAATAATGATGTGAAATTATTAGTCACAGCTATTTGGTGTAAGAAAGTAGGACTCCAACTTAATGAGCTTTGTTGATTTAGTACAAGGACCGAAAGAATTTAAAGGATTCAAGCATTCACAGAGATGTAGAACAAGTACATCCGTTTCCCGTTGCTCATACCTGTCCGAGAGTAGGAAGGGACAGACGTCAGGCACAGGGGGGGTCGAGGGCCGGAGCTTTGCCAGCGCCATGATGTGTTCAAAGGTGATGTCGGTCTGAGTGCACACGTCCACCACATGGATTTCCTGAGGGGGGCCATGGGGGCGGCCACTCGGGGTCCGCCGGATGACCTGCACCACGACGGGGTCCTTGGCAGAGCGAAAAGCCTCTACAGTCTCCTCATGGCTGGACTTGGACAACTCCTTCCCATTCACCTGAGGATGGCAGGGAAGATAATTTGTAATTAATTTATTAATTTGTTTTTAAACTACATGGTTTAATTTGCCTTTGGCTCCTATTTTTTTGTGGCAGTTCATGAAGACCTCCTGTATGGAGGACCAAAACCGCCAAAAATAAAAAAATGATATACATTTTAATTCCTTTAACAATTATAATGTATTTACATTTGTGTTAGTTATATTCTGTGTATTTATTTGACCATTTAATCATCCATTTTATTCATAAATGATAAAAATCTATGTAGGTATTTATTGCTACAGACCCTTTATTTGCCCCAAATGATTTATTTCTTTATATTCTTTTTGATTACTTTTTCTTTTTCTTTCTTTTTTTTGTTAAATTTGCATTATGCTTTCAGCCTCATTAAGCAAAAAAATAAAAAAAAAGGGAGAGGGGGTTGTGGTCAACAAACCAGTTTTAGTGACATTTGACTAAAAGCCTGTGAAAATGAAAAAAGGATATTACAGCTATTAGTCTTATTGTGCTTTATACACTGAGCAAACAATGGAAGACTGGGTCTTCTAATGTGTTGATGTTGCCAAATGTAATGTTTTGTGTCTCAGGCTCTAACGTGGGGTGGTGCTGGTCTGAATGAAACACTGTGCCCTTAATTCCTCCCATAGTGCTGCTATGTTACAGAGTGTGGATTCAGTTAATATTTTTAATTCTACTTTTTATTTCCCCCTCAATGTACTGTTGACAGATGATTAGAAATACATTTTTATGAATATGACACTGGGAAAACATACATAGAATTCACAGTTAGATGCAGCATTAACAGAATGTAGCTCAAAGCCCAAACGGCCTCTGTTCATCTTAAAACCTCATCTCCACAAAATGAACTGGATTTTCTGGCAGATTGAAAACCATTTGCGGTACAGCTGGCACATATAAAGAAAATCATTGTGTCATTTAGCACCAGTAATTTCTCTGGAAGAGAAAGCATGGCCGTGGAATACCTCAGAGAATGTGCTTCGGTTTAAGCGCCGAAACCAGAGATCATAATTTAGATAACAGCAAGGAGAAAGAAAGAAAATAAGGTAGACGCAGCACAATTACACTTACTGTTGCATTTAAATACAGCTTTGGAGTAAAGTGTTTTGCTCACATTGCAAAATGAAGTATGTTGAAGTGTTATATTTTAAAGTAAACGAAAGCATTTATATTCACAAGTGTCAGCTGTGGAAAGACACAGCGTGGAGGAAAGCCAAAGCTGAAGTGTTACAGAGACGGAATCGCTGACTCTCTTTACCATGAATCACAGTCGTAAAAAATAAAGAAAACACACAAATTCACAAGCAGTCAACAATTTTCCACTAACTCCAGGTGTGTGTATGTGCTGCCTGTAAACAAACATTAAAGACTCATAAACCACCAGGGAACTCCCACAGAGGTTTATATTTGAACCACAGATATTCCACCACTAATTCTATACTCGTGCATTTTCACACAGTACATTTTGAGAAATGAAACATTTTTCAGGTCATTACGTTAGCAGTGAAGTATTGATCAAATCTGACAGCATTAAAGGACGTAATAAATCACTTATAAATGTTTCATGAGGTCACATCTGAGATTTACAGTACATACCCAGCATCAGAGGTTCCCAAATTTGGCTTCCGGTTAAGGGTGCACTCACATGGTTAGTTTTAATTGATTAATCTTCTTGAAATGTTGAAATGTCTTGAAAGATATTGTGAAATCAACTTCCCAGAACTTAAGGTGTTGTCTTGATACCTTTTTTGTCTGACCAAATGTTTAAAACTCAAACGTATTCTTATAACTGTGATATTTCAGAAAGAGCTGGAACCTGAGAATTCTACCCTATTATTTTAGTGAAATGGAATCTACTTTAGAGGCCAGAAAAGGTAAAACTATTTGGCAACCATATACCAAAAAAATCAAAGAAATCCAGGGGGGAAAAAGGTAGCAGACGTAAATGCATTCTTAACTGTTCTGATTAATCTCGTGACCCATTAAAGGGAGCCCACAACCCAGAGGCGTTGTGCGAACAAACGCAAAGACAGTTTAAAAATACCCACACATTTGTCTCTGTTCCCATGTTGGGTCAAACACGCATACAAACATCGTCTGGATCTTAGTTTTTACACAGCTGCTGCGTTAACCCTGCTTCTTTTTTAAAGGTCCTGTGTGAAGAAAATAACACTTGCACATTGCAACCAACCGAATACCCATCCTTCAGCCCTACGTTCTCAAATGCGTAAGACAACCTAGGGTTTGTCCATTCTGGGCTACTGTACAAATATGTCAGGCTTTGCCAGCGAAAAGACCTTGTCCCTCTCTAAATATGAAGGGCTTATTTGAAACTAAACTAAACACAGTCATTAATAATCCAAATACTGACACTGCAGTCTTGAGGTTTTGAGGCTGGACGGTTGACGAATGTTCTCTGAGATGCTCTCACATTGCATTTGTGTATTTGTGCTGCTGTGGCCTGTTCTTTTCTATAAATCTGTTTATTATCGGACTTCCCACACAGTTGACAATCAAGTCCGCTGGTCCTTTAAATGCCAATAATTCAGTCGTGCACTCCATGAAGAAAAATCCTACACTTTACACAAATCTTTTCACGTGTGAAATCTGCGGCGTAACACATTCACTTATGATCTAAAAACAGAAAGTCCTAGAGTGATATCCTGACTCCCCAGGTCTTGTGTGTGCATGCCAGTTTCTTTGTGTGTGTCTTTTATTGTTTTCGCCTTCACTTCTCCATGTGTATCTCTGGAGACCGAGTGATGCCTTCCAAAAAAAAAACAACAAAAAAAAACTACAGATATTCCCAGACATAACAGTAGCCATATATAACTCCCTGAGCTCTAGTTGCGCTCTGCCTTGCTCCCCTGCTTCCTGAAGTGACCTTTGTTTGTAGCGATGTTGCATTAATCACCTGAGCAGGAGATAAACTGGGTCAACACTGCTCCTGCCTGTGCAACCGCGGGGCAATTTGGAGGAAAAAAATAAAGGTGCAGCCGCCCTCCTTCCCTCACTCTCCAGGCATTTTTTCCATTCTGTTTTCTTTTTTCTTTTTTGGCCACTCAGCAGGTATTAAATACTGCGGCACATACATTAGGCTTAAGTACTGTATTAAAGAAACATGGAGCACTATAGTAATTAGCTTATGTTGTTTCTTTGACTTTGACTCTCTCTCTCTCCCTCTCTTTCTTTCCTTTGCCGCTTGTCTCTCGCTCTGCCTAGAACGGCGAGAACAAAGGAGCAGACAAATGAGGCAGCCTATGCCATATGACAGACCCAAAGAAAAATGATCAAATTTCCCAGCTCCCCACCCCTGGTACTGACTGTCCGGTCAAAGCTCCTCCTCCTCCTCCTCCTCCAAGCCTCACCGCTCCACTAGCTGTACTCCACGGCCACAACGACATGAGAAAAGCCGTCATGAAAAGGAGGAGGGAGCGTTGCTTTTTTTTGTTTTATTTTCATCACTGGTTTTCATGAGAGCCAGATGGAACAATTAATCCCCTATAAACACACGAATATTAAGTGGTCTTATCTCCTGCGTTGGGGATTGTGCTGTCCTAGCTGCGTCCTCTTGACTGATATGTGTCCAGCCAAACGCGCCGCCTCGGTTAGTTGCGTGGTCCTAACTGACAGATGGGCAGGGTTTTCCCGTAAGCCTGGCTGAAGCCTTCTAGATATCCTCACACTGAAGATCTGCCTTCAGCGCAGTCTCACCACAGCTTTATTCTCTGTAAAGTGCATCATCAGTCAGCATGGCTAAAGACGCTGCAGGCGAGTTTATGTAGTGGATCTTTGCAAACGGCTAAATTCCTTAATCTTTAAAAATTCTCAACCCTTAGCCACATTACACTACACTCAGAACAAGCTGTAGCCTCTTCATCACACATTTCAGCGTAGTTACACAAGCATCAGCTTTCCCCTTCAAGTATGCAAATACATATGCAGTCGTAAACACATGCTGGTAAACAAAATCCACTTGCAACAAATTATTTAGCAGCTGTAGAGTTGATTCCTAAGGAGCACTGCTCCGTGCTTCCCGGCTAAAATACTGGCTCCATATGCACGGAGTCAACATGAATTATCTTACTGGTTTGGAACAAAACAGTAGTGATTACTCGTGAGACATAATTTGCTCTGCATTTCAGGACAGGAGCTGATCAGGTAAATGTGAAGTTGGAAGGAAATGGGTGCTGGGATGGAGTAGGTGCCTCGAACAAGACACATCTGCTGGCTAGTTTGCGCATGGATATGCAGCAGCTGCAGCCAGAAGAGAAATGTGTTTTCATTCAAACCCTCCGAGACGACCACCAGCTTTCCAGCAACAAATGCAGTAAACCAGCTTAGTGGAGTGTAACAAAAGGATGAAAACACTTTTTTTCCTCCCTTTCTTTCTTTCATTTTGTCTGTCCCAGATTGACATCGGCATTTAAAATTGGGAACTTGTGTCGCAGCTGCACGCGTTACGTCTCCGCTTCAGTACACACCTCTCGTCACTTTAAACTGCCCTGAGCTGTTGCTAACAAACAAACAGCCTTACTTGAAGACTTCCCCCAAAAGTCAGTCTTTTTACAACTATGAGCTTGTAGCCGCCTCCAGCAAAGTGAAGGTGCTCTCATCTGTGTCCCATTTTATCATTTATCCTGCAGGTAAGAGGACAAGCAAGGAAGAACAAACACGCGGCGGCTCAGCTCGGCTCCTCGGGCGCTCCCTCCGTCACTGCTTTTGTCTCATCGACTGCTGCCTCCCATCAATATCTCCAAAGACCGAGGGCAGAATGTAGCGATAGTGGTAGGAAAGTGAGGCCGGTTTATCTGTTAACATGTCAACTTCAGCCATATCTGATGCTGCTTCTGCTGAGGGACTGTTTCTGTGGCAGAAGGCGCAGACACTGCCGGCAGCTTGTAGGGGATTACTGATAGAAGTGATTGATGTACCTCTTGTGCAAGGAGAAAAGGCAGCCTCAGGCAGTAGACTCTAATAGTCCATTAGCTTTTTTATGCCTTTGAATTAACCGCATACACTACTTTATGGCTTGCATGTGGCACTTTGAATCTTAATGAATTGTTTTTGTTTTCAGTTTTATAGTTTATGCTGTGAACAAGGAGAAAGTGTTTGCCTTCACGCGTATCCTAGCTGAACTGCAAATGCACCGGAATGAACTAAACAAGGTCATCCTTTCTACTTCAGCGGCACTGACACGTACACAAGGCTTTCAGCGGCGCTCAAGGTTTATCCGTGTAACCTTGGGTGCTGCTCTTAACATCTGTACATGCAGTAAGCCTCGGTTACACCCGGTCTGTATCTACTGTGCGCCGTCACCTGCTGGTTTGAGTGGCAGCCAGCGGGGTGTTAAGTGTATGCAGGCAGATGGAGAAAGTGAAACATGTAGGTCATCGGGCCCCGGGAGTGTGGCGCTTACGGCCGCCGATTTACACGCCCGTTCCATCTCCTTGTCTTTTGGGAAAAGGCAACGTGACCCCTCATCGTTAGGGTCCAGTCAGCGGTGTGAAGGTCTCAGATAAGAGAGTTAGAGGAGGCTCTGGATGGTGACAGTCTGGGATGAGTTCTGAAAGCATGCTCCATTTTGGACCAGTTGGTAAAATACTTTGATAGGGTCAGGTCAGCTGTCCTGAGTGAGACAAAATGTTATACAGCATGGCTCACCGCTATTGTGTGAGGAAGAAGACGTACAGTAGAGAGGGACCAAAGAATAGTCAGGATAGAACAGAGTAGAGGACATGCTGCCACATATGAACCATTACATCTGTGTCCTGAGGGAACGGAAACCAGTTTTCTAACACTGTTATTCTATCAATAGAGTCGTTTTATTCTTGTTTCATTCATCAATAATCAGTATAATAAGACCTCATCTTTTCTTCTGTCTCGCCTACTCCACCTGTTTAAAGAATTTGGCGTTGTCAGTTAAGTTGGGGGGGCACCTGGCACATATCAAAAATATTACATTCTGATTGTTGGGGCACTGGGGCATAGAAACACACGTGTCAAATCTTTTAATTTAGCGTCCAACAGTTAAGTTGGAATCTCTAATCATAATTATTTAAATCTGATTGCAAACAGAGGCACAGTTTCTGAACACGGAAACACAGAGGTCTTCTGGGTAACGTAAAGACGTGATTTTTTTTAATCACTTATGTAACTTGTGCTGGATGTTGTTAATTTTGCACAACAAGCCATTCCCCCTATGATCAGTCCCAACAATCTAATCAGACTAATTAGGATGCACATGTATGAACAAGTGAACAAGTGTAATTCCCAAAATGTTAACTTATTTCCTCAAAACTGTTTCTCTTATTATCCAGCTGCAAACAGCACAGCTCTGCAGCCCCCGATTGAACGTTTCATTTAAAAGGGCTCCTTGGTGTTTGCAGGTTTCAAGTTTTTTTTTTTTTTTTGTCATTCCGTGCCTTTTATCAGGCAGACGACAGCAGAGAGATGACAGAAAATGGTGAGGCAAGCACTTTTGCTCAACCTTTATACTGATGATTTATGGCCATCTGAGCCGCGGTAATTCTCCACCTACTGCTAATGTAACAATGTCAGAGCAGAAAATGCATTGGACTTTTGGCGAAAATAATTACTACAAACCGCCACTACAAAAATAGCTACTATACTGTTTGTTGATTTTTTTTTATTATTTTTTTTAGCTGAGCCTGTGGGCCCTCTGCCAATTGACTGCCTCTCCTTCAAGCACCTGAAGAGCAGCCACTGCTCCAACAACAGCATCGGCACGTTGAATGTCTTTCACCATTTGAAACTGAATTTGCATTCACATACAAATAAAAATGTATAAGTACAAGTGAGAGCGGGGATGTTCAGCGGAGAGGAGGAATTAAATACTCCCTGATGACTTTCCAAATGCTGGAAGGCTGGGATTTGATGAGAACACTACTGCTCCCTCATCCTCTCAGTGAGAAAACGGACTGGGTTCCTCTTTACACCCAAATGTCTCATTTCAATAATAAGTGTCGGAATAAAATACGGTCTGAGGTCTGCTACAGTACAGCCCTTATGACTGCATAAATCACTCCGAGACCGTCAGTGCTACTGTCTCAGCGACTCAAGCAACGCTCCAATGACATGAAACAGTGAGAAAGAGAGAGAGGGAGAGTGAGGATGCCACTGGGGAAATCTGACAATCCCCTCAACATCTCTACACGAACCAATATACAGGCCTCCTTTAACCCCTCCAACCACATAAAACACACTCCACAAGGCCCCTGGGCTGTTTTTCACATTAAAGGCCCAACACGCTGCCTCCGAGGTTTTATGCCCGCAGAACATTTGATGAATTCTGCCAATTTTCTTCTCTGAGCACCAATCTTGTGTGGAGTACTCCCTTTATTGCGCAACTCATTCAAAGTGTATCACCTCGTTCAATCTGCTCTGGAATTCATCGTGTGCCTTTTTACATACCTTTATTATCCAATCTCTTGGCGTAAAGGCTCGGTGCAAGGACAACTGTTTTAAAAGGACAAAGGGAGAAGAGATCTTATCATGAACCCTCCCGGTACTAAATGTCAAAAGCGGCGAGCAGCAGAGCAGGAGAAGAAAACATCAGTTTACAAGTGAACTACTTACTAACTTAGTAATTAATTACTGTAGTTTTCAAGTTAATTGCCAGACACTAACTGTGGGTCACTGGATGGTGCAAGTTTCTTCAGGACTAGCAATAAACAGGCAGCCTTTCATCAGCCACATGATTAAAACACACAAAGTTGTGCCTAATGACACAGTTAAGACAGAAAGACACACTGCTGCGCATATTCATCAGCACATGCTGCAATAATACCCGTAACATCCTCGAGTTCTGCTTACGATCACTTTCCCATGAAATTAGATCAATACGGCCTTCCATCTTCATCACTAACAGATTACGGCTGAATGCGGGGTAATTGAACCGTGCTATTTTGGCTTTAGTATGAAATTCGGAAGCAAATTCAAAATATGATTTGGGACCGTCGAGGCAAACAGAGTGCAAAGTTAATCGGCTTGTTCAAGGTTAATGGTACATGCAGGGTGTATTTGTTAAAGAGATTTAGAGATGCACAGTTAATCTTTCTGCTTAACTTTTAAGATCTTCCTATCTCGGAGTGAGTTTTAATGTAAAATGGAGGGAAGAAAATCAAATTAAGAGTAAAAGCGGCACTTGGGTGGATGAATAACTAATGGATGAAAAGCCTCCTCCGTGGTGATAACTGGTAATTGGTTTGGGGGGTGAGGAGGGAAAGTAGTGGGTGACGGGGGGGTAGTTGGATGATGCTACGTGCTGTGTAGATCAGCAAAACGGCTTGGCTGGTGTAAAAAGATGTGAGGAGTAATGGTGCCATCCATATGCTGACTGAAGGAAAATCAAGCGGGTACTGTCACGGAACACCTCTTTATGTGCTGAAGGGTGCTACGACAAATGAAGGTGCATGGTAAAGTGTTTACAACACACACAAAAAAATGCACCAACCTATTAAAGATAATATAACTGTAACTCAATTCTTACATATCGTGAACCAGTTCAAAAGATGTCTGTGCATTCAGATTATTTCCATTCACTAGCCAATAATGCGTAATCACTTATTTCAACCATCTTTATTGGACAGTGGCTTCAGAATTTGGTATGATAAAGGTATTCATAGTATTGAGGACCTGTATGTCAGTAATACTTTTGCTAGCTTTGAACAGCTATCCAGAAAATTCAGTCTGACCAATAATCATTTTTTGCGATACTTGCAGATTAGAGATTTTACTCGTAAAAAGTTTGCTAATTTTCCTACTCTTCACCCTCCTTCCTGTCTGGATTCCCTATAAAGGGTCAATAGGCTGAATAAAATCAGAATATCTTTTATATATTCCCATATTATAGATAGCTGCAACCACTCTATTTCACATATTTGAGAACAGTGGGTAAATGACTTGGGGGTTCAGTTGTCTGATGACGAATGGCATATGGCTCTTACTAGTTTAAAGTATTGCATAGATTATACACTATATTACCAAAAGTATTCGCTCACCTGCCTTTACTCATTCTATGAACTGAAGTGCCATCCCATTCCTAACTCATAGAATTCAATATGATGTCGGTCCACCTTTTGCAGCTATTACAGCTTCAACTCTTCTGGGAAGACTGTCCACAAGGTTGAGGAGAGTGTTTATAGGAATTTTTGACCATTCTTCCAAAAGCGCATTGGTGAGGTCACACACTGATGTTGGTCGAGAAGGCCTGGCTCTCAGTCTCCGCTCTAATTCATCCCAAAGGTGTTCTATCGGGTTCAGGTCAGGACTCTGTGCAGGCCAGTCAAGTTCATCCACACCAGACTCTGTCATCCACGTCTTTATGGACCTTGCTTTGTGCACTGGTGCACAGTCATGTTGGAAGAGGAAGGGGCCCGCTCCAAACTGTTCCCACAAGGTTGGGAGCATGGAATTGTCCAAAATGTTTTGGTATCCTGAAGCATTCAATGTTCCTTTCACTGGAACTAAGGGGCCAAGCCCAGCTCCTGAAAAACAACCCCATACCATAATTCCTCCTCCACCAAATTTCACAGTTGGCACAATGCAATCTGAAATGTACCGTTCTCCTGGCAACCTCCAAACCCAGACTCGTCCATCAGATTGCCAGATGGAAAAGCGTGATTCATCACTCCAGAGAACGCGTCTCCACTGCTCTAGAGGCCAGTGGCGGCGTGCTTTACACCATTGCATCCGACGCCTTGCATTGCACTTGGTGATGTGTGGCTTGGCTGCAGCTGCTCGGCCATGGAAACCCATTCCATGAAGCTCTCTGCGTACTGTACTTGGGCTAATCTGAAGGTCACATGAAGTTTGTAGCTCTGTAGCAATTGACTGTGCAGAAAGTCGGCGACCTCTTTGCACTATGCGCTTCAGCATCCGCTGACCCCTCTCCGTCACTTTACGTGGCCTACCACTTCGTGGCTGAGTTGCTGTTGTTCCCAAACGCTTCCATTTTGTTATAATAGAGCTGACAGTTGACTGTGGAATATTTAGGAGCGAGGAAATTTCACGACTGGATTTGTTGCACAAGTGGCATCCTATGACAGTTCCACGCTGGAATTCACTGAGCTCCTGAGAGCGGCCCATTCTTTCACAAATGTCTTGTTTCACATTCTGCATGCCTGAGTGCTTGAATTTATACACCTGGGGCCAGGCCAAGTGATTAGAACACCTGATTCTGATCATTTGAATGGGTGAGCGAATACTTTTGGTAATATAGTGTATGTCTCAAAAGCTAAATTAGCAAGAATATTTCCGAATGTGGACCCATCATGCGACAGATGTCATATGTTCTGGTCTTGTCTGAAACTTGCTACTTTCTGGTCATCCTTTTTTGAAGTCATCTCTAATGCTTATGCTTATAACATCTCACCATCTCCTCTGGTTTCTGTTTTTGGTTGGTTTTCTGATCCAACGGGATCTGTTCCCCCTGTTCATTTACAGCGGGTCATTGCCTTTCCTCATTACTAGCTAGACGTTTGGTCTTATTTAAGTGGAAGGCTGCTACTCATCCATCACATCACCACTGGATTAGGGACGTTATGCAGAATCTTAGGATGGAAAAGATCAGATGTACCCTCAACTGTTCCATCAGCAGATTCTACAAAACCTGGGACCCTCTAATAACTTATGTGAACAATTTACCTAGTCTGGAACTGGACTCTGAATGATTACACCTGCCCTTGACCAATCTTGTAACAAGAAGTATTAGGTGCACTTGTTGTTTTTGTTGTTTGGTTTTTGTTTGATTTTTCTTTTCTCCTCTTGTCTGTCTATGGCGAGTTTGTCACTTTGATTGTGGGTTTGATTTGTCTCTGTTTGTTGTCTCCGATCTGCTTGTTGTCGGGCTTGTTTTTCTGTGACTATTTGTAAAATAGAGAATATGATTGTCTTGTATGATAACTGGAAAATTACAAATAAAGTGTTAAAAAAAATGCACCAACCAAACACCAGTCAAACTCGTATGCAGCATTTTCACTGCTAGTGTATAGTTGTTCCATGATTGTAGTATGTGTGTGCAAACACGGCCAAATAAAGTAAAAATAGAGTCTGATACTGATTCTGAGACAAAGAAAAGGCATCCAATATACTTGATGTTAGAAGAACTTTACCCTGGGTTATTTAACAACATGTCTTTTGTACAGATAAAAAGTTATAGAGGAGTTGAGAGATTGATTTTGTAACTTATAACTTTGCCCTGTCTCAAGTCTTAAGCTATGCCAACCAGCTGTTCGATGTAGCTTCATATTGAGAGTTCACATACGAGAAGGATCTCTTCATCTTACCCAAAATGTTGAACTGTTCCTTTGACCATTTGATCCTAAGGAAAAATGGAAGGTAATAGTGCCCACAGGTAAGTGGTGACCCTTATTATTCAACATTATACACACAGTTTTAGTACTTAGGTCAAAAACAAACCAGGAAGGTGTAACAGACTTTTACATTAGCAACTTTCTTGTTGATCTAGACATGTTTTTTCCATCATCTGAATTTTAACCCTTCCCTACAGTGATTCTTTCAAGAGATAAATGCTTGAAAAACTAGAAAAAATAGACCTAGTTTTTCAATTAACTCCATTTTTCCTTTAACCACTAGGCAAGGCACAGATCAGAAGACACAAACATCAGGTAGCACCAGCGATGCTGTACGATCCGATGCCAGGTCCAGTTTTATTTGCCGTGCCCTGGAGAGACTCAGAGAGCCGTAAATTGTTTTCTTCACATTTGATGTGCTCATCCTAGCTGCAGAGGCAATTAACACTGCATAAGCACTATTTACATAATGCCGAACATACTCATGATCACAACAAAGGCATCTCATCCTTCTTCCCTGTCCCTCCCCTCTCCAAATGGCTCTTTGTCTGTGAGGCTGTTGCACAGTGGCTGATTTGGGAGTGAGAGAGGAGGTCAGACGGTGGCGCATGGAGGTCTGACAGTACAAATAATGAACCGTGTGGGTTGGAAAGGTCATTCAGGACCCCTGCTGCTGACCACTGATCTGCCTGTTAGCCATTAACTAGGAGCTGGGTCGGGTGGTGTGTCAAGGACAGAAGTGAAGTGAAGAGAAGGGAAGAGGTGAAGTAAGAAAGAAGATGGGAAAATACAGCAAAGAATTACATTTTCATGTCCACATGCTAAACAAAGAAGCCAATCGACAAAAAAATTCATTTTGTGCATAATGTGTGTGACTGCTGCCTTCTCGTACCCGAGGCTGCTGTTTTTAACACTTTCCCCAGAGTCAAATAGAGTAATTAGAGTCCTGTCACAAATGTCAGCCAGCACAAAGGACTTGAAAAGACCAATAAAATCAAAACCGCTTCACGAGCAGGGCTGGTCAATTCTGCCAATGTCAAAGGGAATAAAAGGACCGGATTACTGACGATAGCCCGAGGCTGAGAGGCTGAGATGCTTTTTTTTATATATCAAACTCATCTTCAAATCTTCATTCAAACACTGTGAATCTATCACATAAAGGAAAGCTGGGGGATATCTGACAGGTAAATGGCTGGTGATTTGATGAAATGTCAGGTTTATGGAGTCACAGGATTATCAGGCCTCACTGGTACCCAATGAGTAAATATGAGGCTATTGACTTCAGAGCTCTCAGAAAAGCTCAACACCACAGGGATCAAGCTAACACACTGCAAATACTGCCAATTCTGATTTTACAAAGAGCAACTGCAGAAGTCCTGGGGAGTCTGGTAGAGTAATTACATTCACCTGGCAACTGATGATCTCAGAGCATTGACTTGTCTGTATAAAGGAGAGGGTAGGACACAGACACACACACTTAGAAAGCATCCAAAAGGGAAACCGCTCCAGCTGAAGGACACACAGCAGCAGATGGGATCAAAAGTTCCAACAAAATGCGGCGCTGTCCAATTAGAACGGCATTTACGATGAGACAGTGATGAAGCTGCTGATGATAATCTCATCCTTGTAAAGAGCAGCGGCACAATGAATGATTAAAAGGAGGGACATTATCTCAGAAGAATGATCACAAGTGTAATCAATCTACCTCACGGCTCCCCGCTGTGCTGTTCGTGGCACGGCAAACGCGCCAGAGAGGTTAGGAGGATTGTGTCTGTGGTTTTTTTCTCCCAACCCCACTCGAGTTTCACTCCTTGCCAGGTCCCCGAGTCAATAAACGAAGGGAAGGGAGAGGAAATTGGAGGCGACACAATGTTTCCCACTGTGCCCTGATTACACAGTTCAAACAATGGAGAGAGAAACGATGCTCAGAAGAGCAACTGTATTCTTGATAAATAAAAATGATGCTCAGAAGAGCTGCTGCATACACCCTCACAACTCAGACTGAAGCAGTGAATCCTTCAGTATTATAGCAAATATGACTGAGGTGGTATTAGTGTGTCAGTGCTGCACCTGTTTCAGTACTAAAGGGGAACTACTGTTTTTTATAACCTGGACCTTATTTCTGGCATAAAATACAATCACCCTTATAACTTTTGTGTCAGTTGTTGGCGATCGGGAGATATTTAGATCTGCGTATATCCATAGAGTGACTGGGGCACTGTAACGCAGCCTCTAAATAACGCACTGCACTGTACTGCACTGCCACGAAACTGGTTCATTTCACCAATATTTTGTTATCATACGCTAGTGCTAATCCCCGCGTAGTCTGGAGTTTTTGCAATGTGGCTGAATATTTTTCCAATTCTGAGGTTGTAGACAAACCATAGCAGTAGCAAATTACAGGTTAACACGCCGACTGTCACGGGTGTGCCCCACGCTCAGAGATGACATCATCCAGGTCAGAAGACATCATCCGGGGTCTGTAGGTCAATCTGCACGCACTGGATGATGGTAACTTCAGACTCAACGGGGAATAGCACTATCGTACGAAAATAAAATATTGGTGAAATGAACTAGTTCCGTGGCAGATAATCCGTTATGTTGAGGCTGCATCTTGGAGCCCCAGTCACTCCCACTATATGGATAAATATCTCCCGATGACACAAAGGTTCTAGTAAACGATCGTGTTTTATGCCAGAAATACGGTCCAGGTTGAAAAAACAGTAGTTCCCATTTAAGTACGAGTAGTGTGTACCGTGCCTGCTGGAGCATTGCTCCGTCATCATAGTGTGAAACACTTGTGTACAGAGTACAAGTGTGCACCAAAGCCAATTCAGGTTATCAGCTTTGGCATTCAAAGACTGCATCTCATTTAAAGTCAGAGGTTTGGATTTCCCACTTGAAATGTCTGATTCTTCAACCATCAAGCACTCCAAGTGCAGAACAAATTTAACCGAGAAACATGGCTGACTGTGACAAGCTGGTGCTGTTGACTAGTGATTAGACCACTGAACTGTCAGTAGAGCAGCCTCCTCACATGCATAACTGAGACAGAGGAGGAAAAACAACACATGATCTGAACAGATGTCATTGTGCATACACCTAAGTCATATTATGCCATTAATTTGCTCGTAGAGCAGGTTCCACTATCTGATGGTATGTAGTCATCTGATTTACTACAGGCAAATGGACTTTATGTTACTTTGTAGTGTAAACGTTACAGTGTTCACCTCTACTGTTTTGTCACTATGGAATAGCAGAATAGTGTTATCTTAAGTACTGCATGGTAATCCTCTGTAGTTTTTACTAGTTGCAGGTTGGTACAGCCAGCTTTCACACCTGATGCACACACTTGAGCGAGGTATGTGAGAGCACCCATAGATGTCTGCAGGTAATAATAGCACCTATTTTATCAAAGACAACACTGCCCTGCCTCCAGGACATTCAGGCCAGGCAGAGCAGGACCTGGTCAAACTGGATCATTAATGACACTCGGCACCCAAATCACAAACTGTTCCAGGGGCTGCCCTCTGGCAAGTGACTCCTCTCCCTGATGGCCAGGACTGAGTGGCTAAGATGAAGCTTCTTCCCCCCAGGGCACACAAACCATAAACTCTTATGAAACCACCGCACAATATTTACAACCTGTACGTTTGCATTTTGTTTCCCTTCACAACTTAATAACAACAGGAACACACACACATCTGTGTCAGGATTGATCAGTCCAATCAAGTGCTTGCCAACTCTTTTCTTATACGTGTGTGCGCCAGAACACTTGGCAGTCACCAATGTGTCAAGTTCTGGAAATGACTCTTTTGCCTTCAGGAGAAAACTGCACATTTGCCGAGTGTCACGGTGTTAATCTCATAAAAAGTCTCTGGTTTTATTAAGCCTTTTCTTTCTGGTTTCCAGTTCTGGCAGCCTTGGAAATACTTAGTTGAGAGCTCCGTATATCACCACTGCTGCTGCTATGAGGGCAAGCTTCCAAGCATTTGTTAACATTTTTTATTAGAGAATTGCGCTTCTATCTGTGTCTAACAGCAGGGATTAGTAAGTAAATGCTGGTAGAAAATACAGCAGTGTCAGCCAGTCTAGTCTGAATATAATGAAACACCTGTCAAAGCATGTTTATATGACCTGAAGCTCTGCCCGGTAAATGAGCTGTAACGTTACTTTGCTCTGATGGAGAATACATTAATAAAGAAAAGAAATAAATGGTCCACCTGGCAATTTTAATATATGCACAGAACGAGCAAACAAACCAATCTTGATTGAGAGCACCTGGAGTTGTTGTTGTTTGAAGAGTGCATCCAGAGATGAGTGGACTGATTTACAGGCAAAGTTCCTGATTAATGATTCTGCCAAATCTTGAAGTTTCTCCAAATGAGAGAGAAAGAGAAAAAAAAAATGTGTTGATGAACATATTGAGCTCATGGAGGCTCTCCAGAGCTGCACTTATTAGCTGGCACTCCAGAAATATTTTGACATTACAAGGAGTAAGCAGACGACTGCACTGAATCCACTGATTGTGCGAACAGAGGGGAGACTGGAGCGATAATGTGGTAATGGTATGCGTGCGCGGTGGTGAGTGGGGGAGTCTTCACACCGTCATGGGAACCATAAGCAGGCCACGTATGTGACGACTGTGCTGCGTCTTTGGTGTCCCCTGTTTCATAAGGTTCCGGCTCCTCTGGCTAATGGGTGTAATAAAGGATTGTTCATGCCATCGTCCGCTCATTTATTCTCATTCCTGAGAATGTGAGGGGGCCGCTACAGCAATCAGCCTCTACTCACTGGTTAATTCCGAGGCAGATTTATAGTCCGACTGTGTAATGGATGCCTGCGTGCACACGCATGTGATTGTCCCTGCACGCGTGTGTACTTCATCCTACCTGCACGCAAAGTCAGTATTGTTTAACAAGGCATTTTACCTACAACTGCAAGGCCAAGATTAAATTTTAATTAGCTGTTAAGTGCAATCACAGCCGTGGTTTGGATACCAGTGAAGCTTATACCCGCAGCCTGGAGCAAACAGGCTGCGACGGGGTTGTCATCTGTCCTGGCTCGGAGACAGGAACAGGTCACTTGTGGCTGTGGTGGAGTGAAGAGAGACACTGCTGCCAGACAGAAATGACAGCTGTTCTGCCTCCCCAGCACAGAGTGTGTGGTATGAGGGGTAATGAAGGCAGGAGAAAGATGTGAACACTGGAAGACGAGAGGAAGGAACACCACAGTCCAAATTAAGCTAAATAAACACTTTTCCACGACAGCGGCTCAAAGCAACGTTATGTAACCATCTTCACTAGTCCTTGTTTTTCCCTTTTCATTTTCCATTACCTGGGAATACAATTCCCTCTTCTTGGTCTTGCCGAGACTCCGTCCAAACCACAGGTACTGTCAGGTGCAGCTGTCTCTGCTGTTCAGCCAAATGTGCCATCACATCAGGGATATCACATTATAGAAGACATAAAACAACAATTAATTACTATGCATCTCCAGAGGAAACAAATGTCACTTTGACCAAAGAAACCTCGTGAAGTGAGTTTTTGTGTGTTTTTTTCTCTCAGTAGACACCAGGTGAATAAGGTGGAGCTGAAACCAAAACGGTGCAGAGGAAACAAGACAAGCCAACAAAGCTGTTGTTGCATGACATATGATTGACAGGCTGGCTTGTCTTAAACGTACCAGAGGCAAGTCTCCCATCACAGGTTGCTACAGTAACTTCTAAAAGCCTTCCTCTGCAGACCTATTTCCTAAAGTTTTCACTGTCTTTCCTCCACTAACAGTCTAATTATGGCACGACTCTGCAAAGGTGCAAGGACACCTGAAGCTATTTGTCATGTAGAAGTGCCGTGTTAGTCATTTAGAAGGTAGTGCAGTGTCCCGTGACACAATCCCACCCGGGCGCCCTCGCTGCAGAGGGCTGAGGAGTCAGGCACCACAGCGGGGTATGACACTTCAGCTGAAGTAGAAGTTCTTTTGTTCTTGTCTGCCGGACAGTACGCAGAGTTGGCGAGTAATTAGGTTCATTTATACCATGGCAGCCGCTTGGCAAGGAGCACCACTCCATGTGGAGCCAATGTAACACTAGAATGAGACCAAATGGCTCTCTCAATTGGAAGGCAGAGAGGGGGAGGGTAGTGGGATTGGTGGAGGGCATCTGCTCAACATTTACCTAGTGCTTTATAATTAGATGAGCGCAACTGCTTGGGAGCAAAGCGTCTGTTCCACTGCGATTTTCTGATAACAATTCCATGACTTGGGAAGAAGCTGGGGAGGGTTGTAGACGGAGACAATTAGTGGTGCTAATAAAATATGAACCATATTGCAAGAGTAAATAAATGTGTGTTCAAAACATACAGGCTGGTGGCACTGGGGTGGAAGTTGGTCATGACAAATGCTAATTGGCCCCGAGCAGCAGTACAGCAACCTGTTAAAGCTGGCTCACATCTGGCTATTTTGGTTTCCTTGCTCTCAATTTGTGTTGCACATTTAAGTGTCTGCCAAACACTTAGTGCAGGAGCATAACAGATCAGTATATGGATATATATTAGTCTGTGTGTGTGAACACAGCATCATCTATGCTCCTATCTATCTCTATGTCAAACAAAATGTATTCTTAGGAGAAATTATCTGCAGTGAGAGTGGTCTGCATTTAAAGACGAGTGAGTCCTCTGTGACATCATCCATAGATTTCCTGAGAGCCCTTGGTGTGATGACTCCAGTGTCAACATCTTGGCAGTGCCAAGAGGGCTAATTCAAGAATGGGCAAAGAGATGGAGTGTGAGATGTGTGGGTGAAGACTGCAAGCAACCTGTGACAGCACCGACCTGTCACTCAAAGCGCTGATGGCCTTCATTATGCATAACTTTAAAACAGCCTTAAAAATAGCATAAATGAGTGAGTTACAGAATAATTTACCTCTGTCGTGAATGAGGAAATTAGTTATAGAGACATGGGCGTCTATGAAGGACGGATCACTTTAAGTAGCCTGCCATAGCCAGACTGAAATCTTATCAGAATACGAGTCTGGTGACATGCCATTTGGATTTCATTAGGCGGTGTGTTTCAGTGCAGTGGATCTCATATGATGTGGATGACTACGTTACTGTCACTACTCTTTTCCACCAATAATTTGATTAGCCCAGCACATCTAATCAACTCCTAACTGAGGGAAGTCAGGCTAGCTTCCATTGTGGCTATTTGATTGCTGACACTGAACTGTATTTTTTGCCACTCGCACGTTTGGCTTAATTTTTCAGTTGTCTCTCAATTGTGGGTAAAGTCTGTCACACCGCACTGGCACAGACAAAAAAAAAAAAAAGTTGCTTTGTTGAAAGGTTGCAGCAAGATATCAACATTTCACCTGTTCTAATCACACAAATGGATCAGTTTTAATTTTTAGTACATTCATGCTTTGCTCCAGGAAGCAGATGAACCTGAATGCCAGTCCTTCTGGGTGGTTTTTATTTACAACCACAGGGACCTGCAGTCTGAACATATATTTCAGATTTATCCAAGATGTCACAGTGTGTTAATGTTAAACATTTATATAGCCTACTTTTGGTAAAATATACACTTGTTGCTTTTTGCCACAAGCGGCATCTGTATTCAATATTGTTTCTTATTTTGGATGAAGGACTCCACCGGTGTTGCAGGCTTTGAGCTTGAATGGCCATTTTCTGACATAAGAAGACCTATATATCTTACAGTCACCTGGGGCCATCACCGAGGTGCAGGCTCAACTGTCGACTTGTCAGACAAAGACAGAGAGGAAAACGGAACTCCCTCAGTTGTGTGACTGCAAAATTCATTCCTGTACAAAGAACAAGCAAGGGTGATAGATTTCCCCCAAGCAAGTGGGATATTTCCAGACTCTGTGTTTCCTGAAATACAACCCTCTCCCTATAGAGCAGGGAAATCTACTGGAGAGTTGAAAATATGATGTTTTGGCGTGAAAACACATACACTTGCATAACACACACACAAACACGCACACACCCTTTCCCTTTCCACACACACATACACACACACACACAGGCAAACACAGACAAGCATCATGTCAAGAGCTCTTTGTCCTTTTTTTTTTTTTTTTAAGAGTTTTCAGTCAGTTCCCTGATGAATAGCAGCCCGGAGGTGGAGGAAGTAGCTCATCCTGATCCCACCTCCTTCTCTTTCTCTCTCTAAATATATTCTGCTATTGATTAATTCACAAACAGTCTAAAATGCACTCAGTATCTAAAAACAGACATTCTTGTATTGATTGCCTCTCTGCTATTCCCCCAGGCTCCTTTAATTCCAAGGCGCGCCTCAGAGGAAGACTATTTTCAAGTAGAATTCCTTACGTTAAACTGTGTTTACTAAAAAAAAAAAAGGGCAGCAATTAATAGTCAATACTAGACCTTTTACATCATAAAAGCATTTGTGTTGACTGTGTCTTTAGGACGTTGCCCTAGTCTTGTCCAGCGTTGATCAGGCACTGTCTTATTTTTTATTTTTTGTAAACTCACTGAATGTCTATGTGATGACAGCAGCCACTCCCACTTCACATTTGACAAGCAGTGGAGGATAAGTGACATGGACCGATGACACTCAGACTTACTGACATGCCGGTGACACTAATGTACTACCACTCGGCGCCCCCCTGACATTATCCGGTCTCTGTGTCGTCTTTCTTGATCTGTGTCTCTCTAGCGCACGTACAGTTCACCCCAGAGGACAATCACATCGCTGAAGAGGAAATGTGCACACGCACTGGGACTGAAATATATTAAAAAAAATTGTCTGTAGTCAGTCGTTGTGACTATTCAAGAAGTCACCCGTATGTGTGCCTATGTAGGCATGTACATTCAGTGCTGATTTATCTGGGTTGTGGTGGCAAGATAGTATTCACCACAGCCCTATTATAGAGTTTGAAGATATTCAAAGACACATGGGATGTGTAGAGAAGTCCCTCCATGTTCTGAGTCAGCCTAGTGTCTAACAGGAAGAGGCTTTCCAGAGACATCTGAATAAACTACTTAAACCACATCAATATGGTTCTTTTGATGCAAGTAAGCAGCGGTTCTTCACCAACCTCTACCAGGTTGCTGCAGATGGTAGAAGCTTACCTTGTCAAATATGTTGGAAGGGGTTTATCTGAACCCAAACCACGTCCTCAACATCAACTCAAAACAAAAGTCATCCAAAAACTGAATAATATGTCAACTATGTGAGCAAAGTAATGAAACACATCGTTGGCAATCATGCTATTCTGTCCTTTAAGTGTGAGGATGCATTATAGGAAAGAGGAGTAACCTCATCTGAAATAGGGAAACAAGCTCCCCCTACACCACAGAGCCCTGCATGCATGGTGGAATTTGGTCGGGATAAATGTGGGTCACCACTATGTTGAATTACAATACACAAGAGTCCACCGGTTTATTAAAGAACTATTACTAAAATTTGTCTATAAACTATTCTGGCAGGTAAAAAATTCTTCTTGGCAGGCAGTTCTTTTATAACTTGTTCATTGCCAGTAATATATAACACCACTCTGACTGACACGGCATCCAAAATTATGAGTTTGGATTACACTGTTGCCTTCTCAGGCTGTATGGTGAGGCTACAATACTTCCAACCTTCATAAATCACGTCCTAAATGCAGCTTTGTGTTTCTGCACAACAAGGAAATTAATACAGCAGGTACCCCTAGGAAGTAGGACTGAATGTGAGAGGATCTGGGTTGTGTAGGAGGTGCCGGGTTGACTGCGGTGCTGCGGGGGAGAAAACACGGTCGCCATTCCAACCTCACAACGATTGCACCTACTTCCTACTGTGAACTTCTGCTAGCTGCTGTTTCACAACAATGTGTTGTGTTGTAAAAATAGTTTTCTTTCTCTCACACGCTCATATGGATGTAAAACGAAGCACGTTTGAATTCATAATGTACTATCTGCTGCAGAGTACATGGTAAATCATATAGGGAGTAGAATGTAACAACCTACATATAAAACATTTCTTGTACCAATTAACCCGTTTACTTATATTTCTAACGCAATTGGACTTTTAAATAGATTTTGCAATCCAATTATATTCAATTTACACAGAGGTGTCAAACTGAAACTCAACAAACATTGACGAGACATTGATTTTGTCTGAGAAGGGCGTCTGTTTTCTAAAAGCTATCGCGTTGGTCTCATTGCAAATGCAGCTCATTATAAGTGAGGCCTTTGTAACTGTGTCAGTGTGTCAGTGTGACAGCGGCAGCAACAATAAAGCTATGGCAAGGCCCGCCACTGTGGACTTAAACACTCATCATACGCGCCAGATTGCAATGTGAAAAAAGAACAGCTTGAGCTTAATTAGATATGAAAAAATTATTTCTTTATTTATGCTTATCTTGTTTTTTGGCTAATGTACTCTTGCTAATAATACCAGATATGACTGGATCCTCTTGTTGCTGAGTCTTCTTTGGATTTCAGCCCTTAGGAGTGGCTGTTAGATGCATTCATGGAGCTTCTTATCGCTTTCCTCCCCAGAGTCTGGCCATGCGAGCTGCGGAGCAGGGAGGTGTGCTTGTATTTCACCCTTCCCATCAAATGGCTGTCAGGCTGGGCTTATCATGGGAGCTGCAGGGGGTGCCCGCTGACCTGTGGAGTGACACCCGGCATGGATGCCTCACCCAGGGGGCTTTGTGTCACCCTGACACCCCCGGCGCCACCCCTCCTACGCCCCCACAACCGAATACACAAGTCTGTTCGTCTGACCTCTGCCAGCGACAGTCATTCTCTACAACAGTGGCGGGTGAGTATCTGCAGGCATGCACACACCTGCCACAGACAATCCACACCTTCAGTCGGAGGAGTCACGCAAAGGTTGAAGTATAAACGCAGAAGAAATGACAGAATAGATGAGCAGGAGAGTAAAAGGCAGACAAAAATTGAAAGAGGACTGTCAGTGAAGGAAGAATTCAAGGCTTTGTCACATCCAGATGACGCAGGCAGCCCCAGCCCTGACACCATCCGATTTTTTAAAATGTCACCAGAGATGTTGGAACTGATACTTTCAGATGGGAAGGGGGGGCAGAAGGAATAATATGATTTAGATAAGAGGAAGCATGTGTATACTGTCAGGCCCCAGTAGCAAAAACAGGACCTGGATTTGTCACCTTCCAACAGCATCACTGAAAACACCTAAAAATGATTCAAGCTGAAGTTAATGTATTTACCCCTAGCCCACAACTAAAATGGGGCTGTCAAAATAATAAGACCACGAGTCATTAAAATACAACACATCAATACTACAAACCACAGCCTCCAAAATGAAAACACAGTTGAATCAGCTCTCTCAGTTATTTGAAACAAATGCTGAATACCTTAGCCTTCGTGTAGCTTTACTAAAAATGACTGCGGATTACATTAGAATGCGTTCGTTTTCACTAGTGTACCTAATGAACCGTCCAGTGATTGTGAATGCAGAGCTGTGAGCAGAGCATCCTGGCGTTGGTGCGACTGGCTGGCACAAGTGCATCGTAGTGATTCAATGCCAGCGGTGATGATTCAAACACATCAGAGCCTTGGAACTGATAGCAGCCTCTGTGTACTTTGTAAAGGCTCCATGCCCGGTGTTAATTAATTTCCAGAGTTGCAACAAAAATCATCACTCCACTCCTACCTGTGCTATGACACTGGAAACCAAACCCCCTCTACTACTACACTGATTGTAAACTCTAAATTCTGCACAAAAATGCCATGATAGATGTTACTATAGCTGAAATCCACCCCAGCACAGAATCTACCCTAATTGGGAAGACAGGGCTTAGAAGCAGTCTCGTGAACGGCCGTAAATTAATGAGGGCCCTTCTGTCTGCTTAAACGCAGATAATCAGCTAAGAGGCGCCCTGGATGCAGATGCACAGCCTCCTGTGTGTATCGCGCAGCTCTTTGTTTTCACCAATGTTTGTAGAGAAAAGCACAAGCTGTCAGGTCTGTCCGCACTCTACACATAATACGCAGTCGCACACGCAGAAGTTGAGAGCATAATTTAGCAGTCCAGAGTCTTCCACAAAAGCCACACACACACGCACAAATTAGCATACAACGCACACACGCATGCATATACTTGCAGCAATCAGGCGCGAATGCAAACCAGTTCAGACAGAGACGCAAATAAGTTGAAGCATACACACATTTCTAAGCACACACGCATTTGGCTATTTCCATAAACAGACGAAAGTGCAATACACCAGAGTTGTGTGTGAAGACAGAGAGAGAGAGAGAGAGAGAGAGAGAGAGAGAGAGAGAGAGAGAGAGAGAGAGAGAAAATAAGCTTCTTTGAAATGCATAATGTCATGTTCTCAAGTCATGGGTAATAATAACAGGGGCAGAAAATTATGCCTCCTTTGTCCTTTGCTTACTGCCAGGGATATGGTAACAAACAAAAAGACGAGGACAGAGAATATTTTATTTCCCCCAAGCCTTAGTAACACACAGTTTCCCTGCTCTTTACACACACACACACACACACACACACACACACACACAAATCACAACAACACAAACAACAACTGAGTCATCTTACACCGGGTTCAATTCATTAAATAGATGCTCTGGTTCTCTGGGGATTGGCACTGAGATACTCTGGCATGTAGTTCATTTTCTCGTCCAGTCTGACTGAAGTTGACGGCCTTTGATCTTGATGAGAATGTGAGAGTAAAACAAGCGCTAATACAAGGCTAAGTATTACTCACAGATGACGCCACGCTGATGTCATCCCCCTCTGCCAAACTGAGACTTAACCAGTAAGTAAGAAAGGCAGTGAGATTACCTTTATCCCAGTGAATTAATGAGGCGATGGGAGTAACGACGAAAGGAAGGTGAATGAGTTTAATGACCTCCAGGATTTTGTTTGCTCCTATAATTGCTTTTTTGTTGTTTCTGTGCACGTACATCAGATGATAGCCTCGTATTACAGCCCTCGTCTGAATACCTTGAAACAGCGAACAGCCAATACAAGTGCTTCCACGTCCGAGACCCAGATGCGAGATCCAGGGGAAATTTGTTCTCCGATAAACAGCTTCAGGTCCCTGAGGAAAATGGTGTGTCATGGTTTGTTTGTGCGACTTTTCCTTGGCAGTAGCTGTGAGTGAGATGAAAGGAATGTTTACAGACGGAAGCACATACAAGAGATAAAACTAATTTTGAAGAGCCATGTTCGTGTCGGGTTGGAGAGCCGCAAGGAGACGAGGGAGTCCAGAGGCTTGATATGTGGTTGAAAAGGTCAGCTGGGTTCTTATTGAGATAAGAAACAGATGAAAAGGAAAAGGTCAATTCATCAGCTCCCTCTTAAATCCACCACACTCCTCCGTGGTTAGATATAGTGGACTGGCTGATAAAACCCATTGACTTCTTGTCTTGTTGCAAATGTAGCATCATCTGTATCTGAGTAGCACTGCGCACGTCTCTGGGCCAGAATGTGTGATCTGGATTTTAATTATCTTTTAAATATCCCTTTAGCATTGCATTTAACACCAAGAAATTGGAGATATTGAATCTAATGTACTGAATGTGTGATCCACACAAAATTAGACTATGAAATCTTGAGCTCTGAAAGGCAGTGGTTACGCAACACTCTTTGCAGCATCTTCAACCTGATAAGTAGGGGAATAGCATTAGATGCTGAGAGGGGAGATATAGGCTGAGGAGTTAAAGAAGTCTCCTTTGTAAACAGTCGTAGTGGTAATAGATCATCTCTGTGTTTTTATCTCAATTTCAGCCCTTTAGAAACCCCCAGACAGACAGCAGCAAAGCTTGCAGACGTCCCTTTGTGTTGTAATCAAACACGGTTGGCTGACAGATCAGGCATCTGGTTAGAAGCGGCAGAATGAAGCACGAAATAAAGCAGTGGAACGGATGATGGGGATGCAGCTGACTCAGAAACACGGTTCTTTGTATTACGAAGGCATGAGAAGGATTTGTGCGTATTCATCCGTCCACTTGTCTGCCTGCAACGAGCACCTGAGGGCCGCTTCAAAAATATGGACCTTTGCATTGTTTGGGAATTGTAAAAGCGCCTCCAAAAGCCCAGATTATATTTCAGCCTAATATATCCAGGGTGGACACAAGATCAATCAAGCAGCACATTTTTCACTCCTCCCCCTTTCTTCACTCCTATCAATTTTAATGGTTGAGGAACATCTTTCAAAAAAAAAAAAAAAAAAACATAATGGGACAAGAAGATGGATGAGAGCATTTGTAGCTAACTGTCTGGAGATGGTGCTGAGGATGTAATGGAGGGGTTAGAGCAAGGTTCAACAGCCTTAATGTACCATCACAGCCATCACAGGGATGTTATACAGTCATACTCATAAAGCAAGGAGGTGGGAACGCCGTTGGTCCTAGAGGGATCTCTCTATAATGTAAATTTCTATTTCACTGGACAGTAGACCTGCAAACTTTTTTTTTTCACTTAATCAGGTGGAAATTTTCTCAATTAGTCAGAGCTTAGGCAAACCTAGATTTCGCGTTTGTTTGTGTCTATTATGAACTAATCTCTAACTAGCTGATGTCTCTTATTAGGGCTGTGGAGTCTCGCTCAACTGGTCGATCAATATGCTGTCGTCTGGCCAAATCTCACTGGTGTCACCTGATGCAAGGAGGAAAGTGCTACATCAATAGAAATTCATTATTTTATTATTCTTTAATGTGGGAGGGGGTACTCATGAAAAAGACTAGCTCAAACAATTTCTTCACTAGCTAACCTTTATTAAATGTTTACTTGGAGTTGACTCCAAAGTAATTGACACCATTTCTGAGAGGCATCTTCAGCTTGCCTCAACAACCAGCATTGCATATCATCTGAAAATGGTGAGCTGTGTTACGACACTCCATCAGCTTTTGTATTTAACTGCTAAGGCTTTGAATTTGAAGTACTTATTCCAGTTCAACCTACAGGATGTGACTGATGATTGAATATGTTGAAATTGCTAGTTCTAGCAACTCTACGCCTTATATTTCTATGCTTTATACTACTACTGCTACTACTACTACTATTGGAGCATTTATGAAGAAAACAGAACTGGGCCCGGAGTTCTTCCCTGAGGAACACCACCGTCTGTGTCACAACAGATATGTAATCTATTTTAACAGAGCTCAACACAATTTACACAACAATTTCTTGAGAATATGGAGGTTCTCCAAGTATAAGTGAACTAATATGCAAAAGAAACCTTGATTAACTCACTCTCACACTTTGCTGCTCTAAACAATACATGCAAAGTAGTTCTCTGGCTTAAAAAGACAACGCAAATGTAAACTCCGGTGAAGGTTTCTGTGCGGTGTACGATGTTACAGGCAGCCTTGTGCTGCTTGCAGCCTTTTACTCAGAAAGTCTGTCCGTAGTGATAGCTCTTCAACCTTTTATTGAATGCATATCCATTACACACATGGCCAGTGGTGTTGCAGAAGCAGCAGCAAGTCAGCTGTGTCCTCTTTAGGCCGTCTCCGGTCCACAGGTTTCACATCTGGTGCTAGTACACAAAACAAAATATCCACCCCATTGCAGGACCTGCTGCCTCCTCCTGGGAATTGCCTTTCACCCCAGGAACAAATGAATTCCAGATCTGGTTTATTTCACGTCTGTCCGTCCCATTCTGTCAACCATGTGACGCTGCTCAACATGACATCGCTAAACTCTGAGATTCCATTACATTACGGTCGGCCTCCCGAGCTCTGTCACACTCTAAAATTCATGAACACTGCTGTCTGGTTTTATAGCTGAATATTCACTAAGACAGTGTTTTTGTTTCCTAGAGAGAAATATGTGTGTGTGTGTGGGTGCCTCATTCTCATTCATATGCATCAGCAAGTTATCAGGGACTGCTGTGCCTCATTGAGCTGAGAAGCTGCTTTCCATTTATTTCTCAAATGCAGCAGAGAGTGATTCTTCTCTTTCCTAATACAACTTTTAAAACTGGCTATGCAGCTTTCAAAAGTTCCAATAACAAAAAAGAAAGCCAGGCTTAATGGAAAATTACTAAACACGGTAATAAAATATAGAGGGTCCTAGCTCGATGCCACAAAGGGAGAAATTCATTACCCAGCAAAATTAAGAGCAGCTGGCTGCTACTGTAGCCTACTGGTAAATTAATTGTTAAGTTTTGACACCCACTGCAGTCTCTCTGGGACCTTTGTTTTGATTACAACCCAACTGCAAAAATAGGCTTTCATCAAAAGACAATGCAGACAATTAATGCATCAGACTCTGCAAAAATCTCTGAGCCACGCTGCATTGCTCCTCGCATCAACATCTGCCATCCTGCTAATTAGGCCCAAAAAAGCCACACATCACTGGGTTTTAGTGGTGCACAGACAAAGTGTGACACTCATGAGGGGGGACTCATGGATACAATGGGAATTACAATGCCCTGCCTGATCACAGAGCGAATAAACTACAGTATGTTACTGTCTGCAAAAGTGGCCTGAGCCGTGGAATACAACAACGCTCGCTGTAGCGTAAGAGCTTCTGAACCTGGGTTAATAGGTTCAACAAGGTTTCATCTTTGCTGACCAAAGAAGAAAACTTTACACGTATCCATGACACTCACTGGAAGCTTAACTGGAGCAGTGTCCAGCAGAGAGCAGCTGGAGCAAAGACTGAGAGAAATTCAATCAAAAACAAGAGGTCAGAGAACTTGAAGAGAGAGAAAGAATAATAGAAAATAACACAAAGAAAGGAAAAGATGGACAAATACTAATCAGTGGAAGGCATAAATATAAAGTGAGTTCAGAAAGTGAGAAAATAAGGTTACGAGATTCCTTTGTCCTCTTGTCCAGACAAGAAATCTGATTCAATAAATAAAAAATGTCAGCTCAGTGAGATGGCTTTGCTTGCCAGCTGAGAAAGGTGAACACATTTCCATGCAGAGCACCTGCAGCCGTGAGAATGGAGGGGAAAAAAATGGGGGAATGGAGAGGGTGAGGGAGCCAGCTAGTCATAAATCTCCCACAGCTTGTGGGGTCGGGCAGACGGAGAGAGTGTCAAAATTGTTGCTGAGTGTGAAGGGAAAGGGGAGGAAGGTGGCTACCCAACCCTTGTGACTGACTCCTGCTCTTCAAATCAACCTTCCACAAGGCTGGTCAGTCACGCTGTGACACCAGCAAGCCGCTTCTACCTCATTTGCATACACATTCACCAACCATGCATAATCACAGAATAGTAGCAAGTGTGTGTGTGTGTGTGTGTGTGTGTGTGTCCCCTGAACAACAGAACAAAAAGACAGAACAAACAACTGAGCAAGGAAGGAGATAGATACAAAAAATAAAGCATGAAGAGAGTGGGAAAGCTTAGCAAACCAGACAGACGATATGTAAGAAAGAGAATTATGTTGCCTGCAGTTGGTGTGAGCAATGAGCGCAGCTTCCTGCTGTCACAACACACTTTACCTGACCACAAAGACATAGTGACATATTGTATAGCTGCAGGGAGAGCTGTGCTATCCAAGGAGACTCTTCTCCCTGTCAGTCTTCTTGCTCTTTTCTACCCATTGTGTTGTTTTTAGATATCTGCTATGCTGTTGTTGAGAACGTACAGCTTGTTTTGTTGTCCCTGAGGACGCGTGCGTGCATGTGCATGGATGTGTGCACTCTGTGTGAAGAAGTGGTTGGTGAAAGAGCCCCTCTTCTTTCACTTCTCTTCATTCCTTCCCCTGTGTTAATGATGCTTCACCTGTTCCTGCTCCTTTCCTTAATTTCCCTCCTTACCCCGCTTCTTTCCTTAATGGCTCGCTCTCTGTTCCCATTTCGGTCTTTACTCCCCGTGTTCTATATCCTTCCCGCCTTCCCACCCACAGCGGGGATCTGAAAGTCGGTGCTGATGTTGCAGCTCGTGCCTGAACCAGCTCAGTATATCAGTGGGTGGACAGACACGCCAGAGAGCTCCTGTCAACGGCGACTGTGCCCTGGAGACTGGCCCACTTGGCGGATACTGATCCCTCCTGCTAAACCACAAGGAAAGGAGTCAACACTCTTTCTTAACAACTGGTGCAGAGAGAGGAGCGAAAGCCAAGATAAGCACCAAGACAGCACTATTTTTATGGTCCTTATGTGGAGAAGCAGGCGCTGCAGAGGCTGCCTACTCATCCTTCAGGGTCCGCTGACACTTCTGTCTGTTTGCTAATATTAAACAGACCATTAGTGAATGCAAACTCCTTGGCTGCTGATCTAGAAGCTTGTAGCACATGTCCAGAGTTGCACCTTTTTTTTTTTTCTTTCATCATTAAAGCAGTTGAAAATCACCGTTGACAGTGTCCATCAGTAGAGTCTGGCAGTATCTGAAGTTGCCCATGAGCTGAAAGCTACAGGCAGCAGTGGTTAACCCAAGATAGTTTACCTCCCCTGCTTCTTCTCATCCTATCGCTATCACAAGGGTAAAGAGAGACATTTCACGTCTAATTAATGCACAGGATGGTTGTATAAAACGACTAATGAGGCTGTGATCACAGTGGCGTGAAGGCAGGCACTATTTGAGGGGAGGGGATGAGCACTACTCCACTTCCAGGAGACACGGAGCTTCACAGTTATTAGCCTGTCATAGGCGGAGGGCTAATGGGAATACTGGATGTGGTTAGGTGAAGTCTTGTTTATCTGCTTGGCTCCCCCAACAGTCTATGAGGTAGTGCCCTCTGCCTATTTGACTGTCATCTGAATAAATAATTCATTAACTGAATGAAATGCTGGATGTGAAGCACGGATGTCACTTCATAAAGCATCGATAATGGAAGTGGTAGAAATGGTGCAGTCAAATAATGTGCAATTGCCATGAATGTGCTGCATTTTGTGCCGAGATCAAGACCATCATCAAGTGCTTTCTAAGAAATGTAAAAAGAGACCGGCTGCCAGACAGGAGAGTTGACACCAGAACACCAAAAGGAAACTTTTCATGAAAGACAAAACAGGGACAAAACACATTCTCCATCGTCCAAGAAAGAAACTGGCACAAACAGACCCCGTCATGGCACACAGGTGCCCCTGTTCTATATAAAAACTTGCTCCCTCAGCACAGCTCCTCTACCAGGACGAATGGGCTGCACACTAGCTGCACTCTAAGCGACTGCTCATTACTCAAAACACATCTGCTGGTGAGTAAGAAAAGAAACCCCGCTCTCCATTACACTGCCTCACTTTCATTTTATTTATTAATCCCTCATTCATATCTTTTGGACCATCCACCTAAAATACCAAGAGTAAACAAGCAGACCGCTCTCTTCACAGCATGCATAATGAATCATATAGAACAGCAACACACAGTCGATGCCAGCCGTGCCTGTGCTCACCTGTGCAATCTCATACAGCAGCTTGTAGTGTTCCTCTCGCTTCTGTAAAGTGCACAGATTGCAGCCCATTATAGTCGTCGTGGAAACGCCAGGCGTCCAATTCTCCCCGAGCAGCGGTGGTACGGACACAGGGGGTCACCCTCCACACCGGAGCGCTGGTTCTCATCAGTCACTCCTTAGCAAGCATCTCTTCCAGGCATCCCATTCACACATTCAGACAGTCATGAACAACCCCAGCTTAGAGGAACAGAAAGCTCCAGCTGAGCCTGGGAGGAGAAGGTTCAGATGTGAGCAGAGTGGCAGCAGCCTCAGCAGTGGTACAAGTAGCAGCAGACGTTCCAGCATCAGCCGGGGTGTCTCCTCTCTCCCGCTCCCTCTACTTCAGACTCTCACACGCGCACGCACCAGAGTTGTGACTCTCGTTCACTGAGACACTCCCCCCTTTTTCCTCCTCGGTCTCGGGCGCACATGACTACGCCGACACACCAACTCATGAATAATGAGGGAGTGCACTGGGATATTCATGAGAGAGGTGGGAAAAGAGGAGGGGACTAAGGAAGAGGGAGGAGTACGCAGGAGCAAGAGTGCTGGCTCATTAGAACCGAGGCACAGTTACACAATAAACTCCTTTGTGTGAGCAGCTCCTGAGAGAAGCTTGGGCAGGGCTGGCTGCGCCGAGGCGGCACACTACTGATAGTAGAGGAAGGTTTCTAAGGCTGGTGTTTATCATGTGGAAGTTTAAGTGTTTCACAAGGAGGATATATTGTTGTTACAATAGCTGTAATAGGTTCAATCCCAAAATAGATTAGGAATTAGTTAGGAATTAATGTTGAATCTGAGTGGAAACATAATAAAAATAATTACGACAGTGACTGGATTTTCTCCTATTTCATTGTTTTGTTGGTTTATGTGTAGATGTGCAGTGTGTTTATGTTTTATGATAACTTAAAGAATATTTTTGGATTTGATCGGGGATCAGTTAATTGGTCTTTTTTTTCTCTATTTTCTTTATTTTTAAGCTACGTACTCGTCATAGTGAACCATGAATCAATAAAGAAAATAATTGGCCGCAATAACTGCAGCCCCACTTATAATGATGAGAAGTAGAGACACAGCATTATTGTCCTTCTACAGCATCACAATTCAAAATATTTCAGCGGTACACACACAATTAGTCCACTTTGCCAGTGGCATACTGGACTTTCTTTAAAGTGAAATATTAGTTGACACAGGCCGCTGGGGATGAGAAGAGAAAAACAATTTATCTCATATTTATAACTCAGGCACTACAGGTGTCGCCTATAATGGGGGCCCTCGCAACAAACTGGCAATCAGCAAAGCCAGCGACTTCAGAGACGATATATAAACCACTGCCTTCCCTCAAACTGCGATAATTGCGAGACAATAGACCCTGGTTATTGTCTCAGCTATGGAACCGCTTTCACGAGCAGGAAGCTACACTAACGAGCAATAACTGTTAACAAATTGGCCCCCCAGCCAACAGCAGAGCCCGCCGCTCAGAGTACAGCTATAGATGAGCGCTCATCAGCTGGCTACTGGGCATCCCACCCCCAGGGACTCCGTAATCCGATTTTCTGGGCTTTAATTTTGCTCCACTGCCTGGAGGAAAGCCAAACAGAGAGCTACATCGCCATTATGATTAATGCCATCCACCGTCCTTCCTCTTCGTCTCTACCATCCAAACTGTCCTCCCTACCAGGAGCCGCTCGGCCCGAAGAAGCCACAAGGAGCGTTTTTTTTTTTGCAGTTGCCAGGCAATATCAAATCCATGAAGTGCTGTTCACTAAAGTGTCAATTTGACATCAAAGAGTCTTGTTGGGAGACTGGGGAGCAGGGATATAACACTGCATTTGATGAACAGAGCTGCTATGTTTGCTTGCGGTACAGTGGACAGAGAAGGAAATGTGAGTCAGAGGCTGTCTTCGGAAATTATATATCAAGGACCAGAGCCATGAAGTGCTTGTGAACAAGAGGCACAGCCTGTCTAGTTGTCTAGCAGAGAGAGAAAATATAAAAAACCATCAAGGGTCAAACACAATGTCCTCCCTGCATAGAAATACAGAGCGTACACTGAGAATCTGCTGACAGTATTCAATATTGGTACAAGTGAAGAAGCGTTTCCAGGCTCCAGGTCTGGATGACCATCACTCTGCGGCGGTGGGCGCACTCAGTGACTCCTAAGGGTTAAGATGCTCATCGGTCACCCAAATCGTCTCTCTCATCATCTGTGAAGCGAGACTGATACAGTAGCCTCTGCCTGCGGTCAAGGAGCACCCCCTCCACGGGACATGCAGATTGAAGGATGCTCTTTGAAGAGTGCATTAAGACTGATAAAAGCCCATCTGAGGTGCTTTATGGCCACGAGCTGTACAGCGTGACAGGGAGAATTTACCTGAGATTGCATTTGCGATGGCGTCGAGGGCAAGATCTGCACATTACAGTTACATTTAGCAAAACCATTTACTTTCTAACAAGATGAAGCTCTATGGGATGTATAATTTGTCTTCTTGTGTGTGTCTCTTAAAGACTGTAGAACTTCTGATTAATGATAATGTTATGAAAAATGATACTGTCTTAACATTTATATGGAAAATGAAAGTAGTTCTTGTGTGTATTGCCTGTATTTCATATTGATAAACAGTGATTCTGTCTCCTCCTTGTGTCCTTTCGACTTCCCGACCGTCCTTTCCTCCTGTCCGGCCGTCGTTTATCACCGGGCCTGCCCTTTGCCTGCTTGGGCAGAAAGAGGTGCTCAGTCGCGTTCATTCTCCCAGTTAATGGGCCTCCCATCACAGGCAGCGGAGAAGCCATTTGTCCTCACTGTGATGGGTGTATTTGGAGGTTTCTTTAACTGCGTTTCTCACAAACTGATATTTGAGCTCACCATAAACCTGGAGGAATAACCTTCAGTCAAGTGTGTAATGCACGTATATGGTCCAGCTGTAAACCCCTGTGCCTTCAGACATGCCTGCCTAATGCTCACAAGGGCTCCTTCTCTGTCCACATGTGGGCAAGCATACACCCTAGCGCAGAATATGAAATCGTAATCAGTACCTACGAAGTGTATTTGTATTGATTTCTTGCATGGGGATAAATACTGAGGACCATTACTCAGAGCACAGAAGTTGGACCAGTTCAATATTCCACTGCAACTGCTTCAGCAAGCTGACATGCATCACATCTAAATGACTTTTAAAGTATGTCCACCATTCAGCCTATTTTTATTTTACATTTAGGCAGCGAGTTTCAGGACAGTTGTGGCTGCCAATCATTTTTTTTTTTTAGTGAGGAAAGTTATTGGCAGCAGCTTGAAGAAGACCCCTGTGCCAGAAGATGATATTTAACATATCAAGTATTATTACACACTATTGCAAAGCCTCAGGTCTGACAAGAAAGTGGGGATCATCCCTAGCTAGAAGTGATATCTGTATTGCAGCACTTGAGTAAGCTTATGGTAACCTTGACAACAAACAAGAGAGCATTCTTAAAAGAGCTGGAGATTTAATAAGAAGGAGTTATTGCAGTGATTACTTGTCTATAGCAGTGTCTGTCAGGAATACCAAGTGTCCCCACAGTGTTTAATACATAAACAGGTTTATTAGGGAGGCTCTGACACGCCGGGTGGGTGGAAATCTCTTTGGTGCGAGCACTGGAGATTGAAATCCCGTTCACGTGAAGGGAGAGCTGAGGGGATCCGCGAGCGGTTTGTGATTCGACGCGCGGCTCAGATGCGATCGCCCACAGCCGCTGTAAAGCAGCCGGTCCTCCTGGGTATCCATGTGACCTGATTTGGGAGTAATTAAATGAGAGCCTTTTATGAATGAATCATCGTCGCAGCCTGCTCCTCCCGTGACAGCTTTGACAGGAGCTGTTCCAAGCGTGCGCACACGCGTAAATGCTCAGGTGGGTGCTTCAAAGCCGGCTCAGGCTGACCACGGGAAGCCGACCAAAACATCTTTCTCAATGACAATAAATTATTAAAAAGGCTTGAATCTTTAATTCATGTGGGAACATGACCATGGCTAAAAATAGTACACTGAAGGCTACCTTGCACGATAACACATGCAGTGTTGGTGCTCAAGCAATCAGCATAATGACTATCTAGTCCATATGCTGGAAAGCAATTTAAAGTCATATTTCTGCCCACACAATGTGTCTATAGCCCTATTTACACAGATTAACTATGAATTACTGTTAACTGATTATGTGACTAGCATGTTTAGCTAATAATATGGCTATAATGCACTAATAATGTATGATGAGACATTACTTATGAGCAAAGCGCAACCGCTTCTCACTGTTTATCACCAGGTGACATTTGGAGGTAATCGTTGACAGAAATGAACAAACAGTGAAGAAAGAGTCCGCAATAGCATTTTGCTTGACACCTCTGAGGTGTTTTCCTTTCCCTTCTATACAAAGCAGCACACGCAATGCTGTAACCCAGCGCACAACACAGATGTCCTACATGAAATCCAGTTAACCTTGGTGCCCCCTGTCTGCATGAAGATCAAACGAGGTGCAAATCAGACAGGAATCTCCCGCAGCTTTTTTTCCCATTTGACTTTGAAACTTCTGAAGGTGGCAGCATGCGCCAAGCCTCTTTCAGGTTGGCACAAATTAAATTAAAAAGAGTAAGTAGTGAACTTGAAATTGTAGGGAGTGAGATGCAGGTTGACTTTAAAGAAGAAAAAAAAAACCCACATCAAAACCAAGGAATAACTGTTTAAATCAACAGGATCCTAAATGTCCATGTAATGTAATGTAAATGCTCATGCCTGTAGACACCCATATTAAATTTACAGCAGAAGAATCAAAGCATGTACGCAGTGCAGTATAAAAATGGATTTAATAATCCATACATTTCCCCATCAATGTCAACTGCACTGGGTTGAAATTAGTCATATGTCTGGCTAGGTGTCACCCATCAGCTTTATCTCCACTCATGTTCCACCTCTTTGCCCTTTTTTAGATTGGCTGAGCGATAAGGGAAGCCAAGCTCAGTGAGGTGGCCACTGCAGTGGTCTTTAAAACTGCTTTTCAAATAACCTAAGGGTGACATCACTGAGAGTTCAGGTCTAGAGTCACAAATGTGAGATTCCTTAAGGCATATACAGTACATAGGTTAAAGAAATCACATATATGAAGCTTGATCAAATGTTGTACTAATAAGACCAATCCCTGATTAGAATAACCTTTACATCAGCCTTTAGCTTTAACCAGCCTCTACTCCAACCTCTTCAGCAGTCCCATTTCGTCAACATGTCGGAAACACTTCATGTGTGAACCATGTGTGGCTCGTATGAGCTGAGAACGTAACATCAGTTTAACACATGTAAGAGCGGTGACCTTTTCAGGGAGGAAACAATCAGTTTGACACATAAAGCTGGATGAGAGGAAGGGAACTAGAGGTGAGCCGTGAGTGAAAGACAAGACGCCACTGCTGGATGCTCCTGTCTGTTTTTATATCCATTCAACCCGAGGCGGCAGAGTGAGTGTTGGCCTCACTGACTGCTGCCATGAAAATATTCACATGGCGCTGTGACCCCGACACCGGCCGCATGGCAGCACACCCTCAGGACATCATGCTCAACCGCTCCGCCAGCCTCCCTGTGGTTCTGGAGGGACCAGGGTGAAAATGTTTGCTTCCTCTGTTTAAGCCTTGATGGCTGTTAAAGTTCCCCCCTCCGCCCTGCGATGAATAGTAATGCATCCGAATGCATTAAGCACTCAAGCATAAATAAGGCTCAGACGTGAAGTGTGTGTGCTGTGCATCTGTTGATCCAGCAGAGACAAGAGGTCTGCCTCCTCTTGTGGCCTGAGATGAATAATGATATTTGTGGTGAGATACAATACCTGCATGCGCTGGGGTCACACTCTTTTTATTAAGTCATCTGACATACAGTAACAAGACCAGAGAGATTCCCAGGCGCACAGCAGAACCCTCCACTAGTCTGCTATAAAAAACTTAACATAAAATCAAATCAAAAATAAAGCATTTAAAACAAATATTATGGCCAAGGACAGACAGTAATACATGCAAAGTTCATAGGTGTTTCAAGGTTTCAGAATAGAGATTCAAAAGGTAATTTTGGCTTTTAGAGTTCAAAGAGGACGGGAGCATAGCAGAGAGAGTCAAGTGTTGTTCTTAGCTTTGAAAAAGGCTTATAATGATGACGATGACCTGTATGATACAAATTTGCGATAAACTCAACTCAAGGCCGAGGAATATTTTTAAAAAGCATAATAAAGGACAAATGCGGAGGGTTAATACGTTTGTGTACTGTCACGGAAAACTTCAAGGTGGCAATTCGCATTGACAACAAGTAGCAAACATGTACAACAGGCACCTCATTGATTTCAGACTGTGAGCACTGCTGGCTGAGTACTCGTCAATACCCAGTCAATATACCTTTGATTGTGGATGAGAGTTTTGCTCTCCTGAAGAGAGAATGGCGATCTATAGAGGCAATCAGCTCGGAGGGCAAACAGGTTAGACTCCATACCAACCTATTCAAGCCTTGTGCTGATTCTAGCACAAACAGCCAAATCCGTAACCTCTTACTGTGCCCTATCCAGTGCCTTTTGAGGCTGTGTCACCAACAGGTCGACCTATTTTAGTGACACAATGGCAGCGTCCTGATGTTTGTTCCCAGTGTCATGTTGAGACAAAGTCACACACGTAATAGCCGTGTGACCGATTTGCATTCTCAATTACCGGTAATATCAGATAGAAATAGGGTACGACGTGTGCCTCATGCTGCAGTTTAGCTCTTCTAATCATTATATTAACAATAGGTTAAAAACATCATTTGTTATGCGAAAGGGTCACCCATAGTGACCAACCAAAATAATATAATCACAAAAATCAGCTCCACTAAGCTGTTATCTTCCTGTAGTTTTGAGGGTTTTGCAGCCTCCATGAGAAATTGTGTTAGACTGTCAAATAAATCTATAACTTAACTTTCATTTAATTAATAATGAGACAGTTAGTGGGGGCCTTTGGGTCTTATGGGTTGAGGGGAGGGGCCTCTGTGGATCATCCTACAGATACTTGATCAGTTTGGAATTACAAATCAGGAAATTTATGTGATGTTTGATAAAAGTTGTATGTTGACAGAAAAGATTTAATAGGGAGGAAATTGAAGCTTGATTTTAATTTCAGGGTTGTGCGTCTGGACTAAAAAGGCAGGACGGATATTTAGTACAAATACTATTGACAGGTAGTAAAAGAGCAATAACCAGGAAATGGTTGAATAAGGAGCCTCCAACAAGTATGAGATGAGTAGCAACTCAAGGGAATTTATTTCATGAATCAATTGAGCTTTTCTTTGAGACACAACACTAACAAACGTGATTAATACTGGAAGAAATGGAAATACAAAAACAATTTCTGTAACTAATGTTAACTTTGTTTGGAATAACTGGTTTTATTGTCTTCTTTAAGGTATCCATTATAATGGACTCCTTTAACACAGTATCAATTGTGATTTGTTTACAACTATGCCCCCCTGGCCTGTCTGTCCGTGTCACTGTTCTTTTGTTCAAAAACAATAAAAAATAAATAATAAGTAATAAGTAATTTCTTTTTGTCGTTTGTCAAGCTTCTGGCAGCAAGATCGACTCATAAAAGTTATACGTTGACAGAAAATATGTAATAGGCAGGAAATTGATGCCGACATCCTCCACTGTCATTTTATTTTCAATCTGTAATTTTAAAGCAATATTACAATTGGCAGTGGGGGTAATATGACCTTGGTATTAAGGTTTACCAACATCAACTGATTGTATTTTTCCAAATCGCTCCAAAGTAATGAGGCAAAAAGTAATAAGATTTAGACAAGCTTCTAAGCACATAACTTTGGCAGCAGCACAGTAATTTGTGTTTGTTCTACATCAATGTAGCAGCAGGCCTCCACCAGCACCCTTCATGTACTCTATAATTTGTGTTGTGATGGGCTTGTTCATTGTGCTCCTCCGAGCGCTTCAGCTGCCCTGGTGGGTGCACACGCCAGCACACCTTCATTTCCTATACGCTTTTTTCTTTTCTTTTCTTTTTTTTCTTCTTTTGGTGACTTCTATTTCTTGCCGTGCCAGGTGGGAGAAAGTCATCAGTGTGCCCGAGGATCAGCTTAAAACCTTCACCTAAACTACAATGCTCCAGAATCCGAATGGCTGCAGATCCGCTGGTAATAACAAACCTGCAGATGGATAACATCCTTGTTTTTCAGCACACAGATTAGTCTGGAATTATGATGATACCCAGGGGGCAGGAATCTTATTTTCTGTACTCCTGATAAGAAAACAAGAGCAGACCGCAACCAAACGGGAAGAGAGGGAGAGGGAGACGTGTGTGATTTAACATGCTGTGCTGCGTGCTGGTGTGCTGGCATTCCAGTTTAGGGGACTGGACCAGACAGTGTGTGTGTGTGTGTGTGTGACGGGTAATGTTTCAGTGTTGGCTACAACGAATGCGGCCACATGTCCTGTGCAATGCAATTCATAAAACCGTCTTTGATTGCATGTGTTGTGTTCTGAAAGCTCTTCATATCACGCCTGCATGCTATGTGCACTTCTTACCATAAGCAGGACACAAGCACATATCCCTTCTGTAAGCTGCTGATATTTGGCACATGCTAGCAAACTGCTGCTTATTATAAACATCCAGCTCTTATAGAGTGACATTACAACATTGATTCTGAGTTATGTTTATGATCGCCTGGTAAATCTAAGCTCACAGTGTGTTACATGCGTGTGTTAAGTGCATTGCTGCATTACTTGAGGTATGTGCTTTCTGACAAATGAAAACACAAATTTAAAGGGGAAATGAGTGTAACTAAAGACCATACAACTATCTATTTATGTGTAGATTTACACATCAAAGAGACTGATTTCTAACTGAGTATTCACAGCACCCCATACATTCATAGGGTGATCTAGGTTAGTTTGCTTTCCTTGTGATCTTTTATGTTCTCGGCTTGTTTTTTCAGGAATACGTATTAAAGGGTAGTCTACAATTGCAACTGAACCATAAAAGAAATGGAGCACAACTGAAACGGTGTGTTAGTTTGGATGGGACCAGACACAGGCTTTGGGTTGGGTCATCAAATTTGTGACAAAGAATCTAACAGCCAACACAAAGATTAGAAAAATACCACCTTCAAGCATCCACAAAATCTTTGAATTTCACCCATTCATTCAACAAAAAGGCCAAAGAAATGTTAGGATTTGCTGTATCGTCCTTTCATCGTAACTGCTGGCTCTGAAATTGCCACTGCATTGCATCGGTCATACTTAATCCATTAAATACAATCAATAGATAGAAACGATGACCCCGTCTTTGAAAAACAAATCCATTCTGATTTGCCTGCTAGAGATAATGTGGTTTATCTTAGAGGAGAATGGCAGCTTGATCAAAAGTGAGTACGATGTATTTTTTCGGAGAAAAACTGTTTCAAAACCGGCTGAAATGTTTTGATTGTTTCCCCCTCTGTTATCTCTGGCAGACCAAAGAGAAACCGTAAGAGGATTTGATCAAAGAATACGAAATGAGGTAAATATTTCACGCGGTTATGAGATTCACAATCAGAATATCAAATTGAGAGCTGACACGGTTACTTCTCAAATGTATACACTGCAAAAATCTCTACATCCGTCGGTGTCAGATGAAACTTTCTGCAGTGGCAGGCGCTGTGCTGAGTTTCTCTAAGTTCACACTTGATTCATGGCTGCTGTGGAGTAAAACATCCCTGTTGATGTGCTCTCCTGAATGCAGAACACTGACACAGGTAAATAAACAGATGTAACCTCTCACTGTCTGGTTCTCCTGCTCTCTACACCCCAGAGGAGAGAAATTGATTTGTATTAAAAATCAACACAAAATTATTGAATCTCAGTTGATTGTGGTGGGGTCCACATTAATTTCAACGGGATGGGTTTCCTGAACCTTGTCACGTCACCATGGTAACCCATGTTTGACAGAGCCTATGACAAAGCACTGTTCTGCAGAGATTCATCTTTAAAGCCTTTCTACTAGAGGCAGAGCAAGGTAACCCCCTTACCCCACACCAGTGCACACACAAACAGACACAGACTACAACATTTTAGAGAGAATTTGAATATCTGACTGAACTCTGGATGACAAAGTTGGACTTTCCGTCATTGGGACACTAAAGAAAAGTTTTAAAGTATTAAACATCAAATTTAAAATCCTTGGAGAAGATATATAGTTATACATTCGGTACGACCGCTGAAACACCAAAACATTTCACGGACACAGAAGTATTGATTGGGACGGACAAACCATGGTCAACAAGCAATAAAATCAGAGCTCTAAATCTACACTGCACACAAAAACTACGGCATTATCATATAGGGCTGTATTTCTTTGTAGCAGCCATCTAATGAGATTATACATCTTGGATGTAGTGTTTCATTGATTTGTCTGTTACGCTTGATGAACCTCGAATAGCCGCGGGGCATACTCACCACTCATGTACAACGACAAATCTGCTGTATCACAGGACCTAGCACCCTCATATTAATATGCCTTTGTCTGATGGCAAACCCTTGAGAAATCAGATACAGTCTATTGTAGATCAGATATCGCAATATCGAACCTACAAGGGTGACCCCATCGGTGTAGGCGTATAGCAACACACAGGGCAATAACTGGCTGTGTATCCCTGAGTGAATGTCTGTCTGAGGGGAGTTGGGAGGGCGAGAGTCATAAAAAACTCAAACATGCCCTCCGTTCGCCTGGCTCGTCATTGAACAGAGCCCATTCCAAGGTTTTAGGTCAACACAGGTCAACATCTCCCCTGTTTACTTTAGTGAAGAGAAGGTCGGGGTGTGCTCTCCTGCCAAGACACCGTTAATACACCGGAGATAAATTAGCAACCCCCTCTGGCAGCCTTCTGGGAATAGTTTCCGCCTCACAGCACAGAGCAGATTAAACCAAAGGGGAACAATATTCACAAATCAGGCAGTGGTTATGAGGAAAGAGGCAACACTATCTGTCAGACCCCCACGACTCAACAAGCTCACAGCACACTCTCTGGTCCGCAGAAAACACCATCATCCAGATTCTGCCCACTGGACAGGCTGCGTGGGATTCATTTTCATTTTCATTTTGGAGGCACTGTATGCCACCAAACCAGATTGTTGTGTAGAAATGTAATGTTCCCACACATGTCCATTAACTTACTTTAAGGCTGCACCATTTGAATTTCAGCTGCTTGTCATGTGTTAAATCTAAAGTCATAGGGCCCAACGTTTGTGTCTCCCCCTCTGGCAGAGAACCATTACTGAAAAACTTTGGAGTCTTGTGTGTAATGTATGCAGGTAAACTCACAATGGATGGGTCACAGAATATTAACACCTAGATTACACTAAAGTATCCCGGTTTGGACATTTGAGAGGAGGTTGATAGAGTTGGGTTGTCAGTCCACTTCCATTACGCAACAGGAAAACTTACTAAGACATTACGCATGTCCTAGTAGGTTTTGTAAAATTCTTCTAGTAGACTGTCAAGCCATTGCAATTACTCTAACCAAATGATGGATTGTTCTCTTGGTAATGGTGTGTCTCTGTATGTATCTAACTCTGAACATGAGCCTGGGGCTTTCCAGAGCTATATTGTAATGTTTGTCCCTGAGAGTGATCACTGATCAGAATCTTTTCCAAGACATTTCCTCAGGTTTTTAACCAGCATTTAACAGATATGTAAACTAACTAAACTACTACTAGACACAACACCTAAATAAACAGGACAGGTGAGTGCCTAGTTAGGATAGTTTGTATTATCTGGATTTGTGTTGTTAATAATTTAACAATTTAGCCTCAAAAAAGAAAAAGAAAATATGTTCATGTTAAGTGTTGGGCTGACACATACACACACACTCACACACACATACACAAAAAAAGAATCTACTGACAATTTCCCATAGGAAGAGAAAAGCAGAGATCGGGACAGACAGAGTTTCATCTGTCAAGCTGCAAGAACCATAGTGTCCCTGAATGTCATGTCGGAAGACGATGAGCCTCAAAAGAAAAATGCTAACAGTGAAAGAAATCCTTCCTGAAAGCTTCCAAGAGTTTGATGGGAAAGAAACTGTGCGAGTGAATTCTTACAAGTTACACTCAAAACTTAACGAGGTGGGGTGATGAAGAGTAACCAGTGTATATATGTCAGTTAAACTCAAATTTAACTTTTAAAAGATTTTAGATAGTTTACTTTTTGGTATCATATCCTTCAAACTATTGCAAATTATGGGAATGTGTTTAAATATACAGTAGCGGTATGGGCCAAGTGGCCTAGCATCATACAAATATGAGTATTTCAAACATTATAAAAATCAAACCTTACAAAATATAAATCACCCAATCTCACCTTTCTGCTAGCAATAACAGCATGAAATGCTGAGCCACACAGTGCTTTACATTGAACCTCTAAGATTTGTATTGTTTACCTACCAGACTCTTCTATAATGAACCCTCATTATATTGCACATTTCGTATATAAAGCACAAGGATTCAGATCTCAAAAAGCACAACAGCACACATCACGTCTCCCCCGATGATTGCATAGAGGTGCATCCTTGCCCCCGTCCTCACCCTGCTCTGCTCCCCACATCATAAAACTGCCGTTAGCTAATGCTGTGTGTTTAATTCCTCATTGTGGAGCTCACCTCCGGGTGGCCCTGCCAAAGCCTTCCCGCAGGAGATTTACAGTCAGCCATTTTGTGGACTAATTGCCCGGTCCTAGAGCAGGGAGGTCAGCCACAGGCAACATGGGGAGCTGGCTCATGCACCTGCTACAAGGCAAGCCAAGCAGAGGGCAAACTCCACAAACAGTAGGAGTCTCCTTGAGTTGTCTAGAGTAAAGTCTGTCAAATGTAATCACTTGTACTAGGCTCCACTGTTTGGACATAACAAAGTCCCAAATCTTTTATTTTTTATTTTTATCCAACTGATTGTGCATCTTGCTGAAACATAAATCAAAGTCAGATAAGAGGTGTAGGTCTGATGGTGGAGATAGATCAACTGCATGCTCTGCTTGATATGAATCTAATCTTTTCAGTTTGGATCCTGTTTGCGATTCATCTTCTCCCTCTCCTCCACCCATATCATCCGCCTCTCGTCCTCCTACCAATCTCCCTCTGATTGGATGGATTATTCTGACGCTCCAACCATGAAACCGGTTAGAGTTATTCAGCTGATCATTCATTGCAGCCACTTAATCCTCCTCTCACATTAACATTTCCAGAAGATCAAACAGGTAATATTAGATCTGGCTGCCCACCTCATTGACTCCTCTCATTGGAGCTGAAGAGTTAACAGATCAGTCCACTCCTCACCATTTACTGCGCAGACTGGAGTGGTTGTGCAGATTAAATGAGCGCCGAGCACAGTTTTGCCTTTGTCTGGTCATTTTTAATAGCTCTTAATCACTATCTATTAAAGGCTTCTACAGACTCCATGCTATTCTGAGCACTCTCCCTTTATTAACATCAGATGACACCTCCATCACTCAGTGGTTCCCTTTGACTTTATCACCGTTGGTGACCCTTCCATTTATCTAATTAAGCACGATTTACTAATCACATGGGCCACTTTCCCAGAGCCAAGCGTCCTCCACCAGTGAGTAGGGACAAAGGCTCATTAAAGGGCCCTACCCAACATTAGCACTGAGAGGCAAAACGCAGGGATTCCTCGTGTCAATTTCAAATCAAGAGGCATAAGAAATGCAGAGGCGCTGCCAACATGCAATCTAGGCAGGTATAATGGCACTAAGCCAAACACAACAATGTAAAAGCTGGACTGTGTGGTGAAAAAGCCCTTTTGCTTTCCGGAGGCTCAGAAATATAAGTATTATATAAATCGCAAGCAGCAAAGTTTGTCAAGAGCCTGCAACCTGCAAAGTGAGAGAGGAAGGGGGGGAAACAATTTCAGTTTTCATTTTACAAGAAGAGGTGGAGAAAATCGATAGGCTGAATGCTGGCTTATTGCCAACTTGCTGAGGGAGAAATGAGAAGATAACCAAAAGCTGCAAGTTGTTTTCCCCCCTCACTCCACACTCACAGCCCAGGATATTACATCACAAATACAACAGCAAGGTACAGCTGAGCGGCCCACCGGCACACACACTTACAGCTTGCAGAGAGAGACAGAGAGGCTCATATCAGAGACACGGGATCCAACAAATAGCTCTTATTTCTACTTTTGGAGAATCCTCTGCCATATCGTAGGTGTTTGTTCCAATCACGCTGCAATCTCCTCTGATATCTCAGGGTCTACAGCAGTCCAAAATGTGAAGGCAGCTCTGATTTTTGTTCATAAATTACACGCAAATGTCACGCAATGATGACGTGATCTGTCTTCATCAGAGAACTGACAACTTTTGATAGTCAATTCATTCAGTCGTTTCAACTCAAATGTGAAAATGTGTTAGTTGCCTTTTATTATCATAAATTGAATCGCTGAGGTTTTTTTTCACTGGATGGACAAAACATGCAATTTAAAAATTCTATGAATGCGTGAATCTTCTTGAGCCCAGGATATGGACCAATATGCTTTACTGCGTCTGGCGAACTAAACTGTATTTGATTGTGTTTAATATGCTCATATAACAAGTGAGTAGGAGAAACTTAAAATGCATTGAATAGACTCAGCTTGTCACAGATGACTGATTCATTTTATAGAAACAACAGTCAACTAGACGCTTAAAGAATTTGTTTTGAATAGGTTTTGGGTAGTTGAATTTTTTCTCTTCATTGTCAGTTGCTTTATTTTTTCTAAATTTGGATTTGAATTATTTTCATGAATTATTTTCAATGTCCGTAGATGTCAGGCCCTACAATGTGAAGGACTTTCTTCTTCTAAGACACTGAACCCTCACTGAATCCCGCAGGCCAAATCCGGCCAACAGAAGCCAAATGTCTGGCCTGTTCACATTTATATGTGAAGTAATAATGTGCAACATGTATAATGAATTGTGTACTGCTTTGCTGTGGTTCGGCCTCAGCCCACGCTGTACACTTGACCTTTGACCTACACGCGTAGAACGCGCGCTGGTGTTATAATACATACAGGTACAGCTGTACCTGCTCCTTGACCTTAACTAGCTTAGCTGCCTGCCAACTAATCAATATCCGTAAGTCGGCACCATGGCCTGGATGAAAAAATGCTAAGTTGACCAGGAAAACTGCCAGTTTAAATCAGACTGTACTCAGTTTTGTTTTATTTTATTGGACCATGCCAATGCTTCCTTGACTAACTGGCATTGCTTGCATGTTTTGAATGTGTCTGATAATAATTTGTCGCTGTGTTATTCAGGTATTTAACCTCATATTTCAAAAGTGAAAAACAGAAAATCTTCCTGTCCATCTGTGTCTTGTCCCTGCCTTTGCAGTCACTTGGCTCTTCTAGAGGTGAATGTGGCTATAGAGACGCTGCTGATAGCTGTTCCTGTGGAATAGCTATCTCTAAGGACATTTGAAAATTACATCCTGAAAATAGTGGTTTTGAATTTACTTTGTTTCAAGAGTACATTTTTTTTCCTTGTTTGATGGCTTGAACAGACTTTTTGTGAACCACATGCCTACATTATTATTTTATTATTACTACTACAAATTACAATTACTGTATACAACTATTAATAATGACAGTAACAGCACCAAAAACAGCTTCTTCAAATACATCAAAAAATGGGATGTTTTGGTCCTTGTCTTGGCATGCTTCACAGTATTTTGGCCCTTGGGTAAGATTAAATGGGTGACCCTGTTCTAAGGTATAAAACGTACAAGATTAGCCATTTGTTATCCCAAAACTGTATCCATCATTGAGTCACACAGTCACAGTTTCCATCGTTCACTGAGTCCAACACGGCGCACCTCACATTAGTGAGTGAGAACGTAACCCTGTGCAGCTGCTCATGTCAGTAATGGGCATCAATAACTGGCGCCAGGCCTGTGGTTCGTAATTGTGTTGGAGGGGTCAGTGTGGGGTCAACAGGGCATTCCCCCGGCCTGTCTAATGAAGGGAACACAACTCTCCCTCACACCAATACTCTGCAGCCATCTCCAATCCCAGGCCCCATTGCCCATGTCAATCACACCATCTGTAATAGATACGCCCCACCGTCCAACTCTGCCAGGAGGCCTGAAAGCCATCAAAATATACAGTAATCTGTCCAGTGAACTCACGCTTCAGCTAGTGCTTTGCATCATGTTTGTTGTTCCTGGCTATCAGCCAGACATTAGTCTGGATAGCTGAATTTATCTAGTTACAATATGAACTTGAGTGTTTTTTAATGAGTAGTCTAAATACCACATAATTCAACTCACAGATTAGTGAACATCAGACTAATCAGATATTTCAAAAATCAAACTAGAATAAGTCGAGAGAGGACAGCCATGCCAGCAACCCTGTGAGGGTGTACTTAGGTACATTAGTGCGTTAAGTTAAAAGCTAACACTAGTATGCTAACATGCTCTCAATGACAATGCTTAATTATTATATTAAGGAGGTGCAACAATCCTGGTGTTTATCAGATTAGCCTTGCCTGTACATATTCTAACTAGCACTAAAGAGCAGCTGATGGGAAATGTAATTTGACACATATGTGACTGTAAACCTTAATAGTGATAGAATTTTGACCTGACAGTAGCATTAGATGAAAAACCAAAGGCACCCCCTTTATCTTGATAAAGCAGAAATATCAACTTCAAGGTGGCACTATATGACAAGTGAGGGATCACCTAAGTCATGGGTCTCCAACTCATTGTAGTGCAGGGGCCACATACAGCCCAAGTGGGCCAGACCAGTAAAATTACAAAAAAAATATATATAATCCAAACGTTTCTCTTTGTTTTAGTGCAAAGATGAACATTTTGAGAATGCTTACATTTAATGAATTATACTTTTACAGAACATATAATGAATAAAAGTTTAAAAATAAAAAAAAATAAAAGAAGAAAAGAAAAATAAGTGAGCACATTGGGCACATTGCTGCAATCTGCTATTTGATTCTGGCTCGCAGTGTTGTCGTGTCTACAACTCTTACTAAATCAGTTTGAATCCTAGCATAGGAATTAAGAACAGCAGTTGGTCGCACAGTGCCGGCCAGATTGGAACCTGCGGCAGGCCGGTTTTGGCCCTCGGGCCGTATTTATGACATCCCTGACCTAAGTCATCAGGAGTCAGCCTCTGAATGTCTATTGATGATTTCACTGCAGTCCATTCAATAATTCTAGAGAATAAACCTGGACAAAAGTGGTGGACAACTGCCTCTGCCTTCCCTTCAACCATCCCTACTAAAACAACACCTGCATGGGTTTAATTTTACTGACATGGAGCCAGTACCTGAGCGGAGCCCTGACAATCAGGTATACTATCCACCCAGCACCCAGTTTGTTGATGTATTACACATCATCAATCATGGCTGGCTTGTGCAAAGCAGGGGAGGACCCGATACGCCCATGTATCAAATACACGGCAAGGGCAGACGAGGTTTGTCTTTGAACTCTTAAGTGGAGGTAACAGAGCTCATATTGGCATGATTGGATTGGACTTGAAATGCCCTCAAGAGTTTGTGCACATGGGAAATGAAGTTAGAAAGCTTATTTTGTTGAAAGACTTCCAGAGTCTGACTTATTAGACCTGAGACATAATGAGATGTTAAGAAACAGGTTTGTTTTGTTTTTTTCATGCTGAGATTTCCACAGTAATGAGTTTGTTTCTTGATAAATTAATTGCGAGACAAGTAAACAAGAAATCTAAAAGATGCCACATGATATCTGTGTCCGTATTCAATTTTCCTTTGCCTGCAACCAAAGCAGCAATAGATTAGGGTGGGAGTCTAGCTGGAATTGAATTAGCACAAAATGAATGGCTTTGGTTACATGGAGAACTAGCCGTGTCCAATCAGTGTCTCTTTTCAATGCGAGACGCTCCAAACATCAGTCAATTACGCTCTGTTTGAGTCGTGGGAGACTGAAAAATGCTGCAGAGGAAAAACAATAGATGAGCATGAAGTGCAGAGAAAGTGGAGACAGTGCAGGCAAATGAAAGGGAGAGTGGCCATGGATTAGAGATGGAGAGATGGAGGGAGCGCAGAGTTGCACGCAAGGAGAGTGGAGGTGGCGAGACGGTGAAAGAGAATTACAGAGTATATTTGAGAGAAATATGGCTACACATGTCAGCATGCAGCCCAAGACGTCAGCACTGTGTAAAAATAACCTGTCCAATTATGAAGAAAGACTGCGCATCTTTCTATCTGGGTTGCTTTCCTGAACACGAACGCCCCATCCGATTCCCCCTCCGCCTCCTCATACATACATCTCCTGTATATATTTAGATGTGGTCATATATTGCCTCTGATAATGTGATTTCAAAAAATAGATTGGAATTGTTCACTGTTTTTATAAAGATGGATTGTTCTGTCAATATTCTATGGCTGGCTACCGGTAGCTCGCCATACAGCATATGACTTTCCATAGCCCAGCAAAAAAGGTGTTTAATGCTTCCCTGAGAATGTATAGCCGCCGCTGTTTCCATTATCCATTTAACAGCCTCTAAAAGGAGGATTTATTTCTGTAAATTAGCTCCTGTATAACATGATTGTATCATGGATCATAAACTTTAAGTCAATACGGCATGGGGATACCGTGGTTAAAGGGAGAAAACACCTAGTTGACCCTTTCTTTTCCTTGGTGCACAGTATCCAGCGGTCCCAGCTGAGGCGGTGGCAGCTGTTCCTGGTGGAACTTTATCTTATTCTCCCTCCATCTACAAGGTTCTCCAGTGTCCCACAGTAGCCATTTGCTCATCAGCCTATTACTTTCAATAGGCGTCAGAGTAATTGGCTATTTCACACATGTAAGGGTTGAGCTGGCAGAGGGTAAAGGCCAGGCAACCAGGCTGTCAGTGTCTTGCACCACAGTCATCCATCAATTATTATCAGGCGCAAGGAAAGCTACTGCAGCCCTGAGCCTGCACTTTGTCAAACCTCACCCAGGGCTCCCTGGTTAATCCATTAACATGTGTGAGCTTTAGCAGGGTGGACGTTCTCTATTGTGCGCAGTGTATCTGTTTGACTGTGTGTGAGCTTTTTAAATAATGCAACTCCAGTGCACTGGCATCCACAAAGAGAACAAAGTATTTTTAAAACCCACACATTTGGTCTGTTGGTCACTTGTTAATGCAGGTAACGAGAACAGTAATCAGTAGTAAAACAACAAGGAGATAAGTTGACCCAGTGAGTCTGAATAAAGCAATAAAACAATAAATGTCAGTTGCTTCTTCATCCTCACTTTTCATCATATAGATATATTTGGTATTAACTACATGTGCATGATGGCTGCCTTGTGCATCTTGAGTTCATTCGGAGCAACAGTTGTGCACATTCGCAGAAATGAAAGACGAAATATGCACAAAAGAAGTACAGGGATGTGACTGGTGTGAAGATTCGAAGACAAGCCTACAGACAAAGTGCTTAATTACCCTCATCTCTACGACGTCTCATTACGTCTGCACGGTGACAAATATGCCTGTCAAAATGGCTGGCAATAGATCAGAAGCATTTTTTTGAGGTTGAGTGAAGATCTGTACAAATAAATGGCCCGACACTGTTATGTCCATGCATGGCTGAAAATGGTGGGAAAGAGGGCTGTGGATGGTGTGGATGATGCCGCTGTTGCGCATTGCAGAGCAAGTTTACTACAAAATAAAGTGGTAGGTGAATAATTCAGGTTCTATATAGTCTGATTTCTATAGGGCATCCTCAATTAGCTATACGCATTCACATTGTCTAATGTACAGCTATAAATCCAGCTTTACTCTCACTAGTTATATACTCCTGAGAAGGATTTGGTGCCAAATTACATTACAAGAGGTGATCCGGCTCCTTAACATAAAGTAATAAAAGATGAAAGACTAAAAAAATGATACAACAGATGGGTTCTAATGATTGTCTCAGAGTCAGGGAAGCTGGTTGGCAGGTTTTCCAACGGTGCCAAAGCACAGCCTGTTCCTGGACACCAACGAAACACCTCATCTTGAGAATGAAGAACGTTCTTTATCTGGATTCCTCATTCACATTCACTGCGAATGTCGATTTACATGTAACAGCTTCAGAAAGCAGACAAACTACAGGGTCCTCTGCTTATAATGAGCCACTACATAGACAAACGAGAACATTGATTCTATGGAGTCCCTGCTTTATTCAGTAAATCAAGCATGTGATTTGGTGACAACTTACCTGAGATAAAAGACGTGTTTTTATACAATGTCAGGGTTTCAGTGGCACCAAGTAACACAACATTGCACACATCTTTATATTCATAAAATGCAATGAGTCACTCTCTTTGCTGCCGCCATCTCTCCATCTCTCCATCTCTCTCTGCAGTAAAAACTGGGGGTGAAGATAAAGGAGGGCAGACTGCTGGTTGGCTGGCCTGTTGGCTGACTAGGTCCCTGCTGACAGGTTGTGATAGGTGTCATCTATCACCTATGAAAAGGCCTGAGGGCTCACCACACCAATCACAGTGGTGCCAGATGTTAGAGCTGAAGCGCCGCACGCACGCCCACGTACACAAATATAAATCACACACAGACAAACAACACATGCAGAAACATGCCATTGTTATTCACAATGAAATCATACATACACACAACACATGTGCCACATTATATACACTTGGCTGGTCCTTCAAGTAGAAGACAGAATTTAAGAGGAAATTCATCAACTTTAAATTCCTGCACCCAAAACAGGTGTTTTAGAGACAGGTGGCGCCATACCGAATGCACTAAAATGCACATGTAGGCAGCCTAAACAAACAACAATGGCTTCACCATTACATTAACACCGCAGACAAAGAAGAGAGGCCCCCCACTGTCTCTGATAGACTCGTGCAGACAAAAGGGAAGGCCACCTCGCCGCATGAGCAATTACAGTAACAACTTCACCTGTCTCTGTACCCCCTGAGGGGCCACACATTATGAGCCCACCTGTCAAGTACCCTCATGCCTTTCCGTGGATTCACCGAATGCTCATAGGAGCTCTAACTCTCAATTAGTCCAAGGAAAAAGAGCCCTTTGAGCTAACACTGTCACTGAACCACTGAAAAAATAACTCCAATTAAAGGGCGGGGCTGTTGTGAGGTTAACAGGGTCTGAAAATTTTAATAATTTAAATGACACACACACACACACACACATACCCACACACACACACACACCTACACACACACACACACACACACACACACATCCATATACACAAATAAGACTGTTTTCACAAGTTCTGTCCTTAATGCTAAGCCGACGCCAATTACTGAGTGAAAACGCCCAAAACAAGATAACCGATAAGATCTGTGAAAAGCATCTCATCCGTACTTAGATCGATTACTTTTGCTTAACCACCATGCACTCCAAATGTTACTCATTCACTCTTTCATCTGCAGCTCCGAGAGCCTGTGTGTGCTTTTACAAAGGCTGAAAACTCGTCAGCTTTTTCGTGTTATTTCTGCTGGTGTGTTTCAGAGCAGCGTGAAGGGGGAGTCGACAGGGGGAGGGATGGTGTAGAGGTAATGAAGCTCTTCATGCAGTGCGTTCCAAGCATGGCTACGAGGAATGAGGGGCGACCGTGCGGCTGCCTCTACATCACACTCTGGGATCCACAGAGAGTAAGGCCACGGCGGCCTAATGTAGATTTATCAAGAGAGACTGTGATGGCTGTATTAAGACTTTGAACTTTTGTAATCCTGTGTGATATAGGAAAATATGAATCAGAAAACCAAGCAAGCGTTTTATTAATAAATGTCACATTTGCATTACAAGATGCGGAGCTGAACCCAATGACTCGTGGCTGCAGATATGGTCTAGCCCAAAATATCAGTGGCTGTCTAAATAATTAATCTGCAATGTCCTGAAAAGTACCTTTTTTTTTAATTATTATTATTATCAAACAAGTGTCAGAGACACCTCCAGGGACAGGAAAGACAGAGTTCAGTAAATGATGGTGACTTGCCATCTTGGTGACAAAATAAATTTCAATTACGGACATGTGAAATTGCATTTCCTCGGAGAGTTAGGGGATCAAGAATTGCTGAAAGGTTTCACGCTTCTGCTCGGGTCCTTTTTTCTCGTAGACGACAGCTCGTCTCGGTCACGGGACTTGAGGTTTGTTGCTGCTGAGCTCCAGCGCTGGCTTTACCGGGTGTCTTATTAAATCAATAAGTCACTTTGGACAGATGTGTTTTCCTCTGGTAACGGCTCACACAGAATTAATACAGATGATTACAGGCTGTAGCCATTCCGGGTCATTCTCCTCCACCTGGTGACCTTCCATGGAGAAGGGGCCCCCTTGACAGCTATTTTGTGACCGCTCTGTCACATTTCCTGATTAATAACACGGAGAGCATATTAATCAGGTAATGTGACTTAAATAAAATTTGTGAGCTCAATAAAGATGTTGCAGGCGTAGTAGGTCTAATAATTTCAAGTTCGCTGTAAAAGTAAAATTTCATTGTGTGATTCACTGGTCCCAGCGTCTCAGATGTTTCTTGACCTTTAACAAATGATATCAGACAAAACAAGCAATCAGAATGTCACCTTAGGCTCAAGGAAGTGTGAAGGGCTAAACAATTAAAAAAAAATATATATATATAAATATAATATAAAAGACAAATGAATGCCCTGTAAAAATGATTAGGTTCAACTCTACTGTAGACATGAAAAACACCTTTAGACTGAGAAGATATGTAAAATCACTCAGTGAAGGCAGAGGCTTTATAAAACCTCCACAGACTTGTCTTCAGGGTGGTCACTGGAGTGTTAATGCCAGCTAATTGATAGAGTAGGAAGGAAAGAGGAATTTTGAGGCACTCCATCTGGACCATTTCACCACAGGGTTAACTTCAACTACACATGACCCTCTTATCTACTGACGCATGACCCTGGCCTCTGGGTCCAGTGGGGTACCGAGCAATGCAGGCACCAAATTCCAAAATGTTCAGAGAAAAACACCCTGCACACCTTTCTCTTTTTTTCCCCGTCTTGTCTGGGAGAATATTTTCAGGTGACATTTCATTCTAAAGAGTCTTATTCTCCAGTCTGCTGCACAGTTTCACTGTTGAATGGTTTCCCTGAAAGAACCTGAATGTGCCAGGCTTCAGTGAGAGACTCATTTCCAGGCTGATAACAAATTCACCCTTTAAGTCCTGCTGAAAGATGATGTTACGTACCACCCGACTTGATGACAACTCTTTGAGAAGCAGGGCATTGCTACACACTTTCCAGCCAAGTGCGCACTGATGAGGAGTGAATCACAGAATAACCAAGCCTCATGGAGCTTTTAATGCATTGAGCACACATTTCTGAAATGTATACCTTACCACAAAGGACAACACAATACTATTCTCATTGCTGTAAGCGTGTACGTCTCGGAGCAGATATGCCATTTAGCTAAACAACTTTCACAGACTTCAAATGTGAGAGAATGATCTCTGCTCCTAGTGTGTCATTGCTATGGGGTGGGGGTGTCTGGTCTGGTCTAGGTGGGTGGTACATGTCTAAGTAACATCCACATGAATGCCAGGTCCAAGCAGAACGTTGGATTGTCAGAAGATGGCCAATGTTATTTACGTCTTCTGTCAGGGGTTTTAATTTTGTGGCTGATTGGTGCAAATGAAAAGTTATATTCTGATGAACATTTGGGGGCATGTCAATGTGCTGTATATGTCATAATGGTATGCTTACTTGGTGTTAATGTTACAGTAAAGCCCTTGCTATACACATTCACACAACACTGATTAAGCTAGCACTGGTAGAATCTGTAGAATCTGGCAGCTAGGACAATAGGGCCCACAGTAACCATGATTATGGCTGTAACTGAGGTTCTATGAATTCAATGTCTCTGTCCGTCCAGAAGAATGAAAGAAATCCAGAAATCCAAGAAAGGTTTCTGATGTTCCTGATAAAATGATCTGATTAAGTCTAAATTGTATTGTAAAAAAACATAAAAGATTGAGAGCAAAGACAAATGGACTGAGGGACCGTGATTTTAAGAATTAAAAAGGTTAAGATGGGCCATACAGGTTAGGGCTGCATGTAGACAGTACAGGACCACCAGCACATACACCAGTGTGGTGTTCCATTTCATACATGTTTAATTGCAGTAGGAACAACACTATAAACACAATGAAACAGAAAAGCACTAAAGACAAACATTACAACGTTTTATATATATATTTTTTTACAAAATCTTTCTGGAACTGTCTTACCACCTGCCATCTGGTTGCACCTGTCACCACCTCTTCTACTGCATGTGTGCATTAGATTACAGGATATTTGAGTGCATTAAAAATCAAGTGGGAACGCTACATTCCCTGAACCCATTTAGAATTTGTGCGTAGTACTAAATTGGGACACAGCTCAGCTTTGTATTCCCAGTGGCTCTCCAAAGAGGAATGGCAGTTAACCAGGTGTGTGGAAGCAACTTCTCTTGTTCCAGTTAATCCTTTATGTGAGTGAATATTCTTTCATGCTCATCTCTATGGCAGCAGGATTTCTCTCCATAACCTAAATGTGTCTGGATGTTTGTGGTCCTAATTGTTCACACCGAATATGCAAAACGACAGTTGATGGACGAGCTTACAGTGAGAATACACTTAGGTCGAATTTAGCCAAATTCTTTTAAAAAGAAACCTCATTCATAGTATGTATGTTAACATTTATTAAAGGCGTCATATTACATTTGTTCAACTATTCCTATTCATGTGCCCGCGTGTTCACGTGTTGCAAGATTTGCTGGAAATCGCTGGTGATGACGTGTTACGTCAGACTGGTTATGAATTTCTGTCAATGAGTAGAGCTCATTTCCATTTTGCGCTCAGGCGTCTTTGATTTGAATATCCCAGTCCACCACTCGAGCCTTTAGAAGCAGGATTGGAGGTTGAGAGCTCTCAGCGGGGGGTACTCCAAACGGTGTGATGGAAAACTGAGTGTGTAAATTTTTTACAGGCAGAAAATTCTGACATCCAGCTGATAATGTTAGTGTCCTCTCCAATGGCAACCCCATGAAATCTGTTTTTGAACAAGTTCCTTTTATTTTTATTTTTTTGCCAAAATACATATTACAAGGGTTTGTGCATGCATGTAATTTGGATGTACATGCATGTACATGAATATATAATAGCAATTAGTGTAGTGATCAAGTGCAGGGGAGGCTCATCAAAGCAAACTACCATGTAATGTACCTAAGGGGCTGCTAACTTTATCAGGTAGAACCAGCCAATGACAGGCCACACCACCATATTGACTTCCTGCTGGACTTCTTCACGGTATACAACGAGTGATAATTCCTCCTGATTATTTTTCCATAGTGACACATGGTTAAGCTCTAGTGACATAAGTATGTGGCTTTTATGAGGCAGCCAGTCTTAGCATACATACTGCTGGAGACTGTCTGTGACAACTAGAAAAGCTATCTTTCATGAAATGTCATTCATAAAACATACACCAATGGCCTCCAAATTCACTAGATCCCAAACTGATCGAGTATCTGTGGGATACACTGGAACAAGTCTGATCCACAGATGCTGCTAGCAACCAGCAAAACAAAAAGAGTAAGACTTTATTGATGCTGTGGGGAAAATCACAAGCTATCCAGAGCAACACTAAGAAATTTAAATTAGCCTTTGTTTTATTAGATGTAATAGTGAAGTGACATACGCATTAATGCATCACGATCCAATTTCATGATATACGTTACCAGTCAGACCTTTCTTGTCAGTTTAAACAAACATGGCACGCTCAGTCACATCACAGAACTGCTTTTGTTATGAATTTATGATTGTTGCCAAGCTCAACACACTAGACAAAACTCTTCCATCAGTTTCTCTTTTAGATGTTTTTTCTTTTTCTGCCAGAACATCAAATGACTGCTGACTTTAAAATTCTAGTAGTTCACTATTTCTTTACAGTCTCACGGTCTCCAGTTTATGATCCCTGAACTCTTATGAAAACATATGAGCTCTTCCACAATTGTTTATGACACAGACCATATATATTGGCGTTTTCATGCTCTATGCTCCGTCTTTGATGCTAACCCAGGATACAGCACAACAATCCACAACCCTGCGCACACATCAAGTCATCTCTATAAGCAGATGTCTGCATGTGAATAAGCAGAACCATGGAAAACAACACAATTCCTAAGCCACCGGTCTTCTCTCCACTGGGAGGAGAGGCAGGATCTATAACTATTAAGCGTAACTCTTTTCCTTGGTGTTTTGTCTTTGCACAGCACGACTCCTGAATGCATAGCTATTATTGCAGGAAATAACCGTGAAAGACACAGTTCACTTTATTACAAAACCTTCTACAACAACGACGCAACATACCTAATGTTGTGTTGTTCAAGCTAATACCTCAAACAGAGCAATTGTAGAGGATAATGGAGTGTATTCGTTCGTGTACCATTCTTGTGTCTCAAGTTCCCAGTTGAACTGTGAGCCATGGCTGATGCACGGAACAGTAAATCTTGGCCTGGATATTCATTATGTATTGCCTGGATGTCCTCTGGCTATCCCAGAAGCCCAGAAACATTTGCCGCTGCCAATCAGACAACAGCTGATGGGTTCCCAGATTGCGTATAAAGTTACCCCATATCTGGTCCTGGAGCCACTTTCGGAAACATAACTCAGTGATACTACATTCACTTCTGTATAATCTGCTCAGTTTGTTCAGTTGTATCAAGTCAAACTGTCTCTTAGTTCTGTCTTTGTGTTTTAATTGCATGTGAGTCACAGTCTGAAGCATTTAAAATCAGCCTCATTCTGCACATAATTAGCTGGCCTTACAGTCATAGCGCCACACATGACTGGAGTACTCTGTGCACACAGTGTCAGGGTTACAGCACATGTATAATGCATACCCCAGCCCTCACAACTGGCTCTGATAACACCCTCCAATAGCTTCCTCTATCAGAGGTTGGGCAGTGGCAGCGATAGCCCGCAATGATCGGCAGTCTCTATTACCGTTCACACCTTCTCCCCCTCAGAGAAGAGGTGAAGAGGGCTCCAAACAGATGGAGCAGAGGAAAGGGAAGGGAAGAATGCGTTTATGTGACATTATCCCATTCAGTTTGGTCTTCGACAGACGCGTGTAATTTTCATCATGAGCTAGTCAAAGGGAAAATGCAATACCTACAATATAATAGCTAAAGCTTGATGAAAAATTCATGCAAAAATCTGTGTTATACTCTGCTACAGCTCAATTTTAGAACACAAAAACAAAAGACAGTACACCTTTTAATGTGCCTTTGTTAATTAGACCACATTATCATAGCAGTACAAATCTAAGGACTTAATTCATGCAAATAGAAAACTACTAACAATAACGCTGACAATTTCCTTGATACTAAGAGTATTTGAACAAATTATAGAAGTGGATCAGAGACTGAAAAAGAGCTGAAAATGAAAATTAACTTTCCAATAAAAGGGTTACATAGGAACCTACTGTAAATATGTGCTGCGATTTGAGCGAACCAACCCTTTAAAGTTAAGTTAGGTGAATAGTTCACAGGGCATCAAAGAGGTGACCTTCCCTAAGCAGACAGTCTATTAAATTATTCATCTTTTTTTCAATGTTTGGAAGTCTCTCCACCAGGGAAATATAAAAGTGTCTGTCCAAGCGCTGACAAAGTCTTTGAGCAAACTGCAGCGTTTTGATCGTCTCCACAGACTCCACGTGGCAGTGATAACAAAATAATAAGTCCTCACCAGGTGTTTGTTTTCCTTTTATTTTTCATCTCCAAATCCTATCAAACGGGCACTTCCGCTGAATATTAAGCAGATTTTCATTTCCCAGGGAAGCAAAGCGAGCCCAAAGAAACTCATCCATAATGATGACTGCTTGTCATCATTTCATACGACGCGTTTCACCCCAGGAAAGTGGCGCATAAGAAGGGAAAAAACTGAAATACACAGAAGCAATGACAAGGCTAGGGACACGATTTACAAACAAGCACAGTGACCCTGAACCTTGGCTCAACTTCTCCCTTGTTCACAGTTATTTTTCACTTTATTCTTGACAGTATAGTTTACCACGTCCATGTTATTCACGTGGTTGCCTTGAGTTTCTTCTTTTTCAGAATCAGAAAACCTTGTTAAACTTTCAAGGAAATTGTTTTAAAATGTTACGCCCAACGTGGGGCTCGAACCCACGACCCTGAGATTAAGAGTCTCATGCTCTACCGACTGAGCTAGCCGGGCTATGCGCCTGTTGCCCTGAAGTGCTACTCTCGTTGTGAAGTGCCCCATATATAAGGGATAATCATAAATAAAGTGTGGAACCAGTGGACATCACCCAAGAATGAGTTTCCTCCAAAATAACAAAAATTGTGCCTATGTGCAAAAACATACGGATGCAACTGCACATGTTGTGGTGTGTCATGATGCATGTTTTATATATGTGGTCCTGATATTCATTTATACCGTATGCTGCTTTTAGCGATTTACATTTGTTAGTGTGAATCCTCTACCTCGAGTGGAAAGCACTTCTTTTTGTTTTTAAACGCTCCACTTACAGAAAGTTAAGTTGCCTTAAAAACAGACTTGACATTAACACTCCCAATTCATTCATGTCGTCACACACAACATGGCGAACTAGTAGAAAAATCAGGCACTTTCCAGTGAAGCTGGCAAATATACTTATCCATAAGTAAAAAGAAAATGTAGTACAAAAAGATCATTTAGAAATTGTTTTATTGCTTGTCCTGCTCAGTTAGAGACATAAACTGCCTTTAAAAACACTAACTTTATCAAATATATTAATAAATTCCTTCGTGTAGAGAAATATTTTTTTTACATTATTAAATGTTATTGTCAGTACTGGCCTGAACAATCTATTGGCCTCAGCTATACTTTACCAGAAAACATTATTTTTTTTCACACTTACCTTGAACTGCAATCAAATATTTACTCTGCAGCTGAAGCTGGATTTGAATTTATCTGAAACGGCAATCAACATGGCCATTATGTTGTGGAAACAGTTGCTCAACCAGGATGTATTAGGATGTTATCTAATGTACACACACAGCATCTGCATTGGTTGAGCATCCATCAGAGCTCCTCAAAAGCCCTACATGTCATTGCAATGTCGGGTTGAGTTAAAGCAGTAACACAAATCAAGGCTGAGGACGCTGAGTGACGCCCTTTATCTGCCCCCCTCTGCCGCACCCCCAGGATGCATTGATAAAGGGCATGGGCGGCATAAATTTAGTGCTAAATGGGCGACTGTCATGTAGAAGGTGAAGGATCACGTCACGTTGCGGGCGTGAGCAGATGCCTGTGAAGGTCTAATGACGGTGACCGTGTCACCTCTGTATGTGCGTATGCATGTATGCACGTGCATGGTATGTGCATGTGCTAACGTCTCAGACGACCCACGCACATACACCCACACAAGTCGCACACCAGACTGTGAAAGAACGCCCACATTGCAAAACCTTTAGCATATAAATAGCTACGAGTCATCTCGCCCATTGATTTTATTTAAAATTAGTTATTGTCATACAAAAAAGAGGGGAGGGTGAAAGGGGAAAGTAGAGGAGACAGGATTGGCAGTTAAAATCCTCTTTGTCATTTAGGAGAAATGTGAAGGACTAATGATGTAAGCCAGATGTGGTGGTGACGTAATGTAAGCTGATTCAGTGGGACTTAAATCATCATCAAGGTAACACACACACAAAGCCTATTATCAGAATTAGTATAAACAGAGACACCATGGTGTGGGGAAAATGTGTGAATGTGTGTGTGTGGGGTGAGGGTAGACTGAGGGGGGTGAGCATTTGTTTGGCCTCATTTGTGTAATGCACAGTGACAACAGAAAGCAACTGAGAACATTAATACACCATCCATCATCAAGCTAACCGTTGACGGCTTCAGACCTCAGACGGACCAGACCAGCTTCCTAATGTGTTCCAGACCTAAAAGAAGTCTGTGCACAGGCAGCCCCGACTCAAATTAAAGACGAAAACAGATGTTTTACTCTCCATCTGGGTGTTATGTACTTGAAGAGTCTGAGTGGCTTTGGAGACAATTAGCTTGGAACAAGAAGACTGGTAGCTACCAGCGGTGTAGTTCTGGAGATGGTGATGTCAGTTAGTAGGTCTACATCACTAGTCCAGAATGACATTTCTACTGAGGTCTATCCATAGACATGTATAGTGCACTGAAATATAGTACACACATCTATTATTAGCGCAGATATATTAAGAAAAACAGGGTTCTGCTTATGAGCCAGCTATCTTTATTACAGTTCTTTCCCATTTTAGCTCCTCTAGACTAAATATCCCAAACGATAGAATAGACCAAACGAAAAAAAATTCAGCTTGTGCTTGTAATCTCCAAAAAAACATCAGTTCCTTTTCTGGCTGTGAACATTTTGTCAAGAAAATAAACAACATGTACAACACGCCTTTGAACTTATGATTTAAAAAGATCCTCATTTTATCATTTTATCACACCAAACATTTGCATGACTTTTTGTCATTTCATACTTCGAGTCAAAGTGGACGTATGTAACAAATTTGAAAATCCTCTCAAGGCATTCCTGAGGTGTGCGCGTTCACAAGTATCTCAAATAACACAGAAATACAATGCCTCTGGCTGTCGGTGGTGTGCAGATGTAATAAGGTGATCATTGCTGGGTTTAGACATCGGGGTAAAAAAACAAATAAATAATAAGTAACTGCCAGATTCATTAATAATGAACAAAAAAAAATCACTAGAATCTGTATGGTACATAGCAGGTGCAGCTTTTGTTCAATTTCATAAACACATGATATGATACATGATACATCATGATATATATATATATATATTCCTGCTTGTGAATTTGTGAATTAAAGAAATATTTTCAATCCAATAAGCAGACAAAAGCCAGTAGCATTCTGGAATTCATGGCCCAGGGATTTAGCCTATGAGATCATCTGATATAACGTTGTACACAAACAGCAGCAGCTTCAGCAAAACAAACTATTTAACCTTGCTGTGAATAGATTTGCATCCATTACAATCAGACGAAGTATTGTGCGAGGAGGACAAAGGAAAAAGACTGCTTTCTGTGTTTTTTTCCCAAGCGGAAGCATGTCACATCTTAGAGGATAAGCAAATTCATTAACAGCTTCTGGCAGCATGGGGGACAGGATTAACAATCCCTTTATGCTGAGATGTAATTGAAAATATGGCCCGTCTCATTTTTCACACAAATGTGATTGGATATGCTCCTATTGTGTCGAGGTTAGCTGCAGTTAAGCCATAATTCGATTTTGAAACTAGCACAGACGGCAATGTTACAGTCACCCGGTTAAGATAATGTCAAGTGATATCATGAGGATATACTGGTGAATGATTCCACTGTAGGAAAAACTAGTCTTTTTTTTTTTCTAATGAAATGGTGAGTGGATGGCTTTACAATAGGCTTGACTGAATCTACTCTGTGGCCGTATACACACAAGAGTCAACAGTTGTCCCAATAAAATGAAATTTCATGCAAGAATTGAGCACACAGCGCCTGTATTAACATACACAGCGTGAAAAATGCCACTGTGCCTTAAATAAAACACCGTAAAAACACAAATCAGGGGCAATAAATCAGGGATAAATTACATATTAGATAAACATATTTGGCCATAGCACGCACATTTACATCATGAATTAACCACCTCGAGGTTGGAGAAAGGACACCGGCGATATTTCTCACTCAGCTGGTTACGAACTGTCCAGGAACATATTTGAATTTAACACGCATCCATCCTTTTACTGCGGGATACTGCAGGAGCACTAATCGTGATGGACGGCTGTCCCTGCCGGTGACAGCAGCTTATATCACCGGTAAAGCGCACAGAGCAAAACATGCTAAGCAACAACATCCAATCCTAATCAATGTGACATTCAGATACAGCCACTCTCAGCTTTCGTGTTAGCAATCAAAGGTCACTGTAAGGACATGCGAAATATAATGTATGACACGCCAGGCATATTTTATTATTTGATGAGAAGTGTTCTAGAAATCAATAGTGCGTCTGTGCCCAAGGTGCTATTAAGGTGTCCTGAAACTTGGATTTGAGAAAGAGACTGTACACTAACCAAGAAGCAAAAAGGCACAGTCCATTGCTTTCTACTTGGTAACGAGACAAACTGACTGTACGCGGGCAGGGATACTGAACATCAAGATTTATATCTTAAAGAATGTATGACCCAAACCATGCCTTTATCAGTGCGATGCATGATTAAGCTAGCGAACGTGTGGTTGCCACGGTAACAGCACAATTAGAGTAACTGGTGAAGTGAGCCTGAGGAATGGACATACACAGCGCCACCTCTAGTCACAACATCACGTCACATGGTTGATCTTTTCTTAGTGATGGCTACGCAGCAGGACAACAAACACAAAGGTTTTGGATGTTCGTTGGACGGTAAATTGCTCACTGGCTTACAGAGTTTGTGTGAGCTGAGGTAGAGGAGCGGATGTGAGCAATTTGGTCTAGAATGTGAGATTTACAAAAAAATAAATAAATAAATAATTACTTTAGGTGCAGGAATACAATTCAACTGTTGCCACTTTTTAATTTTTTAATTTTGTGTGGGAAGCAGTCTCTGGAAGCAGCATGCCAGGTGCATTCATATGTTCCTGACTCCCAATGTTATGCAGAAAAGTCAAGATTGCTAACTACTACCGGTGATATGAAAAATAAAAAAGACTTCAGAGCAAGCCCTCCCAGAACCCATTCAGACTGCACTGCAATTACAAAAAAAAAAAAAAAACAGCCTCAATATAAGAGTCTATGAGAATAATCTGGACAGTTTTTCACCGTAATGAAATCATGCCCAAGAGGCAGACCAGCGGCTCTCCATGGATCAGGGTTTGACTCTGACTGGACTACATTCATAAACAAACACTGTGGTTGACTATGGTAGATAAAACAATCTCCTTCTACTGGACTTTAGTGGGGTGTTGCCCCATCACCACAATGTAAAAAAAAAAAAAAGCTCCCATGTTTAAAGTACATTGCCACAACTGCAAACTGCATCACAATATAAGGTTTTAAGCAGATCACAGATGAAGGTCAGATTGTTCACTGACGCCAGTACAAATAACTACTCTGTTATAACGTGTTCTGCCTCAACATGAATTACGCTCCACAAATAAATGACTTACTTTCACAGTTTAAATCAATGCGACTTTAAAAGAAGACGGCCTGCAGGTAAAAGACACTTTTCTTCTTTCACTTTGACTTATGACACTAATATAAATTTGCCACAAGTGGCCGTCTAGCTCGCCTGAGAGGTAGCCTTTATAATGACACATGGGGAAAATAATAACTCCATTTTCTGGATTGTTATGATCGATACTTAATCCATTGAGCAGGGCGAGCCTTGGGGATGGAGGAGGCGGTTTGTCTGGTTATCTCAGGAGCACAAGGCTGAGGCCATTCTTTCTGCGGGTGGCCTGAGAGTCACTTGATTGGCAGCCGCTGATGAAGCAAGCCTTGATAAGACCCCCGAATCGGTGGCTGACGCACAGCATCCTACTGACCCTCCATTGTTTCTGCCACCGAGCTTGGCACCGTGCTGATCTGCTGATAAGATGAGAACTTCACAGCTTTTTTTTTTCTCACTGAGTGGACACAAAGAAAAAGAAAATACAGAGGAGAAGAGGCATCCAAATAGAGGGGGAGGAGCAGCTGAGTAAAAGCGCCTGTGTGCGTATTTATTGGTCCATGAATCAATATGGCTTTTCTTATACAAAAGGGCTCGGCTGTCATAGAGAGTGAGTATCTATCACTTCCACCTGGAACTCGGGTGCTGCAGCAAGGTCGTCGCTGATAGCCTTGCATTGGTTTGTGGGGGGGTCTGAATGAAGGGGATGACAGCCAAGCAATATGAGGAATATAACTCATATTACTCATCTTATACACGACCAATGGCGATGGCCCTGATTACAAGCAGTGATTTACTGTATGTCCAGCCCTGGGCTCATAAACATCCAGGCACAGGACGCTGCATATGGTCCCTGTTTTATGTTGATTTTTTGCACCATTAGGTCTATTTGCTGACCTGCAGCTCTAACTCGCTGCAATAAAACATAGCGTCTGTGGTTTATTATGCATACAACACAGTTTTTAACAACATCCAATGAATAAACTGTATGCGAAGATTAGTAAAGGAATCTTAACTCAAATATAGTGCCGAAGCAATGACAAATTAAATTCTGGATCTTCTTATTCTCTGGCTTTTTTTTATGAACACAGTTGAATGACTGAATGAATTACATTTTATTTTTGTAGACAGCCAGGCATCCCACTGATGCTCAAATGAACAAGCGTAAGACTTAGAAATGCATGTCAGTTTTCCCATTTGTAACAACTCGCCAGTATATCACTATACATAACTTGATGGCTTAAATGATATCAAGGCTTAAGTTTATTCATGATTAAGGGTCCTTTGAGTGACAGGTGGATGTTTTCAAAGGTTGCACGCTGTCACCCGCTCACCTTAACTCCACTAACGGCCCCACTCTTTGACCAATTAGTTGTGAGTTAGGAGGAGTCAGGCATTACCAAGATGGTGATGAGCAGAGCCATCTACACTGAACTTCAAAATTGCTCAACAGAAGTGGACGGCAAAACTTCATCTTCAGCTTGCTTAGTGAAGTCGACTCCAGGGGGAAATGACAAGTGTCTGCTTTCACAGGAAAAGTGAAACGGGGAATGGCAAGTGGACATGGACATATTTAACAGGTACCAATCACGACAGAGAAAAGACTGAGGTTAGACCATACTTGTCCCAGCAGGTTTGCTTCATTAACTGGCGAAAGAATTTGACCGTTACTTGAAATTGCAGATGACCAAATGGATCACTGGTCGGAGAATTATCCACGTTGGAGCAGGAAGATCAGTTCCTCAAGCTTGCAAATGAGAGTGGGCTCCAAAGTGACCTCAACTGCCATTTCATTATATATATACTTGTTCAACTGCCTGTTCATGCAAATATTTGATCAACCAATCATCATCCCATTGCATTTAGGCATGTAGACACGGTCAGATGATCTGAAGATCAAACCGAGCATCAGAAGACAAGAATGGACAAGAAAGTGATTCTGAACACGGCATTATAGCCAGACAGCCTGGTCTGAGAATTTCAGAAGCTTCTGATATACTGGGATTTTTATGCACATCCATATCTAGGGTTTACAGAGAATGGTTTGACAAAGAGAAAATGTTGCGTGAGCAACAGTGCTCTGGGCCAAAAAGTCTTGCTGATGTCAGTAGCCAGAGGAGACTGTTTCAAGCTGATATCTGAACACACAACACACCAACCCCTTGAAGAAGAGGAACTAAAGCAGCAAATGACCACATAGAGTGCCACTCTTTCAGCTAAGTACAGGAAACTGAGGGTCACCAAAACTGGACAGTACGAGACTGGAAAAATGTTTCCTGGTCAGATGAGTCTAGCTTTCTGCTGTCACATTCGGGTGATAGGGTCAGAATTTGGCCAAACAACATAAAAGCACTGAGTCATCAGGCGTCTTGCATCAGCGATCCAGGCTGGTCTCGGCCCACTTCGGGCCCTTTAGTATTAACAGAGAGTTTCAGTTCCACAGCCTACACTAAACATCGACTCCTCACAATGAGTTCAGTGCAATCAAATGGCGTCTACAGTTGTCAAATCTCAAACCATTAGAGTACCTTTGGAACGAGGTGGATTCATGTCATAGATGTCCACCAAGTATGTCAAGAACATGATGCCTTCATGTCAAAATGAACCAAACTCTTTACAGAAGGTTTCCAGCACGCTGTTGAAACTATGCCACAAAGAATTATATCAGTTCTGAAGACAATCAGAATATGTGAGTACATTTTTGATCACAATCAAGGTTGAATATCCTCAGGCAGTCATAGAAGCACCATCTCTGTGAAGGGAGATTCCCTGATATATAAATACAATAAACTGAAGGACACCAAAACATTTGGAAACAGGCACTGCCAATATTAAAGGGGGGCATTATGCAAAAAAGGTCGGGGACCCCTGATGCGTAGTATTTACCAGCACAGTACCGAAATACAAACAATTTACATAATTTCAACATAATGAGAGGTTTCACGGAATAAATTCAATGAATAATACATTCACAGTTAAATATAAATATTGAGGCGACATTCACTAACTAACATCCTATAATCACATTAGCTCTTGAAGGTCACTTAAAATTGCTCAGGTGTAGCATTAAAAAGCAACTGTCAGTTTAACACTGGACTGTTTTCACCTGTATGTAAAATATGCCCCAGGAGCCACAATCCTAAAACACCTAAAATGACTTTTTTAGTCAGTAAATTTAACTGCAAGAAAAGCAAAAGACAAGGTAATCAAATGTTTTCATAGCTTTAAGAACTAGCAATATAATAGTTCCTTCAGTACTCTGAAGCCCTTAGAATGATTACACATTGTGCAGTCTCCATAAAATGACCCATTTATTAAATTCAACGCCATTTTCCGACTTCTGTAGATAACCTATTTAAATTCCCTGACTTTGCCTTCTGGCATACACCACAGGGAATTCTGTAACATCCGTGGAATTCCACTGAGATACTTCAACAATGGAAAAGAAATGCAGGAGAAGATAAGCTGCACACGAAACAAATGCATGCATGGGATTGAAGAGATTGAGTCTAAGATCAATCAATAAGGGCATGCATGTCAAACAAAGTGGCTTCCAGCACAGTCAGATATTAATATATATATATATATATATATATATATATATATATATATTTTTTTTTTTTAAAGCAAATATGCAAGCTGAATAAAGCTGGGACGACACCACGTTTGTACATATTAACCTTTTTGTTAATTAACACAACATATTCTGATCTGCGTTTCAACACAACTAAAATGTTCAACCATTGTGCTCACACTGTACAGTGTGGTAGCTCCAATTAAAAGGACAGTCCTCATAAGGGTTGGAGAAAGGTCCATGTGTACAATTCTACTATGAGTAAGAAGCAATATACACTGATCAGCCACAATATTAAAACCACCAACAGGAGAAGTAAATAACATTGACCATTTTGTGACAATCTAATGTTCTGCAGGAAAACTTTTGCACCTGGTATTCATGTGGATGTTACTTAGACATGTACCACCCACCTAGATCCAGACCAGGCACCCCCACCCCATAGCAATGACACTCCTTGATGGCAGCAGCCATCCCCAGCAGGATGCAGTCTGACACAGGCACACGTGCAAAAACAGTTTAGGAACAACTCAAAAAAACATTAAGAACAGCACAAGGTGTTGACCTGGCCTCCAAATTCACTAGATCCCAAACTGATCAAGTACCTGTGGGATGATTCACAGAGGCACCTCCCCTCAACCCATAGGACCCAAAGGCCCCCACTAACAACATTCTGTTACCAGACACCACAGGACACCCTCAGAAGGTCCATGTCCATTCTCTGATGAGTCAGAACAGCTGACTCAGTGTTAAATCTGAGCCTAGAACTGCTTTTAAAGACATAACTAACATGTCAGAAATCTGACTATCCAGCAACCAGAACAATTATTTAGACATCGTGACCCCGTCTTTAACTGAGCATCAACAAAAAGCTACCATCTGGATAAAATATACACCCATTAAAAGATTAGGAGTTTAAAAGCAGGCTTAGCTCATCCGGTGTGCACCCATCATAAACCAACAAGGTGATCTAATCATGTGACAAGATCTTAATTTTCCCCAGTAAGAAAAAGTGAGGATGCAGAGCAGGATCCTGTCACCGTAGGACTTCACTCGAGTTCATCAAAGCAGGAGAGAACAAACAACCACCGTGCCTTCTCACTCTTTGGCTGGTGCGTTATCAGATCAGCTTGATGCCAGTGATGCAGTACCACCACCGCCCTCCCTTCCTCCCTGTAATTAACTGTCAAGGCCAATCTGGAGAAGAGGTCCCATGTCACAGTGTCAGGATGGTTCATTAAGATCCTTAAAGGTGTTTGAAGAGAACAAAGACCAATGCACCCCTGCAACAACGGCTACACGTGGAAACACAGCCTCTGTTTAACTTCAATTAACTGAACTCTGGAAGATAACCTTTTGTTTTTTTTTATGTTAATACCCTCCCTCCCTCCCCTCCTGGGCTCATGGATAATAAAGAGCTCTATCCCTCGCGTTCCTCTCTGCGATAGGGTTGCAATCAATCAGACTGAGGGGAGGAAATCAAACGGATGGCTGATGTTTGTTTCTCTTCCTATGCGCATCATGGAAATGAAGCCTCGGCCTTTGATGGCATCAGTAATATTATTATATGCATATCTGTCACTGTTATCGCTTAATTACACCGCTGTGGACAAGAGACGCTATCATCTGTATTTTGTTGTCCCTGCTGTGCGGCTATTATCTCACTGAACATCAATGAGATAGATATTATTCAAAAGACGGGCACATTTTTCATATTCGTGCACTCCAAACAGACCCTTTCTCATTTTGAACTATACTTTATTCCTTTACTCTTCATCGTACTCTTTCAGCCCTATCACCTTCTATTAACGTGCTTGTTTACGATTTCTCTTTTTCTGCCTCTCTCGCTGTATCTGACTCTTTTCACTCCTTGTTCTCTCTCCTCTTTCCACCTCAATTCCACTTTTCTCTGTGTGTTCGAGCACCACAGTAATGAAAGACAGTGCGCATGTTTTTTGTGTGCGTCTGTGTTAGTGTGTGTGTGTTTGTGGGTCCTTAACAGTAGTGAGCATCTAGAGAGGCGCCGTCTCATCCAGCTCGCCTGATTGCAGGCTGCTGTGACACAGTGAGACGGGACGGCTCACTGCCAGCCCTCCTGACCCCACCCCAGAGACCACCTTCAGCCAATCAACACTCTCATCAATCGCAGGGAGAGACAATCAGAGGGAACAGCACCATAGGTAAACATGAAGAGGGAGAGGGAATGGGCATGGGGTAAAACAGCAAGAAAATGAAGTATTGGAGGGAGTGCAGGGACAGAGGGAGGGGATCACAAAAGGAGGAAATGAGGGACTGGGAGAGAATGTCATTTAGACGGAGAGATTATTGCACAAATATGCATCTAACCAGGAGGTCAATTGAAAATCAAGGAGGAAAACCCAAACAGGCGAAAAGCTTGCTAACTGCCATCACATGCTAGCAGATGGCTTTGCGCTATTGGAAAATGAAACCAATCTAATCCTCATTTTTAGATCCTCATCACCCTCCCATTCATAGCGCAGCCTATGAAAACCAGCTGGATATTGCTGTATTAGTCTCCTCCGCCATGGCAACCCAAAGTAATCAACTCCATATCTTCTAACCTTCCTGCTCATCCACCCACTCCTCCCACCTGGCACCATCACGCACACACACACACACACACACACACACACAGCGTCTCCTGCCTGGTAACCCCGCAGATAGGTCTCCTCCATGGCAACCCATGGCAGGCCACAGCAATCTCATTTATATCTAATGATGCCCGCCCTCTAAAGCATGAAAATGAGATTCAAAATGAAATGAATTAATGGGCAGGTGGATCATGGATGCAGATTCTGCCCTCTCAAATACAGAAAACATTATTTTTTTAATCATAGGAACCCCTTTAGGGGTTAAATATTTCTGTTATATTTTGCACAACTACCAGAATTACTAATAATTCTGTAACTTCGAAAGACAAACGTAATAGTGAAGAGGCACAGCTGCACGGATGAAAACATACGTCAAATCAGCCACAACATTAAAACCACTGACAGGAGAAGTGAATAACATTGACTATCTTCTGCTGGCATTCATGTGGATGTTACTTAGGCATGTACCACCCACCTAGACCAGACCAGGTCCCCCCACCCCATAGCGATGACACTCTGACACGTTCACACACACAAAAAAAGGTTTAGGAACGACAAAACCCCAAAAGGTGACGACCCGGCCTCCATATTCACTAATTTCTTGTTATCTGTGGGATGACCTGGAGAAGCCTGATGATCCATGTCCATTCTCCGATGAGTCACAACTGTTTTGGAGGCACAAGGGAGACCTATTTGAGCATATTTCAAAGTTACCTTAAAGAGCCGCTGTAACTAACTAATGGTGCCTATTCCCCGTGCACATCCCAGAGAACAACACATTTGTTCTCATTAGCCTCTCTTGTATTTAGCAGCTTCACGCTTTAGCGGGATTCTTGAAATAGACTTTCGTAACATGACCTCGGATACATAAAGGGCAGGCCAACGACATTTTCGTTGTAGACAACTTTTATTTCTCCATGGAGAAAAAAAGAAAAAAAAATTCTGTCTTAAATTTAATCTAACGTATTCCTGTCACTGCTGTCAGCGGCAAAGGAAAGGTGGGGGCATCCTCGAATGCACCGAGGTCTGGCAAAAGTGATGGCCGAGCTCTGTCTGTTCACTATCTCAGGTTAAGCCTCAGACTCCTGATAACGGAGCTAATTGAAGGGTAGTTTGCAGGAAAGAGGAGGAAGATCTGATGGCTTCCGAAATGAAGGGACAGGATATGTGCATCTGTAATGAGGCTGAGGTGGAATGTTTTTAAGGGAAATTGGATCATTTTCAAATGGCAAGGTGAAACTGAACTGGCCCTTTTTCTTTCCCTACCATGCGAGGAGATGAGGAAGCGTTGACAGAATCATTCTTTACATTGATTTCAGAGGACAGGGGAAAGGAATGACTTCCATCAGTGGTACTAAGGGCGAACAAAGACTTTTCAGCTGCAGTGCCTACGTCCAGAGATAAATGTTTGACTGAAGGCTATTCTCCAAGCTGTGGGATCCTAATGATCTGCAGCCGTCACACCCTCATATCTCTTGTGGTACATGAGGCTGTGTGACATACTTGATGCTCTGGTCTATCGGTCAGAGCTCAGCCATATGTTGGGGCGCCACCATTTCTCTGCAGGTCACAATTATGGCAGCCCACATAAAAAATAAATAAATAAAAAATAAACTGGGTGTTTTTGCAGGTGGCTCTGAACAACACATTGATCGTACAGGAGCCCAGAGTTAGTAATGATGCTGGATTGTTGGGGCCTTGGATTGGGCGAGATACTATCAACATTAATATTGCAATTTATCGAACCAAAGAGGATTAATTATGTTTATCTTTTAATCCTCAAATGGAGCTGTGTGCATGTCCCTAAATAAGGTGGAGCAATACTCCCCGTCTCCCAATTCTGCCAATAACAAGAAGGGTTGGCCCCATTTCAGACAGTACATAGGAAAAAAAGAATAAAAAAAACAAAAAAACAGCACCTAATGTCATGGCTTTCTGAGTACAAACACCCTTGCCCTCCTGTCGCTCTATAAATGAGCAGCAAGCCACCGCTGCCGAGCTAACTAGCGGCAGAGTGAACCTCCATTAGACTCGCAATTACAGCCATCCCCATTAAAAGGAAGGAAAAAATGGGCTCTGACTCAGAGCCAGAGAAATCAAACGAAATACAAATATGAGCTTTAACAGTAACCTTTGGCCATGGTATCCTTATTAGCCCTGCAGTCCCCCCTCGCCTCTACCTGCATTATATCATCTGAGCCAACAACCAAACGTTGCCAGTCATTAAAAACATATCCATCTCAATTAGACGGTGCATTAAGACTACCCCACATGAGGAATTTTGCGTGGCTACATCTCTATTCAGACTTATGACAAAACCTGGCACAGTAAGGTAATGATCCACGGACTCCGCAGATGGCAAATGGGCACTAGCTGCCACTTATTGCCTAATTAAAAAGAATTTTAACATAACATCCGCATTATTTTTCATTATTTCACTTGCATGCAGCTACACATGCACGCAGGCATCTTTGCAATCCCAACAGTCCATGGATTTGGCTCTGTAGCCGTGTAAGTAGAGGGTCTCTGTGGGTTTTCCATTTGTTGCCCTGACCGGCTGTTAAGAAAATGCATTGCTTTTAGCACTTTCCGACGACAAACTTTAGAGTGACTCCCTGCCGTACCAAGGTTGACTTCAGTGTCTGCCTGCCCAGCTTCTCTCTGGCTACCCGCTCCCATTGATTTTTATTAGCCGCTGTACCCCCCAGTTGGCTACAGGGGAACGTTGGTAATGACAGCCCTTCAGATGTCTTCATGTCAGCAGCCGAGCCATCCGTCAGCCTGCAGTACTGCGTGAAAGTGGCTGACGTGCCACCTCCGTATCTGATGGATGGAGCCTGTCCCTGTTCTGCCAACCTCTTTTATCTGCTGAGGCAGGCCAATCCCTCTGGATCCACCTATAATCAGTTAGACCCCTTCTGATCCCCGACAAGAGCACCAACCCCACATCTATTCATGCTTCACGTCAGATAAGAAATTGTTTGTGCAATATATAGGCTGTATATGTGAAGCTCTTATGAAAAATTGCACGTCTCCAATCAGGCTCCGTATATTTTTCTCCCATTTTTTCTTTGATGGATAGCGTTTTGACTGATTTGATTGCTTATTTAACCTTGACAGAGACGCGGCACAGAAATATTGAGCTGGAAGTGGCTAAAAATAAGCTACTGTTGGTGACCAGGATGACTTATAGTATCATGAAGAGGCGGCGGTGTGTGGATTGTGTGGGAGATTTGAAATCATAGATGCTTTTGTGTCCAAATCCTCTTAAGGAGCAACATGACCTCAAAACACTATCCACGCAAGACCGAGCATTATCAGAAAAATGCATTCTGCTTAACATATTCCACCATCTATGAGCCTAGCATTTACTCACAAACACAGGCGCCAACCTCCCCTACTGTGTTTCTGATTACCTTTGCTTGATTTCCCTTTGATAACACGGTGTGGTCATACATCTAGGAATGTAGAGCAAGACATGCACTGTCCTGCAGGGACTTTATCTGATTCCTATCCAGTAGGTCTTGGTCGTTTGGTCTTAGTAGATCTAACCCTCCAGCACCTAAAGAAGCAATAGGGAGCTTCTGCCAACAGCAGCTTAAATAAGCCACAACTGTCAGTGGTGGACAGTACTGGAATGTCTGGAACACGTTGAGGAGATCCACACTCAGAGGGATCTTCGGTCCGTTTAATCTTTTTCCTGTATTTTTTAGATATGCTAGCAGCTCTCACGATGGCACTGCCAATCTGTTGATTCCACAAAGAAATGTCTCAACTACTACTAGATGGACTGCAGTAATTACTTTTGATATTCATGGTCAGGCGATTGCCAAAACAGATGCATTCAAGACAAAGCATGATTCAAAAATAGTTTTCTTTATTAAATCTATACGACACACACTCCATAAGAGATATGTATGTCATATATCTGCAGTCGATGTGTGTCCAAGGCTTTTCACTGTAAATGGGTACTGTGTTGCTAAAGCTTCTGTAACTTCATTCTGATACACTGTGAAGATTTTTAAAGTGCATTCCTTTCAGGTTGTGCCACAGGTTTATCATGCAGCCACGTTTAGTTTTAGCAAAGTCTTTACAAACTTGACACTGCACTGTGATCCTTTCCACATCAGACATCGCAAAACCTATTAACTATTACCTTAATAGTGAATTAACATGACTCCCTTTCTTTAGTACTGTGATGTTGTCTTCAGTGACTGCTGGTAATGTTTCTCAAGCTTCTTGTGAACTAGCAAAATGCAGAAGTGGAATCTCCAGAAGTCTACATCGCTACAGGGAACTGGCCGGCGTTTAGTGAAAAACAAGGTTAACAAATATTCAAGATTGTAGACTTGTAATGTTTATGATGACTATTTTCCTTATACATCCATGTTGATCACATCACAGTGATTACTGCATGCTGCTGTTCCATGTATTTGATCAGACTGTTACTATGAGCAGTACATTGTCTTGTCTTGGTGTTTGGTGCTGTCTGCTCTCTATTTACTATAAATGAGGAAAATCAGTATTAATATTTTTTTCAGGGTAATGAAAAACATTTTTGGGTTTGATCACAAATATTCGTTTTTAAAACATTTTTTCCTTTTGTCATAAATAATTACATTTATCAGCTTTCTCTGATTTATAATTCTTTTTCTAAATATTAAAACTCATTTCACAGCTACAAAGGCAAATCTTACTTGGAGCAGATCCATGCCAACCACAGCCACGCCAGCTTCTACTAAAGTCAGTATGTTGTAGTCGGGGTAACATCGAGACAACTTATATAAAATGATCTAGATGGGAGAGTTACGCTGTTTTACTTGTAAATGAGTCAGTTTCAATATGATGACACAAGCTCCCCAAGATCCTTCACGGGACAAGCAGTAACACAAAATGATGATAACATGATGAACTCATGAATCCGTCAAACATTTAACTGTATGCAGTCAGATGTGGAAGTTATTCTTACTAAGAAGACAAAGGAAAATATATTCTGAGATTCAAGCAGCACACTTATTTAAATCATAAATATTCAAATGGATATTGAAGGTACATACTCAGGTAGGACACTGTCTTTCAAACACACTTTTTATTTAATAATGCCTGAAAAATACATGCCTGGGCTTGACCAAATTAATTCTTTTATATATATATTTAACAGGTTGATAAATACTTTTTAAAACTCTCAATCTTATGAATCCCAAGATGCAACAAATACCAACACAGATGATACCGTTAACACTTAGATCAAAGCACCACTGTGCCGAGTAGAGCTTTACAAAATTGTTAACGTGCGCGTACACTCTTGGGTTGGACCTGTGTTGGCTAACGTCCTGAGGTAAAAGGCATCAGCATTAGTTACAGTGTATGCACAAAAAGAAATCTATCTCAGTGAGCTATCTGCAGATATGTCACTTCCAGCAAGAATGTCTTGCATGCAGCCCTGCCACTGCCAGCTGAAATGTCAAGAGTAAGGTTTGGCATTGACGGCAAGTGTGACAGTTCTGTGGGAATGTTAGCACTTCTCAGAAAAACGGTCTAATTTATCCCCTCGATAGCTCTTGAACTCTTAATGACTTTTCCTTGGCTCTAGTTCACAGCCCTTCGTGACTGTACAAGTCCGTCTGCGGTTTTCTGTAGTCTAATAAAACCTTAAGTGAGCAAAAACGCCTTTCATAAAATGTGTCGGTTCAACAGCTTTATCATCCCGGCCGTAGGAAATGTCAAACAGGAGAGTTTCACTGGCGCTCTATGAAAGTCTCTCATAAAATGGCCAATAAAACTTTACATGGTGTGTGAAATCACCTATTTATTATGACTGTAGTTACACTAGTCAAATGTGTGTTGATTTCTGAAACCCTTCATGAATTACTGAGCAACATGGACTTGGTAGCGATTGCGTAAATGAAAGCTAATACTTGACACAAGCTTTATCACTTTTCAATGGACGAGTTTTGTTGTTGGAGTCCAGGCGGATGAACTTTACCTAAACTTGAGAATCCACGCAGACACAAACACTAGAGCGGTCTTCCATTAGAGGCTTGTTAGCGTCTTACAGCAACTCAAAGCTTATTAATAAGAGCAGTTTTTCTCTGTTTTTGTTTCTTCTCCCTTTGCCCTTTCTGAGATTACCAAAAGGACACATTAATTAGCATCGCAACAGTTAAGACAGCTGTTAACCTGGGCAATCTCAGAGACCAGGCTTTCCTGACATGAAAAATAAAAACCCGCCACGGCGCAGCCAGGACCATAGATCATGAGAGGCATCAATAAATAATTACATTTAAATGTCTCTTAATGAGTCGAGTTTGCTGACTGGGCCAATGTTTATGGCCTCTGATGAACCTGCACGCACAAAGCATCCATAATACAGAATGTCATAAAAGACTGGCCTGTTAATGGCTCTCAGAGCTCTGAACGCCATGATAGCAGCATCCTCAATTACACACTGACGACATGCTACAGCTAGACGCAAACACACTGATCTTTCCTTTGAAACGTTTGCTGCCTCAGCACAGTTGCTTTCAATTTACTGGATATTTTAACGATGGGTTTTATGTGATGGGATTTAGTTTTATTAACTGTTTTATTTTATTTGTGATTTAATTAAAAAAAAAAAATACATTAAAGGGTCAGTTTAATGTTCAGTGACTTCAGACAGTTTATCCATATCTACCACAAAAGGTATGAGGGCCTCTCTGATGCACACGGTTTTGATTTCTTCTATTACTTCATGCCACCACTGCAAAATGCTTTTTATTTGTTGCTCACATGTGTAGCCAGACTCAGTTCTCATCAGAATATGAGCCTGATAACACCTCATTTGGATTTCACTATGAGGCGTGTTTCAAGTGACAGAGAAAACTAGCTCTGCACGTAACAATAGTCGAGAGTTCTACAACCAATCAGAGACATTTTTTATCTTAAACATGTCTCTGTTACTCTTCTGTCCATCGCCACATGAAGCCTGTTCAAACGACCTGACTGGCAGATCTGTGCAGAGGAATGATACGTTCCCAACAGAGTGACTCCAGACCAACTTTCCTGGCAACAGAAAATCTGAGTCAGTCTGGGTTCCAGGCTACCTCAGAGTCCATAAACTGACTTGAAAAGCCTTGCTCCCTTACTGATGGAACTTTGCAAGGTGAAGAAACTGCTTATCTGATACCTCTGCCAGTGTGTTTCAAGTGTCTCTTCGCATGAACGTCTCCGCACAGCACAAATTCTTTAAAAAAAAAAATGATTGATGATGATTATCTGTTAGTGTCATCTCAAACCTTGTGGGTTTTCAATCCAGGGCAGAATATAATGTTCAAACAGTTACTTCTGTTGTAAGCCTGGCTCTGATGCCAACCACCCTCTGGGGGTAAGGTTAACCCCGTGGGATCCTTTTAGAGACAGCACCCTCCTTCTGAATAGTTGAAGTGGATCATACAACATTATATACCCAATGTACAATTATATGATTAGATGGGAAGTAAATAGGGAAAGTACAACACAATTGTGCATAAATACAAAGGCAACCAAAAAACACAAATTTGTGAAGTTTATTAATGACTATATTTATTATTAATAATATTGTTGGAGCAAAAAATTAGGGAGCAATATTTAGGGAGACATTTCTTCATTTATTCTTCGTAATTATTTTGACAGTCCTGGTCCTCCATACGCAGCACTCGAAAACTGCCTTTTAAAAAATTCAGAAGGAGCTTGTTTTCCAGAAAGTAGTTCCAGGGACAACTGTTGACAGTGAGGTCTGTGGATTATTCTGTGTAAACAGGATGCTGTTTCTGGGCTGAGGTGTTGCAGCACAAATTTTTTAGATGACCTTTTTAAAATGTTATTCGTCTCTATTGCATTTGGCAGTTAGGGGAAATCTCAAGAGTAGGAAACTCAAAACTTAAAACAAATGCAACACTTTAAATCGCGCCGTTTCCCTAAATACAACTGCTCAGAGGTGCTGTCACTCATGACAGATGATTTACTGTAAGTGAGATTGTGTGGGTGCGTGTGGGTCCCTAAAAAAATCTGCCACTTTCTTGGCAGACGTGAAGTCAGTCGTCTGACTGAGGAAACAAAGAACGTTTAATCTGAGCGTGTTTGACATGAAGTCTGTGGGTGAGACGCTCCTCGAGGTGCACTGGCCTCTTATCTACATGGCACCTTTTTAATTATTCATCAAGGAGTGGGTGTGTGTGTGTGTTTATGTCTGGGCCACTGAGGCCCGTAAGGCTTCCTGAAATGATGAGCACGATAAGACACATGAAACAGGTGCAGCGGCGGCACGGCGCAGCATGTGGCCACACAGAGACCCAATCAGACGTATATACACATACATGGGTAAATACATGCTCGTGTCACTGATAGCCGACTGTGTGCTTTAAAAAGCGCATGTTAAAGCACAACGGAGTGTATCAGTTCGATGGTGGCATGCGGGAAGCGGGTGTGAGGGACTGAGAACACAACAGGGTGACTGCTGTAGGAGTGCTGTGCTCTATATTCACACTGTTTTTAAGGAACACACACAGACACAGATAGCGCTACCTGTAGTACAAAGAGCTGGGTTTGGAGAGGCGAGAACATACCGTCACCTCTTGCCACACACAGACAGATAAACTGAAAAACATGAGCACTAATTTCTTCAAACATCATGGACATTTATCTCCATAAATAATGAATGCAGAGCTGGGAGCCGGTGTGGTTACCAAAGCACTACCACGCTGGAGATTAGAGGGAAGTGCAGATGGGTGTTTTGGTGACTCACTGAGGCAAAGCAGCAAAAAGGAAGAAAATAGGAGAAAAAGGAAACTACTCTGAATGAGTATTGAACCGATTCATCATTAGATGTGGTAAGAGTACACCAACCAAGCCGAAAAGACTTCAACGAGGACAAAAAGCAACAATCGTCTGCCTCCAAGACTGTCCTCATGACTGTCAATTATTTTCATAATCAAGCACCGATAGCTGTAACAGATAATTCCATAATTGGACTGAATTGTTTAAAGGCCGTGTTTAAAAGGGATGAGATAAATGAGAAATATTAGGCTTTGTTCAGACTGCAGGCTAATCAGGTTTGGTCTTTAAATCAGATCTTCAGGACAGACTCTCCGCTCTGTAATAAAACCCTGTCTGCAATTAGATCAGATTTGTGCGTCCAGACATCGCTAACCTATCTGCATGGGTTGCTGTGGCAACAATGTAGGCATCGGCAACTACAGTAAAGTAGCTGCACTGGTGACCCCTTCCTTCGTGCCACTCAGATATGTCTTCATAAATTGCCTTGTACAGTACAGAAGCCTCCCTCTAGTGACACCAGACGGTTCAGTCTGGTGTCTGTCCACAGAATGTTGTTTTCCGTGATGTTTGGATTCTGTCACTGTAGATTTGATGCCATGGCGTGTCATGTCGCTATTTTATGTTTATTTTTAGATAAGACAGAAATTCTAGTCACAGTGGATTGCATCAGTAACAAACACAACAGGGTGACGAGAAGGTCAGTAGACCTTTGAGAGTGATGCAGGCAAACTTCAACAGTCTATTCAAGAACCACTGAGCAAATTTTAAAGCAATGACAAAAATCAAATATTGTGACCCAGTGATAGTTGTAGAACATTAAAAGATAGCTCTGACTGTGGTTTACCATCCCTCTTTCTATGTGTCTACTTGAAACGTCCTTAAAAAAGACGACAGAGGAAGAAACACTCCTGGACGCGGAGACCAGACTCTTCTGAATTCACACTCTGGACATGGACAGCACTTGAGGCATGTCCGACTTGTCGTGGCGAGTACAGAAAAGTGTCGGCTCATTTTTATGTTTTAAATTCATTTCGCGAGTAATTATTTTGTGACCTCCTACATATAAGTTGGTAATTACCACGGCACAGTTTTGCCACTCCAAGCACTCCGCCGCCGCTGACTACAGTCGTGGACCTCTGCGCTCGTTATGCGCATTCAATCACACTGAGGATGATTATCGCCCAGCTACTCCATGTGACCAACGCTGAGCCCTCATCTGTGACACTCTCCCACAGCAAGAGGTGAGATTAAAGGCAATGCGACATAATAATGTGCGGGACTCAGGGCGCAATGTGCGTTTGAAGACATCCTCTTATCACATCATCATACTTTAGCATCAAACGAGAAACGCGAATCAGAACACAAAGCTAATTCTGCCACGGCTCATTGGGCTGAGAGATGCGTTGCAATTTTCTCCCGCCGACGCAGATGATGTTTAATGATTCCTCATCTGTTGATGAGAACATCATGTTTCCATGTGTAGCCGGTCAACTCTTGAGTGTATGAAGTATTGCAACAGACCAGAGGGTGTCAGTGTGCATTGCTGTGGGTTGGAGGAGCTTTCCATTGTGACAGAAACATGTGCTGAGAGGAGAAAGTACAAGCTCGCCTGGTTAAAGACAAGAAGAGAGGTTACTTACACTTCACTCACGTCAAGGAGGTGAGGACAGAAACCTCCCCCGCCCACTGTGTGCATGGCAATGTATGAAAAATAGCCCTAGATTGGCTCAGACAGCAGCCATCCATCAGCACGGTGACAGAGAAGGGTCTCCCACTCTATTGCCCCCCACTCTTGAGTGTGTGAATTAAGATGGTCAGATTTGGGCTCAGGTAACTCCAACCACCCCTGGCTTTGGACGCACACACATCAATCAGTGGCCGATACAGTATCTGATCATTAAGACAACGCAAGCACTGATGAGCTGGAAGTGCATCAACCAGCTACACAGCAGGCCCTTAGAAGAGCAACACATCCCAGAGACAAGTGCTCCTCACAGAGTAAACAGACTCATAAAATCCCCATAGAAGAGCCAATTACGGTAGGAACCTGACATCTCCCCGTCGTAAAAGCTACGGGAGGCCGTAACTATCGGACACAACGTGAAATACAGCCAGTTGTTATTGCCACCCATTTGTGGCGATTAAAAGCCACCCTGGAGACCTGTGGTACCGGGCGAGGGGGGCATCCTGAATGCCTTGCCTCTCCGTATGGCACAGCTCCGGGAGGCCTCCGGAGGGAGCTCCCCCGTGCCAAGCAATCCTCTCTGTGAACGCTTGATTTATCACCAGCCGTCCACCACAGCTAATGTACCAGGCTCTCTGGCTCTTACGGTTGGCCCACACTGATAGAAGCCTGCTTTATTATTATCTGCACTGGCATCGAAGACCGAGCAGCTTGTATTATTCATAAGATCACCCACATTTCCTCATCCAAACATGAGATACATTATGCAGAGTGCAAATGCAGGTCTGATTTATGGCCTTTGGTTGTGTACAAACATACACGTAGATAAGACGGAAAGACCCTTGAAATAATGTAGCTTTGTAAAGCGGGGGGGAAAAAAAGAAATAGTGGGGTGAAACCAAAATAAAAATTCTATGAGCGCCACGGCAAAATGATGAATCACGCTGTCTCTGCCTCGCAAAGCCTGCCTCCCGTCCACAGGCAGCTGACTCAAGACAAAGAGAATACCAAATTATAGAATCACTCGATACGCTGCCGAATGAGGGTGAGAAATAAAGTCTTATTATGTCCAATGACAACCACATCCACTAGTGGCCTGGTGTATTTTATGTACCACAAAGCAACACTGAATTATGGACAAAAGAAAACCAGCATGTATCACCTCGAGCCTATTAAACATGCCCAAAAACAATAAGGAGTAAAGCTGTCGTCTGCAACAAGGGGCCGACTATTCACTTTGATTAGCCACAGACCACTAGCTGACATTGATTTCAGCCCCGACGAAGAGGAAATTCCTGTCATTTGACATTTTCTAAGAGATCCGAAGCATTATCTTGGAGGAACCGATCAAGTCCACAAACAAAAACACACAGAATAGATTGGGTCTCGTCTTTTTGTCCTCTTTCTTCTTGCACACGCACATCCACTCTGTCTTTCTTCATTTCCCTCTCTCTGCCACACAGCCAAAACACACACACACACACACACGCATTCACGGCTAAACACCTTGAATCACTCTCATCAGTAATCCGAGAGCGTTCTGGGCTCTGATAGTCCAAGACTATTGATTTTACAATGCAGCGGCATTCAACGGTCATTTGCAGTGATGAGAGAAGACAATAGCCTCCAAATCATCCCTGGCATTCATTAGGAGGCTAACCGGAGGAAACCAACTAGTGAGAGTCTATTGAAACTTAATCAACAACTGGTGCACGCTAATGGGGAGAACAACAGGTGAGTCTGTCTCAGTTGTCCCAGCGGGTGAGTGCGGGCGGGCGAAGCAGTTGAACAACTAAAAATCAACGCTCCAGAGTGTTTCTATTAATAATCTTTACCCTAAATTTGCGCAGGGTTTTTCAAGACGCTTATTTATGTTGACCCAAGTTGCATCTGACTGCTTCTGCACCTGCACTGTGTGCAATACGTAACATGAAAGAGGAGCTGGTGTGCTGTTATGAGAAGGCAATATGATCCACTTCACACAAATGCACAGGACAGAGGCAGAATGCATAGCTGAATAGACGCTGAGTAGATGAGTCATATTGGCTGAGAGGACTAAAGATGAGGGACAGCACTGCAGCACCAAATCCTTTCAAGATATTGCTCTTCTGTACCGTTTTCATAAAAAATAAAAATATTCTACACAGTGGGGAGACTTCATTCAACATTCAAAATAGAGCATCTTAAAGTATCTGCCCTCTCTGAAGAGTCTGGTTATCCCTTGACTATTTTTGACTGTTTAAAAAAAACACCCCTAATTAGGAGCTCGGCGTCACTGAGGGCCACAGCGGGGGGCAAAAAGGCAAAAACAAATGCATGAGAATCTCGGCTGGCCGATGTGCAGGCAAACATCAATTTATCATGAAGCAATCCCCATTAAACCGGTTTGACGAGTACAAATCCACAACTCAACCAACGTCTGTTTGGGCCGCAAGTAACTGAGAGACTGCTCACATGTGTACTTTCTGCCATCTGCTGGACAGAGCCCTCTGTTACACTTCTCACACGCCTTCAGAGTTGTGCCACTCAGGTTAGGAACTGGATTGTAGATCCTGAGTCAGTGCACACAGAACACACATCAACCTCGATGATTGGTTTGCTTGATTTCTGCTTAATCTGCCAAACAAGCGGCGCTCGATGAGAAACACATGACGTGCAAAAACAACGTGTTCTCAATGTGTGGAGGCCGCGGCGAAGCCAGCCCCAATCTGGAGCGGGGAGATGCAATCAGATGTAGTGAGAGATCGGCTCTCCTCCGTTGGCACAGCCAGATGGCGGCCTGGTAGCGGCAGCAGTGCTGTGACCTCAACACGCTGACTCAACACCACCGCTTGCGCTGTGGTCCAACATATCCCTGGCTCTCCGTTGGTGGCGGCTCCACAAACACGCGTGCAGATTGCTATCAGCCTCCTGCTCTACGAGGTGGAGATCAATTAGTGGGAAATGGAGCAAAGAAACACTGACGTATGTGCACTGTGCTGTGAAAACACAAAATCTCACTCATGCAGACATTCGGGGCTGCTGCACTCTCATATGCTCCCTCGCTAATGAACAAGTGCGTGATATTTGAGGGGAAATGCTGAATTTCTCTTCAACTATTTGCACACGCATTCAGTGCAAGATAAAAAAATCTTAATTTAGAATTCATTCTAGGAAATGAAGCAATACATAAACAATGATAAGAAAGGAAAAGGCAGCTAGTTAACAAACCAGGATGTAAAATTGGCTTTGCAAATCTTTCATGAGAAACACCTTCAAATCACTCTCACAATAAGCCTGCAGGATGATCTCTGGCTCTATAATACCGTAGATGATGCAGTCACCGACTATGAAATGACTGCATAATGCTTACGATTTCAATTAACTGTTACGAAGAAAAAACGAAAGAATATTTAATGAGCCTGCTTGAAACAATTGCCTTCCTTTTAAGACGTTGAAACTATGAGAATTAAAACTGGGCTCTATCTGCAGGACGGCAGCAATCATAATGAATATTTATACTGGGCTAGTCCATTTAGCTAATTAAAAACCTTCCAGCAACAACATGAAGGCGATGATTGGAATAGAATTAGACAACTCTATCTAGCTGCAAAAGTAACACACTAAGCCCGCCGCCAACTACTTCCTAAGAGGTCACGCAACGGCGGGCAAACACGGCTCTCTGGCTATTACGAGAAGAAGCCACTCATTCACTGAGATGAGGAAGACTTGATGTTCCTCGCGGTGCTTTCTCTGTTGCTACTGGTCAAAGTGTTGTTTTGGGTTATGGGTGCTTCTTATGGGTCTTTCACTGCTACGAAGACCAGTGATCTATCCAATTAGCCTGCATAAGGTTATACTTTGTGCATGTGCAGGCTTTTCAGTTCATCTAACCTTTGGACGGAACCAGGTGGTTTCCCACTGTGTCCCGTCTTTGTGCTAAGCTAAGCTAAAGAGTCGCTGGCCGCGGCTTCATATTTGACAGTGATGAAAGATACGGCGCTGGTATCAAACTTCTCATCTGTCTTTTGGCAAGAAAAGTAAAATCCGAATTATCCCCTCCATCTTTTTGTTTTCACATCGTCCACACAGAACTTTGTAAGAGTTCCAAATTCCTGAAGGGCTAAGTTACAAAAAGAAATGCGTTTTCTCGCTTATTTCTAGGAATAACCAGACACACAGACACACGTTTAGGATCAGTTTGCAGTACGCAGTGCGGTTAGAAGTAAGAACAGTGACTTTGAAAGCTTTCCTAGTCAAAACACAGAGATTTTTCCAAAATAAAGAGGATTTTAATTCTAAGTTTTTCCAGTGATGTTTTTATCATGTTGCACCTCAAAAGCAAAATCCCTTCTTTGTACTGGGAAGAAAAGAGCAATCTCAATTATCTAAAAAAAAATCAAACCAAAAATATTTATGTGGTTCGACACCACAACAGATAACTGCTAAACTAAACCATCGCCAGCTTTTCCCAGATCTTCCTACATGTGTTTGTGTGTGTGGGTGCGTGTATTCTTGAACTTGTATGTCTGTGACTCCAGAAACACCGTACGTATGCTAACAAGCAGATAAAAGTCAAAATGTTCTCTTTTCTCCCACTCAACGCGGTCCGACACGGGCACGAGCGCTGGCCTTCATGATGGAGCAGGGACTCGATGGAGCGGGCTGGTTTCTGATCCCTCCACTTGGCAGGCGCTCAGTGCCGTGCCAGCGTTTGCTAATACCCTGAGCGCACCTGGCACATTACACGGGCTTACGTCCCGCTCCTCAACACCTCCCTAATGCACCGCACTGGCCTCCCATTGTGCAGTTGTTTTTGTGACTATACAGCAGCCCCTGCCCAGATGCAATTAAGCCCTAATCCTCCTGTCGACAAAACAGAGGCACCCTTAATTCAGTTTGCAGAAGAACGTGCAATAAATACAGTCTGCAAGGAACGGAGCTTTGATGATGGGCATGATGATGATGATGCACATTCACTGAAAGGACAAAGGTAATGTCATGGTATTCTCTAACAAAAGCTAAGATGTGAAGCCCAGCATGGTCCACAGAGGCATTTTAAACTGGGCTGTCGGTAATGGATTCAACAGTTTGAGCTCAGTGCCACGAAAACAACCCTGCACCAGTATTTACTATCTTTTCATAATGGAATGAACCATGGTGCATTGAAGTTGGTAACAGAGCACTGGCTCTCACTGTGGATGGTCTAGCCACAAGTATAACCTCATTACACACTCATTACAAGCTGCTCAGAGAACCATAATGACAGACTGACCACTGCTGTGTGTGTGTGTGTGTGTGTGTGTGTGTGTGTGTGTGTGTGTGTGTGTGTGTGTGTGTGTGTGTGTGTGTGTGTGTGTGTGCACACATGCAGCTGGTGTACTTGCTGACTCAAGACTTTCAGCGTAATCTCCCCGTAACAGCTGTAGCTTAAGCCACATGTTTATCAAGCCTAGGGGAAATCAGTAGGTCTGCGTGAGTTCAAAAGACGTCAGGTTGCTGACTAACCAAGCCCCCCAGTGGTGCCAAAGATGGGAACAGAGGGGGCGACTGACTTTGGATCCGACCACAGACATTTAGTTGGTGAATCAACTTCACAACAAGCCTTTTTCTACACGGCTTGTTTGCACGAAAGCTCTTGTGTACAGATTTTTCCGTGACATCGATTTTAAGTTGAGCGGGAGGTATACATCACCCGGCCGGGGAGCGTGTCAGGACATGGTCGTGTACATGTACAGTACATCGATGTCTGTATGTGTGTACCTGTCCATAAGAAAGCAGCTACGCAGCAGGAAAACAACCCACTAGGAAGTGACCTGGAAATTTCATCAGTTTCATCTCAGCTTCCTAATTTACAGCTTCTTTCGTGCAAGCTCTTTTCCAGATGTTGGCCGTTGAATCCCGAACTCGAGGCTCTCACTCCGGCTCACAGAGAGGGGCCGCAGTCATTAAGGTGTGAGTAAAGCCAAGTGTTCTCCTCCTGGATAAATAAAATGATCAATCACTGCAGTCGCCGAGTGTTTCCTGAGGTACACCTGAGAGCAGAGCTTCAGAACAGAACATCTGCTAGCCTCAAACCTCATTCCTGAAAAAATAAACTCACAGAAAATAAATCTGCAGACAGAGCAGAGAATGCACAGGCTCGTAGAATAAGTCAGTAGCGCGGCCATATTGTAATAAACCTACTCAGAAGCCAATATGTGTATATACAAACAAATAAAGTCTGTTAGATGCAAATACGAGAGCTGCACATAAGTCTAGGTATATTCATTGCTAGGCTAGCAGACTAACAGCACTGAAGGTATTTTCATTATTGATTAATCTGACAGTTGTCGGCTCAGTTAATCTAGTTTTTCAATATAATTTCCCACTGCATGAGCTTTGTCAAGAAGTTGGTGACAGGATGAAGTTGCTTGTTTGCTCCGTCCTCCTCCCACTGTCCAATCACATGCACATTAGGTTTACTGGTGGTCCTGAATTGGCAGATGTGAGAGAGAACAGTGATTCAAGCACATTTAAATTATTCTGATTAGAGAATCCGATTGCTCTGTTTACATGGATTTAAACAAGATCATCTAAAACAAGACATAACATTTACATAACACAAAACATCCACCTGGATATAACTTTTTATTTACATGCACAAAGTGGTTTTTATTGTACACGATCAGCCACAACATTAAAACCATTGACAGGATAAGTGAATAACATTGACCATCATGTGACAATACAATGTTCTGCTGGGAAACTTTTGGACCTGTCACCACCCACCTAGACCAGACCAGGCACCCCCGCCCTATAGCAATGACACTCCTTGATGGCAGCAGCCATCCCCTGCAGGATGCAGCCTGAGACAGGCACACACACACAAAAACAGGTTAGGAGCAACTCAAAAACACATGAAAAACAACACAAGGTGTTGACCTGGCCTCCAAATCTGGTTGGTGTATAACAGAAGAAGACAAGGGAGTTGTTTTACTAAATTATTATTCTGTATTTCTTTTGGCTGTGATTAAGGTTACATGTCTGTAGAGACCATTTATCATCAGGGTATAAAAATCCAACAACAGTTCATCTGAGTTCTAGTCACCCTCCAGCAGCCAACAGACCAAACTAACCAACATCCCTTGTACGCGTTATAAAAAGGGGCCTTTCAGCAGGTAGGGACAAATTTACCCTACAGCGCCTCTTTTTACGAGCACGGCGGTCTTTAGCGGAACGTTTTACTTCTTCACACCTAGTGCTTAAAACAACAGACCTGTACAGCTAAACTAAACACATGCACACACACAGTTTCAGAGGGGGAACTTTTTTCTCTGCACTTCTCTCAGTTTGGTCCAAATCCACACCCTCTGAATCTGAAATATCCTAATCTCAATATCTGCCCTCACAGTTTTAGAAAAACATATTGTTCGCCAAAGCAACACCTATGAAAATACTGCACTGAAATCCCTATAAATATGCATGAAGATAAGCAGGAGCAATACATAAAACTAGACTGGCGTTGAATAATTAAGTGCTTATCTCTATCGGATTTCTCTTAACTGATAAATCTAAATGAATGCAAGCTGAAGTTTGTTTTAGCTGCTTTAGAGTGTGTGTCGGATTGGAGAGGAAATAGGAAATGGTGAGCAGGGCGGCCCCTCTCTCACAGGCAGAGGACAAACAGTTTACTTGGCGTAAATTCCGGGTAAACGGCGTCCCAAACAGAGCAGAACAGGTACAGAAAACACCTCCAGAGACCTACAGCGCACGCAACATGACAACCCCGTGCTTCCAGCTCCACACTAACCATGAAGGAGTTGATAGACTCCATTTCCATATCAAACAGTCCCGGTTTTTCTGACTCTGTCAGCAGTGAGGGGAGCAGACAGCGAGCTGTAAACCAATGACTTCATGCCATTTTGTCTCAATGCAACCGTTCTCTTCCATTTTCAACAAAGTGCTTTGGGGAATTGGAGCACAAAGAGACTATAAAACAGTCTAGACAGGCAGTAAAACGACGTGTACATCTGTGCGTCCAACTGATGACCATGAGACATCTGCCTTTGTTTGCAGCAACATAAATAATGGATTTTTTTCCCTATAATTCTCAGATAGTAAAATTCGAATTTTTTTTTTTCCAACTTGGGAACTCAAATTGGACACAATCAAATACGCCGACATAAAAGCAGAGGTTCTCTTCTTGAGAAGCAATCTTTTCTTGTCATCTTTTGTTATGGAAGCAAACAAACTGGCCTGCTTTCGTCTCCGCCTGTCACGCAAGATTGGATTTTGATGACACCGATACTTTGGTTGTGTACTCTCCACTCTCTACTTTCAATTTCTCCTCTCCCTCTTCACTTCACTTTTCTCTTGATCTGAGCAAAAGGGAAGAATGTCGGATCTACTGTACTCCCGCTCTCGAAAAGGTGAAAAGGCCTCGGCGTGTTGCTCCGGTTCCAGAAAATAGATTTTTGCTCTCCCGCGCAGTCGGCACTTCAAAAGAACTATCTAGTGTGAATTACATGGAAACATTGCCTTAGTTTCCAAACATTTTAGCTGACTCCAAGTCCAGAGCGTGGATCTGGGGGATGTTGGCTGCGGTATAGAGGAGTAGTGGGACTGTTTTACCTCAGCTGCGGTTTCATTCGTGTACTCATCTGGTTCTGTGCAAACATACAGCATGGGCAAATGAAGGTCGGTGTGTTTTTGCAATGCTGACTAATCCTGTTGCTGTTTCAGTGCCTTCTATTATCCCTTTTCAACACAGCAGAACTGTCCGCCTGACTCACAGCCACAGACTGCATTCACTGTCAGGCCAGCGAGAACACAATCAGCTGGATCTAGATCAGTACATCTCTGAGGTACACGGGGGAAAAAAAAATAAAAAAATTAAGCTGCAGCCTTGAAATCAGCCCACTGCCTTCTCGCTATAGTTCTGTCTCTGTATTCTCTTTGTTTCTCTCGTTTTCTTTTTATGCAAAACTGAACAAGCATTCAGCGACCATTGGGATCACTGACAATAGAGAACAGCTGTGGGAGAGCTTAGTAGTCGGGTCCACAACAGACACATGGTTCTCTGTTCATGTTTTCAACAATGATGTAATTATCCACAATACACTGGGATATTACTGGAAAACAAGAAAGTCTGACATTAGTCAAGGTGTAGACCCTGACCCCAACGCTAAAAACTAACCCCCCCGAGCAGCAAACGCCCAATCTCAGCTTACAAACTGTAACTACCAATGGCAGGTTTTGAATTTCTCCAAATGCCAAAGCAGCGTGAGTGGGCCCCGCTAGGGCCTGATTTATTTTATTTTTTTAACGCCTTTATTGAACCAGAAATGAAGAAAAATCTCTTTTTCAGCAGAGTCTCCGGGCAAAGAAAGGCAGCGTAAGACTATAAGCAGGAACAGAAAGATCAACATGAAAACAGAAAGACACAAAAGAACCTTTAACTGATATAGTCTCATCATACAGAGACTATATCAGTTAAAACATCTGCAGCCAGATGTATGTGCCTGATGCATAATTGATTCCAAGCAGAGGATGAAGCAGAGTTAGATAGGCTTTTTCACTTCAGGGACAGATCCTGAGAGTGAAGAAAAATAAATGAACATACGTTTATGGTAAATATAGACCTTGATATTTTAAGATATGATTGTTTGAATATATACTGTTTAAAACTACACTGCTTTGGGTAACAAATGTTATCCATGTCCATTAATAATTTCAAGAATGATGTTGAATCAAGACAGTCTGATGCGTGTCCTTGTCGATGGAGTGGCCATTCAGTGACCTGGCAATGCAAGAACAACATCGCATCTCACATACAAACTCATCATCACAGATATAGAAATTATTTGTTTAAGAATTAAAGAAAGCAACACGTCCTGTCAAAGGACGGCTGTCTGGTAGTGTCTCAGAGGACAAGTGGTGTCTCTAAACCATTTCTCAACAGGATTAAAAAAAAAAAAAAAAAAAAAAGAGTGAGTGAACTAAGGCACGGTTTCCCAATAGAGGACTTGAAGACATTCCTGTCTACTGATTAATCACAGTTTGACATTGCTGGTAAAAACAAATGTGCATATTTACAGTAAGGAGAGTAAGAGCTGTAGAGAATGACACACAGAGCATGAAACCCAGAGTGGTGGTGAGAATATTTAGGTCTGGGACTGATATGCTACTTCGTTGCTGGACACCTACACCAAATCAAGTCCAGCCTGAGCTGGGAGAAGCAGCACTCCATCCTTCAGAGACATGATACACCCTCTGATTCACATATTTGTGGAGATGGAGACACACTACAGCAGGACAATGAGCCCAAACATAGCTCAGTGCTCTGAAGAACTACTTGAGGACCAAAGTAGACAAATGAGTTCTGACCGTCACAGACTTCCATCCACAAGCACCTCATCTCAACCCCTCTGAACATTTACAGGAACACTTGAAGACTGAGAGAGCAGAGCAGTCATGACGCGGAGCTCTTTGTGAGAGCTGCTTATCCACACAGGAACGACCTCGACGACAAACACTCAGATATTCTGATATCATATCCACTTTCACAGATTCAGCCTTTTACCCAAAAATCTCATTATCGTTCATAATGAAAGGAACAAATACGATTTTTATTTCAAACAGGTGAATTGGAGATCTTTGTTTTAGACAAAGACAGGGAGATAAGGCTGAGGTTTAACAACGACACAGCTCTGCTTGCAACAACACACAGGGTCACAGGCTGGTAATGAGGAGAGCTCCGCTTCACTTCCTTTGTCTGAATCAGGGAGCCACTGTTTGAAATATGACAGCGTCATTTCTAAAATGGAAATGAGACTGGAAAACCCAACAAGTGTAACAAAGGGAGCTCAATAAAGGGCCAATTAGGGCGGCTTTCCAACCACACAAGGGCCCTCTGATGATCCATAACTGCTGCTTAGATGTTTACTAGCAGTCCAGCTCTATTGTCCATGCAGACAGAAGAGCTTTTTCACTTTTTCAGCAAAGTGGATTTCCACTAAACTCTTAAAACTTTGTTTGGTGTACTGCAGCCCAGCTCTCTGAAGTATTGGAAAATCCATTTGGAAACCAAAACAAGAAAACACACAGTGAGAAAACTATTAAAGGCGCATTAGAGAGGAGTTTTTAGACGAGAGAAAAAAAGAAAACAAGACGGCCCAAAATAGACGCAGCATTGCAGCCCAGCGCTGGCAGAGGAGAGTGAGCAATTTTCCACATTAATCAAAAGTGAGTCTGTTGAACTCACAGCACGCGGTAGGCAATTAGAGAGATACTTTATGTGACCATTACCACGATTAAACCCATCCACCCTCAGCAGCAGCCCAAACACAACACAGTCGCCGGCCACGGGCTGAGTAACACAAACTTTTTGGCTAGCTCCTGAGCTTACTCAAACAATCTAATATTAGATTGGGCAGCCATAATGGGAGGTTTAATAAAACCCCACAACAACAACAACAGGAGAGTCAGGAGCAGTTAGGAACCGTGTCCGTACAGATTAGCCCATCAGTTCAATATCGGAAACGAGGAGGTTGTGAGCAGCGGATACCTTGAGAGGGACATCATGCAAAAAGTCCAGAAGCAAAGAGGTGATGATTTACATTTAATCGAAGCCGTTAGCAACAAAAGTCAGACCACCAGAGCAGTAAGTAGATCACCCAGGAAATTACTTGACAGCATGTTGGCCATTAATCATTTTGTCTCTTTTCATTTTTTTTCTTTATAAATAAATACACTTCTCTTGATGTGATTGCTAAATCTCCTGCATTGTCAAATGAATTTGGGTTTAGACCGACTGACAGACATTTGAATGCATCACCTTCAGAAAACAACAACATCATCAATCATTTGTTTAAGCAGATGTGAAGCAGTGCATTAATTACACTACACTAACTCACACGGTTTCTGTAAACTACTTTGTTTTTTTCTTGGTGTATGCATTCAAGAAGCAACAACATTCAGCTACTCTACTCTCCAGGCAGGATTGGAATAAACCTTGTCTCTTCCTTCCATGTTGGTGAAGTTCCAGATACAGTGAGGACACAGCGGTTGGATGAGAGCACCGCAGACGGGAGAGTAGAGTCTGAATTCACATGAACTGACTTTAGATGTGATGAACTGTGCTACGTATGTGTGGTTATGACCGTACATTACTGGCAGACCTATGAACTCCAAGGTCCAGTTACACACCGTCGAACCGTTGATGTGTACTGTACAGACGGCTCGGTGTTCATAATTTCTTTGTCAACAAATACACGCTCCCTGTGGAAGAACTCAAAGACCACGACAAACAGCAGGGTTTAAGGAGAGATTACCTGCTGTAAGCATTCTTCGGTCAGGCTCTGATCCCAGAGTCAACATTTACACAAAGAATTAAGCGGCTGCAGGGGCCAACGTGAGCAGAGGCCGCGGGTGTAACAGAGTAGGAAGAAGAAATGCTTTTATAACACCCAAATCCTAAAATCAACAACACCAGGGGTGTATTAGTGTTCACTTACAGTCAAACAGCATGTGAACTGCTGCCACCGGGCTTTTTAGATAAGCTATACTCTCACATGCTTTAGTGAATGGGCCACAGCTGCCAGTAATTTCAGCAGTGGGGCTAAAAATCGGACAAATGATAGATATGAGGGTTGTAAACAAGATTATGCATCACTTACCTGAGGCGCTTTATCGGTTTCCCGTGGCTCTCCCTCTGAACATGTCGCTTTATCTGACATCTGGCTCTTGTCAGCAGCTCTGCTGAAGTCACTCTAATTAAGCCAACAAACACAGAAGTGTGCTGACTTTATCAAGTCTTCATGTTTGGTCTGATAAATCCCACTCATTACACTCTTAGCACCACACATTCACACCAAATACATCTCCCCTCTTACCTGGCAGTATCCAATCATCTGCTCTGCAATGCTGTTGATGTGCAGCAGGTACCGGTGGAGCCTCTGTTGGTACTTGAGGGCAGCGAGCTGAGCCTCGTTCTGCAGAGTTGACACCTGGGCCAACAGGGACTGCTCCCTCCGGTTCCACCTGAGCCTCGCCATCCGGGCGTCGTGCTCCAAACCCGCGCTTCTCTCCTCCAGCTTGTCGGTGACCGCGCGGAGCGCCTCCACGCAGCAGTGCCCCCCTTTACCGTCGGTGCGTTCAGGGGGCAGCAGAAGACCGCATCCTTTCTGACAAACACGTTCACCGCGGTGGTGACCCGCGAGCGGCTTTGTCTGAGACTCCATCCCGCCTGGGAGCAAAACTTGGCTGACCGGGTCCCGTTCCACGCAAGAAGTTGGGCAGTCAGCGCACATAGTTTGCGCGCAGGCAACTTTCCTACGCAGATTAACGAGTTGGGACAAAGTTTGCTCTACAAGTCTGGACACATGAAAGCGTAAGCGCGCTGAGAAGTTGGAGGTGTCTCCTGCGCAGCTCAGTCAGCTGATGGGCTGCGCCACTTGTGCACCACATGACAAGAGAAGTTGATCTTGGTGAGGCTCTGCGTTAAGAGCGAAATGTTTTGGGACGGGGTCAGAATTTATGACTTTTATTTTATTTATTTTTTTACAGCAAAATACTCTATTTAGTTTTTTTTAAGTCAGATATTTTTTCATTTCTCATATTTTATTTAGTTCAGTTTGATTTAATTGTGTGAACTGCTGGTGTGTTATTAAACCTCTCCAGCAGAGGTCGCTCAACCTCAAATGCCTTTACTGTGCAGACCTCTCAATCTGAGATGGAAAGAAGTCAGTTAGTCCACACCATGATTGGTATCATCAGCGGGGGATCATTGTTGATCCTCCTCCTCCTCCTCCCTTATTAAATTAATTGAGCCTTCTTTCACTACAAATTGTGTTCTGGTGAAACTTGTCTCAAGGGCACTGTTTCCCTTCAATGGCTAAATCCCCACTGTAACACAATATCTGCATGGAGACCTTCAATTATAAAGCTTTCCTGCGTGAGTCTCGGTCAGTCTCACTGCCTGACACAGCATGACATACTGCAGGCATCCAGGAGACAGCGTCACATTTCAGGCCTCTGTGCGAAGCAGCCCGGTTCCAGTCTAATATGTGTGCGTTGCTTTTAAAGCGTGTTTTGTGTTGTCTGAGCTGTCAGAGAATGGGTGTAGCTTTACAAAGACAGTCTGTCATGGGAGTGCACACCTGTCTGCAAAAACACACGCACAAGGAGGTCAGAGGACTGTGGTGTTTTCCCCGTGTCAGTCACTGTAAATGAATGAGTGGCTGTTTGTGTTAAGTTTATGTGATTTTTTTAAGTCTTATTAAGTATGTGACGCAGAGAGGAGCTGTCAGACTGATCCGAGCAGCAGCCAGGGGGAACAATGCAGCCACCTGCGATCAGACCTATCACACAGGCCATGTGCTTGGGCTGATAAGCCACTAAATAACTGCAGGGAAAAAATAAAAAATAAAAAAGGTTATCTCTGGCTTTTGTTCTCTGTGTGAGCCGATTTCACCTAATAACTTCTTAGGAGGGAAACGGAGAGGCAACCTAAGACTGCGCGAGGAACTAAATCATTTGCTCCGACCTAATCCATGAAGCGAGGTGATATCAATTTACTTTTCATCTCCCCCCGATACCTGACAGGAGACAAAACTCCAGCAGCTGTTTCTCCTTGAAAAACTAGAGCTGGCTGCGTCTGTAATGGAGGACAGATTGAAACATTATCTCTGATATATTTGGGTCTGGCTTCTGTAAAAAATGACTTTTTCCACACGTCAGCCGGTGACTTGTTGCAAATAGTTTTAGCTGATAATGGAAGCGGCTCATAAATGGCAGATGATACTGGTCCCGTTTGATATGTGAGAGCTGAAAACACTGCTGTGGATATTTCACACATAACAAGTCTGAGGTTATGGGCGTGTGGAAGATATTTGAATCCCAAAGACAGTATCAGTAATCAATGGCTTTGATTTTTTTTATAAAGCTTCCTTTCTGCTGATTTTTTTATTTATTTTTTTAAACCTGGCATATCTAAGAGTGAGAATCCCCTGGGAACAAGTCATCCTGACCCAGGAGCAGTATCGGTCTGACTTTGATAAGTCCTCTTGACATGTCTTCTTTGTGTGTGTGTTTCAAGAGAAACTGCCACGACCTTTGCTTCAGTCTTGCATCAGTATTTCAGACTGAGCTCAGCGAATCCCATCTGAGCCTGACTCACACTGAATCTTGAACTGGGACTTTGGCAGATAGAGTTTGGATATTTTACACTGAATTATATACCTGCACAAGTCAAACCTCAGCCAACACATTAGGTACACTAGTGAAAACCACTGCACTCTAATGTAGCAGTCCTGTACTTTATCTTCTTGACTGTTGTAATGTTAAAACAGCAAAGAAAGGTGGTGATTCAACTGCACGGTCGTTTTTCTGTAATCTCGGGATGTAATTTGTGGTGCTGTTAACATGGATTGAATTAACAGTGCTTCTCTTATTTAGCCCCGACTAAAACAGGGCTGTGAAAATAATAGGAGCGCGTAGCCGGTACAGCACAATACACAATACACAATACAATAGTACAACAAACCACAGTTGAATCAAAAACTGTCTCAGTTGTTTCAAACTAATGCTGAATACGATAAGCTTAATAAAGCTGTCATTTAGTACAGGACTGATTTATTTATTAGTATGCCTTTGCTTTCACTAGTGTCCCTAATGTTTTGGCAGGTGTGTATATGTTGCACTGTTACACTTCTGGACTAAGCTTCCCAGCAGTTTTTAAGACAGTCGCTCTTTTCATTAATCAAAGCATTATCCATTAAACTAAGGTTGTTGAGGGGACAGCTCTTGGGTTGCCAGGTTGTAAGGAGCCTATCTCTACTCTATATTTAACAATAATGACATGGTTTATTCTTGTAATGCAGTGTTTTGCTTGATTGAAGAATCTTATCCCTGGACTGTGGCCTGTAAACCTGCCTCACCGGTTCACCCTAAGTGTTCTGTGTCAGAAAAGCTCCTGCAAAACAGAACAAAACAGCGGAGACATTCAATAGTTAACTACACTTTTATTGTACCTTGTCCAGCCAACGAGAGGTTTCCGTTTCATCCCTCATATATGCCATTTGCGAATAACCGAACTCCAGCAGACAGCCAGGAACACGCTGCCACTGCCACCAGCGACGGCGTCACATCTCAATCATCGCGTGCACGGGGCTGCCTGACCATTTCTGAACTCGAATGAGTGAGATTCCTTTAGTCAGTTCAAGGTTTTCTCTCCAAAAAAAAATCCTCTCCCAAGGACATCACACAAGATGACTGGCTCTATGGAGCTTAGCGGCTAATGCAGATATTAGGCTAAGATCTATGCTGTGTCTGACGTAAAGGGATGTCACTCAGGAGTGGAGTGTATTACATATGAAGCTGAGAGGCTGAGAAGTTGCTATGATGTTGAGTCGTTTTTAATGTAATGTAACTTTTTGTCTCCAATCTCATGCATGATATAATGTTCAGCCGCTGCTTCGTCCAAAACGTCAAAGTTCAGGCGTTCATGCATTTGGCAACTCTTTTTTTTTTTTTTTTTTAGTTTTGTTTTGTTTGTTTTGTTTTACGATTTGTGGCATGAAGAGAAAACTGGGAAAAGCACTTTGTGGTGGACATTGATATTGTCACAATGTAGAAGCATGACCAGCATCGGTCTCACGAGAAATGAAGGAGCTCAAGACGCAGCATTTGCTCCTCCATCTGAATGAAATAAACTTTTAAAACTGTCCAGCCAGAGGTGGGTCAAGACATACAAATATAACAATCAAAAAGGACAACAGTTAATAATGTTTATATATCTCTGATCATATGTTAATAAAAAGACAAAAATAATGCATTTGAAACAACATGAGCTTTGGATGGGCTCTTACCGCTGACATGGATGGCTTTGCTTACCTTTCGTTTGTAATGAAAAATGAAATATACTAAATTACTCTTACAGAAGCTAGGAATGATTAAGTAGCCACAGATGGGTTGGACGTAGCACAGTTACTGGCGACTGTGAGCGTCGCCAGAAACCAGAGACACGTTAAAAAAAAATCAACATTCTTTACAAAGCACCCGCTGGTACCACTGAGGTCCTATGATACAGTCAAAACAAAGTTCTTTAGCTCACTATCATGAAGTTTTTAGTCTCATTTTCAACACCGGGCTGAAATGGCACAGATGAGTCTTGATCAGTGCACCGTTGAACAAGCAAGCAGTCACATTAACCGCTGTGGCGTTGCATATGAAACCGCAAGTTTGTTCAGATCGTATCCTGCTATGGTTTGATTTACATTCAGGTTTGAGTCCAAATACGCGTGTGCCAAACTCCCTAAGCATCTCAAATTTTACCTCCATGTCAAATTTTGAGGTGGTGTTAATAGAGTTTGGAAAGTGATGGCAGGTTAAACCAATCCGCTTTTCAGAGGTCAAGGTTTGCTTTGACTGTATCTGTATCTGTAACAGAGGGTATGTTTAGTTAAAAAATGCCACTGAACTGCAAGTAAAGAAAGACATGAAGACTTTTTTTATAAACTCATACACTTAGCCTTCACAGCTGCTTGTTTACCTTACTCTATGGAATGCACTGTAGGATTGGTTTCAGGGAGCATCAAAGATCAAATGAAGCCTACGGTTCGGAAAAAATAGCATCTTTGCACCAGAAAGGTCGGATTCATTATTGAAAAGACTAAACAGCCGAACTACGCTAAGTGTAGGGTTTACACTTTCAGTCAGGATCCGTTATAAGACAGGTTACTGTGAAAGATAAGTGCAGTCATTTATGTAAGGCATATTTAAAAAGTTGACAGAACTCCTTTGACACTCCTCCAAAGAGGCTTGTTGTGGATAAATAAGGAATGTCTTCGTCCATATCCAATTGTCCCTTCTCTGTGTCTATTTCCACAAACATATTCCAGAGGGGGAAAGGGCTGGAACATGGCATCCCGGGTTACAGGGCGGAACCAAAAGATCACGGAAAGAGCCCCAGAAGTCCTTATTGGTGTCAGCCAAAAGCAACCGTAGGAGTCTCCTTCACGGGAAGTGAGGATGGCGCTACATTCAGAGGTTCAGGCAGATGAGAGCCACCAGGAGCAGGAAGAGGATGCTGAGACTCTGGATGGTCATGGCAGCTCCAGCTGAGGGAGAAGGAGAAATGCCTGTATGTCTTTAGTTTGCTTGGAATATCACAAAGTATTTATCTACGATGAGCTTTGAGCGGCCTGTCTTCAGAACAGTGTAGTTTCACCACAGCAGACACAAAAATGTCTACCATCCCTTAGCACCATGATCTCTATCTAAGTGTTTATGAATTCACGGCTTTACTTTTTCCTTCAAGGTCAAGGAAAAGTATCTGAAAGAGTGTTTTATGAAGGAGCTCCAGTTCTCCACCAAATATTAAAGCTTCTGAAGCTACAAACCAAGTGACACCCTTAGCTGGATTCTTCAACAAACCACCTTTTTAGTTCACCTCTCAGGTGTTCTTCAAAAAACTAGAAGTAGCAACCATAACCAGGCAGTACTGACTCCCAGCCTGCACAAAATAAAACTTTAACACAAACCACCTACCCACAAACGTCCTTGTAAAATATGCCACCAGGGGTGGTGCCCACACTGTTTTGGCTTGCAGGCTACTTTCACAATGACCAAGTCAAAGTGATCTACGTACATCCGCTCTATCCGTCTTTGTGAAGAAAAAGTGTTGCACAGCACATTTATGTGGATGTGTGCCGCTGAACTGACGGATGCAATGAAGTTCGTCTTGCTGTTCATTCTAGAAGTGCAACAACACAACCACCTCAAACTCAGACTAGCAAGGTGGCACCCAAGAAAAGAAAGTGAATGGGTCACTGCCACCACCGTATATAGCGGAGACAGACCAGTTAAGATGATTGTTTCTCACTAAGACACAGAATCATTTGTTTTAAGTCTGTTTAAAACTAAAAAGTTGACAAGCATTATAGCAAAGTACAGCAGCAACCCTCATCTATCAGCTAAAGAGCATATTTGGTGGCATTTATAGAGCGATATAACCAATCTGTGTGGAGATCACCTTATGTGCCCCTCTGTTTGTCAGTGCCCTGCTTTTCAAATCCCTCATGACTTAAACTCCTGGGTCTGTGAAATCAAGCTGTCAGCTGAGGTCTGGACTGAACGATAAAGGATAAGGAAAACCACAGAAGGGGGTTCCTCTTCTCATCAAGATCAATTACAGAGGCTTAAGCCCTCCACTATCCAGTCAGCCTGCCTGTCAGTCCATCAGCCAGCGAGAGGACCCAGTCAGTGGGCTATGGAGGATTTGGTCACGGACCATCTTAGCTCTCCAATCTGAGGTATGAAACCTGAAGTGACAGCTCTTTTCTGGCCCATGGGAACCCTATGGCCGTGACAAATGATAGCCTACCACCAACTTTGAACCTGGTACTATTCCACAAGAGATGGCAGGTCAAGAACAGTCACAGTGTGTCAGCACAGCACTATGGATTTAAAATGAAGTCACAGTAGATTATTCTCAGTGAATACAATTTCATTTAACATCTAACATTAAAGAAAGGAAGAGATTTCATCCTCCTAAAGGAGTACCTTTGGTAAAAAATCCTCTGCTACTAAGATTATTCTTTCCAAACATCAGGACAAAGATACATGAAAACAAACACTGCACACTCAGGCATTATGTTACCTGTGAGTTCGATTTGTGCCATAGCACCATCTCCTCCTTCTGTGTGTGCCCGGACCTCCACCACATAGGTCCCGTTTGTAGGCAGCTGAAGCTCTATGGACCGCTTACTGGTCATGTACAGCGTGCCCGTGGAGTGGCCCTGCTGCCTGTACAGCACCTAGGTAAACACACATACAGTATAGTCGTATTGTATGATTTGATCTTCCCAACAGCTTCTGTTTTGCTCAACAAACTGAATGAAAAGGTTGGACTGTACTCACTCTGTACCCATCTACTGATGACTCATTAGCCAGCGGTTCCACCTGCTTCCAGGCAATATTTATTGACTTGCCTTTTAACTTTCTACTTATTATTTGTGGGGGTCGACTTGGAGCTGGTAATAAAAGAAAAACAAAGTATCAATGAATAACAGATAACATTAAAATGACTCAAATGATGCGTCACTGCTGCCCATTGTTAAACTGAAAGCACAACATACGGGGTTTCTTGGTGTGAATCTGGAAGTGCTTGCTGGGTGGCCCGTATCCGGCAGAGTTGTAGCCTCGAACTTCAATAAAGTAGTCCGAGTTAGGCTTCAAGCCCTCCAGTTTAGTGTGGTTTTCTTTTCCAGGCACCACAACCCTTTGTGGCTCCAATTCACTGTCTTTCTGACTTCTCCAGTAATTTACCTGAGGCACAGAGACACAGATGAGATGACAAAGATCCACCTTGGTTTTGGACTAAAAAGAAATAACTTAACATCATGGAAATATGCTTATTCATTTTCTGGCACTAAGTAAGATGAGAAGGCTGGTATTAGAGCCATATCTGTCACGTCAAGTAGTTATCAAGTCAAGTGGAGGTTTTTAAGTAACACAGTGATGATTTATTGTATGGGCCACTCAACCGGAACTGAAGTGTTCAAGTGTAAGGCTACAGCTAGTCACCAGTTGAGCGTAGCACACTCAAATATTTGTCTTTATGCTATACTGGCAAAGCAACTGTTGGCTGTAACCTCATATATAAAGATTAAAGAGTCTACTCATCTAACCGTCACCCAGAATGTAAATAAGCGTATTTCCCACGATGCAGAAATAAAACATCATGATGGATGTGAGGAGAAATTATACTAAAGAATGTTCTACTGACCTGGTATCCGTCGACATTCGAGAGAGGCTCCCACAGCACGGTGGCCACTGTGGCAGACAGAGCTCTGCAGTCAACAATTGCAGGAGCTGTAGATGGAGCTAAGGACAGAAAAGTACAAACAGTTTCAAAAGTTATGTAAAAAAAAAAATTTAAATGTCAAATATAGTTTTGAATGAATATATTATTTCAATAGATCCATTAGCCTGACCCTAAACTAATGTTTCCTCATTTGTATTTATTGGCTTCTGCAATGCATTATTTCTCTCAGTAATGCTAATTAATCACTCTATGGAACAAGTTAATTGCCAGAAACATCACTCGCTCCACACTCCTTTACTGGATCTGGTGTAGGCACACCGGGCCTTGGACCAACGACTCATCAAATACTGTCCGTGTGTTGAACAGTGGCACACAGGGCCAAACACACAGACACAGATGGCTTTACAGGCAGAACTTTAAAATCCTACATCCTGAAAAAGGCCTGTTACCATGGCAGCGGGGCATCTCTGTAACCCATCGTGTCTGGGTTGCCAGTGGTTATCTCAACAGTCTGTCAGTGAAAGTTAATAACTAGGCTAAATGCTTCACATCCTTTGGCGAATTATCAGCTTTCTGGTTCATGCTACATAGATCATTATAATCCCCCTAAGAAAAGAGAGAATGAGGGAAAGATGGGTTCACTTTCAAGGGGTATTAAAATTCCTCATAACTATACATGAGAACTAATATTAAATGGATCCTACTCCCCAGAAAAGCATCGTAGTAATAAGCAGACGCCACTGACAGACTGAAATAACAGAGTGTTGGCGTACTGAAGGATTCCTCACTCTTAACGATAACAAAATAGAACCAGGGTGATCTGTGGTGTTGTTTTAAGATCAGCTCAGCACGGGAACCTGTTCAGTACTCACCGTCCTGTGCCGAATAAATGATGGCTGTTCGGCTGTAGGGACCCTCTCCTTCGCTGTTGAACGCTTTGATTTTGACATGAAATTCTGTCATAGGCGCAATGTTGGAGTCTTTGTGGACATAGCGCTTGGCCTGGGGATCAGCTACCACCACCCTTTCCCAGTCGTTTTTGCCTTCGGGTTTGAAGGCCACAATGTACCCAAAGTTAGGGCCGTAGTAGTACTGTGGCTTTACAGGCTGTTGAGGAAAAACATGACACAATTACTGTAATGTGGGAAAGAAAGGGCATGGCGCACAAAAGCAAACTGCAAGTTAGTCATGAGAGCTGACTTATCAACGGCTGAGAAAAGTTTAGCATGCAGATTCAGTGAGGTAATAGTTTCAGGGCAAGTCTGGAAATACAACTTTGATGGACCTGTTGTATTTTCCAGACGGAAGAAGTTCAAACAAATAGTGAGGAAGATATTGGTCTTTCTTTTTGCATTAGGCTTTATCCAGGGCTGGCAGATGTGTGGTCAGTGCAGTCACTGATCTTTTTGTGATTTAATTGTAGTTGTTATGCCCAGTAATATCATATTTTCCAACATTTTTGGGCCCTCCATGTGCTGTTTTTCCATTCTGCTTAATCTGTGGGTACTTTTTCCTGCACCAGTAAAACTTAAGAAATTAATTTAAGACATGCATCACATAGTCTTTCTGTTCGGTGTTCTGAATTAATCTGATTAACCTGTGACATTTCCATGGACCACTTTTTATAGATGCTGCTGTGATAAAAGCTGTTTAGGTAAAACATATTTATAGTTGAAATACATGGCCTTTGTGACTATCACATGCTTTCATTTCTGTGTGTGTGTAATAAAACATCATTGTCACTGTCATTGTTATTACTGCCAATTGAACTACAAGTTCAGCAACTTTCTGAGACCATGTCCAGAAACTTGTAACCTTTCTCCCCACTTTGCCCAGTGGAAAGTCCCGACTCACCGTCCATGTGATGGTCAGGTCTCTGCTCGCCCCTCCACCCCCGCCGACATCCGAGGGCGCCACCACAGGAACTACAATGAGACGGCAACAGCAAAACTCTGAGCCCACATGCTATGTATCCACACAAACAAAGCCAACCCACACAGGCTGCAACCTAGCTTTGGAAAAGCTACCGAAACATCCTTCCTCTCCAAATACAGTATCAGTGTCTTCTCCCATGCCAAATGCAACACCTTAATGTTCATGTGGGAACCTTGCCACTCCGGGAGATGGAGTGGCACAAGTCGTCTTGTTTTGCCTCAGTCTAGCAGCTCACTTTCAATTGCTGATTATTTTTTTAAGGGAGGTTACTGTAGGTCTGTGATTCCCATTTTATAATTGAATTTCAGTATACAGTTTCACCAAAGTGCTCATTTGTAGTGGCTTGTGTGGTGAGTTTGGCAGCGTGGTTCTGTTCTAGGAAGCACAGCATGATGGGATTTCTGCTGACTCCTTTCTACAGCGATACTTAACAGTAAACAGTGCAATAATAGAATGATGAATACATATCAGAATGGAAAGCTGGATTCCTTTACCACATTTATTCCCCCCCTAGTGCATGACCTTTAAAGCTTTCTGATTCTCTGTTCTATAATTCACATGTATGAAATGCTGGCCCAGAGTCAGGACTCAGGATCTCACCTGATTCCAGAGTTTTGATGACAGGTGATGGGCTGCTTGGCTGTCCTGTTCCCAAAGTGTTGGCAGCAATGATCCTGAACTCATATTCTGTCCAGGGGAACAAATTCACCACTGTAGCTGTCTCTGCATTCCCTTCTATATCATTCGGAGCTGGAGGAAAACGCACATATTAGCGCAATAGCACAGTAGAGTATTATACAGCACAGCTTGTTTAACAAAAATATTCTGAAAACGATCGCCAAGTTTTTTTAAAGAACCCTTTCCTATAGCTTAAGTCACTGAGGAGTGTCTGTAGACATATAGGACTACAGTATAACAGTACAACACCAGACTCAGCTCAGCTTTAAGGTAGCAGTGATTATTTGACAGACTAGCATGCTGGACGTCTTACATGTAGTGGCGTTCTTCCAGACATCCTTTGAGAATTGGTCCCTGTACTGGATGACGTATTTGGATATGGGGCTATGGTTGTCTGCTCCACGGATCCACTGCAAGGTAACATTCTTGTCACTGCTTTTTTTCATTTGCACCAAAAACGGAGCACCAGGAGGACCTGGAATAAGATGAATGACAGACAAGACTTGATTGATGGGGGAAGAAAGTAAATGTGACTGCTGGTTTGGATGAAGAAAATCGACACCTTTCATTAGTTTAGTTGTCTAACTTTTTGAGACAATTATGTTACTGAAAGTGCTTTAAGCCCATGGGAAGATTCTTCCCTTCATGGGAAGGCCCTGAGCGGTTTAACATCTTTATACTTTAACAACAGTCTTAAAAAACAGACTTGTTTTTGATGCCTTTGAAACACAGCACATCAAAATCCTTACGTTTCCTCTTTTTAGTGTCTTCTACAGAAGACATCGACAAAAACTGATGGATTAAGGCATTAGGACTTAGAGCCCACTGACATACATGAACTAAAGCTCAAGCAAAGGCTTTTAAACCCAGTGTTTCTCTTGGTCCTCTTGCTCCTCCTGACTCTTCCTTTGGAACTTAAAAAATGGCTTAATAGAAAACCCAGACTGCGTCAGGGTTAGCCTCCAAACCCACAGCCTCAGAAATCTGCCAGAGTTTACTTTTTTTTTTTCCAAATCGCGAATATGAGCCGAGAGAAGTAAGGCGATTAGACAGCCAAAGCTGGTCAGCTCTTAAGCCTTCCCTTTCCTCTACGGGAGAGAAATAGTTGTGGGGAAAAATAGCTTGTTTTACAATTCAGCGGAAGTAAGTTGTACATATTTAGGAATTTCACGTATACTGTATATTATCATGAATTGAGAAGTGTCAGTGTCAAACTGTAGCCCAATAAATAAATTTAATGTAGTTTATGAATGGTTTTCCCTATTAACACACATAGGTTAATGCAGTCACATTTCACCACTGTTCCAGGCGAGACTGTAACTTAAAGCTACAAAAACACCCCCCCGCCATAAGAAAACAACTCTTCTCCCTATCTCAAATCCCTCCTAATAACAAGCTACAGGTGCAGAGCTGTGTTTTTAGCTCGGACAATCTCCTCAAGCAGATCTGCTTCCTCATCAGCCGTGATAAATGGCTGTCTTTCATCTCTCCCTCGCTGCGCCCCGGGCTGCTGGCATTTGGCACTCCATTAGGTGCGGCTCATGACCTGCGCTTTGGTTACACTCTGGAAAACGTCACAGTCAGCTGCTGTGCGTTCACCTGGCCGTCTGTCAGCACCCGCCCCGAAAGCAGCGGCGGCGGCAGCACACCCAGGACACAACAGGGATCACTGGCTACCAGATCACTGCTAGAATTCCTGGCTTCCCCCGCTGAAGAGGCCCTTTGTCCGCCAACACTGGGCCCGTTTCAAGACCTGAGCGGAGGACTGTAAGGCAAGCTCTCAGTCATCAGGAAGTGGAAGGTGAAAACAAATCCTGATGAAATATCCAGCAGCTTAAATACAGTAAATGAAAGACAGAGTGCTGCGGAAGTGTGGCAGCGTTAACTCTGCATGTGTTGATATCTATCTGAGGCTGGAAGAACAAGTACCGAAATCAGCAGCTCTCCATATCAAAGTACTGCGCTGAGAGATAGAAATCTATGATTCATCGTACACTCGTCACGTGGCATCACGCTTCATTTACTCATAACGAACACAGATGGGAGCAGGCACTATTTGAAACATGTCTTGCAGAGGCGTTGCATGTTCCATTCAGTTAAATCTGTTTCCATCCCATTACAACAACAGCTTGTTATCGGAACTCGCAAATGACGAAAAAACTTCCCATAAAACAATTTGTAATCCCAATTTCTCGCCTGGGTGGACACGGTAGAGTTAAATATGACCTACTCCGAAAGTGCCAACTTAGAGGCAAACAGATATGTTCGAGAAACGATATATCCTGTTAATGGTATCAGACTAAATTAGTCTGACATTTCCTTGGTGTTACCAGTGGACTCTTGATGTTCTCTGTGTGCCTCCATCTCATTCATTATAACACAATTATTCCCTTCCATTGCTTTTTCCCAGGGCTTTCTCTTTCGCTTTCAGGAACACGTGGGGTCTCGGGGTTGAGAGATTATTTGGTGTGAAAAAGCACAGTCTGCTCGCTGCAGAGAGATTTACTTCTCTTGAAACACGCACTGCAGAACATACACTGCTTGAGATTTATTTTTATTTTTTTTCCCACAAATGCACACTATTGCATCTGTTCATTAATGATTATTTTAATGGCTGCTTTAGGTGTATATGTGGAATACCTTTGTCTTGTGTTACGTTTAATAAGCTCTATGAAATTAAAGCCCCTGAACTTTTAATCTGTAAAAGTAAATATTCATAAACATGCCTCAGTTTAAAGTAAAACATCTATTAACATCGTTTGATGTGATTCTTATGAGCTCAACATATCTATATTTATTATGCTATTCAAAAATACTATTCATGTAGTATGTTGATTGTTTTCAGGCCAGTAAGAGTTTTATTTGATTAGCTTTGATTTCACTATCTCTGTGTATTATCAGAGACGTCTCACTGTTTCACATCAGTAAGGAAGGCACAACATTTCTAGCCTGGAAGAAAGCCCAAACGTCCTCCGCCCACAAAATGTTATCATATTCTGATAAGCGCTAGATCTGGAGTCTGTACTCCAGGCTAACAAAGACTACGATAAGGGGCTGCAGTGCATGGATTTAAAAATTCCCTTCAGTCCACAAAGGAGCAGCAAGGCCTACTTAGAACCCAAACTCTAACAGTCTGATAGACTGAGGTGGAAAAAAAGAGCTCTGCTGTTCAGTGGAGCATTCGGGGTTGAGGGCAAAAGATGATATTATTCAAACAGAATAAACGGGCGCTCTGACATAATATCACCCACTAGAGACAAGATTCTTTAAGTATATGCAGCTTGAAAACTTGACTCAGGCGTTTAACCCACATTCTGTGAACAGATATATATATATATATATATAGCCATCAAAACAGTCGAGCAGGCTAAACACTCACCCCTGACAACCAGGTGGGCAGAGGCAGTAACGTTGTCCACCGGGGTCTGCGCAGTGCAGGTGTAGCGTCCAGCATGTTTCAGCTGAGCGTTCTTAATCAGCAGCTCGCCATTCGAGCTGCCGTTCTGCACAAAACAACACAAGAGAGAACATTTAAATGTCAGCGATACGTCATATATCATGAAACAAAGCTCCCCTGCTGTCTGCCTGTCGCAGCAAAATGACCACGTTAGATACTTTCTCATTCAGCCCAGAGCTGTTCATCTTGAAATATGGAAAAGGAAAGGATTCCATAGAGTGTTTGCTCCCATCAGCATTGTAGAAAGGAAAAACAAACAGAGTCTATTTAAAAACTACATAACTGTGTTGAACTTGCAGCTGGACACTCAAACTGGCTTTGCAAATACCACACAAATAGTATTAAGTGGAACTCAACCCCATTTTTACGAGAGGAAAATTCTCCTTGTACAAAAATGGGGGATCATCCATCACAATCATAATATGGTGTTTGCCTGGTGGGCAGAGTGAGAAATGAGAAAAGCTAACCACTAGCATGTAGTTAAAGCTGCACTATGAGAGAGGGGGAGAGAGGGAGGTCATGTCAACAGTAATGGATGTTAGAGGAAATTGCTATTAAACTGATATAGAGTGCACTATTCCGCTCAGGGAGTGTATGTGAAATGGATTTTAAAGCCATATTAATTTAAATCAGGCTGTACTTTTCCATTTCAGGTATTCCACTGAAAATAGTAAACGTCAGCTCAGCCTCAACTGTGATTTCGACATGGATGAAGTCCAGACTAAAGCTGAGATTCTCTACTTGACCCAAATAAATCTAAGCTAAACTCAGATAATCTCTGTTCATTTCTCTAAGAAAATGAATTGACCGATACGATGTCTCACCGGGGTCCGTTCGTAATGTTGGCTGTCCTTGTGGAGGTCAATGACTCTGCCGTCCAGGGACCAGATGAAGGTGATGTCCAGAGAGGAGTCATGCGATGCCGCACACTGCATCCGGGCGTCTTCTCCTACTTTAACGTCAGCATTGGACGGTGCCAAGGTGATCTTTGTGGACTCTGGGGAAAATCAGACACAGATGAGGGACATCCCACTGGCAACTGACTGAGGGTATTTTGATTATAAGAAACTGAATAAATCATATGTATTTCCAAGCAAATTCATTTCGATGAAAAATAGATTTTTAAGCATTGCTATTGAATGTGAATGAACCATACTAAACAGCACTTGATGCTGGTGGGCAAAGGTTTCAACATTTTAATAACCACAAATGTCCAGGAGAGGGCAGAAACGATCTGTGCATCAAGCAACAGCACAAATCAACTGTAGAAACTCAAATGGTTGACAACTAAGAATATCTGAAGAAAAGACACGACAGGCATAAAAATAATCTAATATCAGTGTTATTATTTACTATTTAAACAATCTCAGCCTTGTCATAAGTCAAGTCTTCTCTTCATTTATCACTAAACAGTGTGAGGGATAAGCCCTTGTCTCATCACATTGGATCTAAAGCATGCCTTTGCCCTTGGGAAATGTGTGAATAACCAGCAGTAGCCTGTATACTGTCACTCTGTTCAGAGGGCCATAATTCAATATCAGTAGACATTTGGAGGTCAGGACTCTTTGGTGGGACAGAGAGGGACAAGAATGATTGCCAGCTGAGGCTGACATCAGTCAAAGCAACACCAACTGTCCCAGTAACATGACAAACATAAAGAGGGCTATTAATTCAGCTCTATTGTTTTAATGGAACTTACCTGTTACCACCAGAGAGCCTGTGCTGTTGGCCTTGCCCCGGTCATTCTCTGCGAAGCAGGTGTACCTGCCTTCATCCGTTCGCGTTACATTGAGAATCTCCAGGCTTCCATCTTCCCAGATGAAGACCCTGAAGAGGAACCAGAATTAATTTTTCACACACTGAGGAGCATAAAGTATTCAACACGATCTGAAGGTCAGAAGTCCAGTGTGTTATTCCATGGACATATGCATGATGAAAAATGATGAAAGTTCTCAGAAAAGGCAACATAAAACTTGCTGAAGGCAGATTCATTTTTCTTTACATGTTTCATATTTGTGCATGACAAATAACGGGCCAGCTGCCCCATCACCACTCCACAACCTCTCTCTCACAGACAGGGGCCACAGAGAGCATTAGGGTACATATGCTGCATAGTAATTTGCCTGCTGGTTATCCTCTATGTGAGTACCCCTGTGGGGAATGGAGGCTTGCGGGGTGGGGGAAAGGGTAGGGGGTCTCGGAGTTCTCAGATTAGGCTTGTTTTGTCAGTGAGGAGCGCAACGCAGGGGTTTACACACCAGTCTGTCCACACTGATCTGGCGAATGAGCTTAATGTCAGCCAATGACAGACAGCAAAGCTGTGCTCAGGAATCACTGACAAACAACAACATGAAAGACTTTTCTGGCATATGTAGTAGATTTAGGAGAGCTAGAGCTTATTTAGATCCCCAGAATCAAGATGTTGTTCCTTTTGCCTTTATGCAGATCCCCCCCAGAGCACTGACATGACAGTCCCAGATACTTATCTTTGTGTAAATGTGGCCCAGATGTGTCACAAAAAATGGCTTATTGCTGATGAATATTGACATTAAAAACAACAAAACCTGTGATGACACAATAATCCAGCCTCCATGAATGAACAAAAATCCATAAAATTGTTCAAAATGAAAAGAAGAGTGGCATCTAAGAGACCTACTCACCTGGTAGAGTTGGAAAGCAGCTCGGTGTCTTTGCTCCAAGAGAAAGTGGGCTTTGGGGCGGCTTTGGGGCGGCATTCAATCACCACCCGTCCATTTTTAGGGGCCAGGACTCCCTTCACTGGGCTATGTTCAAAAGTAGGTGCGCAAGCTGAGGGGTGACAGTGCGCATCATTTGTCAGAAACCTTGTAATATATATACATTTATGACTGAATATGTTGTGTCAATCTAACATAACGTGCAGGCCTTTTCTTTTGGAAATGTGCTCTATCTGTCTTAATAGGTTAGTCCGCTTGAAATGTGACCTTTATATCTCTGACACAGTCATTTGTGCAGCGACTGAAGCCAAAGTTTGACTCACCAAACACACGCAGCTCTGCATTGGCATAAATGACTCCATGCGGATTCTCTGCTATGCACTGGTACATGCCTGAATCCTCCAGTGTAAGGCTGCTAAACCTCATCTCTTCTGTGTCAACCTGAGGAAAATTAAAAGTGTGTAAAGTTAAAATATCACCTTTCTACTTTTCACACAGCTTATATTCTTTTACAAAGGACCAAAATGAACCAGTTGATTGTTGTCATCCGTAGAGGTACGGATGACAACTAATTAATTTGACTGGGAGAGGATTTCATTAATGCATAATGATATAGCCAACAACCTCCCCCGCTCTGCTGTCACTAGCTGCTGCTCTCTTGGGTATTTCAGGCCTGATGACAGTTGTTTCTATGGAGCGCTACATAACACATGCTGGCAACTGCTCAATAACAACAGGTACTTTCTCCTGACACGGTATGTACCCACAGTGCCAGCTTCCTGTCTCTGCTGTGCTACATTAACAACCCTAGGCTGCATGTTGAACAGATAAGAGACCGTACAGAGTTACCAAGAGGAGTCAGAGTACTTTAATGTTGGCTCAGTTTTAGGATTTATGTATATTGTGAATATTACCGGTTCTCCATTTTTCAGCCAGCGGATGGTGGGTTTGGGTTTACCGCTTGCTGTGCATGACATAGTGTAGTCACTACCGAGTTGTTTCTCTGTGCTGCTGATGTGCTCCACCCACTCAGGAAAAGCTGCAAATGAGGTAAGTCAGAGTTACAGTGTTTGAGGGAATTTTCAGAAAAATGCAGAGATGGCTGCATGTTGCATGTTGTAGGGAGTGATACTTGAGGATTTAGCTGATAAACGGTGCACAGCAGAGGATTAATCCATCCGATAAAGACGCCATGGTACACCTTTAATGAATGTGTAGTCACTCTCAGATATTGACATCACTTCTTACCTTCCACAGTCACATGTGCGTTGTGGAAGTCCTTTCCCTTTGAGTTCATTGCCTCACACCTATAGATGCCACTGTCTTCAAACTGCACATTGTACAGTTGCAGCTGAGTTCCTCCCAGCCGCACTTCATGATAATATGGCAGCGCACCATCTATCTTCTTCCAGCGAATCTCAGGGACAGGACTGAGAAGGACAGGCAGAAAAAATTAAGCCAGTTAAACTCATAATGGACATTACATCACTACACTCAAGTCGTCATCATTATGAAACATGCATTTAGTTCTGTGAGCAGGCAGTGAATAATCTTCAAAGTCCAACTTACAATGACTTTATCAGGCGCATAAAGTGTCAGTTTCAGTGCTGTTGTTAAATTTTTTTTTCTTGGATATGAGGGTGTAGATGAGTACTTCCGGTCTGAGAATTTCCACACCGCTAAGAGTTTGGACATGGACAGCCAGCTAGTTAACTGTTTAAGAAAGATGATGGCTTTCCCACAGAGAAAGTTGCCATTTCATTGTTGTGTGCCCCTTTGTAGCAATTAGGCATGCTATAACTTGTTTCCTGTAGACGCCACAGGCTCGAAAGTTAATCTTGGTCCATAGGGACAACTTCAGCAAGAACTACTTCTGTGTGAAGGAGGTTTGTTTTTAACTGGGAGACTTTTAGTAACTGCTGGGGAACTGAGGAGATTACAGAAAGGAGCTAAAGGACCTGGGATGGAAAGAGCACAGCCTGATTAGATCATGATTACTGTGGCCCTGTTTACACCTGGTATTAAAATGCATCTTGGATGATCCGATCACAGTGGACAGCTCTCAGTGCAGATGTGAAGATACCGGAAATTGTAAATAAGAATGAAGCCTTGGCTGAAAAGATAATGGAAACCCAACACCAACCACAAGAGCAGGTTGGTTTATATGGCATTTCATAACGTCTACAACCACAAGTGGAAGAAGCACTTAGATTTATCCTGTTAATCACTCTTTAACAATAGTAGTTATCCTCTAGAAATACTCTGCTACAAGATAAAGTCCTGCAATCAAGTGCAGATGTATTAACATCAAAATATATCTCAAGTACAAAAAGTAAAAGAGCTCCATGTAAAGAATATCCCATGTGATATAGTAAGTACCATGTTGATTTCCAAAATACAGCTATGGAGGTATAAAGACCAGAACAGCATACACTCAAAATACTCAAATACAAGTTAAAAATGTTTCTTGGTTACACACCAACACTGTGTACATCAGTATCTAGGCCCAACATAACTGCCACTCGTATATAAGGCACTGCTGTTCGTCATGCACCTGTCAGTGAGACTGCCTCAAAAGGATCTAACAGTTTGGCTTTCACAGCACCACAGCCTACAGGATTATTGCCACCTGGAAAGACTTCCTATACACATAGCTTAGAAGCGAATGTCTGCAGCTCCCGTGCTAAGATGTCAGAGCTCACCTTTCGCTAGACTATTCGGCTTTTCCTGACGTACATGTGTCGCTTGACTGCACAGAAGTATTCTGCCAGACTCCCTCCTGTCGCAGAGTGAGGTGTTTTCTCGAGTACAAAAAACTGTGCTGCATTCAAAGCCATGATCGGCATGGCATCATCGTTCCATTACTTTTGTGTCTCGTTTGTGTGCAGGACACATGAATGATCGTGAGATCTTCAAACTGTCTGGCATTACTAACCTTTTCACAGCAGACATAACAATGATGACAGAAAGTTTCTTGTGGACAATATGATCCTGCGGAAGGTTTGCTGACCTTCTCTAAGAAACAATCAAATGTGTCTTGGATGTCATTCAAGCCATTACACGTCCATCTGGAGAAGTACTCCGAGGGTATAAACATAAACCTTTTGACAAATAGATTTTGTGCGTGGAAGCACTAAGGAGCTATTCAATATGGTCTGACACCTGGTCAATTACAAGAATGGACCCAAGAGCGCCTCACTCACATTTCAAAGTTCCTATAGCAAACAAAGCTACTTCTCACACTTACTTTCCCAAAGCGAAACACTCCAAGGTGATATTCTGCCCCACCAAAGCAGTGGTGTTTGGAAACTTGACTTTGAGGTCAGCAGGGTATTTCCTGATGGGACCTGAGCAGAAAAATCAGGACCAAGTGTCAAACTCAGTTCATGAAACAAACAGTTTAATAAAATAAAATTGTATTTATTTTAACCATTGCAGTGCTGCAGTGTTTATATTGAGTTTTTTTTTCCCAAATCTCACCTAAGTGGGTAAACAATACTTCTTGGTAAATGTTATTTTGTAGATGTCCAATGACTAGATATAAGTGAAGAAGAGTCAGAGTGTTGGATTGGTCAAATCCTAGCAAGCTTTAGCGACTGTTTCCAGATAGTTCCTTTTCTGGTTATTCAAAAATCAAACTACTAAACTTCCCTCTTGTGTTTCATGATCCACATTTTGCAGTACACTGTGTAGATCTAGGCCATTTCAGAACATCTCAACCACTCTGTCACTCCAGCACAAACTGTGTAACCTCAATTTAGGTCTTTTACCCTAGAATTTACCTCTCAGATGGATAAGTTTACTGATCCAACTTCACACATGGCAGACACAGAAAACTGGATACATTTTGAACATGACAAAGCCATGACGAGAGGTAGTAAGTGAGATTAAGCTGTATCCAGATCCTAAAACCAGGAATCCACACAGACACACAAACCACACAGAAAGGACTTTCTTTTGACACAATGTTAGTATTTTCTTCAAGTGTTTGGCTCTTGTAAGTTAATGAAAACAAGATGTTTTCTCCATGAGAAACTGTCTTCAAATTAGATGACGATGAATGTAAGCATCTGACGGATTCTTGGATATCCCAGAGGAAAATGTTAACGCTTTAATAACAAAGCACAAGTACATTCTCTTTCTGCTCTTCATTTCTGTCCCTCTTAGTGTCCATGTGTGTCCTTGACAGACAGCTGGCTATACGTGAGTCTTCTTCTGAGCTAATTTAGTTCTGTTGCTTTAATTTAAAAGTCAATAGCACTGACACGACCTTTTCACATTTAAAACAAGCACTATTGTGATTAAACACGTTGCCTCAGAAGGGTTCGGAGAAAAAAAAATCGATGGTGCGACCAGACAGAGGCACATCTTATCTTCAAGTATCTCTTTAGGAAACACTTGAGGTCCTGCTCTGTAATCACACCTCATTACATTAGCAAAACTGTGAGAAGTACAAGCTAGATACCTTTTATAAGAATGTGTGGCTATTACAATGACCCATATTTAATCTCTCTGTTGTATTCCTCTATTCTACTGACCTAAATGCAGTGCACCACATACGTACATTACCATGGACCTGGTATTATACTGTGATCCACCCACATCCGGTATAAGTTAATTTAATTAACTTAGATTTCGACTTGGGACTTCTATGTAGGTCATGAACGCACATGCAGCAAACTTTAATCAGTGCTTTAGTGCAACAATCACAGTAAGAAGCAAGCAAATACAAAGACAGTAGTAGGAAGTGAAATACTAACGTTCAGCCAGAGGCTCGAGGGGGATGTAGTTGGAGAAGACACTCTTTGAAATCGATGGGCTGGATGCAATACAGGAGTAGTTGCCTTTGTCTGAAGAGTCCGCCTTGGAGATGTAGAGGTTGCCAGTTATCTGGGAGACAAAACGCCGCTTGTCCAGTGGAATAAAAGTGGGAAACTCATTCAGGATCCATCGGAATGACAACTTTGCTGCACAGAAACACACACGGCAACAACAGCGCCTGTCAATCAAGAGTCTCAACACAGAAACAGCCAAAAGGACTGATGGCTCACTTTGAAATACCAGAACAACAATAGCAGGGTTCATGCATTCATGGACATTGCAGATTGAATCTTATAATTTTTTAGCTTAGAGCTGTAATAGAGGCATACAGAAAGCACATTAGCTTGTTAATGCAGGATGTAATTCTGATGCTGTGGAGAGAGTTAATGCTTTCAGACTCATGGATGAAAACTGATTTGCATCAGCATTATTACTACAAATACGGATACAGTGTCTTTGGCTCAATGGCAATGGATCGATGGCTAAATATTCAGACTATAAAAAAAATAAATAGGACAGCATACAGACCAGTACTATGAGAGGAAAAAAAGGCTGCTGTGACGCCATATTAGCTTGAATACAATAACCAAATACGTGATGATATCCCATCTACAGTCCACCTGACTCACCAAGAACCAGAAATCAAAGCAGCACTAATTAATGCCACTGTTCCATCTGCCCACTTACCAATGAGATGCTAATGCTACACGATGAGGGAACACAACATCTCAGCAGAATTAAATATCACACACTTTACCTGGATAATGTGGAGGTGGAGCACAGAGTAGAACAACCCCCTGTCCCTCTTTCACATACACCGATGACCTCTCCTCCGATGAGAAAAGATCTAGGTCTGAGAAAGGAAGAGACAAAGATCTGATCTCACTGTCACATGTGTATTTGATGATCTCCTAAAACTAACTAGCAAAAGAATGACACCACAGCTTTGGAAAGTTCAACAATGGCTCTTGAATTGAAACGTATTTCAGTAGAAAAGCACATTAGCCACACTGTCATCATGAAGTTAGACCATTCACAAATTGCGATTCCACACCACTTATGATTTGTCCCAGCTGCCCTTGCTATTCCAATATGCATAATATGCATGAAAGTACGTCTGCAGGGCCGTCTTATTAAATCTGGATGGTGCTGCACATCCTAGCCTTAATATGTGCTCATCTCTGGGTCACTTACATCCAAACTGGACGGAGGCTTCCCGACTGAGGACCGTTCCATACGTGTTGGTGGCCAAGCACGAGTACTTTCCCACATGCTCTTCTCTCTTGGGGTTGCTGATGATCAAGTTGCCTCCTGCTAAACTGTAGTGGCTGCCTTCTTCCTGAATATCTATCTCTGTGTCGCCCATCAGCCATCTGTGAGGAAAACAATACGGGTAAATACAGTAGTACATTTTTAAAGCTGTCAGTCTCAGGAATAACCTGAGTACACATTACAGACACACCTCTACTGTGAGGATTTACCAAGACATGTTGAATGACAAAACAATAACTGATTTCATGTCTTGAGAGGCAGAACGGACTGTAATGCAGACTGACCCTCTGAGACACTCAATACCAGCTTTGGTCAAAGCTAATTCCTTCCCTTCTGATATCTAACTCTGGGCTCTCTGACAGTAAACCCGATTTAAGGGATGCAGAGCAATATCATTTACATATATTTACATCTAAATTGAAACGGATAATGTCGAGCGCTTTAAATTTTGAGCTGCAAAATGAGGCGCAGACGACCTGGCAATGTTGTTTGTGCCACAGGAACGGCTTATTTGTTACTGGGATTTTCTGGCATGTTGTAATTTGGAATTTAAATTATTGTTGGAATGAATTTAAAAAAACATGCCGCATTGAAAATGAGTCATGAACGTTGCTTGAAATCAACTAATTTACATGGGAATGGCTCGAAAATCATAGTCACACATAAACACACGCACAGGACAATCATAAACAGAGTTAAGATAAACGTCCTTGTGGCAATGCTATTTAAAGAAAGACCTTGAAACGGATTGAATACAGTCAGAGAGAGTTGAGTGATAGGAGGCACACAAAATGCACAGTGTGTAGTAATGACACAAGGTTTATTTGGAACATATGTTACTTGTATCTGGCAGGTGGATTGGCTCTGGCCCGGCAGCCCAAGGAAATCTTTCCCTCCGGCGACTCCTCGGGGTAGATGGTATCCACCGGCTGCTCCTCAAACACTGGCCCGTAACCTGTGGCTTCATCTGCAGACAACAAACAAACAAGACCAGGATAAATAACAACAAGCTGGAGGTGACTTACAAACAGATAATATCAGGTTGCTCAGCATCTGTCCGTCAGTTCTGGGGCAATTTCATCAAAAACGAGAGATCTAGGTTCAGAAGTGACACAAGAGAAAGCACTGTGACTGTGAGCTTGTTTGTGTGAGGCTGTACCATTTAGTGTTTCAGCCTGGTTTGTGGCTGTCAAAGACATAAACAATTCCTGTTGGCTGGTTTTAGATAAATCCTGGCTGGAGCTGTAATAAATCTAATCCTTGACGCCACATAAATTCTCTCGCAGACACTGATGCGGAGTAAAAAGCCTCTGCTTTAATCCAGATCACAACAGCGCAACAGTTTATTAACAATTATAACAGAGATGGCCTCCTCCACTATGTGCCAAAACAGTGATGCATTCATCTGATGCTAGTGGATATGATATTGTTACAAGCCAATACAAATGCTAGGAGTGGAACTGCCAGCTTGACTTAGCATAAATCAAATCAGGGAGAAGAGTCTGAACATGATGAAAATGCCTCTCTTGGTTCAATCTGCTTTTTACACCATCAACACGCATACGCAATTAGCCCGAATTACTCATTAAAACAGACAGACATCATGAGCAGCGACATGAATAAGACATAAATACAAAGCCAGGCTATGAATAAGCAATGAGGCGAAATCTTTCCAATCGCTGATTATTCTCTCAGATCAAGAGTGCGTGCGTACGTGACTGCGGGAATACAAATGTGAAGCGCGCGTGAAGGTGTGCGCACGGACACGTGTGTCATTCCCCCGGCGCCTCCGCGTTCCGAGAGAGCACAGCTGACACCTCAATAGGGAGAAGCTCGCTCTTTCAGACGGTAATATCCTGCTCCTATTCGGTCCTCCCAACCAGGCCAGAGCTTAGAGCTTCACTCACAATGGAAATGTCATATTGACACACTTAGCAACCTTTAGAAACCTCAACAAAAGATGCTGATATTTATAATATCCTGCAAGCTGAAAATGCATTCTCATCATTATTTACCACCACAAAAGAAGAAATAGATGTATATGCAAAATGAAGCATATGAATGCCAGCAGTCAAACATACGAGTGATTGACAGTTGCAGAGTAAGTTAGCTTCATGCATATTTATCTGCCTCTGCCAGCATTTAAAATCTTGTAAACCCAACCAGTGTGAAAACGGACTTAAAGCCACATTAGTAAGTCAGCTCTGCCGCGTACAACCAACAAGAAGCAGGGAGCAATTAAGATGTTAGGAGACAGAATCAACTCCCACTCACACACTCCAGCAGCCAACCATGTGTGAGAGCCTGACATTGACGCAAATCCCAAGGAATGAAGGACCAAAGAACTACTGCTGGCTGAGGGAGAAATTAAACATACTATAAATGGGACATTGTGGGGCTGGCGGAAGGAAAATTAAGTGAGAATCTACGTTCTGGGAACAAGGGAGAAGGAAAAGGGAACGAAGTAATAACGGCAAGGATTTAAAAGACACAGACACACAAGATAAAGGGAATACAGTGGCCCTATTTTACTGTCGGACTTGAGCTGTACAGCATGAGTGTCAGATAAATGCCGCACATGTGAAAATGAAATATAAATGTGTATAAAGGGCTGGCGGGGGGTGGGGTCATTGAGGCCATGGTGCAACGCTGAAATAGCCGTTGGAGTGTAACTCATAGAGATGAGCACTGGTGCCTTTCCTTTCCCTGTAATGTGGGATGTGACAGATGGTGGAGGGGGGTGTTAAAGCGGGCCACATAAGGCCCACAGCCTGGAGACACACACAGGCTTCTTATGTTCTCTCTGCCTTGTTTCGCTTTCCCTGTCTCTTTTTAACTCTTCCTTGCTTGCCTCTGTCCTTCGTCCATCTCTTTTACATATTACCGTCACGCTCCGCTCCTCTTTCTTTACTGTTAGCTGATTTTGTTACACATGTTCACCTAGTTTCCTTCTAAGGTCTTTTGTCTCTCTAGTTGTTAGCCTCAGGCTCGTCTGTTGGTGAGGTAACCGCATGGGTTTAGATGGAAATATTTAAAGAACGACTAAGGTTTCCCATAAAAGTTTAAACAGTGATCTATGGTGCCGAGATGTAAAATGTAAGCCAGTGATTTTAACAATGGTCAGACTTTCCAGCAACTGCACATAAGATTGGTGCAGATGTTAATGGTGACCACTGGATTGATGTGTGAGTTTTCACATATTGTCATTTTAGTAATTCCCACTAGGTTGAATCCTACTGTCAGCACCTTCACAGGTTCAAATTTGTGTTTTTGAATTAACTACTGTACAACCGGTGAGGATACTAACAAAAAGTGTCTGGTGCTCGGCGGATTAGCGCAAACAATCAAACATACAGAGAAAAAATGGCTCAAATTTTCATCTACTGTATACACCACAGGACACCTCAGAAGGCCCGTGTCTATTCTCTGATGGGTCCCAACTGTTTTGGAGGCACAAGGGAGACCTACACAATATTAGGGAGGTGGCCATAATGTCATGCATGATTGGTGTATATACAAACACACAAACATGCACACACACTGAGTCAGAGGCCATCTGTCTCCAGGGCCTGCTGAAAGTGATCTTCCACTGGACAGACTGACAGACCTATTGAGCTCAACAGCAGGGAAGTTAAGAATCTCATTTGAATCTGAAGCATGTTATTTTTAGGAGTCTGTTATCGTCCCTAGCATTGGTTTCTATTGAGACATGAATTATTCATTGAGATTTAAAGTGTTATTTTCGGTGCAAGACAGTTACCTGCTGGCTTGAAATGGTGTAATACAAAACGTGTTTTTGTTGTTAATTATTTCCAAAATTCCTAAATCTTTCACAGGTTTCAGTTTCACATATAAATAAATGCATAATTACTTAAATCCCTGGAGGATCTTAAATCTCTGATGAATGTTACTGGCAGTGATGTTTGAGGCTACATCTGCACCATGGTTTATTTGCACGACCAGGAGACTGTCCAAATGGGACAGTTAACATACTGCAGGTACCTCGAGGCATCAAAGCACAGTTCAGCAATAACTACCCACAATCCCCTGAGCCACCTAATGAGGCAAACCAAGATGTCCCTGGGGTAAAAAAAAAATCCACTTTATTTTATTTTATTTTTAAAATAAATAATACATAATTATTCAGCTTCACTGCAGGTCAGCTTATTTGCCGTTATATGGCCAGCGCCAGTTAGTGCATGCTCAGTATGGTGCCAGCTGCTGTCAACATACTGTCAAAAAGAATTGTCTTTGCAAATGTCAGCTGAAACCGACCAGAGGCTCATAAACACAAGTTAGTTTGCTAGGGTAAGACACAATCACTGTGACAACTGTATTAGTTACTAGTCCAGAAATAATTCATCAACACACTGCTGCTAGTGGACATACCGATACTTTTGAATGCTGTGAAAAACTACAAGACGCCTGTCAAGCGCCTGCACTAAAGTCTAAAGTTGTTTATTGGTCGATGCAGCAGAGTGGTGGGCATTGACACTGCTATGAGCTGAAATGATAAGAAGTTCACTCAAAAAGAGTGATCCTGCAGCGTGTCCCAGCTGGAAGGCTGCCTACACAGTGTTCTGACCTTTGAGGAGCCTGGTATCGACTCTGCCGCCACCAACGGCTGCGCCTTCGTCTTTGTCCAGGTCTGACAACAAGTTCAATGTTCTAAAACTTGAGCAGCATTTTTAAGAACCATATAGAGCATCGAATACGTACACCAAAAGCCTTCAGCAGAATGCAAGCTACACACAAGTGATAAAAGCGCAAGCACAAACACAAACGAATGTTAATGGAATAGAATACAGAACAAATGAGAATGGTAAAAATACAGCAAAAAACAAAGAGGTCAGATGAAAAATATGACTGCTCTCCCCACAGGATCCATTAACAATTCAACTGGCGTACAGCATCACAACTTGTTCCCAAGCAACACATCAGCAAGCCTTCCTTTCTTTCAATTTACCCCTTGCTGACAGTCTGGCTCCACTTTATTTTTCTGCCGGAGAATAACACACACTGCACAAGTCTTATGCATAGAGTCAACACTGCCTGAAATTTCAGCCTGCTCTACATAATAGAACAGGGAGGTAACCAGACGAAGCAAAACTCTTAAGTCTGGTATTTTAATTTGATTTATCAGTCAGATATTAGAGAAACACTTTTAAGGACTAAGTCTTTAATACTACCTCACAGTGAATCCAGTTCATCACTAATAGTAGTACATAATATAATTTTAATATTCAATATTTTTTATTAATCTTGTAAATATTGTGTTTTTTTCTATTTTTGTAGATGTATGTGTGCTGAGTGCCTGTACATTACTGCTGCAACAATACATCTAATTGCTAATAAGCCACATTATCTTATTTTAGAGATGCAGCTTAACAGACCATGTGACCTATGTGATCCTGGCTAGCAACATCTGCATTTCCATTTGTGTTCATGCTAAGCTAAGTTAGCTTCATATGTGAAAGCTAACTTGAAAACACGAAAGTGGATCCTCTCATCTCAGTTTATATAATATATGAACATATACAGAAACATATTATTTATATACAGATGTGTACACACATAGATAGGGAGACAGATCTGTACTGCATATGGCTGTTTAAATGAATCACGAATGAATCATGCAGCCTTTTCGAATTCTTTCCTTCTCTGTCTCATCTATCTTACATAATTCCACAATGAGCCATGGCAGCTCAGATACAGGTCTGTAACTAATGACCATGCTAGACTCATCAGGCCAGAACAGTCTTGGATATTAACCAACTCCATTAAGATTAATGCACATCTGCAAGAAGGAGAAATCCAGAAATAGCAACAGCGGCACACAGATAGATTTTCACTAACGTTGTCGCCTTGCAGACCATGACAAAGAAAGGAAGCCTTTCATCAAATACCCCTCACTGAATCCTGAAAGGTAAATAGTATTGAATCTGACAAATGTCTCTTCAACAAAATGCCCTCTCTGTCCTCTCTGTGAGGATGCTCTACAAATGAGCAAAACCCTCAAGTTACAGTCAATAGTGAGTGTTTCTCTACAACAAATAATATAACATTTAAAACATAATGCCAGTATCAGCTCTTGTGATAGAATTGCTTTGATACAATAATGCAAAACTTAAGTCTCCAACAGTCTAGCTGAATAGCCTTGATGATGAATCATATATCTCTCCATGGCCACAGTCTCATCAACTTGCCATTAAACAGGTGCAGACAGTTCGTCTCTGCTCAGGCGACTATACATCAAACCGAAACAAGCATTTGAATTTTATTGCTGTCCGGCTAAATTAATTCTCTCAGTACAGGTACATTTTTGGTCTTGAAGGAAAATTGAGGAATCCCATAAATTTCCCAAAGGTACTTTGCCAGAACCCATAGATGTTCATGACCATGTATCACTTGTCGCCAGCCCACATGACCTTTCCTGTAGCCTTGTAGCAGCCTTGACACCATATTTTGTGCAGAAATTGATTCCAGCTCAATCGGGTGCAAAATAATTCAAAAATACTGGTCACACACGAATGAGGGAGTTTCTTTGAGGGTCCAATAAGGCTCTAAGCTGCGTTTTCATTAGACTGAAAACATGGTGGCATCTGTTCACTAAATTCAAGGCAGAGAGACGGGGGGTTTGCCTCATATGTGTGTTAAATGTCCATCTTTGTTGAATGTCTCATGGCATAACACAGGCCAACAAGCTGTAACTGAAAACATTTTTAAGAGCACTGCACAAGTGATTATTATTTTTTGGCATATAATCCATCTTACCTCCATAAAAGTCAGGTGCCTCTCCATGGACTGATGCCCCTGTAATGGTTAACAAAGGAAGTGAACGTACTGAAACATGATCCTGCAACACGCTGTATTTTTCTCACTTCTCCTTGAACAAAACAAGAAAAATTGACTAAAACAAATCATCCATCATTGAGAAAGTTTCTTCTGTAAGGCACTCGTCTTCAGTAGAGCTCCTTTTTTTTGCTGCTGTGAATGTGATGAATGACTGGAAATCCTGCCTTGGAGTGAAACGCTATCATTGGCTGAAGGCCAGTCTGTGGAATCCAGATATTCTTCACAATAAAATACCTTCAATGGTTGGCCTTCGGTGTATGTGGGTTTAATCACTGAAATGGTCGCAGACTGTAAGTCAGTTCTCAAACTATATGTTGCAGTATAAGCTTTGCTATGTGTCAGCTGAACCATAGAAACAGCCTCTATACTTCAGTGGTAGGTAGTATATTGCTTGACTTTTGTCCTACAGTCATAGCATTAACGTCGCATTAACCATCAAACTTTATTCTTGTTGGGGCCACACAAAATGTCAAGGCAATGTTCTCTACCTACAGTAAGACCAGAGACTGCTGTTTGGCTGCTGTCTGTTTAAATAAAGTGCAGCAGCGTTACAGTTCAGCATTGTTCACTGTGAACTCTATGTGCCTTGCATAGTATGTGTGTAAAGCAACCAGGTATGTGGAGTTATTGTGCTATTCCTTGTCCATTCCCTTTGTTGGATATACGACCCTCTGACTGCTGTACTGCCAAAGTCTATGGCTACAATGCCATAAGTGCCTTACTCAAAAAAAGGGAGCGGCAGAGAAAATAAAGAAAACTAGATCTTCCAGAGCTCAGCATCTTTATAAGAAAGACATTGTGTGAGGCCAGGAGCGTTCACAGTCCAACCTCCCTCTATTTTTGGTTTATGTGAAATCATATTGAAACTAGTGAGAATTGCCCAAGGTATGGGAACCCAGAGGAGGATGATTCTTTTTCAGACAGGTCATTTTTAGGCCTGTTGTTTTCTGTCCACTTTGCTTTGTTTCCAACACAGATGACTGCACAGCATTATGCCGAATGGAAACCTGTAAACTCTGGGCCCTGAAAGGCACACGGCTACTTGGCTCGACTAATGTTACAGTACATTGTACTGTGTGTGTCTTTTTAAGATGAAATCTGACTACATCAATATATTACATTGTCACTGTCATTGTCAATTATGAACTCACATCTGTATGTGTTTCTTTGCAGTACACGTCCCTTCTAGGATCATAGCGTTTTACTATGTTTTTTTAAAGCTGGCAGTTAGCAGCTCATTCACACTTGGTCTGTATTACCCCTCTTTCACAGGGTACACCGACAATCCAGTTTTGACAAGTGTGCGACTATTCAAGCTGCCTGCCACATGTGTCATTTTCAGGCTTTGTAGATGGAGCCACTTATCAAAGTTCTTATCTTTCTGTACTAGCTGTAAGAGGCATGACTTGCTGGCAGATGGCTGGTGCCGAATGAATCCGACAACTGGATTTTTGGATGGAGATGCTTGAAAGATCAAGGGCGAACAAGTAAATAAAGTCACACTAAATGAGCAAACTCCCTTTGAATTGTGAGTGCTGCTTAGTGGAAGTGTTTGAAGAGAAAACTGTCAGAGAGCAATGATACAGCTGCTAAACTTACTACAGTATTTTTATACATTGCCAATGCCAAGTGTAAAATTTGTGATTTAAACATTTATATTTAGCTCTGAGAAGAGAAATCTAGTGACATATAGGTCACACAAGCAATCAGAACCATATATAAGGTAGCCTGATTGACATTAATAAGTTCACAGTATGATTTTCAGAGATGTGGTGCATCATCATCCAACAGCAGTGACACAGTATCTCAAAATATCTTTTCACACATTCTGTAGATTCATTTGGCCTTTTACTTGGCGCTGAATGTGCGACAGACCTGCACGGCAGAGCGACAGGACCAGGAGATGGAGGAGCAGGGTGAGGTGCAGCATGATGTTGAAGTGAGAACCACCTGGTGGGGTCACAGCTAGAAGCTCAGCTGACGGAACATCAGCAGGACTGCCTGGTTTTCCTAGAAGAGAAGAAGAAAACGGAAAGAAAGAGAGGCGGTCAAACACAGAAAACCTCTTACAGGAGAAAGCACTGCGAGTCGAGAGAAAAATGCCCTTCAGGTTGAAATATTTAACGGAATTAGCAAAACACTGGTCAGAAGAGGCACAAAAAAGCTCTTTGTACGATGAACCGTGTGGCCTCTTTTAGCCCAAACCACGACAGATCTGTGAGGAAATGCACATATTAGAAAAGAGTCAGGTAAGGTTAAATGAGAAGCAGGATTTGCAACATAAAACTGAAGTATAAAGTCAGGGATAGTTATAAATAAACCTAAAATATATCCCACCATAGTTTCATGCTTGTGCAGTACAGCTACAGCAAGATATTATTTTCACTTGATTATCTTTTGATTAAATTTTATGGAATAGAAAAACTAAACATGCTCCACAACATATTTAATAACTGTTCTGGTGTGTTCAGACAACAGGTGAAAAAGCAACTCGCTACAAGTAATTTAATAGCAATATGAGCCACAAAGCAGTTTGTGGAGGGGTTTAGGTGCTTGCCTTAAGGCACTTCAAGCATGGACATGGAGAGGATCGAACAGGTGACCCCACAGTCCCAAAGCTGCTTCTTCAACCTAGTGGGATAATAGTGTACGCAGCATTTTTTGCTTGTAGCATAAACACAGCATCAGTGTTCTGTGTGTGATCACGGCAGCAGACAAGCGTATCATGTGGCAGCATTACTGTGCATGTGTGATAACGTGTGAACACTATGAGGATCAACCTGTGTCATAGTGTGACAAGCTTCACGAATCAACCCATGAGGACCATAAGGAGAAGAAGCTTCCTGTCAGCCTGCAAGGCACAAAACCCTTGATAGGCTGACGTCTGATGATTGGCATTTGGACGACTCCCCTGAGGAAACCACAAGCAATGGTTTAGCGGCGCAGGCATCTCACTGCTCACTCGCATCCCCCAAGATTTAAACGGCACGACACCAGCACAGCACCAGTTCTCAGCCTCATGGCCAGTAACGCAATATGAAAAGCAACAGCTGCTTGAGTGAGGATGCACAACGGGGGTGCTGACACAGAGAAGAAGCAGAGGGCTAATAATTTCTCCATGATGGCTGTGAATGTTTGATGTCAATAGTTAATGCAGTCTCTTCATGATATTCATACAACCAGTTCAAACTGAAAATGTTTTAGAATAATCGGATTAATCAGTCAAGGGTGATGGGAGCTGCTGGACCATTTCAACAACAAGGGAGTCTGAAACAGCACTGCACAAAAAAGAGAAAAGGAATCTACTGTGTGAGTGAAAACTGATGTTCACAATTACAGTTCTCCGAAGCAGAGACTCTACGGGAAAAGCATTTATTTTTCATGCAATGGTGAATTGTGCGATTTTTAGCTAATGTATTTTGCCAACATAACTGGTCTTCTGTCAGACTGGTAGAAAGAAAACATCCAAATAACACTTTTAGATGTTTATTTTAGAGACACTTAAGATAACATAATCTTTGAATTTATCCCACAGTGGGGAAATATGCAGCGTAACATCAACATATAGCAACACATATTTAAAGAAGTAATGCATAATTTTAATATTTAGTATTTCAGAAAACTTGCTACACAAATAAAAATAGCCGTCTTAATGTAAGTTAATAACTAGAGAAGTGTCATGGTGATATCTATCAAATAAAGGTTTCCACTAAAAAGGAATTTTAAATATACATCTTTAGAGAAAAATGTCCACTTCAGTAGCACTTACTTACACCAAACTCATTTATAAATAATCTGAAGTGTTCTACAAAGGACTTTGGTCATATATCATTCATAGCCATGGCAATCGTTTATTATTAAAAACATGGCAAATATATATATATATTATTTAATTTTTTTCTGGTTGTTAGAGGTATTTTCTAATTGTGATAGAAAGAACTAAAGAAAAACTTCTGACTCTCAAAGGTAAATGTAAATAAAATGAAACTGAAATCAAAATCAGACTTTGTCCACTTTTCTGGACATGTAATATAATATATGTAGTATATTGTCAATGATGCAATAGCACATATTAGATAATACCCCAATGTCCAGGTTTAAACCATAGACTGTATAAAGATAGGTGGCGGAGCTGCTCCTCAAAAGTGAAGCCAAAGCAAGTAGAGCTCCCCCTGGTGACTGGCTGCAGTATAGGTCATAAGCTCCACCCCCTCCAGGTTAGTGGATGGTGCCAAACCAAAACACTAAAATAATAAAAAGATGTGACATCATGGCAACTGTGAGTCTGTAAAGCATTCCCATAGTTCCATGAGAGATAAAAACAAGTACAGTGTATAATCCAATTAATTAATTAAAATTAAACAAAAACGTGAATGACTCTGGGGAAGCGTGGACGGGTCATCGATATCACGGCTCTGCATGACTCCACTCTCAGACCATACTGCACAGACTCTGGCTCCAACATCCCATATCCCAGGGAAAATAGCGTCAATTTGGCCAAGGAAATGGTGAGACGCTGTCCATATTTATGTACAGTCTATGGTTTAAACATATAACTGCCTTAATGTACAACATCAATTGGGGTGGTTCCATGGTGATATCTATCCGTTAAATGTTATAATTTTACACTTGGAGGCGACTAGAGTCGAACGTAAGGTCTGGGGCTTCACTACAGTCAAAATGCATCTCTTTAGCTGGATAAACACTTGTAATTCTGCTTCCTATACACCATTGACTGCGGCAATAATTTAAAAATGTCATGGTTGTTCCACATTCATTTGCTTCTAGCTCCTAGTGTTTTAGTAGTGTAATGACAGAACAATGCTGAGACACCAGCAGTATAAACTAAGCTGGAGTGTTAGAAACGTGACAGGAAGTTATGTCTACAATGTATGTGTCACAGATGACAGATCTACAGTCCAGGACTGTATTCTAATCACTGACATCAGGTCTGTTGACATTAAAGAGCTGATGAAGAAATAATGTAGAAAAAAATCCAACTTACAGCATGCGCTCTGTAAATGTCAGTAAATGTAAATACCTGACCAATATGCTGTCAAACTCATAAATACTCTTTTCATTCTCCAGTGTCACAGCGCTGAGCCTCAGTTTGGTGTTAGCAGGCAGCTAATTCATTCCCAGGTCTTGCTGGATTGATGACCGCTGTTTAGAGTTTAACTGAACATACAGCAGACATTATCGATTTTTCAGAACAGCATGAGGTGTCAGCTGGTGGAGACCCAGAGGTGTGACAGGATTGAGATCTCAGAGCTCGCCAGACAATTGCAATCACACACACACACACACACACACACAGACAGAAATGATTTAAACCAAAAAGGCAGATATACTGTAAACTATACCTAGATGTTGGACATAATGTCCGAGAAGTACAGCTGCATGAAAGCTCTACAGAGGGGATTTCATCTTCACGCTGGACTGTATCCTAGCAACACTTTTGAAAAGCAGCAGTTTGTGTGCTGCAGGGGGGCTTTTGTTACCAGCAATGAAACTATGCAAACACCCATTTTAATCTGGAACAACTCTGCTGTTGTGGAACTAAGACCTTGGGTGCTCTGCTCATTTATTAAAGACATTCATCTCTTGCAGTCGGACAAAGCGCTGAAAAGAAAAAAGTTTATAAAAACTCACTCTCGTATCCTCCGTATGTGCATCACTCTTTAGCCATATTGCAGCTTCAAGGATCATTTCCCTGACTCATAAATCATAAATGTTCTTAATAGGTGCACTTAAAAGAATAGGAGACACAGCAAAGAGCCTCATTATGACATAAGAGTACAGAGTGAAAATACCAATCCCATCTACCCCATTAGGAACTGTCTCTAAGTTGATATACTGATAAATACATGAGTAGCCCAACCCCTCCCAACAGAAAGGCAGCAGACTCTACAATCAGTATTAATGGAGTCTCCACCTCCCCTGTCTTATCGTAGCAGGCTGAATGCATGTGATGAGAGCTTTTCAGTCATCAGAGTAAATCACAAAGCCCAGACATGAAAGCCCTAAAAAAAGGCAATTTCTTCTCCCCCATAAATCACACCTTGGAGGTTGCCAGAGCTATTACTGCTTCAGGTTTGGTTTCGGTGCTTTTTTCTTGTTGAGATTTTTTCTTTTTTTCCCCTCTCCCAGCTTTACTTTTCCCTCTGAATTTCATTCGGCTTCTCTCTCCCTACTCCCCGTGGAATTCTCAACGTCGTCGCTCTGAAACCGGGAATCAGTAGAGGTTTCCAGGGTCAGTTACTGTCATTTGTGTTTTTTATCATGACCCTGTAACTCCCCTAGGGCTCTACAAGCTCAGTGAAAGTGAGTGAAGCCCCTCCTTTTACTGTGTTTGGCCCGATGTGAGTGGCGTAATTGAGTGGGTAACTTTATGGAAACGTCTTTCCTTATCTGCTAGGGCAGATCTAGTGATGTGGGGGAGGGGGAAAAGAGGATAGAGTGGAGGAGAGGATGACGCTGGGGTCAGAGTGGTAGACTTCAGAAACACAATGTTGCTCCAACAACGCCGGCTCCAACCCCCAACCATCCCCACTCTTTACACACGCTAGTGCAATCAACACCACCACCGCGATCAGTCATTAACAAGAGATTTGAAGTAATCCTGAAAGGGGAAGCCAGGGTGGGGTTAACGTTGGATTGGTCTTAATCAGTTGGAGAAAGAAAATGAGCTCTGCTTAGACACAGTATCGTCTCAGTCAGACAGCCCAGCCATGTCTGACTGAGATGTAAGCAAACAGCATCAGAGTTTCTAAAGCAGAGTGTCTTAGTCAAGCAACAGTAACAAATGTATTATGCAAACAATTTTCAACTGATTGCTTTACCCTTTTCTCAACAATGCAAAAGATTATTTTGCATGTGAGGATTTATTTTGTGATTTACATTTAGACTGTCACACAAACCTTCTACAGAATGCAACAATTGAACGCTGGGAGGCGAAAAATGAGTGCATGCACGATGAGCTGTTTGCCCTTTGTGTGCAGCTGCAACAGCTCCAATTTGCTGAGGACCATTTGCGCTGATGTCATTCTAATGTTAAGATCACACTATCATATCACTCTGCCATTATCATTTGCTCCTGAAAAAACAACAAAAAAAACAAGCTAAACACAGGCAGGGATATTGATCCAGATTAAATCAGGACAAAACAGTCAGACATTGTATCTGACATCATCTGTGCGGAGCAGCTGTGACTTAGTCTGCTTTAATGGGCATTACTGTGCAATCTTTTTAGCTTAATTCATCCATTTCCTGTGGCTGTATTTCTCCAAACTACTCTGTAAAAACCCTACTGCTGGCAATCACTGAAGCTACTGGAAAGTTTGAACAGCAATACAAAAAAATTCCATCAAGAAGTCCAATAGTGGGCACATTTGATGCCAGTTTACCCGCCACAAGAACAGTTTCCTCTCTTCCTGGCAGCCAGAGTCTCTATTTTAAGAAGCCATTATCAGCCATAACGTTACTAACTGTAATTATACACTACGGCTTCTCTGGTTTGACAAGATATTTTTACAGCACATTCTCCTAAAAGACAAACACAGGATTCACTATCAAAGAGCGTCGATTTTCTCTTAAACAGAAAAAAAGGGACAGAAAGCGTCACAAATCATTTCGTCTCTGAGGAGATCAGTCACCTGCTGGTTTTGATGTAAGTCCCAGAATGAGACACAAGCTGTGATCCATTTCTTTTTTACGCTGAATCAGCCCCATTTTATCACGAGGCAGTGGTGACACATTTATTCTAACCTATGAATTATTTATGACAAAAACATTGATTTTGACTCCAAAATGGGGCGCGGACAGCCTGTTTGTCTGTTCAACCTCAGCCCTGAAAGATGCTCTCTTTGTATGACACATACGGCTGGACCTGGCTACAAATAAACATGGCTTTATCTCCCAGTAGAGCAACAGACTGATTGAGTTAAGAACAGGATACAGGCATGGGCTATCCAGGATGATTAGACAGCAGATAAAGCACTAACCCACAAGACAAACAACAACAACACTTGCAGAAAAGAATGCCCTCTACAAGCTTTGTACTGCACAGACCTCCTGTTGCTAAGCAAGAACTGGTTCAGAAACAGAAAAAAAAAAACATTTTTTCTTTTATTGTAACAGCTTCAGAGTAAATATCACTGTTATCTACAGTAGAGCTGGTTTCTTTTTGCAGCAGAATATGCAGAAACCATTATCTCATTTTTTTCACTGATAGAGAAAATGGTACATTCAGATCCAACGCAAACTAATAAAGAACAAAGACTACCTAAAAATAAATTCCCATGCAGCAGAGCACCACTCCAGAAAACATATTTTTCGCAATTTCTGTCACCGTTAGTGAAGTTTTAAATCTGCTGTAATTATTCCAGCATTTTCTTCTTGTGTTCAAACTGCTTTAAACTGTTAACTGTTTGCTGTCAACCGACAGCAGACAGGCTCCGTATGGAGAATATTATTCATGATGTAATCCAGCTGCAGATGATCCAGTCATGGCTCGTTCACTGTGTCACCCTGTCTCGCTCCCCCTACCTCCTTTTCTCCTTCTCACACTCCTTTCTCTCCGTGTGTCTCACTCCAGCTGAAGCAGGCATGCTAATGCAAGCTATTTATCCCAACCACTGCAGTCAACACAATGCCCCCGGGGCCACACAGGCTCAGCAACCTCAGCTGACCTGAATATCAATGACACTGGTCATTCAAACCATGAGGAGCTGGACAGACATATGAATTACATCAACCTCTAATCAGACAGTCTCTGTATATTAATGCAGAACCAGAATTGCAAATATATTACGAACAACAATACGAGAAATTTTGTCACAATTTTGTCATAATTTGGTCAACGTTTCTGAAAAGTAAGTGATAACCTTAGAATGACAGATGATTTACACCTGCAGTTTTTCCACTAATGTGTTCAGTCAAGTATTTTAAAAGCTTAAAAAAGGAAGAGAGAAGTTACAGGGAAAAAAAAATGTGGTCCAGGAATTGCATGATACCATTGCTGCTAACATACAACTAAGAGACTAAAACATGAAGCCAAGACAGAGCTGCCAAAAACTGACGCTGCTTGTATTTCCACTGGGAGCAAACTTCAAAAGTGTGTCAATCTCATAGGTCCATGTTTGTACTGGGGTTAACATTGATATAACTCACCTGTTTGAAATGTATAAAGACTTAAAGTTATGCATGATTAAGCGTTGCTGTGAGTGACAGGTGGGTGTTGTGACAGGCTGCATTTTCCAATCAGCTGGGAGATGAAATCAGGCACTGCCTGCATAGGACCACTACACCGAGTCTCAAAACCAGAGTCAAGAAAACAACGGGTGGGAATTTGTCCATCATTCCATACAATCAGTGCATCCAACACAACCTCAGAGCTGTTGTGTTGATGCGAGATTAAATAAATTTCCAACTTATTTTTATGTAAATGTAATCAACAGTAGCATGGTAAACCGCTGACCTTTCAGTGCAGCGGCCGTGGAAGGGTGTGATGTGTTCAACGGTAGGAAAACGGTCCAGCCTCCAGATATGTGCTTCCAAGAATGGAAAGTATGTCACAGCATCACGTATGATAAATTGCGCCATACAGGCAAAGGTCAGAAGAGACTTGCACTCTATCAAGAAAAGAGGCCTCTGCTTAATTGCTTCATGGCACATCTGTGCAGTAAAGATATTGGCTAATGGTTTCTACAGCAGAACAGAGATGTGCTATAGAAGCTTCATGTCCATATGCTGAGGTAAATGACTGTAATAACAAGGTGACACGCTGCTGCTTACGCTGGACGCAAAATCTGCACAGACAAGGATAAGTCTTAGAACAGTCATATCCAGAAGTATACTGAGAAATATAATCCATACCTCCAGACTACACAAAGAAAAGGGAAAAACTGACCTGGGCAGCAAATAATGGAAAGATTTATCTAAGTAGAGTCCTCCCCACAACATTCACATTCATCCCCTTATTAGATTAGAGGCAGTGAATCCAACATTAGGGAAGAGATTAACTGGACAAAGAGAATGCGTAAATGTAATCATAAAATAAGCTGCAAATATCCTCCTTAATTGCATTATGGTCAAGAAAATGAAGAGGTTACCTATTAGTGGAAAGCCACCACCATTCTGCAGGAGCTCCAAGAGTCACACTGAAAAACAATCAGGGCATTGAGTGTGTGTGGGTGTGTGTGACTCTGCTCTGTGCTTACCTTGCCGTGGAGAGCTATCATGCCAGTGGCTATGTGATGAGATGAGCTACTTAGCAGCCCATGTCCCCATCCCCTCCAACATGCCTGCCCTGCCAAGTGTCCTAAATACTCCTCTCTATTGTCTGCCTCAGAAAACAAGCACTGCTGCTGGATGGAAGAACTCTCTCCAAGGTGCAAAGGAGGAGGGGAGGGAAGATGAGAAGAGAAAAGGCCAATTCCCTGAGCAGGACAGGGATTCATGCAAATGGGACGCCAATGAAGGGGGCTCCCTGCAGTGACAGCGCTCCACATAGGGGTCTTCTCTCCTCACCGTGACCAGGCTGAGGTTTAATCTCTTAAGCCCTCCCGTCTCACTCGCACACACAGAAATACAAATTGAAAACACGCACACATGCACGGACGCACAACGTCACCCCCTCTTCCCTGCACCCAAACTTTAACCCCGAACTGCAACACCTCCCCCACCTACTCATCATTAGCCTGGCAACGTGCCAGGCGCATCATCAGCACTGTCATAATCATAATCCCCCCTACTGTCGCAGAGAAAGCCTGTTTTCTCCTGGAACAGACGTCAAATGCTGCGGAGATGAGGGGATCCAGAAAACATGCAGAAAACTTTAGAGTGACGATAAGACGGTAAAGACTGCGATATTGTAACTTTGCTGATTTTCCTAATCTTTTCCTATTTTACATATCATATACATAAGAAATATAAAAACTGAACTCTTATTAATGTGATCCTTCAATAAGTAGAATTAATTCCTTCAAGTAAAGGCTCGTAAATTTCTTTCACATCAAACAAGTAGGAAGTCACCAAACCATCAAAATGAAAAATGAAGAGATCACCCTCATTACTATACTGTGTCTCTTGAACTGATCTTTAGAAATATACATAAACTTAATGTGTTCAATTTATAACTGGAATTCTTTGACAGGTATGGCCGTGTCTACAACACAGGATACAGATATATTAGTAAGCATATATTAGTTTTTTAAGTATGAGTATAGATGTATGAATTAAGTATATTAGTATGTGTTTGTTACATCTAAAATAATAGATAGATTCAGTTGTTTAGTTTGTGTTGAGCTACAAACTTTTTACAAACATGAGATGGTTTCCTATCACTTCCTGTGAAAAAAAGAAAAGCGAGAGGCAGAGAGTAGCAAAAAATGTCTTCATGAAAGATTCTGAACCGTAATCTTTCTAGAGTTACTCGTAGGCTAAAGGTAAAAAGATGATATATTATTCAGCTGTTCCCAGCTGTGAGTTTTATACTCTCGTCGGATGCCATGAGTTTTAAGTAGTACTGACACAGTTTGGAGGACAGGAGGCAGCCACCATTACACAGATTCTCACAGAGTGCTTTAAGGTTGCATTAAAATGCTGAGCCAGTGTTGCAGGGATTTGGCAAAGGGGACACCAGAAGATTTCAGAAAAAGTGAGCCTTGAATGCTCTCACACACAAATTAGTTTAGGTCGAGTTTGTCTGTATCGCTGCAGCAGATCTGACAACATTATTAATTGTGTGTCAGACTGAAAAGACAGAAAGCTTTGTGCTGAGACGACAAAACATAGCAACAGACCGATTAAAGGTATTGAATTTTATTTTAATTATGCAGAGGTCCCGAATCTTCCCAGATACGCTATCACCATTTATCATTCTTGGCAATATATGTCCAGCTTGTCCAGCTCAGATGCTTCTTAATGGACCCTTATCTTAATGGATTCCTACATTGTGTCTGGGACAGAATGGAGAAATTATTATGTACAGTAAAACTTGGCACTAACTTGGGGGAGTTAGCTTACATACATTATTACAGAAATTGAAATGGATTGTGGAGTGCAAGACGTAACCGTGTACTTCAGTGCTGAGAACAGATGACATGGTATTCATACTAGAATGTATCTAGTCAAATCAGGAACCTACAAACATCATTAAAGCTAATGGACAAGGTCAAGAGAGCCTGAGATGATGCTTGAGACCAAATCCAATGTAATAGCTTCCATTTAGACTTAGGCTGGGATAATTGTGCAAGAAAAAGCTGTAAGTACAAATTCTTCCTTTTAGCCGGCGCTCTGTTTTTTTTTTTTTTTCATAAACCATGAGCTCACTCGCCGATCAAAACCAGCACAGATCTCTCAGAAGCGTACAACAACAGGCACAGAATGCAAAGGCAGAGTGCGAGGTTTGTGTCTGGCTCGAAGCATCAGTGCTTCGACTTTTTTCTTCAGTGTGATTTACCCGAAACATCTGAATCAGCACAATCCCACCAGTGACAGGAATAAAAGAGGATCATTTCCTCCCTTCTGTCCCTGTTGTCAGAGGTGCAGTACATTTAGTGTGTGCAGTCTAACAATACCACTCTGACCACAAGAGACAAATATAGCATTTACAGCTAATTGTTGGTGCTTGTTGCAGGTAGATGCGCTTCTCAGATATCAATCGGTATTTCGTAGCAAAGGGTTTGCTTCATTTTTGAAAATGCAGCAACTGACGGCTCATCAAGCAACTGCAGTGTAGATGTTCTGAATTTTTTCTCATGTCTCTTCTTTTTGTTGTGATGATGTTTTTAATTTCATTCTCCTGTCTGGTTTGGTGGGCGTACTGGAACATATTGCAAAGGGCCTGATTTGGGTCTTTACAATATAAGGATTAAGAAAAAATGCCAGTCCCAGCTACCCTGTGCTTAAAAACGACAGCTGTAGAAAATAGAGAATAAACAAGCAAACAATAAAGATCCTCTCAGCAGCACATTTTGTAAAAGTGCACAGGAAGCATAAACAATAAAACTGCAATATCACGCTCGATACCCACAAGGAAATTTACATTGACAACGGCAATAAATGAAGCTGATTCTAATTTGTGCTCATAAGCAGTGAAATTAAAAAGCATCCGCCATTCACCAGTTATCTGTTTGTAGCGTGCATCAGGAAATGATGATAAGCTGATCGTTGATGACGCATATGACTACACAGAGTAAATAACTAAACTCGGCTATCTTAAAATAAACATCAAAGATAAACCCAGTGCATTACATGGACTGGATTAAACCATTCTGACTGACGGAAGGCACGAGAGTAAAATCTTTGATAAGTCTCCAGGGCTCTTTGAAATTGGCTCATTTGATGTGGTGTTGCATGTCAGAAGCATGAAAAGAAGAAAAGAAATACATATTACATGACACAGTTCATAGCTCTTATGAACAGTGTCATTGACAGACTTTCTAAGGAGAATTGGGGCTGTACAATCTAGCTTTTCATTGCATTCTTATATCGGTTGCCCTTTGATTTTAAGATTCAGTGGTTGGTTCAGTGGTCTATTCCATTGCTTCTTTGGCTGTGAGCTTTTGTGCGTGAATATGTAGGAGTAAGAGGCAATGTGTGTAATCAAATGACATCTTGTGTACTACAGGTCAAGAACGAGACACTAGAATGCATATAATAACCTGAACAGTGCTAACAGATTTTTACTGCTAATGTTTACGGTTGACTGATAATGGAACAGGCACGACTGCAGCCTCTCACATGCTCGTATTTAAGCCAAAGTAAATTGCTCCTGATTGCTCAGATCTGATTCTCCCTTCAAAGCCTTTTATTACTGCTCAGTGAGTCAGCCCGAAGAGGACAGAAGCTCAATGAGATAGCCAAGCTGCATCTTAGGAGGAGAGACCAATCGGGCCCAGGCAGCCCAAAAGAGCTTTTGTGCACATGTTAATATGAGTAGTGCTGAGAGGTTTGGGTAAAAGAAGGTGGCTTGAAAGGCAGTCAGCTCTTGTTGCAAGTGCTTTTTTGTAGCATGTCAGATGGGGAATGGGGTAGAGAAATGGATCGCTCTGATTACTTCATAGAAAAGACACAAAACAACAAAACTTGTGATACTTGTGAGCCACATTTGTCAAAATAAGGTACTTTATAGAGCTATAAAATGCTGAAAAATCATCACTTGAAAAGCAACAATTCAATTAAAAGTACAGAAGAAGTGCTTCAGGTATCACTGTATAAATCAAATGTGTGTATAATCATACTTAACACACTAGGCACATTAAGACCACAGGAATAGTTCCTGTAATTGTTGGACAAAGTAGCCAATTTTCTGTCAAACTAAAAATGTACACAGTGTCTTTTCTATTTCCTACTTCAAGGTAGGTACTTTCCAGCACAAGAGGAACCTTGGCTGACACACTAGACTGTGCATTAAGCTGATGAACATGCTCTTAGCCTTAAAAAGTGGACAAAACAAAAAGAAATGGACCAACAGTGAGGTCCCACAGCATTGTTGTTGTGTTACTCTGTGTTGTGATGCACTCAGTGATGTTACTATACCACTGGCCTTCTGTTACATAAATTCAGGGTCAAATGTAAACATAAAAAAATGGTATGTAGCTCTCAGGGGAGCTCCACAGTGGGTAGTCACCCTCAGGGAGTCATCAGAACTGTTTGGTTTGAAAGCTCTTACTGAAGAGGGAAGAGGAGGTGTAACCTTGCTCCTCTTTAACCTCTGCAAAGCTGATGAAACGTCACAGCAAGTACACAGAAATACAAAGACACAGACGATCGTCCTCTGATGACAGTGGCAGTGTGGGGAGGGATTTTTTTTAACAGTATTCAACTACTAATCATGCAGCGCAAACACCCAAAAACACACAAGATCTGCCTAATCAAGATTATGCATTTTCGTCACATTTTATTTTCAGTCGCCTGGCAACCAATCAGCAAAAAAAGCACACAAGTCAGGCTGAAATGCTGCTTGACAAATGCTGATTGGTGCATTAAAGTCAGCTACTTCAACTGATGACAGATGCAGCTAGTAACCATATCCTGTGAATAAAACCGAAACAAATTGAATGTTTATGTTGAACGCTATTACTCACACTAAGAAGCTGGGAAAATAAATTGGAGTTCAGTGCAAGTTATATCACCTTGAGTTACAATTTGATTTAATAATTTGGTAAATTGAATCACTCAGTATTGAAGGTGCTCACACAGAGAGTGAGGCTGAATTCTGAGCGGAAGCAAATGCTGCTGTTGATTCTTTGACTCCATAGACTTTAAACTCTGCATAGGAAGTCATTACTAAAGGTCACAGAGTTTAACCATATGGGGCTATAGCCATGAAGCAGCCACTCCAGTGGAGTTTAAGTACAAAAGGCCTATAAACACAACATACATGGATGAGCAATGCACATGTAGGGCAAATATAGTCACAGCATATATGCTGATGACACTTGCCTATTATTTGATCTAACAGGCTACACTGGGCATATAGGACAAATGTGTCAGAGTGAGCATTGGCGTGAATAAATCACACACATAGTGTAGCTATACACAAAAAAAAGAATGAAAATAGGAGCAAATGTTTAATGAACTGTTGCCTTGGTAGCTAAAACAGTAATGCCTCAAGTAAATAATAATGTAAACATATCACGTCCAAGAAACTTATGAAGGCTGACGTTATTGAGACAAACATAGAAGAAGAGCTATAACAGATATAGACACATATTGTGATACACATCATGCCTTTCCTTATAACAAATTACAAGCTAAGATACACATACACAGTTACCACACACACATAATGCTTCAGTAGGTGCATCCTTTCACTGTGCAGTACTGCAGTGAGGGCAGGATGCTTCATTCTGAGAGGCAGATAATGAGCTATTCCCTCTGCAGAGCACAGAATCCCAGAGCCAGCAGAGATGAACGGTGCCAAATCGCACATACACAAACATAGACACACACATGCTTACAATAGCCAAAGAGAAGCAAGCAAAGTTCCCAACTCTCCGCTCCGCTCTTGCTCCTCCACGCAGCACACAAAAACCAAGCGGCGAGCCCACTCTGCCACTCACCTCCGTTCCCGAGCACGCAACCCTGAGGTGCACACGGACGCACCCCAACACGTCTGTAGTTGCAGTCCCGCTAAAGATGAGTTGCCAGCACTGGAGCCGGCTGTAGATCTCTCTGCTACAGTATGCCTCAGGATAAACTGTTAGTCCGCTAGTGCTGGTTAGCAACTGCTGTCATGGCATGCTGCCCCCTTCTATGACAGGCTATCAAAGGCACAAAGCCCCCTCCATCGCATGCACACATAAATTAATCCTCACATAAACATTTAGCTGTCAAATCACAGGACTCCCCAACTGTGACCTCACAACACAGTGGAGGAGGAGGAGGAGGAGGAAGAGGAGGAGGAGGGCAGAAAGCATGAGAGTGAATGATGATAGAGGGTTGGGGAGATGCACATATGTGTTTTACAGAGAGCTGGAGAGGCAGCCACAGAGGGGAGGATGACATTACTACAACGAGGAAGTAAGAAGAAAATTGCAGGATGCTGCTACAAAAAGCAGAAGAAAAAAAAATAATAACAAAAAAATGTTTGTTGCTGAGGTGACAGCGTACTGTGGGAGGGAGGGAAGAAGACAATTTCATTTTGATAGCTGTGAGGGTTGTGTCCATTCCCACAGTTGGAAATAAACATTACAGCCGCACTGGAGGAACAGCAGGAACCAGCCACACAGAGGCTGCTGAGCTACAACAAAAAAACAAACAGCTGCAGGGCTCACGGCCCTGTTGCAATCTTCACCTTCTTCCCCCTCCACTCTGGATCAACTCCCTCTCACATCCATTACTTTCTACGTTCTCATGTCCCCTTCCTGTCTTCCCACCCTCGAGTTCTTCTCCCCTGGCTGTAACTTCCATTCCCTCTCCTTTTCCTCTTTTCGTTCCATCCTGGCACTTCTGCTCTCATCCATAATGGATATTTGGAGATATCCTCTTCCTGTAGTGGGCCCTGGGCTCCTGGAGCCAGTCAGGCTGTATTGATTATTGCACCAGAGGAGTCATCAAGGCATAGATAATAAGGTTTAGAGTCACACTGAATTTTCTGCCTCCTTCCCTTCCTCCCTGGGGCAGTTGCTCCATCAGCTCCTGTCTTCTGCTGGCTGCTCCGTCCAACATGCACATGAATCCGGTTAGCAAATGGATTTATCACTCAAGAACTGAACATTGAGAATGTATCCTTTAGTGTTTATGTGTGATAAACACAGTAAGGAGCAAGAGAAAGAGAACGCAGTGCCAGAGAGAGCCTGAAGCAAAGTGTGTGTGCATGTGTGAAGGTTTTGTCATGTCAAGCAGTGGTCTGACTTATACAACTACAGCTCAGCAAAGCACATGATGGCTTTAGCGCAAAGAATATGCCAAAGTACCAAATATATCCTATCTTCTCGGCTGTGTCTGCGCCCCACAGAGTTACACATATTGTGTCGCAGAGTGCCACATTAAGGCTCATTACTCTAGATATCTGCCCTATGCTCTGGCCAGCCTGCCCCTCCTTTGACCCACGCCTTCATATATAGGTCAAGGCTGGCATTCAAGTGACTGATATATGTCACGTGCATAATGCTGCTCTTTTTTAGGGCTGGACAAACAATCAGTCATGCCCTGCAGCATCAGAACACGACAATCTCCAGTACAATAGGGAACAAACCGCAAATCTGAAGAGAATTCTGTTGTTCATTTCATGCAGCACCTACTATGGAGGTAGGAGCTTTTAGAGGAAAGGTCAGGGAGTTGTTGGTGCAGAAGTGTTGCATCTTGAGGGATCTTAGAGGGCGTCATTAAATAGGGCAATTTTTATGGTCGCTGAGCAAAATGCATACAATGTAAAGTGGGCTGCTAGACGAAAAGAGACAAGAGGATATATGTCTAAAAAAACACAACTTTTCAAGCAGAAAGGATAACACTTGATGCAATATAAAGGCAATGGTAGACTAACATGAGTGGAAAGAAATAATGATATCAAAACAGTAATAACCTTCACAATATAGATTCTGGAGTCTGCTGAGAAAACAATTACAGATCAAATTATAAATGGAAATAACATAATTATTGTTAAATATTCACAATTTACATCATTTTCTCAAGTAATGTGTTAAAATAAATGTTTATCACCACTCCTGTGATCTCGAAATTGATAATAATTAAGAATATGCAAATGAAAAAGTTGGGGTGACTAAAACATCCTCCACAATGTCCACTTCAACGTCTGGCAGACATTTGCTGCACATTGTTCCCCCGTTCTCTTTACCAACAAAGGCCAAAAGAAAAATCTCTTTGCTTAAAATGTGACTTATTTTAAAAAATTATTACCAAAAAAGTTTAGTTTTGGTTAAATGAGGATCTAATAAAAAAACAAAAAGAAGGATGATGGGTTATTACACTCAGTACTACAACTTCCAAATCCCAGTTCATACTGAATCTTTTCAAGAATATATTTACTGGACAGCTGTACCTTTGGCTGCCTTCCATGTGATAAATACTGTTTGTATAAGGAGCCAGAATGGGCCTGTGTGAAACACAGCACTGGAGCCAATACTTGTAATAGTAACAGTGACATTTAGCTGTTATTATACTGGGTTGTTACAGCCGTAATGCAGTATTCATGAGAGAGGGGTGCCCATTCAATAGCTTCTCTAATGACACTTTTATTCACATACACGACACAAAAAGACAGAAACCCACAGACGCTAACCAGCAGCTGTAGTACAAGGGTTCTCAGTGCCTTGTAGCAATCTAAGCCCCGAGATATGAGCTTTTTTTCTGGAGTGGAAAAATAGGTCTGACACTTAATTAGCAAACAAGGTCACTGCAGAGAACCCAGGTCCCACGTTGTGTCGCCAAGTGTTGAGGAAATGTGACACTCTTTCCCTTTCTCTCTCTCTCTGTACTCTAATGCACACATGCTCAAATACAAACAGCCATGATCTCTTTCTCACAATGACAGAACGTGGAACTGAACACTGAACGTCTCCTTGTCGGATAATTATTACTGCACATCAAAGCATTAAGCCTAGTTACAGAACCCAGCGTCCATCACTCCCTTCTCTTCCTCTTCACAAGCAGCATCTCACATCTGGGCTATTCTGTCTTCATAATCATTTGCTGAGAAGACTGTTTGAACAAAGTCCAGGTGACATTTAAGTGGAGCAGTTGGAAGTGGTGACAATTAGCATACGATCTTTTGTGTGCATGTGATGGCAATAACCTTTACCTTCCTTTCTGACTTCATTTCCACATTTGTCGTCAGCTTTGTCAGAGGAGCCCTGCCCCTCAAAAGTGACTGAGCGAGTGTGTGGTCGGAAGCGTGTGTGCACTGCACTTTAAGTGGAGGTCTGCTGAGGAGTCCAGTGTCCACTTAACGCTTAAGTGGACCTTTTCGCCATCAGCTATAGTTACTATAAAACGGCAGAAGAAAATATATCTTTCAGGCACAAGAGGACACAAAGACCATTGAGACAGAATGTAAGTGACATTCACATTCAGATGTTCTTCACTGCAAGAGATAAAGAAATGTTGCTGTTTAAAGAGCACCAGCCAATCACTGGAAATTATTAATCAATTCACACATGTATTAGGATGCACACAACAAGGCTTGAGAAACTAAAACCAACAGTGGATTAATCAATATTAGTCAGTGCAGTTCAGATAAATCTGAGTCAGACAGGATGGATCAATTGAGCAGTATTGATTCATTAATGCTGATACCTCGATATCACTGTCTCAATCAACTGATGCTATAATTAGGACCATTACAGAGGAAGTCATGCTCACAGTGATGCTGGAGCGGTCACTGTTTCCCAAAAAGGGTGGCATTATTATGAACTTTAATGGTCAGAGCTTCATGAAACCAGCAATGTTTTTAGTCTCAGTACTTTCTTACAAGCATCTCTGTGGCTCACAGCCCCAAACACATTTATTCACACTGAATATAAATATATTTTTTAAATGAACAAGAGTCACTTGCTCATAGGGATGTCCCAATCAGTATCAGAAGATTCGCATCGCGGCAGATTCAGGCATTTCCCCTCTTCTGTTAATGGCAGTTGGCTACCGGCAAAGCTGATGGAGACTGCATCGACACAACGACAAACTCTGAACGGTGCTAAAAGCCTTTACGTTTTTTTTTTTTAATTGTTATTATTTAAGACCAGATCGTGACTCGGATCAGCCCAATACTTAATGTTAAAAGATCGGTATCAGTAAACTTAATTAGTGTCATGTACAGATCCAGGTATCCAAATAGCTTGATCATCAGTGGAATTACCACACTAGCCATACATCTTCAACCCTTCCATCACCGCAGACTACGACCGACCTGACTCAGAGTGTGGGCACATCTATTCTCTGCACATGCAGGCAGAGTGGTTGAATGCAAAACGAATGAGCTAACTTTGTTGTGTCAAATCAATGGAAAGTTGGTGTACCGCCTACAAAGCCCAATACTAGCAAATTTAATAAGAAATGGACTGAATGTTTTCCATTTAGATAAAGGGTGATCTTATCGCATATCCCCTAGTCGGGACTGTTGACTGACATAGGCAGCAGAAAAACCTATGTGCAGGATAAACTGAAGTCTCCTATTTCCTGGACAAGAAAACACTCTGGACATTACTTTAGCATTAGTCTTTCACTCACTTTGCTATTACGAGAAGCTCTCTGTTTTTATTGGAGTCTGCACAAATACTACCATTAAAAAAATATCCTTCCAGGCCATTGGGCAGTCTATTGAGGTTGTAGTGGTTTACTCACAGTAATTACAGGAAGGTCTCAACATGTTCATCAACAAACTGCTCTGTCCCTGTAGGAGAACTAGTAGCCACATCTTCCCTTATAGTCTCATGTCAAACCTCATAGCTACATACAGGCTGCAAGAGAATGAAGGAAAACAAGAAAGGCAGAGAGGGGCGAAAGATTCATGGGGGGTCTGAACGTGCTCAAGCTTTGGGAATGATAATTTCATTTGTTCAAGCCATTGTGGCTCCCAGTGCTGCTGCCCCTTTGACACCACAACAGTCTTTTAGCCTTGGGAATGTTAATACAATTTGCAGCTTTAAGACTTCAAACCCTGCAGAGATTTGTTTACTTCTAATATTTTCCCGTTGCCATATTTGTGTCAGAGGCATTAAACTCAGTCTCAAGAATCGCAAATGAAAAATAATTCCAAGTTGGATACTTACTGATAAATAAGCAATTGTGTAGTGTCTGAGGAAATGCAATTAACACAAATGATGTCTCTTCAAGTGCATTTATAAGATCTAAATTTAAGTTAAACTTATTAAGATTTCTCTTTCTTAAATGTCTCCAGTGGCACTTTAGGCCAAAGCGGTTCAAACAAAAGGCACAGACACCTCCTCCAGAGTTGAAAGTAGGCAACACAAAGCCTGCTTTGTGGATCCATTGACTGCCATACTGTATTAGTCTGTGCCAGTGCTTTTAAGGAGCGGCATGCATATTCATGCCTGCCCATCAGGAAGTCTTCCTTCACTATTTGTGCCACTGCAAGCTTTCCAGTCTCTCTCAATGAGTGCATTTATGTGTAAAATGATATTCCCCAGTTATCTGGCACTCAAGTACTGAAGAAAGTGCATGCTATTTAAAATGGGCAAATGTAGGTCTGATTTGAATTGGCAGACAGTTGAGACTCTAATATTTGTTGATACAGTATATTGAGGCGTGGGCACATTATCCAATTTTGTATCACGTCCTCATGCATAAAAGACGTGTCGGACGGTTGTTTTCAGAAGTGCTTTGATAAGTTTAGGGAGCATAGTTTAATGGTTTGAAATAGACCCTTTCACAATATTAAACACATCACAAGGCTAACTTCTTTGTTCTGCAACAAGCTTCTCCTGCATTTTCTTGACTCCCAATCCGTCTAGAAGAATTAGCATGCACTTATTCACACGACTGCAGGTGGGCGCATATCTACATGAACACCTGTTTTTCTAATCACCTTGAAAAATCAACTACAACTCTTTGTTTCCTAATCATCAAAAGATTGTGCTAATTTGTCGATGGATGCAATATTTGCAGGTTCTCTACCATCATATACATTGAGATCTGGAACAGAGTGTCCATGTAAACAGACCCAGTCGCTTGTGTTTACTGCTGAGCACATGGCCACAGTCACTCGGCCTGTTGGAAAGCGGTGTGTGTGCCGACTGACAATGAGGAACAGTCTGGGCAAAGACCTGAGTCATCTGGTGCCTGTCGGCCAAGTCACACCATGCGATTATGGCTCAAAACACAGAACAGGTGCCCACTTAAAACAACAGAGGAGAACAGAGAGCCATGTACCGAGAACAAGTGTTGAGATCAATGCCAAGCCATACAACAAATAAGTAGTTAATTCTGCAGAATGAAGTGAAATCTTCAAACGCAAAAGTGGTTCATCATGACAGTGGTTGGCTGCGTCAGCACAATGAGCCGCAGATGTGTGGGAGCTTCACGTCTTTCAGATCACAAGATTATCACATCACATAAGGAAATCAAGTCTTCACTGTTACGAGGCTGTTCGTGCACAGTCCAACTGCTGTTAAAGACGCAGCTCAGACAGCCCACACAGCCATGTGGTTAAAAGCGTTTCCAATCAAGCTCGCCTCCCCCTCCTGCATCAGAGAGAAAACTAAACTAGGTTAAGAGACGTTTCATTCATTGGGATTCAAACGAACACTTTGGCTTGATTCCGCTATACTTACAGCTTCCTTCTGTCCACAGATATTTTGCTGCTTTATTCATTGCAGTGAGGTGGCAGTGGAACAACAGCATTGAACAGTTTCAAAAGATTTCCAATGTATAGTTCTCTCGACTTTCAATGGTTAATTTGGAAGCATTTAGTCTCCTGGTAATTTCAAAGGTCTACATCTCTTTGACAGCACACCTGGGAATAAAGGCTGGAGGCAGAACCTTGGCACAGCCCGACGTAGCCTTCACATGTTGCCTGACAACCTGATGGTGATGACAAGACCTCAGGAAGTGACTACATCTGGCCAAGAACTACTCTGTGAAGCCATTTTTTTTATCTTGGTCTACCTCATTCCAATTTTCACACCCGTTTAATACTTAAATCTGCGGGTTTTATTATATCTGCCAACTCTCCTCAATAAAGTGAATAACTGCGTTCCCTTAAATAAGAATTTCTTACAAGTTTTATGAAGAAATCATTAAATACTTGATCCAAAACCATTTTGCAAGTGTGTGTTTTGTTATATAATAATCTGATTCATCTTTTGTTAAGACTATAAGCATGCAGGAGCAGTGTTTGTCTCTGCAGGGGAATTAAGAGAACTGCAACCCGTCCTCTTTCAATCCATTGTGTATATAAGTGCGTGTGTAGGGGGCTGTATGCGTGCTTGCCTTATTGTGACACTGTGCCCTTCATTCTGTCTGTCCTCCACACACTATGGCCCTGTGTGTGCAGCACGAGTGGAGCTGTGTGTTGCAGATAAGAGTCGGCGTACTCCAGGAAGTGGGGGGGTGACATGTGTGAAAGGAGCACAGAGGGGGGAGAAATAGGATTCAGTGCTCTGTCTCCCAGTCAGATTCACCTCTGGATGCCCTTTCCTTTACTCACTGCCATTACACTTTCCCCATGAATAATCCAACCAGCGACACTAGCTGGTGTACTACTGACATATTTCACCATCAGGCCCACACACACACACACAGTAGATAGGCTCTTCACTGTCGTGACCCACTGAACTGGGATCAAATACTTTAACTGCATCCATTGCTCATTTTTCCTCATGATGTGAGACATGGTGTCAGTCAGACAGGAATTTATGTGGTGATTGCTGGCAACTACCTCAGTCCAGACAGCCAGTAATGAGAAGTATAGTCACTAACATCATCATTATCTACCTGTTGACTGTTCATATAAATTCCACAAGGCTGAAATGTACAGTGGTATAAAAGATATAAAAGATCTGTAATTAATCTCTCTCTCTCTCTCTGTCTCTCTCTCTCTCTCGGATAGCTTACTCAAGCATTAGTCTGACTTGTGATAATTAGAGCCCACAAATGGTGAACACCAAGGCTGCATGTGGCATTTTTCATGGGGTAATATTAGTCACTGTTTCCTGAGGGCACTTTGCCGTGGCAAAGTAAAATTGTGAGAAGAAAGTCAGCAGCATGAATTAGCAGATTGCAACAGAAGCTCCTGCAGCTTCGAACTCAGCCAAGGAAAAGAATGTGGAGTATAATTAGTGCGACAGTCTCATGCATAAGTCAGGCCGATTCCCCAGAATACTGGGTTCAGATCTGAATAATGACATGCTGAAGCCAAAGAACAACTTTTGTTTTAGGGGAGTTTGTCGGAAGCTATTAGTGCAGCTGTATTGTGCCGCTGGTACTTTGAGAAAACATGACGCAGGTTGTTACATCACCTCGTGAGTTTGTGAGCCAAATGTGACAATGTCATACCAGCTAAAATGTGCTGCCCTGATGTGTCAGCTGGCAGGGCCTATACAAAGAGTGCCCTCCTTGGACCGAGGAAGGCTACATAAGCATTCTTTGACCTCTTTTGTGCACGCTCATTAGCTATGCAACAAGTGGGTTGATTTGAGAGCCTTTGAGAGTATTCAGAAAGAACAGGTCTGTTAGTGTGAAATGGAAAACCAACCTGTTTGTCGTGCTCGCCTACATCGAATGCTAATTTTGCCCACATCAATGGGCTCTTCATGTAGAGATGCACCCGAGGACCCAGGGGCTCGGAGGCTGACCAGTGAAACCCAAATATACCGAGCGGCAGCGCAGCGAAACAGCCAGGAGAGGACAGCGGCGGCCCACAGCCCACAGCCTGCGACAGCCACTGCTTTTATTTGTGGTTACACTGATCTAAGGAATGAAGGGAGGGCTCCAAACGTTTTGTGCTTTTTCTGTTTCTCATAATACCCCCAAACCCCCAGTCCCCCCTCCTTTTCTCTTTCTGCCTTTTCCATAGCCAAAGAGCTGGACTGAAAAACAACAGCCATTTGAAATAAGTGCTGAATCAATATAGACAGGCTGCAGCCAGGCTCCGGTCATTATACGCAGCATTAATACACAATCAGCTGGTCTGTATGGGAGCCCAACAAATCGATCCTGTTAGTGAAGAACTGTGATAGGAAGTCTCCCAGAAATGACAGCAGAAAATGAATTATTTAAAAGTGTATGGCCATTATTTTAAAACCAAACAGGAATACAGAGGGATATTTATAAATGAAAATGTAAAGCAAGAAAAGGGAAATTCCAAAAAAATAGACAGCATGATGGTTAAACGGCTATGGGGAGTCTTAACAGTAACACTGTAAGTAAACAAACAGGGAGATTAAATAATGGGCATAGCAATAGCACTTGCAGAAGCTCCTAGTGCTATGCTTCCCATTTCTGCCAGGGGTAATGGGATTTCTTGGGTTTAAATGCACTTCACTCACTCTTTGGAGCCAATAGGACGCTAAACTATTGATCCACAAACAATTTAGCTGTCCAGAGAGGGGGAAAACAAGACGCCCCTTAATGTATAATGAGGCTTCCCAGTGTTCTTCAGTATTCGCTCCACGTGCCAGGAAGCCTTTGCCTCTGGGCTCTCTCCGCGATTAGCCTTCTAGCCATACTCTTTTATAATCCAGCAATCAGCTGAAGAACAAGTATGTTTCCCACCAAGGACACTCCCGTTATTTTAAACACATTGCTGTGGGTTTCCCAACTCCAGTGTAATATGGTACAGTATCTGTTCAGGTAACAAGGCTGAGCTGCTTTATCACCACATACGCTGTTAGCACGAAAACGCACAGCAAATATGAAAGGCAGTGGTATAAGCAGTGCATGTATGCTTGCAAGCCTTGCGTGCTGAACTAGCATGCAGATTTGTGCTCCTGTCTTCCACACATGTTCCCAGCACCATAGCAACAGGCCTTGCTCAAAGGCCCCAAGAGTAGCGTGGCCCCACCGAGAAAGGCGCTTTCCTACTTAATTGGAGAGTTCCCTCCTCCATCAGGCTCACTCTTTATCCCCAGCACTATAAGATAGCAGTGCAAGCAGTTGAAACTAATGCTTTCACATGCACATAATGAACGCTGATTAAATAGGATTAAATTCAGAACGATGCAGCTTATTCCAATAAAGGAGTATGTGAAGTCATCTCATCTTCAGAATGATGCTAAATACACACTTTCAGCTGAATAGTTTGGTAGAGTATATAATAAAGGGCCGGCGATAAGCATTATTATTTGTTCCAACTGTCAGCCAAAGAACATCTCCTCTGTGTCATATTTCTTACTTTCGCAGCTTGCTCTACAGTCTTCACACCACATCTCTGTGACTCATTAACATCTCGACTTCTTAAAACGGTCTGCAGCACAGGGAGAGAAATAGAAATATCTCAACAGATGAGCATTTTAGTTGTGAAAAAGCGAAAAAGTTTTCTACACTGCAACACCACACTGGTTTGAATCCCAGGGAATGCATCAGACACACTCGGCTGATTTTTAAATTACATCGAACTGAAAGTCGCATCTTACCGGAACAGTGGTCTGGCTGCACAGCTTCTCAGCAGCCCTGTAAACAATTTATCTGAATGCATCTACGAAGGTGCAAAAACAGATGGCTCAAGGCTCCCATGTGAGAAGCCAGTCCACTGTGTGTAACACAATATTTCTGCTCAGTGAAATGTTAAACAAACGGACAAGAGGTAATCAGACACTTCAAGGAGTAGTTTAATTAAGGCCCATTCGCATTGAGATGCTTAAAATGACTACTTAATTACAGAAAACTGTCCTCCGAACCCACTAACCTTGCAGTGTTGTCACTTGTACTTCTTAGCATCATTAAATACAGACCTCTTTAGTCATAGCTAACAACAAGCTAATTGTAATTAGCTGTTTGATGAGCAAATGACTCTTGATATTATTGAGGAAATGAAATGCTTCACAGTGGAGCCAGATAAGGTTGGCCCTGCCCATAAGCAAGCAAACGATTCTCTGGACCGACACTGAAACAAATATTATCAGAAATACTTTTTTTTTTAAACGGCTGATCACGCTGTTAACACAGATTAGACGATGGAAGGGCACACATTTGTAATCTCTTTTTAATTGAGTCTCTAAATCCCAGAAGATTTACTCTGATTGTAAAGTCTAAAAATATCTAAGAGAAAACTGAGTGGAAGATCAGACATGAAATCTTCTCCGATTTAACCTAGTTACAGCTTTTAATGTCGCTAAAATCCTCAACATTTAAAACGTGCACGTGGGCTGGAACCAGAAACGGTGGACTGAGATGCAATTATGATCTTTCATGAATAAATCCTGATTTTAGTTCTCAATTTTATCTAAATGATGGTTTTCAGGAACTCTTAAGCTGCACAGACAAATCCTTGTAACGGAGACTGAAGCTTCTATTGTGTGACAACATTTTGATAACATTGATCAATGTCATCCTATTTCCCCCCATGAGTGGCAGGGAGAGATACCGGGCAAGTTCCAAACACTACCTGCTCCTCTAATCCACATTATCTTAATGAAAACGGGAGTAATCTGATTTTCAAGGAGACATCACTATGGCAGACAGACGACCCACAGGCAGCATTGTTATTACTAGAATCTCTACACTTTATCAACAAACAAAAGGGAAGATATGATTGGCTCTATGATAAAAGACACTTATATATCCTACAGAGTGTTTTTTACAACCAAGCTGTATCTTCAACTTCAACTTTCTTTCTTTTTTTTTTACCTTGTCAGGTTGTCAGGATGTTCAGTGCTATAAATAGACAAATATGCTGCAGTTCTAATTTTATCTTTACATATGTGCTGTGTTTGTGTAAATCCACAACCAACCGTTTGTGCTGGATGTATTTTTATTGAACCTGGTCATACGTTTATTTGTCTGACGCAAATTAGTAGTGTTGCCGAACACATACATTCAAATACACGCATTAGGCACAGAGGCACACCGAAACAATTTCATTCCAGTGTGGATGAATAATTATTCATATGGGCTCCAACATTAAAGGTAAGAGCCATTATTTAAGGTGACTGCATCCATGGGGGCAACAGAGGCCCCAGAAATAGAATATTAAGCAGGGCAACAACAACACTTAGACATGTAACACCCACCTAGAGCAGACCAGACACCTCCACACCACAGCAATAACACTCCTAGATGGCAGCAGCCATCCCCAGCAGGATGCAGCCTGACACAGACACACACATAAAAACGGTTCAGGAACAACTCAGAAATCATGATAAACAGCACAAAGTGTTGACCTGGCCTCCAAATTATCCTAAGATCCCAAACTGATCAAGTATATGGGGGATAATCCAGAGGCTCCTCCCCTCAACACATATGACTAAAATGCCCCCACTAATAACATTCTGTTCCCAGACATCACAGGACACCCTCACAAAGCCCATGTACATTCTCTGATGAGTCAGAACTGCTTTATCCAGTAAGGTCTGCCTCTGTGCTTACAGTAGGGTCTATACTGGGTGATATGCATGCAGAGAGCAAGGATCAGACCACAGTGGGAGAATCGATGGCATGCCTAGTGCAAACTACATGCAGACAGTCAGGGATGGCAGATGGGGACTGAGGCCCTTTCTCCTTCTCAGGCATGAATAGAGAAGAGGTCTGTCTCCGGGCAAACACAGAAGACGTCATGCCTCTGCCTCCCTGCCGTACCATTAGTGAGTCTCGCTATTGATTGCCAGTGTGTAAATTGCCGAGCAATCTATTGGAAGCATCAAGACGAGAGCATAGCATGTTTTGTCAGCAGGACACAGAGAAGCACTTCTGCAGACAGGGAAGACAGATGCAGCAATACAGACCGGTGGTTGTGCGTGCGTGTCTGCACAAAGTGTTCATCTGCATGGGCTGTCTCGTCTCCCTACATCCTCTCCAAGAACATTCACTTGTACAATGAAACAAGTCTATTGGACGTCTTCCCTCCAGCGTGACTGACACTGCGTTCAGTATATCAGAACAAAGAATGTCCAACAAACTTTCCATGCTGCTGCCAAAATGCCACCACTGCCAATCAGTTTAGGTTCTTTTCAAATCGCCTGTAAAATCTATCTTCTTCTGTTGAGCTAGTGTTTTGAGTCTCTGTCCAAAAATTAGTCACACAAGCCTGGAAGGACATCTGGGAACAAATCTAATCTCCTAAAATGACTCTCAGATTGCTTTAATCTTTGATGGCAAGCATCCATGGTGTGTCTTGTTCCTTAACTTTCAGCAGTAGTACTTAAAGGACAAAATGTTAAAACGCTGTCGCTGGACAGATGTGCAGCAAAAAAATAAAAACGACATTCTCATGTTCATGCGTTCTGTAGATGTTGAGAGAAGTACAGTGTAGATGAGAAGGTTCGTGACAGTTTTATTTTCTGCCTCGGGTGAAGTTAGCCCATCTACATAAATGACGTCTAGACTGACGCGTCAAATTTAAAACGGAAGTACGCGCATGTTGTGTCAAGACATATGACGGTGACACTAATGGAGGCTGATGACGAAACGCATCACAGAACAGCCGTAGCTAACATTTACAGTGTTATGTAAAAATGCACCTTTGGCAAGCCAATGTGGCACAGCTGCCAGTGTGCTTGGAAGGGAACAGCTTATTACAAAATTCAAAACTCAGACGTATTTTACCGTGAAGCAAGATGCTGCTTTGCACACTGAAGGTTAGCCTACTTCTGAGCAGAGTAAATTCAGTCACTTAGCATGAAGGAGGGGGGTCTGTCCTCAGGGTGCACATGGGACAGCACAGGATGCATTAACAGCAGTCAAGCTTACAAGATTCATAAAGTGCTTCACCTGACAGGCGGCCGTGGAATCCCCTGACATTTTGTGCCACCTTTTTGGTCTGATTCAGTGAGGACACACAGAGAGAAGAATCTCACACCTTCACTGAACAGGAAATAAAGCCAAAATCTGGGTCAAAAATATCTAGGTGCAGCGTTCCCAGAGGTGTTCAAACCTGTATCAGCTGACCATCTGAAAACACACACACATCATGTGGAAATGAGCAAAACATGAGAAACGCTAATGAAGACAAAAGCATCGCAATACTAATAGCCTGCATTAACGTGTTCATTTGAGGTTGATTGTCTAAACTACCAGAAACTGACTCTGTCCTTCACAAAAGCAGGACAACAATATTTGGTGTTTTAGATTGCATCATAGACCGGTGACATTAGTCCGCGCTGAAAAGTTGTGGAAGCTCAAACGAGACTCGTACGCTACATTTCGTTGGTAGCTGCACTTAGTGAAACCTGTATCTTCTTCCGTAAACGCCCATCTTCCAGAAAGTCAGAGCCAATCCCAGCTGTCGTGGATAGGTCGCCAGTCTACTACAGGGCTAACATAGAGTTCGCATCCTCTCCGTGTGCCTGCATGGGATTTCTCTAGGTACTCTGGCTTCCTCTCACAGTCCAAAGACATGCTTGTTAGGTTAATAGGTGATTCGAAACTGGCCATAGGTCTGCATGTGAGTGTGAATGGCTGTCTGTCTCTAATATAAGAGATCTGCAATAATTCTTAGCTGTGTGATGTTCAGCATTTGTTTAAAATAACTAAGAGCTGTTGATGTGGCTGCGTCTTCTGAGACTGCAGAACTATTATATTTACAACCCTGTTTTAGTCAGTTGCTTTGGTTAAATAACATAAACACTTCTATGTTAAATTCAATCTGGTTTAACAGCACCCCTGAGTACAACCTCCACAGTAATCATCCCGATGAATGAGCACCACCTGAATGAGTCTGATACTGTTTCAACATAAATTGAACATTATATCAGTCATGAAAGGGGATTTATCACTGGTACATTAGAAAGCATTTTCACTAGAGTACATAATGTTTAGCCAAATGCATTTAGATGCAGGATGAAATATATTACAACCAAAGGGATCACATGCAGGATTTTTGTAATTGACTATGGATCACTGCATATTTGCATGACTTCTATGACATCATGATCAAAGTGGCTGAAACCTCATCAGCCATCATTGGCTGAAATAACACACTTCGCTTCATCGTTTTGCTACATGTTGAAGAATCCCCTTGGAAATGTGTCAAGGACTTGCATAAATCCCTAATCCCGATTTTGGCAACATGTAGCACGAACTGTTTCTCTCCCACTGAAGCCTAGTCTGGTGAGTCAGGACGCGCCCATGACACCCTCTCCATGCCTCACATCCTGACAGAACAACCCCGCAATGGGCTAAAGCATCGCAGCTCCGTCTGCCGGTAAAGATGACAGAGCCTAACCACACGCCTCAATCAATCGTGGTACTAACGCGCGTTTTAGTTCCACCCCAGATGAAAGTGTTTACAGTCGTCGGGTCCTTCTTAATCTTCTGGCTGTGAGGCAGGCGGCAGTTTGAATCATCGGTATGTGCGGCGCTATTAAGCTATGGCCTCTGGCGTGTTTTAATTAATCCAGACTTTTACGATCACTGTTTTTACTTCAAAGCAGATGTCCTATACTTGTCTGAAAAATATATATATATATATATATCACTCAAACATGACATCTGCTCTGTGCATCGACTGGGAGGGAAGTGCATGCCAGGATGTGCAGCAGATCATAACACCATCATCCCCACCACATATCATAGTATTGCACACACACACACCGTATCTCTGCACCTTACTACGACACAAAAAATGCCAGAATAACATTTCCTGGTCTCCAAATCGTTGACGATTCTGCATTGCGGAGGGCTGCCGAGGCTCCATCCCATCCTCGCATCCCACTCAGGCTGTTGTAAACAACACTGATTTCCCAGCTGTCAAAATGCTGCGGCCGGCTTCTCTGGAAATAATACCAAATAGCAGTTTCTTCTATATCTCCCCCATCGAAGCCCTTTCCTTACCTTGCGTAGCGGGCAGCTGTGTCCGTCCGTGTGTCCTTCACGATGCTCACACCTGCTCAGCACCGCATCGCCGGGCGCTCAAGAGCAGGGAAGAAACTGACGGCGCCGTGGTCCTGTCCCCGCGGATTGGATGAAGGGTTATGGCAGTCAACTTAGGGGGGCGCTAGACCTGCTTGTTCCACAGGACCGTGCAGCGACACACACACACACACACACACACACATAGTGGTGTCCTAGGTCTCCATCACAGCTTCATCAGCATTTTCCTTAAGCATGGCAATATAAAATCATATTTAAAAGCACAAGATACCATGTTCTGTCCGGTTGTCACTGGAAAGTTGCAGTTCTCCCAATGAACTGGTGAGCTATAAAGTCAGTCCACTCTTTTGCTACCTGAATACATCAAAATTGATAATTGATGTTTTCCTTCTGTTGTCTATAAAATACTGTGACACGTGCAATTAAATTTGGGCAAGTTTATAACTTATAAACATATATATAACTAAAATAATCAATGTGTTTATGTGCACATAAAACAGCAAAAGAGATTATCAATAACTTGCTAGCTGAAACCATTTAGCCGGTGTTAGCAGGCTACCATTTGCTTTAAGCTAAGGCGGATGTTAGCAGGCTAACGATTGTTTTAAGCTAACGATTTATCAACGGGTAATATTAGCGAATTAAGACCAGTCTGCTAACGTTAGCTGGCTATTTCTTCATGGGGCGTTGCGGAAAAAGTTCTGAACGTGTTTAAATGACTAGATTGGATATCCAAATTTTGTTAGCAAACGGAAAGCTATTTCCAGCAGACACATATAGCTCTGGTTTACTTTCTGGTTTACGCCACTAGCTCGTGAGAATCTGTCTGGTGTGCTAACAACGCTAACACTATCCTTGTGTTGTTTGGCTAAGAATAGCTACAGGTGTTTCATAAGGGTAGTAGTGGTTGCAGAGGAGACGTATCACTCAAACTAAACTGTACGATTTTTGTTTAGTTTTGTTACTAATTAACAGAATGGACATTTATTCAGTTGAATCATTTAAATTAACAATTCAAAGAGTCATGTTCATCCTTGACATATCATATTAATTCTCCAGAACTGATAGCTGCAGCAGCAATAATATCTGTATCCTGCAAAATGGTTTCATCTAATTAATTTCCTTCTGACACGGTTTCTTCTCTTCACTCCTGGTGCCAGATTCACTTAACCTCTCCCATCTCTCTCTGCTATTCCTCACCTGCCAACCATTTGTCTTTGGAGGTCCTTGCCCAGACCTGACCAACCCCAGACACCTGCTTCCCATTAGCCATAAGCCCCATGACTACTCAGATATTCTTCTGTATGGTGCTTCAAGTTTTTTGTGCTGCTTTTGTTGTGCATAATGAATGATTGATTGTTTTGAGACCAGACTACCTGGATGGCTGTCTTTGGGGTTTATTTTACCTGCATGACTGCCTCTCCAATACTCACTGAATATAATACAAACGAATAAAGATCATTTTTGGCATTCAATCTTTGAAGTGTTCTCATAAGATATAAATCCTTATTTAATCTTACCTCACATGCAATATCAAAAGATAACAGCATTATATTAAGGAGACAATCAATGAATGATATCCACATCTAATCTGTATTGATTCCAAGTGGCTCATTTAGATTCCTGTTTGTTTTACTCTGTCTCATAATCTATCATGATTCAGGTTTCATTCTTTGTTTTGGGGAAGCAGCAAAAGTTGCAGAGGCAAGAATCTTAAAATCCTGTGCATATAAATTGATCTGCATGTCTACACACCACCAGGAAAACAGTGTGTCTGTAGCCTGCTTATTAACCATCAGACGCTTTTCTATCAGGCACATATCAAAAGGGCGCTTCTACTAATTACAATGCCTTGCCCATGTGTCAGTCCAAACATGAGATCATCTCAGTCCCCTGGGATTAGATTTAAATCCTGGATGTAAACAGCAAACAGCAAATAATAATCGGCTGTGGCAGAAGCCCATAAATAATGCAGGAATCTTTGCGATAGAGCGGGGTAGAATTAATTGAAGGACTTAGCCTCATTGGATGGATTTGGAGGAACATATGAGAGAAGTCTTTATAATGTGATCAGAGGCTGACTTTACATCGAGGTTACAGCTTTTAAGTGGAGTGTTGATGCTTTGTTCCCAGCTATGGTTGTTTTCCAGAAAGCATTGTTTTCCTCTGAGATGGGAACTGTTGTTAATGCGCAAGAATAAAGACATTATCTGCAGCCCAGGGGGATGTATTAGAAAAATTTGACACAGAAAATCGCCAAGCCAAAGGGATCCAATAACACTCGGGAAATTCATGATACCCAAAAAGAGCAGCATAATACACGGCCCAAAAGGATATTATTTTGTGTGTGGGTTATCCAAACTCTAGATGTATTCATCCCGCAGACAAACACTTTTGTTCCTCTTACAACATGGCAGTGCAAATAGAGACGGATCCTGCTGCTGAATAACACTGTTACAAGGTCGGTCTCTGGGGTGGATAAGAGGAACAGCAAACACCCCGCTGTCTGGAGGAAAGAATAGGTGGCTGTCATCTATCTGCCTGGCAGAGGAGGAGGAGGGACATGGAGGAGGCACGGGAGGGAGGGTAAATGTGATTTAGCCTCAGTGATCTCCACAGGGCCTTATGCATAGGTAAACCCCCACCCACCAGTCCAAATACGCATGGGATATAGTGGGGGTGCATGGGGAATTTAAATCAGGGTGTGGAAAGGGCATTATCTTGGTGCTATCTTGATATAAATGGGGGAGGATGTTGACAGAGAGGGTTAATGTCAGATCGATAGAACAAAACACTCTCACTTTTGCACTTTTGTACAATGAAAACTGCCACCATGCGGGTTCATTGGCCCCCCGAGGGGAAGTAGGCTACTTGGGTTGATAGGAACACTGATGAAAAAATGATGAACCCTTATACCAGAAGAGGTGATTTCCCTCCTACAGTTGTGCTTTTCAATTTCAGGCTTACCAAAAGGTAGCATTCAGGCTGCAAACAGCTTGGCTTCTGACAGATGTGTGTGCATGCGTGTGCATGTTTAAGTGTGTGTTGCCAAACTGGTCGTCAGCCATATGGAAATGTCACAGAGTAATCATAAACAATTATCCTCCCCGGCTCTCAGAGTGTCAGAATAGGGCAAATTTACATAAAGAGACACAAAGGCTCTGCCACTTGGATCCAAGGAAAATACACCCTGAAGCAGAGCACACACTTGGAACATATCAGAAAATAAATGATGAGGCTTTTTTGATACCCGCCTTTGACATCCTTGACTCTGCATAGCCTGTTTACCGGGACGCCTGTAGTCTCTGAAAGATCACATCCTTCACTTGAGCATCTGGGATGCAAATGATGCACTTTACAGCTGGTTGTTTAGAAACAGGACATCACAACAAGACCATGTAATGATCTTTTACCCCACTGAAAGCAGGCTCTAGGTAGACATAAAACCAGTTGTAGATCAATTCAAACCGGGCTTTCCGCCCAGCTGTAAATCAAGGACCTGGACGCGGAGGAACTGGGAATGGTTGATGGATGTGGCAGACGCACAGCCGACACAGAATGATTCCACTGAGGAGTGGATGGGGAATGAGAAGATGGAGGGAGGGGTTGATGTGTAGCGGCAGGAAGGGGGAGTGGGTGGGGTTCAAAAGGGTAATGGGGCAGCTGCTTGTTTGGCGGCAATGATCACCAATCGACGGACAAATAATGTGATTTTGCTGCCGTGAAAAAAAAAGAAGAGCTAAGCCTCTTACAGGAAGCCCACATAATGGAGGACCAGGAATGTCAACAGAGGGACCAGAAGAAAAAAAAAAGTATGCTCTTACGCTTACAAACTGCTGTGTCTGCATAGAGCCTGCATAGTGAATTAAATACATCATGGTTCAGATATTATTGGAAATTGCATTGCACTTTAATTGCTCATTTAATCATGTACAAAATAATAATAGGGATAATATTTCTCTTTTAGAAGCCTGTTGCTTTGTCCAGCCATCAGTAGGCTTGCCTGGTATCACTAGATGGCAGTAAAGTCTCAAGGTGAAATCTGTCAAACACAAATTGATGAATGAATCCTGTCACTGAAGGTCTGAGATCACTGCTGCTGAGACAGAGTCATTTATTTTGGTTAAAAATAAAACAGACATTGTTTCAGCCTATTGCAATTCACAGTGATGCACTCACTGGATCCAGGCTTCAATTTTGGACAAGAAATGAAGCAAAGCCATTTAACCAGTCATATACACTCTAGCACTTTATCAGGAAACAAGAATTTTACAAAATCCTTTCCAGAGAGCGTTTCCAAGACACTAGATTCCAGAATCCCTCGCTTCCTGACACCATTGCCGTGTGATAATGCACCAGATGGCGGCAGGCTCTCTCGCTATTACTCCAACAAAATGACCGTAATGGAAGTGGAAGTGCCACAAGTGAGCGCCAAAAAAGGATGGCGCCCAACTGTCGTGTTCCATGAGGCCTTTCTATGGAAGCTTGACACTAAGGAGACTGAGGCGGGTGTAGGCATCTGTATTTACATATCCCTCAGCTTCAACTCATTGTGCAGCTGAAGCAGTAGCAGTGTGTGGGTGGTGTGTGGGGTGTTAATTTTGAGGGACTGAAACCTGATCTGGAATGATTGCCTTCAGGTTCATAAAATATTAAATATTCCCCAACCCTGTCTGACATGGACCTTCTGAGGGTGTCCTGTGGTGTCTGGCAACAGAATGTTGTTAGCGGGGCATTTGGGTCCTATGGGTTGAAGGGAAGGACCTCTGTGAACCATCCCCCAGATACTTGATCAGTTAGGGATCTAGTGAATTTGAAGGCCAGGTCTACAGTTTGTGCTGTTCTTCATGTTTTTTGAGTTGTTCCTGAACTGTTTTTGCTGCCATCAAGGAATGTCATTGTTATGGGGTGGGGGTGCCTGGTCTGGTCTGGGAGGGTGGTACATGTCCAAGTAACATCCACATGAATACCAGGTCCAAAAGCTTCGCAGCAGAACAAAATGGTTAGTGTTATTTACTCGTCCTATAAGTAGTGTTACAATGTTGTGCTGATCAGTGTATTTTCCCCAGTAAGGAGAGATTTCTTTAAGAAGCGCTGCTGTAGTTGTTGCTGTGCAAAATCGTGTTCACTTCTCCTTCCTCTGTCACAAAACCTGCTGCAGTGTAGCATACTGATGGGGCATGTCATCTTTACTGAGTGGCATCGCTGTCAGCCAGTGAATCATTTATGGCTACATCGCGTACAAAAGCACTTAACATGCACGGACCGAATAAGCGTTTTTATGAATCACCGAATCTAAATCCATTCAATCACTCATCTCGGGAAACGGCGACGACAGTGAAGAGTCCGAAAACTTAAAGCAGATATTTATTTATTCATTCATTATATTTCCTTTAGCTTTAATTTCATACTTGCACTAAAAGGAAAAAAAAACTTAAATAGAGACGAAGAAAGTATCTGTTAGTACAAATTCTTAAATACAAAACCATTTGCAATACTGTCAGAAAAGAGCATTATTTTGGCAGTATACTGGGGCTGTGAAGAACAAGTACAAATCAGAGTAATAGAATTCTGTGCATCAGAATATCATTGTTGTACAATGCCAAAGTTATTTAACCCGCTGTCAAGCAAATCTGAAAACAACCAAATTTATATGCAATTTTCTGTCCAGTTAGTCACAATAAAATGTACAATGTGCACGGCAAGAAAAAAAGAATGTGTATATTTATATATATATTCTCTACAAGTAGTCTCTATTTAATACAGTCCTATCAACAAGTTAAGCCATGTCATGCACAATATTGGCGCTTAAGCTGCTTGTCCCTGTACAATTGATTAAGGTATTTACAAATTCAACAAATATTCTACACGTCTTTAAAAAAAAAAAAAAAAAAACTTGATGCAAGTTAAGAGAAAAGAAACCTTGATCCCATCCAAAGGCCCTCAAGTGTAGTTAGTACAAGGGAACAACTGTTATCTATAATAGGAACTCCATTATGTACCGCCTCCACACATACGCGCACACACGCACACATGCAGACACACACTCACAGACACCCAAACATGAATACACTGCAGGAATACTGTCAGGTACTGAACACAATGACTGCAGATTTATGCATCAGTAGTGGTTTTTAACGATGTTTTGATCTCGTCCAGTGTGGGCATGTTTAACTTCTTGGAGGAATCAAAGCCAGCGTCTCAAGGCATCGGGAGGCGTCTTTTAAAACAAGATATCAAGAATGTATGAATTATTCACCAGTCGGCTGAGTCCTCTTCTCAAGCTTATCCATCCAGGGATGTTACTGCTGCAATTTACAACTGCCTCCGCTCCAATTACTGAACTCAGGAAAGAGACTGTTTTTTTAGGAAAAGGCACTACCTACTGAAGGCAGGGACTGAACCAAGCTATCACACCCTCAACACTCCATACTGACCTTCAGATCAAGCTCAATAAAAGGACATCACATACAGGGCAAAGGTGATGAGGTCATGTGACATGCCATGCAGCGTTCCACCTTCACAGGTGAGTCTACCAGAGTGGATGAGATTACATCGGTGCAAGCTGCATGCATTGTTCCTAAATTTCCGTTTCCAGAAAGTTTACCTCATATATACTGTATATATATAAATACACACTGTACATGATCTGCTTTGTGGATTGTAAATGCATTATATAAATGCAATACATTCATTTAACACATGAGTGTATTACATTATCACAGATTTCGGTACAAGCCTCTGTGTTGGAAAAATACATGGAGTAATAGTTGGACACTGGATACTATTTAAACACAGCAGATAGTATAATAACCATTAACATAAACAAATATAGGTCAGACAAGCACTGCATAGCCCATATGAGATCCTGGTAAGAATGCAACACGTGTTAAAATCAAAGTTAATTCATAAATGGATTTAGGAAATATCAGGTTTTAAATCAAAGTTATGGTTGAGCTGCGTCCTTCCCATATGCCGTGTAGGGTATAATTAGCCATTGGTTTCCAAGTGAAAAGGTCTTCGATGAGTTGTATGCGTTTCTTGTGTCATGTGTGGATATGTGGATGGGTGTATGATCATAAAGCCATGCGGTGTCGGGGCAGCCCTCTGAGAAAGATGTGCAGTCAGTGCAGCGCCTCGTACTGGTGTGTGAGGAGCACTCGGCTACACAAAAGAGTTCAAGGAGTTCATGGCATTTATAGGGGATGGGGCCTCAGAGCTCTCGTGGCCCCCAGCAGTGTCCCTGCTGGTGCTCTTCCCACTATACTGGCCGATAAAGGAGCCGTCCTCGTTGAACTGTCCGTCTCCTCCTTCCCCGTAGTCAACTAAACTGTCGTCACTGTCGTCTCTCTTAACTGTCCCATTAGACGGCGTGCGGCTCCCTTTTAACGGTTTATGGTCCTCATTGTCACTGAAGGAGAAAATAACATGCAGGTGTTACAGGTGAGATGATGTGACGGATGCAACAAGGAGATTAGTGGTCACTTTTTTAGACGGAGCGCTGAGCTGCCAAATGCTGCTTTTGCCACAACCTACTGTGAGTTTGGTAGATAGTGGCAAAGGCATCACATTAATATGTAGCAGTGAACGTTTGTGCCCACTGCACAAGAATTACATTTGAATTCGATTTGCTCCATGTCTAAAAAAATAGTAGCAACTGCGTGAATGATAAGTTGGTTTCCATCAGGCAACAGGGGAATAAAGCTCAAGCAATCATACCCTGTTCAAATTCCCCCTGAAACCAAATATGAAGTGGCAAATGTGTTGTTTGACAAAAGCATTTTGTCCCCAAGGCAGAAGTTGTGATGGAAAAACAGAAATTCCAACGCAATGATGTGAATAAAACTTGAAAAGCAAGGTTTCAGCCAAAACATCCCCCGAAGCAAGCATGATAATCACAGATTAGCAAAATGCATGGAAAGTCTGCAAAGAAAGTTTTCTTTGGATACCAGATACTCCAAAACATTCCACACACACGAGTTGAACATCAATGAGATATAATCACAAAGCCACCATAATGCTGAAATGTTGTTCAATTCAAATATAATAATCAGTGTGCAAAAGCAATTAAAAGAAAGGATGAGCGCAGTAAAGCTGTAGGCTGATGATTTGTGGGAGCACGGTGCATGATGACGGCTTTATGACCAAATGTTAAACTCGATGACGGCCGTGAAACCTAGTGAGCAGTTTTTTTCTCCACAATGACCGAATTAACCACTGACCTTTCATTACATGCTAGACTTACAACACGATGATGGCCCCCACCCCCTCCACGCACCATCACCGCCCTTACCTTTCCTGAGACCTACACTCTGCGAACGGATGACAGGACATCCAGCTGAGATCCCACACAAACAGCCATTCCTAGACATTATTGCACTCTGCACACACTTGAGAAGATTTTAAATCTCTGTTTTACACTTTGACAGGCAAATGTGCCACATAGTGAAGTTTGAACCTTGAGGATGCTCTCCTACAGTCACACAAGAACAGCTCTGTTGAGTTAAGTTATGCCTTTATTGACATACCGTTAGGTTCCAGCTGAGTACGATGAAGCAGCATGGATATAAAGAATACTCTCACAAAGGCACTATAATATTTATACACTTTGCCTTGTGATTTGTCTACTGTGTTATCTGAGTCCAGGTCCTCTTGGGAGTAACTACTGGTGGTGTTCTGTATTTAATTTTTTATTGTCAACAAGACCAGAGGCCTGATACAGCCACACTGCTACTACTGCCCATTCTTTACAATGAACCTGGGCAAAGTTTTTATTTATTTATTTGTTTATTTTACCAAAACCACTGCACTTACAAGGAACATTTATGAACCTAATTAAACTACACATTTGTGTATTGAAACAGTTAGGTCTCCAGTGGCAGCATAGAGTTGGACATAAAAGAGTTATATTTGTATTTTTGTAGTCAGAATAAAAATGCAGAATACCACCAGTCATGTCCTTGAAGAATTTTAACTAGTAAAGAAAAGCTGTAAACAGCATTTACCAGCTCTGGCATGATGATTGCTTCCTCAAACATGCTGATAAGCTCCTATTAGATCCATATGCATCTTTATACTGTATATTTATATATAAACAATGATTCCATTCAACACATTATTGCCTGGAGCAAAATCTCATACAGTATGTCACATTTTAAAACCATGCACATCACGTTTTATATGCTTTTATATCGATATGTATCTATCACAGCATAAAATCCATAGAACAGATTCATGTATACATAATACAAAAAGTAATATAAAATATAAAAGCAAGACCATCTTATAAAATGACTTGTAAAAAAAAAAACAATATTCCAAAATGCTAGCTATACAGAATTAAAGTGCTTCATTCTTCTTTATTCTGCGTGCGATTGGAGAAGCAGCCTAGAGAAAGGATGCTAACGAGCATAGCTGGGTAACTGCTGTAATTTGGCTGGAATGATTGTTTCAGTGGTTTTTAGTCCTATCAGGGTCATGTATGTAAGTAGCAATCCACCAGGCAAAGTGTTAATACTATATATACTGGACATACGATGCACATGAATAGCTTATTAGTTGGGATGGGATTCAATGCTTGGAGTCAGTTTGGGATATGTTGCAAATGAATGTAGCTTATCTTATTTTTTTATTTTTTTTCCTGACAGTCTTATCTGTAGTTTTAAAACATCCAAAACCCCTAAATCCCTCTAAACCTGAAGAATCCTGCTTCTCAAATGACACCGCAATGTCATATCAAGCTTACACAAAAGAGTCCAACACAAGTAGCATCCAGGACGTCCCAGAATTCCCCCGAAAAATAAAATAAAAATATCTTGTGCTTCACCGCTGTGGAAGTTCAGATTGGGGCACTTCCTCTTGTTACTTTGTGTTATTGGTGATTCTGCTTCATTATTGGTCAGCTGTAAGGGTTGAGTAGAGGGACGGAGTACAGAGCTCCAGCCCAGCCAGAGAGAGCAGATCTGGGCAGAAAGCGGGCACGGGGCAAGGGTTGATGGGTAATATGGGCTCTGGGGGCTCCAGAGGCCTGGGCACTTTCTCTCACCTGTATTCCCCAAAAGGACAGTCATCGTCTTTCATGGGCTGGAACTCTGGGTCTGTGTGTGCATCCTCCTTCTCTTTGACTGGTGAGACAGAAGAAGCAATTTAGACAAACTACCTTATAAAGTTATAAAGTGTTAGCATCTTAAAATGCAGCTAAATATGGGTGTCTATAGGAGAGCATGTATTTTGGTGTTTAAGCTGCTACTCACCAGGGTATTTCCCTCCTTTATTTCTCTGGATGAAGCAAATAATAAGGAGGATCAGGATGAGCAGAGCAATGGCACACATGAGACCAATGAACCATCCCTGAGTGGCGATGTCCACCTGTCTGCTCGCCACAGCTAGCCAGAGGAGGAAAGGAAGACGTTACATTTGTGATTGCACTCTTTTCCCATCTTTTCCCCAGTGGCAGGGATAAATAGAGACAATTATCTATAAATATGTGCTAAAATAATCCATGGATACACTGGTCTAGCAGACGTTGTACTTATAGGTTAAAAATATCAGTTCAAGAGTGGGTCGTGTTTGCACATTGTTAAAGGAAAGCTGAGCTTTCATGTCAGGCAAGTTAGAAATCTCCTGGGTTATACTAATGGTGACCCAAATTAGTAGCGGTGCACAGAAATCACAACTATACGCACACATACACACACACACAGACATCACAACAATACACAAACAATTTTACTGTGGGTGACATTAGGTTGAATATTATAACACTGTACACATAATGAATATCTATATTAGACTATCCACTTCTTGGAATTCCCAAATCTACAGTACAAGACTGACATCAACTATGCAGAAATGAAACAACACAAGCATGCACGCAGCAATAACGCTACATCACTACGGGGTTCTGACCACAACACGTCTCCACGGTCATATTTACACAACAGCACAAACTACTACACATTCTACACACGGCACGGTGCAAGGCCGGGCTCGAGCACGTCGAGACAAGAGGCGTGCCGTCCAAGAACTGCCTCACCTGGGACCTTGACCACCAGCTCCTTGGAGCAGTGGAGCGGCTGGTCGTGGTGACCCTTGGCCACCAAGCGAACCTTATAGGACAGGCCCCCCTTTAAACCTTTCAGCATAACGTTCTGAGAGCCATTCACAGGCTCTTTCTGCCACTCCTCTTCACCATCACCTGCAGGAGGGACGTTCATGAAGAGAGGCATGTTTGACGGATCGGACACAACGTGAAATGGGCTATGGTGGTCATGATACTATGGGAGCTAATTGGCTTAAAACACATCTACTGGGATGGCATTGTACTTCAGGCAATAGTTAATATTCATGGAGTTCTAAAAATCCATTAAGTTGATGAATGAATTAATATAGCGGCCCTGGAAGCTCAATGCGCTGCAACTTCAGCACATGCAAATCGAGAAAAGCTTTCAACATTATGACTCTATATGGATCAGTGAATGAGAAAACACAGCTCAGTAGACTGCGTGGAGTATCTCGCACAGAGCTCACTGGATGTTTAGGTATGAAACAGTGGCCATCGAGGGAGCCACTGAAAAGTGACAAAGATAGATTTTTAAATGAATTACTTCGCAAATATTAATTGATCGTATAATCAATAGATTTTTTGACCACCAGATGGTGCTGTTGAGTTTGTTTCGGTTGAGGTGGTTCAGCTGTCCAAATGTATTTGAACGTTTAGTTTGCCAGGGTCATACAGCATTTACATTACATGCCAGGCTTTTATGACTGTGTTGGCTACCAACCAACCAACCAGTCTGAAACAGAAAAAATGTTTTCCTTAGTTGGCATATTTGTCTTATTACTTAAGTATCGTAATAAGATGTTTTAGTTGGGCATCTGGTTACTCACATTTAGGATGAAACCCACTCAAAAACTGAATGGACTGCCATGAAATTAAATTTTTGATGAACTGTTTTAACTATAGTGATCATTTTACTTTTCATACAACCAATACTTGATTTTGGAGTTTGTCTAATTTCCTTCTGAACCAACTAGCATTGTCAGTTTGAACATTTTAGCATTTTTCTCCAAACCAAGAACATCCTCAGAGATGTTGGCATAGCTCGAGACTCTTGCCTTCTAAATGCTGTACAAGTGTTGTCAAATTGGCAGTGATGTCCTCTCTCTTTTGTCTATCTGCATGTGTTTTCATGGAGCGCAGAACACCGAGCACTCAGGGCCGCCGCACATTCACAAGCAGTAATGAGCTAAATGTGAAATATGTTGTTCCTGATGATTTCAAACAACATCTTCTAAATTGCTGTCATCTATTATTATGATATTGCCTAATTGAATCCATTAAACAGTAGGTGTGAGAGAGCCATACTACAGTGTTTTCCTCCTCTGCAGGTGGATAAAAACAATGGGGAACATTTCAGTCAAACTCGGCTGGCATAGCAACAATGTTTGTGCCGTTTTTTATTACGTTTGTCTACATAAGTTCCATCCCGACTGTCATGGGAAATGCAGGCAGCTCTCGTCAATAACGCACTGAGCAATTAGCAGTCCAATCACAGAGAGCCTTGTTTATCACATCTGGGTCCGTGTTGGCAGGACCCAGCCTCAGCATGACTGCCAATATTTCTATTCACCTGCACAAGCCAGTGTTGAAGTAGGAGTCTCTTGCCACCTACGCACGTAACTAACAGTCATACTAGTGTGTTGTTCTGCTTACTGTTTTCCAAAATGTATTCTACATAAAAGTTTTTCTCCGGGCCCTCGTACTCCCAACTGATCAGGGCCCCGTCTTCTCCAACTGAGTAACTAACGTTTCCAAAAGGACTCTCAGGCTCTGAGCACACAAGGGAAAAGACAACCATCAAGATTTGTCTCACAAAGAACAATCAAAAAACTGGAAAATGCTTTAATTATAGTCCCAAAACATGCTCTTAGCGTCACTCAATCTAGACCTTCACAGCCTTAAACAAACTAAAAAACTGCAACTTGGGACACTAAACCAGCGAAACAAAAGAATACACAAAGCTAATTATGTAACTAATCAGACATGTGGTTCACCAAGTTCACAACAGAATCTGTACCCTTGTGGGTTGGACGGCGTGGAGGAGACGGTGCAATGGGATGAGAGGTTTGGGTGTTCCCTGCAGACAACATGAAGAGGGGTGAAGACGGCAACGCACACACAAGACCGCACACGGACACTTTCCACAGGCAGACATCACAGCCACTGAAGTCATTATACACAGAGCACACAGTTCATTGGCATGCCCAGCAAACGCTCGCCATGCAGCGGGAAAGCATAACCAGCAGCCGCCGTGAAAGAGGCAAGAAGAGGTCAAAGGCGCCAAAGGCACGGTTAAAATAAAATAAATAAATAATAAAGCAGCCAAGCACTTTGAAAAGACTCATCTGTGTCACACGGCATCTTTATCTACAAGGCTTTGAACTTTGCCCAGCTTTGAACTCAGCCAAGCATCTTGGTTGGGTTGGAGTATGTGGAGGATGAGGAGGCCATGCTAGCTATGGCTGTATCTGTAAAATAGACCTCTACCTAGATACGCATCTACGTCAGCCTGTGATATTAGAGCTTGCAGAGAGAAACAGGACACAGAAACAACAGGACAGGAGTCATTATGGAGTGACCTCCACCCCCCACCCACTCCCAACCTGTGCCACACTGTATCGGTGAGACATTTACGTGGTCATGTTTTGTAATGTAAAAATGAATAACACATAAGATAATCTGGTTGAAAGGCACGTGCCATCTTGAGTATGGACATGACTGAAAAACTCATGCAACATCAAGTGCTGAAAATAAAATAAAATGCTATGAAACATTGTGCAGTACACAGTACACTTAACACGTCACAAACACAAGTCACATAACAGAAAGGCTGAAGGTAATGACTATTTTTACAAGTGGAGTTACTTTTTGGTGAATAGATGGTACGGTCAATAAAAGCCTTTAAATTGCTTGCTTGCTGTGAGCAGTGCAAGCTTTGAAGGTGAAAGAGTCAAAGTTAAAACGTGTTGCACAACTCTTCTCCAGTACATCAGGCTTGGATGTGTTTGATTTCCCTAGCTTGCTTACAGATCACCAGAAGCGACTGGAAATATCACAATGTTAGCATCAACTGCATGTTTCAAAAACAGTTTTAGCAAGACACAACATTTACTCATTATAAATAAAGTTCTTTAAATATCAATAGTACTAAAAACCTGCAATAATAATAATCTCATCTTGACCCATCATAGTTATAGGGAAGCCAAGTCCTTGCACCATTTAAATGTTTTTTTTTTATTTAATTACACCATGAATTACACCCAGGATGTTTGTCAGTTTAAAATATAATGATTCAAGTCCAAAATGTTTTGTATGAAACTGCTGAGTGAACTAAAAATTTCTTCTGGCACAGTGTCATCAGCACCACTGTGACCTTGGCACATTTCAACTTTCAGAACAGTGAGTATTAAAAGAGGTGAAAATAGCTCCTGTCAGTGTGAACGGATCTTCATTCGTTCTCTGTAGCTCTGGAAAGAGGACTTGGTGATACTTGGTGTTACTTATGCAGCTTTTGGGTGTGTAGTCTTTCTTATTTTAAGATTTTGTAAAGCAAAAACATTTTAAACGTTAAAAAATGCAAAAATGCATGCTATATTGAAGCACTTTATAAATCATTTGGGATTGTTGTATGCAGTACCGTGCTTTTCTGGACATGCAACATCTTTTACATTGGCAAATATTTAGTTTAAACTGGATGAAAAAAAAAAATCTTCTGTGCACTTTTCGTTTTCAAATAAACTCTGGGTGTGTCCACTTGAAGGGATCGGACTTCACTTCTCTATAAAGGACAGCTCGTCATTTGATGAATATTATGTGGTGATAGTCTGATTTCAAATGAACCTTAATGTGAATCAAACATACATGTAACATCTGTAATTTTACCAGAATAAAACAAAAATAACTGAATAAATAGTTTAAATATCAGTCCATTCTTGCAGTGGAAGAAACGCCAACGCTAGGAGGTAAGTTTTACTTGTCGTCTGTATTTGATGACTTACCTTCGTCCATGATGGTGACAGCTTCCTCAGAAATGGCTGGGCCTGGTCCAGTGCGTGTTATCGCATTCAAATAAAACTTGTAGCGTGTGCTGTACTTGAGGTTGGGCAAAGTGACTGAGGTCTCATTGGCGGCCAGGGCCAGCTCCTCCACTGGGCCCAGTTCATTGGAGTTATTGACTACAGGGATGAAGGATGGGCGACAAGGTGGATAATGGGTGGAAGTTGGGAGGTAAGTTGAAGAGAGATATGATAAGGAGGAGGAGGAGGAGGTGGAGGAGGGGAGGGGATTGTAGGTGGAATGTAAGTGATAAAAAAAGGTGGAAATGGGAGCATTTGGAGCAGAGGTGTGGGGTTCAGGAATAAAGGGCAGGAGTGACCAAAGAGTTGATTGGTTAATTTGTGTTTTTGTAATTTATGCAAAACAAAATGCTCTACGTTTTATTTATCTGTATCTAACAATCTGAACAGAATGACGGTACAAGACGTGGAAAAGAATGACGTACAAACTACAACTACATGAAGGAAGGTGACATTCACTAACAAAACATACAAAACCTCAGCGTTTTAACACAAAAGCCTCACCTGGCTGATACTTGAGGGTGTAGCCAGTGATGTGTCCATTGTGCTCATGAGGAGGAGTCCACTCAAGGGTCAGAGAGTCTAGGTTGGTGTTAGTGACTCTTAGAGAAGAAGGATGCCCTGGCACTGCAGAAAGACATAAATCAGGAAGCCTCCATAAATCAAACAAGTTCAATAAAGCAAAGCTCCAAAGCTACAGAAAAGATGTCACTGACAGGTTTAAAGGTTTCAGGGTCTCACTTCAAGCACAAATCAGTACTTAAAGTCCCACTCCAGTCAGAAACGTGCTTGATTATTCTCTTTTCAGTGGGATGTTTGACCTTCCCCGTGCAGAATGATGCTCATGTTTTCACATTCATCTGCTTCATCTGTATCTGAGCTGCTACCTTCCCTCTCCCTTGTAAACATTACGAAAATTGTTTGTGAAATTACTACCAGTTCAGAAATCAGGGTCTTTACACAAATGTGATGAGGACATTCGAAGCCTCCAGCGCACGTACATGGAGGCTTTTTAACGAAGCGGGAGACAGACAAAAAAACTAATTCTCATTCACAAAACGCTGTATTTTTCATGGCTCTGAACAAACAAATCTTTAATACATGAATAACTGACCTTCAGCTGGAGCCTCAAATTGAATTTACCTGTCAGCTGTTAAACAACATCTCTCATAATAATGTTTTTATAATGCATTGCATTAGAAAGTTTTTTACCATCAAATGCTCTATATAGTTTTATGATGTTAAAGTTCCAGTGAGCTCTATGCACATAAAACAGAAATATGGAGAAAATCATTACCTTGTATTCGTTAACCATTCATAATATTCTCACACTGAGGCCTGACACTGTAGTAAGCAGTGATACATACACTCCTTTGTCTGTTCATACACATGTGAAAACAAATGTATTCTCATGTAACAGTCCTGCTGTTCCTAATGTTTCGGCAAAGGAGTATAGTTACAGCAAAGACTTGTCTTTTTCTACTACTTAATTTGGGACAGGATTACGAGGAACACCACGTGGTGGCCATGGGTGTGTCTTCCTTCTCTTACCTCCCTCGTGTGTCTCAAACTGCTGGACTGGGCTCGGGGGTCCCTCTCCTTTGCCGTTACAGACCCTGACACGGAATGAGTAGCGGCTGAAGGGGTGCAGACCAGGCAGCATGCCGTGGCTGTGGTTCCCGCTGAAGGTCAGGATGACAGGGTTGTGCTCGTGGTGGTTGTGGTTCTTCCAGTAATACACCTGCAAGACCCAGTTAGCATGTTGAATGTTTGTCTGTGACATAGTCGTACACGTTAACACCACATGCCTTCAGTCACATGTACCTTATATTCTTTGAGGTGTCCTCGTATTAAATGAGGGGGCACGGGATCCCAGTGTACCTCCACCAGAGAGCTGTTTACTATGATAGCCTGCACATTTTCTGGAGCTGCTATTGGCACTGCACAACAGACAAGGAACACAACAACAGCTGAATGCAAAGAGGAATCATACCCAGTAAATGTTACACGGCCCAGTGAATCCCCTCAGGCTCTCACACACAGCCGCTGTCTGAAGAGTTTAAAAAGTCGGCCTAACTCACAGTCCTCTCCCGAGTAGCCGTGGACAACAGTGGGCTCGGGTCCGTCTCCAAAGTTGTTTACAGCCTGAACTTTAATCTCGTATTGGGTAAATGTGGGCGTTCCAGACACAACGAACTTGGAGCTGTTGGCCACAGTCGCATCGTTCCAACTACCGTCCTCCGCCTTCTGCCTCCACATGACCTTATAGTGGAGCCCTGGACCGTTGGACTGGAGGCCAGACAAAGGCTAAGGAGGAGAAGTTTTAACTTATTAGAAAAAATTTAATGATATGACAATATATACTGAAAAAAACAAAGGAAAACAAGGCTCATATATATATCAGAAAATTACAGACCATGCTTCAAGGAGATTGTTATGTTACTGTGGGTAAAATGGTTAGCCTTATGCTACTTCATTACCTTCCAGGAGATCACGAGATTGTTATGTTCTGTTCCAAACCCATGCACGCCTGTTGGGTTCTCGTCTGGAGCTGGAAAACATATTAGAGACTAAATGAACAACAGGGCCTTTACACAGCCGCCATTTTGACAAAGGAGAGTAAACACAGGTGTAATGAATCTAATTAATTATGCTCCCATTCTATTTAATGTGGTGCCACAGAGAGCCAGCATGCTCAGTACCAGGGTCCTAACCAGACTAAATGGAACATGGCCATAATTAATGTTATCACTTTACCCTGTGTTTACACTGGCTGTCCCCGTATTATGTCATGTTTGCCATGTTCATGAGTGAACTAGAGTGTGAATTGCGCCCTCTTGTGGTTTTCACAACCTTGTGGCTGGACATTTTCAGCTGTGATTTTCGGTGTTTGCTAACGTTTTCAGAATTGGCGAACGCGGATGGTGAGTTAACATATTGTAATTAACCATACAGAATTTATTCATGATTTTATAAATATATTTGAGCAAAATGTTGATATTCCCAACATCCTCGTCCTTCATTACGCCTTTACATTTCCTACGTTAAGTTACTCGGCTGCTAGCTTGCCAAACAGCTAGCTTCGGTGGCTTCTAGGCTCTCAGTGACTATACTGATTCTCATGGCCACTCATGGCTGAGGTTACCACATGAACGCCAAGAGTTTTGTGTTCCTAACTTCCAGTGACATAACCACAAGCTTGTGAGTACTCTTTGAAGGCAGCCTCTGCTTTGAAATTCCAAAATGGCTGCTGAGAAACGCATCCATTATAAAACTCAACAACAACACTGATCTTCTTGTGAAATGAAGAAAGAAAGAAACACTTATGTTTAAACTGACATGAAAATCTACAAAACCCTGTGAAAGCAGAGGGTTTTTGCGTTTCAGAACTTTTTCTTTTTCAACATAAAATTTTCAAAGCCACTGAAACCAGAGTGGCACAATCAAAGAAAAAAAGCTAAAAAAAAAAAAAAACTGCATGCTTATGAGGCGTCCAGCTGACTCCGCACCTGCAGGCTCTGTTTTGTACATCCTGGAGGGGAAGCTGGGGCGACTGAAGCCCACAGCGTTGAGAGCCAGGACTCTGAAGGTGTAGTGAGCGTAGGGCGACAATTTGAGGTGAGCCGTTGTCTTGGTTCCAGGCACCTCTGTCAGGTTATGCCAGTGACCTCGATGGTGCAGTGACTCTTCATACTGGATCAGAAATTCTGGAATAAAAAAAAGACAATTACTTTACTTTGTGTCTATTATCTGACAGCATATAAGTAGAATTATACTATTTAAAAAAGCACAGTTTGAATATGCATGAATGATTTTTTTTTTCTGTCCAGAAAAATACAGGAGATGTCTTAATTTTGTTCATTTTGGTCAAATTTGTAGCCAAGCATTATTACGACTGGGATTTCTACATGAATTTCTGCAGTTGCGCCCGGAAAGAACTTAAATCTTGCCCTTATCCAATACCCCATCCATCATATAAATATATAGAATAAAAAAAACTCAAACTAATTCTCAAACTAATAAAAACCAAACTAAGAAAAATATGCTGAGTAAAACTAAACTAAATTGAAAACAAATATTTAAAAAAAAAACTGTAATAAAAACAAAACAACTATAATAGGTCTGGCTCTAGATCACCTTTAAGAAGAGTCAGCTAAAGGCCAAATACTGCATATAACAAATTACTTACACTGATTTGCCAAAACTAATGCACTGCAGCTCACTGCACTAAATCTTGGCTTCATAACTGCTATAATTCAGTTTATGCTGAATCAGCAAAAGAAGGTAATGCAATTGTATGATCATTGTGGAGGAGGTAGATTGTGTTGCTGTTAAACTGGATTGAATGAAACACTAAAGTATTTCTGTTATTTAGCTCTGACTAAAATGGTGCTGCCAAAATAACAGAAACACATATCGGTAGAACACAATACAATAGTACAGGAAAGCACAGCCTCACAAAGTGAAAACACAGTTGAATCAACATCTTTTTCTGTTATTGCAAACAGATGCTGAATACCATGACCTTCATGAAGCTAAGATTTAGTGCAGGACTGTTATATTATAATGTATGTGCTTTCACTAGTGTACCTAATGAACTGGGAAGTATGTATATTATAATACACTCAGAAAGTCATGCAGACAACACACACACATACTCTGAATAGGACTGTTGTGCTCATCCCCAGGGATCCAAGTAAGCTGAACACTCCTCTTTTTCTGGTCTGTCAGTTCTAGGTCAGTCGGGGGGTCGGGACGCTCTGGGAGAAACACAGCAGAGGCGGCAACATCAACACATCCGCCTGGTAATATATCCACACTGACTTCATTTTAGATTTACACGATATGAAGGGTTCATGCTACAACAAGATGAAGCAAAAACAATTACCATGGCCTGGTTAATTCTTTACTGATAATTTATTAATTATCAAGCACACCTTTCAGTTAATCCTTTATTTCGTTACATGTCCCATCTAACGTTGTTTGGCACATGATGCACATGCAGACGTTGCATCATGCATATGAAACAACCAATGCTCAACTTCCGTAATCGCTCTGCATGAAATCGAGTCTTAATTGATGCTCGTGTTTTGGAATGTGAGGATAAAGTGAAAGGCATGCTTGGAGCAAATGAGCGATGAGGAAGCGGTGCGTATGAAGATATCCCAAGTGGTTCAATGGGGTGACATGTGCTTTATAAATAATCTTAGCTTGGAAATGTCTTCCTCCTTTGCCTAAATGTTTGCACCAGTGGTTCAAAGCATTCAAGCATTGTGCAAAAATTAAAACACATAAGAAATGTTGTGGAAAAAAAAAACATCTTGCAGACATGAAAAGTCAAAATGAACTGAGAAACAGCACGATGACAAAGCTGTCTGACTGTCGAAAACAAAAAGGACTTTCAGGCCACGACATGCTGCATTTAACGGAAACATCCAACAAGCAACAGGAGCCCGTGTCAGCAGACCACATCTGGGTGCTCATGTGAGCTGTGAGTTTACCGTGAAAAAGAGCTGGCGGTGGCGTGCCCTCTGCCAGGTAGGAGGGCAGGAGTGAAATAAGGAGTTTAGTGGTCATTCAGCCATACGACAACAAAGATCACCTGACTCAGTAAGAAGGCCACAATCAGATATTCATAGTGCTGACACAAGAGATAACTAAATCTGCCCCGATGCTTGAGTAAACTCGCAGGCAATTAACCTTGAAGAGCTGCATACACGTTGGACAAAGTAGAGAGGTAGAGAGGCAACGCTAGTGAGTTTCGTTTCACAAGTCAGTGACACTGAGCCTCTGCAGAGCGTTACATACCGACAACAGTGAGGGTAGCGCTGGCTGAATCATGATCCAGAGTGGTGTTCATGATGCATTTGTACTCCCCCTCATCGCTCTCAGTCACATCAGTGATGGTGAGGCTGTCAGAGTCTACAGCGAATCTGTGCAAAATATTCAGACAGGCGCATCATCATTTAACTTGGTTAGCAATAAGCTCATCTGAGAATGAACAGATGGATGGATGCACAGATAGATAGATAGATAGATAGATAGATAGATAGATAGATAGATAGATAGATAGATAGATAGATAGATAGATAGATAGATAGATAGATAGATAGATGTAGTGCACTGTCTCCAAACATAAAACGGCTCTAACCTCTCATCATCCGGCAGCTCTCCGTCGTCTTTGAGCCAGGTCATGGTGGGGGTGAGTGTGGGGTCGTGTTTCACCTTGCACTCAAACACCACAGACTTACCCCTCTGGACCACTTTGTACTCCGGCTGCTTCAGGATCCGGGTGGGCTCTGATGGTAGGGGGAGGTAAAAGAGGTTAGGTACAGAAAAAAAAGAGAAGATCAAAGCATGTGGAAAAAAAGGCACGACTTAAAAGGTTTCATCTATAAAATGTTAAAAAATACATGTGTTGATAGAGAGAAAATAAAGTCAGATGCTCGGTCAAAACTTCCAAGGCTTCCATGTGATGTCAACGCGTATGTCACATAGTACAGGATGCCTATGCATGGCAAGAATTTCTATCATTATTTTCAGAATATTATATCTGACTTTTGACTCTTCCAACTGTCTCTCATTGTAATAGCTGTACGCTCAGATTAATCATTTCAGACTTTCAGAACACTCTCACCTTTGACCTCCAGGTAGACGTGATTCTCATAAATACCAAGGCTGTTTCTGGCCACGCATGTGTATTTGCCAGTGTTTCGGGCTTGAGCTACGTGAATCTCTAAAGTCCCGTTGTCGTGCAGGATGTAAGGGTCTCCGTCCAGGGTGCTGGACCGACTTTCCTTAAACCTGAGGGAGGCACAGAGTCCATTTCTTTGAGCTATCGAAGAGCCATAACACAACACTTCCCTCTGTTAAAAGCTCTATAAACTCACCACGTAATATTCGGGATGGGCGAGCCAAAGGAGGAGCAGTCCATCAAAGCCTGGTGATTTTTGATGACCTGGTAGACTTTGTCGGCTGGCGTCAGCACTCTGGGCGGCTCCGCTGCAGCGAGGCAGCAATTATCGCAATGTTATTACATTCAAGGAATCAATGTAAATGGAAGACAGAGCTTCGAATTCAAATGTATGCGTCTTGATGTAATGAACTCACAGAGGACATTGACAAAGGCGTTGGACAAGAGGTAGCCATAGTCATTAGAGACATTACACTGGTACACGGCGCTGGAGCCGGACTGTATGTTGGAGAAGATGATGGTGTCGTCGTAAACCTTCCTGCTCGGATCCGCGGGAGAATCTGTTCATGTACAACAAAGATTTCTAGTTATAAGTCTTACTCTGTGATTCTGGATCATTCTAAGGCTTAGAGATAGGGCGTAGCCGTTTTGAGTGACAGATCGTTGTTAGTCTGCAAGGCATCACCTGCGTGCTTCAACTCCATTTTTGACTTGGAATTAGGCTTAGTCACACAGCCAAGCCACGTTAAGCTGCAGAACTGCTCCTCAGGAATACTAGGGGTGATGTTGTAGAGGTTCAGTCCATCTTTATAAACTATCTATGGTCTAGTGTGGGAAAATCCACCTGTCAGTACTTCTCTGGCTCACAATTTCTTTGTGTGCAGTTGGCAAATTGTGTGGACACTAAATCATGGCATTCAATAAGCACCACATTGTGAAGCGTCTGCAAATTAAAACCCACTCACTTGGTTACCAAGAAAAGTGAATAAGAGGACATAGTGTATCTACACATCTATATCTTTTTCAAAGTCAATTGACTTTCAGTCAGTGGAGCAGGTTGCACTTACTCTCTATGGGGATGCCATTCATAGCCCAGGTGATGGAGGGTTTGGGTGTACCACTGGCCCTGCAGGTCAGCACACCGTCCTCTCCTGGAGCTAGAACAAGATTCTTGGGAGCGCCACTGATCCAATAAGGGGCAGCTGAAAGTAGAACAGATAATAACAGCAGTCTGGAGAATTAATCACTGAACACACTGCCCTGTTGGCATCTGCATAAATCAATTATGAGATGGAAGGAGAGCGAGAGATGGAAAGGAGCAGCCGCTGTGATGGGATGCTGTGCATTTTAACCGCGAACACACCTTTGACCGTGACATGGATGGTGTGGTGCATTCGGCCGTGGGGGTTCCTGGCCGTGCAGCGGTAATCTCCTGCATCCGATTCTGACACGTTCATAATACGCAGAGTCTTGTTGTAGTGCAGGAAGGATGTGCGCTTGGCCGGGAGATCACCGCTGATTTTGGTCCAGGAGATTTCAGGGGTGGGCCTGGATTCAAAGAAAGAGAGGGGGAAAGAGACAATGACCCCAGCACCAAAGCAGATGGGCACTTGAGGCGTTCCAAGACTGGAGTTATGGCGGCCTCTTTGACTTACAGTCCTTCAGCGATGCACTCCATCTCCAGTATGCGTCCTCTCAGCACCATCTTGGAGCTGGAGGGGCCAGATGGAATGAGGAAGATTGGCCTCCTCTCATCCGTTGGGGCTTCTGTAGTTACACACACACACACACACAGCCATAGTTAGTCCAGAAGCAAGGAAATTACCTTCTCCTCCTCCTACACTATAAACAAAGACCAGATCCAGGGCCAATCTGTCCCTTCACATTCACTAACCTCCCTTCACATAATGAAATTCCTATCGGTCTTCAATGCACAGAAACTGATTCACTTCACTGCAAACTAATTCTCATATTTGAAGGCTGCTGCGTGTGTGTTCACTACCAATCCAATGACCTGCCCTCTGAATAAAGAAGACTAGAATTAAGTAGATGTATAACTCAAAGGCATGAAGAACTTATTTGGAACTGAGAATAAAAGCAATCTTCTAAACTAATACTATAAAAAACAGCAACTGTTTAAGAATATAGGCATCATTTTAATGAATTTGATGAAGATCAAAGTGTTTGTATGTGACTATTTAGACTAAGAGACAAAAGAAAGCCCTTTTAGTCAAAGAGAAATTGAGTGAGATGGAAAGGATCGGTGACAGAAAGATATTGCTAAAATCAGGCGAGGTCTATTTTTAGAAACGGAGACTGCAGCCACTAGTCTGACCAAAGAAAGGCAACAGAGAGTTCTAACATATGTACGCATTAAAGACTTGATTAACAGCATCTGATTACATTTTAATGTGCTTAAATTACCCCCTAATTACTTATTATTATTTCAAGATACGTTCAGGATACACAGTGAGTTCAGTCTGTAATGAAATCAGCATGCAGTGAGTACTCCTCACAAGAGGAAGTGGGTAGTTAACAGAAGGGTTTTGACTGGATAGAGCAGGAGTGACAGAGGGACAGAATTCATTTGGATTCTTGGGATTGAGTGGTAGAGTTAGTGGGGAAGCTAGAAATCCCAGCTCTATGTTAGGGATAAACACTAGATGGTGCCACATCTCCCCACTAAATAAATCAGTGAGATTGCAGAAAGCCTCGGGGTAGTTGGGTTGAAAGGTTAGTGGAAGTGGGGAAGAGCTGGAGATCGGAGATCTGGGTCGGCGAGGGTTAAACGCTAGGGGGTGCCAAAACTCACCACTAAATAAATCAGTGTCATTGTAAAAAGCTGCCATTGTGTCATTGATTGCATCCACTGTAACACAACAGAAAAATCACACACGCCACAAGTTGAAATCATCATGACGACAACAACAAAAAAAAAGAACATGCATCGACATATTAACATGACAGTGTTCACAATTAAAACCAACAGAACAGAACTTCACACGAGTAAAAAGTCTGAGATGATCGGACTGATCGTCACGATAATCCAGCGGGAAGCGCTTGTCGTCACGTCAACTGCAAATGCTTGACTGAATGAGAGCAGCCTTTGTTGTTGGTGGAGAATGTGTGTACAGAACGTCTCGCAGAAGTGATGGCGAACGCCTGCCTGCAGACAACCCCTGACAATATGCCTTTTCAGTGGGACGGCGACTGCTGGCGTCTCCGAGGATGGGATCAGAGATGGGAAACGTTGTTCCCCGCCTACGCACTCAGGCCCGCACGTACATCTGTAAATGAACTGCCTCTCGCGCATACGCATTACACACAAAATCTGTCACACTCCATTCGCCGCAGTCATTCTGGCTCATTACAGCTTGAGTGGATTTAGACGCTCTCTTCTCTGTCACACACACACACACAGAGTCAGACTTACGGTTCAGGACCCTGACGGTGATGGGTTGTTTCTGCTGGATGGTCTGTGTGTGCGGGAAGCGGGCATAGCAGGTGTAGTCGTTCCTGGAGTCTTCTCGGCGAACATTGGAAAAGTACAGATCACCGTTCAGGGACTGGGACACCCTCTTGCTCTGAGGCAGCTTCTGAAAGTCTGAAACATAAAACAATTTAAGTCCATGTAGGTTACACCTATATTCAGCACACGCAGCAATGTTTAAGGCAGTGGAATTATTTTTGAATATTTAAATTAAAATCCCTTATGGCGGTTAGTATAATTTATGTATATTTTAAACTTCTACACATCAAACCTCACAGCTTAATGTAGATCTTTTAATAGTTTGAAATGTTTGATAGGTGATACTAGATACATCAGTAGAGAAATATCTCTAGTAAACATTTATTCATAGAAAGCAGTGGCTCACTATTATCCATCCAGAAGATGATGGGAGGAGGGAGGCCAGCAGGGGGTCGACACTCCAGCACCAAGGAAACGCCCTCCTGAACGACGATTGGCTTGATTTCCTCCTTCGACCACAGGGGAGATCCTGGATTGGTTGGAGAAGGATACGCACATAATGCGGTCATGATTTGACATTAAATATGGGCTGCTGATGAACAGTCACTGACTTGATGACAGAGATGGCAGAGCTGAAAGGGATGATGACTAACTGAATTATAACACGCTAGGGGGAAAACACAAAGGGGGACACAGCTCTATCTATTATTGGGGCCTGCAATATAATACATGCATCCTTCTTTGCACCAACTTTACCTTCCAGAAGAGCTCGTAAGATGGAAAATGTGACTTAATTGTTAGAAAAAGAAAAGAAAGGAGTTGATTTTCATGTGATGAGAGATGTGCATGGTATCAGGAAGATGGAAGAAAAGAAAAAAGACTTAAAGAATCCACCAGACTGCTCTTACTGGACTGCCGTACGACTATATCGTTGGAGACGGCGGTTCCATGTTTGTTCCTTGCTGTGCACTGATAGACCCCCTCGTAATGGTCGACCTTCTCTCTGCTGATGTCCACCACCAGAGTCCCGGAGTGGGGCATCATGCTCACATTGGGGTCCTTGTCGATGTCAAAGTGGGTCCCGTCTCTCGTCCAGGAGAAACTGAAGAAACAGAGAGTTGTAAGGACGTGGCTAATAATCACTAATGGTCTAACTATTGTGTCTCAGTAAAAGGAAATGGAACTAAGAGCTCTGAAAATGTATTTTCTCGATCAGCTAACGACTCATAGTAATGGTAATATGTCTGCAAACTCTTCTTAAAAGGCTTTCATGGTGGTGTATGACGCTGGTTTCACAGTCAAGGTTATGTTAGGGTAAAACATTAATGGCTGAGAAACATATTTTATCAATAAATATATGTGTGCATGCAGTGGTACCAGCAGTTAGATGTTTCATTAATTTGAAGCATTTGCTAAAAGCCACCTCTAGTACAGGCAGCATGTTTTTTTTTTTTTATTTAAAAGTTTGAATAAACCAAAACTTTCACTGCCATTTTTTACTCCTGGAAAAGTTGGAGCTGTCAGCTGCACTGTTTACTCAGTTGACAGGTGGTGGTTAAATCCACCTGGGAGACATTTCCTTCATCTATCAGCCTCATGAATGCAGAACCTCAGCTCACTGATTTCATACCTGGGGTGTGGCTTCCCCTTCGCTTCACAGTGGATTTTAATGTTCTCTCGTGGGTCGATGATATAATCCTTAGGGGACTGGTGAGTTATGGTCGGCGGCTGCGGCACTACAGGTGATCAGAGAGAGGCCGACGTTAATCAGGACCTTTACTGCATATCTAAGCCTTTTTCTGCTGCTGTATTGACCACCCAAGCAGCCATTAGCAATCACGTGCAAACTTACCACACTGAAAGGGACCAGACAGCTGTTTGCTGACAGACACAAAAAAACTCTCACAACATGTGCAACCGCAGAAAGGCATGCAGAACGCTCAGGTACATTTCCCTTTATTGCACTGATCCGGTGCCTAATGTATTCCTGTCAGCGCTGAGGTAGGCAACTAATGGGCTATGACAACACAAATGGTATGAGAACTCATGCTGGTTGCGATATTGCTAAAATGTTCTACCGATGCGGAAACACGCTAAAACAAAAACAGCACACAAGGAAACAAAGGAATCAGTGCATGCAACAGGCCACTCCAAATCACACGCAGCATCTTTGAACAGACTAAATAAAATGCAATGAAATAATAAACAGCCTCAGTGCACAACAAAAAAAAAACAAACAACCCAAGCACAACCTCGTCAGAGAATACACGTTTGTGCCAGACTTACATTCTCGCAGAACTTTAGTGTTTTCCCCCAAGAATCAGCAAACAAGAAATAAAATATTGTGACATTAAAGAGAACCAGACATTAGTGATGGAAAATACTTCCCTGACATATTTCTGCCTCACAGCACGGTTTGGACAAAGCTAGATTCTCACAGATGAATGCCGGCATTCAGTTGTCAACAGTTATATATCTCCTGTAAAAACAGAGTCAAGGAGGCTGACCCTCCTGAAGAACCCAGTTTGCTCCAACATTTTCTAAAACATTTCACTGGACAGAAAATTAGTATACGCCCCCTAGTGCAGAATGAGTCACCATCATTTTAAATAGTTTTCCAGGATGTAACCTACAGTATAGTGCAAAATGGAATTATATAAAAACACTGAAACATCCAACATGGGATCTGTTGCCTTACGGTCTAGTGGGACCTCCAGCGCGACGGTGAGGTGTCCTAGGAACAGCACAAGCAGCGCTGCTTCCATCCTCCTCCTCTCCATCATCGGTGTGCGATGCAAAGGTCTGTCCCCGAATACAATGACGTTCCGCCTCTGTGCTCTGTCAAACCGTCTGAGGGCACGTGCACATTCACAGCTGCAAAGCAAAGAAGAACAGATATTACTGGGTTAAAGAGCACAACCAGCCACTGCAGCCATCAATCATAACACTGAGTTTGTTCTATTCTGTGTTCATCAGTGTGTGAGAGAGAGAGAGAGAGAGAGAACGAGAGAACGAGCCAGACAGACACATATAGCTCCGACCACAGATCGATGCTGGTTGCCATGCGCTGCAGTTTGCTGGAAGCTATGTTTTTGATCTAGTGCATTTCAATAGGGGCAGACGGGGCCCACATGGGCTCATTTTGCTCGGCTAATCACAGTCGTGGTCGCACTGCCATTAGACTTTTCTGCCTTATCGATCACATCAGCCGGCAGATGACATGCCAAGGGACAAGAAAAAGGGGACGCTCACTTTACTTTCCATTTTGCTCTCAGCTTCATCCCTTTGATTGACTGACTCACTGACTGACTGACCGCGCCAGCAGCAAAGTGATCTAAAATGAGGTCAGATTTCAGGCACAGACCAATCATTCTTTCATGAGACTGCTGTAGTGGGAGATATCACATGTGACCGGACAGATCTCAGATCTCTGACATCTCTGTTTAGTGAGCACAGATGGTTCGAGTTCAACGGAGGGCTCAGGCTGAGCTGAGGTGACTTGTTCGCACGTGTGTACAAACTGGTAAAAGGCTAATTGGCCATTGATCGACTGTTAATCAAGCGAGGATTTTCTTTTGTTGCACACTGTAATCTGTTTAAGCCTCTATCCTGTGCTGTCCACATGCCACAGTATAAACGTTTCACCTGTTGCCAGGCAGCTCGATGCTGGCACATCACATCTTCATGTGTAACATAAATAATTACTTTTTGAGACAAAGCTAAAACGGTCTAATAGCAAAATGCAAATGCTGAAATAACAAGGTAATCGTAAGTGTCAGAGAATCATAATGAGCGCTAAGTCAAAATAAATCAGCACACTTTAATCCACGTTCATCTGCATAATTCAATGGTGCCACAAAGTATTTTATTAATGTGAATGCAGGCACACATCTCAAACTGATGAGTAAAACAGATAGAGAAACTGAAATTAGGAGGAGTCATTCTCTGTTTTTCAGTCTGACCTGTTTTTATCTTTCCTTCCTGCCTGTCTAACCCAAGGCATCCTCTGCACAGTATTAAAATGTCACCGCTTAATTCAGAGCTCAGGGAGACTAATTTGTCTGCATTATCACAAAAGCACACGATCAAATTTGGGGTATTAATTCCGGCTGCCGTATGAAAGCATCAGATAGAGCCCTTTAAAGGTGGATCTGAACATATTGCTCTCTAGCCTTCGGGGCGTAATGGAGGTCAGGGCGGTAGATGAGGTGGTGGAAGCTGCGTCTGGGACCAGAGGCTAGACAACCAGGCAGTCAGACCCGGTCTTGGCCCGATCCTCCTTGGGGAACTCATGTACTTGTTAGCGCTGCCCTACAGTCATGATACAGTAGCGACCCCTGAGCCGGTGTCTGGTAGCATGGGAAGAGACCAGGGCCAATGTCTGCTGCCCCCGGCTTCAACTACAGCCCTCTTGGGAGGGCCTGTATTGTTCGCCTGGGGCAGCCAATCACGCTGCTGTGTACACCATCAAGCAGCTCTGGCTTGGGATTTGACATGAAAAGATTCAGGGTCATTTCATCAAGCTCATTTGCAGACTGCAGGGAAGGCTGCTGAACTTGTACATGCTCCTCCTTCCAGCACTCATTTTCAGCTTGGTATGTGTTAGAAATTTATGGCTCAGTGTCATTTATGTAAAATCCATTCATGGTTATTAGTAAGGGGCTGCACCTCAATCGTTTCCCAATACCAGTTCAGTTCAGTTAAAGGTTATGCCAAGATTGCCATATTTCTTCTTCTAAAAAAAAAAAACTAACATATAGCCTGAACTGTAAGTGAACAGTGAAGAAAAAAGGACAATCAGTGACAGCAAGAGAATAAATGTGTTAATTATACATTTTATGGAGAATCCCCAAAGCCTTGAGATTCTTATCTGAAACGGAGCCAGGGCTTCATCCAGGATTCATTTCCCAATTTAATGAGGTGTAGCAGCTCAGCTCCAGCCGGTCAGCATGTGTGTGTCTTTGTGGGCATAGCGTTTTAGTGTGTGCGCCTGGATTCATTTGAGTCTGTGTGTGTGTGTATGTACAGTATGTGTGTGTGTGCACTATAATTATCCCTGTGAGCTGCAGCGATACGGGGCCAACCCCTCACATCCCTCTCACAGTAGGACTACAGTGGAAATTCAAGTGGGGCTCTTAAGGAGAACAAACCACCAGGGCCTGAAAACATCAGGGTGAATGGAAGTTAAAGAAAATAGCCAGACTGTAGCCCATTCACATAAATCGGTGGCGCATTCATGTTCTTCATTATGAAATCGCATCTTTGCTATATATAGCATGAGGCAGAAGTTTGCGCAAGTGTATTCTGAGCTTAAGCAGTCCGACGTCTCGAAGAAGAAGAAACTTGAGCTCAGAAGCAGTCCTCATTTGAATACAGGCAACACACAACTCCGAAAATATCTGTCGCTATTGTAGGATACTTCTACGCGTCCTGTGCTGACAGAACTGGGAGAGCCAAAGTCAATAAAGCTCCATGGCTGTAGCCCAGATAAAACCACACTGCTGTTTGGAGTGATGTGCCAAAAGCTGTCAGACAGGCTGATACAATCGAACAGGAAACAGTCTCTTAGAGAGAAACAAGACACGCTGGTAAGGACACTTCCAGTAAGGATGTTCGGCTATTTTTCAAACAGATAAGACTAAAAAGATGATACAGAAAACTGTGGCCTCACTCTCAAAAGTCAATACTGTAATTACTCAACCTCATGAAGACAAAGGCTTAAAGGACCAGATCTGCTTCTTCATTTTAGTAACTATCATCATTCCTGAAGTACAATATCTCAGTGTCTTTTAGCTCTTTTAGTTTTGGCCTCTTTCAACCCTTAAGAGGAATAACTGGCTTTCACTCTGCCACATGCTCCACTGGATTCACCGGCTCGTCACAAACGTTGGCCATCTGCTGTTTGGTAGCATGTAGCCGGGCTTGTGTTTTTCTGTAAATTGCTGCCGGCTGCAGCTAAAAGCATCAGTCAGAGTAAACCCACAGCGAACGTGCTTGCTGTAAAACAAAAACAATGGCCTGAAAGACGTTAAAATACAGCAGATATCTGGCACCTTTAACAGTCATATGGCGCTCCACTGTCAGTGTCAGAATATTGATTATGCCAGCTTAAATTTATTAGCCTTTTTTTACAAAAGATGTCATAATGAACTGTCAAAAAATGGCCGACCAAAATCACAGCAGCTTGGTTTACAAAATGGCCAGCTTTAATGCAAAGTACAATGCAGGAACTAATTAAACGTGCCACTGTTACAGATGCTTAAACGCCACTAAACCACTTGACCAGCCGCGTTCTTTCAGTAAAAAATTAATGTCAGCCGAATGAAAGGCTGCAGTGTTAATTACTGTCTACAACTACATGAGACCACCTTGACGTGTTTTTCATTTTTACCAGCAAAAAAAAAAAAAAAACGGTTGCTGCATTGAGCTGTCTGGCCTCTCATTCACTCAGCCTCTTCAATTACTCCATTGTCATTTTCCCCCGGCCTGCTACTTCACCGTCCCAAAACTAATTGGTTTTGTGCACATGTCAGAGACGTAGCTCATGCGGCGACATATACACACACACGGACGCACGCACACATAGGATAAGACACATTCACGCGGGCTGTCTACAGAAGATGAGGGTCAGGACATGTCTGAGCACACAGATGGAGCTGACAGGGCCACGAGGACCCGAGAATGGATGCAGACCAGAGTGAAAATGAATCGCAGTCAGCTGGGAAATGTACCAGTTGAATTCCCCTTACAGCGACAGATAATACTACATCATGTGCTTTATGCTAAGCGCTGGCAAAGCCATTGGCGTAAACTGCGCCAAACACTATTGATGCAACAATACAACCCTGAGAGAATCACCGCCATTGCATCAGTGCCCGTACAGTTTTAACATCTCCGATGAAAGACGAGCCTTTCTCTCACGCCAAGTGGCCTAATTAACTCCCATAATCAGCGCTATTGATGGCTCACGCAATCAGGAGTTTGTGAGCCTCGGTACGGCCTTAATGGAGCAGCAGGGATCCCCAACAGACGATTGAATTGGGGGGACATAATGATGAGAATGGCTCCACAGACAGGAAGGTGCTGATGAGAAAACGGATACGGTTGGAAGAGTTTATTTTTCGGAGGCTGCCGGGTGCTCTCGTTGCCTGCTATTCACGCCTGGGGCTGTGTCTATTTCTCTGTGCCACTGCACCTTTAAGGGAAGGGGGATTGGAAGATGGCGATACAGTCCGACTTATCAAAGTGGAGAAAGTCACAGGAGTTCAAATGTGATGTCATTTCATTATTACTTTGCAAAATAACTCTCTGCAGGTAATGCTAATGTTTATTTTCTTCCCTAATTAGCTACACTGTAAGATCCCAGCTAATGAACTGGACAGGCATGAGCGGTGATATGAATTACAGCCATAATGGATTCATGCTCAGTGGCTTTGACTGATACCTCTCACTGGCCTTTTATCAGCGGCCTCAGGATCACAATGGAAATACCGCCGGGCGGCTTCAGCGTGCGTTTCCCATAATCTTCTCATTAGCTTTTATAATTGGGGGGCCGTATGCAAATAATTGGTGTGGTTAACATATGAATCGGGGTCCTGTTGTTCAGGGAGACCCCGCAGCTCAAAAGCACACCAGAGCCTTTCATCTGCACTGTACAATGCCAGACAATACAAGATCTTCATTTGTGTGTGCTCCGCTGTCAGCGTGCTGTTTGTATCCTCCACTTTCAACTCGCTCCTGTTGGATGAACAGTGCTGGCTAGAACTACAGAGGTACAGACAAACAGACAACAGCATTAACTTGTACATTTAAACGTCTGTCTATCTGCATTAGTTCACCTACGATGTGCAACTGTAAACAAACAGTAAACTTAAATCAAGCCTCAGTTTAGAGACTACAGATGGGTGGTTTTATGAATCATCATGTTGCATTATGGGAAGTGTAGGCTACATGTTTTTTTAAGGCTAAAGACCATAACTTTATGAAAGTGCCATTTTGAATGTGTGGAGTTTCAGGGTACGTGTCTTTAACACTCCCCCCAGGTATCACTATAAAACAAATCCTAATTGTAACTGGCATCTGCTGCTAATGCAACATGTCCGGCAATTTGTTTAGTCCACCTCCTTTCACCAGCGCCGTGCATTAACATTCACTAAGCTTCCTCCCTGTACACGCCAAAAACACTCCGGGACTCGCTCTCCGTCCCCTCTGCCCAAATGCTAATCACTGCCGGCGCCAGCACTTCTGAGAGAATGCTCCTCTTTAGCATGCAGATGACAGCAGCACCACTAGAAGGGAGGGTGGAGCCGAGGAGGAAACCCCTGCCTGTTCTACCTGACTGGAACTGAAAGGCAAAACCATATAGTTTGTAGGTCATGTCCTCGTATTATGTCAGCGCACCCTCCGAGAGGCTTCTCATGATTGGTGCTCATGTATGAAACACTCACACTTTCTCCTGAGGCTAATTGCTGGTGGCGAATTGGAGGTCCTGCAATCTTTTCACTGCTTTAAAACCAATAAAAGCCATAAAGTGTTAGTTAATAAAGTAGTCACTTCAGGAAGGTTGCAAAAGGCTAAGTCCCTGAAGTGCATTTGTACTCTTGGCTGACACCTTGCTTATACAGTGTCTCATTACTGGAAAATTAAGGGATCCGCAGACTGATTAAAATGAGATCTGGAGGCAGAACTGCACAAGGCTGATTGAACAGGAACTTGGGCTATATTTGATAGCTGATCCCCAGACTGAAAAACAAATCTTAAGAAAAAAAGAGGAAGGTTTAATAAAGCCCAAACATTCCTGCTTGAGCATGTTCTTGCACTCATGTACGTATGCATCCTCCTTGTATGTGTGCGTTCACACGCTGGGTCATGGTCAGAGCTTGTGCATGCTCGCCCTGCCACATGAGAGTGTTATGGGTGAGACCATTCATATGCTGAGCAGACGTTCATTGTCGTGAGCAAATGCAGGCGAATGGGAGGAATGCATGCAGGCTGGCTCCTTGAATAGCTAAAAGAGCTTCCAAAATCCTCGGCATACAACGTCACAAGACGCACTTAAGCTACATAAACACAACAGCTTTGAAAAAAGTAATCAACATAAGACCAATCTCCTGTGGGAAGACAAGCGAATCCTTTGAGACAGGAAACATCCATGCATACGTGGGACTGGACTAATACGGCTACAATAGTTAAGCAATATAAAGTATAAGCCTCACAGTGCAGCAAATGCCAGCTAAATATAGGGACTGTCCATGTACTTTTCAGCAGGGCAAAGCCTCTCGAACCTCCACTCCAAAAGGGCAATCTGTAGCCATGGCAATCCCTCAGTACTCTTAGATCCCCATGCTGACACAAAGATGTCGACTCTCTCAAACACAGACATACAGAGAATGAAAAGGGGGGGACAAAGAGACCCAGGCCCATTTGTCATCTCAGGAGTAACCTTGGAGAGAAACTGTACGCTTGACATCTGCTTAGTCCAAAAACCTCTCAACCTCCTCTGGGCTCAACAAAAGAGGAATGATTAGAATCTCAGTTTGCCACCATATCCGCACCGGATGGCTTACTCCACATGTGAAGGGTCTCACAAGATGGGGCCAATATGTGGAGTTTACGTTAAGCTTATCGGTGCCAGAAAAAAAGGGGGTCTGTGTGAAGCCCAGACGGTGCAGGAAATGCCCACAAAACTAGAAGCTGTGATTGTTTTGTAGCAAATGAATTCCTGTGAGCCATCGCAGGCGGCGCAACACAAAGAAACGGTGTCTATATGACGATTCAATGAGTCAACAGTTGACGCTACCGGGCCTTTCTAGAAAAGCACTACTGTATAAATAAACACTGGTGGCATCTGAATAGTGCTGATACAGTATGTGGGCAGGCACCGAGCGATTGGTCATTTGGAGCCGTCTGCACTTTGTGTGGGACCATTCAGTCAAGCAAAATCTGCCGACAACATCAAATAACAAAGCGTGAACAGTGACGGTGAGCTGGAACAATCTGTTACCACTGCGTGTTACCAGAACATATAATTTAGAAGTGACAAGGTAGCAGGTGGACAGAGGCAGCGATGCTGAGTAATATTGAATACAGTCTGTTTCCTGTGGCCGTTTCAGTGCTCATAATAAGAGCGAGCAGCGGGCTGATATTCATCCACGCGGACGGAAAATAAAAGGGTAAAAGAAATGAAAGAAAGCGGCAGTTAAACCGCGTAATGTCTTGTAAAAATGGACGCTCTAAAATGTGCTGAAATAATAATAGTGAGTACGGCAAAGCTAGTGGCCCCAGGTAAACGTTAAAATCAGAATGATTTTTAGGAGGTAAATACGATTAAGACGTTTTAAGACGATTAAGTCATCACCTCAACATAACACCAGATTTTGAAGCACAACTCCCAAAAACACAAATATAAATCTTGTTTTTGGTGCAACAAGAAAAAGCACGAGACAACCTAGGTCATTAAAATGTATCATGGAGGGACTACGGATATCTGCACAGAATTTCACAGCGATCCATCGAGTTGTTGTTGATTTATTTCTGTCTAGACAGAAATGGTGGACCGACCACCAACACCAACCAACCAGCCTTCCCTAGAGTCACACCGCTGCGAGGCTAAAAAAAGAGCAAGTTGTGCTGCCGTTTGAAATCCACCAACAACACCATGCAGAAAACAAAGCGCGAACACTGACTGCGCGCCGGCTCAATCTGTTGCCGCCGCGTGTTACCAGAACATGTAATTTAAAAGTGAGAAGAGTAATCTGTGAGAAAAGTACGCTGTGAGAAAATCCGCGGCAGGTGGACGGAGGCAGAGAGGTCTAGTGTTATTGAGTGCCACCTCTGCATTCACCCAGCGCCACAATGGGCCTCTCCTGCCGCTTCCCTCCTCCTCCTCCTCCTCCGCCGCCACCAGCCCCTTCCACTCCACCCCACCTGTGCCTGTGAAAGGTCAGCACAGAGGAGGGTCCTGGCCCCCCTCCCTCCCCGACAAACCCACAGCTCCCACTTCACAATCATCCGCAACACTGGAAACCCAGTGCCAGGAAACTCAATCAAAGAAGGGCTTCAGAGGGCTCCAGACCTCTCAAACCCTTCCATTGTCTCCAGAAGGCTTCCCCACACTGCGGCCGGTCTATATGTAACACTGTAAGAGGAGTTGCTCATTACTGCCCGTCCCTGGTTTCACTTTGTCTCTTTTGTGCAGCTGACAGAAGAACCCAATAAAAGAGAGTGCAGTTTTGTAAAAGAAGAAGAAGGAAAAAAGAAAATTAGAGAGGAATTCATTTGCAGGAGTGGATGATGACAAGACACATAGGCTGCATGCAGCGATTGCCTCGGTTCTTTGACAGAAAAAAAACAACACGCAATAAAATACCCTCATCGCCCGTCATGTCAGCGAAAGACCACACTTTGATGGCATCTGTTTAATATTTGCCATTCATCCCACATGTTAGAGTATTGACTGACAGACACACCGCAACGTGTGTGAATGTCAGGGCAATCCATTATCACATAAAGGAAGCACTATGTAACTGCCCCGTCCCTCTCTTCTCTCTCCTCTCGGCCCCTCCTCTGCTCTATTCAGATACGGCAGGTGAATACAAATCGTTTCCCCTCCGCTGCTCTCCAAAAGGACTCACCATCCAATTTCAGACGTGGAGGACACAAACAATGGTCCTTTCAAAGTGTGAGAAAATCAAATCAAGGTCTTTTTTTTTTTTTTTTTGTTATTGAAAGAAGCAATCGGGAATTAACCCTCCCAAAATGCTGAAGCGGTTCCGCAAAATGGAAAATAGATTTTTGTTGTCTGCATAAAAGCATCAGTGAGCTAACACAATAAAAGTCTGACATTCATGATTTAGATCAATAAACGACTTAATATTCACACGGAAGCGACTGATTGCTCAGCCGGTTGTTTCAACATCAAATTGTTGAGCGGTTGACTGAAGCGTTTGCGTTACGTTTTCGCTTTCAAAAGATACTACCTGTTTATTTTTAGTCTCATCTTCTTGATAAATGTTTTCGACAAACTATATTCAGTATGGAGACAAGGAATGGCGTGAGCAGTAATATGTTATTAAAAGTTTGGCTTTAACGCTCTGAAGACTAATTAGCATGAATCAACTCATCAGTCCACCACTAGTTTCAGCACTGTTTAATTCCTTAATTGCACACGCATCTGGTTCCTCCAACCAGTCGCCGCATTATCCACGTAAAAAGATACATGATTTACCAAAGTACACCACAGCTCATGCAGAAATGTTGCTTTAATGTGACAATAATGAGTTCCTGATTCAAACATTCACTCGCAGCCAAGTCTGAATGAGCTTTGATTACACTGGCTCGAGCTAGGGCCACTCCATTTTACGAGTCAGGTTTTCATATGCTAAACTCGTCAAACAACTCGGGGTGGGGGATGAACAATTCGTCAATGAAGCCCCTGAGTAAACTCCCTTCACTGTATTTAAATTGAAAAAGTGCTGCTGTGAATTTTCCTTTTTAAAAAAGACTTTAAAGACTTTACAGGGAGTTTGATCTAATTACGTTTTGAGCCTGTGAAACTTGGTGGTATTTTACCAAAAAATGAAATAACAGGGAAAAGAGATAACATCTTCCTAAGTGGAGGGAAGCATTTTTTTGTTAGTGAGTAATTGGATGACCCCGTTTTATTTGAAACATTGGATTTTGCAAAATTAAAGAGAGTTTTGAAGATTAGAGGATAAAACGGAAAGCCCCTGGTGGAGGATAACTGATGGTGACTGATGATGCCTTACCAAGGCTTAGTGTGAACATGTTTCTATCTGTCTCATGGGTCTGAATGACTGAAACGTTAGCTAATGAGTATTAATGATACTAATGAAGGACTTAGCGTTCTCATAAAGGAAGCCCCTTTATGATCTGCAGTACTCTCCTTGGAAGTTTAATTGACGATGAGGCGTGAAAACACACCAGAGACTCAAAACCGACGAGGAAAAAAAGTTGCTTGGTTTTATAGCGTTGAGATTTTTCCTATAGCATCCATCATGTGGAGAGTTTGAGTGTGTTTCGAGTGGGTTTGCCCAGAGGGCGTTGCAGCTCAGACAAACAGTGCCCCATCCTTACAGATAGCCTGGGCCCATCAAAAATAATGGCTCCGACGAGAACTGCTCCATCAGCCCTCATTTGTCAGGCGGCGATTCCGGAGGAAACGTTGCTCCCATTTAACACTAACAGTCCGCCTGACTTCCGCTAACAGCCTCTGCCCCACGTCTGCCTGTGACGGGATGAGACTAGCCGCTAATGCAGGAGAAGTGTCTGCTGAGTGTCGGTTAATGGCTGGGTGAGGCTTTAGTTGAGCTCGTGGGGCTTTTTCTTTGTATCTATCACCTGGAGGAGGTAAAGAAAGGGCTGACGCTGGGGGGTCGAGCAGCGCCGCTGGACGCAGTGCGGGTGACTCGCTTCCGGCGTAGGAGACCAGAGGGGTTTCAGTCTGTTTATGCCTCCAGGGCTGAACATGACACAAGAATGAATTACTGCCATAACGCATAATTATACAGAACAGTAACTCTGCAGGAACCGCCTCATGCGCCTCTGTCTGAGGACATGCATTTCAGCATGACCAATGCAGGTTTACCATTATACTCATATACAGTATGAGCAGGATTTAGGTAGATAGACTGTTACACTACATTGGTTGTGTCATGCAAAGACAATTCTTCTTTCAATAAATAAATACAGCCACATATGTTTTGGGTTAGATGCTAAAAGTTCCTCAGCTCTGAGGAAGATGCTTGGATGAGTGGTGAAACACCTTTGAGGAAACTCACTTGTTTCAGCTTTGTTTTTTGGACACACCATGACCTGATGATGACTGAGAGCCGTCACAGACACGTTATTAATACACTTGACAGCAATGCAAGAGCTCGTCCGAGTAAAATCGGTGAATGTTTTATTTCAATCGGGAACTATTTGAAGTGGTGTTATTTTATAAACCTTTTAACAGCAGACATGTCACAGTAGGGTATTAATGATGGCTGCTTTCCACTTAGGGGTGGTCCAACTCTTGTGCATTCTGGCTCACTGTACTTGCTTCCTGGGACTTTCAATGGAAACATTAACTGAACCTGTACTTTCCCTACTGTGACAAAAAGCCTGTCCGTACTCAGATGTTGTAATGTAAAGTCTGAAACAGATGTTACTAATGCTGCCTTCAAATGGAGCTGTACAAAAAGATGTTTGCCGTTTAAGTGGTAACATTAGTCATAAGATGTGACTACCGCTGCTAGGCAACTGGTGGCGTCTAGAAGCCTTGCTAGCTAACAGCTAGCAAGCTAACGATTCAGTAACAACTGGGTAACTTAATGTAGTAATAATGAAAGATTGAAGCCATTGGGAATGTCCTCATTTTCCTTATAAAATGATGAAGGAAACGCAATATAACTAAATTACAATATATTAACAAACCATCCATCTCCACCTTTCTGAAAACATCATCAAATACACATCACAGCTGATGAACTTGGACCAACAACTGAGAAGGGGACTTACGGACCTCATTTGAAGGCAGCCTAATGATTTCATGCTTCTGTTCCATTTAAGCATCCTAATACATCACCTCATTTTCTTTTTGGGGTGACTTTGTAACATCTCTTTACAGAGGACGCATAAAAATAGTCTCCTGTCTGACTGTGTGGTGTGTGTTGAGCTTACTGTAATGTGTATTAATGTGCAATGTCACACTTAAATAAATAAGACGGGGGGGTTGAGGCAGACGGAGACTTGATGCAATTTACCAATCCGCAGAAAGTCTGTACACTGCCTGCTATTTCAGCGTGCTGTCACGTTTCATACTCGATCATTCCTTTTCTCTCTCTCGCTCAGCTGGTGCAGAGAGAGTTTTCTCATTAGGATTGGCTGAGATGCGGGTGAGCGAGGGGTTACATCTAAATTCAGGCATTTGTATTCCACCACGACACCCAGGGAGCACGCTGTTTATAGTGATGAGCAGATAGACTTGGCCTTGAACCAGGACCCACGCCTAACAGCCACATAAATCACTTGATTTCTCAGAGGCCATTCCAAACAGACAGACCCCGCCAGCTTCTGAGGACAATCTTCTCTGTCCTGAAGCCACATCGATACTCTGAATGAGACAAAACCGACCTTTGGATTTCATCCAGTGTGAAAAAAAAAAAGGATTCGCAGGCATTTCAAAGAAGAAATATGAGGAAAAAGACCTTTAATCATGCAGAGTCAATAATGTACTGGAACCACACGCTGCCATCATGACCTGGCCTAGAAATGCCTTGAGTGGCCTCTCCCTCTCCCTCTCTCGGTCTAAATAAAGAATAAAAGTGGAGTGGACATTCTCCTTTTTCAGGACACATCCCTCCTCTCATGCCAGTCAAGTATTCTATCTGAACATCTTTTATTCTTTTGCTTAAGTGTGAAATGCTTGAGGATTATTTTTTCTCAAGCACCGCGTCGTGAAAAAAAAAAAAGAAAAAGAAATGGACCAGTCCATTTAAGGAAATGGTTGACATTTGAGAAAAGTTGCTTTATTGTCTTGTAAATACTGTATAAATCTACAGTCAGCAAGCAATATCACAAGGACTGAGAGCAGGGAAAACAGCTAACATCCCAGTGCCCAAAAAGTAGTTCCAGCCCATAAAAGGCCTGACACAGCTTTTCCGTTCTCAAGGCTGGACAGGATAATTGCAAAGAGAGAACGGATCACTGAAGGTAGAACGAGGCCTAGAGGAAGGTTGCACAGGGGAAAGGAGAATGGAGTTTGGGAAAAATAAAGGTGGAGATCTAACGCCAGATATAGAAGCGACTCTCCAGGCTGTCTGCTGAGCAGATTGTGAGTCAGTTGTGCATGAAGCCAACTATCTCCACAGCCCTGGAAGACGGTGAAGGAGGGGCCTTGCCAGCCTCTTTGACATCACTCAGCCTCTTTCTGGCCCTCACCGCTTTTGTGTCCGTCTACCTTCTTTTTGACTCTCCCGGCATCTCCCTGTCTGTCTCTGCTTCTCATACAGCCACAGAGACGCTGAAGACACCACATCCACACACGGCCTCTTCCTCGCCAACAGTAGACGTAATGTACTCTGTTGACACAGAGACCCGTCAGAGAATTGTCAGGCTCGTATCAAAGAGACACCCGAGAAATATCGTGCTGCGTTCACATGAAACGACGTGCGCTGGGAGCAGCCCAGGGGCCCTGGCTGAATGTAGGAATCCCATTACTCATTTGGCGCTCGTCTGATCTCGGAGTGGCTGTTGTGTAGTACACTGCTTTCCAACCACTGTTCAGGTACAATGGCAGTCATGAGAACTCAGAAGAATGTATACTGTCTCTTTAAGTGGCTCAACTTATGCAGTGCAGTGTTAGGGTGGTAACTTGTCATTGGCTCCATAGTCAATATGAAAAACAACTATAAGGCGGCTGACTGTCGCCTTAAAAAGAGGTCAGAGTTGTAGGTTTTCTACTAAATACAAACCATACCCCTACTGTCTCAGGGACATAACTTCTTCATATTTTGCTCATCGTTCCGTCGACAGATGGAAATGCCATGCAAGAAAGGTTCTCAGCCACAAGGGAACAGAGACAACCCCCTCATTATTTCTCTCTGGGCTAAAATTATACTCACCTCGCTCGTTATTTGTCCACACAGTGTGGCAACATGACCAAAAACAAATTTGATCCGGTCAGTAAAAAAACGCCACAGTCAAGGGAAAAATCCCTCATTATCACAAATCTGACATTTTCCCTGAACACCTTCTAATATTTGAACCGTTTATCAGGCAGGTTTAATACATTCTGACCTCTTGTAGCAGAGCTGTCATGTTTCTATGGCTCGGCAAGCACTTACGGGCAAACAGTACAAGTGCTAGTCAAAATGGAAAAATAATTATAAACCCAAATGATCTCCAGTGCTTGGTGGTGAATCCTTTGCAGAAAATCACTGGCTGGATTCTGTGACCCACAGACATTAGTGGGCCGCTTGTATCTTTCTCTCTTGCTCTGCCAGGCCTGCACTCAGGCCATCTGCACTTCTTATTTGCTTTTAGGGGCTTTTTTTTTGCAGTCAGTCTCTTCAGCAAGTGGAACACGCAATCATTTGTGGCACGGTCAGGTCCAGTATGCAAAATGAACATAATCCAAAGCCTTTCCAGCAACAACTCAACCTTGTAGTCAAATATAAGATGCTGCAGGAAAAGCAGAACATACATCAATGTAAATGTTTTCTGACAGCGCTCTATACGAACAGATCTGATTATGTAACTTCATCTCAGTGAGTCAAAAGCCATACTCGCGTAGATTTATCAGCCATTTCCGAAGAGCTACAGATCCTCAGTCTGTTTCCCACCCACCTCTGCTCTGCATCAAAACACACACACACACACAATAATACCACACTCCCCGATGGCCACGTGAGGGAAAGCGGTGAAAGACAGCAGCATGGAGGTAAACAGAAACCTCTGCGGCCTTCTATTGAAGGGCCCGGGGCCTGAATGCCTCTGCTCACAATAGACACTTCACGCCTCACTGTGTTTCAGACCGTAGCTCCTAAGAGTGGCCCTCTATGACACAGCCATTGAAAACTGTAAACTCAGCCTCTCTGGCCTGCAGCATGAATTCACAACAACAACCGACCTGCCACGGTGCAGTGACGGGGGAGAACCAGAAAGAGGGAGACATTCAGAGACAAACAGACTGACAGGAAGGCAGAGGCGAAGAGAGACAGAGAGAGAGAGATTGAAACAGGCATGTAAATGGATAAACTGGGGGAGAGTGAGCACCGCCAAAATAAAACAAGCGTAGCAGCAAGAGTGGAGCCAGATGAGCTCCGAGCCGTCAGACTCCCTTAACTCTCCACTCAGCTGAGCGTGCAGCCTCCCCGCCTGCTACGCTGCGTGGCCGAGGTGGGAACCGTGGTTCACACTCCGCTGGGCGGTGGACACACATCGCACCGTGTCACCTCCACTCACAGAGCATTATATCAACTCTCTGCTGAATCACAGACACACTTACAGCACAGCAGAATGAGGGGATGAGCCAAAGGCTACCGAGGGTCATTATAAAACCCCTGCACGAGTCAATCCTCCGGGCTCTAATGCATCCACAGACCGTATGCTTAAGGGAGCTACTTTAGCTCTTAATTCTACAACTGCCATTAGGGAACTTTTCTACCTCTGCTCGCTCCATTATGACACATTATGTGTCAATAACTGAGAGGCGCTATGAACAATTTGGGCTCTAAGTGCCATTTTGTGATTTCTAAGTATTGACGCCCACTGACACGGCAGCGGGTGAGGATGAGAGTGTGCGTTACCTTGGCAACCGTATGCGTGAAACCAACAGTCGGACACTGGGTTTTGTTTGTATTATCTGACAAACCCCGATGCCACGTTGGATGCTGAACAAAACAAACTTCGCCGCTTGACAAACGGCGGTCAGGCAAGCGGCGGAACTTTGACTTACCACAAAAACAAAACTTCAGGCACCATAACAGAAACCAAAAAAAAAAAAAACATTGTGCTTTAGCAGGGAGGAGGACGAGTCGTTGGTTAGGGACTCTACAGAGAGCATCTATGGTAGATGGAGATATTTAGACTGGGGACACTCGCCAGGCATGGCAGCACACTGACATCTGTGTGTGTTCACGTCCAGCGGGACGGAAAAACCCTTTGAGAAGGACAAGACTGCTTGATTGTGAAAGGCAGGAAGTTCACACTGCTTTGGAAAATGATAGAGATATTGGTGGTGATGTGATGAGAAGGAAATGGGTTGAAAGTCTCAGAGAAATGCTTCCAGCTTACCAGAGAAACCCAAATCCCCTGTCTGCTCCTCCTCCTTGGCTAGTCGGTGACTTTTTCCTCTTTGTTCAATCTGGTTAGACAAAAATGGAAGAGAATAACAAACTTTTAGCATACATCATTTATTTATTTCCCTGCTTTCCTGCAGAGGAAACAACCGGAACTTTAAACAGACCAGAAAGGAAAATCAACTCTTTTTTAATATTCTTTCTTTTCTGGCGAGTACAGCCGTGCACATTTTCTGACATCCAGTACATTGCTTTGACTTCACAGCGTGCTCACTGCTCTATGTGGCTTCATTACAATCTGCAAACAATCCTTTTCATTCTCCTGCTCTGTCACCGTCACACCACAAACCAGGATGCTCCAACAACTCCTCTCAGCGCCTCCTCCAACACTTGGGACTATATAAAAGAGATTTCTTACATGTATAATCATTAGTAAGTGTGTTGACTCGGTAAATGCACTTAAAACAGTCCCAACTGTGACAGGTTTAGGAGGTGAAAAGAAAGCAAGCAGCCACGCCGTAAACCGGAGTGTGAACATGGATTTTCAGAAGCAACAGTGTGTAATCCAAGCTGAGAAACGCTGGGGAGCAGCGGCTGAGAGCTGGAGGAGAGACAAGTCTCCTCCCCTCGCCTCTCCTCCTGTCGCGTCTCATCTCCTTGATCTCTTCTTCTCTTATCCTCCTCTTTATTCTGTCCTTATTCTCTGTACTTCTCCTTTCCCTCCGTCTCATTATTCTCCTGTCGCTGACTCTCTTCCCTGTCCTCTGTCCTTGTCCTCTTTCCTCTCACCTGGCCTCCTTTTGATTTCCACTTTTCTCCACTGCGGTTTTCTTTCCTCATCCCATCTCTATTATAACGTTTCCTCTTCTCTTCCCTTTCGTCCTCCACTACCTTCTATACATTATGAGTTTCTGAGCTTTGAAGTCAGGGCAAAGTGGAGTCACATGTGCAGAAAGTCCTGGTACATTTCAAAGACTGATGTAACGTTGTCTAAGCCTGGTGGACAGGCAAACTCTACGGACAACCTTTTTTTTGACGCGAAAGTTGGTCTGGAACTGCTTCATTGGGAACGGATTATGTTCCTACAAAGATCTGCCAGGCCAGTCTAATCATTCGGGTTGGCTGTATGCTGTCTGCTGTGATTATGCATTTTTCAGACCAACACAGGGACCGCAGACCCTGACCACTTCCTCCTCTCATATCAGTTATCATGGGCTTTTCAGATCCCATGAAAAGCCCGCGTCGCTAGTCTGCTAAAGGGACGATGAAGGGGCCAGACCCACAGGAAATGAGAGCACTATTTCGTTTGTGTCTCTGGTGCAGAGTAGTCTCTTAAATCCAGTTTATGTGTCAGGAGCAGACGTGGAATCACATATTCACTGTCATAAGGACTGAGATTTTTTTCTAGTCAAAACAAAAAAGGAAGACTTATAAGAATTATAGTCAACCTTCTGTCTCAAACAACAACTTTTCATTTTGATTATGAAACTTTGAGGCCTTAAAATGAAGTCGAGGGTCAGAAAGGTCACCGATGCTCTGATCTGTTTTACTTTCTCTCCCTCCTCTCATGTCTTTCCCACACTTTCCTGTGTTCATATTTCTTTAAAGCCCTCCCTCCGTGCCCTCCTTTCTTTCATCTTACAGTTGCAGTAATAGGAGACAACAAACAGATGTGTCTTGACATTTTTTGAAGCTACGAAAAATGTGAACTTAACACTGGGTCACAGATGAGAAAAGTCTCAGACCTTCTGTTCCAAACTCAGCTGTCCTCTTCCTCTCTCTGCTCCAATAATCTCTCTGCCTTGTCATCCTTTGTTTCATGCCCAATCGCCTCTTCTCTTTTTCTTAAACTGTGTCACAGTGAAAAGCATACACACCTAAAGGGATCGATGGGCGAAATGATTGAAGAAGCCCATCCAATTTACTTCTAGCAAAGGCTTATCGACTGCAGCCTGGAATAAGAGTCTGGAAGCCATCGAGAGGGGGCCCCCGCTTCCACCCGCGTAAATACGAACGCAGCTTTCCGCACCACTACGCGGCTGTGAGTTTACATTAATTCTGTTCCACACAAATAACATATGTGGTTTCTTCAGTTTCAGCTATGTGCAGCCTCTGTGCGCCGTGTGCTTGTCTAAAAACACGTGAACTGTTCTTTCTTGCTGCTGTGTGTGTGCGTTGTGTATATCTTTCCACCTTTTCTACGTTTCACACATTTCAAAAGCCTCGCCGCCTCAAATAGTCAATACATGACTTCTTACAGAATATTACAACAGAAGCAGCTGTGAATTGAGAGGATACTGACCCAGATTTTAAAAACCACTGACACACATGCTATTCTCCCTCGCAGCACCACGCTGCATAACTGCTGACACCTCCGCTGACTCCATACCTGAGCACAGAGCCACAGCCGACCTGCTATCTTGTTCAGCGCTTGTATTTTGACCTTAAGGGGACCCGACTCAATGATTTCTGCTTCTTGCATTTCAGCAGTGAAACAGCTGATTGCGGCTCAGATGCCCGACTAAAACACAACAACGAAACGACCTTTCCGCATCCTGTTTGAAGCTCAATCCCATCAAAAGCTACCTCCCCGCATGACACCGAGCCAGGCTCCCCACCACCCCACCTCTGCCCTCAGACGCTCAGAGTCGGGCAGAGCTCAGTCCAACTCGGCTGCCATGGTGATAAGAAGAGGGCGGGGAGGGGGGGGGCGAGACTGAAAATAGCCTGAGTCGGGATGCCAACAGTGGGCAGCGAGCAGGACTACAAAACACCTCGCAGCAAGAGACGCACAGTATCCTCTATACCTCAGGGAGTGCCCTCGTGCCTTGAGTCCTGCCAAACAAAGTAGACAGCTGAATCTTTGATGGATGGACAGAGCAACAGCCTTTCGTTGATTAGAATAAATACATAAGCGTACTTTGCTCCCCTCAGCTCAGCTGGAGCGTTTTAGCATCTTTGAGCTCACTGTTTTAGTCTTATTGGTTTATATGGTTCTACTGTACACTCTCTACCAATCACCAGCATGTAAAGAGAAACTGTTAGAGACTAGCTGGTGAACATAGTGGAGCATTTTCAGCTGGGAACAGATACTTCCCTCAGTGGAAAACCAAAGCTAAAAAAATGGGAAAATATATCCCACAAATGAGCCAAAACACTCATATCTGCAGAGTTTGCAGCAGTTTGCTCACTTCATACACTGATAATAAGTTAATACTGTGTTAGCAGCTTATTGTGCTGCCCTCAAATGGCCAAAAGATAAATTGATGCAAAAAAAGTCCAAGACTACACACACTGTTTTATTCATCTACAGTGGGAAATTTAAATATCTGTTTATCTTGTAATGCGTCAGATTAATGAAGCACAAATTTAAGAGGTATCATAACCACCACGTGCAGATCACACCCAGGCTGGATATTTTTGTTTGCACGTTGCTGAAACCCTGCCCCTACCCACATAATTTGCTTTCCATTTGTCATGTTTGGTTACTGTATGTCCACTAAATTGAGATGTCAGCAGGTTGACACTGCAGATAATGGCAAGTGGTGTGATGCCACACGTTTCTCTAATGGGAGTCGGCTGGTTTTCTCCTCCGGGCTGTGTTGTTTTTCGATGCGAGTGTGCGTTTGTCCTCAGACAAGGGGAAAAGGGGCTCACAGCACCGGCGTGGAGGCCTGCGGGTTTAATTTTAGACTCCCTCCTAATGAGAGCCGGAGTGCGGCTCCGGATGATATCGCTCCCTCTATGAGGCGTCATTAACGTCAAAGAGGAGAGAAATAATTGGAGTCGGAACGCGCTGTTTCTTCCCCGATCATGAATTTACATTAGAGGATGAGCTCTTTTCGCCGTTATGCTAAAGACAAGCTGAGGCTCAGCAGAATAACAGCGGTTTGTTGATGTGCAAGTGCTGGGGAAACTGTGCGTGAAATGTTAATGCCAAAGGCTGATTGTCAGAGGAAAGAAGCTCTTATGGACGTCTCAATGCAGAAACAATGTGACACGGATTTTTTAGCAGCAAAGCCTCAACAACCATGAGATGACAAAACCTGGATTTGTTGCAGTAAATCATTTAGAGAATCATCTAGGACAGCAACTGATGATTATTTTCAATGTTATCAACATGCTTCTTGGTCAATTATTAGGTGTAGAGAATGTCAGACCCAAAGCAAAGAAAAAACTTTTTAACGTATCTTAAACTTGGAAATGTTTCCTATTTTCACTTACAAGATGACTGAAACACAAACACTGATGAGTTTATTGCTGTTCTAATAATTATTTGCATCTAACTGTTTAATTATTTAGACCACAATCAATAGTGGAAATCACAGGACCTGAAAGGTCAAAGCAACATCGTCAAATGTCAGTTTCTGTCTGGCCGATCATCCTGAAACTTTAACTCATTTGACTCACAGCTGTATAAAAGAGAGAGGATCGGCACATCCTTATGATCAACGTGCAAATGTTACACTTTTTTATATATATTTTATATATCAATCATAATACGCGTTTCTATACCTTGAATAATCTATTAATTAAAGGTTTTCCAGCAGTGAAATCATCCAGGATGCTGCAGATGAGTTTGGGAGGGGGGAATCCTAACAAGGAGTTGGTATCAACTGCAGATTTTCTAGAGAGTCAAAAGAAGAAGAAAAAAGAAAATAAAAAAAGAAGTGCGTACATCACCTTTGTCTCTGTACGTGTCAATAAGAATAAATCCCATCAGTATGAGTATCCAGAAAGCACAGATCAGTCGTCATAATCCCACTGGCTTCGTATTCCTCGGTGTCTCTGCTCTGACTGACAGCTCGGAGAGAGGAGCCGATTCCCTCACACGGTCACCCCCCACCCACAAACACACCCACCACCCCTCCACCCCTCCTCCCCTCCTCCCACCAACCCTCCCTCCTCTCTCCCGCCCCTCTCACAGTGGGATTAAAACAACCTTTTGTCTACCCACAATAGGGGTTAAACATTTCCTGGTATCACATGAACAGCTACCAGAACCCACAAAGTTACCGAGTGAGTTTTTTGTTTTTTGTACTGATTTGTACGAGTTATTTGTTTTGGGTCAGACAAAACTGTCAATGAGGAGATGACAGAGCATAACTGCTGTATGAAGTTGGCGAACAGAGAATACGTAGAGGATAAAAGCAAAACAGACGCCATAATCGCATGTTAAATCAAAAGGCACCCGGCGTACAGTAAAATAACTGTCAGCTGCACTGATTGTGTTTGAGCTTCTGGATGTTCAATAGAGGGTGGAGGAGAAACATAACAACTACGTGAATAAAAGGGGAAAGAAGCCTCAAGGCACAACCTAAGGACTTCCTTTCCCATACAGTGAAGAGCCAGAGAAAGCGTTCACCTACACTCAACAGATGTCCCCATGCAATCTAATCTAGTTGACTCAGAGAGGGGAAGCTTATTTATTGCCGACTCCTCGCTGGCATTATTGCGACCCGTTTTGAAAGAATAGCCGCGGAAAGTCTTTTGACAACCGTTAGCTATGGTTGCAGAGGGCGACAATGGTTTGAAAGAGTCACTTTTCTCCGGGCCCAGCCTTAAATAACCCTGCTCTCACCACAAAAGCACAGAAAATGTAACGTTATCTGCATCAAAGCACATTGCCCATCAAACTGAACAATGACTTAGACTTCACTGCTCCAAAAGCACATTTTAACACTTGTTTCCCCCTCTCAGTTTTAGAGGTGTAAAGCACATTTACTCCTGTACCGTATTTGAGCACGGCTTTGAAGGGCTTTGTTTTGAGCATTTCCATTTTATCAGCGTCTACCTCGTCTTTTCAAAGCAGAATAGTGCACTTTTTTTTCCATCGTCATGTTTCTTTTTAAAAGCTACTTTAACTTTAAAGATTTAACTAGTGGTTTCAAACTCTGATAGGCTCAACTTATAACTGTTCAAAGCAAAGATTTAAATGAATAAATTAATAAATAAATAGGCCCATAATAATGAAATTTCTTGTTGTAAAATGTTTCAACCCAATCATCAAATTATCTCATAACAATAGCCTTTATTGTCATCATAGGGGATAGAAAGGATACAATGACATTGCGAAAGCATTAATCTTGAATAGAAACACAATGACTTGGCTGGAAACACAGTGTTGCAGTAACACATAATAATAAGAACACTCTAAAGGCGCTTTTAAAGTACTGCGGGACCCAAACGGGTGGCGTCAGGTTAATTTTTGTTTCTACTTCCTGCTTCACTTTCAAAAATGAAACTTTCAGCAAACACTAAAAATGTCTGTATCGCTGAATTTACGGTTCAGCGACAGTTACGGCGCTAGAGTCTGCGTCTGCGCCGTAGCCATAGCCTTTGCGTCAAACTGGCAGCAGCATAAACCGCTTATAAGAGCACTGTTTTATAGTACAGGTTTAGCATAGAAGCTAGACATAAGAGTAACAGGGATATAGTCAATGTGGAGTTGAATTTTGCAACACAAGTATTTTGACTGGTTGTAGGAACATCAAACTGCATTTATTTCCATCTCAGTATTGGTTGAAACAAGCTACATAATAAAATCCAAATGCATGTTATCACACTCTGATAGGCACTGAGCCTGTCTATGCTAGGCTAATACGCGGTGACGCTCCACTACAGAACCAGACCTCATGCATTTTGATGGTAAATTCTGTAAATTCTTATTTATTTTTACATATTTTGCACTGCTCAGTTATTTCCACTGCCAACAGTTTTAACAATGGAAAATGCATTGGACTTGATAAGTGGCTTAACAATATGGTCACTGTCAGATCCTACTGCCACTATATAATTCCCGCCTACTCTCAATGATCCAGCCATCGGCCTACACACCGTCCGAGCCTCACTGGTGATTGAGCTTTAAACTTCACCTTGATTTACTGCTGAAAAGCTTCGGTGGCTCTAAATGCAAACACAAATCAGCATGTTAAGCTTTCACAGCGCCCAACGTCACCGCGTGAGAGGCCATTAATATAAAAAATGTAGCATAAATAAAAGCATTCGGACGCCTTTCAGGGAGATGATGGATAGTAGTGAAGTGTATGGATTATGGTATGAAACGAGTCAAAGGGACATATTTCACTGGGAGAGGAGCGTGAATGACCAAGTCTAATGGGCATTATTTCTGCACACTGACTCTGTAGAGCAGAGACACTGGGCGATCCCCGCCGGCCCATTGCTCCCTCAGGCTCACACTGAGATAGGACCGGCGCCCTCCCTGCTCTTTGTCAGCGCACCAATAGAAGGACAATATTTCAATGGCTACTGCATATTTCAATGGAAACTTTTAACAGAACAAAGTTCATGCTGCAGTCTAGACCGAGCCCTCCTAACTAGAGCTGCACACTGCGCCAGTGTATCTGCGTGTGTGTGTGTGCGTACGTTTGTCTGTCAGTGGGTGTTCACGCCGAGGACTCCTTTTGATTTTCCTATTCAGAAATGTGAATGGGAGTGAAATATGATTGGCTCGCAGAGAGAATGAGGGGCTGGGTTCACAAGGCTATCAAGGCAGGGTGGGGGGTTTGAGGGAGACACTTGTGAAATACTTCACCGCTGTCAGAGACAGAATGAAAAGACGAGTGCGGATGATTTAGTCCTCTAACGTTTGGTCCCAACACGTCCCTACAAGTGATTCTCAACGCTTGTTTGTTTTAGCGAAGCTTACAATATTGTTCTGTGTCTCGTTCTGATGCCACGTTGAAATAATTAACTGTATAAATGTGCTTCTTTATCAATAATGAAGCATGACAATGACTTGATAAGACAGGACGGCACTGTCATCTGGCAATCTCTTTGTCCTCATCCCCGTCTGTGTCAGTTTTAGTCTTGTTAACTCCAGCTGAACCCATCGTACTCAGTACCAGGGGGAGGCCAGGTGTCTGTGCTATCACAAATCACAACACTATCACGATAACATGTGCTATCTGATTCATTATCAAAGGAGCTACATTTAGGTGAAGGAATCTTGCGCAGAGTCGAACTGATGACAGAGGCATCGGATTCAGCTCCGGGGACAATGAGGAAAACAAAGAGGCCGGGCCTTAAGGGAATTTACATGAATTACAGCAAGACGCCCATAGGGACGGCCGCGACCTCTCCTCAGCTTTTTAAGACCAAACAAGACCCCGATCCCACCCATCAACACACAAATACACGCACAAAGACACGCTGCTGGAGAATGGTGCGACCGGTTTCCATGGTGCCATGGGGCTCACCGACAGGGCTGGAGTGTTAACATGCTCACACACAACAGAGAGGATGATGGAGAGAGAAAGAAAAGGACAGAGGGAGAGAGAGAGCGCAGTAAAAAAAACAAAAAACAAAAAAACAAAGCAAGTGGAGAATAGAAGAGATTTACCACACACAGGCAGCGGACCATCCCCGAGGTTAAGGACCTGTTGTGCCGCGTATCGTATTTCTCTTTAGCTCAAAGACCCTTACTGGCACAATTCAAAACGTACAATAGTTCAACTTAACAGAGGCTAGAGCAGCACCAATCTCTTTTTTTCTGTCTTCTATCTGTGTACAGCATCGGTTCTGTTTCTGTAGTCTAATTATGATTATGAGAGATTCTGTTTTATTTGTAGTTTTGGCTTCATGCCGGCCATGAACACATCACACGCCAGGGTAATTTCTTAGAATTAGGAAGAAGAATTAGAAGAAGCATGGTATAAATCAAGAGAAGCAAGAGTAAAGAGAGCAATGGCAAATGGTTTGGTTAAATCTGGCAGCAGTAAAAATATGTAAAAATGCCTAATATTGTACAGGCCTTCTGAGGGTGTCCTGTGGTGTCTGGCAGCAGAATGTTGTTAGTGGGGTCCTTTGGGTCCTATGGGTTGAGGGGAGGAGCCTCTGTGAATCATCCCACAGATACTTGATCAGTTTGGATCTAGTATTTTGGAGGCCGGTGTGTGTGTCTGTGTCAGGCTGCATCCTGGCTGCTGCCAACATAAAGTTCAGTGGAATTCTTTTTCCGTTTCCTCTGCACCAATCAGAGCCATTTTGTCGTAAACAGAGTCACCTCCACAGTGCTCAGATAACATGTATGACTCTTCTGTCCATTACTCCAAAAAGCCTGCCCAAATGTCTCGACTGGTCCAGCAGATCTTCGCTGGAGCAATTTTGAACGTTGCAACTCCAGGCTTCAATTAGACTATCACACATGTTCCAAACAGGCAGTTTAGCTTATATGGACTACTTATAATGTAGTAATGCCATTAAGTATGTCACTATTTAAACTGCGCCCACAACAACTACAGCGAGCACACAGGGCCAAAGTTAAAATACAAAGACGGTCTGTGTGATTTATTCTTCACTTGTTTCATCTTTCCAAATAATTCAGCCAACCTGACAGATTGTATAAAGCCTGTCTGATGAATTCAGTTTTCATGTCAGTTGCCATGTTTAACCTGCTGTTTTGGTGAAGTTTCTATAATTACAGATCTTTGCTGACAGGACAGATGGTCCACGCTGCACAAATCAAGTTTTTAATAAAGTACAGTTTTCCCAGGCTTTATGGCATGTGTATTCGTCATGTCCATTTGCACTCTTGTGTACTGAGTTGCACACACACAATAATTGTGACTTTTTCAGTGTGTGCTCATTTTCAGCTTAAGTGGCCATAATAATCTGGCTTAATTGTTGACAACCAGTCTGATCATCTAACTGTGAACCTTTGTAGCAATCTTGCAGCAATGCACTCAACATAAATACCAAAATGGCCAAAACCAGTGGCTATTGTTAGCTCACCGTGTACAAGCCAGTGACTTTGAGTGACTTGCCAACAACAGCCATACAGTATAGAGCAATATGGCAACCATTCATGTGGTAAAGAAGCAGGAGAGGAAGCTCTGCAGCCCGGTTTGACACACTGTGTTTGGGGCTTGCCTCCAACTGCAGAGAGCACCAGCTGAGGACGTGATGGGAGGTGGAAGACATCCAAGAGTTTTCTGTAGCTAAGGGCGGAGAAAGGCCCGGCGAGCAGGTCTCCTTCTCTATATGCTCCATACTGTCACCCATAAGAAGATCATCCACGGCCCAGCGAGCACCGAGCGCCCTCGGATGTCAATAAACACACGGCGCTCTCTCAGTATGTGCCCGTGTGCTGATCCCTGCGTCCATATGTGTCCACAGAAGGCGCAGGCATGTGTGCACCTCCTTTGCTTCCCCCACCAGGACCAATTTCATGCGCCGTCTGTGTGAGAGTGCGCGGTCGATGCTGCACGGGGCGCGTCATCCAGGCTGTTCATTACTGTTGGCAACACTGTGGCCATAAGCACAAACAACCTGGCCCGCTGACGCATCACACACCAGCCGGAGCCGGATGGGTGGATGGATGGACGGATGGACGGCGGTTTCACTTAACGCTCTGCTTAAACATTCACCCACTGCTTTACGACGAGCCACAGGAAAAGCAGGACTTGACTCTGCAACTCTCCAGTGCCATTCCCCATCTACATTTCATTAGTTTTCATTAGTTGCATTAGCCAGCCACAACAACAGCTGAGGGAGCTTGGTGTCGCCAGAAGCCATCTTTGAAGTGTGCGTTTGTGGCAGCGGGAGGGGAATGAGATTTCCCCTCTTCCCTCTTTCTTCTCGTCTTCTTCATCCTTACTCACGCTGGGTGCCAAGCGCTCATACCACCTGTCTCCTCAGTGCAACCCCAACCGCCCACAGACCATACACACATGATAGGCCATGAAATAAATACAAATGCATTCAGATAAGAAACAAACTGATAGTAGATCCATATTACATATCTAGAATTTCACCTTCAAGTGACCAAAGGCTCTGTGCATCTTATCTTATTTTGTCTTATCCTACATATAGTATACGATCAGAGTAACAAAGGTAACCTGCTACAGCTCTCTGAATTCTGAACAAAGAGGCAAAGAGGTATTAAACTCAAATAAACTAAATTTCAATGCAAGAATGTCAATAGGACAAAAGTAAAAAGAAAATAATAGGTACACAGATCGATGTGTATGCACACCTGCTGGATCTTTACAAATGTGCAGCCCTTTTGGCCTCGCATTCAATCTGTATAGTGACCTACAGAGAATGAGCGCAGCGAAGCTAACAAAGACTTGGCTTTTTAGGAGGCAGATAAAAGCTTCACCTCAAACGCAACTACACACCTGCACTGAGGAAAGAAACAGATGGTAAAGAAAAAGCCAGGAGAGGCACCTTGAAGCACCTGCATCACAGCACAGCACTCCTCTTTTTTTTTTCTGTAAAAAGTATTACCGGCTTTTTAGCGTGCCCAAAAACTGACAGCCTGATCTTTCGCCTCCTCCTTCTGCTCTGATATAAAATCCATATTACGCTCAGTAACTTCTGCTCAGTCCTTCAGTCCACATGCTGGTAAAAATAAACAACTTTGATAGAAGCGAAAGAAGCTGCAGACAGCTGGTGGGATGGGAGTGTCAGTGACGTTATGTTAAGGTGTGCAGCGGAGAGAGCACTAAAGGCTTTAATCAGACTGTCTACGGCAGACTGATGCACACAAACACACACACGTGAGCACGTTGCTGCAGGTGCTGAGATAAAAATGTACAAGGAGGCAGACGGAGAGATGTGAAATATAGGAGAAAGAACGTATGCCAAAGGCAGGAGAGGAGAAAAAGGGCTGTGATGGTGGAGCTGTTGCCTAACCGGCTGTTGTGTGTGTGCAACAAACAACAGGTATGTGTGCGATCGTATGATGGGAGGAGAGTGTGCACATTCTTTGCAACATGAATCTGCAAATGTTTATGTTTGTATGGGAGGCTGTGCGTCTGTTTGTCACTGAAACATGAGTTCCCTGTGTGGGTGCATGTGTGTGTACTCTATGTGTGTGTGTAAATTCTCAAATAACAGCTGTGTGAACAAGTCAAGGCCTTTTAAAAAACATCAGTGGCTCAGCTGTTTGTCACTTGCTACCATGTACCATGTTCCACCATACAGCGAAACGTTTAAAGTCCATGCATTAAGTGTGGGCTCGACTTAGACCAGCTTGCCATGGGCGGCTGCCGATTATCCGACAGTTCGATTGATCTTCTCATCCTGATACGAGCCGGAAATCTGAAAACGTGCGGACGTTCCGAAATGCTAAATTACCGTTAATGAAAGCTTCCTGTGTGTTTCACATTAAAAGCCTAGCCTTTGGTTTTTAATAGACTCGCTGGAGGTGAGCCTGGCAAGCCGATGAGAGCAGGTGGCAGCGGCAGCAGCAGGGGGCGGTGACAAAAAAAGGTGCAGTGAAAACGCACGCTGCGCAAACCTGCTAAATGCAATAAAATATTATCAAATCACTACTTCAGCTCGCAGTCAGTCTGCAAAAAGTGTGTTATTGTTCTGTTTTGCAGTGTGAAATGAGACGTGATCGTCAGCTTTTATGGTTTAACCTCCACATTAGTCCAGATATACGTCAAACAAGTCAAAAGCTCAGTCTAAGAGTTAAAAGAGATAATAATCAACAGAAGCCCCATGATATGATAGTAGCAGGATACTGAAGTCACATATCGTTTGCGCAATATCTTGAGATAACATGTACTGATCCAAAATGAATCCATATGTTTGATTTAACCACAGTGCCTGTCTTCCGATTGCCCCTAAAGACTATGTGTAATATAAGCTGACTTCATTCAGCCTCTCTGGCTCGTAAATGTCGCCATCAAGTCAACAGCTGATCAGGTGAGAGCGAGGCGTTTCCCATCATGCCATGAGCTCCTGCTGTCAGTCAAGAGCAACACTGCCTCATCTAAACAAGCCCGATGCTAAACATCTCCGCAACACGAGTCGTTTGACTGACGGAAACATAACATCAGTCTGAAAGCAGGAAGCGTTAGATGAGGATGAGCGTTAGATGATACATGTGTTGTATAATAATGATGTGAAAATGTACAGAATCCTGTAAATGGCAACAGATAAACATGAAGGAGACAAAGGAGAGTAAAAAGTGAGAAAGACAGAAAATCAGAATGGGATCAGATCAGAAAATAAGGATAGTTATATAATAAAACACAAGGGTAAAGTTACATTTTGAATGAGCTTGTGTAACTCATGTTACGGTCTGTAAAACACAGACCCACAACACTGTTGGAGAATTTACTGTGTGTAATCCCTCTTTTGTTTGGCCCCATTAACAAGTGCCTTGTGTCTTTGTTGGTGTTTTCTGCCTGCCCCAGTGGAAGAAGACCACACAGTCCTCCGTCCCTCTCAGGACTCCCTCACCCGCTGACTCATTCCTCCTCCTCCCTTCTCCTTCATCCACCTCTCCTCTCCTTCGCCTCTCCTTCGCTTCCCAGACGCTGAGCTCTTTGGTGCAGGTGACAGCGCAGGGACAATGGGATGATATCACTGGTGGAGTCCTAGCAGCTTGTCTGCATGCCGCACAATAACAGGCTCCTGCGGCTCGAGTGTGGCACATTGGAAAGTTTGTGTGTGAGGAGAGAGTGTAAAGAGAGGGAGAGAAAACTAAACGGTAGTGCTCAACAGACTGAGGAAAGAAGGGAGGGCAGAGTGTGGATTAGAAACACTCTGTGTATGTGGACGCTGGTGGTCATGCGTGTACGTACACTGAGCCTATAGCCCATACGCCTATAGCTGAGTCTGTGTGGGCAGGACTGCAGACTGTGCTGCCTTTTAATTACTGCTCCTTCCTCCTCTCTGATAACGTCTCGCACAAAAACACACTCACAGCAAACAGCACACGCCGCACCTGCCATGATTGGATTTACCCAGCATCAATAATTCACCCTCACATACTGTACATCCCCCAAACACGCTCAATACACACGATGCCTTTGTGCATTAAAAAAAAGCTGTGATCAAAACCCACGGAAACACACAGGGACTCAGAGAGACGCCGAAATAATGTGATTAGAGGCCAAGCTTGTCACACCGACAGATCCTGCATCATTACAGCACAAATTACCTCAATTATCAAAGCAGGCCTGAGCGCAGTAAACACAAACAACCTGAAGACTTTCTGGCAATCAAGATGTCCTATTCTTAGAAACAAAAAAACTAACATCCTTAGGCCTTCCTCTTCTAAGATCCAGCGTCTGAAGCTGAGTAGAAGGCGCACTGTCAGAGTAGAGAGAGGCTTTCATCATCTCCACCGCTGTGTTATGCATTAGCCAGGATTTCAGCTGGCCTTGTTTTAGCAGCTCAGCACAGGATGCAAATGGGCTTCTGGTATTGTTGTTTTCCACCATCAGCCATTACTTCGTTATGCCTCAACTCCGTGACTTGATGAGGCCATGTGTCGTTACCGACGGCATTTTGAGTAAGCTTTGATGTGTTCTCTTAGAGCATTAGGAATATAGACTAAGCATGTATTTATTTGATCAATTATTATGATGGGTTCCTGTCACAAAGTTGTGCCTAAGTCCCAAAGTCATGTTCTTAATATACAAACTGTGCACCAACTGTAACAAATTTAATTAACGCAAACAGAGAGATCAAATCCTCACACTGGAGGAGCTGGGACAAACACATACACTACAAAATTGATGATTACATGTGAGTGAACAGCCATATCAAGGCTGTTATATAGCCATATGAGGCTACAGATGCTGGCCTGTGGTGTGCGGCTTCAGTTCATGCTACATATGCTACATGTTTGTCCCCATGCCATCAAACACTGGAGTTGGCTCTAGCTGGATGTAGAGTAAAGGACGGGATGTTAGCCATGTGAGGCCGGCTGTGAGATATGTGTAGCTCAGTTAGTTCCTCCACAATGTGACACACCATGAAATGTGACGTGACATTTTCTTTTCTGTGTGTAACAAATATGCCAAATAAATACAAAACCAAACATTCATACATTGCAAAAGTAATATTGATGACAGCACAGACAGGGACATAATATGAAAGGCAATCAGCTGTTTATCTGTGAGGGTCAATTGATCAAGGTTTCTTAATAAAAAAATAAAGTCGCTTAGTCAATTTTAGGGGACATAAACACAAGAAAAGGCCATGTGGTGTTAATAAATGCACTGCAAGGTGCAGCGATGCTAGGTGGACCTAGCTTTCAGCTTTCAGGGAAGGTACCAAACTGAATAAATCTCAACTTTGCAATTTCAGGGGAACTACTGTTTTTGTCTGATATCTTCTGACCTGGATGATGTCACCTCTGAGTGCCACGCACACCTCTAGGTCAATCTACAGACCCCAGATGATGATAACAGGTAACTCTTGACTCAACAGGGAATAGCACTAGTGTATCGTAACAAAATATTGGTGAAATGACGTCATTTAGAGACGGTGCCCCAGTCACTCCCACAATAGGGATATACACAGAGCTAAATATCTCCTGAAGGACTACAAATTACACAAAAGGTATATGGGTGAGTTAATGATCCTATTTATGCCAGAAATAAGGTCCAGGTTGTAAAAAAAACAGCAGTTCCCCTTTAAGGCAACAACCAATGACAATGAATAATCCAGCTGATTGACATATGATGCAAACACAGAGTTAACCAGAAGTGTGGCTCCTACCACCACCTCCTACCACGGTGTGTCCGTACACCAAGAGTAATTTTACATTTAACTCAGAAACATTTGTGATGGGAAACAGCAATGGGTGAATCGTTGTATATGTTCTTTTGTGGAGTGAATGCGAGAAGAAACTGCAAAGTGATATGAACCTAGAACTATCAACTGTATAAGTTGTCTAAGAAGTGTTTGCTAGTTTTACTGGGAACCATGGAGATAGTTATTTACTAAGACAAAGCAGTGATCTGTTTCTGGTAAATCGATGTAATCATCTTAGAACTGATGTCTTTCTTTTGGTTTTGAAAACGTGTCACTGAAAAATGTTTTGATGAACGGTAATCATACGTGTTGGATTGGCCACATATCTATTATCACAAAGACATAAAGCTGACGGTAATACTACAATGGGATGTGTTCTAACAAAACAAGATCCTTGGTGGGAATAAGTCAGAGCAACATGATACAAGGTCAGGACACAACATTGTGTAGCTGCCGACATAATCACTGTATTGTCAGTCAAACGGCCCCTGGATTCAAATGCATTGCCATAAATGTTTGCAAATGGAAAGATACATGTATTGATCACACGACCCATTAGCACTTTAAACCAGCTTTTATTGGAAACGCTTAACGTCGATTCCTTTAAAATGTTTTGAGAAAGTGGAAAATGGATCCCCAGCACTACTAGCAAGGGATGATAAAGCACTCACAGTGGATACAGGCTTCCATTAGCCTGAGGACTATCAGTAATGCAAACATAAACAAGGCAGCTTTACCTTGGGAGGGTACAATCAAAATAATGCAGAGAACTGTCATTCCAAGTGGATTCTTAAGAGGGGAAGTCTGAATATTTTCCTGGGTAGAGTAATTTATTCACTTGGATGTCAAGCACAGGAGGGGGCAGGAATTTTAAGGAGAGTGTAACAATTGGGCTTTTCTTTCCTCAAAACTGCATAATTATTGAGGTTAATTCAACTCCGAGCTTGTGTGCCATTGTCTTTGAATATGGCTGCCACTGCTTAAATGAATAAATTAGAAACAAAATGAAGCCAACAGACAAGCCCTGCCTGAATGCACAATGTCAGAGACACTGGCTCTGAGGATAAGACGAAGCTGCGAGAAAAAGCCCTCACTTGATTTGCCGCAGACAACAGCTCCGTCGTTTACCAGCGTTTTCGGGCCTGAGTTTCCTCAGTGATATGACTTCTCTGGTATTTGTGCTACGTTTTCATTTATTCACAACCTTGAGGGATTTTCTCTCCGCGTTAGTCTCTGCGGCCTGCCTTCCCCCTGCCTCATTCTTGATAAGCAAAACTAACATTTCTGGAGTTGTGACGAGACGCCTTGTACTCTTCAGGGAAATGATATGACAAAATGGGACAGATGCTGGCTGCTAAAATAACTTAGATGACAGCACAGACAGCGGAATAATAAGAAAAGTGATGGAAAGTTTTTTGTGTGTGGGGGGGGTGTCGGTGGGGTGAGTAGATCATCGTTTTTTAATTTGAAAATTGTCTGGAGGTTATTTGTTGGGAGCTGAATGTGTTCACAGCATGCTTAAAAGTGTTTTCCCTTACTTACTCCTACTTATCCACACCAGATCTATTTTATAGACTGTTTGAAAAACGGTATTCAGCTGCTTTATAGCACATAAAATTAGATGGATGTTACATGGACTGCTGTTTTTTATTTATTTAGCTTTTTGACAAAAAGTTATGAAGTCATGTTCCTTAAATTCCTTCTCAAGTCCACTAAAAATGATGTTTTACTTTACTTCAAATACCTGTTTTTTCAAACATGCACGTCTTCGGACTGTGGGAGGAAGCCAGAGCACCCGCAGAAAACCCACACATGAACAGGGAGAACACGCAGACTCCACAAAGAAAGGCTGGCAAAGAACACTCCATCACCATATGATTAACTGTGACATATTAACTATGTTTCACTACACTGTTTCATTATCTGCTCATACATTAACCCGTGGGAGGAGATAAAGTTGTGATAAACACATTAATAACATCTATATTTGCTTACATCACAATGTGACTATTTAATCAGCGTTTCTAAAATAATAAATGCCGATTAGGAGGACTATGAAACTCTACACTGCAGTGCTCTGAGCTAAATGTCAGTGATCATGCTATGATGTTTAGCAGGTTTAATATTTGCCTTGTTCAAGATCTTGGTTAAATGTTGTGTAATCCCAACATCTGCTCATTAGCTCCAAACAGAAAGTACAAATGAGGCTGATGAATGTCTTCGGTTGTGCAGGTATTTAGGGAGTCATCAAGATTCTTCAAAATGAATGAACATTTAAAATTTAGATTGCAACAAACCACCGAGGCGTTGGTGTTTCAGTCAAAGTGAGTAGGTTCAGTCCTCCAGAGATGACGGATGTCTCTACAAACACATGTGGCAATTCATCAGTTTATTACTGAAACGTTTTGGTCTGAAAACACCGGCACAAAGCTCTGCTCAGTTTAACTGGAAACAGCAGCTCTGGATGAGTGAGTTCAGCTTCACATTCACCCAACTGCAACCACAGCAGAAACCAAATTGGTTCAAACAACTGGTCTCTACACCCACAGTAACTGCCGCCTTGCTTCCCACAGTGACATGCTTCATCTGAGGTGGGAATTAAATGTACTTAAAAACGTCCCCATCTGAGGCCCCTGCTCAGGCTCTTGACATGAATGATGTCCGTCCTTGACATGACTGATGACCGTTTGGAGGCCTCGGAGAGCTCTTGTCAAGGACACTAAGCCTTCTGAGTGGTGCAGAGAGGTCCAAGGAGACCTTAGCTTCAGGAGTAGGTCTGAGTGCTCCCTGTCTCCAGCGTGGCCTTCTAGGGCTTCTGAGGTGGTGAAGAGTCAGACGTTTAACGAGTGACTGACCAACCGGCCTGTCTGGTTGGGCACTCCTGGTCTTTCAAGGTCCCTCTCTCCTTGAGTGCTCAATTAGTGACTAAGACCCTAGCTGACAGACTACCAGTAAGTCTAGCAGCAGGTCTGATTAAACACTGTACTTGTTTTCTATAATGGGTGTGGTGGTGAGCCTGCATTACGTCACAGGCCTTGTGGGCAGACAACCTGGAACAAGAGGAACCTCTTCATCCCACAACAAACAGCAGTATAAGTGATGACGGGTACTAGTCACACAAAGGAAGGTAGCCATTTAACTGCAGGGCTTTTCACTTCCACTGGATAAGCCTCTGCAGACAAGCTGTTTTCACTTCACTTCTTGAGTTGAGTTTTGACTTCCAGAGAGAAAGGGATCTGAAAAGATCAGTGTCCTCATCTAAGAAGTCGCCTACCATGACGATGAATCAAGGAGTGCCGGCATTAAAAGCCAGAGCTAAAGTGACTTTTACCGCATTAAATCTTCCAGAGCAAAACCCTCTAACTGCAAGTTTCCTCCCTGTTTATCTGTTATGGATGCAGCTGCTGACAAACTCATTTGGCGTAACAGTAATCTATGTATTCAAATAAGCACAAAAAGTCTCGGCCTTGGAAGAATAGCCTGGATCAGCACTTTAAACTGCATTTCCTCTCTCCATGCAGCGATCACAATGCCAGTTAAAGCTGCCCGCTCCTTTTCCTTCCAGTGTGTACTCTTTATAGAGTGGCAAGTCAAAAAGCCCCACACAGTGGTAGGCATCCTGATCCCGGTGTGCCTTTCACTTGGTAAACAGTTTCAGATGGGCCCAGTATTGTGCCGCTATAATACAGCATCTGCTTTATGGCATGGAAAAAAAATGCATTGTCACCAAGTGGCAGTGAAAGAGCCATTGAAGGACGGCCAGGGCTTCACCGCAACGCTGAGGCTTTGACCGTGACACAGGCTGGTGGGTGGCGCTCAAGCGACCTGCATACTACTTGGACACAGAGCTTGTGAAACAGAAGGTCGGGTTGTGAAATATAAGCGCACAAGTGTTAAATGATCTTTGTAGAACGGCCAAGCTCAAGAAGAGAGGACAGTGCTGCACACACCAGCGAATATACAGCATAACTTCAGTGGAGCTGAAGTCTCCAATGAGGCTTTGTATCCGGTCTCAGTGCAGCAGCCTGGTGGGTCAGAATGCTGCAGTGAGCACTGGAGCATGGCCAGGCGGGAATGAGACACTATGCAGAAAGAGACAGAAGATGCCCCTTATCCCTTAACTCTCCATTAAACATTTAGAGCAGATCTCCTGCAGCCGGCACAGCTGAGAGCAGCTACAGCGTGAACGAGGGAAAACTTCACTGTATCACAAAAACTGTTCTTTAAGCCACATCCACCAAGACTATCATGAACCATCATGCACGATGCACTGATCTGTTGGACGTTTACAAGAGTTTTCCCCTTTTCCTGGATTTCTCTGAGTAGAACATGAGGTGAAGGAAGGATATTAAAATAACAGAATGGATCCGTGGCAGAAGTTATCTGAATTAGCCCCTGGGGATTAATAAGATGTTATCTAGCGTTATATTTAATCCACGCGCTGCCACAGTTAGGTCAGAGCGGATACGCTAATCATGGAGATCCTTGTTTAATGCTGAGCAAATGAGTATCGGTGTCTGAAGTGAAGCCATGAGAGGCGAGACAAAGCCTTTCACACAGATCAGAGCTGAACGGTGGGATCAGGCATGCAGTTTGCACTGTTTGCAAAAAAACAACACTAAACAGGGACATGTCTACACTCCAGCATCGCTTGTAGTAAATGGAAGAATTTTACTAGACCAACGTACTTTAAAAATAATAATAGTAATAATGTATGAAGTAAAAAAATGTGTAATATTTTTCAAGGTCAGTAATATCGCCTTTGCATCTGTATCCATAGATACTACGACTCCGTAGACATCTGTATCCTCCCACACAAACTTCTCATACCACTCCTCATCTACTTTCAGAAGGCAAATATCAATGGAGGGAGAGCACTGAACACTCAAACTCACCACCTTCCTGCCCTATTACCATATTAAGCACATGCCTCAGATTCTGCTAATTTTAGCATTACAAAACACAGATATGTTGAGGTTGCTCCAGTTTGAATCACCAGAGGCCCGGCGGTGAATGAAGGAGGTTAAGCATGCAATTGTCCAATGTTATGTAAAAGAGCCACTTTTATACCATTTTACCATGTCTGATGCGAAAAGAGAAGAGGTATGTCAATCAAACTGAAGTGCTATGACAAGCTGTCCTGGATGGCTTCTCTGAGGCCGGCTACCCCATTATGCTCCAGTTCTGCACAATATGAGTCACAGGGGTAAAAACAGGAGGTTACAAAAGACAATATGGTTAAAAATGGACCTCTGTCATAGCGATACATCAGATCAGTAGCAACTTTTATTCAAGTCTCCTCTTTTCATTCTTCAGAGCAGACATTTGAAAGGTATTAAATTCAACGGGGCCTGTCAAGGACGCGGCCCTGCCACTGCTGCCAGCGCCGTGCTCAGAATTCATACCCAAAGTCCCATTTCAGTGGAATCACAGCTTAAATAAACAGGCCGAGTGAAGCAAATTTAGAGGCTTTTGTTTCGAGGCCAAAAGAGTATTTTCCTCTCTCGCTCTGGCTGCGTTTTGATGCTAGACTTGGAAAAACAACTCGCAAACAACCAAATCCCACGAGAGGGCAAGAAGAAGAGAAGTGACAAGCTCTTGCAACTTCTTAACTGTAGTGATGATACAGAAAAGCGGAAACTGAAACTTGTCTAACGGCAGCAGAACACCAGAAGCTGCATTCACAGAGGTACAGCGGCACCTCGGAGACGGGTTTAGAGGACGCGCGAGGAGACGACGTATCCTCAGGCCTCCAGCAGGTGTATTGTTTCCAGGATCAAAAGAAGAGAGCCATAATTTAGCTGCATCCGGGGGAGATGTAGAGCATGTCCTGGTCACTGGCTCTTCCTTGTCTCTCACCCCACCCTGACCCCTCACCCTCCTCACCTCTTCCTCCCCTCAGCCCTAGCCCCTTTAAGCAAACACCTGATCAATTGCGCTCTCCCGCTGTGAGTTATTCAGTGAGCAAACAGACTCTTTCATGAGCCGTTAAAAGCAATGGCCACAGTAAACGTGTACTTTCACTCAGTGGACACAAAAGAGTGAGAGGAAAGCAAACCCTAAATATCGGAGAGTACATCCAGTCCTAAACTTGGGACAAAGGAGAAGATACTTTGCTGGGTTTAGCAAGTTTCAAAAGGCAGATTTGAGTAGGAGGAGGAAGGGGGTTAAGAGCTCTTTCACAGCATGTTTTTCTGTTCTCTAATCTGTCTGTCGTTTCCACCCATACAGACACACTCCTAATTTGACTTCAAAGCTTTGAACGATACGGATAAAACTCTGCATGAAATCAGCTTTTCCAATCATTATCTTCCCAAAACACACTCTAGCTAGGTACACTATTACCTAGATGAGGTTAGCGCCGAAATCTCAACACGAATCTCAAAGCGCCATGTTCGTTTTGAACTTTCTTGCCTCATATGTTTGACAGACGTGACAGTCGTACCGCTGAACCTGCAGCATCAACCATCCCCAAAGATGGGTGGGTAGATTCAGTCTGCACAGATTTCATCAGCAGCACCCCCTCTCGTCTCCTCCAGCTTCAGATTATGGGAGTCTAGTTATCACTCTCTCCCAGGGTTGGGTTTTGGGTGCAGGGCCAGGGTAATCCTCAGGAGTTTGACTTGGGACGCCTTAGGCTTAATTAGATTTTTTTTTTTCTCTGCAGACGACTGTGGAGAATCCGATCAATGCGACCTCCGTGTAGCTGCCCTATCCTGCTCTGATTAGTCGGTATATCAGTGAACGACGGCTGCATTCAAAGGCGCTATTGGAACAAGGAAATCTATAAATTAATAAAATACGTACGGATTTGATGAATAATTTGCCTACGGCTTTTTTATCTCACTGATACCAAGAAAACGCCAAGATATCTAACAACTTGGATCCAGATGAAAGAACACACAACCACAGTGATCAGTCTCAAACTTATCTAATTCGTGAGTGACAGCCTGGAGAGTCAATAAAAAAAAAAATGAAGGTTAGCAAATCTAGTTAGGGAAATACTGAAAATGATTTTGTAGCAAGTGTGCCAGAAAAGGAAATTAAATAATCAGAGTGGCAGGGAGAGGCAGAAACAGAGATCAGTGCTTAATCTGCTCTCAGGGTAGCTACTGCTCCTCTTTTTAAATCACATACCTACAAGCAGAGATTATAAAACAGGTTTAAATAATTCCATAAGCGCTCTGCATGGCATGATCTCAAAACCTGGCTTTGGAAATGAAACTACAATTTTAATCATTATCCTTCAATCAGGGAAAATTTAGTCTTTTACTCAGTTTTAAGCAATCACGTAAAAGCCTCGGACGTGAACAGCTTGGATAGCTGACAGAATCCATACAGAAAGCAAGGAACAACTGCAGCAGCACAATGCAGCCCCTGAGTACATTAACAATTTAATCCATTATTCCAAACGGAAAACATTTCATGAAAGCAATGGAGAACATCTAAAGTATGCCCTTTGCGTCCCGCATACCCCGAAATGTCAGCTACAATCTAGATCCTGACATGAAAACCAGCAGCTGCATGAATTACACCTCTGTGACACATCACAAACGGCCGAGAGTTAAAGTGTCTTATTTTTCTCTCACAGGATCTGTGGAGGCGTGCTCCCTGTCACGCAGTAAGTCCTTTGAGTAACATGTCCACCGTGGCTCCACTCATGGAGAGATGCGGTCATTGTGCCTTCAGCCCTGAGAGGCCCAAAACCGGCCAACCTTGAAGACCCCAGCATTAGGTCTGCTTCAGACCACGGCCTTTTCAACTTCTGCCAGCACATTACCAACAAAAAAAACAATATAAGGAATGTCATTCATTGCCAAGGTCCAAACATACAATGGTGTGATAGTTTTACAATGTAAAGAAAATGGAGTACAGATTAGATTTCTGCTGCTAAATACGTAAAACAAAGATTATTAGTAGCATTTCTTTTCTTGGAGAGACTTCGAATTAGGCTCTGAGCACCGCAGGGTTTTGGCTGTCAACCATGGCACGCCGACAAAGGCCCTTTGGTATTTCCACATATGTAGACAGAAGGACAAACGCAGTGCTGAAGAAGCCCAGTGTAGGCCCAGACAGCTCTAAGCCACGCGAGACATTTGATTGGGTTATCAGGCCAGCCAGCCTCAGAGGAGATCCTGACAAATGAAGTAGCCATTTGTTCATTCACCCATCTTCACAGCAGGGCCCAGCTAGCCCACAGCAAGGAATTATCTCAGTGACAATTACATTCTTCCAGCGAGAAACCAGCAAAGTATCGACCACAAGGAGATTAGAATGATTGCTTTTCCATTGTTCACATTTTATTTTAGTCTGGGAAAACCTCAAGACTACGGTGAGTGTCCTTGGGTTTTTGATTGTAAATCAAGCTTACAAGCAATCATCTTCGAGCAGTGGTTGAAAAATGATGTGCTTGACAGAAATAATCTGTATGGTGATCTGTGCTGTGGCAAGGAAGGCCACTCCAGTCACTGTATGCTGGGTAGTTTTAACATAGCCCTCTAGTTTGAAACGAATAATTTGTTGCCCGGTCAAAGAATATCAAGACTACTCCAGATGAAGAGCAGGACCTGCATCGTTCTTCTAAGTAAAATGACTGCTTTTGTCAATGGAGTCTGGTGGCGTTGGTGAGAGCAATGTGACAGCCCCAGTACCATGGTGGAAACGTCTGACAGCAAGTTACAGCAGAGATAACATCCCAGATATGGTAACCTAAAACTGCCATTGACTTTTATATGTGGGCCTTGTTTAAAGCTAAAACATGTTTTGCTGCTGGCGCCATCCACAAGATTCAGTCCTTCCTGCTTCTCCAAACTGTTGGCGTGCCGACTACCAAATACTATCAGTAATCTACAGACTATGCCTGATACAACCACTCTTTAAAGAAATCCAACCATTTAACTATGAGTCATTTTAAACCTTTCAGAACATGTGGTCTGTGGAGGGCTCAGCTGATTGGTGTAAATGAAGGAAAAGGGATCTGATCTGACAGCGGCACCAAATTTTATGATTCTAATGGTTTTCTGACCTCAATCTCGACTAATCATTCTGAAGCCCGGACAAAGATTATCTGGTTATAGATTATGTTTTTTACACAACACTCGGCACCAGCACAAAAAAACAAGGCAGCTCGAGTCCACATTGTATATCGTGCTTTTGACATGCTTTGGTTGATCTCAAAGGATGTTGAGAACATTTATCATCTGCTGAATGGAGGAATCTCAGATCTGCTCTTGGATTTGTTTACCATCCCGTTCCTTTGTCTCCCCAGGACAGTTTTTTTCCCAGGATTCCTGTGGTCGTGTTTTGAGGGAGGGGTTATGGGATGAAAAAGGGGGAAAGAAAAGCCCATTGGTCTCAGCGCCACAGAAACAGCATCCAGAGCCAAGCTGTCATCCCACTTGGATTAAGGGCCCTTCAGTGGTGGCTGCTGAGCTACAAACATGGTGTCTTACCCTCGACCGGGTTGTGGGAGGGGGTAGAGGGTGGAGCAGGGGGTTAGAGCATTAGAAGGTCTGGCCTAAATAAGACCTTGAGGTCAGAGAGAGTCCTGAACCATGGCAAAGCCACTTTGTGTTTCCATGTCTACTTTATTCATGAGCTGACAGCTAAGTGTCTCCTTCTTTTCCTGTTGATTCACTGTTGCATCATGTGCTGGGGCGACGAAGATAATCTACGCCTTTGCACCGCTTATCACTGCAAACCCCCCACTTCTACGAGTTTATAGGATGCAGTGTTCAACAACAGGATTGTGTTGGATTTCTTGGCAGGAACCTCCATTCAAATCGTCAAATTTATAGAAAGAATAAGAGCTCTGGCAATGTATTTGCCGAACTATTAGACAACACAAGTGGGCTGCATCAACGTGCCAACAAAGAGTGGGATGCGCGGCACAGTGTTTCTTAAGCTCTATGCAAATAGGAGGAAGACGGAGGCTTGAGAACAGAGCAGAAAGCATTCAAGTGCACCCTTGTCTTGAATCCCCTGTAAATTTGGCGAGCCTTCGCGCTGCCGGTGGAGAAATGCCCACCTCCTGTTGTTTTCAGGACAGGAAAGGGAAGCACTGGTCATTGTTATTTGCTGCCCCTGGGCCACCGGCTACCTCTCTAACGTCTGCTGCCCATCCAAAGTTGGACAGAGCTTCCACGGGCCCAATGACGCCTGGAGCGAGGACTGCCTTTCGAACCCTCTTCAGCAGGAACAACTGTGTGTTCAGAGAGGGACACCAACACCCCCGCCCGCACACACACTGCAAGGAAGAGGCGAGAAAAGCCGTCCCACCAATCGAGACGGAGAAAACAGATCCCCTTTGTTCCCCCTGCCCCTTCTCAGCGTCGACGGAGGTACATGATCCACCCCTCCTCCCCACTGGGACCCCGAAAGCTTCAAAACATTTCTCCCTTTCCCTGCCTCCACCTCTTGTAGCGACTGCCAACACAGCTCATCTTAGGAGAATTCAGCAAATATACTGAGAGCACACACTTCCACTCGCATCTCCATTTGTTCATATCAAGCCCCTAAACACACAGTTGACAGCATCAGATCTGGCGGTGTATGCAGTGAAATAACCAGCAGCTCCGGTGGGGGCAGAGAGGGAACATAAAACCCACAACATTACATTCCATTATCTCAACGTCCCGCTTCAAAAGGAGCCTCTACTGCCGTCGATCTCCGCCAGTTGGTTTGGACAGAGAAGAACACGACTTAATGCTTTGTTCACACTAAAGGGTGTAATAACCTGACACGGGTGATAATAGCGTTCCCTTGGCAACCTTGAGCGATTGGGCTTGATGACTGTCATGGTGTAAAGCTCTGGTGTAATGATTTGGTCACAGTGGGCCGTCCAGGGACGTCTGCACTGACCTCTACCCGTCCACCATCTGTCCAACTACCTAATCAAGCCCAATGTAAAAGGAAAGCAACTTGAGGACAGGTTCTATAGTATAATCAACATTTGTCAACATTTGTCATCGATGATCAGTTATTAATCTCATTGATGAAAATTTGTTAAATAATGTGCCAGTAGCCAGAGATGTTCAGACTACTTTCATAACAGCTCCAGCAGGAAGCAGGAAGAGTTTTTTTTAGCTCCTCTGTCCTTAATGAACAACTAAAACAATTAATCCATCGGCGAAATTACTGCCAATTCATTTTCTACCACTTGCTAACTTATTCATAAACAAATGGTTTCAGATCTACCACCAAAGCATTTCAAATGAGCACTGTAGCTTGCTTTTAAGCACGCTCAATTTACAGCAACATAAAACTGACTAAAGCAGCAACTCGGAAACAGATGCTGGCATTTTGGCTACATAAATAACAAACACAATTAGGGGCTCAAACCAAAAATGACTTTCAATTTGTCTAGACTATTACTGTGGATTATTTTCTTGATCAAACACTTGGTCTATTAAGTCTGAGACGCCAGCTGAACTTTTCCCGAGGGACGAGCTCAAAGAAGGAAAAGGAAGAATCTTCACACGGTCAAAGTTTCACATTTCATTTTTGTTTAAGAAATTATAAATTATTCACACATATATAATTAATCATTTATCAAAGCCGATGATGACGTATTTTCCACCAGTCAACTAATCAATTAATCAACAAACCCTTTTGGTAATTTCTGAGTGTAAATAAAAGAGAAGTTAGCAAAGCAGCTGCACATCTTTGCATCTAATTACCCAGGAAATCAGTCTTGCTTTGAGCAACACATAAATCAGCTGATGTCAGTTTTTCATATTCATCTGACACCATCTCCTCCTGATGATGTAAAACAGGTCCAGGATGTAAACACCAACAGTTGCGGCCCCGTGTGTGGAGTGGATTCACAGGAACGTGTCAATCCCCATTAGAGCTGCTGCCTAACTGAGTGTGAAACTAATTGCACCCACCAGCTTGCATCCATACAGGCCCCAGCCACAGAGAGAGAGAAAGAAAGACAGAAGGAAAGAAAGTGAGACTGTGTGTGTGTATGTAATGAACATGTACGCATGTCCTTCTTTTGGTGAACTCATCTGCTCCTGCATACATTTCCCCAAATTAAAACTAAGGAAAGTGTTCATGGAGCCGTGAAGCGCGGGGGCGGGGGCACCACTTCCTCTGCGGTCCTCCCCTAATGAGGCGCTCATCAGTCCCAAAATGAGACGAACATGCTTGTGACAAGGAGGTCCAGCCGATGTCAGCGCACTGCGCGGCTGTGTGTGACTGCCCCACTGGGAAGAAACACCCAAGCTGCAGTGACACTAATGGATAGGCGAGGGCCTCCATCGGTCCCCGGGGATTCAGCCTCATCACAGCTGAGCAGCACAGCTCTTCTATTCATAAATGCTGCTGGATGATCTCCACTCTGGCTACACGTGTCTCCAGAAACACACTCAATCATTCAGTAAATCTGCTGGAGTGACCTGTGACAGTGAGTTACTGAGCTAGGCACGCGCAAGTTTGCATGAGAAAGAAATTATTGCAGCGCTTTGTTATAGGCATAATTATTTTTTTCCTCCAGCTCGGGGATTGCTTTTGCAGCCTTGGTCACAGTTTCTACCAGAAACAGGCTAACACCGTGCAGAGAAAGGTGGCTGTTAAAATCAGGGAATAGAGCAACACTTCTAGAAATAAGAGGCAAGAAAAAGAAGTCACACAGCCATACAGATTTCAAAACTGCTCCCAATTAAAGAGAAAGCCTCAAACTCTCCCTTGTCAACATTAATTTAAGGATCAACACACTGGTTCAACCAATCAGACTACCTGCAGCTGCACAGGTACACACTGTTCCCGAGAAAAGAGGGATTAACATGTCTGAAACTAACGACTGTATCCGTTTTCAATTCATCCGTCAATTGTTTTCTCAATAAATCCATCAACTGTTCCATCCTTGTCCCACAGTGCGCCACTGCGCTGACTCTGAGAAGCTTACACCAAACGATTCTTGGCAATTCTGCTCACAAAACTACTGGAATAAATTCATTAGCTAAAAAAGTCTCCATCAATCAACTAATCCGTGTATTACCAAATCATTTCAGCTTCAGTCTGATCCCTCATTTCATACCCAGCTGGACTTGATTGTAACTATTGCCAAATCGCACTCCAATTACTCAAGTGAAGTCATTCAAAGCATCATAAATCATAGAAATAGCAATCAAGACTTCAATATAAAGACATCAACCTGAAGCAACCTTAAATCTCAAACACTGACGTCAATTCACAGATTGCTTGTTTTGTTATTTCCATCTTTGACCAACACAAATGGACTTTTCTAATCTAAATGAAGTGCGTCCTTGGTGAAGTCCTCTCAGGTTCACGCCAGTTCCTCTAAGAAATGATGTCATGATTACCACTAGTGACACAGGACAGCCCTCTCTATCTATGGGGCACTTTGTTCCGTCCTGCGGTTGGCGGCGTTCACAATGCCACAGACGGCTGCTTACAGAAGGAGCGTTGATCACTTCTGTCACACGCATAGTCTGCGTGTTTCTGCGGCCCACGGAGAGAAATCGGTGGCATTTTCCCTCCAACACCCAAGCTTTTCCCATAGCCCCCGGAGCAGAGCTGGCTGCCCGTCACTGGTTCTGGGTCAGCGGTGTGACTGACTGGTGCTCTCACAATAACTCCGGCCAACGTGTGTCATGATAATCCCTTAGTTATGCAAATCTCCCCTCATCGTGCCATTTGTGCCGAGAGTGAAAGTAAAGACGGAAGCACAATGTAGGTCACTATCTTGTCCCGATTTGTCCACGTTGGTCAAATGAGCCTGAAACATCCCGTTGGCAGGACTCCACTGAGCTGCAGAGCAGCGTCTCCCATGGGCTCCAGCCACAAGCACTGTCAAGAGACGAGCGTGCGTGAAGGGGTATCTCACATTTTGCCGCCTGTTTCTGAATTAATGCAAACGAGACATAAGGCAGGGATAGAGGGATATTGTTATCTTCTTAAACAGATTAACGTTAGTCTGCACGGAGTGAACAAACATTGCTAGAAAGTGTGTCAGCCCTCTCAGAGAGCGGCAATAATAAGCGCTTCAGACAATAAAGCAGAGGTCATTAGCATTGTATTAATTTGGCCAACTGAGCAGCCAGCGAAAGTGTGCACTCAAGGCATGTGTGTTTGGCTGTGTGTATGAGTGAGAGTGTCTGGGGATGAGCAGAGCGGGGAGAAGGAGGAGGAGGAGGGAGGAGGTGTTGCATGGTGGCGAGTCCCCCCCACCCACCCAGCCCCCTGACTGAAGCTTTGACCAAGGGGCAGACAGAGGGAGGAGAAAGAGGAGGAGGAGGAGGAGGAGGGGGAGAAGGCAGAGGATTGGGTGAGAATGTGTTTTTATTTATTTATTTTTTCCAGTAAAGCGTTTGTGAGGCCAGAGAAATAAACGGCGTGAGACATAATTGGAGAAATCTCCGGGGCTGCATCGTAATCAGATCTGAGTCTGATGGAGGGGAAATTACACTAAACAAACTGAGTGGTCAGTCAAAACGAGGCAGAGCTGTGATGTGAATATGACGGGGAATAAACATGTGGGGAGCAAATCAGCTTAAGACATGAGGGATTTATTAAGACTGCATCAACCCAGGGAGGAAAAAAAACAACAACTGTCAACTACAGTAGATCAACCAGCCTATCTACTGAGCTTTCTACTGTATACAGGATGATGCCAGCACCACTGAAGCAAATATCACGTTCAAGGATGAGATTGGAAGATGAGTGACACTGATTTCTTTTTCCTCCCAGCACCTTTTAAGCAGCACACTAAAGCTAAAGCATCGGGTTGACAGCCGCGCTCCAGAACACTACACCTGCTCTTGGTGTCTCTCTGATGATCCAAGCATATAGGCTAACGTGGGATCCTGATTTCTTACTGAGGATTTAAAACGACCCCTGTGGATCTTATGAAGAGCCAAAAAGAGGACAGTTATTTAACTGTCAGCCTTACAGCATCCAACTCAACGTGGCTGTGCTGCTTCTTCCCTCTCCACAAACTCCTGACAGTCAACTGAAAGCTACCCGACACGTGTTTATCAAATGGTTTAGCTCACCTCCCGTCCTCCCTCTGCGGTGCCTAACGGGAACCCCTGCGTCTTCTTCAGTACAGCGATACCGTGAGCCCTGCTTGTTTTGAGTCCCGCTCAGCGCCGAGCCTCTCGCACTTGCCTCCTCTGCTGCTGCCTCACTGGTCCTCTCCTCCTCCTCCTCCTCTCCCACCAGCTCACCGACACACATGCACAGGGGCGGGGGCGCGCAGCAGCGACCGGGAGGCGTGCGCACGTCCGCCGCGCGCACTGCAGCGCCGCCGCTGATACGGTGGCCCCCAAGGCGCTGAACCATTCTAGCAAATTGTTATACAAATAGACACGCTGGTAGTACTTCAGCCCCCTGCAGGCTCAGACCCACAGATGGGCAACAGCTGGACGAGTTTTGGATTAAACCGAGATAAAAAAAAAGAAAAAGTTGTCCTTTAAAAGCTCAGCGATGTTCGTTTTGTGTTATTTAACAGCAGGGAGTGGCTTTTTAATTCTACTTCTGTATTCTGTTAGATTTAAGCAACAAGTGCAAATAATATTCAACACTGAAATAATTCCAAGCCTTAAATTATTATTAACATTTTCATTATGGAAAAGAAAAGGATTAAATTAAAACAAAATTATAATTAAACGTCAAATCCAGGTATTAGTCAAGCACTTTCATCTTTTTTTTTCCACAGTGGACTCAACTCCAGCTGTTCTGGACATTATTTGCTTGCTGCCAGCATGTTGTGATGCATGCCATCCATTTTCTCTGAGAGCTGGGTTGCACCAATAATCATACAGCAGCCTGTGGGATGAAGAAAGACACCTCGGTCATGTGACTTTAAAAGCTTGTTTCCCCCCAGTTCGGTCTGCTGCCAGCTAGTCGTGCTCCCCTCTCTCATCGCATTTTACGCGCACACAGTACATTATCTCTAGGCTTAGCAGTGGCAGCCATCTGCGAATCGAACACAGAGAACAAGTGACGCCCGCTATTGCTTGGGATGAGCCCAGTTTGGCAAAGAAACAGGATTTTGTGGATTGAGTTGCCATCGGGAAACTGGTTGGCTGAGATTAGCTAAAATTAGGTTGTGGTAGAGATATGGAGCGAGGGGTGGAATCATTAGGGAAGTAGCCAAAGTGCAGATCATCATAAGAAGCCCGAAGAACAGCAGTAAATTATAGTTTAAAAGGGTGAAATTCATAATCCAGCCAGTCACTTATCACCCTTTCACTTTCTGCAGTGCTTCTCCTGTGGTTACATCTATATGTGTTTCAACTTGTTGTTTTAGCTGCAGTACTGGAACATACAGTATATTATATCACAACATGGACCTAAAGTACAGACCCTCATTAATTTGAGGGTATTCAGATCCAAAGGCACTAAAGGTAATTGGACACTCACCTCAAAAGCTGTTTCACCAACGGGTGCGAGATATTCCTTCGTTATTTCTTCGGGGTGGCATTCGCATTTGGAAACCGCTGCCGAGGTCACGCAACAGGCGTTCAAAGGAGCCCTCATTCCGAGAGAAGCAGGCCATTGAAGAAATTCAACAGAGAGGCAGCGGGGACATTAGGAGAGGCTGAATCAATAGTTTGGTACATTCACACACACACTGGTGAGCGCTGCGAAAATAAAAGGGCTTGGACGTCCACGGAAGACAACGGTGATGGATGATCTCAGGATCATTGCCATGGTAAAGAAAAGCTCCTTCACAACCTCCAGCCCAGAAGGCTCTTCAGGAAGCAGACGTTTCTTTATCCTAGTCTGGTATAAAGAGGAGGGTTTACCACAAGGTGTAAATCCTTCAATCAAGGGTGAATATATCCAAAATACACATCATAGTGTCCTAGATCTTTGGATATGATAAACATCTAAAATAACACATTTCACACTAACTGTATATGTGAATCACTTCCTTGCCTTCCCATAACAGTTAAAAATGAAAAAGTCATTTGCTGGACATGACTCCCCAGAGTCGACTGCATCCCTCATCTTCATCACCACAAGGGGATAAAGGAATCCTCTCCCACTTCGGCATTGTAATTGTCCCCGTCTCTCATTTCAAACTGCCTCCAGATATGTCTGCACACGCCTTGAATCTCATTAAAAATTTCTCTTAATTTCCCCCATGCATATTATCTGCAAAATACTCTCAGGGATTTTCATAAGTTCAAGGATACAGACGGCACCGCGGAGACAAATTGTAGCAAGTTGCCAAGCGAGCATTGTCGGGGCTTTGTGTTGAAATGCGTCTCTGCCTCACTGGTAACGCCAATTACGGCGCCCATTACTGCAGTGGCTCCTTGAAGTCCTCTGCTCACTGAGATGCAAAACTTCATTCAAGGCGGCCACGCTGCGGAGGAGAGACGTACAGTCATCCCTCGGCCTGTCTTCTCTGCTGATTCTGTAGTATTCTTTATTCTGCTCAGAACAAAGTGTATACAGCACCGACAAGCCAACCATGAAATGACCTGGAGGTGGTGATTAACTCAGATTCAACACAGCTCAGCGGGCTCATACACAAAACCTACATCAAAACACAGCAGCCTAAAACAACACCACGGCCGTTACATGCTCACACTTTGCAACTGTATTAAATGAGCTGGAAATTTATTTACAATTTAAGTTTGCGACTTTTACAGGAGGCCACATGCCATGTAGTAGCAGTTCAGTCTGCGCTATTTGTTTCTCTATCCCTTGTTTTTCTGTCTGGAATTAAACTCTTCATATATTTTCTCGATATCAGCCGTCTGCTCCTGAACTAATTAAGCGCTAATGAGTTGGATTTAGCTGCTGCAGCTAAATGCGAGGTGTAATTGTGGAGCAGCCACCGCTGAGGATAAAAACACAGTATCTGTCAAACCCTCCACGAGACACATTTCTGCTATGGACTGGAGAAGCGTATATGCAGTCTGTAGGTTTGGCCAAAGGTGCAAAAGAATCAAATCACTGATGTGATTACTGCTGGGGGGCAAGTTCATGAGTCAGATCTGTTTATATCAGGAAGAGGATGCATTTCCCCCTCCCAGCATGTGGCGTAATTACATTATGAGTTCTCGATATTGAGTGGGAGCAGCCTTTACTGGCTGCCTAACCACGTTTGCACACAGGGGGCAAAAACCTGACGTGAATTTCCTAAACAGAGAGCAGTGATAAGGTGAGGAGCACCCGTGTTTTCAGTGGGTAAAGGATGCTGGGTTATGTTTCTATGTCATTCTTAATCTGAAAATAGCACGCCTTGTGTCGTCTGAAGCCTTTTGCTCCCTCTCATCTCATCTCATCTCATCAGATGTGTCGTCACTGTCAAAAATGTCAGGACGGAGGCCTACTTTTCTGCTGACAAGCACGAGTTTGGCCGTGAGTTTGGCATGACTGCGTTCAATGAAGACTTGCCGACCAATGTCAAGTGTTCATTTAACCAATGATAATGTGCTTTTAAGGAGCGGGTTTAATTATTTCTTACTTCTGAATCTCGTCTGAATTTGTCCTGAGATAAACCGCTGGACCAAATTATCAAACACAAAGCATGCAAGGGTGATTTAAGTGTTAAAATAAGTAGTCGTGTTCAATGCCTGAATAAAAATGAAAAAAGAAGGTACATGTAAACCACAGAAGTGACAAGACCTGCCTTGTGATTTAAACTTAATAGATCCATACTCTTTGTGATCTCTCAAAAATATACACTCTAAACTCTTTATTTTTTTTAAAAAAAATATATATATTCAGGGTGATACAAAATTTAAGGCCATTTAGATGTGAGCAGGTGCTTTGGGTCCTCATCATCCTGTGCTTTGCCCCTCACCTTAGTCAGCTACTGTAGAAAAGCTAAATTTTTACAGATAAAGGCAAACACCTGGGATTATTTAATCTCCTCAATCATCTCATTTCTATTAGACATTTTTAAGAACTTATCTTTTCCTCCAGATGAGACAATGCACGGCGAACATGCCACAGCACTTCCTTCTCAGACCACAGTGGACGGTGTTTGTTGCGTCCGTCGCTGTGCTTTCACGCGTGTAAGCAGTTGGTGTGGCCCCGTGTCAGTGCACAGTGTTTATGCTGGAGGGGAACGCGATCCATCACCGGCCAGAGCTGTTACCCAGGTGCCAGAACTCAGCCTTGCACAGTCATCTCATCTCACCTTCCTCCCTTTCATGACAGTCAGCACAGGGAAGAGCCTTCAAATTATATCCCCCTGGAAAATACACCCCTGCCTCTACTGCACATACTGTATTTGAGTGAGATAAAGATAGAAATACACCAAGAGGCAGCGCTGGCATGACCAGATCATTTTATTTATTTATTTTTTGCTGCTGCAGTAATTTTATGAATCAAAAACTGCTAATCATCTTGGACACTGTGTCAAAAAGGTGAGATATCAATCCAGTTCCAATCTCCTGGAATAATGAAGCAGTTGTTAGTACAAGTTAGTCGTTTAATGTCTTCACATCCCCTCTTACTGAGATGATCCACAAGCAGTTAAAGAATCAGCGCCTTTCCTCATCAGCTAATCTTCATGTAATCAGGAGGCAGGATGCAGCGTGCTTCAGTGATGGGTTTTAATCACACTCTCAACAGGAGAACAGTAGAACAGTAGAATTACATTAATCTGGGTAATTTCTGTGTCCATTTCACTTCAGGTCATCTTGGAGTGACCGTCACGTTGACGCTTCAGTTACACAGCACTTGACCGGGTCAGGTGTGAAATAGACGTCTATAGTGCATTTTTTCCAGCAGCGCAGGAAGATAATTCTCCACCATGGCAAATCAATAAGCATCTGTCCGTTTTAATGCAGTCCTTCAGATAACACTGCCATGATTTCAACAAACCGTGTAGTACAGCAGAGTGGGGACTGAAATAGTCCTTTCAAGGTAGAAAGGGTGAATGGGGCTTTTGAGAGAAGGCATCAAAGGGAAAGAGGGCACACTAAAGACAGCAAGGAGAATGTGAATAGCCTGTGGAGAATCTGTAAAACCAAACAATGAAGAGCGTGTGCTGATAAAAGCGTTCGAAACAACTGAAGTAAAACACTCAGAGGCTAAAATAATACATAAAAGACACATCTTTAAAATGTGAGGCTCCATTTGGATCCTTATTAAAACTTCTATATGAGCGAATCATATTAATCATATATATGTTCTACTGAAAGGCTTGGACTAGGCCTTAGGCTTGTAACCCTTGTCAATATATACTTACACAGTTTACCAATATAGCTGCATTCTTAAATGTGCAAATTCTAGTCATTAAAACAGAGAAACATCCTTTGTACCAGGTGCTCAGATTGACTATTTACATTACTATGTACAAAAAGTAATATTTTTCTGTTTTTACAGTTCTGATTTACAGTGTTAAAGGTTGCTCTGAATAATACGACATTTCAATGAGACATGACGCCCATTTACATTTTTCTGTGAGTACACTTTTTGTTTTAAACTCATGCGTTCACTTCTACTGCTACCATTAGTAGAAATTTACAGTGTTCACGTTTGGTTTTTCTTAGGAAATAGCTTAACTTAGCATGAAGACTGTGGACGGGAAAGCGGCTACATCCAAGGCATTGATTGCAAGTGATTAATGATGTGAATAAGGATGGGATGACCCCAAAGTGTTGAACTCTAACTATATATTCTATTTTCTATCATTTCTTTGAATGCGTCTATGCCTAGTCGACTTTTTCTGACCAGCAAGAGAAGAGTGCTTATTTCTGACAGAGTGGTTGTCAGTGAAAATAGTTAATGTGCAGACTGACCAAGCTGCTGACTCTAAACATCACTATCAACGCGTTCGTGAGGACGAAGGGAAAGTTTGGCATGTTTGATAAATTCCCTATTTGTGCGTTCACTCTATGTTCTTCAGAGCTATAGGTCAAGAAGTCAACAACTACGTTACCTGAATCATGGAATAATGACAGAAAAAGGGAAGAGTTTTCAAGTAAATATGGCCTGGAGTAAATGTGGCTTGATCTAGGTCTAAAACTTGAAGGAGGACAGGCTGCTGTACATGTCAACCCTGAGCTTGGCCCACTCTGTCACCCTCTGGATGGAGCTTTTCTCTCGGGTGAGGATGCGAGCGACCTTGTCCAGCTTTTCCTCGTTCCTCTCCAGGTACCGCACGCCTTCGGCCTGCAGCAGGCTCAGCTTCTCATGGCGGTTCTCGTCCATGGCGATGTCCTCGCTCATGTAGGGGTTGAAGCGGAAGTAAGTGTCTCGGGGAAGGAAGGCGTCGAGCATGGCGTGAACCTCTGGAGGGAGGAAGAGAGGTGAGAGTGAGGCCGCACGAGGAACTAAATCATAAACACACAATTAACTCCCTAATAGACCCAATATGTATAAACATTCAAAGACTGTGTTAAGAGTGAGAAGGGCATGTGAAGTCAAATGCTGAGTGTGAGGAAAGGGAACGTGTCTGGATAGCATGAGCAGTTTAAAATCAACAACATACAAAGGCATACAAACAGAGAGCGGGTAACAAAACAGTGTAAATGCGCCCGGAGGATCAAAAAATGACAAGTGTGTTTTCTGTCTGTGTTCCCACAGTAGATCAGGAGTCCAAACACGGATACTATTAAAAGGCCGTACAAGTTATACTGCATCTTGAGGTAACTTTTGAGGATTTTATTGACCTTTTCTTATATCTTTTAAGCCAGTCAGTGTGATACGTTACTTTACTGCATTCTGAAAAGTAAAAGTCCACTGCTAAAATTAGAGAAAAGATAAGCTATCTCCCAGTAGCTAATGCACATTAGTTCCACTATAGTGGATAATAAATTGTATGGTCTACTAGATACTACCAGCTACAGACGTGCAGTTCAAAGCTTATTAGCCAAACAAGTTGGGGGCCAAATATAAAACGTATGCAGAAAGGATTACCAGGCTGTCAAACAGGAAAACACTTTCTACAGCTCGGAAAGTGTTTTCTGATGAGACAGGTTTAAGTCTTGAGTCTTTAAGATGGAATAAAAAAAAAAAAAAAAACTGTTTACACAGTGACTGCGTTTGTCATCTCCTCAGTGCCAGCTCCTTTTAGGCTTTATCAGCATTGCCAGCTATGGAAACCCAAATAAACATACAAAGACTCCATAATGACTGTATTTCTGTTACGAAAGTCTTTGCTGCGCCTCAAAAAATGTCCACAAATTCATCCAGCAGATTGCAATGGGCTGCGAGTCAGCATTTATTACGCAGGCTGCAGGACACTCTCAAACAGGTTCGCTGCATTTCTCTACTGTCGTTGAGGTTGCATAAGATGATGTGAGTGCACAGCTGTCTCATGATAAAACTGACCCGGGGTCATTTTTCTAAAATACAGTTTTAACATAGTTGAAGATTAACCTTAACAGCAGGCTAAAAAGCGGCGTTTAACTGCATGTTTGGTTGAAAGCGTCACGCCTGTTCCTTAAAGAGCTACGCTCGCATCTCGAAGCCCTGCTGATCAGCCTTATCTGGCCCCAACAACAAACCAAACTCCACTGATGTACTCAAGACAAAGTAGGAGGCACGCTGAGCTTTCGGAAGGAGGGAAAAAAATGTGATAAACACTTTTGCTAATCTGCTGTTTCTAAAAAAAACAAAGCCTGATGGAGAGCCGGGGAGGGCTTAATCCCAAACACAGGAAGAACAAGTGCGGCGAAGCATCTAGGTCACACGCTGCACCACAGCCGCAACAGGGAGGGGACCGAGCCAAATTTAGGCACAGCAGAAGTGCCCATGTCTAGAGGTGATAAGGAGACACTGCACTGGGTCGCAATGGGACGTAACCAGAACAAAGTCAACATGCAGGACAGTAGTTTCTACACTGCTGACATCAAAACCCAGTTCGCCGTTTGGCATTGCGGTTGTAGTTTGCACTATTTCATCCACAGACTTTCTGACTGGACCATGTTGGCGAATTTTATCTTTTCACCACCTCTCTATTGAAATATCTCATCTGTGTGTGGAATGGACCAATTTAGACAAAAGGTCAAGATGTCAAACTGAGATCTTGTTTTGCTTGGAAGGCTAACACACTGTATAAAATACTGAGCAGCAAGCACTTTCATGGTAATTTAAATCCAACTCATATGACCCAGTAGTATCTCTCGATGGGATTAAAGGGACACTCCAGACAATTATCAGTTCACTTCCTCCAGTTAGAAAAGTGACAAGATTTAGACCACAGAGCAAATTAACAAGATTGAAGTTTCAATTATTCATAGCAGTTTCAAGTTATTTGTAGCATTTTTAGAGCCACAGAACTGATGACTTTGCCTCGGGGGCAACAACCAATGTTTCAGGACTTCTGGTGTAGAGAGCAGATATCAGGGTAGCGGAAAATGGAAATCTGGACCAAGACTTCCTGTTGCATTGTGCCAATCTGAAGGCAGATGGAGCTTACCCACTTAGACCAAAAGCTGCTCATTTGGTCAACTATTGCTATTTGGACAAAAAATGGTAACAAGAAATCATCAATGACACGACTCATATTTAATATGATGCAGTGTCACTTACCTTCTGTGTCCGTGGCACTGCTGATGACGTTGGTGAGTTTGGTTTTGAGGCTCGTGTACGCGGTGCTGTTCTTGCCGGGAGTTTCGAAGCGGCCCGTACCCAGCGAGACCACACACTCCAAGGGCGTGTCGGGCCACAGACACTTACACTCATGGATAGCGAGCGCCGTGGGGTTGTTAATCAGCAGACCTCCATCCTGTGCACAAAACAAAATGCTAGCGACCCCATTTGTACGCTGTGAATGGTGTTTGACGTTTTAAGACCACAGCCAGCGAAACCAATTAATTGGAGTTTGAAGCCTGAAAACCTTTGATGGATTTAATACAGCCAGTAGATGAAATTTTTGAAGGATATCAGACAAAATGAAAAGACAAATCAATGTGGAGTTCCAGAGCTGCTTGTCAGTCTACAAAGCACAGAGCAAAATTGTTGTGTTTTTTTTTTCCCCGACAATTTCTCCTTCCCTCACAGTTTCAGTCAGACTGGCTTTGATATCGACCAACCACCCAGGAGTGCTTTTGCTTTGGATCCATATTGTACCCAAGGCAGTGGGGGAGTAACTGGAGAAGCTGTGGGGACTGTTGAATAGGCATGAGGCTGAGGGGCCGCGGGGCTGGCAGCAGGATCAAACACACAGGGGCCAGTCCTCATTAAAGAGGCCAGGCTGGGGGGGTGGGAGCTGCAGGGCCCCCAGCGTCTAGGGACAAACTAAAAGGAAGAGTGCTTGTTTATGAGGCCGTGTGTATGTGCATGTTAGATCGAGAGCTCATGATGCTTAGAGTCAATGAATATAATAATGGGGGTGTTTCTGACAGCGCATGTCACATGGATTCACACACACAGAGCCTGGGGAACGGGAACGAACATCTCATCTTTCCAGTTCACTCCAGCACTGCCTAATGACAATTACGTAGAAATCTGTGAGAGTGCAGGGTCTGGACATCATCTGGGGAGTAGACTGAAAAACTGTATCATCAATCCCAAGGATAAAATTGCCAAGGACACTGGCTATTGTAGTTAGACTAAGGGCACTGCATCCAGTAATGGCTCCCATGACACCAGATGCCTTGTGAAAGACTTACTTAACATAGTAGAAAACTAAGTGTGACACAATAATATTCAGCATCACATAACATAAAGTCTGCAGATACATTTGCAGCTCTGTTAAGATCAACACGGCAGCCTCTGAGCTAATAACTAGTGTAAACATGCAGATATCCACACAATAGTGCCGTTAACATATACTGAAGTGAAATGAAAACAAAGCTTTGGTATGCATCATGTAAAGGTGGATAATATACGAGAAGTTAAAAAAGTCCTGTTTATGTTTGTTTTTTTAAATCGGACATTTTAATGGTTTCTGAGGAGGTTTTGTGTTTATGACAGATCTGGTGGATGCAGCAGCTAGTGTACAGTTATTCACTGGCCAGAAATATGCAGACCAGCTTTAAAAAAAATCTTACACAAGCACAGTATTGGGGATCATTCATGAAAATGTCCTTACTTTTGCAGGAATTCGCAGGATTCTCATACACTGTACAGATTTGTACTTTGTTTTCTGTGACAGTAAACTGAACATCTTTTTAGTTTAATTAATCGCAAAAAAATATTAATTATGTACTATATACTATTACAAACGCCTAACTTCCTTTTTCCAAGGATGGTTTCTATCATTTTAGGTGAGAATGGGTGAATATGATACTAATGCACATTCAAGTGTCAATTCTTCTGGTAAGTTTCGTTGTAGTTAGTTATTTGACGAAACAGACACAGGATGTGACATCATGATGACAACCAGTTGCCACGCCAACTGGACAGCTTGCAAGATGGCGCTGCCGTGCAAGGAAGTGGGGACGCGTCGTCCATATTTATAAACAGTCTCTGCACCAAAGACATTTCATTAAAAAGCTGATGCAAAAGGAAAAGCTGATGGTTGACTATGACTCTTAGGACCATGAATATCTTTTGAAATTCACATAGTAATTATTGAGATAGTTTTTCTGCACAGGCCAAACTGATGGATGGATTGACAAACTGATAGACAAGACACTCCTATCCTTTAAGCTCCTGGAAAATGAAGAAATGGGAAAAATTACAAATGCAAATGTCCTCAGTGCCTCTGAGTCAAACTGTGTGATAGAGGAACTCTCTGTGAGTTGAAAGAAGTAATCTCTTATGATAATGTACTGTATGAATCAACCTCAGAGTTATTAAGAGAATTTCCTGAGAGAGCCACAGTCTCAGAGAGCACACAGCTAACTGGCTGAGATGGAAATCACATGAAAAGGGTTTCACTCTGTCACAAAGAATGGTAAAACTGCTGAGGTAGCCGTTTGTCCAAAGCACATCATTATGCACCAGTAGGGTTTCTGGCAGGCCAAGAAATGAATCACAGAAAAAGGCAGAAAGTGCCTGGTTTAGATGTGCTCCTAATGGAGACTTAGGGGGGACTTGCTGCAGTGGGCACCAGACGAACCCAGCTGGAAACAAGACAACTAAGCAGTTTTCTTATCACTCACACCACTGAGAGAGGCTCCATTTTCTGAACTCTGTGGCAATTATGGCAACAGCCCACGTCCAGTTATGGGTTCTTTGTGTCGATAGCTGGGGGCAAGTTTCACGGGCACAGTGGCCGGCCTTGCACACAGTGCCAATGCACGCAACACAAGAAGCAAACTGCGCAATGGTCTTGTGAGTTAGAAGCTGAATGCTAGAGCTTGTCTCCATTTCAGGGCTCCAGCTTAGGCATTGCAGAGCTACTGAACATAATGTTAGACGGGTAGGTTGCATTCAATTTTTTGAAGCATAAATAATTTATTTGCATCTTTTATGTTTCTCCACAGGTGTCATGAGCAAACAAGCCTCTTTGTTTGAGACCAGACTCCGTGAAAGCAGTCTGTCCGAGGCTGATGCTGCACTGTTAGCAGCCCGTCTCTCTGAAGCTACTTTTCAGTCAGATATCCAAACTTGGACAACTGCCACGTTCTCACAGAAGGGTTTCTAGAGGCCATAGCATATTTGGACAAGGAGTTAAGTTAGAAACAATGGTGTATTTAGGACAAACTGCAAATGAGCTTTGCATACAGAATGGCCTGACCCAAGCTGTCAGTCAAACAAGCAGCATGCGCGAGTCAAAGGTCACGTCCATTTATAAGGATTTAGAGCTGTAATGCTGTGTGTACTTCAATTGACTCCATCCCACCAGGAAAAACAGAGCCATGTGTCAACGTACACGTGTCGTCAGAGAGTGCATCCCTGTCAGTTACGACCATGTGACAGAGAGTTTAACCGCTTTGGGGTTAAACTTCCATTACATGGAGACAACTTTGAAATCAGGCTTGGTGAAAGGCTTAATGATTTCCTTTCCCAGCGTATCTTGATTCCGGTAAAACCTGTTAGCCAGTACTCCAGAGAACCACAACTCATCTGGCCTCGCCTTTGCCCTTCAGGGTGTAATAGCTGGTCCACAAATCGGCTCCCGATTTTCTGTATGCACACAAAGGAAGTTTTCAGCTAATTAGGACTCCAACATGATATGTTTCAGCTCTTTAGATAGCCAATTTAAATATATGGCTTTAAAGAGACTGCTGTTATGCTTTTACTGTAATAAAACTACTCCGATGATACAAGCTGTGATAAACAAAATGAAGATGTGTAATGTGTATACACTGCCGTTTGAAATTTCTCCACTTTCATTAAGTTTTGTGAGCTTATCTTCATAGGGCCCGCTTGAGCTGTCTTAGAGGGAGAGCGCTGATTTGAATAGGAAAGAGGTGCTATCGGCAGGATCGGTAAAAGTCATTTCACGCCCCATTGTATGTCAGCTCCCATTAGCTAGGACAGCAAACTTCATCCTCTTCATTCAGCCTGTGTGCCTCTGTCTCTCTCCCTCTCTAACCCGTGGGTAAAAAGCAACACTCGTATGTGCTCGGGTCTTTATGAGCAGCCACAACACAGAACAGAAAGGGGTCTTTTGCTTAAATCTAAATGAGGTGATCCTTTGAGATTCATCACGTGCAGCATTCACGTCACATCACCGAAGAGCAGCTGTGGTCGACACACTTTCTTCTTTGGCTTCTTTGACAGGGCTGGACTGAGGGGCACTGAGCTCTGTCACAATTTATTATGCCGCTCTGTTAGTGAGGCTCCCTTCTCTCAAATGATTAATTAGGGAAGCGTTACATAAGCCATGGACATCTGATTATGTCTGTCACAATAACCACTGTTTTCCAGAGATGGCCATTCAATTGATAAGCAGATAATTATGCTGCTATAAAAAGCTCTGTGACGCAGACTCGACGCTTCACATGAATATCTAAAATCACGCTGCGTGCACATAAAAATGAAACTCTCCGTCACTCTGTATGTAATCAGAAAAACAAATCTGCTCAATGAGAAAAATTAATCGCCTCAATGGTATCCATAAAAAGACACCATTGTGATCAGCAAGGATGGGAATGGGAATAGTGTGAGTGGCATTCCTAAGTGGCGGCCAGGTCATGTCAGAGGTCTTCATGCCATATTATGCGATTACGCCGACTAGTTCTCCACTTGGCCCTTTTTCCTTTATCGGCCCCAGAGGTCACCTCGCATCTTCCCAGCCAGTCAGCAGCAGATGAACCCATCTGTGAGAGAGCCAGCTTTGCCCGAGGCAGACAAAACAATTGAGATTTACTGTGGACAGTTACCATTTCCTACACTTTTTGTGAATACATGACCACACATGAACAGCCAGTATTGAAACGATGAATCATCCCTGCCGTCTGCAGCTTTCATATTATACTGTGACAGTTCCTGAAGTGATATGAATGGGTCCCGAAGCCCTCGTTCATAATAACTTGGTCCACCCCCTCCAGGTTCTATGTCTATATCTGACAACTTCATATTTAAAAAGCAGATTTCCCTAATTCATCAATTGGACAATTAAAACCTAATTGTGCTCTGCACAGGAAAGGTGAATGAACTCACACTTGCCCATACATTGTAATGCAAGTTATAAAGCTGTGAATTATTTCTAACCCGGGGGCACTGCAGTAAGAAGTCTGCTTGATGTGATGCACCACGAGAAGGGGAGCAGGATAGAGACTGAGGAAGATTTGTGAAAGCTTTCAGACTGCAGTCAGTCAACATAATCAGTGGACCAGTCTAATCCCCAAACAAGTGTGTCCGTGCAATCTAGTGTTTGTGCATGTGTGAAAACGTGTGTACACCAGAACAAAAGGAGTATCCAATTGAAGAAACAAAGGTAATGTGACAATGGGAGAATCTGTGTGTGTGAGTTTATACTCGAGGGACAAAGATCCTGAGTCTGTTTAGGAAGAGGAAGCTTTCTGCAGCTAAAACGTCTGAGCTCCATCCTCCAACAGCCTGCAGGCCGAGTTCTCAGGGCTTAACACAGGAGGGGAGAGCTTGGATGAAAAAGTGGCTAAAAGCTCAGATTGATCCTCTGTGTCGCCTCCTCCCTGAATCTACCACAATTCCTCTCTCCACTCTGCTTCATCTGACTTAGCAGGACGGTGCAGACTCTGTAATTTATGAACAATAACTTCACCTCCAGAGGCCTTTAGAGGAAAAGAAAATGATGATCCAAAAGGTCATGATTTCTTGAGCTGCACTTTTAGACTGACACTTAATTATGTAAGACCTTCTGCTTCATCCCTTCTCTTTTTAAAAGTCAAATCTGCCGCATTTAATGTCTTCATAGACTAACTTATGACCATTCCCTCATTCGTTAGGGACATAAAAGTAAGGGAGAGCTGGTTTGACATCCATTTGTGGCTGTGTGAAGTCTTTCTGCGGCACATGGTGCCATGTTGGGGCTCTCAAGAGGTCGCACTGGGGGGTGGTGGCCCACTAGAATCCCATGCCTCCTATCAAATGCTGGCAGGGGTGGGCACAAAACAAGGTCCCATTCCTTCCCATCGCCTCAGGAGACGCCATGGCAACCACGCGGAAAAAACTGTGCCCTCCTCGCCATTCTCCACAAGCCCTGGCATCCACTGTGAAACGTCTGATGTCTTCCATTTCTGTGTTCTTTAGAGCCGAGATAACTGAGAGAGCTTTAATGTGGAACATGCGCATCCACCCTCCCTTCATCTCCTCTATTTTCTGCGCTTCTCCCCCCTTGTTCCCTCTCACTAACGCATCCTCTCCATGGCTGTGGTAGCAAGTGTGAGGCTTTGATAATGCTGTTCTGCTCTGCTTCAAAGGCCACGCTCCAAGTTATAATTTCCCCAACGCTACTGGTGTGAGTTTACAGTTGCAAGTTCTCAGCTAATCACAGAAACATCAGTTTCTTCAGGAGCCGCTTGAGAATTCCAGCTTTTGGTCAGCATATGGTGTGGCAACTCTTGAGCTCATCATACAATGGAGTGATTGTTCGAAGCCTGAATGAAATGGAAAGGTCTGTGGGCGTTTGTGGAAAAGGGTGAAATGACTCTCACTATGGGAATCCTGACATCATACAGACAGCATGTTATGTTCAGGACCGGTTTCAAGTAGCCAGTAAATAATGTCATCACAATGTGCAGCATTTTGAAGATGGACAAACATATGGAAATTAAAACTGTTAAAAGCTGCATTGGGGCACAGTGGCTTAGTGGTTAGGTGAGTTTGCATGTTCTCCTTGTGTCTGTGTGGGTTCTCTCCGGGTACTCCGGCTTCCTCCCAGCCTCCAAAGACATGCTCATTAGGTTAACTGATGATTCTAAATTGGCCGAATATGTGAGTGCAAATGGTTGTCTGTCGACCGATGACAGCTGGGACAGGCACACACACAAAAACTGTATAGGAACAACTCAAAAAACATGAAGAACAGCACAGAGTGTTGACCTGGCCTCCAATCTGTGAGATACACTGGAACAACCCAGATCCACAGAGGACTCTCCCCTCAACTCATAGGACCCAAAGACCCCCGCTTACAACGTTCTGTTACCAGACACCACAGGACACCCTCAGAAGACCCGTGTCCATTCTCTGATGAGTCACAACAGTTTTCGAGGCACAGGGGACACAACATTAGGAAGGTGGTCATAGCTTTATGCTTGATCAGGGTATAGAAGCTGTTTGTTTTTTTCAATTCGTAAATGATATAATTATAAATGATATAAATGATATAATTATATTTCTCCCAAACCGGATTTTCGGAACACCATCGTTAACTGAATAGCATTTGTCAATTATGTTATTCCTTTTACAATGTCATAAAATACAATAATAAAATGAAAGATTTTATTTTGACCTGCAGTAAGCAGATGGAGGAGACGTCGGTGAAGAAGGAGAAGTCATTAGGGTAGCTCCTGACTTAAACAAAGATTAAAAAAACAAGTCTGCGGAACCACAAGGCGCCCTTTCATGACCCTTCTTTTGAAACTGCCTTCAAAAGATACAGGTTTTATAGCAGAACAAATGCATTTGGGAATATCTTCAGAGATGGAGAATATAAGTTAAAACTGTCCCAGGGACACAAACTAGAACAGATGAGGAAAAGCTCAAATCACAGAGGAATTACCAGTCAAGGCTAAAATGCAGGCTTATAATATTCTCTGAAGATTTACTGGTCTAAAAGGAACCAGAGCAAAAATGTGCTTGTTACCAATTCAGCACAAGTTTTTCATTTCTTTCAACAGAAATGCGATGACAATAAAGATCTTGTTACTGTTATAGATAGAAACCATTGATGGCGTCTCATTTTCTCGCAGAGGTTTCCTGCTGGTGGCCAACTAACAGAGTTTGGAGAGGCAGCTCCATAATTATACACTCTGTCTTCTCATTCTAACGAAGCAGATGCAGCAGTGAAGCTGTTGTGCACAATAAGGGAAGAGCTCTGTTGGGCTAATTTATGCATCTTAGAGTAGAGGGAGACCTGCTATACGGCATGCTGGGGAAATCTCCCACCACAGGTGGGTTTTCATCAAGCAGTCTCTTTCATTCTCTGCCCGTGGACTTCCCCATTCACCTACGCAACTAAAACGGCTTCCAATTAAGTATGTCGGAGCTCCAAGACACGCGATATTGCCTTTGATATAAACACAGGCTCATTCACATGTGATGTCTGTACGCTGAATTCGGCAGAGTCTATAGTCGACACCTGTGTTTGTCAATTCAAGGAGAAACTAGTCAAACAGAGGCTACATCAACTGAATAAGTAAACAGGAGTGGTATATAATGATGATCTTATTCTTTATCAGCCCGAACAAAATCATATTCATTGTTCCTGAGACATCCTGCCAGCTCTTAATTCGTGTGGTTTCTTATTTCACTTAAAAGGCAGAGGCAGCCATACATATTGATCAGTAAAACAGTGGAGTGGACCGGCAGTTTGTTATGTTCCTGATGGCTAATGCGTACCTGTTTAGAGGAGATGGATTTAAGCGCATCTCACGACAACTCTACCCCTCACTCTCCTGCCAAAATGTAGCTGACTGGAAATAAACACTGACGAGAAAGGAAATGGAGTTCCTCCCTCTCTCTCGCTCTGCGGAGGATTTTTCATCATTAGCCTTTCTCAAAATCCTTCAAACTCTCCACACTGACCGTTCAGGGCATTTTTTTTTTTATCTAGCAGAGCAACGATAAACCCTAGAGTACTGTAGCAGAGCGCTGCAGTGTGTGAAAATATAGCATGGATGTGAAACATGGTGTGAGAGAAGGAGGAGTGAAAAATAAACCTCCACGGGAACACTAAACATTAACAGTGAAATGGTAGCGTGGACACTGAGACAGCTATGATTTGTGTCTTAATGTGTGCACTGTTATTTTGAGGAACTGAATGGAAATAATAATAGGATGAGGACTACAGTAAAATAGTTTTTTCACAGACGTAAACACATTCCCTGAATTAGCTGATGAATAATCATATCCTATTGGTTGGACTCATGTTGATGAGTGGACTGATAATCCGTACTCTGATTGATGACAGAATTCAAGAGTAACGGATCAATAAGTGACCCCCCTTTGGCTTGAGGGTAGCTCACTAAGATAAAATATACAGGTAATTTAGGGACCTGACTATTTGCTGGGTAATTCTGATCCCCCTTGGTTATGTGTCTTAGACATCTCTGTTACTGAGTGAGGTTCATCCCCAGACACATCCTCTGAATACGAAACCGATTCTTATTCAGTTTTTGGTATGAAAAGGGAAAACATTACATTTTTAATATGCAAAATAGCCGACATTCATTGGACTACAGTTACAACTGTGCTACTTCCAACAAGGACTTCAAAAACTGACTCTGGCAAAATGTTCACTTAAACGGAGCCCAACACAGAGTAAATTTTAGAGTTGTTGTGGCCCTGCAGGTGTTTATGCAAGGTATGCCCACACCTCCTGGACTGACATTTACAGTTGTGAGGGTTGGCAAGAAAAAAAAAAGAACACTCAACATCTCTGTCATACTATATTCGTCCGTAATGATGGCAGCCTAAGACGTTAAGCTTCAAAAACAGCATTCATGTCAAACACTGTCAGTGACATTGAGTTAACACTTTACAGATGACTGACTAGACTGTGTGTCAGAACCTTAACATCACGACCACCTTTGCCCCCTAATCTGAGACCACTGTGAATGTTACTGACCTGGTGGAGATCATTCCCCAAGATGAACTCCTGGAAATACCCAGGGGCTGCCGATGTGGCACGGATGGCCTGCCAGAGCTGGTGCTGGCAACCCCCCAGGTAGTGAGAGCGCACCCCGGACAGCAGGTTGTAGTTCCTAAACACATAGGCCTTGAGAGGAGTGCCCCGGTTCACAATGGTGCTCACAGCTGCCACCTACAGGTAAGGGAAAAGACTTCTAGTTTCTAGTAACAACCGGATGACAAATGCAGGCATAAAATCCGTGCAGACATAGGTCGGTATTCTGACTGATCAGTTTAATATCACCGCTGCTCTCTGAGGAGTCTACTGACACATGAAATCATATATACTTATTTAAGCATATCGCCTTTCATGGCTTTAAGGTTTATTTTCCTTTCGTCTGCGTAGCGGAACAATACTGAAGCAATAGAGAAGGGAGCTTTCTGCGTAATTTCCCAGTAAACGAGGTGAGGCAAAGACTCAGTGGCCAGTGCCAGAACAGAACAAGAGCAGAGAATGAGTCAGATCATCTTCTAAAGCTCACCTTGGGGCATTCAGGGTTTCTTACGGTCTCCACCAGGAGGTTGGAGCCCATTTTCTCTCTGTGGAGGTGCAGAAGGGTGATGTTATTTTCTGGTATAGTGAATTTTGGATTGCACAGGAATACCTCATAAGACTGCTGACCATATTTGAGCATGAGGTGACTTTTATGCTTTAATATGTTTTTCCAACCAGCCACTGCTTTGAAGCAATTTTCTTATGTTATAAAAATCCAATTTTCAACCATCTGAAACATTTATAAGTCTGCCTCATATCGGCAGTAGAGTCTGTAAAATATAAAAAGAGACTCTACCCTTGTCTTGTGACATAGTTTCAATTACTCTTACTATTATCTTACAATAAAAATAACAGATAATTATTAGCTGTCTGGGCAAAAGAGGAAGGATACATTTGTTTTCACTTCATTTGAACATCTAACAGAGTGGAACTGACTTGAGGATGTTCTCCCAGGCTTCACTGTCATAGAAAGCATGGCTCCAGCCCATCTTCATGGTCCCGACAATCACATTCTGCTTGAAAACATCAGAGCCCAACTTCCGGTAAAGATCGTCACACTCCTTCACAGGGATGTGAAATACGCCGAGCATGAACCCCAAGATAGCCCCTGAGGTGAAAACATTCAAACAAGGAAAGTGAGCAACCTGTACTGATAAATGAACTACATAAAAACATATTTTTATAAAGAGGAAGCATACAAGCTTCTGTTATTCCTTTAAGAATGCATCACCATCCTCTGAGTTAGTAAAAATTGTTTTTGTGCCATTGTCAAGGCTACTAATACTTCTAGGAGGATAATTGTCTGAAGGAGTATCATTATCTGTTGTGATCCAGAGTGAATGGGATTAACGCGGTCATGAGACTATAGCAGAAGATTTCTCAGCATTATAGCATCTCTTTTCTCTCCATGATTAAGTACAGCCTTACAGGATTAACAAGACACAACGGTGCTGTGAGGGCAGAGCTTAGGTCTACGTGGAATAATGTGAGTAATCAACCTGGCCAGATGTGGCCCCGAAAGGTTTTAAATGCGTCGAACACCATCTGATCTAGCGGGCAGATAATGCCAGTATTTGACAGCACTCACTAAATCGGAAAATGAAGCACCTCCAACTGGTGGAGATTAAGAAGGAGAGAACAGAGAGGATGTTGAACAAACAGAAATTTCCGGGAGCGATTAAATGTGCTGTGCAGATAAAATGTATTTCAATCTGCTCTGAACTGAAAACAGCAAAGAAGCAGATGGAGGAAACACTTTGAGGATGGCCCATAGCGCCCCCTTGTGGTGATGTTACATAGTCTTGTGGAAAACTATTAATTTATAGAAATAGAAGAAATAAATGCTAATGTTGTAATATTATTACGTAGGATTTGACTGAGCTTGAGTAGAAAGCAATGGGACTGAAGGGAGTGACAATACTGGTGAAATTGAGGTCAAAACAGGACCAGAAAAACAAATGGGTCACTCAGCTATCTTTGCTGCCAGTCCAGTCTGTGCTGTGCTCACATAATCCACATACAGTACACACATGCAGAAGTAGGGCAGGAGGACAACCTACCTGTGCTGACACCACAGATATAATCAAACAGTTTGTAAATGGGTTTGCCGGTCAGCTCCTCCAGCTTGTGTAAAGTCTGAAGGGCAAGAAGTCCCCTGAAAGTATAAAGTCAGACATGCACATAAGGAGCGTGAATATTTAACTGAACGCTTCTCAAAAATACATCCACCTAAAACTGACACTAATAGAATCAACATACGGTTCATGAAAACTGAACATTCAAGATGTGACCTTGGCTACAGTTCATGCTGCTCGGTTCCACTTTGAAAAGACCTGTTATGAGCTGCTCATATCATCCAGCAGAGAAAAGAGAGCAGAGGACACAAACCTTAAACCTCCTCCATCTATGGTCAAGATCCGTATGCCTCGGCCTTTGACGGGCTTTTGATATCCAACAAGAGCGAGGGCCTCTCTAACCGCTGCCCTCAGGCCCGGGTCGTTGGCCTGCTTCAGACGGAGGAGGCACGGGATGACCTTCTCCTGAGGAACACATCAACAAACCATGGCATTTAGGAGCACAAATGAAAAACTGTGTAAATCCACATCATTTGTCAAGACCAGAATTAATAAGATTTACTTGTCCTAAGCGAGAATGTTAGGGTGGGATAGAAAATAATAAGAACAGGGTCTCTCAGGCATTATATGCTGCTGTACTATTTCGCTGCTTCTTTTCTTTTAACATGCTGGTGGTTTTCAGACTTGCTCTGGCATGACCCCATTCAGAAGCCAAAAAGGCAACTCCTACACACACACCTACAATTTTTCAATCATCGACAATAACTGGGCAAGCAATTATTAAAAGAGGATCCTTGCTGCATACACTATATATGACCTTATAGTTTGAAAACCACTAAGTCATACAAGCAGGTGTACAACCAATCATCAATCGCCTCCAGTGTCTCTCTCAAACCAGCAGCACCCAGGCAGCTTTTATTATTTTATTATTTAATCAAACTGAACACGTTACAGCCTGTTATCAACTTCCAGCGGGATATCATCGCACATCAAACCGTCTTCATTAAAAAAGAATGAGAGATGAACGCTGGTGAGATCACGGCACACCTTTAAATCCCTGGCTGCAAGTAGAACATGACACCTGTGTGCACTACAAACAGGACTGAATAATGTGACTGAAATAAACATGTGAGATGTTTGATTTATTTTGTCACCTGAAATGTGGCCATGGCTGCAATGAGGCCTAAATCCAGATCACTGAGTCACCGCAGTGCCCTCCTTTATGTCGGTTAACATACACAAGCTTGAATTCTTTCAACAATACGCTGAGCTAAAGTCAGATTTTACAGCGGTAACAGAAGCCATGGTTTAAAATACTCTAGGTCAGTACTTCATGATTTCCTAATGTCATCAGAGATAAGGCTGTGACATAAATAAATGCCACAGTGCGCAGTTTACATTACACACAACAGAGAACAGCACGTAACAAACTGACATTTTGTCCAACAACGACAAGTGGAAGGTTATGAGACAGAGATGGCCAACTGATACCAGATATAATATGATGATTTATGTTTATTACTTATGTTTTAATGTATTTATTTTCATCCCGACTCGTTTCTGCCGCAGCATTAGCTAGTCTTCCTCAGGACCAGTGAAAGTTTCTATCAACAACCAGAGATAAGAATAACACAGGCATTATCACTGTTGACCAAGATGAACAGTAATCCAAGATACACCAAGATGGGTTTTTATGTATCTCCCGGAGATAGTGATGCTAGATAATTCTTGATAATGAGAGGAAATTTGCTCCATTAGGATGACACTCTTTTTCAGAAACTTTAAAACTGCAGTTACTCTAGAAATGTGTCACATAATTATGTATTGGATCTGCATATGGCAGCTGATCCTTAAAAAAGACAGCACTGTTTGCTCTATAAATAAATGTAAACAAGAGAACCAGGACAGCCTACTGAGTGTTTCAGTCATACTGATGTGATGAAGACATCCCAAGATAATCTTTTTGTTCTGCACTTGTAGAAGTAAGTTAAGGATTTTTACGGACTTTTTAACGGACTAAATGACTGAGCAATACTCTAAATGACATAGCACTAATGAATTCATATTTTTTTATAGCTAAAGGAGAGACTATGAAGAACCATTTCTGGCAGCAGCTCTGCCTTTTCATATTGTCTTAATAATATGATTTCCATTCATTTCAATTCAGTTTGTCAAATATGCATGAAAAACGCTGCTGCATACACTTTCTTATGACCATGAGCTAGTATCAAGATTATAAGTTTAGGCTTTTAACAACACCACATACTTTAATGATAATTATAATGATATGGAGTAAAAAAAAATAAAAAATGCTAACTTCAGATTTCTAACCTTGACTGCAACGCCACGAGTCTCAGGAAACTCCAGCAGGTGGTAACTGAGGTCCTCCACTCTGTTGATATACACCCTTACATCTGATGCCCTGTGGAGAGCCTGGACCAGAGCCCGCGTTCGATTGTCCACACTCACCCTGGCAATAATCTAGGAGGCAAAAATACAAGTAAAGTTACCAGGTCTGAGGTTTAAACGTGAGCTTATTCATTTAAAAAAATAACTCTCCTCTACATATCAAACATTATGTTAATATAGCTAGTTACATTTATTTGGAGTTTTCTTTGCACACACATACAGTGAAACACAGATAAACCTTGAACATATAAATGCATGTGTGCCATACAATGCTTATCTACCTCACTGGGCTGATATAATGCAACTACTAGTTTGTTTCACTTTGTTTAAGGTCAGACCTCAGAGATTTACACTTCTCACAGTGGACGGGTCTGATCACATGTACAGCAAAGGTAAAGCAAAGGTAAAGCATTTTTATATTGTCACTGCAGGTTTGCCACCGATATCAACTCCTCGCCACCATCTAAACAGAAATATGGTTATAAATAACATTTAAATAAAGAATATAAAATGAGTGGGAATAACTTAGTGTGATATATATCAACAACATAAAGACTACAGTCTATAGAGTGTGCACCATCTGTGGCCCACTAACATCTCCAACGGGGTTTATTTTTGAAAACAGATTCCCAGAACTCAGGCAGCAAGTCAGCACTCTGCCAGTGGTGAGAACGTATGTCAGTGTGATGTATGTGGACAGCTTGCTACAATACACTAGATACTCAGGACTATCTCATGTAGGCATCGTGTTTCATTCATAGAAATAGGTCATATCCTACATACACAGAGTCTCAACAAGACAATTTTTTTACACAAGGCAGAAAGAAAATGAAAAATCCTATGGATAGAACAGTTAGAGAACTGTTTCCTACAGGAGGACGTAGTGCTTTGTTTTAGACCTACCTTTTCCCTTTGGAGTAGAAGTTTCTTGGCTTTCTCTTCTGCAGCCTTCTGCTCCTTACTAACAGCAGTCTCAACCTGGTTTGGTGACGCATCATCAGGCTTCCTCTTCTCTTCCAGTGCTGCACGTTTGGACTCTCCTGTCCTGAACTTAGGAACAAGGGGAGCAATGTAGTTCCCAACAAATGCTTGCACAGTTGGAGCTGAATAGGACAAGTACTGTCCTAAGGTCTTCTTTGAGGAGGTTGGAGTGACCGGAGCGGCGGGGTCGGTCTTACCAGTCACCAACAGTTCTGAGGTTTGTTTATCCTGAGAGGACGTAGAGGAATTGTCCACTTTGTTGTCCTGAGTCTTTGTACTGCTGCTAAAGTATGAGTTGATGTGATTGGCTACGTAGTTGTAAGTCTCATCCAGGCTGACTGAAAAGGCGCTGGGATGGAAAAGTTCAGTGGTTTGTTTGGAAGCTGTGTTCTTGCTCTCATTCAGTGCAGGTGGAAGCTCATCTTGCTTCCTGGCACAGGTAGCTTTGACAACAGGAACAACACGCCTCAGCCTTTTCTCCTTGAGTTCACGCACAGTCAGGATTGTGGCAGAAACAGTGGCTTGAGTAGGACTGTGAGGATGAGCAGAGGTAGTGGCACTTGCCTCAGTTGCAGCGGGAGAAGTGGAAAGAGGCGGACTGGCAGAAGATGAGCTGGGTGGAGCAGATGCAGAAGGTGGAGCAGGAGTTGGCGTGACTGCACTCTCCTCTGCTTTTACCGCTGACTCAACATTGGCCTCCACCTTCTTTCTGGCCTTTAAAGCATTAGGTTTGAGTCGTGCGATTTTGGACATTAGATCGGAGTGTGTCCCACCCACAGCTTTAGAGACTGTGTCCAGTGTGCTCCTGACCCGGGACATGTGTTGATTCAGACCCGCAGACCACCTTGAAGCTGAAGTGTTCAAGTACAAGGTGCTGGTGTGGAATCCAAGGCGTTGTTGTCGAACCTGGTTTGCTTTAAAGATCCATCCCTTACGACCCCTGATTCTCAGGTGGTGGATGTGCTTCCAGCTGAGAAAGTCGGTCTTGTAGCAAACAGGTTGTTGTACATGAATCCTAAAGTGAGAGGTAGTAGACAATGGAAGTGATGCTGCTGCTGACTTGCTGGCAAGTGTTTGCTTCACAAGAAAAGCTCTCCTTATTTTCACCCAGGTATTTGAAGCCCATCTGTGACTCATACTGTTTCAGGGCACAACGGCTTCAGCCATCCAAAGAATTAGTATTTTTTTAATTAACCTGGTAATGGACGACAAAAAAAAAGTGGTGGATATGTGGCGAAATAAAAAAAAAATGGGGAAACAAATAGAATTGAGACAATGGATTTATAAAGTGACTTGACACAAATATTAACACTGAGTGTTCACTGGTCTGGTGTTTGAGCATTAGCCAGTCTTCTTCACAAGATAACTCTTTCTGTAACTCATAATAGCTAAAAGGAAAACTACAGAATTTCTACCAAAGGCGTTATAAGTACTATGAGAGATTTGCTTCTATTACGAAACAAGCCTTAAGTAAGCCATCTGAATATCAACAACTAGCTAACACGATAGCAAAAACGCTAGCGATTCAAATAGGCCAAACAAAACACAGTTCTCCTTACCAGTCTATTTATGGTGTCGTTTCAAGAAAGCCCGGAATCCTTTGATCGTTTTATTAAAACGATTAACTCTCCATCCTTCATAAACGTTAACAACAGAGTATAACACCGTATAAACACATATTGGGTCATTCGCCCTGACACTGTGTTTCCAAGATGACGTGACGGCGGCAGTCAAAAGAAAAACAATGATCACGTGACCATCCATCTTCCCCGCCATTGGCTGTCTAAGTTGGCCTCTAAAATGGAACCTTTTGATTGGTCAAGTACATCTTTACCATTTATCCGTGGCTCTGCTCTGTTAGAATCAGCATTTGATAATAACCCCGCGCATCCCGATCAGCAACAGAGTGTGCGGAGTCAATATCCCATATAAGAAATTGTTTCCGCCTTTCTTCGTTATCTACGGGGCTTACTCGTGAGAAAAACAAGCGTTACACGAGACGTTATGAGCGTATGAATATACTTTTACAATTTATATTATAATATTGATACTTTTTTAAACGTTGTAACATGTAGCACAACAATCTATGTTGAAGAATTAACGAATTAGTGAAAGCCTCCTCAAGTAACTGGCGTTTTGAATATTGCTGCGGATTCACACAATATACCAGGTGGTGGCGGTAACGCACCAGGTCGTCGTTTGTAAATTGCCAAATACTTTTCAAAGAAGAAGAAGTGCATGCTACACTACAACTAGCGAAGAAGAAATGGAAATTCTCATCTTTTTAATTCTGACCGCTACCCACCTATAGTACTAATAAGTTAACACTACCATGTTTGGCGTTGGTTAAATAGATAACAGGCAGTGTGTGCTCAGCGGCAATAACAGTTTTACCCCCCAAAGGGTAGGTGATGTGCTCCTGAACGAGGGAGGTTGTGCGGGCTGTAGCTTGTGTTAGCCACCGTTAGCTAATATTATGAGCGGTTTATGTCATGCAGCGATGATACCAAGATAATGATACCTGTCGTCTGAAGCGTTGTACTTTGTTAGCATTAACTTATTCAGAATTTCCTTCAGCATGTGTAGGCTAAACCAACCCAATGAAGTTTACGAATTATAGTATTTAGTTATCTAAAATCGATGGCTATGTCCAAGGAAGCTAATACAATGTATGAATTCCTGTTGCTTTCTTAATTTCGGCATCTGTTATTCTTTGGGATTCTTCTCTACCTGTGACGATGTTTAATGTTACATTCACTTATTGCTTTATAACACATAACTCCTTCATTGTACAGTCGACAAACTTATTATTTTCTCTCTTGGATACAGGGGACCCTGGAGCCATGGCAACAGCACAGTCTGTGGTAACCTTTGCAGTGTGCATCCTCATGATAACAGAGCTGATACTTGCCAAGAAGGACTATTATGATATACTGGGAGTGCCCAAAGCTGCCACTGAGCGCCAGATCAAAAAGGCTTTCCACAAGCTTGCAATGAAATATCACCCTGACAAGAACAAGAGCCCGGACGCTGAAGTTAGATTCAGGGAAATTGCTGAAGGTACAAGTTATTTGTTCCTTTGGGGATTGTTTGGGGTAATTTATAGTTTTCTAATTGCACAGACTTTTTAATGCAATCTTCTTACCTGCTAAAAATAACGAGATGGATATATTTCAATTAAGTAGTTTCCAGATAATGGTCCAGCACTCCACTACTGACTTATTGATGTCTTTCCTTGTCATCTACAGCTTATGAAATTTTATCTGATGAGACCAGAAGAAGAGAGTATGATCAGTTTGGTGACACTTCAGCATACTTCACTGGGGACGGCAGACATAGACAGGGTGCCCACCAACCTTTTAGCTTCAACTTTGACGACATATTTAAAGACTTTGACATCTACAGCCAGAACAGGCATGCTCGTCACCGAAGGCACTTCGATGAACACTCCAGGTTCCACAAGGAATCCCACAGCAGACATAAGAGACATTTTCAAGGTGGTTTTGGATCAGGTGTCTTTGATGACATGTTTGATGACATCGAGAGGATGTTCACTTTTGACAAACACGCCAAACAGACTGACAGCAAGTTTCATGGTGCATCTAAACAACACTGCAGGACGGTAACACAACGCAGAGGAAATATGGTGACGACATACACAGATTGCACTTCAACTTAAAAGGCTTTGTGACTTTAAATTTGCCTTAAAAGATACCATTTAAGTAGTGGAAAGCCAGTTGGCTAAAAATGTGTGTGAAATTTGAACAGTGACCTTGAGAGCTTACACGGAATGACAAGCACTGACAGTTTATGCAGCTTATTTTAAGTTCAACTAAGCTTTATTTCAAGCTATTTCCTGTGTGTGCTCATAAACTAAACGAATGTACTAGTTATTATATTTTGGCTTATTAATGAAGTAAGCTGTTTGTGAGTTTTTTTGTCAGTGTTTGTTCAAGCACCTTCTTTTAATAATATAATTTGAAAACATTATTAATGTTGCCATTATTAGAAAAAAAAAACTACACAGAGATCATCACTAGTCCTCCTACCACACTGCTTTTACACTGTACTGGTTTAAGTGTGTTTCTATAGGCGTAGCTATTGTAAGTCACCGCTATAGGCAGAAACAATAGCACCCTCTGGATTTTTGCTTATGGTTGTCAAATGGGCAGCTATGTCAACAAAAACCTGTGACCCCCCCCCCCCCCCCACGTGTTGGTTTGTTTAACTTGTGCTTTGAATTTGTACTCTTGTCTTCTTGTCATAATCATGTAATCTACTCTGCTTAAAGCATTTTTAAACACATAAGTATTTTAGCATTTGTGGTTCAATCACAAGCATTGCAAATGTAAAGAACCGTAAATATATATATTAAGTAGAAAAGAAATATAAGTAACAGGAATCGCTGTGACTCTGATATTAGTGGTATTAGACTAGATTTACAGTTGAGCAGAACACAGACACAATCGACTTGAAATGAATACAATTTTGAAGCCTGTAATGTTATGTGGTCTTGAGGGAGGTTGTATTTTGTTGTATTGTCAAATTTTGAAGTACATCAAATACTAAAACCCTACACTGCTGCCTCAAATGTAATCAGTAATTGTCTGACGTAGCCTCAACAAATGACAACTTGTTCAGAATAGTAACAAGAATGACTTACTACATATTTTGTAGTTTGTATCTTGAAATTTGACCACATATTCTGTAGCCTCTGCTCCAGTAGTTGCCTTCTGTTGATTTGACCTCAAATTCTTCACTGAAAAAAGTTGCATCATGTAACCTAATATGAATTGTTCTTTTATCGAGTACAGGTCCTGTTTTCATGTGCCATTTCTGTTATTTGTGTAGCTCATAGTGCTGGTTAATACTAGATGTGGTCGATTTTTTTAATGGGGGAAAAAATACATTTCTAAGTTCTGAATCACGCTTTATGATGTAGAGCTTGCAAATCAAAGTTTGTAGGTATAAGGCTCTAAATTCAACCCTTAAAAAAATCCTCAAATAAAAGTAGTCACTTTTGACTGGCATGTCAGTCAACTATAAATAATCTAGGCTCACTCACTAAAGGGCACTACTGGAGGTTTCGGGATTCATTTAACTAGTCACTTGGCCTTGTACTTTTTGTTAAGTGAGGGAAGTGTGAACAACTGCACATATATTTTCGTTTATTAAAGCATCCTTGCTCAGCAGATTCTCTGAATCAGGTGCCAGTTATTCAACAGTGCTGATTAGTTGACGAAATCATAAGAAGATAAAATACTTTTCCTGTCATATGTTCTCTTACCTTGTTCCTGTAAAAACTAATTACAGTTGACACTGTTCTGTGCAATACTTATTTCAAACATTGATGTTGTAAATAGTGAATAGCACTTTTTGTGTAAATAAAATAGTGCATGTGTATATTGCCAAATAGACTGTGTTCATTTACAATTTGGATAAAACTCAACTGGATGCTCGGCATTTAAGGATAGACAGAGAAATTTGCCTAAAAACACAATTCTGGTTATGCTGAGTATAAATCAGAATAATATAAACAGAAGATGGTTTCCTAAATATAACATTTTGCTCAAAGGATGTACAGCAAAGCCAGCCGAAGCTAGAGGCCTTGAGAGAACGTTATACCATTAGTGTTCATGTTCACATTACTTGCATAACATGTTGCACATAAATATTTTGGTATTCACCTTAGTTACTGTTGCGTTGGGGGAAAAAGTAATAATCTGTCTTTTTATTGGTGCGGCGCAGCTGATGACGTCTCAATCAGGAAATGTAGTTCGGAAAAATTCGAATCTGTAGTGAAGCTCTGTTGAGCGAGACTCCTCTGAACTCCAACTCCCATAATGGATGGCGCAACTGTCTGCGCAGTTGTCGGCGGATCCAGAGAGACGCCAGTAGCTCTAGCTGAGGGACATTGAATGACTTTGTACCCGTGTGTGCGGTCCAGAAAGTTGCCTATTTGACGGGTCGGGATCACCAGCGGAGCTAATGGAGGCCCTCATACCTGTTATAAACAAACTGCAAGACGTATTTAACACAGTCGGCGCAGATATAATCCAACTGCCGCAGATAGTTGTGGTGGGAACTCAGGTGAGGAACGTCAGTTTGCTTAAATGCTAGTTGGTTAGCCTGCGACAACTTATTGTTTTGGCTGTTTATCTGATCTTCACCGCGAGTTTTCTTTCAGTTTCGTCCAGCTACAGTGGTCATAAGTGTTTTTACTGATTTTATACGTAAGTTTACCTTTTTTTAGTTAACTGCCATAGCAACCAAGTTAGCTTTAGGCCCATGTTTTGGATGACAGTTGACAGGAACCGTTAACAACATGCTTTAGCCTTCTGGCCACTAATCAAAAAATGAAATTAGGTGCTGTTTTTCCTTGATTTGATTTGTATTTTAAAAAGCATACACAGAATTCTACATCTAAGTAGAAATCGGTACACGTCAACTGAATAAACCTTACACCTTTTTTGACACCGGTTTAGTGAGGTTTAGCCTATTATTGGAGAGATGTAGTCTTGTCTTGTTAGTATAAAAGGGCTGTTACAAATATGTCCTAGTGCACTTTAACACTGCATTTCAACATCTATGAAAATGTACTTATGATAATATGGTTATAGCCCCTGCCCACCTTGTGTACACGCTATATCTTAATTGGTTTAAAGTGGCTGGTTTTGTGGAACAGGTTTACTTTCACTGGTCGGCTAATAGGATGTGACTGTCTCAGACGTTTTGGCATGCGTCTCAGGCTGTTACAGTAAGACAAGGAGAGTAAAAGGATATCTTAAATGCCCTATTTGTCATGTTTGCCAGCGCTCTGTGTACTCCTCAATTTAATGTCACTTATACCCTGGACTAGGTGTTAAATATTATTCGCTGGTTATCTATGCCCTGTGATAGTCACATACTAGACCACAACAACAGGATTACTGCTATTGATTAATCTTTTTAGCCCTTATCTCCTTCCAAGGAAATAAGTACCTACCCATTAAAGAGGAGTCTGCTAGCCAGGTGAGCTAAATGAGTTATTTCAGTTCACCAGATCTCATTAGCTATTCCACAGAATTCCCATAGTACTTGTGAATGAGCATTGTACACAAGTTAAAAGAGGGTTTGTGTTCCACCTGTAAGCACTGCAGACTCTGATAGTTTGTAGGCCACTCTAAAGTGCAACCTGCATAGCAATTACTTTTTTCAGAATCCAAATCTGTGGCTGAGGAGCAAAATTTAGACTCTAGTTTCTTTGTTCAAATGAGTTAAGGTCTCATGGGTATTACAGTGGCTGTAAGATCTCAAAGCACTGTGACCATATAGAACGCATTCGAATGGACAAAACACCGTCATGTCAAGAAAATGTCTGGAATGGTTTGTCAACACATGGACTAAAAATACTCGCAAGCACCAGCAAATGCAGGAAACAAATCAAGTATCATAAACAACTATAAAAATGTTTTAAGGGGAAGTAGTAGTAGTAATGAACAAGGCTTGGGCATTATTGTTGTTCAGAGCTTCATGATTTTTTTGAGTTGTTGACATTTGCTTGTATTTTAACATACTGGTTGCATGATTCCTTATTTGCCACCTATTATTAGTATGTATGGTATATAGCTATATAAATACATTTTCAAAATACACAAATAATTTGCCATTCAATTATTTTAATGGAAAATGAAACAACAAATAAGTTGTGAGATTTTTTCATTGCATGTGTGGTCACACTGATGAAGACGTTTTCTGAATTTGCTTGTGCTTTGTCTGTTGGAGCTCTCTCTGCCCCCATAGGGAATGGATGTGAAGATTTGAATAAGTAATACACAAGAGCCATGTCTACCTTGACATGGCCCTGTATGTGCCTGTTGGGAGGACGGGTTTTTCTGGTAAGTGAATGAATCACTCACGCACTCATTCTTTGCCTTTTGTTTACATCCTTGTTACATACAGAGTAGTGGGAAGAGTTCTGTATTAGAGAGCCTGGTTGGCCGGGACCTCCTGCCACGTGGAACTGGCGTCGTCACAAGGCGGCCCCTCATCCTACAGCTAGTGCACATTGACCCAGAGGACCGCAGGAAAACCAGTGAAGAAAATGGTAACATCACTGTCTCCTCTTCCTCTGTGGTTTGATTGTCAAGAAGTTAGATATTAATATTTTCCTTCAAACTAAGCAATATCATAGTGAATACTTTACATATAAACACAACAAAACACATATGCATTACAGGCTGACCAGTACCAGATCTTTACTGATACTGATGTTGTGGATGAAACACTTTGTTGTTTTTTCTGGAATCCTATCAAGAAATATAGGACTGAACAGAACTGTTTGCAGACTTCTTCACCAAAGTTTGTGAAACTCTCCAGTTTCAGACAAGCAGACTGGAGAAATAGTTTACATTTAGCAGTGGCAGTTGTGCAGGATTGTTTCACTTTCAAGTACGTAACTTTCACAACATATATATTAATTCCATTATCAGGAGACTTCTCTGCTTCTACAGGGTTCTTAATTCATAACTGTATAATTATTTCAGCTCAATATCATGATATCGTCCAGTTCTCAGTGATCCTTTGCCAAGATCCTGCATGTATTTGATGCTGTCAGAGTCTCATGCAGGAGCACCAGATAGCCAGGCTAACCCTTTTGTCTCCTGTCATCTCTCTTTAACCGCAGAATCCAAGAAAAATGGACGACTTTGCAGAGGTCTCCTTTTCTTTGTCTCTTTGTATTTGTATGTTACATAAGCCACCCCCCCACCCTCCCCACCCCCCCACCCTCCTTCCCTCCTTGCCAGTCTCCCTTGCTCATTCTTCCCCATCTCGACGTGTGTTTGTGTTGCTTTTCTAAAGCTGACAAATCACATGGCTTCATTTATTATTCCTGCGCTTTCCTCCATGTAGGCTGGTCTCTGACAGCTGAAGTTAGAAAAAGAGAGGCATATTCCTGTCTAATTTGTGCTTAGTTTTACATAAAACAAAGAAACACCTACATGAACAAGCCCCTCACATTTCAGCTTCCTCTGATGACTAACAGACTCCACCCTTGTGAAGTTGGTTGTTGCAATGTGGATTATTGCAGCTGGAGAGGATTCTGTTGTTGTTGTTTTTTTTTTTAATCATTTCTACCATTGCTGCTGTATGAAATCAAAAGTTATTCCACTTTTATTTTTTTATTTTTTTATTGGGTTGATGAACTTTTCCATGCTGCCTTTGCCAAAGAAAACAATAATCTTCCGTTGAGACATTACACATGGGGATTTCATTAATAGTAACGCTGATCTAAAGGCCACACCTGTCACATCATCAGTAACTGAAACATCTGCCCCCAACTCTGTATTTCCACAGGCATTGATGGAGAGGAATGGGGCAAATTCCTACACACCAAAAACAAGGTAAGGTTCTCCTCACTGTTTAGTCACAGTAAAACTGTAATTGGATGTTTAAATCATTGCTGGACTGTCTATAAAAAACATTTCACAACAACATTTCATAAAATAGGCTGAATACGCCCCATATTGATTTGTTAATTATTCTAGATTAGCTACATTAGTGTGTTTTCTCAGTTTGTGTTAGGGTTACAACCAGAACATGTAGAACCTGTAATAAGATCAGGTGCACACACCCACTCAGCTGCTAAAAATAATTTTATGGCTGTAAGGTATATGTCCTCAGAGTTTGCTTCTCTTGAGCTCTCAAGTGTTTGAACAAAGAAACAATTATATCCTCCTGATAGCCTCATGACTCTAAACAGACTGAGCGTGTAAATTCCTCATGTATATGTTTTTGTCCCTTCCTTGTCTGAATGCTAAAACGTTGTGTTGATGTTGCTTATCTTCAACTTTCTTACCAATCGTGGTTAAACCGCCTCTTTTCAGATCTACACAGACTTTGAGGAGATCAGACAAGAAATTGAAGCAGAAACAGAAAGAATCTCAGGCAGCAACAAGGTATTCTAATCACACTTTTTAAGAGATAACATGAAAAGTTGCCAAACAAGAAATGTTAGTGGAGCTGTGTAATCTCAAAATGTCAGCACCACCCTCACAGAATGTTTGTTATTATTTCTTCTCTAGGGCATTAGTGATGAACCCATCCACCTGAAAATCTTCTCACCACATGTTGTGAATCTTACATTGGTCGACCTTCCTGGCATTACAAAGGTGTGATTCCATCGCTTTTCCCGTATTTAAACCTACTGTATATAATTTATCTATAAGTCATCCTGTAGATGATTTCCATGACCTGCAGCATACCTGATGTCTTGAAAAGTCATTTCTTGTCTGGGTCCAGGTTACTTTGAATGGCTAATCATAATGCTCAAGATTATTTTTATAGATGGCTTAGAAAAGCCTGAAAAAAATGTTGTGTCATTGACAATAAATACAGGACTATTATAATTGAAGGGCCTTGTGTCCGTAATCGCTTTGTGTTGTCTTTCATTAGCATTTAAAGGGAATTAACTGTCATGGTGTATTTGATAAAAACAGGTACCGGTGGGAGACCAGCCCAAAGACATAGAGATCCAGATCAAAGAGCTGATACTAAAGTACATCTCCAACCCAAACTCCATCATTCTGGCTGTGACTGCTGCCAACACAGACATGGCAACCTCAGAGGCGCTGAAGCTGGCTCGGGAGGTTGACCCTGATGGTAAAATCCCTCTCTGTTTGTCCTCTCTACACTTCTGTGTTTTGAACTTTTAATGCTTCATCGGCATATGCCTTTGTTTCAGTTCTGTGCTCTTTGCATTTCTTTCCTCTGCATTGTTTTTATAACCGTGTGCGTGTCTGTTTTTTTCCATTTAGGAAGGAGGACGCTAGCCGTGGTGACCAAGCTGGATCTGATGGATGCTGGTACAGATGCCATGGATGTCTTGATGGGCAGGGTCATTCCTGTCAAACTGGGTATTATTGGAGTAGTTAACAGGTAATTGTGTGATTGATATGATGCTCAAATAATGAATGCTGCAGTGTGGGTACCATATCTAAACTAAACCTTTAACGCTAACATATCCTCATGAATTGTTTGTGTATTCTCTCAGGAGTCAGTTGGATATCAATCAGAAGAAGGCAGTGGCAGAGTCTATTCGTGATGAGTATGCCTTTCTACAAAAGAAGTATCCTTCCCTCGCAAACAGAAATGGAACCAAATATCTGGCAAGAACGTTGAACAGGTTTGATGCTATTCATTTACTGGTCGTGTGTAATTGAGGTTTACTCTCTTAGCTTCTATGTCTTCCTCTTTGTTTTTAAATGAAGTGAAAGTGAAAGTGGCTGTCTTTGAATATCCTTGCAGGTTACTCATGCATCACATCAGAGACTGTCTTCCTGAACTGAAGACGAGGATCAATGTGCTGGCGGCGCAGTACCAGTCTTTACTTAATAGTTACGGCGAGCCTGTCGACGACAAGAGCTCCACGTTGCTGCAGCTCATTACCAAGTTTGCTGCAGAGTACTGCCACACCATAGAGGGCACGGCCAAGTACATAGAGACAACTGAACTGTGAGTTACGCAACCCTCAGAACTGCATGTACCTCTGAACACCACTGAGGGGTGCTAGCATCGTTCTCTCCTGAATGATCTGTAAGCGGTCTCCTCTGTGTTTCAGATGTGGTGGAGCAAGAATCTGTTATATATTTCATGAGACGTTTGGTCGCACGTTAGAATCAGTCGACCCTCTGGGTGGTCTGACAACCATCGATGTGCTCACAGCAATCAGAAATGCAACGGTGGGTTTCCTCTACCTCTTCCTGTGTTAATCACAGCCGTTAGGGCTGCATTTTTAAGGTTTGCATGTTGTTTGCCTTTGACAGGGCCCGAGGCCTGCTTTATTTGTGCCTGAGATTTCGTTTGAGTTGCTGGTGAAGCGACAGATCAAACGTCTGGAGGATCCCAGTCTGCGCTGTGTGGAGCTAGTTCATGAGGAGATGCAAAGGATCATTCAACACTGCAGCAACTACAGCACACAGGTGAGGAGCACGCTCACATTAGGGCTGCAACATTCAATTATTTGTTCTATTGATTACTTTTATGAGTAGTCAGTTTGTCTGTAGTTTATTTTTTGGGGAAGTCAGATAATTCTTTGATTAATCACTTAATAATAAACAGCATTTTCCCTTTTAAAATGCTGTCAGTGAATGATGAACCCATTTCATGAAGCTTTAATGATACTAATGATACTAAAACAACCTATTAATGGCCAGGAACCCCAGACTAAAGGTGTAAGTGGAGGGAGAACACCTGAAGCACAAGGGACACTGTACAGATTTTAGTCAGTGCAGATAGATGGTATAAATGAGGGTCAAAGGTCTCCACCTATGTAAAACTGGAAAACACTTGTAACATGTAAGGTACTCTGTGTTTATATCAGCCACTTAGCTCTGGCAGTTTCTGTGCTCACTGCAACCTGCTTTGCATTTAGATGGCACCGATGGCAAACACTGTTCTGCACAATTTGCATAAAACCACGCTTTTATCAAAGCTTCCATCAGGTATTTTTTTTAAATGAAATGTGCCTTTCATCCGTCCTTTCATCCAATTCCTCTATGTTGGTAGCGGTTAGCCGAGCTCTGATGTGTGCATCAATGTAATCAGTATACCAGGAAGGCTTGTACTGACAAAAGTTCGGTATTGTTTGGAATGTAAACTGTGATTAAATGCGTTACCCCTAGTAGAAAGACTGCAGTGTCAACTTCTAATTATGGTGATTGTTCATCTCTGCAGGAGCTGCTGAGGTTTCCGAAGCTTCATGATGCCATCGTGGAAGTGGTCACCTCTCTTCTCAGAAAGAGACTCCCAGTCACGAATGAAATGGTCAGAATCAGTACACACTGAATATCGTTCAGCATTTTTGAGGTTGTGAGGCAGCATTTTTGATCGACCTGTTTTCCTAATTTCTTTTCAGGTCCATAACCTTGTTGCCATTGAGCTCTCCTACATCAACACCAAACACCCCGACTTTGCTGATGCTTGTGGCGTCATGAACAATAACTTGGAGGTAAAAGATTACCTTCTACTCTCACAAATAGTGATATTTATCCTAACCACATGGTTTAATGAAATGAATAATTATGCTGTTTCTGAAACATGCAAGCGTTTTCTCGGCTGCTCTTCCTTCCTTTGTTAAATATTTGTTTTTGTAGGAACAGAGACGAAACAGAATGAGAGACCTGCCGTCCGCTGTGCCCAGAGACAAGGTACTCCAGTCCACTTGTGACATGCTTTAACAGACTTTCTGCTGTCACTGGAGAGCCGGCCAGCTGTAGACTTCTTCTATATTTAAATCTATTAGAGCTATTCTCTCCACATTAGTGAATGTAAAGCTCATCAACACCTCTGCTTTTAGCTCCTGTCCATTTCTGTCCACTCTTTATTTCCTTGTGTCTTTCTTTAGTCCTTTAAAGGCCCAGGTGGGCAGACTATTTCCCCCACTGACCCTCTTGCCCTTGAGGGAGAGACCTCCAAGGTGTGTCCCGTTCCCTCATCTGACCTCTGCCCACCCCCAAACACTTTTTTATTTGGGATTTGAGTGCAGTGGTTTGGAGGAAGCAGTTTTTACCCATCCTAACACTGATCTGGTCTTTGACCGTCCCTCAGTAATCCACATATAAAACACTAGAAAACTTTATTTGCCTTGGTATTTATCATACCATAACAAGATGTGACTTTTGTGACTGAACTATTAATATCACAACACCCATAGTCACTGTGATTAAAATAAAAAAACATAAAATAACTAATGCAATCTTTGTTTTTGGTCAATCTGGTAAATTCAGTACGATAATCAGTGACATTCAGGCTTCTGTCCAGCTGAAACATTTTACTTGAAGAGATCTCTATTGTATTATTCTCAGTCTACGTTATGTATTTCTGCCTGTTCAGTGTTAAGGAATGAATGCTAGCCTGAAACTTCTTTGCTGCAAAGTCAAAGAAATCATACAGCATGCTAATGTTGAAACCTATCCAAACCTTTCTTATGCATGTGTGCTGTGTGCTTTTTATTATTAACTTACTTTATTAACTAATTTTCCTTACTTCCTGCAATTAAGACCATTTTCCAAGCCTTGCGCGTTTTGATTGTTTACCTCTTATAGATCCTATCTTCATGATCATCTCTCTCCCTTTCTCTGTCTGCAGGCAGCAGCCAGTGGCTCTCAGAGTGCTTCTACCAGTGAACAGGGCGACAGCGGGATGGGCAACTGGAGGGGCATGTTGAGGAAGGAGGATGCTGCTGCTGCTGACAGGGGCATGTCCCAGACCCCTCTTCCAAGCCCCCATAGGGGCCACGCAGTCAACTTACTAGATGTGGTGTGTACTCTGGCATTGTTGGTTTATGTGGCTTCAAAAGTGTAGTGGTTTTCTTTGTAGCAGAGACACAGTTAACAGTTTTAGGGGTTGTTGGGGTCTCATCTGACTTCTCCTTCTACTGTTGTAGGCCCTGACACCCTGAAGTGTAATAAATGTCTTTTTAGCAAACAGTAAACGGCATCACGAGGCTCAGTAATTTCACATATGTATAGATTCTCAGGTCTTACGCCCTATTAACAAACTGATATGATGGTGTTTCATTTGCAGCCTGTTCCGGTGTCCCGGAAGTTGTCTGCCCGGGAGCAGAGGGACTGTGAGGTCATTGAGAGACTCATCAAGTCATATTTCTTAATTGTTCGGAAGAACATCCAAGACAGGTACATATGTAATCAGCTCTGGTAATGTTTGATATTGCATCACTGTCATCCCCTCTTAGGTGATTTACATCCCATGTTAATATATTGTTGCTTGGCCTCAGTGTACCGAAGGCCGTGATGCACTTCCTGGTGAACCACGTGAAGGACTGTCTGCAGAGCGAGCTGGTGGGACAGCTGTACAAGACGGCTTTGCTGAACGACCTGTTGACGGAGTCCGAGGACATGGCTCAGAGACGCACAGAGGCCGCTGACATGCTCAAGGTGACAGGCTCATAATGTGTTACCGTGGATACCAGAACCAAAAGCCAGTGTCAGTCATATTGTCATAATACTTATATGATTCACATTTTAAAACAAGTAAAAAATGTTTTAGTATAATCGCACTGAGCTTATTAGTTTATTTTGAGTTGGCTTTTGAAAACAAAAAATTATTCTTTAGAAAGATTGATGTTGAAGAAAAAATGTTCATCCAGTTCAATCCGTAATCCCTTATTGATTTCCCATATTACAGTTAAGTTTACAAGACGCTGAGACTTAGTTTATGTTTCTGTGAAAACAAAAAAATTGTGAAAATTTATATTTATTCAGATGATGGTTTTAAGCTACTATGAAGCTTTACTTGTAACATTTGGTCAAATCAAATGGATAGGCAATCACTCTTTGTGTTACCACTCCAGTTAAACAGGGGAAACAGAAAGGCCATTTTTTTTTCTGGTACAATGTTTCCTTGCTGAGCTGCGGTAGAATCAGAGGAATATGTATTTTTTGACCACTGTCATAATGAAAACCAGTAATTGTTCATACTGAGGCAGACAATTGTGAGCCTCTTCTTAATCAGGAAGATGTCTAGGAAGTTCTAGCTACAATAGATACTGTGTAATAGTAACAGTGTGTTTCGGGCATAAAGTGTTTAATTCTTTTATCGTTCCTGTCTTCTAGGCGCTGCAGAAAGCTGGCCAGGTGATAGCAGAAATCAGAGAAACCCACATGTGGTGAGGTCGGCCTCTCTTCAGCAAGCTTTAGCCGTCCCTCCTGGACCATCGCTCACCTCCCAAGAAACCCTGCAGCCGACTCCTGCAGCTACTCAGGCTGTAGAAAACAACCTAAAAATGCACTGGTGTGGATATGTGTATATCGAAACATAGTTTTAATGTACAGTAAGGACTTGGATTAAGGGCAGAACATTGCAGTTGGTCAGCATCACATGTGATAGATGATTATATTTTTCTTAATGTAACTGAAAGAATAAATATACAAATAATGTTATGCATCACCACTACGTGAAGCCTTGCTGAAGAATGTCTTCTCTTATTGTAGATTTTGAATTAAAGCTAGACATGACAACCCGTTATTACCACATGTAGACGCTCTCTTTATTAGTTAGTGGGCAAAATAAAATGTCTACTGCAAATTTTCCAAAGAAATGCGCACTCAACTTCTATTGTGATAAAGAACATTTTTACACATACATTATTGTTTCCTGATTATAACAATAATAATATTATTATTTTTATATAGACACCAAACATTGAGACATTTGTTTCTGTTCAGCTTGAAGTTTTGTATTAAAATGTTCTTGTGGATAATGTATGTTGGACAGATTTACAGAAACATACAGTCTGTATACTTTGCAGAAAGGCATCAGAGTGAGTGTAATGACTTATTTATTGTTTTGATATCATGATAATTGACGAAAACCGACACAACAGAACAATGAACACATGCGTGATGGACACTGGGGTCAGTCTCTTCTGCCACGGTCTGCCTCTTCTCTGTCTCACAGCTGCTTTACCTCAGCCGGCCGCCCATCTTGCCCTTGCCACGACCTTTGGCGCTAAAGGGAGCAGGAAAAGCAGTCGTTCAGTCACAGCACTTAATAGCTCAACCAACAAATGACTGAAACATTTTGATACGCGCAACAGTACTAACTGATTTAACCAAACTTGTTAAAGGACCACTGTGTTGGATATAGTGGCATCTAGTGGTGAAGATTTAGATTGCAGCTAAGTGAATACCCATCCCATGTTTAAGTGTAGGAGAATCTACATTGGCTGACAAAAACATATGAAAGGCCCTCTGATTTATCTGTTCAGAGCAACTGTAGAAAGATGGCGGCACAACGTGGCAGACTGCTCTCTCAGTGGATATAAAGGGCTTAAAGATTTTGTGGTTGCAGGTGTTTATACACTAATAGAAACATAATTACTATATAATAGATCTCCCTCAATCCTACACACTGATCCTATAGGGATCAAAAACTGATCTAAGTCTCAAGATACATCATTTGCGTTCCTAATAATATCCCAAATAAAATCCTGTTAATGTAGTGTTTGAAATAATGTCATCTAAATGCTGAATTGGTATTTCACATTTCAATCCATCCCTCATGATGCAGTTGACTTCATAATGTACAACATTACTCTAAACACTGACTAGGTGCAGATCTTCACTGCAACAACCGCATGTGACGACAGAGATGGAGCAGAAGAACCACTGAACCGAGTGTCATGGCTAGTTTACGTTAACTGTGTCTTAGCATTTAAAAGAATGTACTCAAATAAACCGTTTTGCTCTCTTTAATCACTGATCCACTTCTTGGTTATGCCAATGAGAAAGTGTTGCACGTATTAAATGGCACAAATCAGTATGTACTTACCTCTGGTGGTCCTGGACCCGAGCAAGAAGCTGGTTAATCTGCAAGGACACAAAATAACATACTGTAGTAGTGTAGTAAAGTGTGACCAGAGGTTGTGCCCAAGTGTTTCTCAGGTCCACTGTTTTTCCATCATGAGGTTTGTCCTCTTGTTTTGCCATTAACAACAGCACATATTACAGAATATATTACATGGACGAGTTCTTCCAGTGCATCAGACCACTTACATCGTATTTCTGTCTCTTGAGTTTCTCGCCCAGATCAAACTTCTCAGCCTCCAGCCCCATCAGCCACTGCCACAGCTCATTAGCCTTCTCCCTAAACAAAAACATGTGTCGAAGATGTATTATCAATAGTCCCATTCGCGTTAGGATTCGTTCCTGTGTTAATAAGAGACATTCGCTGCAGTACAGCGGCCAGTGTTTTTGAGATGTGTGCCCTGCTGCTGTGTCATACTTGAGTTTATCTTCAGCCAAATGATCAACGTTGAGAGGCTTCCTGCGTTCGGCCAGGATCTTCTTCTTCTTCTCCCTCTCAGTTTGCTTCTTGGCTCCTCTTCTGCTCTCACCCTGTATTTCTCACATAAAAAAAGAAAACATTAGGACGTGTTTTATTTTTGACTGACACTGATCGTCCTTCAAAGGGCTGATTATTGCACAGTGTCAAATTCATAATACAAAACATGCTCCTACACACACTGTATAGTATTGCTGTATTATTTGTATTGATATGTGCAGTATAGGGAGCATTTTAATGTTGTGGTTGGTGACGATAATGGAACTTCCTCATTATTCCTCATTATTGGGTCATTTAATCTGCAAATAAGTATCTGAAGTATATGATAATACTGGTAAATGTTTCATTACTGTAAGTGTGTTCTTTTTGTTATTATGCTATATGTTAAGCCTTGGCAAGGCCCACTTCACACGGTTGTAATTCAGTAGGCGTAACTCAATTGGAAAATGTTGGTTAGGAGGCCACATTCAAACTTAATCTAATTAAATAATCTTTGGTGACCGAGTGACACTTGCACGTGTAACTTTTACCCATAGAAACCAAACGTATTGATTAAAACAAGAACATTTCTGCCTGTAGGGTTCTTGACGTCTGTTTGGTCATTATATTTTTAATGCTATAAGCCACAAGAAGTTGATTGACCTTCTGTCCAGCACTGTACTGCTGGGACATGTTGGAGAGTGCCTTCTTCTTCTTGGCGTCATCATCATGCTTCTTACGCTGCTCCTCCATCTCCTTACGCTCCTTCTCCTCCTGTAGACGCCACAGGTGAATCACTTAGATGAGAAACTTCATGTTGTCTGGTATAAATAAGTTAATAATGTAACCGGAGGCCGTACCGCAAGTCTGGCCTGCCTTTCCTTCTCCCTCTCAGCTCTGACTCTTTGCTGCTCGGCTCTCTCAGTGCGACGCTTCTCCTAAATACCCAGAACCAAACATTCATGTGATTACAGAGAACTCTGACCAGACAGAGACGCAGTGATTCCCCTGTAACCTGGTGCACTGACAATTCTGTTAACAAGCGCAATAAGCTCCTCTTCCTCCTTCTTCCTCTGGATGAAGTGAGCCTCTATCAGAGACTGCAGCTCAGACAGATCCTTCTCCTGACGCTTCCTGTGGATGTCCTGCCGTCAGGAAAAGCAACACCAAAGTTTCACATTATTGTATTGTTTGTGTAATCAGATCCAGACAGAGGCATTCAATGAGGCTGACTCACGTCAAAGTCGACTTTTTCACCATCAGGGATCTTTGGGGCGGCGATATTCGTCATGAACCTGCAGGTATGAACAGTTTCTGGTTGTATGAATCTGTCCAGAGTGATGTTTACACAGTCAAACTAAAGAGGGTCTAAGACACTTACTTAGGCTTGGGCTTTGACTCATCTGGGATAAGATAAAGACAGTCAACATTGTGAATAAATTAACAAATAAAGGAAGTATTTAGGCTGAGGAAAAGGGCTGCGAAAGAAACATGTTAGAAATTAGATAAAAACTATATTGTTGTAGTTTTTAGACCTGTTGCCTCCTCTTGTGCTGATGACCAGGACATCATCAGCATAATCATTAAAATATATAGGAATTACATTAAAAATACACCAGCAGATGCAATGTTCTTACCTTCTCCCTCCCTTCAGAAGAGCAGCCGTATCAAAAGAAAAAATATAGAAAAAATAAAATGTTAAAAACAGTCATACACAACTAAATAAATGCTCAGCAGTTGAAAAGGGACAAGTGTTGCACTAATAATATGAATAAAAGGGATTACGTACTGCTCCTCCATGACTTCTTCTGTGTCAGACATTTTGTTGAGGACGAGCTCTGCAAAATGGATCCCTATTAGACTATATTTACACTGGAAAATATTTCTGATCATTGAATAGCACGGCAGAGAGGGAGGACACTTCACACAGTTCACAATGAGCGTCAGCGTCAGACCAGATGTCCGCTATTCTGAACTTTTACTGGAGCAGTGGTAGCCACACAGCATGAGCTATACTCAAAACTTTTATTAGGAGCTGAATGTGTTTCATGGTCAAAAACCAAAATGTGTCATAGTGATGAAAGCTCCTCCGTCAGAGTGTCAGATTACTGATGCAAGCTGTAAAAAAGGATTTCATTACTGGATTTACAGGTGGTGGAGCTGCAGGTCGGATTACTTGAACTAGAATAAACTAATATGTAGAATTAAAAGTGCTGTCTGCAAGGTATACTGTTAATTCCTCCAGCTGTATGTAATATTAAGTATAATATTTCCTACTAGGATGCAGTGAAGCACTAAAAAGTAACACTGAGTAAGTAAAGGTTCTTTTCTATATATGGTTATTTCTCTTCAAATACTGAATGGATTTGTGAGGGAAATGTTATTACAGATGATTGAAAGTATAAATATACAGATATAGTAGAAATTCAGTCAAATCTGGTTAAAACATATCATTAATAATAAAATTAATTTATAACACAGTAGCAGGATCGCATAGGAGCTTCAGTTAGGAAGTGAAGTAGAAGTAAAGAAATACTTTTCAGCATAATTCAGTTCTACATTTATGGCTAAACTTTTATTCAACTTATTTCCAATATGCAGACACAGCAGCGTCCTTACCTGTGACCCAGACAGAGGGAGCTCAGACACGAGCGGCAGACTTCAGGTCCTTGAGATTCACAAACAGGTTGAGCATCAAGGATACATAGTCCAACCCTTATTACTCATGTGACTGCAGCGCCCTATGGTTGATCAGGCTATTGTTAGACAGCTGGACGTTAGAGCAGACACACACACATACACACACATGAACGCACACTGTGCAGGTGAATTCCTGCTCTGGCAAAATGTCATGTAGCAGTTCAAGCTTTCACCGGTCACTCAGGTTTCAACACACCATAAATTTCACAGGTGGTTAGGAAGGACGACATTTCCTCTCACCAGGTAAAAATAAAGCAGAAGAACGAGAGCACAGACTTTTTTTTTTTTTTTTTTTTTTTCATTTTGTTTATTGCTGAAGCCGTACAAACAAAAAGAAAGAAGAAAGCAATCCACTACAACAATACCGGAATACTCACAATACATATTGGCATACTGGATTTAACTCATGTGCCATGCTGACAGAAACACCAGGCTGCATTTATAATGTTAATTACAGGCTTTAATCAAACTTAGTGCATACGGGAGTTGTCTTGCAAACCTTTGCTGATGCTGCAACGTAAAGAAAACCAAAAGGTTAGAGGAAGCTGGACATAGAAGACTATATTTGGCTGCTGTTCTTATAGTAGAGACATGCATATACGACTATTCATAGGCTTAGCTGGAGTCTAAATTATACAATCAGGATTTTTAGCTTTTTGTTTTTGGTTTCTTGGTTGCAGTTTGGTTTGATGTTACCTTCTGGGCTGAGGTGGTGGACTTTATAATAAGAGCCCCCTATTATAAAGGCTCGATAAGCTAGTGATATTCATTCTCTAATATAGCTGTTACATCTGATATTATGAATACTAGGAACTCACTATTTATCCATCCGGTCTGCAGCTTAATGGGCGATAAGTGGTCAGATAGTTTATGACCATGTTTATCAGGTATAATGTCCGTTTTGCATGGTAACATTTGCTAAGTAGCAACAATCACAATGTACCACGGAATGTCGTCATAGTGATGTCATCAGCTCTACAGGTATTTGCTCATAAAACAAACTCTTGGACACATTTAAGATTTGGTCTTTAGAAAAAAAGTCATTATCATTAAAACATATCTCGGTGAGGACATAGGTCATCCATCCAGTAGATGTTGTTTTGCTCTTGAATTGGTGAACTTTGAACGTTATTCTTATTATTGGCATAAAACCCATTTATAATGCAATAGCAGGAAAACTGCCAAAAGTGTAAACATGAGCCACAGAGGTTTCTTGTTAGTGGCTTCTAACCGATCTATAAAGCGATTGTAAAGGATACATTCATCACTCATTACGTACTATTTATAAGCCCTTTATGAAGGGCGCTTTAGCAGAAACTTATAAATCAATTATATACATGCTTATTATCCGACAGCCAGCTGAGTGGTAGTAGACTTATCAGTTATTGGGTTGAAGATATAACAGTAACATCAGAGCTCACATGCACTGTGAGAATGTTGAACAATGTGAACGGAAAGAAAATGAACATTCATGTATCCTGACTTAAAGACTCCAGATGATTAGCAATAGCTGTTGTTTATACTTTGTGAATGGAAAACTGTGAGGACCGAAAGTAAAATAATGGTCAGTTTTATATATTTATTTACTTTGCTCTAAATCCCCTAATGAAGTGTAGCATGTTCACTGATTTATTTATTTAGTGCTTTTGTGCGTTCGATGGAAACGTGCTGTTTTTTTAAATTTTTGCAGGAAAGGGGGTATGGCTTAGCCGAACGAGTGCAAAGTTACTGTAAATAAAGCTGGGAGACTTTGAAGCTGGACTCTTTTCGCATCACTCAGCCTGGGGCTTCCTCTTCTCCCTCATGCGATATGCAGGCGTGGTGAACAAGATGCACGTACAGTAGCGGAGCTCTGTGTTTGGGCGGGGGTTTCAAGGGACGCTTGGTTAGGGCCTCACGCCTGCTAACAGAAAGAGAAATATGTTAGCCAGTGCCTCCAAGGCTGTATAGGATGTAAAAGTTTATTAGGTGTTAAACAAGATTGGACCCAGGGCTATTAATCAAAGCTTTTACAATCATACATCTCTCTATGTATGTGCCGCGTTTGTGTGTCTGTAGATCAGACCCGGGGCAACTGTTGCTGACACATACCCTCCAGTCAAAGCCAAGACATTTCTGTTTGTGATTGAAAGCTGTAACTTTGTCATTTGCCCTTTACTTCATTCCTCAGCTGTCTATTCCTGATGAAGAAGCTGGGAGACTACAAACAAGGATTGCTATTTAGAGTTGAAGCTGACACTCGACAAATGATTTTCCATTCCTATTGTTCACACTCAAGCACTGAGGCCTTCACGTCATAAGAAATGGGACGTTTGGACACACAGAATGTTGTAAGTCACACATTTAAATGAGTGTAGTGGCCGGGAGGCATATTTTAGGTCTTTATCATTAGCACTGAGTGAATAATCTTGGTGACCAAGCCCGCTTTGCTGCTTAAGCAGACAGAAATCCTCCTCAGCAGTCATTTGTAATGTGAAAATCAAGCAGCTGCACTCTGGTATGTCTTGCAGCTTGCCAACACAGTCGATGGCATTGGGCGATCCAGGTGGCACTGGGTGAACAGTGAACTGCACAAACACGACAGCCATACCGGGAGTGTGTAGCTGCCTTTATACTGGGATACAAGGTCATGGTGAATTTGTTTTTTTTAAATATAGACCTCGGTGCAACAGAGCCGAGCCCATGACCAAAAATCTCCAGCAGCGGATTTGATTTACAGTGAGCAGCTACTATGGTACAAAGGAAGGTTGGTGGGTTGTAGTAGTCATATGCCCCCAATGGGCTTTAAATCAGACAAGGCCCTACTTGCCTAGAGAATGGTTTGAAGGGCAGTCCCAGAGGACTGATAAAGATAAACCCTGGTTAAGCATGTATCATGTACACATTTGCAGTTTTACAGCTAAGAACTATTCAGACAATTCAGTTACACATACTGTATTTATATATAATGGATATTTTTGGAAATGCGTTTTGTCATTTGCCCTTTACTTCTTTTCTCAGCTGTCTATTTCTGACCAAGATGTCTGTATATCATGTCAACAGACACTACAGGAAGACACCGTACCGAGCCAATAAATGATGCCAACATTTAATCTCAGTGAAACCTCTGACTGTTACTTTCACACTGTGACATGCAGTTACAGAGCTTTTGACATGGAGATAGGACAGTTTTGTTAAATGTACACAGTAAATGATTATTATTATTAGTGATTATGATCACCGATTGATGGATATGTATGACCATCCATCCATCCATCCATCCATCCATCCATCCATCCATCCATGCATTAATCCATCATATTAATCATTTATATATCATCCATCCATCCATAAATGCAGTGGTCAGATACAACAGAATAGAAACACTCAATTAAAGAACCTGTTGAATAAACGGTATTACAGACATTCAACCACTTACAGCCACTCCAGATACCTACCATTAGTGAAACTTGTTCTTGCCTCCAACTGCCACCTGAAAGGATGATGGAAAATAAAGAAGAAGAAAAAGGAACAGGAAGAGAAACACCAATGAATTTTCTTGTTCCTTGTGTCTGTGTGCAGAAAAAGTTGTGTACCTCCTGACTCATTAAATGGATGAAATCTAAAAATGAACTTTAAAGCTGAAGGAGTTCTGTCTGTGGATATATTAGTAGTGAAGTAGGGTAAGAGGGAGGTTTGATGGGTTAATAATGTTCTGAACAGGACAACATACCACGAAAATGTGCTCAGATTCTGATAGCAAGATGTACGGTATTAAACAATGTGTTGACATTATTCATCTACTAAACTCTACATTGAGCCTGCGTCCTGTCTTTTCAAAGCAATCCTGACTGAAGAAAATACATCAAACACAGCACTCTGGCACAAGCGCATGCACTCACAGTCCTACTACTATCTGGCTCATAGAAGCTGTGCACAATGCAGCCAAAATGTTCTGTAATAGCACACAGCTCACACGAGAATCCTATTTATGTCCTCAAAGTCATATTAACGATAGTGTATATTTTATATGTGTGTGTCTGATTGGATGTGCGTGGGAGGGAAATCCACACTTGTGGCAGCTCCATCCTTCATCACGTCAAGATTAACGTTTCCATTTCAGTTCTGGCAGCTCAGGGGTCTGACTTGTAAGATGTTATCACATCATTCTTCTACCATAATGAGTTAGGGACTGCATGAAAAGTAACGTGGTGATGATTCTGTAGCTTATGTTTGACTTCAAAAAAATAAAACAGACTACACGGTATATAAGTGATGGACATAGCTACAGTGACGTAAACCACTGATTTGTGGATTAGTTTGATATTTTCAAGCCAAAATTGACCATATTTGGGTGAGAGGGAGGAGCAAGGGACGGAGCCAACAGATACCAACCATCAGTGGTTTTGCACTTAAATTTTACTTAAGACACTTCCTGATTGTCGTCACTTCTCAGACTAAGCGGCTATGTCCATCTTTCATATACAGCATTTAAAAAGCGACAACCAAAATACTTACCGCCTTTACTGCCCCCCACACCACTTAATAATTTTCATACAGCCCCTTAACGAGAAGAATTTAAAAACCACTCCAGGTTTATGCACATTGACAAAGCACAGGTGTTGAACTTCACAAATCTGTCGCATCATGCCTGGCAGGAGGAGCATTGAGTGGTGTTGCCATATAGCAGTTTCACAAATTACCTCTTTTACTCATCTATTAGGTAGACTGAATGAAACAAACAAACAGGACCATGTCATTAGACATCCTTACAAAAAGAAAAAAAAACAAAAGACCGTCGCTCCCTGCAGGAGAGGAGTGAGCGTTACCTTGGCAGGCGCTGAGCCCTTCTTGGTCTCCCACATGCCGCGCTTGTTGCCGATATCACCTGGTTTTGCATCCTGTCGCAAATAAGACCCCACGTTAGTCTCATGTAGTGGTGCAGTTTACTTAGGTAAAAGTATTGATATAATGGTGAAAAAATACAGCACAAGAGAAAGTAGAATAGTCATCAGCGAATAGTAGTGGAAGTATCAAAGATTCTCCTCTGTCTTTAAATTCTTGCAGACACAGATATATTTGTGGTGACTAATGGGGTGTGAAGGGAGAACAATTTGTTGGAAAAGTTTGAAATATTCTCAAACGACGGTGGGTTTAGCAGCTGATGTCCTACCTCGGGAAGAGGACACCGTGTCCACCAAGTATAAATAGTGTAAAGTGTGGCTTTTAGAGAGGAAATGTCTCCTTGGTGGAACTGCTCACATCTGAAATATGATGAAGCCGACACAGAAATGGATTTTTGGAGGCCCAATAGTTTCATCTTTGTGAAAGTGTTGTATTTTATCGCCTTATCTTTCATCATATACGTGTAGTTTTACTTCGTTTCAGTGTAACTACGACAGAGAAAAATAAAATATTCCACAAGTGTAAAGCAGCTCAAAGTACAGCACACTGCTAGTATAAATGTACAGGATTATTTATGGCCACTGGGAATGACCCCCAAACATATTTATTCTGATTCTGATTGTTAGTTGAAGGTGAAAGTATGTAAAGTGGTACCTTCACTGGTTTGAAGAGTAGACAGAAAACAGCAGGAAAAGTTTGAGCGAGCATAGCTGAGGGAAAGAGCGCCAGGGACAGAAAGGCAGAAATATTTAAACAACACACAAAAGAAAGTACAGAAGTTGACACACACGCCACACAGCTGTACAGCTTCCTCCCATCAGGGGGTAGTGTTACTGCAAAAGTAACAGCAAGGTTACCGCCACTCCTCCGGCCAAGACATTTGACACTAAAGATATCTCGCTCATAAATTTTGCCTCAGAACAATGTCGCACGTCATCCAGAAACGCTACTGCATGCGGACATAGTGTTGTGTCTCCAGACGAGCTGGTGGGATTAGCAGCTCGTGTCCTACTTCAAGATGAAGGACACAATGTCCACCAAGTACCCTGTTACAAGTGACCTAATTCATTTATCGGTTCCATTGGGATATAAATAAACCAAATTAAACAACAACGCTCAAATTAAGCTTCTTGTTGCTCGGTTGTTTTGTTAGTGTTGTGACGCTGGATTCTATGTGTCTGTGTATGACAAACGACCTTTAAACTCGCCTGAAGGAGACGAGTGATACGGAGCAGGTATTCACAGTAAGAAAGTTCCAAGTAGCAAAAGCTGACTTTTCTAAAGTATGCAGTGTTCATGGGTTTGCAGCATAATTGTGAAATACCTACAGAGGTCAAAGTGTTTGATGTTTAGAGGGGTGAAGAAATGGCTGTGCAAGAAGGCACGTTGGCATTCAGCCACCTGTCGCCTTAACGGCTGCTTGGCGCTTTTTAGTTGGATTGCTGTTTGCAGATTATATATTTTTCCTCTTTGCTTTGATTTACCACAGCTTTAGGCTCAAATACAAATATCAAAAATGTTCATATGATGTGTTGAATAATACAGAGTAGCTGTGTCAGCAAGTCAGATGGTGTTCAGTTAACTGTCCATGTGGTGTCAGTAGACTCCAGAGGCAGCTTTGTCCACTGGTTGGAGCTGGGACCTATAGGCTGCAGCCAACAAAAGGCTGGCATGCTTATGTGTAAATCAGCACATTAGCGTGTGCTGAATATCAAGGGATTACACTGCTGAAGTTACACCGCTGTTTTACAATAGTGTGTGACCGAGACAAGGATTTATCGGGCCTTACTGCCGGCTTTGCTGTTGCTGGTGCCGGTGAAGCTGCCGCTGCAGGTGCAGATGCTGCCGTCTTCTCCGGCTCCGCAGGCTTTGCCATCCAACTGTTGACACGTCCTGTCACCCCTCCTTTGATGGCGGCCAAATCCTGGGGGAACAAAAAAAAAATACCCGGCTCAAATACTTAAATGCTCTACTTCCACACCAGCAAACCTGTCTGCCCCTCTACTTTTTTCATTCTCCTCCACCTTGTTTGCAGGAGCTGGACTTTCAGAGGAGCTGGGGATGTTGCCTTTCTCCCACATGCTTTTGATGCTGCGTGTTCCCCCTGTGGGAATATCTGGCACTGGAGACTTGGGGGATTTTACATCTTTGCTTCCCTGTGGAGAGAAAGGATGGATTCAGTTACTTTTACATGGATAAACACAGCACTGGTGGAAAGTATATTTAAACGTATTTACTCAAGCGCTATTGGGACATTTTTTAAAGAACTTGTACTTTGATTGATTTGTTCCATTTCATGCTATTTCATACTTGACTTTTACTTTGCATTTCACTGGCATTAATGGATAGTGTTTTTCAGTCTCTGCAAATGTTTACTGTCCAATAAATGAATACTGTGCAGATTATACAGCTGAACTGAAGCTTTCTTTCCTTCCCCGTCAACCATACAACCCATTGTATTTGTCTTGTGATGCTTTGGCTGGAGCAGTTTAGTCTTAGACTTTATTTATCCACCATGGAAATCGCTTGGTCACAGTAACACATAAAGACACATGAGAAAAAGAAAAATAGGTAAAAAAAAATCTAAATAAAATCATCAAAAAATTAAAATATAAGTATAAATATTAACAAATAAAATATAATAAAAATAATAATTAATAAATAAAAAATATAATTAAAAAATAAGAATAAAATAAGAAAATATAGAGAAAAATGTCCTGTGGTATCCAAAATAAAACAGGCAACACCTCACCTAGCTACAGATGTGCATTAAGACATGCATCTTAATGTCATTAATAGTCTAATTTCTTGCAAGTGTTTCCTAGTTTTGATAAGATTACGATCCAGTTGACAATCTTACATTTTTGCACTGGTACTTTCACTAAAAATAAACTACCTCCCCAATCCAAAAAAAGCGATTAAAAAAAAAGGCATCCGGACTTGTAGAGTTTTTTGAGAAGATGTTTCAACACTCACCATCACCAGTGGTGTCCTGAATGACTGAGAACCTTCACAGACATACCTCCTAAATCTAGGATAGATAATGATGTTTCACTGTTTTAGAGTTTTACCTGGAGGGCAGAAGTATACTGTTCCAGTCTGTTGCCAATCTTGGAGACAATTGGAGTGTGTGACACTCTGCCTACGGTGCTGTGTGGATCAACAACATGCCAGGCATTAGTAAGGCCACCAATCACTGGTTCATTCAGTTATTATTTTTTCTTGGTTTTTATAAAGACTTGTAAAACTCTGTAGCTCACCTTTTCTGGGCGGATTTGCTCAGGAACCCTGCCTTCTCACCGATCTGTATAAAACAATTAGAAACCGTTCTGACATTAATACATTTCAACACGGTCATGTTGTCCTGGCTGCCCCCTTGTCTCTACGGTGACCTCTCTGAGAGGCGGACCAGTCTGTCCCTGGGAAGGTCTCTCTGTGCTTGAACACTGTGTTGGTTGGTGCATGAGTGATTGGACTGCAGAGTCTGGCTGTCAGAGAGCCAGGGCACACACACACACACCCATGCACCCACATACACACACTGCTGTTCAAAATGAATTACACCGGCCACGTACTTGCAAACAATTCTCAACATTTTTCCATAAATACTCTTGCCATATTTCACCACAGATGACTGCTTACATGATGTTCTTTTTCATGCTTGTCAACTAATAATATATACTCGATATCAAAGGAACTAAAGCCACAAATTGAAATGCCAAAACAACCACAGCAGCCAGGAAACACGCTTGACCATAAAGGGAAGAGAAGAACAACCGTTCAACTTGAGACGACAAAACACGAAACTGAATCACAGCCTTGTTACATGAGAAAATATATATCAATCTCATATGTTTCTGTTCTGCTGTTAGATTAGCTTGGCACAATGACAGTTTATCTGACTCTGTCCCAAAGTATCAAAATCCGCCCACCAGTCCTTCTAAAGCTAAGCTAATGAAGATCATGTTTGTCCAAAATGTAATGTGTGAACATGAGAAGATGCAGCGTTACGGATGTGCAGGACATGATCAGGACCAAACACTTCCTTGAGTCTTCACTAGGTTGCCTGGCAACCTCATGGGGGGTGACATGACTCTATGCTGGAATAACAGTTTTCATAAAACATCCATGGTTACTGGTTGGTGTGTGGATTTAAGTCATTTCTGAGTAAGAGTTGGATCAATCTTCTAAATTAAGTCAGAAAGAACGTGTCTAAGCATATGTCAATAAACATTAACAAACATTTGGAAGGCCAGAGTGTGTCTATATTAACAGTATGTGCAACTACTTTACTTTAATTTCATATTGTGGCGGCAACAGGTTCCTCAGAATATTGTTAAATAGAACAAAGACTGTCTGTAAAAACACTAAAGCACATATAGGAACATAGATTTAACCTTTAATCTTGGTGCAGACATTTTTTTAGTGTGTTGTTCATTACATTTATTTTTATTTTTTATTTATTTGCTGGAGAACTTGCACATCTATCTGAACCTCCAAAACTCACCTTAGAGGAACCTTTGGGGCTGATAGCGAAAACAGGTTTCGGAGACTCAACCTCCATCTGTTTTTTCTTCTCCGCAGCCTCTGCCCTCCTTTTCTCTATCTCTTCCTTCATCCTCCTTCTCTCCTCCTGTTGTAAAAACCACAATAAGCCGTCACAAATCTGCCATCATTTACAGGTTAAGATTTTGTGCTGTGATTTATGTGACTAAATCAAACCAAAGCACCAGAAGAAGCAGACACCAGATTTCTCAATGCAAGGTGTGTCCTCACCTGCTCTTTGGCCTTCTTGTCCTCTAGCGCCTGTTTCCTCTGCCTCTCCTCCTCCTCCAGGATCTTCCTCCTCTCCTCTCTCTTCCTCTTCAGCTCCTCCAGCTCGGCCTCCGATTCCTGATGCTTCTGCTTCATCTTCTCGATCTCCTCGGTCTCCATGTTGTTTCGTCGCTGCTTCAGCTCCTGCAGCTTGCGCTCGGCCTCCTTTCGTTCTGCTTCCTCCGCCTTGGTGGGCGGAGCAGCGTCCCTGCTCGCAAACACGGTTATTGGACTCACATGTCAGAATATACGGGTTACATGTTTGTCTTCTCTGATGTCTAACTTCAATACTTCTGTCCAGTACGACTACACGTAAAGAAGGAGATGAGAAGTCTCAATAGATTTACCTTGTCTTTTCTGCTTTCTTAAATTTGTTCTCCACGAGCGCGCCGTTCTGTTTGGCTGGTTCATTCTTTCAAAAAGAGGGAAAACATGTTCCACTTACATCAAAAATGTTAGGGGGCAACACATTACATATTCTGAATGGCTGTCAGTTTGGTTTTACCTTCTCCTTAAACCCAAATTTCTTTGTCTTCTCCTCCTTCACACAGACAGACAGAGAGAAACAGATATGATTGATGAAGTCATGAAAACAACAGTCACCAAACAAAGGACTGCAGTGGATGCGGGGCAGATGTAAACTGAAGACAGTGTGACTGCACTGTGATCTGTCACCACACCACAAAACCATTCATACAGCAAATATCTGCAGAGCTTACAGCAGAGCCTGGATGCTTCAAATATGCCACCATGTCATTTGATCTTAAGCATTAAGCATCTGTGTCCCATTAAAATGTCTGTTTTCTGTTACTTTACAAATGAAGGCATCGATACTAATCCTTCATTCAAGGTTTTTGAAGTGGCTGTGTACGCATAAGAACCACTAATCGCATCAGTACCTCCTCTTTCTTCTTCTTTTCTTCCAACTCTTGCTTCTTGCGCTTGTCCTCCTCCTCTTGCTTCTTCTTCTTTTCCTCAGCCTCCTTTTTCCGCTTTTCCTCTTCCTCCTTCTTCTTTTCCTCAGCCTCTTTTTTCCTCCTCTCCTCCTCTTCCTTCTTCTTCTTCTCCTCCAGCTCTTTCTTCTTTAGCTTCTCCTCCTCTTCTTTTTTCTTCTTTTCTTCAGCCTCCTTTTTCCTCTTCTCTTCTTCCTCCTGCTTCTTCTTTTCTTCCATCTCCTTTTTTTGTTTCTCCTCCTCCTCCTTCTTCAGCCTCTCCTCCATCTCCCTTTTCTGCCTTTCCTCCTCCTCTTGTTTATTTTTTCCCTCCATCTCCTTCCTCTGTTTTTCCTCTTCCTCTTTTTTAAGCCTCTCTTCCATTTCTTTTTGTTGTTTTTCCTCTTCTTCCCTCTTCCTCCTTTCCTCCTCCTCCCGTTGTTGCCTTTCTTCCTCCTCCTTCTTAAGTTTTTCCTCCGCTTCTCTTTTTTGCCTCTCCTCCTCCTCTATCCTCAGCTTTTCTTCCTCTTCTTCTTTCTTCTTTCTTTCTTCTTCCTCGTTGTCAGCAACTGGTGCAGCTTCCTCTTCAGCATCTTCCTTTTCTTGGCTGAGCTGTTCAGTCTCCACCTCTGCTGCTGCAGCCTTCTCCTCAACCTCCTGCAAAAACAAGTCGTATTTATGAACTGTCAGTTATGAACTGTCACACACACACCAACAAAATGGCACAAAGTGAAGAAACTGTACCTCGTTTGTTGTGGCTGGTGGTTGGGATTCTTCAACAGATTCCTGACGAATGTAAAAGAACAAAAAATCAATATCTGAATCTTAAACCAGTAAAAAACAAACAAACAAAACATGAAACACATCTTTACATCGACATCCTCCTTTTTGTCTTCCTCCTCCTTCCTCCAGGAGTTAGTATCAGTGTGTGTCACCTCCTCCGGTGCAGCTTTCTCCTCCTTTGCCTCCTCGTCCTCCTTACGCCGCTGTGTGCTGCTGCTGATGGAGGACTGCTCCTCCAGCCTGCTGTCTGTGCCGTTGGCGGTGCCGATCGTGGGGTCAAGCTCCTTCTGCCTCTCCAACGCCTCTTTCATCCTCCTCTGCCTGCGCTCCTCTCTCTTGGCCAGGCGCTCCAGAAGGGCCTGGTCATCATCCACTGCTTCACTGCTGACACTGGAGGGCTCAGACTCCCCCACGCTGGAATAAAGAGAAAACCGATTTATTCATAATGCAGCGGAGCCAGAAAATGTAAGTCTAATCAAGGTCAAAACCTCCAAATCCCGTCTGCAATAAAGTATTTTTGTGTAATCATGTGTGAGGGATCCTCAGTGGATCTTTCTGCTGCGGCTCACCAGAGAATATATCAATCCATGAACCACTAAACCTCAGGAGGCAGTTCCAAATGTCAAAGCTTGAGGGGACCGTCAGTACTGAACATTTAAAGTGGGCCCCTGTGTTTTGGTGGAGATTTTTTATTTTTTTTCCCCAAAGCTGTCTCTCTTCATGGATGTCATTAAATCTGGTCAAAGAACACTTTCTTCCCTTGTGACAAAGTGGCCAATTTTCAAGTTAATTTATTTTTTATATGTCACTACATGACAGCCCTTGTTTCCCAGACAGCTGAGTCTGAAAAGTACGCAGTGGATGAGTGGTGTAATCCAACTAAACAGTAATACTGCTGCTAATGTAACTGCAGACTTCACTGCGAGCATGGCTTTCATTCAGTCACCAGTCAATAACCACAATAAAACAACCTTCTTCTGTTCGTCACATCAGGCAGACAGCTATGGGTGAACAACAAACAGACACCTGAAGTCCTCAGATCTTCTTTCGTGGTCTTTTCTTATCACAGAAAGAAGAACCAAAACCCCCAGTGGGATGTTTCTGTTCTGTGAACTGCCATATAAGTCATGGCGTCTTCCTTCTTTCCGTCCTGATTTCATTCCCTTCTCTGCAGCCTACCCAGGCGTCGTCTACATTTTTACCTGTTTGTATTGATCACATCAGCGGGTCCAGATTCCTCTAAGTCTCTCATCTTCATTCTCTCCTCCCTTGCACGCCTTCTTTTCTCCCTAGCTTCCTCATCATCATCCTCATTAGTGTTACCCCCCCTGAAACAGGACACATACAGATTAATAGTACGTGTAAAGATACAGTATGTTCATTAGCAAACAGGACACTTTACTCTATACTGTGCTGACCCAATGATTAAGAAGAAAATGAAATCACTTATTCTTTATGTTATTTTAAAACTACTTAAAGCTAGCTGAAGATAGTTTAATGTAGCTTTTGTCTTCAGTCATGTGACTTCATTATACGACTGGGTTTCAGTGAGTGGCATGAAATCATGCTAGTGTCTGGCAGTGGTAGGCTTTTAGCCAGCTTACAAGTCTACTTGTGTTTGACCGTTTGCTGTCTACTGATGGGGTCATGTTTACCAAGTTAAGTAGAGAAATTCAAATCAATCTTGGGATATTTTACTAGCTCATAAGTGAAAGGTTTTAATAACGTTTCTGTTCAAGAGGTGTGATGTGTCTGTTGGCTTTTTCAAAAATGGCAGAGGTAAATGAATACTTGTTGTTGGTGAGTGTTGATAGTCCTAACAGCCTCATCCCTTCATTACGCCTTTGGTAAATGGTCTCGTTTAGGGCCTTTCTACCTATTGGAATTCAAAACACATATACCAGGATGACCCCCAGGTGGGGAGCTATTCCCCTAAAAAGCCATCTCCCCCTGACCATAAAAGGCAACTGTGGGAAAACAGATTAAAAAATAATGGTAAACACAGACTCCACATTAGGATGTCAAGAAGAATGCCCCCCCTTGGCACTTAAATCTGTAACAAGCATACCGAAACAAGCAACAAAAAAAAGGGGGGAGACACAGAGGAAGGCAAAGGGATAAAGGACAAAGCCATCAATAATTTTTCTTTCCCCTTCATCATCTCCATCTCACTCACATCCTGTCATTGAACTTTTGTGCGTACATGTTCAGAGTTTCTTGAGCATGCCTGGGAGAATCTTTCCATGCATTACCAGGCTTTATGAGGCAAGGAGAGGGCTTGAAATGGTCCATGGATAGCACACTGGTATTATTTCCTTCTGCTCTTCCTGAATTCACAGCACAATGATTTACAGATGTTGTCGAGAGGCAGAGGTGGATGGCAACCACAAGAATCCTTTCTCTCTTTAAAACAGAAACAACAACCAAAACGAGGCAGAAGTCCAATAAGCCTGCAGGCCAATGTTCCTCCAAATGGCACAGGCCACCTCAAGAAATTACTGAGGAAGTAATCTGATTAGATACCACTCCACCCAACGCTACAGGCCTGCTGACTGGGCGCTATCAAAAGGCTACAGTTACATGTTTAGACAACCAACCTGAGGGACGTGAAACACATTAAATGGAAGGAAACATGATGAGTGATGCTTGGCTGTACTGAAACTGACTCCACTCAAACTGTCAGAGTCTAAAGGTTTCAGAGAAGGATATCATGAGCTAAAATAAAAATGAAAACATTCCAGTGCCTGCAGCATAGCATTTAGAGAGGAGGCTGTGGGGCAGTGAGAGGCACAAAAGGCAAGGCAGGCTGAATTGGCATGGCTGGCAGGCCTGGCTACAAGACTGTGAGAAAATTTCAAGGAATGCTCTTTACACCGGTAGTACATCTGATATGATAGCATGGGACTCTGAAGTGGAAGAAAATAATAAAAGATAATGAAAGTAAACTTTAAATAAGTACAAAAAATAGAAAACTAAGATATAATAGTAGTTCTACAGTTGTGGTCTGCTGAGAGCAGGCGTGGTTGTTCAGCCTCACAGCAGCAGGACTGATTGACCTGCAGTAACGCTGGGTGAAGCAGTCGGCTGCTGAAGGCGCTGCCCAGTGCTGATGTAGCATCACTGAGGGGGTGGGACGGGGTTTCCATCAGTGAACCCTCCACCCTCCGATCACCCACCACCTCCACAGGCTCAAGAGGGCAGCCCAGAACAGAGCTGGCATTCTTGACCAGTCTGTTTAGTCTCCTCTTGTTTGCCGCTGAGATGCCAATGATCGAGCAGTCCACTCCATAGTCAATGGCTGATGCAACAACAGAGTCATAGAAGGTCCTGGGGAGTGCTCCCTGCAGTCCCCAGCACACTGAGTTGTTGATTTGAATTTAAAGAATTGAATCACTGTGGATCATTCTCCATTTTCTCACCGCATTATGAGATTTAGCCCAGATTTAGTCCGCTACTTTACACATTTGGTAGAGATGTCAGCACCTCTTTAACATCTGAGCAGAGAGAGAGAGGGAGACGACAGAGAGCTCAAGATAAATCGTAACAGCAGCAGCTGACTGAGTCGGTGAAGAGGCCAGTGTGGGACATTAAGTCGTCATCACCACAGCACCACTGAAGCTCTGTCTGCTGTTCCATGTGGAGACACACAATGCCTTCATAATAAACCGCATATATCACATAGGGTATGTATACACAAGGACAAACTATCATAAAATCTTTCCTAATGGATCATTAGTAAACAGATGGCACTAAAATAACTCATAGTAATACAGTAAAGTTTGTCTTCAGCTAATCAGTCTTAAAAATCTACTCAGGAATCAGTTTTGTGAGACACGGCAGCAGTAGCGGTCTGATAACTTTGGCAACAACTGCAGATGTGGTTTACAAAATATAAATGTGTCCAGTTTGATTTGTAAATGATGAGTCAGAAAGTCAAACACTAATGAAACTAATGAGATTTTGATTTAAGATAATGGGGTGTAGACTGTCCTCTTCCCTTTTATAGCGTTTGTAAAACTTTCACTGTGCATTTACCTTTTTGTGTGACTGAACTTGCGGTTGTGTCTGTGGGTCTAAGCATGTGCGCGTGTTTACATATTTTTATACTCACTTTTCAGCTTCGACGCGCATCTGCTCTCTCCTCTGCCTCCTCAGCTCCATGCGGCGTTCAAAGTCGTCGTCCATGATGCCCAAAAGATTCACCTCACGTTCTCACTGAAAGACAAGAATATGATGTCAGGCAGTGTATGCCAAATTACTATTTCTATGTATGAGATCAAACACTAACACAACACCTTTGTCAGTTTTATTACAAACACTCACAGAGACGTAAAAAATAAATAAATAAATAAAAAGCGACTCAAGCTGTAAAATCTGTCAAAACACATCACAGTTAAGGGGACCACCCAGGACATCTTTAAGACATATATAAAAAATAAAAAATTACAGTGGCTGTTGGTTTACAATACCTTAGCAGCGGCTAAAGTTTAGTCCATGGGCAACAGTGTCTCCTCTCCTGTCATACATTAGCTTCTACAGTCTGGTTTATATCTCAGCCCTTCTGCAGCACCAAAAATTCCTGCTTGTTCTTTCAGCGACTTTAACTACCAGAAAAGGCAAAGCCTGCCTCTCCGCTCTCCTCTTTTTCTCTCTCAGTCTCCCTCCTCCTCCTCAGCCTGACTCCTGCTCTCTTTCGTACTTTCCCCTCCCTGATCTCTGACTTCAGACCTTCTATAACTCCGTTTGTATAATCCTGCTTACTTTACTGCGTCTGATTGACTGCAGATTTTGCCAGATATGTCTGTTTTTAAATCCGTCCGACCTACCGAGCTTATCTCCTCCTCCTCCTCCTCCTCCTCCTCCATCCTCTTGTTCAATTTTAGGTCACTTTATTTATGGACTGATGCATAGTCGTCAGCCAAATGAAATTAACCGATAAACTGTTTAGGCACCATGGCAGTACAGTCTCAGCTCAGAGCAGTCAAGGATCCCAAGACACAAACTTTACTGTGTCTGACAGGACTTTGGGTGAATCTTGATCATTTTATTTTGCAAAAACCAAAATCAGGAATCAGGAACTTCACTTTTTAGCAAGAATAGTGTTAATTACTTCATCTGCACACACCCCATTTGTATTCAAATGAAATAATAACAGAGTGAGATGTCTGTTGAACTGAGCTTGTGTCTGCTACTAACTGTAGTATGTACTCTTGTATCTTATAAAGGACATTAAATAAAGAGTTGCTTCCTTATAACCTGAATGCTTACATCCATCAGTCCATTAAACAAATCAAAATACAAACAACTTCCTTTGAATTGGAGAGGCTGGACAGACAGACACAATTGTCCTAAACATAGTCCTCATTCATCATAATAATCAGTGAACCCTTAACTCCCTTTAGTCTTGTTTAGTGCTCAGTTTTACTAAGCTATGTGGCATCAGACGTGATAAAGTGAGCATTTAGAATTAAGCTTCTGCATTAGCTATACATCAAATGATTATTTTGGTATGTGTTTGCCAAAATATATAATCTACAACTCAAAATGCATCAACCCAGAGGCCTCTAACAAAGTAAAAATAAATCTGTATTTTGGCCTGCAATGGTACGGAGTTATTTCCCAGTGCTGGGTCTCTTGTGTAATACAGTAGGAACACAGTGCCAAGTCAACAACTTCAAAACTCCTTCAGGCAGATACAGAGCAAGAAATTAGACGCATGATTGTGAAGCTAAAGGTGTAGAGTTACATTTTGTCTGAAACAAAATCATTCACTTAAATGATGTATCAGCCTTAAAACTGATTCACCTCGTGCTGACACCTCCAAGCACTGGGTGCCAACTCCAAACCACTGCCAATAAAAGCTTTTATCAAATGAACTTTTCTCTCTGACAGGCAACACTTACCAGCTGCACAATAAGCAGCTGCCATCACTCGCATTTCGACCACCTGAAGTCTGTGAGAAAGTCTGGCAGTAACTGCAGCCAACAGATACAATGAAGTACAGTGTGAGCGCAGAGGAATGGGATTTCAGAATGGTTAGTGATCCTGCCCCACTCAGAGGAGGAAGAAAAACAAAAGTCCGAAAAAAAAAAGAAAAAAAAAAACGGCCTGGCAATTTGGCTCATTAAACCTGATACAAAGAGATCCAGTCATTTCCTTTTTTTACTCTTGGAGTTTCCTGAGTATGCGCAATGTTTGGATTGTGAGAAACAAAAAAGATTTGAACTTTTTATCATATGTCTGTATTTACTTCCAGTTTGTTGTTAAAGTAAAGAAATACACTTTATCAAAGTGGCCCACATGACTACAGGTATCACTGTTTGGTGGAATCACTTCAGATTACCACATCAAACAGCAAATCAGCTGTACCCTACTAATACGAACGCTAAGCTTAAGCAGCAGAATCACATCACTAAACAGACGTTTGTTAAAAGGGCACAAGAATTAAGTTTAAGAAAAACAAAGCTTTATAATGCCAAGACATTTCAGAACCAGACAAGGCAATGCTCTAAATGTTTTCTTTTCAAATTACTGATAAGTACAAGGTTGGTTTTAGCATTAGACAAATTGTTTTATACTGAAGCTTATGCAGATCCCATTGTCACTCACAAAGTGAAATAAACCAGGCCAAGCTCCCAGTTCAGGAAGCTTAAAAATCAAACAGCAACTAATCAATGGCTGATATGTGTACAAAATACACATGATAGAAACATGTTACATGATTTAGCTTGGTCTTTGAAAAGGCTGCAGCAGTCTCTAGTAAACCTTGACTGGCCCACACAGCTACACAGACACACAAACACGCACAGACCCACACACACATTCCTTTGACATTTGAGACTGATGAAAGAAGAAACTGATACTGAGCAAAAGTCCATCTTTTTCTGTGACAACATACCAATGAGTGCTGAGAGTCTGGGTGACATCACACTTTGTTCTGTTTATATCACACATCTGTGTGTGTTTTCTACCCTTTAACTGGTATGATAGAACTTAAACGTATACCCCTGCCAACACACACAGCTCATACTAAAGAGGGCCACTTCTGTATCATGCCCTTATTTCGGTCTCTGTATCTTCAGATCTTCAGAGGAGCCCACCTACAGTGAGCTGTGGATCATAATGGGACATGAGCATGTAACAGTTTAGTTTTCACAATGGCCAATACCATATACAGTCACTACCACTTACAAACAGAATGAGCCAAAAGCGGCCTTTTTCTAAAACACCCAGTACATCTCCACCAAGACAGCTGAGAGCTTTCTGGGGAAAGGGTGACAATCATTTACGCTTTACTTCCCCGGAAAAACGGGAAAGTGATTTATTGCAACGTAACTTTTAGACCAAACATTTTTTTAGGTTTTGAGTGGTGTATAAACAATAATAGTCAGTGCAGTCCAGAAAGAAATCTACAAGAAGAGACCTAAATATTGAAAAGTTACCATTAAATAATCCTTAAAACAATATGTGTTGAAGGTCAAAATATAACAACACCATTTATCACTTTAAATGATAATGGAGCCAATACTAGTACCATAGGTAACAGCAGTTATCGGCAAGTGTAATTCAGTTAACATAAAAGTTAACATACACTTGTTACACTAGTTGTGATACGATACGATACGATACGTTACGATATGATACGATACGATGCGATACAATACGATATGATACAATACCATGATTTACCGACTTATGCTCTGCGTGAGGAAAACATGTCCCAGAAATATGCTTGAAGAGTCAGAGACAGATCAGAGGATAGACCAAACCACCAGACTGTGCTCTGTCATTAATACAACTCTGGAACAATTACAACAGTTATTTTCATATCTATGCTCTTCCCAATATTTATTGTTTGGTGTCCAGCTGTATTTTGACATTTTAGAAATGAATTACAGTTAAAAGTTATTACAGCTTCATTGATTTAATTCATTTTACAGTGAAACGAGACAGGCCGCCATCCATCATTCCTGACTTGGGACCACTTAAGGTGTAGGGGTGACAAAGGCTGGTCTGTGTTTCTGAGGCAGGAGCTGGAACATTATGGAGTCTGCAGAGCAGCAGACAAAGACTGATATGTCCGAGTGGCGATCTAGCCCTGTTTGGACTGGCCTGAGTCCAATAACGCTGGCAAATTTTTGCATTTCTAAAGTTTAAAAAGTTCCCAGAAGCAAGAGATGATTGTTTTTTGCCTGCTTTGTGCACACATGTTTATGCTCACATACTGGCACTAACATGAAAGTTGCCCAAAACTGTCCCATCAGTTACTAGAAAGATGATGGAAGCACTGATCATAATGACATTTTAATTTTGTCTGTACCTTCTAGTGACACAAAAACTTTTCTTACACTACATATAACAGACTTAAGTAGAGTTAATATGTAGAGTTTTATTTCATTCATTTGAAGATGATCTGCTGCAGGACTTCTTTCCCTCTATACCTATTTCTCCACAGTTACTCAGAGCCTGTGCAGCTAAACATTCACCAGAATAACTCGTGACTTTATAAAGATGTTTGCAACAAATCAACATAAACAAAGCAGTACTGACAGTCTTTCTGCTGGTCTGAAGTACATCCTGCAAGTTAAACAAGAGCAGTTACTGACATGCACTTGGCACTTGGGCTGGTATGAACATGACAATAACAACCACAGAATAGCCCGTCTTGCACTCTTTAAAATATCTAAATGAACAATGCGATATACTGTAACATTTTGGGAGACATGTTTAATTACTATCCTGCCCTGAGTTCAATAAGAAAACCAATGTCACAATTGTATCTGTACATTATGTGTCCGAAATGAAGCAGCAAGCAATTAGCTTAGCTTAGCATAAAGTCTGCAAGCAATGGGAAACAGCTTGCCTGGCTGGACCTTACAAAATCTGTCTCTGTAGAGGACACCAGGGATATAATTCACCGTACTTGGTGGTTTGGCGCATGTTCAGTACACACTGTTATAAGTTATGCCTCTGTGGGTTGGGGGCACGTTCCCTTTTGTTGTTTTATGGTAAAATGTAGCTATTTAAATGGTTATCGTTGTTGCTAACATGATGGATTGCCATAGCAAGCCAGAAGCCTGTGGTTGTGTGAAAACAGAAAGACATTGTCTTTATTGCAATTTCTACACCTCCAAAGAACTCTCACAAAGTAATACGTTGATTAATGCCGACACACACACACCATGTACTGCCTGTTTGTGTGTACTTCTGTGCAGCATCTCAACTGGTAGACCGCCACATCACAAATTCGAATTTGCCGTCCTCATTTTAGACCAAGAAAAGCTAACGTCCTGCAATGTCCCCCATCTCATATTCATGTGAAGCCAAGCTAATCTTACCCTGGCCCTGCTCTGTACTTGAAATACAGACATAGGAGTGTTATCATATGTCCAAAACATTATCATATGTTCAAGAATGGGTTAATAAGATAATGAAATACAGCTTTCATTAATACATAGGTTATGTTAAAGGGGGAGGCTCTTACCATGTGCTCTAGCTACCTTAATAGTTCCACTATATGCACAAAAATCAATACATATGTTAAACTTAAACACACTGAACTTAACATATCAACGTAACACAAGCTGAAACCAGCACCAGCTCCTGAAGAAACGTAGAAAGTCTCTTTCACAAAGGGTATAAGGTGTAATAACATCCACTGCATGGTTCCGCATTGTGTCCCTATTCATCCCAGCTTTGTGTACACACCATGTGTTATTTGTGTATGGTCTGACTTTGTAATTACTGGCTTGATGATAGCGCCTTTACACAGTGTCTGCAAACGTATTAATCAGACATCAAAAGGAGGCAGAGAAAGGCGTTCCGCTCTGTGTTTCTAATGCATGATTAACAATTGGTTTGGCAAGCCTCAGCGGATCTCACATCTTTAGTCAGGAAATGATCAGGGAAGACATGACGACAGCTGGATATTAGTAGTAATAAATACTGTACAACATGTGGGCGCAACAAATAGAAATGGAAAATAAACTTTTCTGCGTGGTTTACACTTCTTTATGATCATTACCAAGACAAATTATAGTAAGAGCAGCATTCGAGTTGTTACTGTTGGACTACAGCTATGGGCTATAAATACTGTAAATGCTTTTATTACAGCAGTAAGTAGCCTTCTGACAGCATCAGGGCTGTACTAAGTACTGTACGTCAATATTTGCTTCATCTGAAGCTCAAAACACTTTGGCTTGTTGTTAATATTGCAGCCCGGGGGATAAAAAGAGGTTCTGCACCAATAACGACATCAGTTAAATATGCAAACATATAGAGTATGTAGTTCCTAAGACCATAATCAGTCAAGGTTCTCGTTAAAGGATAAAGAAAGTGCTTCAACGCGCTTATAGATAAACAGATGCCAGAGAGGCGTTTGCAATCAATCAAGAAGCTACAGCTGCTTACTCCTCATGTCCAAAAATGGTCACACATGAAAAACTCCATGACCAGGACACAAATTCCACCCAGTTTACAAGTCACAACACACTGCAGCAGTGACCTTTTCTGTCGCTCATAAAAATGTTTGTGTACAGTTTGGCTGAAAGCGAGTGCAGGTAGTTTTGAGGCAGATAACCATCGGCTGGTGAAGTAAAGGCTTGCAAGTGTCTCATCTTCATCCTGTGCAAAGTATCTGCCACTATTCAGCTTTCCACTCGGTACTCTGTGGTTAAGCTTTGTTTGAACAAGCGAAGGGACGCAACGCCATAACCAGCTGACGTATGGAGATCAATGTTTGCTGGATGATAAAACACCTCATAGCCTGACTGATCATAGATGGCAGTCAAAAAAATGCCAAGTTAATTCAAATTCAAAGCCGAGCCACATTTTCTCCCTCAACCGGGGACTTAATGGAAATAGATGCAGCTATGTGCACTCCCCGTTCCGCGTCCCATCAGCTTGGATGGTGTAGTCGGCCTCCTTTTAAGGAAGTACACAGGCAGCATTAGTTGTAGTGTCCCAGCTTGGCGAGGTGCAAAGCCATGGACAGAGGGAAAAGTTTACTCTAGGAAATACCTGCACTACACAAAGTGGCAACCCAAGAATAACTTTATTTCCATTGTGATCACTGCAAAACAGCTTCCCATAATCCCGCTGGGAGGAAAAAATTACAACTGGAAAGATTCTTGCGTCTGTTATTTACAATTGAAAAAAAAAAACATTTTAGAATTTAGCATTTAGACTCTTCATGCACTGAAATAGAAAGAGCTGTCTGATTAAAACAAATCCTGCCTCTAAATCACGGTGATGTTGATGAGGAGTGAAATTTCTCCTTCATCGACTGTAAGGCAACCTGATTGCTGATGAATGACTCCATTAACGTCAGAGCCACTAACGCTCACCTCTACCCCTCCTGTAATTTGCTCATGTGGAAAACCATTTCCTCTGCCATTAAGAGTGTCCCACCTGTACAAGTAGAGAGCAAACAACCTTCCCCTCTGTCAAATCACACCACTTTTTAGGCACAAAGACTGATTTGTAGGCAGACAAAAACATCAGCAGCAGCCCCTGTATCCGTTTCTTAATTGGCAGATTCGATTCACAACTTTTTGATTACTACTTTTAACTGTTTAAAAGGTCCTCTGTGCTCAAAAGACAGCTCGTATCCCTCTCTAGCTTTTCACTGACACCAGGCAGACGACAGTGGTTGGATCACATTAATGTGATGCAGCTTTTTTTATTTTTTACAGAGAACCAAAAGTAATCCACAGCTAAACATGTCATTAAATACAACCCCTCGTCTTTGTGTTGTTGTTCTGAGACTGTGTTCATCAATCATGTGGTCAAATGTGTTATAAATAACTGTAACACTTCATGCATACACAGCTGTTTTCACTTTTATGACACAAAGCTATCGTGATTTCGGCAATCAAGTGAGGGGAGACAGGATCCTCTGGAAATCTAAACACATTTCCAGTCGTGGGAGCACACACTGCAACCCCATGCGGTTGAAGCTTTTATCTTCACCACCATCTAAGGAATAGGAGTCTGACTTGGCATGTGCAACACAGCAAACATCGCGTCCACAGCCAGACATCTGCTCAATGTATGAGCGGGAGAAACTAAAGACAAATGAAAGTTTTGACTCCTGTGTTGGAAACAAACTAGAGGGTTTGAATGCGCTCCGCCAGCTGAATGCACATGTTTTGGTTTGCAGTTGCTTCATGTAAGGGAGAGGAGACATTCAGCCGTTCTCTCTGACTCCCTTTTAGACCTGTGGAGGCCCCACCTTCTTAATGTGTGCACCTTGGATGCAGTACCTAATATCTGAACATAGGTGGAATCTGTTATTTTAATTATCTTATCACATTACATCAAGTTCAGCAACTCTTTATCCACTTTCAGTTTCTCATTTCAGGTAAAATTAAGTCAAATTTCCTTTTAAGTATGAAAACCATCAAAACAAAAGCCATACAATGCCAGTAGTAATAGCTAAGGTAACCTATACATTATATATTTAATATCACCAACATGAAAGGTTCATTTGTAAAGTATCAAACATATAAGATTGAATGAAGATTTAATCATTTTCTTGTCCTAGGACAATTAGAGGAGTTAATTATCAATAAATGTAACTTAATTTCTGTCAACAAGTAAGCCTTATAAATAGTCATCCATTTAAAACATCTGTTCTCCAGAGTTTCCTGACCTAAACCAGCTGGTCTACTGAATGAGCTCTACACCTGCCCCGTCATCACATCAAATGGAAACAGAATTCAGAAGTCATTAGCACCTGAGAACATGTGAACTCTGATTACTAATCGCTCACTTACAAGAAACAGATATCCCCTTCAGTCTGCACTGGCTAAGCTGTAAACACTTCATCACACATTATGATCGTCAAACTCACCAGGCCTGCAGACCAGAGTAGCTGTTGCTGCTGGAAGTCAGCAGATGAAGAGCTGCTGGAGGTTTATAAGGACGGCATGCAGCAGCAGCCCCGCCTGCTCAAGCTGCAGCTCAGTGATTTTTACACTGGGCAAGCATAATTTAACTTTAGAGATGTTTTCAAACTGTTATGTAGTTGATTCTTTAAGTATATACACAATTAATTAGATATTACCTGTTGGTAATATCAGTTGTTCTGTTACAACATGAGCTTTAAAGCAGGCAGTAAACAGAAAATGATGGTCTTTACAAGATGAAGTAATTTCAAGGTGGCTTCTATTCTATGTGATTTTATAGCCCTTGGTTGTTTTGCACAATACATTTTCTGTGATTGGACAAGTGTTGCCATTGCTGCCACACAGAGAGGAATCTTCATGTTGATCAGAGTCCATTTAAGAGCATTTCCATTCTGTTGGAGGGTTTCTACTTGACTCAGCCCCGCTGGTTTGGCCAAATTACAGAATCGGTTGAGAAACGAAAGGAGCCACTCCTCTGGATCCATCTGTGGCAGCCAAACAGACTCAGCCATTAATTGTTTCCAGTGGGCTCACTGCGACCAGAATCCAAATTGTAAGAATGTCTGCACTTCCCAAACCAGCATGATTGTTTGTTTTTTAATATGTTTTTATTGCCCCATCAGAAAATTTACAGTCTAATTATACCGTGATGTCTGTGTCGCCAATGCTGTTGTCATGTGATGAACTATCTGATAAACAAAGGTCAAAATGAACTATGAGGCAGAAATGACGAATAATCCTTAGGACAATTTGAATTCTGTTTTATTTTGATAATGCAAACTCTCAAATGTTACGGTGAGAACAAGCAGGGAAGACATTACACAAAATTTCAGATCAGTGTTTTCTACCCTTTAGTAACTGCTGTTACTACTCCTGACAACTCCTGTTGATCAGTGTACAAAACAAAACTGTGACAAAACATACAGATAGACAAAACAGGGGACACAAACGAAGCACTTAACGTGTACCCACAAGAGACACAATACAACAAAGTAGCCACAAACAGTAAAAACATACCATAACAAATAAGATGCCAAAAGAAATAATGTGCAGTCTGTAACATTTTCTCCATGTTATTAATATTAAATAAGCAACATCAAGTGTCACATAATAAATTAGATCTAAAACTGAAAACCAAAATAGTGCTTGTATTTGATGATTAAGTGCTAATTATGTGAAACAGCAATATCTAGCATTCACAGTTGTTGCATTTAATTAACAGGGGGGTTATATTTTTCAAAATTCCTCATAAAATCCTCTAAAAAGTGCAAAGCATAAAGCAGTCATTTACCAATGTATCCATGGTTGTTAGTTGCCACAGTGTTTGCAGTTCAACTTATTATTTTTCAGTGTTAATGCACTGTGTAAGCCACACAGATAAACAGATTCAGCTGTTTATCTGTGACTGCAGTCTCCTACTGAGTGGGCCTTTTCAAATGTGACTAGCTCATATTCATGGGATTTCAGCGGTGTTGCATATTTGCAGCATTTCTGTGGCTCATAGTTACCCCATTTCAAGAAGGAACAGCCTGGCTATCATTTTTTATGAGGTAAGGCATGTCGACAGAGCGCCTGCATTCTTAAATAATAATAATAAAAAATGTTTGATACTGAGCTTTTTAAAAGTAGCTGAATTAATACCAAATGCAAGAGGATATTCTTGACTGAGCAATGTAACAGAAACGCTTCCTACGGAAAGCAGGGATGTGACAAGATTTCTCAGCTTCTTTACATGATTAAATCAAGGTAAATAAATAAATAATCACTTTAGAGTCACCATACAAGCAGACGCAGAACAAATGCTCCCTCAGTGCTTAGACGAAGAAAAAAAACAAAACTCAGCACAGTGCTGAAAGATTTATCAAATAACTTTATCCTGCCCCAGAGGAACCGATCCGACCTGCATCACACACATCCTGTAACGAGGTCGGGCTTACAATTACACATTAAAGTAAGTTCCCTGTAAGACTTACAGTACATCTATCCCTTAAATCCAACCATCTGTTGTTATTGCCGTGTTATCTAATGAGTTATTCAAGTCTGTTTGGCTCCCACCCTATCTCATAAAAAGTGCACACAGGCAACAACAACAGCGCTACTGTATGCTAAGTCGTTCAGCCTTTTTCAGTACATTCAAGTTGATGGTTTAGCTTTTCCCTGGTCCTCCACCTTTTTAATGGCTGCCTGAATTTTTGCCTGGTCTCCCAACAGCTGTCGATGTTTCACAGGCCTGAGGTTTTCATCGAGCTCCAGCAGCACGGGTATGCCTGTAGGCAAAGTCACGCTGGCAATATCCGTATCTGATATACCTGTGGGAGGGGAAAAAAGCTGTTGTAGCATTAAATTCAATTGCACGAGAGCAATGAAATGACATTAGATTCAGGAATGCAGTAGTGGCAGATTGTTCTAGCGTGTGTGCATCCTAGATGGTATTATCTATAGTAACAGTCAATGTGTTAAGTTTCGTGTGGGCTGTGGCACACGGAGCCCTCTCGACAAGTGTGTTAAAAGGTCAGCATGGATTTCATTGCCAAGGCTAAATGTAACATAAACTCAGTGGCCTTTTTGCACAAGTTCAACCTTCCATTTCTGGAACTGAAGTAGTCCTTCCTGATTCAATGACTAGAAAGAAGCAGAAGCAGTAGCTGATTTCAACTGAACGTATTCACCACACGAAGACAAAAGCTCTGAGAGCACTGTTTATAATAGTTCTGTTCTGTAGCATACCTTCCAGGTGTTTCAGCAGGGCCCTGCAGCTGTTTCCATGAGCAGAAATAAGCACAGTCCTGCCTTTCTTTATCTCTGGGACCACAGTGCTGTCCCAGTAAGGCAACAGTCTGTCCAGCACCTCCTTTAAACTCTCAGCTCGGGGAAGACTCTCCTTTGGCACGTCACAAGTCGTGTATCTGCGGTCATTGTAGATTTCCAGGAAGTACGGGTGGGATTCATCAATCGGGGGTGGAGTAATGTCATAGCTCCTTCTCCACAATTTCACCTTTTCTTCTCCATGTTGTAAAGCCATCTCTGCCCGGTTGAGTCCAATCAGGGAACCATAGTGCCGTTCATTAAGCCTCCATGACTTGATAACAGGGACCCACTCCTGACCCATAGCCTCCAGCACCAGCCATGCGGTCTGGATGGACCGGCTGAGTATGGACGTGAACACCAAGTCAAACTTGTAGCCTTGCTCCTTCAGGAGCCGGCCGCAGTCCTGGGCCTCCTTCACGCCATCCTCGCTCAGCTTCTGGTCGACCCAGCTACAGAACCGGTTCTCTTTGTTCCAGGCCCCCTCTCCATGCCTCAGCAGAAAGAGTTTGTACTTGGACATCCGAAGCACTAGCAGCAGAAACCTGTACACATTCAACAATGTATTTAATGACAGCAAGAGTAAACATACATAAATTTAGTACCACTAACCTCCAGCTTACAGTGTACAGCCTGTCTTATAGTCAGGGTCTGTGATCTGAGAGCAGGAGCAGGGACTCTATGGAGGCAGTGCCACCAAAAGGTTAGAGGTTATCTTTAAAAATGTGACGTGCTTAAGGCGGTTATCTACAGATCTACCTCGTCTAACCATGCTTTTTCCCAGGCCAGACTCAAAACAACAGGTAAGGATGGCTAATTGTGTATGCAGACATTTTATTGGATGCTGCTATAACGGTTTTAAGCTAACATGAAAGGATGGGCAAACTAAGTGACCGTTAATGCTGCGTGTATTACGGCCGCTGAAACCGAGATGGACACGAGAGAAATATATAAAACAGAACTCCAGGCACGAAACAACCTCATCCCAAAATGACCAAGATATTTTAAAAATGACTCCTTACCCTTGTGGTTTTTAAAAATCCAGCTAAATGTAGCTGTCGTTAATGTTGACAGTCTTCAGCAGGCCACGCACAGCCGCGTTCCTTGTTGATGATTGACAATCGCGTCGTCCAATCAGAAAGCCTGGTCTGCCATGTGGGCGGTACCTTTGGCGAATGTTATGTCCTTATTAGGAATAGCAGTGACTGCCAGGCACGTTCACTATGAGGGAGGAGGAAGTAGAGGAGACCGCATTGAGGAACAGTCGACTAACATGTTGAATGTAGAGGCATTGTAATTTACACAAATTGATGGTGTTTGAAAGAAGAGTACGGCCAGTGGTGGTGCGTACAGTAGGAATTTCACCACTGTTAATACTTAATTTCAATACATAAAATTGCTAAATACATACCCTCAGCTGCATTTAACTTGATGTAAACTTTTACTAAAAAAAGCTAAAAAGCAACGCTGCATTACAAACATGCGTTTAATTCGAGGTTAACAACTATTTAACCCCAATTTATCCCAAAAATATTATGATATTTGATCATACATTGTGATATTTGTACTGGGAAGCCTATTGTGACATTGTTTTCACTTGTCTGCTTTTGATTCCTCCAGTCAGTTAATAGGTCCCATTGCTAAAATGTAGATGTTGTTATTCTTTCATAAAACTCGCTCCAGTGTAACAGTGATACAAGATATAAGTACAACAAACTCCGACTTATGAAAATAAACACCACCAGACAGTAGTGTGACTCCTGCTGTGCTGTAAGGAAATCAACAGAACACTGAACAATGTCATTTACATTTTATTATTTCATATAATGCAATGTATTTTGATGATGCTGTGCAAATGATGTTCTCCGCACATCCATCACTGCTTTGTTGTTTTGACCGTCCGCCAAAAAGGACAAAAGAACAGACACCAACAGACTGTAGGAGTGAGGAAAGAGTCATTGGTGCCAGTCTTCCCTCCATCCGGTCAACAAACAGGCAGGAAACATCGCTGCAGATTCATCACACCCTGAACACAACCTGTTCCCATCCGTCCCCTGTGGTGAGCACCATAGAGCACTATGTGCCAAAACAACCAGACACAGGAACAGTTTCTTCCACTAGGCAATCACTCTGATGAACACCAAACAATCCTACAGAGACAATCTCCCTCCAACAGCAAATCACCTACCTCTATAACATAACTGCCATGCTTTTCATACACTTTGTTTTTTTTTAACTTACTGCAAATGCACAAATACTTTTTAATGTGTGTGCAGGTATATACTTATTTATCATGCTCACCTCTACACACAAACTTATATAACTTTGTATATAAGTCCTGTCCATACCATCTGTATATATGCCCCTGTGTTGTTCTTTTCATAATTCTCTCACCTATCATACCAATACCCTTTTCAAGTACACTGAGAGCATCATATAACAGGAGTCACATTCCTTGTATGTGTATGCATAATTGGCCGGATAAAGCTGATTCTGAATCGCTGAATCTGTAATGTTTAACACCCAGTTCTTTTTCTCTTGAACATTTAACCCCCGACATTAGTTGTCCCTGGAATGTGCATTCTTTCTGTTTAATAATCTGGTATTGTAAAATTTCTTAGAAATGGCAAAAGTCACGTTTCACTTTCATATGTCCACCCACATTTCCTGTGTATATTCTTGTCCCTGAAAGATGTCAAAAAGCAAGGCAACATCACTGTAATGATGTAGATGACTATGCATGCACATATAAGATGCTAAAAACTACAAAAGCAATATAGCGTTCTACTACGTTATTTTTTCACTAAATATTATGCAGTCATTCTGTATCTAAAGTCAATAATTTAAGTACCAAAGTCCATATGTTTACTGTTGCCAATAAATAAAACACGCACTGTGGCAACATTTGCATTTTAACTGGTCTTAATGTTCATGGATGTTGTAAAGTGAGCATGGTTCCTCCTGTTTTAGGGCAGCAAACATCTTCACAGAGATATCCATGTCAAATCTACTGCCCAGCATTAAACAACTTCTTTCTGCCTTCCATCCCAGACATGGCGTCCACGTTCTTACGCCAGTCGGTCACTTCCTCTTTCTGTTGGGTGATAGCAGAGAAAATTAGAATCATTTCACTCTGATTAAAGTAGTAAGGTAATTTGTTGGAGATACACTTCACTTGCTCACATCAAATAGTTTTAGGAATCACAAGTGTGCAGGGCGTACTCAGGACCCACACTTGTATGCACAGCTAAGCATACACTTGCAGTTCTTACCTTCTCCTCCTCTTTCTTTACAGTCTTTAAGTTGGCCTTGAAGTCCACAGACTCTTTGACCTTAGAGCCCAGCAGAGCTCCCAGCATGGCATCGGCAGACACCCTCACCCTCCTCAGGTTTGGTCTCTTCATCTTGCCTTTCAACTCAAAGATCTTTTGAGATAGGTCCTGTATCTGTTTTGAACACAATCACGAAACCCATTCAGAACCCAATTCTATTGTTTTTTTCATGAATAATGGGTGCATAATTTTGTGTGGCGAGTTTCTACAAGCACGTCTTACCTCTGTGTCATTTTTTGTCACTTTAGAAGCAATATCATACCGTTCTTCATCAACCACATCAATTTTCTGGTGTAGCTCCTTGCAAATATTCTGCGGAAAGAAACTTTCAATGTGTCAAACTTGTTATGGTGCCAGTTATTACACTAAATGTAATGTTTTAGAACGTTTCAGATGCAGTGATTTGTTATACTATAAATATGACTCTGTTTAAGTTTTCAATTTTATTGCACATAACACACTAATGTTAGGACTACAGATAGTTTTCACTGAGATTATTTTCTAACGGCTCCTTTTGAAACTGGCACTTTTGAGTGCAATTGTGGATTTTTGTGACAAACTGAGACATTGCACTCAGAAAGTGGCATTGAGGTATTAAAATGTAACTTTTCAATGCTTTCAGTACCACAAGTTAAATAACATTCTTCTTGATTGCATTTATATGGCAGCAAACACACAGCCAAATGTCATGTGATGTAGTTTAGGTGAGAAGAAGGGATTTGGCTCAACTTAACCTTTTGCTATTTTACAGTAACCAACTTTCTTAATAACCCAAATCTCACTCTAATGGATGAATTATTTTTTCAGTGATTGATGTACCTGTAGATCCTGTACAGACATGCCAGACAGTTTGAGGGGTGGCACTTTCTCACTAAGGATCCTCTCTCGTTCATCTTGTCTGAATTGTTTTTCATTCTCCAGCATAGTCATGGCCTTCTTGAGCAGTTTGGTCTGGTGCAAATACAGAACATCACTTTATTAAACCCGACATTGTAGGTTTACGGCACTTAAAGAATATAAATTCCAGGTTTTGCATTATTATCCAAAACTAACATACGGCTACACATAAAGTACCTTCAAGAACAGTCTGCGAGATGCAGAGATCTTTGGCTTGGCTTTCTGGAAAGGAGGAGTGTGTAGATCTTATTAATTTTTTTCTTGAGCATGCATCCAGTTTTTCAAGTGTTTGTAAGATTTTTGAAACGCCTGTGTAGAGGTAGTCTAGTATAAACACAGCAGCCCTTCAAATTTTCTGATGTTTAGCTATGGAAACATTTAAAAAAAAATAAAAATAATCAACTCACCGGAGGTCTGTACGGTTAGGAAGGAGATCCATGATGCAAGAAGACAGAGAAAAGGTTCATTTTTTAATTTTTTTTTTATGTTTTTTGAATCTTGAAGTGTAGTGTAATGAAGCTAAATGTGTACTTACCCTTCAGACATGATTGCGGTTCTGTGTACCCCCTTGTTAAATCAAGTAATATAAAAAAGGAAAAATAATGAAATGTATAGTTTTCACAGAAGAATACAAAACAGTCATAACTCATTTACACGTTTAACACTGTTGAAGATAATATAGCAGGGTGTACTAACGGTGTATGACTTTGTCTAAAGGTCAAACCTCTAATAAAAGAAATATTCTCTTAAACAAAGACAATAATAGTCACAATCAGTCAAAGAAATATACATGCAATCTAAATAGGGCAGCGATTATCAATGTAAAGCACATAAATCAAACACAGACTCCTTTGGGTTATTTATAACTTTAGCTAAGACATCTGTGGGAGATCAGATGAAAAGAAAGAAAAAACCTTGACTCACATATATTGGGGTCCTGTTAAAACGACTATGATACACAATTTTAATAAATTGAACTGTCATCAACATAAATGCTGATATGGATATAAAATCCAGCCTTGCTCTTTAAATTTAAACTGAAGAATGTGTATTAGTGGAAACCCAATTTTCAATCAATGTATATTGTAATAAAATTCCTTTATTTATTCTGTCATCTCTACACGATCTGTAGATTCAAAATAAAATCCTTACCTTATACAGTAACTGACAAATACTCACAGGCGTCTTTTTCTGAGACGAGAAGGGAAGAAAGAGGGTAGATATATAGATTCTAGCGCTCATGTGAGTGGCTCACTAAAATAGACCCTCTGTCCTCACCATTCTTGCACTGCATCTCTCGTATGCCCCATGTATGAGGTGTGAAAGTTCTTACTGGGACTGTCCACCTGTGATATTTTCTTAGGGCCTCTGTCTCCTTGCTAAGCAGGAGAGGGTAAAGTTTGAAGGAGCTTCAGTTTGTTAATAATGCTTCAGTATGTGCTGAATTAAAGAGTGTCCCACATGTGGTCCAAAGTGATAAGGATTATGATGAGATGGGAGTTAATGAGAGATGTGAACCAAATATGGATATCACAATAACCATTCATTTCGTTTTTGGAAATAACTTTAATAGCCAATGCATGTCATTTTTAATGGCTAGGAAATAACAGGGCTGTGTATCACAAGAGATTACACGCTAGCAGTTGTTTATGACTAACAATATTTCTCCACAGTCAACACACTGTATTGTTGTGTCTCAGTACACTGTGATGATTTCAAAGAATGATGCTGCCATCAAAAGGCTGCAGAGGGGAAGTGCTGTAAACAATCAGCCTCATCAGTACACAGCAGTAGAGTTCAAAAATGGTCTTAAAATACCAAATGTTCAATAAATAAGTTAAGATACACTTGAAGCCTCACATCCGTCTTCTTTCAGCGAAGGATGCTTTTCCAAGATTGACTTGCAATTCATAAATCAATATAATTTAGGTGAGAATGTAAGTAATGGCAAGAACTGATTATAAGGTGAAGTTCTCTTCAATAAATACAAGTCATTTCTTTATTTGCCAGAGGCGTCAAACAGCTTCTTCCTGCCCTCCATACCAGACATGGACTCCACGTTCTTACGCCAGTCAGTGACCTCCTCTTTCTGTTAGAGAAATAACACGTCATAGATAAAATAGTGAACTGGGCAAAAATAACAGCAGCCTGGAGCTTTATGAGGCCATAAAGCGAACTCTGGCTTTACCTTTTCTTCCTCCTTCTTGACCGTTTTGAGGTTGGCCTTGAAGTCGATGGACTCTTTATGCTTGGAGCCCAGCAGGACGCTCAGCATGGCTTCAGCTGAGATCTTCACTCTCTTCAGGGTCGGCTTCTTGAACTTACTCTGTATCTCAATGATCTTTAGGTTCATGTCGCCAAGCTGGCCAGGGGATCAAGAGAAAGATTTGACTGCCTTTGTTAGACAGTTGGACATTTGGAAGTATTTTAGCTTCACTAGTATTTTTTCAACATGAACATAATTTAGAGGAACGCTCTGAGCTTTCTTAAATATGTCCCTCACCAGTTCACCTGTAATTTTCCACATATTGAGTTTTTTTAAACATGGGATTTATCGGTTCATACGGTTGTTTGGACAATGAAGTCAAGTCAATATTATTGATATATAATAGTTTAAAAAACAATTCAAGGCCAGTATATTTGACGATGTCTGTAATACCAGGAGATAGAGACAGTTATTAGTATTTTTAATATTGTTGCAATCTATCATACTAAATCTGAGTTTTAGTTTAATGAAATTTTCTGTGTACTTAAGTTTACACAGTTGAGCTTTAACATAGAGAAAACTAACTCAGGGTCAGTTTACTCAGGTCATCATAAATATAGTTAAAGTCTCTGGAAAGGGCCGTTAAATGGACATTTAAGACTGAAAACATGGAATATTAGTACTACAAAACAAATGTTTATCACAAATAATAAGCTTATTTTAGTTTAGTTTAATTACTGGAGCTACATAAATAAAATATGCAGAGGAAACAAGTTTAATTGTTACTTTCACAGATTAATCAGTGGTTAGGAAGTCATGTCTGTGTTATTGGCAGTGAACCTCATGATTGCGCAGCGCCCCATTTTTGGTATATAGCCAGTACTAATCCATTCCTAATATGGAATATAAATATCACCGTCTGGGATTTTGTTTTTCATTATATCTGTGCAGTAATTGCTCGGCACCGAACAACTATGCAGTCAATAATTTAGTGCTGCGTAGCATCTTGGGTTAAGCCTGTAGAATGACTCATACAGAGAATGTGAATCAGAGCAGGTTGTTTGCTCACAGCCAACTTTCTATTTTGCTCCCAACGTTCTGCTGATTGCTGTAAAACAGGCGATCCTGTTTGGTTATATGCCTTGCTCATAGTCACAGAGAATTATTTCCCGAATGTTCAGCTCCCCTCAGCTTCACGGAGCTTAAAATGAAATATTTAAATGAATATTTCAAAGGGGCATTGTCAGCTGATCCAGGACAAGAGACAAGATTGGACTTATTCTTTGATATTGTTTAAATTAAACTGTTCCTAAAAGGTCAGTGTGTGATTATTGACTAAAGTGAATGAATGAACTGTTCAAGTGAGTACATGTCGCTATGTAATTTTGTACCCTGGTCTCTCTTGCCAATGAGATCCCAATCTCAGTTTAACTTGTTGGTTGAATAAAAGAAAATGAAAACTTGAAATTAGAAAAATAGACTCTCTGCTTGATTCTCTATCTGACTATATGGTTTTAACCATCCTGCCACACGGGGGCAGTATTTATTAATATATTGTTTTCACTCTCTTTTGACCTTGTCTTCCCGGTAAATACATCGGGTGCAGTAACAGACTTTTTCATGCACATATTTTTCCTTGCTAGTTATTCTTGAGCAGCTCACCTCTTTTTCATTTTTGGTAACTTTGAGGCCAATATCATATCGCTCTTCATCCACAACATCAATCTTCTGGTACAGGTCTCTGCATAGGTCCTGCAAATAAGACACCCTCTAGTGGTACTGGAATAATGCATTGATTCACACAGAAAGAGCCGCGAGAGAGAAAGTTTTTTTAAAAAAAAAAAAATAATAATAATGAAATGAAATATTCAAAATAAAATACCTGCAGCTCTTGCAAAGACAAACCAGACATATTTAGAGGAGGAACTCTTTCTGCCAGAGCAGATTCTCTATCCTTTATCTTCTGCTCAGTTTCCTCCTGCAGCATCTGAGCTGCGACTGCCAACAGTCTGATCTAGAAGAAAAAATATATATATGATAAAGCCTCACCATTAGAATGGCAATATATATACAGTATATAACAATTGCTTGAATGGTTTATACTTAAAACACATCAACTTACAAACTTATGAATGAGACAACTTACTTTCAACCCCAGCCTTCGAGAGGAGGAGATCTTTGATTTTTTCTGTACATTAACACACAAGTAACACATTTAATATTCTCCATTGATACCATATATTGTGTGACACAGTACATGTGCAACGATTGATTGTGACATAAACAGATTAATAGGTTTGAAACAAAATAGTTGTTAAACATGTTGTATGATAAATACTCACAGGTCTGTTGGAGCATTAACAAAAAGGAGAAAATACATTTTTACTAATTGAATCTCAACACGTAGTGTTACACAGTATATTTTCTGGTGCTTGTTTTGTAATGAACACATAAAATCAAATCAATAGTGATATTACTTACCCGTCAGCCATGATTGTCTTAAATTCCCACACTAGAATCCAAAAGAAAGATCCTTTAATGGTCCAGCATTTGATGCAACACGAACACAAATATAGAAAATTCTCTGCTCCTTTAACACCTGCTCACTTGAGCTGCATGCTGACGACTGATAGTCTTTCTACTTCACGGGCCAAAGTATTTTACCCACTCCAAACATTCAGTTGTCCATTAAAGCTGGGTGCACAAAGGTTTATTTTTCGCTTGACTAAATGTCTAAAGGTTAAAAGTTAGTGGTTCTGTCATAATTAACACTTTGCTTTCATAACATTATGTCGTACCCTGCTTAGGTTATTTCAGTCATCCGTTCTAAGCTGTATAAATCAAATAATATAGATATATAGGTATAGATATATACTTATTTCCTTTTCTCTCATTAGTGTGGACAATTAAAAATAAATTACAATTTCAAATGCATATGAAGACAAAATTCAGTTAAATGCACACAAATTATACTTGGTAAATTCTTCTCAAATGCTATGAACGCAAATTACTTTCAAAACATTTTGCACATGTCACATGTTTCAAAGAGCTGAGGAAGTGCATGTGTTAAAATAACTGACGAGAGTTTCTGCATAGGTGACGAAAAAAGGTGAATGACCAGATAATCTGCAAGCATGTGAGATGGCAATGTTCAACTTGCTGCTAATGTTAAACAATGACAATATCCCAGTAAAGCAAACAAAGGAAAGACAAGGCACTACTCTGAATGTAAGATATTAGTAGTTAACTGTTGAGAGTTGTTTTACTAAATGTACTAAAAAATAAAAATAAAAAAACCTTAACAGAATTAAGCAGAACCAAATCCAAACCAAATATTTATCAGAATATCAGCAAATCTGTACCTTGTGTTCCTTGAGACACACCTCAAACCTGTGTGTGAGAGGAGAGGCACCGTCAGCTTTCTGAAAGACGATAGAGAAAAATCAATCAGATTTATGGTGTCCGTGCTAAATGTGAATGCCCCACTAAAATAGTCTGTGCCACTGCTTCTGTCCACTCTTCGCCAGTGGTGAGATTTACAATTGCACATAGCATCGGCACAATATTCAGAGAGGAGAAGCGGTAATAAAACTTCATTTATAGGTTTGGTGATTTGGGTGTCTTACAAGGTTTCTGTAACACCTGTTAGTGGAAGTAACAGTGAGACATTAAAGAGGTGGCTGAACTCCCGCTGGGTCATTGTCACGGTTCACATTTGACCACGGCCTGCTCGCCAAGATGCTAAGGAGACCAACAAACAGCACAAGCCATGTGCAAGATGTCCCGTCTATATATATACTTATATCTGTCGACATCTAATAAAGTCACCAACTGCTGGAGATTTTTAGTTTTTATTCCCATACGTGTGTTTGTCATTTCCATGACTGTAAGTCACCTCATTGAAAAAAAAAGTAGTATAATATTCACTGCACATCCTCTTAACTATATATACATCGCTATTCCTCTACATGTGTGTGATGACAGATTATTGTTGGCAGATAACACATTACGGGGCCACCTTGGAGATAGGAACAAAACCAAAGGTTAGTCTGGTTTTATTTAGGAGAGTGGAGCAACAAGGACAGGTGTGCATCAGACAACCACACTTCATACTGTGCCCCATAGCCAAATGCTCACTCAAAAGACGCATGAACTCAAATAAGGATAGGTAGGCAGAAAACAATGAACAATGAATAGAATAGTGACAAAGAAAACTTTACAGGTACTATTTTTAGTATTAGTAGTACTAGGAGTATCACGGATATTTTGTGCTACTCTAAAGTTGGGGAACTCATAAGATGCAGAGATATCCAGACTTTTACTCTGTAGTATAAAATGAGGCTTACTGCCCATGGTGTCTCCCATGATGACCTTCCTTACAGAGGGTCCACATTCCCGCATTCACTCCCTTTGCAGGACCTTATGTGTCCTAGACGCAGCAAGGTGGAAACTATGGGTCTAGAATTTTGGCTAATAGATGGGACACGTCAAAGTTATACTTAAGCAGCGGTCCAGAGTTTGCACATGTCACAAACTATTTAACACCCTATTAACTGTTGCTACAATCTTTCCCCGCACCATTAACATATTTACCATAATGTCTGCTGTAGCTATAGCTTAGTTGTCTCATCAGATAAGATCACATTATACTTATAGTACCAAAGCTGCACAAAATATCAAAATGGTTTTTAAATGAATTTGCTCTATTGCCTGACCTTAGCAGCAGTGATCGTGTTGACTGACAGTCTGACTGCTCCCGTGTTGCCTTAAAGGAAAAGTTTTTGGAGCCCAGTTTCCACGTTGGGTGTCATGTTACGTGTGCTTTGATTTGAAAAGATGATTTGAAAACTTTGTTCTCAGCTGTTGTCGCTGACAAGTGCTGGAACCTTTTCGACCATCCAGTTTATTTTTGTGCTCACGGACTAATGTCAAGAAGTGACTTGGATCATAAAGTAAAATATGTAAAAGCAAAAAAAGCAGTGAGAGTGTCAGTCAGAAGTTTTTATTAACATGGTGTTTTTCAGACATTGTGCCAACGACATATAACACAGTGCAACTTTTATATATGCAAAATATACAATTACATTCCTTTGAGCTTTGAATATGTTTGCATATTGTATTTGTAAGTCCATAGACACACTCTCACACACACATTGTGCTTGCTAATTGTGTGCAGTGGCATTACCTTTTTTTCCTCTTTACTCTCCTCCCCTCTAAAACAGCATTCATACTTAAAGTGTCCGGAAATATGAATCTACTGCACGGCATTAAACAGCTTCTTCCTGCCCTCCATACCAGACATGGACTCCACGTTCTTACGCCAGTCAGTGACCTCCTCTTTCTGTTAGAGAAATAACACGTCATAGATAAAATAGTGAACTGGGCAAAAATAACAGCAGCCTGGAGCTTTATGAGGCCATAAAGCGAACTCTGGCTTTACCTTTTCTTCCTCCTTCTTGACCGTTTTGAGGTTGGCCTTGAAGTCGATGGACTCTTTATGCTTGGAGCCCAGCAGGACGCTCAGCATGGCTTCAGCTGAGATCTTCACTCTCTTCAGGGTCGGCTTCTTGAACTTACTCTGTATCTCAATGATCTTTAGGTTCATGTCGCCAAGCTGGCCAGGGGATCAAGAGAAAGATTTGACTGCCTTTGTTAGACAGTTGGACATTTGGAAGTATTTTAGCTTCACTAGTATTTTTTCAACATTAACATAATTTAGAGGAAAGCTCTGAGCTTTCTTAAATATGTCCCTCACCAGTTCACCTGTAATTTTCCACATATTGAGTTTTTTTAAACATGGGATTTATCGGTTCATACGGTTGTTTGGACAATGAAGTCAAGTCAATATTATTGATATATAATAGTTTAAAAAACAATTCAAGGCCAGTACATTTGACGATGTCTGTAATACCAGGAGATAGAGACAGTTATTAGTATTTTTAATATTGTTGCAATCTATCATACTAAATCTGAGTTTTAGTTTAATGAAATTTGCTGTGTACTTAAGTTTACACAGTTGAGCTTTAACATAGAGAAAACTAACTCAGGGTCAGTTTACTCAGGTCATCATAAATATAGTTAAAGGCTCTGGAAAGGGCCGTTAAATGGACATTTAAGACTGAAAACATGGAATATTAGTACAACAAAACAAATGTTTATCACAAATAATAAGCTTATTTTAGTTTAGTTTAATTACTGGAGCTACATAAATAAAATATGCAGAGGAAACAAGTTTAATTGTTACTTTCACAGATTAATCAGTGGTTAGGAAGTCATGTCTGTGTTATTGGCAGTGAACCTCATGATTGCGCAGCGCCCCATTTTTGTATATAGCCAGTACTAATCCATTCCTAATATGGAATATAAATATCACCGTCTGGGATTTTGTTTTTCATTATATCTGTGCAGTAATTGCTCGGCACCGAACAACTATGCAGTCAATAATTTAGTGCTGCGTAGCATCTTGGGTTAAGCCTGTAGAATGACTCATACAGAGAATGTGAATCAGAGCAGGTTGTTTGCTCACAGCCAACTTTCTATTTTGCTCCCAACGTTCTGCTGATTGCTGTAAAACAGGCGATCCTGTTTGGTTATATGCCTTGCTCATAGTCACAGAGAATTATTTCCCGAATGTTCAGCTCCCCTCAGCTTCACGGAGCTTAAAATGAAATATTTAAATGAATATTTCAAAGGGGCATTGTCAGCTGATCCAGGCAAAAATGCTCTCAGAGTCAAATGTTTCTCTCAGAAACGGAGGTACGATAGAGACAAGATTGGACTTATTCTTTGATATTGTTTAAATTAAACTGTTCCCAGTAGGTCAGTGTGTGATTATTGACTAAAGTGAATGAATGAACTGTTCAAGTGAGTACATGTAGCTATGTATTTCTGTACCCTGGTCTCTCTTGCCAATGAGATCCCAATCTCAGTTTAACTTGTTGGTTGAATAAAAGAAAATGAAAACTTGAAATTAGAAAAATAGACTCTCTGCTTGATTCTCTATCTGACTATATGGTTTTAACCATCCTGCCACACGGGGGCAGTATTTATTAGGGGCCAAGCAGCGAAGCTGCGGAGGCACCTATTGTGTTTGTACGTTTTCTTCCCTATTATTATACTTCCGCCATGGGAGTCTATGGCAGCCCCTAGAACCGTATGGTAAAAAGTTTTGAAATTTTGCACACAGCTTAAGGACAGTCTCCATATTACTTTGACTGAGTTTCATGCAAGCACTAAGCACGGTCTAGCGCCACCAACGGGTCAAAGCTTGAAGTACATTTGCGCATGTAACTTTTGAACCGCGTGTCCGATAATTGAAAACAAGGTATCGCTGGAATCCTTGGACCAAGCCGAGTTCAACGCACCCTATGGCGTCATTTTCCGCCATGATGGATTTTCCGCCATTTTGGATTATATCAAAAACACGAAAAAAGTTTCACGGGTCGCAAATTTTGTCCGATCGACACCAAACTTCACACACGGCATCTACAGACCATTCTTCCTTAACGCATTACTTTCTGTCTTCGGAACTATAAGCGGTCGCCCGTAACAGCCAATTGAAATCGCCGGCGAAGTTGCCGTTTTCCGTTTGATCTCATATCTCGGCAACGCTTCGGTGCAATGGAACCAAATTTGGTAGCACTCTTCCAGACTCGGTCCCAAGTACACGAACAAAATCTGGTGTCTCGTGGCTCCTAGGGGGCGCTATAATTGGGAAAACATTGTTTTTACTCATATCTCTTGATGCGTTTTTATTTGAAATGAAATTGTGATATCCGCACATACCGCGGGTTGCCCCGGTGACAGTTGATGCCAACTTTTCACGTTAGCCAATCGCAGTCGGCGGCAACGCCGCAAAACAGGAAGTTTTCTTATATCTCGGAGACGCCTCGACTTCCGAAGACCAAACTCGGTCACGCGCTTCGACCCTTGCTTAGGAGTGCGCAATAAAAATTGGTGTCATTCGGCCGCTAGGGGGCAACGTAATTAACAAAATTGCGTTTTTGCTTATAACTTTTGACCCGTAGGCCTGATATTCAAAACCCTGGTACCGTTGGACTCCTTGGATCGTGCCGAGATCAACGATACCTACGATGTTCATGTCGCCCTGTTGGATATTCCACCATTTTGGACTATATCAAAAACACTTCAAAGGTTTCACAGGTCGAAAATTTTGTCTGATCCTCACGAAAATCGGCACAGGCCGTCTTCTGACCAACGCGCACAAACGATACTATCAGCTGTCTTCGGGTTCCGGCGGCGAAGGCGGCAAAGGGGTTTCAAGCTCGTATCTCAGCAACCCTTGCATGTATCAAAGCCAAACTTGCTACAGCTACTCAGGAACGCATCGGGACGACGCTCAAAGAAATTGGTGACCTTTGACCTCTAGGTGGCGCTGCAATTAGCAAAACATGCATTTTGGCCTGTAACCCTTGATGTGTTTGGAATTAAAATGTACTACTGGTGTCTGGTAATAGTGCAGGCCGACTTGTGACGTCATCGTCATCGATTGGGCCGCCATATTGGATTTAATCAAAAACATCAAAAAGTTTTCACAGGTCACAAATTTCATCCGATCTTCACCAAATTTGGCACAGGCCACCTTCGGACCACGCCTCATCAATGCCTTGCTTTCTGGAGCAACTGGCAACAGCTTTCGCCCGCGACATGCCGTCGAAATCAGCGGCAAAGCCGCCGAACGGGAGCTGACCTCGTATCTCCACCGATCCTGGGTGGTTTGGCTCAAAACCTGCTGCGACCGCTCAGTGCCGCGCGTCTGGCGCGACCGCGTCGGGTTACGCAACGAATCCGGACTGCCGAACTGCCTGCTTGGCCCCGCCAATGCTACTTGCAGCTTTAATTAATATATTGTTTTCACTTTCTTTTGACCTTGTCTTCCCGGTAAATACATCGGGTGCAGTAACAGACTTTTTCATGCACATATTTTTCCTTGCTAGTTATTCTTGAGCAGCTCACCTCTTTTTCATTTTTGGTAACTTTGAGGCCAATATCATATCGCTCTTCATCCACAACATCAGTCTTCTGGTACAGGTCTCTGCATAGGTCCTGTAAATAAGACACCCTCTAGTGGTACTGGAATAATGCATTGATTCACACAGAAAGAGCCGCGAGAGAGAAAGTTTTTTAAAAAAAATAAATAAATAATGAAATGAAATATTCAAAATAAAATACCTGCAGCTCTTGCAAAGACAAACCAGACATATTTAGAGGAGGAACTCTTTCTGCCAGAGCAGATTCTCTATCCTTTATCTTCTGCTCAGTTTCCTCCTGCAGCATCTGAGCTGCGACTGCCAACAGTCTGATCTAGAAGAAAAAATATATATATGATAAAGCCTCACCATGAGAATGGCAAAATATATACAGTATATAACAATTGCTTGAATGGTTTATACTTAAAACACATCAACTTACACATTTATGAATGAGACAACTTACTTTCAACCCCAGCCTTCGAGAGGAGGAGATCTTTGATTTTTTCTGTACATTAACACACAAGTAACACATTTAATATTCTCCATTGATACCATATATTGTGTGACACAGTACATGTGCAACGATTGATTGTGACATAAACAGATTAATAGAAGGTTTGAAACAAAATAGTTGTTAAACATGTTGTATGATAAATACTCACAGGTCTGTTGGAGCATTAACAAAAAGGAGAAAATACATTTTTACTAATTGAATCTCAACACGTAGTGTTACACAGTATATTTTCTGGTGCTTGTTTTGTAATGAACACATAAAATCAAATCAATAGTGATATTACTTACCCGTCAGCCATGATTGTCTTAAATTCCCACACTAGAATCCAAAAGAAAGATCCTTTAATGGTCCAGCATTTGATGCAACACGAACACAAATATAGAAAATTCTCTGCTCCTTTAACACCTGCTCACTTGAGCTGCATGCTGACGACTGATAGTCTTTCTACTTCACGGGCCAAAGTATTTTACCCACTCCAAACATTCAGTTGTCCATTAAAGCTGGGTGCACAAAGGTTTATTTTTCGCTTGACTAAATGTCTAAAGGTTAAAAGTTAGTGGTTCTGTCATAATTAACATTTTGCTTTCATAACATTATGTCGTACACTGCTTAGGTTATTTCAGTCATCCGTTCTAAGCTGTATAAATCAAATAATATAGATATATAGGTATAGATATATACTTATTTTCTTTTCTCTCATTGGTGTGGACAATTAAAAATAAATTACAATTTCAAATGCATATGAAGACAAAATTCAGTTAAATGCACACAAATTATACTTGGTAAATTCTTCTCAAATGCTATGAACGCAAATTACTTTCAAAACATTTTGCACATGTCACATGTTTCAAAGAGCTGAGGAAGTGCATGTGTTAAAATAACTGACGAGAGTTTCTGCATAGGTGACGAAAAAAGGTGAATGACGAGATAATCTGCAAGCATGTGAGATGGCAATGTTCAACTTGCTGCTAATGTTAAACAATGACAATATCCCAGTAAAGCAAACAAAGGAAAGACAAGGCACTACTCTGAATGTGAGATATTAGTAGTTAACTGTTGAGAGTTGTTTTACTAAATGTACTAAAAAATAAAAATAAAAAAACCTTAACAGAATTAAGCAGAACCAAATCCAAACCAAATATTTATCAGAATATCAGCAAATCTGTACCTTGTGTTCCTTGAGACACACCTCAAACCTGTGTGTGAGAGGAGAGGCACCGTCAGCTTTCTGAAAGACGATAGAGAAAAATCAATCAGATTTATGGTGTCCGTGCTAAATGTGAATGCCTCACTAAAATAGTCTGTGCCACTGCTTCTGTCCACTCTTCGCCAGTGGTGACATTTACAATTGCACATAGCATCGGCACAATATTCGAGACCAACAAACAGCACAAGCCATGTGCAAGATGTCCCGTCTATATATATACTTATATCTGTCGACATCTAATAAAGTCACCAACTGCTGGAGATTTTTAGTTTTTATTCCCATACGTGTGTTTGTCATTTCCATGACTGTAAGTCACCTCATTGAAAAAAAAAGTAGTATAATATTCACTGCACATCCTCTTAACTATATATACATCGCTATTCCTCTACATGTGTGTGATGACAGATTATTGTTGGCAGATAACACATTACGGGGCCACCTTGGAGATAGGAACAAAACCAAAGGTTAGTCTGGTTTTATTTAGGAGAGTGGAGCAACAAGGACAGGTGTGCATCAGACAACCACACTTCATACTGTGCCCCATAGCCAAATGCTCACTCAAAAGACGCATGAACTCAAATAAGGATAGGTAGGCAGAAAACAATGAACAATGAATAGAATAGTGACAAAGAAAACTTTACAGGTACTATTTTTAGTATTAGTAGTACTAGGAGTATCACGGATATTTTGTGCTACTCTAAAGTTGGGGAACTCATAAGATGCAGAGATATCCAGACTTTTACTCTGTAGTATAAAATGAGGCTTACTGCCCATGGTGTCTCCCATGATGACCTTCCTTACAGAGGGTCCACATTCCCGCATTCACTCCCTTTGCAGGACCTTATGTGTCCTAGACGCAGCAAGGTGGAAACTATGGGTCTAGAATTTTGGCTAATAGATGGGACACGTCAAAGTTATACTTAAGCAGCGGTCCAGAGTTTGCACATGTCACAAACTATTTAACACCCTATTAACTGTTGCTACAATCTTTCCCCGCACCATTAACATATTTACCATAATGTCTGCTGTAGCTATAGCTTAGTTGTCTCATCAGATAAGATCACATTATACTTATAGTACCAAAGCTGCACAAAATATCAAAATGGTTTTTAAATGAATTTGCTCTATTGCCTGACCTTAGCAGCAGTGATCGTGTTGACTGACAGTCTGACTGCTCCCGTGTTGCCTTAAAGGAAAAGTTTTTGGAGCCCAGTTTCCACGTTGGGTGTCATGTTACGTGTGCTTTGATATGAAAAGATGATTTGAAAACTTTGTTCTCAGCTGTTGTCGCTGACAAGTGCTGGAACCTTTTCGACCATCCAGTTTATTTTTGTGCTCACGGACTAATGTCAAGAAGTGACTTGGATCATAAAGTAAAATATGTAAAAGCAAAAAAAGCAGTGAGAGTGTCAGTCAGAAGTTTTTATTAACATGGTGTTTTTCAGACATTGTGCCAACGACATATAACACAGTGCAACTTTTATATATGCAAAATATACAATTACATTCCTTTGAGCTTTGAATATGTTTGCATATTGTATTTGTAAGTCCATAGACACACTCTCACACTGTCAGACACACACACATTGTGCTTGCTAATTGTGTGCAGTGGCATTACCTTTTTTTCCTCTTTACTCTCCTCCCCTCTAAAACAGCATTCATACTTAAAGTGTCCGGAAATATGAATCTACTGCCCGGCATTAAACAGCTTCTTCCTGCCCTCCATACCAGACATGGCCTCCACATTCTTACGCCAGTCGGTCACTTCCTCTTTCTGTTCATAGGGTAGAAAAATACTCATTAATTTCAGAATAACTCCAACATGTCACCTACATACAGTACTGTAGCATCTGTCTACCTTTCTGGTTGAACACTTACCTTCTCCTCCTCTTTCTTCACAGTCTTCAGGTTGGCCTTGAAGTCCACGGACTCTTTGACTTTAGCGCCAAGCAGAGCTCCAAGCATGGCGTCGGCTGAGATCTTCACTCGTTTGAGAGCAGGTCGCTTCATCTTCCCCTTCAGCTCAATGATCTTTGAGGACAGATTTTCAATCTGCAGGACCAAACAACGAAATGTATGATTAGGTTTAGACTGACCACAAGTTTAAAATGATCCAATTCAATCTCTTAAGAACAGCTTGTTCTTACTGCTAGAAAATCCACATGCAAATCAAAGGATACGAATGACTACGCACCTCCTTGTCATTTTTGATCACTTTTGCTTCAATGTCATAGCGCTCTTCATCTACCACATCGATCTTATGGTGTAGCTCTTTGCACAGAGCCTGCAAAAACAAGGAGAATGATACCAGCTTTATTGAGCAAGGGTATGAGAACCATGTGGTTGAGGCACTTATCCTCAAATGCACCTGCTGTGCATCAATACAGTGTATGCAGGGTATCTACTGTATATGCGTACATAAAAGAGGTGCATACGTGTGCAACATTTCATGCAGTGACCTGCACATACCTGAAGGTCCTGCAGGGACAAACCAGACAGCTGAAGTGGAGGGACTCGCTCCTTCAAAGTAGCTTCTCTCTCCAGCCTCTTTTCCTCTTTCTCTTTTTCCAACATCCCAGCTGCTATTTTCAGCAGCTTGGTCTAAATGACATAAAAGAAATGATGACATTTCTCACTCTTACTGCAATTGCAGTTTAAGCAGTTGTTGTAAAGCCAAAGAAGACAGTACCTTAAGAGCCAGTCTGCGAGACGCAGAGGTCTTTGATTTTCTCTGCAAATAAAAAGTATAGAAAAATGAGTTGGAGGACAAACATTCTTAAAAAATTGCTTTTTAGTTGAGCTATTGCAAATTAAGAATAGCTTACCGGTCTGTGGTGGTCAATTTTATATGGAAAAGGAGAAGGAATAAGAATAAAATTAGTGTAGACATATTAAATATGTGAAGAATTTAAGAAAAAAAAAATTAGATAAAAAAATACTTACGCCTCCGACATAGTTGTTTTTTGTCTGTAAAAAAACAAAAGTAATTCTTTACTGTTAAATAAGAACAGTGCGTTATTTAGAACTGGTAGAAGCAGTACAATTATTTCAAGATGTGGTATAAACACTCTTCACTTCAAGCATACTTATCTTCTACACCACATAGTGTTTATTCACTTCTTGTTGACAGAGCCAAGTTAGAGTCATGCAGACCTTGGAACGGTAACATACCGACAATAAGCCTTTTAAATTAGCAGCACTGTCTGCTTGAGTGCTGCAGATACTTTAGATCATGTTCCTTTTTTGATCCTAATTGGAGTCAATCCATTTTTAAGACGGCCGAATCAAATATCAAATCATCATTAGTTATTGCAAAATATGATAAAGATATATCGTAAAACACAGCATCCGTTAAAATAATGGAATATGTATGTGCAGTAGTTGCTAGTCAGGATAGTGACAGGCTGAAGGGCACCTCAATTTGAATTACATAAATTCTAATAAATAGTTTGATCGAGATTCTAGCTTCTCTGAAATATAAATAATTATTATTTTTTATAATTATTGATACACCTTAAAAAATGCTTTCTCTTTTCATTTTGCTGTGCATGTGTCAGTATCTAATAAGGCATGTATTTAATTATTTCACACCAATGCAGTTGGTGAAGACTGTCCATGAAAGATCCTTAAACCAACACATACCTTTTATCTGTGCAGAAAACCCAGCTGATGTGACCAGTCCCTGTCTTTAAATGACAAGAAGAAAACTCAAGTCACATTTATGGATCCTTTTTGCCTTCTGTGAGTGGCCAACTAAAATAGCCTCCTCTGTCCTGACAGCCAGTGTATTGTATATCACTATACTACATGGCGTCCCCAAGGACCGTCTTTAACAGAATACTAAACAATGTGAGTTATTATTATTGTTTTTCTTTCTATAGGGTTATTGAAATACGATTGAAGTTATATATTAAATATGGAAATATGTTTTAAAAGGAGACAATTCAAAAATATGCTCATAGTTGTTTAATCAGCATCACATGTATTACAGACAGTAGGACAGTGCCATCATCTGTGTAATACAGATACTGCAAACGCACAAAGCTAATCAGCACTTTCTTTGACACAAGTTGAACAAGTAAAGAGTACGGTATTTTATACAGTGCAGTTGTATTTTGTCATACAAGTTTAGGTTATTTTACGATCAAAAGTATCTTTGAAGAGTTTCATTTGAGTCTAATTCCCACCTGAAATGGAAACCTTCTTGAATTTTGACAATAATTTTGTAACATGTTAAACAAAGGGGTAAATTTAAAAAAACAACAACAACAGCCTTAAACCTTGTTTAACATGAACATCTGCTTATTGTCCAGCATTAAACAGCTTCTTCCTGCCCTCCATGCCAGACATAGCCTCCACGTTCTTACGCCAGTCTGTCACCTCTTCCCTCTGTAATAAAACGATGAAGCACATTGTACTGGTTAACTCTGACTAGTTTATAATATATTTTCATATTTGTGGACATTTGACAAGTTTACCTTTTCCTCATCTTTCTTCACTGTCTTAAGGTTGGCCTTGAAATCAGCCTTCATGAGTTTGGAGGTCTCGGTGTATGCCCCCAGCATGTCATCTGTCGTCTTCTTCACCCTCTTCAAATGAGGCCTCTTCACACCCTTCAGCTCAGTGATCTTCAGAGTCAGGCCCTCGATCTGTGCCACAAACATCACATGTTCATCACATCGCAAGATCCTGATAGGCCAGTAAATGTATCAGGTTTCATTTATGTCTTTATGTACCTCTTTCTGATTTTTGGACACCTTGACTTCCATATCATAACGCGCTTCGTCAACAACATCAATCTTGCGATGTAGTTCTTTGCAAAGGTCCTGTAACGTCAAGAAAGGACGTGGTCAAAATTATTTCAGGTGATAGTTAATGAATCAGCGTGGCTTGGTGTGGTGGTACCTGGAGCTCCTGGACTGACAGACCCGATAACTTCAGTGGGGGGAAGCATTCGTTCATAGCTCTTTCCTTCTCATGTTTTTTTGCTTCACTTTCAGCCACCAGCATAGAAGCTGCTTTCTTCAGTAGTTTGGACTGAAATGTAATAAGGCCTTAATGAAGCAACGATAAGTACTGAAACACAGGATTTGTTTCACACTACATACGGATTATGTATGAGCTTTAGACCTACCTTCAGATGAAGTCGGCGTGTAGCTGAATATTTTGGTTTTCTCTGTGACAATAAAACAAAAAAGCAAAGCTCATTTTTACGTAAAATGCATCAATGTAGATAATAAATAAGTCATGAAATGTAAATATGAGAATATGTAATGGAGAATGCTTTGACTCACGGGTCTTCACCGTCATACAACATGAGAAGCAGACCAAGAGAACAATGTTCTATATTAATTACGGTTCAATATGACAGAATGGAAAATACTTCCAAAACAAGACGGTGATCATACACATAAAAAGGATGGACGCAGTCAAATGTCCACAAACAAAATTATCTGGGTTCAGTGGTTCATCCTTTTTGGCTGTTTGATGTTTTTAAATGTTTGAAATGCTTTAAGAGGCTAAGTACTCACCCCTCAGACATGACTGCAGCTTGTGGTACCTTTGAAATAGAGGACATTTTTTTTTATTCAAGTTTATGCATATGAAGATTTGATACTTTTATTTCATATCTGAGTGTAAACTTAATGTTGTGGGGTTTGGACGGTTTAAATCTTGGGCTGTGGGAAGTTGTAACAGGTGAATTTATACAGTTTTTTGGCATAGATAAAGACAAAAAAAATAGATTTATTGAGAAAATAGCCCAATCATTCTCTGCAAGTGATATGATTGATGAATCCAGTCAGTTCCTTGAAACTGGATTTATTTAGTGTGATTGTCCCTGGGGCTTTCAGACGCATTTCAGTTTTCTTCCAGGTAATTTGTGTGTTGTTAAAAGGGACTGACACGGAGCCTGGTGCACTGCTATATTTGGCCACATTGCCCCCATGCTTTGCTGTGTCCCATCAGCTGCTGTGGCCTTGATAATGCATGAGAGAGCCAAGGCACACAAAGGTTTGGCAGCCAAGAAAGGAACTCTGAGTGTAATAAAAACACACAAATCTAAATCCAGATCCTTTAGGACCCATATTGTTGCTCTTTTTTTCCCTTACGTTAGTAATTTAATTTCTCTGTCATCCACACATAAAGTTAACTGGCTGAAATGAGTGAATAGGACTTCATGACGAGTAGATTTGATTTATCACATCTTTCTTCCATGTCTCCCTGTTTGTATCTTTATATCTTTTTCTCTGATGCACTAAGACAACACTGCTTTGTCATTTAGGGTCCTCTACATTAACAAAACAGATACAGGTGTCAGAGGAGAATAAAACAAGTTGGTGCTTTTTACCATGTTTTAAATTAAGCCACACTACACGCCACGCTTGACAGAGGGCAAAAGTCAAGGCAAATAAGCAAATCAGTCCCATCTGATTGTCAGTCCCCACGAGCAGACAGTCATCATTTATCACAGCCGCTTTTTTTGATCACAAAAATAAACGGATGGGTCAGGCGCGTTGTTACCAGTGCCAGTACAGCAGGCAGTTAAAACCTCAGATTACATTTTCTCACTTAGAGTAACTAGAGATAATTAAGACGCCTGAAGTGTCGAGGACGTTTTGCCAGACTGCCATGTTCAGAAAGTGGCTTTAAGGCCGCGACAAAAGTAACCACATCGTTAGGATTCCCTCACATAAATACTGGCTGCAATGTTTGCGTCAAAGACGAACTCGACTTGACCACAGTAAAGACAGGTACTTAGATTCCTGAGCTGTTGTCACAGCAGGAGAAAGGGATCTGCTAAATGTCTTAATCTTGTCATGTCATGTTAAATAATCCCTTTGTCATTTGATATGCCTGACAGCTTTTATTTTCCTGTCATAAATAGCACATTGATGATAGTATGAAACTTACCTCGAAGATGAGAGAAGACTAGATGGGGCAGCGGTGGGTCAGGAACAGGAAAAGCACTTTATGATTAATATTGAAAGATATATGTATTCAAAGTATCATGTGAATGGCTCACTAAAATAGTCCCACTGTCCACCTGACAATTGCTACATCATAATACACAATTCCTTTTTGATTGCCCTCAACCGGTGACCCATTTTTTTCATGTGATGGCTTTGCGTAAGAGCACACCTCACATGTCCCACTCCTAACTGACAGCTGATCTGTTCTCTCTGCAGACAACAGGCACTCAGAGCACGTCTGCTTTTTGCATTTCTGCCATTGTGTGGGCCCTGGCAGAAGATAGCATCAAAGGCCTACTATTTTAAAGGTGACTTTTAGTGTTTTTAGCTCTGTAAACCACGCAGATGGGCTCAAGTTCATGTTGAAAATGTAGTTTTACTCTCTCTAAAAGGGGAGGTTATAATGCACATGGCATGTTGTGGTTCTGTGTAAATGCTGTTGCTAGCAGGCTGACATCAGCATGATAACACTGGATTAGATTTCAGAGGATCACCAAAGTCAATAGTATTCATGAAAATGATTTTAACTTTTCAATGGAAGTTCATCCAGAAGTTAAGATATTCATTCTGGACCAAAGTGCTGGCAACTGCCCTCCGTATGATGAGTTTCAAGGTTAACAGTATAACTATGGAGTTTAATGCAACCCTGTTTTGAAAATATCGTAAAAACCCTACTTTAATTTGTATTGTTACCACCTATAACTGCAAGTTATATTTTCTATAGGTTCGAATGAGCACTTAACATCAGCATAGGGAACATGGAGTCCTCTATGTCCTCTACATAAGTCTATGTGGACAAACCAAAGACTGGCTCTACAATTAAATGACAAATGCTTGATATAATAATGTGATGGTACATATGGCTACACACACGAAAGTGTTTACGGTCTGTTCTGGTTTATTAGCTGTTATTTGCTTCCAAAAATCATGGCAGACACATATCAACCATTTATGAACGTTATATTTAAATGGAGTTACACACATGATCCTAAAACAGCCTTTGCCACATCACAACCGAGAGCCTCAGCACTGAATAAAAGTATATTTTTAAATTTGGATCGAGAAGCCACTCTGGATTCTGAATCATAATTGCCATGACACCACTCCCACGCAGAGGAGAGACAGACACAACCTCTGCAGTCTATTCCTGTCAGATTTCATTGGCATATGGCAATCTGTCAGTCTCTTGGTTTTAGGGTTATGTAAACCGATACAGTTGTGCTCAGTGTCCAATAAGAGACACAATACCTCTGAGACAATGCAACAGGAATTATTATCATACACATGGGTGGGTAGCTGTAGGTTTGGTGGTTAAAGCCCCATGCGTTCTTTTGGCTTTGCGTGGTGATCCACTGAACTCAGGTTCTGTTCTGTTAAGTGTATATTATCCGTAGGTCACACAGGATGTGAAAGTGTGGTCTAAGAGGTGTCCTGTTTGACCTGCAGAGGTATTAAGGTACTGATTTTGGGATCCCATTATCCTTCTTCAAGTTTATGTCTCTACAATCTGCCAACATTATACCCCTTTCTCTCTAACAAATCCAAACACCTTTATTATCTGGGTGCTTTGTTTTCATTGTAATGCTGAATTATTTTTATAACAGGATGAACTGTCCGGGTAGTAATTAATTGTAAACCCGTTTCCAGCCACCAAACTGCTGTTTCTACCTTTTAAAGAAAACATTTCCTCAACTGTAAATTTGACCACTCCTGCCCCCTAGTGATGAATGCTTGAAAAGGTTGTTCATGTCATCACCGTACAGTGTAAGATGAAACGGTATAATGTCTACACACCTAACGAAGTACAAATACCTCGTTACTGTATTACGTAGATTTTTCAGGTATCTGTACTTTACTAGAGTATTTCTTTTTCTGACTACGTTTTACACTTTTACTCCCTACATTCGTACACAAATATCTGTACTTTCTACTCTTTACATTGGAAAAACAGGCTCGTTACTTTTTTAACCTCTACGGATGACAAGACGTAAAAGACGTGACATGACCGGACATGACTAGAGCATCGGACTAGCAGGAATGTCCATACACATGACATGACATGTATGTCTATGGGAAAGTAGGCTGTGTCCGAAATAACTCATTCATTCCCTACTCCCTACTCCCTACATAGGGAAATAAATGTTGTGCACTATATAGTGGTTAGGGAGTGGTTTCGGACCAATGTCAAAGAGCATAGAATACTATTATTCTATGCTCTTTGCAAATGTTTCGGACACAGCCTATGAGGAAAGTCGACAATGCGCTTCCTGTGTTCTTCTTCTACTGTTTTGATCAGGCAGCCTGTTGGTTAGTTAGAGCTCTGCTGCTACCTAGTGACTGGAGGCTTGTTTATCGTTCAAGCATCAATAGAGTCATTAATACTGAAAGTCCACCTGACCCCACTATTTGAGAACTACTGGTTTAATGTGAAGAAGAAAAAAAACAGATTCATGTATGGTGTGGTTTCTGTTGCTATCATTAGCTTTTTGAGGATTTTTTTTATTTATTTAAAATGTTAGCAATGCTATGGGAACACACCGTTTTGATAGTTTATAGCTAACACTAGATAGCAGTTTAAAAACAACCCAATCACCCTCAGTTTATTATTAAAATTATCCAGATGCTCATGCAGGACATCTGGTCAATTAAGTCCAGATTATTTTGCAAGAACTTTTTCATTTTGCACAAAATTATCAGCAGATGAATTGTTTCATTAATGGCAAAAGCATTTTTACTTTTTACACTTACTTTTTATTGAAGTACATTTCAGAATCTGTACTTTCTCGCTTTATCTTGAGTAAAGGAGTTGAATCAGTACTTTTACTTTTACCAGAATATTATTTTACATAAGTATCTGTACTTTTACTTAAGTACAGAATGTGAGTACTTTTGCCACCTCTGCTACACACTGCAATAAGGACAGCTTCTGTGTCTTGATTGTCATGTAGAAAACCATAAAGGCCATAAAAAAAGTCTTCTATGACGACTGAAGCGTCAAACCACATTTGATAAACACCTCCTTCCTGTGTATTCAGATGTCAGCGCCTGATAAAAATGAAACAAATTTGCTGAAATTGTATCACACTGTTCTTTCTCTGCGCTTTGAATTGTTGAACCTACTCTCGTTGCTGAGCTCATTACTGCTAATTTTACTCTTGTTTTTGTTGAGAAGTTACATGAACTATAACAGAATGATTACCTTTTCTATTTTCTGTCTTTGTTTGATCGCTGGTCACACAGCATCTTCCCTTAGGATCCTTGACAACCGTAAGCACTGCGTGCAACCGGTGAGGATTTAATTATTTCAAATATGTGTATACAGGTGGCAAGTTAATGGATGGGAATTTACAGACTGAACTTCATGTATTTTTTGTTGCTGTTGTTGTTTTCCAGGGTCTTACCCACTGCAAAATTAGTAAGTATCTCATTTGTCAAAAATCATTTGGCTAAATTTCATTTATTTACTGGAGAATATAAAGAGGGGTATTAAATCAGATAAATCTAGCAGAGTAAAAAGTACAGTCAAGACACTCAAGAAAAGTACCTAGTTTCCTTTGCTGCACATTATTACTCATCATTCGTATTATTTATAAAATTTGTTGGAAACATAATAATATGGATTTTTTTTTTTTTTGCTAAATGTCAGATAACTGCTCAGACCAGCGCTTGGCTGCAAACAATAAACATGCTCCTACCGGTCCAGACTGGGGTCCTGAGAGTGTCGGTGTGAACAAACATGGTCTCCTTCCTGTTATGAATGTGGCATGGGAAATAAAAGCCGATGGTGAGTAATGATAACATCTGTAGTTTTGTGATCCAAGAAAGCACCGACAAGGCTAAATACAAATATGTCGTTAGAGATGCCAATCTTCTAAAATACACATTTTTCTGTCTGTCCACAGCATCCATTTTTACCCTTAACGCATCAGAGATACGTATTGTGGATGAAAGTGCGAATCAAAGTCTCTGTGTGCAGTTTCAGTATTCACGTTTTCCAAAAATGCAAAATCCAAACAATAATAAGGTAAAACAGAAGTGAACTTGTTTACATCTTCTGTTCACACAGTTCACACAGCATACAGAAACTGTTTAGTCAACTATGACTTTGTTTCTTTACTAGTGGACATTTTCCTTGGATGAAGTTGTGGTGGAGCCCAGGCATACTTACATGGTGTCAGTTGTTAATTTGCCGGAACCTAGGATTGGAGATTACAGGATCAGAAAGCAAATTACAATCCCTGGTGAGTTAGCTCCAGATCTGTCAAAGCATGTTTAGAGTTGAGTCTTACAATGTTCTTATCAACTTATTTTCTTTTATCTCTCCTGTCACGGTCAGGATGTTTTGACAGAAGAATTCAAAAGGCTCAAATGTGCCTGGAAAATGGTAACTTCTTTGCTTCTCTTGTGGAATAATAGAGCAAAATCCAGAAGTGTGACATTGTGCTGTTGATGTTTTGATAATTTCAGGAAGCCTGTGGGATCCCAACATATCTGCTTTTGTGTTGACTGATGACAAATCTAAGGTGTCCGTTGTTGTGGGTTTTGAGACGGCACAGTATTCAGAGAGGTACCAAGTTTCCATCATGAACAATGGTGTCCTTTACTCAAAGAATGTCTCAAAGGTAATTACACCCGTCACAGCTCCTTTTCACAGCATCAGTGATGACAGCCGTAACAGTTGTGGCTGTTTTTCTTTCATGAAACAAACAGGAAAACAGAACGTCGCTGAATGTGACGCTGGAGTTTGATTTATGGCAGCTCACACAGTGTGAAATGTTTGTAATGGTGAGTTAGATTTTTAGTAAATGCTGAAGTAGTCTTCCATGTTGTAATAAAAGGTCAAGATCTCATCTCTCTCCGCTTGTTTCAAAGATCCAGCCGTTTTTCATACGATGCAAAAGTGACTGTGGGAGCTTCAGGAAAACAATCAAATACTGCCCTTGTAAGTACGACCTCTTGATAATCACATGGGGCAAATCATGAATTGTCAGATGTCAGTATATTTGGCCTGTGGTTCCTAGAACTAAATAGTTTTAAGTGTTTTATTACCTGTAAACTTTGTAAATTGTGTGTGTTCCATTTTTTAGATTATCCCCACCGGACTTGGGTTTTAATGGTCATTATGGGGATACTTGTCATTGGTTGTTGTCTCGTGTTTTTCAAGTGGAGAACATATCACGAAGGTTAGTAGAATTTACTGTATTGACTATAACACCCAGCTTGACTTGGTTAATGATCATAGATTTATTTCCCAGATCCACTGAACACATCTTCACCTGCTGCCAAAGAACAACCAGAAGTTTTCAAAGTCCAAGAGAGGAAGCGTGTCCTCATCATCTACTCCCTCGACCATCCTTTATACAAAAACATTGTTCTCAAGCTTTGTGCCTTCCTGGCAACCAAGTGTGGTACTGAGGTGGCCCTGGATCTGCTGGATTCTACCAGAGTGGCAGTCCTGGGAGGCATCCAGTGGCTGAGCTGGCACAAGGAACATATTGAGAATTCTTCAGATAAGATATTAATCCTGTGCTCACGAGGCGTACAGGCCAAATGGAGAGCCATGTGCGGTGACAGGCCGGTTTTCCTGAAAGAGGACGCCCGTTCACCTGCAGGCGACATGCTCACTCCGTCCCTAAGCCTTATGGTCCCACATTTTATCCGGTCCACGTCGTTTAAAAAGTACATCGTGGCTTACTTCGATGATGTTTGTTCTGAAGAGGACATCCCTTCGCCTTTCAACATTACGGTACGATACAAGCTGATGAAACAGTTCGAGGAGGTCTTTTTCAGAATCCTGGACACAGAGAAGCAGGAACCAGGCAGAGTGAAGCAGATTGAAGGGCTTTCAGAGGACAAATACCACCAATGTCCCACAGGCAGAGCCCTGCATGATGCCATAGAGGCTTTCCATGCATACCAGCTGGAGAATCCACAGTGGTTTGAAGATGAATTACAGGAAAGCTCAGAGTTGGAGTTTGAGGAGACTTCAGATGAAATGTATCAGTACGCAAAAACCATCACAAACACAATCACATACTCTGGGCTTGACTCAGAAGACTTCACTGTAAACAAAACAAAACTTTACATGGCGGAAAAGCTTCACATGTGCTCCATGGCCACCATGGAGGTGAACCCGCTTATTGAGAGAGCCAGTTTAACACAATGTTATTAGTTCAGTATATCATTATTTGTGTAGAACACAGACAGAAAAGACAGAGAAACACGTCCATCTCCATGCAAACATAAACAGGGCTATCTACAATATGTGGACATTTTTTTACCCAAATACATTTTCTTGATTTTTTTTTTTTTTTATTGTTGTTCCATTTCGCACAATATGCTTGCTGTTTGTTCTGCAGCGTTTTTGCTCTTTTGCCACATTATCCTCTGCTTTTGCCCGGAGACAAGTACACAGAAGTTTAGACTGCAGAGATATGTAGCTGATGCTTGTGGGCTGTGTAAACAGTGCTTGGGTCAAAGTTCAGCCTTCTGGGCCAAGTTTGTAGGATTTTTGTTTCACTACAGAAGGTAAGCACAAAACTGTCTGTGGAGCTGCTGTTTTTCTTTTACAATGAACTGAACAAATATAAAGTGCTGTGGGACATTTGATTAGTCAAATCAGGGACAAATATGATGCTCTATGGTATAGTATAATTTGATGTATTATATTCATGGTGATATGCTACAGATATGTTTTCTGACTGTCTTGATTTTAGAGATATTTCCAGATTATTCCGTTTTAATTGTATGCATGTGTTTATATACATGCAGTATATCTCTAATTCTGGCTAGGATTTTGGTTATATTATGAAAGACAGATTTCTACTGATTTGTACATGACTGACCAAAATGTTCTGCTATTGCTGCAACAAATAAAAGTGTAATACATGTCAGGTAACAGCCTTTCGTGCATTAATGCAGTGGAGTTGTCGACAAATAAGAGTCCCCTCCTCTGGAATTTGGGTGTCAGTGTGTGTGAGTGGCCTCAAAAGGGGGAGGGGGTGGTGAGAATTTAGCCCAACTAAGTGGGGCAAAGAAAATCCTGACAATGGCTGAATAATAGTCGTGTCTTGCAGTAGCAGAAAGCACACTACAGGGTGTGATACAACTTGAGAACCTGTACAAGTTTTCCTCCGAGAACCTAAAAAGGTAAAGTTGTTCATTGTTTTAATTCTGTTTTCTTAAAGTTTTGTCTACCGAGTGTTGACGTTAGGCACACTTTCATCCCAAATCTTTTCACCTAATAAATTACTTTGTCGTGACAGAAAACAGTAATCATGAGCATTTGTGTTTGCTTTTTATCTTGAAGAACGGAGAAGCCTGAGCTTTCACTGAGTTGATGTGACGTCCGTATTTCAGTTGTATGCTGTGAGACTGTAATTTGATTGTCTGGAGAGGCGACTTGCAGAGGATACAGTGTTTTTCTGGGGTTTACTCTTAAGCACAGATTGAACAAGTAGTTTACTGGCAACTTGTAATTTCTCTCTCAGTACACGTCCTCTCTTTTAGTCTCTTCCTTGCTCTGAATTTAGTTTCATACTCTTGCTGCCATTTGAACACGGTCTGAAGCAGTTTTACAAATAACTGTCAGCATCATTCTGAGCTTCCCGGGAGGTGTACTGGCGCAGGGACAACTGTGATTGGTCTAGTAGTGTCAGACGGCACCAGATAAAAACTACTGATTCACTCAAGTTGATTGAATCAGCCGCCAGTGCTTTATTCTCACTAAACATGTTCATGTTATCAGAGTTTCTCACAAAATCTAAGCAGAATGAAGATACTGAAGAGAGCCTCTGCATTCATCCTGAGAAGAGGAGTTACAACTTACCAGAGGACATTGTGTAAAAAAGGTAACTCCATCCTCATATTATGTTTCTGTAAACAAGATAAGAATAACGCACAGGCAGTTCAAAAGCGACTGATGAAAATAAGGGTTATTACATCTTCTCTCTCTCAGATGGTCTATTCAGAGTCCACCCATCCGTGTCACAGGCCTTGGCAGAAAACAAACCAGTGGTTGCACTCGAGAGCACTATTATCACACATGGCATGCCCTATCCACACAACCTGAGGTGCCCTGGATGACATTCAAATGTCAACTCATTCTGATACCAGAAGGTAATATTTACATTAACAGCTGATAATGAACTTGAAGTGATGTATTTATACAGTACAGCAAAGGAGGTGGAGGCCATTGTGCGAGCTGAAGGAGCCACTCCAGCCACGGTTGGCGTGATTGATGGTGAAGTCCGTGTTGGGCTGTCATCAGAGGAGCTGGACCACCTCGCCCAGTGCAAGAGCTCCCTGAAGGTGTCGCGACGTGATCTGCCCTATGTCATTAGCAAAGTGAGAATGCAACACTTCAAATATGAGTCTGGGATCGCGTCCACTTTCATCACCTGCCTCTGTTTAGTTATTGTGGTGTTTTACAAGCAGTCAGGTATGAGTCTGTTTTATCTCAGGACCTTTCTGGAGGAACGACAGTGTCAGGAACGATGATTGCAGCACACAGGGCTGGGATCCCTGTTTTTGTCACAGGAGGCATTGGAGGAGTTCACAGAGACGGAGAGAACAGTGAGCTGATTCTCTTCTATTGATCTCCTAAAACTGATTGGATTGTTTTCATTTCCTTTAACAATGACCCTAGCTTGAAGTAAAACAATCTGTCATCAGATAACAAAGGAAGAAACCCAAGAACAAAGATGAGGTTGTTGAATATATGGTTAATAAAGAAACACAGAGAGGCACGAAAACTATCATGACAATAATATTACTATGGAATTATTAGTAGGAATAAGTTGTCATCATTTTAACTCATTTGGAGACAGTAATAGTTATGCAAAGGCTTGCAATTTCCATAGTACCCTTGCCCTTCATTTAATGGTTGTTCCTCCAGGTCTGGACATCAGTGCAGATCTGACAGAGCTTGGCAGGACTCCCATCGCTGTGGTTTCTGCTGGGGTCAAGTCTATTCTAGACATCGGCCGTACCCTGGAGTTCCTTGTAAGAAAATATGCATAATTTCTCATAAAATATTCATAATTGTTGATACATTGAAACTGGCATTTATAACACGTTTCAGCAGTACCATAATGGCCGACATGCTATCAGCATCAGCAAAGGGCACTTTTATTCTCCTAATACATCTGTATATACTATACAGATCCCTGTACACTTCTCTTCGTCTTCCACTTTTATTTATTCACCTGCTTGTGGTCTTTCTTTGTCTTACTTTCTGTTCTCCTGTGTCATTTTTGAATTTACCCCACAGGTGATCGGTGAGGACTCATTTGTTCTTATTTATTCTTTCTTATCTGTCTGTCAGTAGGAGACACAAGGTGTCTGTGTAGCCACGTATGGAGCGTCAAACAATTTTCCGGCCTTCTTCTCTCCCCAAAGTGGATTCACTTCTCCCTACAACGTCTGCAACCCTGAAGAAGCTGCAAAACTTATTGGTACATCACAATTGTACATCCCAAGCACTGGCTTCTTAATACTCACAGGCCAAGACTCATGACCAGACACCAATTAGTTTTGCTAAGTTCGGACTGAAGAATATGTTTGTCTTTATTTCTGCTGTTTATTTTTGAAGTAATCTATATGTGTTTTTATGTCATTCAGAGAGCACTTTGTCCCTTGGTCTTCAAAGTGGTGTTCTGTTAGCGGTGCCCATCCCAGAGGAGCATGCAGCAGCAGGCCGGCAGATAGAGGAAGCCATACAGGCTGCAGTGACAGAGGCGAGGTACAGAAACTCCTCATCTGTTGTACAGATGATTTCATTTAACTGCACGGTCTGTTGTTTTCTCAAGAAAAACTTGAGATTAATAACATCACAGCTTCACTTTCTTTCTGTTCTCGTTTTGATTTCCCCCAGTGATAAAAGTGTCACAGGAAGAGATGTGACACCATTCATTCTTCAAAAGGTCAGTGAGCTGACTCAAGGAAAGTCCCTCCAGGCTAGTATCCTTTGATAAATCCATTCATTGAGAAATTACCCAGTGAGCATGATCGTAGCGACTCATCTGGTGAAAAAAAGTGAAAAGGAACAAAGAAGATTTACAGACCTGAAGATTATACAATATGTTGGCCGACAATATGTTACAACTCAGTCTTCCTTAACTTGTTTCAAGACATTGCTCTCATTCGTAACAATGCTAAAGTCGGCAGTCAGATTGCTTGTGCACTGTCAAAGCAGAAGAATGAGAGAATGTTAAAAAGCAGCGCTCCTCCTCCTGGAAAACTCTCAGCGGACTCAGAATCCAATGTTGTGAGTACAAACACATATGATGGATTTTTTTATGAAACACAGAAACAGTCAAAGTCAAATATTGAAACAGAAGATCTCATAAGACGGTATTCTTCTGCAGGTTGTTATAGGAGGAATAAATGTTGATTTTATCGCCAAAGGAAAATCAAAAACTCTCCATGTGAGTTTCTTTTTCGACACACATTTCTTCACAGTTGTGCAGAATAGATGAGACAGACTGATAACATTTGTGGACTCTTTCAGTTTGGACAGACTAACGCAGGAAGTGTCTGTCAGTCATTTGGCGGCGTGGGACGGAACATCGCGGGTTGGTTTGTGCACATGTTTTTATCAGTGGTTGGTTGTTTTATCTGTTTGTCTCTCCACAACAATGTTGGGTGCTTTCCTTCAAGACTCTCTGAGTAGATTAGGACAGAGGCCTCTGTTCATCTCAGCTACTGGAGCTGATTCAAACAGTGATGCAGTGTTGAACAACTGCAAACACATGGTACGTGGCATAAACAGCAGGTTATTAATTATCAGGCTGAAATTCATGTTACATAAACATGCAAAAATTAATTTTGGTATCATTTTGTAAGAACACTAGTGCTGTGGCCAGACTGGAGGATCAAAGCACAGCTACCTACTGTGCGGTTTTCACAAAGAGTGGCGAACTGAGCCTCGGACTGGGGGACATGGACGTTCATCATCAAATCACAGAGCAATATGTGAGTGCTACTGACAGAAATGCATTGGCAGCCAGACTAGTGCAGGCTTTGTTTTTCAGTATTAAGTATTCCTTAAATAATTCATGAAGTTAGGATCCCTACAGTTTTAAATCTTATCAAACGGAAACATAGTTTAGGATATTGACTCAGAATGTAGTACTTTCGTAGTTTAGTGGCCACATCGACAATTCATGTATGTACGTATGTATGTATGTATGTATGTATGTATGTATGTATGTATGTATGTATGTGTGTATGTATGTATGTATACCTAAGAGAAAAAACAATAAGCATTTATTAATAATAAGTACAACCATTGCCATCGACTACTTCATTTTTTAGACTGTAATTCTTCCTCTGAGCATGAAGTATCACATTTATTCGTAGCTTCAAACATTTTTCTCTGATGCCTCCTAGCTTGAGCTTGACTGTGAGGGGCGGTGACTTCATAGAACCTTAGTTATTTTACAGAAATTAAAGGAAAACTTTTTTTTTTTTTTTTTTTTTACTTTCAGACCTAGTCTGTTTCTTTATGTTTCCTGAATGTCTTGTTTTGTTTCATGGTTTTAATATTTTGTTGACCTGCAAAGAACCTTTCTGAAAGTTGCTATGAAATGAACTTAACTTCTACATTTCTCCTTTAAATGTCTGTTTGCAGGTGTCACAGTTTGAGAAGCAGCTTTCATCAGCCACTCTTGTGTGTCTTGATGGAAACATCCCGGCCTCTACCATCAGCTACGTTTGTTCTGTTGCCAAAAACCACAACATAAATGGTAAGCTTGGAGAGACACTCCATAAATATTGCAGAAGGATTACAATGATCATAGTTTTAGATTTATTGCTATACATATGTGTCACAGTTTGGTACGAACCAACGGATCCAGAAAAGGCTTGTAAGCCTTTTCTGTCAGACGCCTGGAAGTCTCTATCCTATTCATCCCCTAACCTGGCAGAGTTGTGCACCATGAATAAAACACTGGGCATGATGACACCTGAAGGTAAACTCCTTCATGAGTATTTAATGGTTCAACTGTAGACTTCTCTTTCTTAACTTACTACGCTGTCAAAAACACATTCACACCCATGGTTGTTCTTGTAAAGAATGAAAGAATGTGATGGTAGCCGAGGATGTGGTTAATTTTGCGGCAGCGCTGCCAAGCACTCTTGACGAGATGCTGCGTGTTGCTGTGGCTCTTTCACGCCCCCTCCTGGAGCATCTTCATTGTCTGGTGGTGACTCTTGGGGCTAATGGCATATTACTGTGCGGCGACCATGATGCAGGCACAGTCAACCTGCAGCCAAGAAAACAAAAGAAGGTGAGGACTCTGTGTAAACTGATAGCGATGATAATTTCTTTGACAGTAATAGTGAACATTTCCCTTCACTTGTGTTTGCAGAAGAGACAGCTTTGTGCTCTACACTACCCAGCACTAACTGCAACTCCAGAGGAGACAATGAATGTGTCAGGAGCAGGAGATAGGTACTAAAAGTTTACTTGACCTAGTTTCTCTTCCCGATTCTTATTTGAATTACTTTTTCCAAACTTCCTCTGTTATAGTTTCATCCACATTTCATTTTCCATGACCTCTTTCTGACATTTTTTTTCACTCACAAAATCACATCTAAACATTCAAACTAAAGACTCATCCTCCCTCTGGTTGCAGTCTTGCAGGTGCTTTAATGGCAGGGATTCTCCAGGGGAAAGACACGGACAGCTGTGTTCGAATGGGGCTCTTAGCTGCAAAGATGTCTCTGGCATCACCTCACCCTATTGCCCCAACTCTGACCTTAGACTCTGTGGATCCCAGCAAAATCCACGCTCAGACCTGGCCCAGGCCACGCTTTATGTGGATAGAATAAAATTTATATATTTGACTTCTGTTAGACTATTTTATAATTTTCAGCTTTAAGATTTGTGATTTGTGTAATATTGTGACTGAGTAAATGAAAATAAAAATATGGCATATTTCACAAACCCATTAAATCCAACTTTCATGTAATGTTTTATATTCTTCTGTAGTAACTGATGTCTTGCCAAAATACACGAAGGAGCTTTGACTTGAGTTTTAGTGAGTTTCATAAAACAAATGTAAATAAAGAATATAAAATTATAAATTTTAAGGCACTGTGGCGTTTTGATTTCTTATTATGTATTTAAAGGACCAATTCACAGGGACTCCACAGTGCTATCTAGTGGTGATACTCAGGTGGCAACCAATAACCTTTTTCTTTTAAATAAATCTTTATTTAAATCTAGCAGAACACACATTTATTTTAGTTTTTCTATTTAATTACCCTCCAATGTCCCAGTATGTAGAAACTGGTGGCTATGGAGGTAGTGTTTAATTTGTCCATCCGAGCTACTGTACCACCATGGCACCATTGCTCACAGTGTAGAAGGACTAAATAAGTTAACAAAAACACAATAATTCTTAATCTTAAATCCTAATGTAGGATTTTAAGGACTTCACTGGCAGATATGGGATATAATTTTCATTGTATTGTGTATAATCACCTGAAAATGATAAGTGTTGTGTTTTCCATACCTAATAATGAGCCCATTCTTCAATGACATACTGCCCAGAGTGGACTTCAGCCCCTCACGACCCCCTACTGTAGAATGTATTGAAGGATGGATAAAATGTATATTATATTACTGGATAATTATTTGAATGCATTGTCATTAGATATTTAAAGCTGTTGGTGTTAAATTGAGCACATTTGACTGCTTTCTACATTGTTAAATATTTTAATTAAAACGTACACATAATTTACCCACCAAATAACGACAAAATGACGAATAATCACCTGAATATAGAATAGAGGCGTAAAGGCGAATGAAATGTTCAAACACCATCTCCCATAAGGCATCTGTTCTTCTGCGCAGACTCAGTGGTCCGGAATACTTGCCCCATTCCCTCCTCCCAACTATAATGCTAGCTAAGATGGTGGTTTGAGCGTAAATTGTCTCCACAATACCAAGAAAAGAAAGGGGCAAAACATCTCAATAGCCTTTTAATTACAACAGAACAACACAACTGCTGTTATCTTAAGTGACCGTTTATAGAAATTTGGACATTTCAGATACATTGGCTCGCAGTCCCCGCCCAATTTGGTGTGACTCCCTTGGAGTGGAATTCTAAGCTAAATACGGACAGGGTAAGTAACGCTAACGTTAGCAGAGTTGCTAGCTGAGTTAGCCGGGATCCATTCTACACCAATAAATAAAAGACAGTCGCATCGCTTACGGTATTATTGACCGACTGTAGAGTTTTATGAAGGGTTTTGAATCACTGTCCAGTTAATCTGAATGTCGTTAGAGCAGTGTCATTTGTTTACAGTGCCAACTACTTTCTTCCAGCTCAGTGTTAGCCTGTGTAGGCCGCGTCGTAAGCTCGGCTCCAAAACCCTGTATATTCTGGTGATAATATAGCATGCTAGCTACGGAGAGCGTTTAGCATAAACCAAGCTGTCACTTTCTATGTGGGAGAAGCCGTAACATTATGTCATACGTTTTTTTGAAACCACGGACGTCAATATTAAGTTAATATTCCGCTGCCTGCGTTTAATTTATATGATTAAATTCACGGTTATTCCTGAATACTTGTTATCCGTCAGACCGGCTTCTTTTACTAAATCGGTGCTAATGTTAGCTTAGCCCAACGTTAGTCAAATAACATCTGTCATAACGTATGATCCAGGAGACAGATCAGCTAAAGTTACCAGCCTGGCTAACAAGGTATTCAGGCTTTGTACACGACTTTATCGCCGATGTCTGCGAATGAAGCTGCGTAGCGGTGACACAACTGTACATGACGGTTTATTTGAAAAATGCTGTCAAGCATTTAAAACGCTGGGGTATCGTCTAATTCTGCTCTAGTCTGTGGGCTTTTATCAATTTGGGTTTGCCTCTGAGCTCGCCTACTGGCAGCGGTGCTGTCACGTAGAAACCAGGCTGGTGTTTAACTGCTAAACAGGCGTATCATTTGTAAATAAACGCAGTTTGTTGTATTTCCTTTTAACGTCCATCGTGACGTGTGAAGTCCTGTCAACCCAAGGCAGATACCACATCCGCATTATCACTTGGCTATCATTAGTTCTGTTTTTTTAGGGTTTTTCTAATGATGTACAGTCAGTCTTGTCTGTCTTGTAGTGGCTCAAAAGTCCCGCAGTAAACCCTTCCTCCGTGAAGGTTAAACATGTTGTTTTTTTGTTTTTTTCAGCAAGTCCGTTTTGTGGTCATCTTTGATAGTGAGATCGATCACAGTTTCCTGGAGGCCAAGGTGCCATGTTCAGGTGGCTTTAGTTGTCCAATGTAACGTTATGGAGGAAAAAAACATAAAAATAAATATGCTCATTTAAGAGTGTCGGTACCGGTACATGTTTAAAGCCTCTGATTTAAGAAATGTTTTGCCCAGTGTGTCATAAAATGCTGTCTGGTTAATGATTGGACAGTCATTTGTTTCAGCTTTCATAATGTGCAGAGAGCAGTTTCTGATATTGTATCTACCTTCAGTGGTCTACACAAAACATTATTAGAAACAGCTTTGCATGCAGCACAGTGTAATTCGGCTGCACCACAAACTACAGTCTCCATAAGGACCGCAACATTTATTCAGAATAGTCAAAAAGTGTTTATCAGTTGATCATTATACCTCATCATTAAAGTAAGATATATTGTATTAGCTTGCCGCGGGGTACATAATAAGTGTTTCCTCTATTGATAAGCTGTTGAAACTTTGTATGAAAGAGGTTTATGTAAATGTGCTATGGTGTGTTCGCTGTCTGATATTGCGGTCATGAAGTTAATCCCACTGGTTGTGCCATCGTTGTTTAAGCTTCTATAGAGACAACATGTTCTTTCAGTAGAAAGAATTTGTGCATTTGCTCATTTTCAGCCGTGTCTGGATGGAGCATTTACATTTAGTGTTTATATATTTTTGTAGCCCTGTGCTCTGTGACCAGCTTCAGTACTCACCCTTGCCACGCCATAGGATGTCCAACAGCCCTGAAATGAAGGACGACCCCATGGAGTGCCCTCTGTGCATGGAGCCGCTGGAGATAGATGACGTCAACTTCTTTCCCTGCACCTGTGGCTACCAGATCTGCCGATTCTGTTGGCACCGCATCCGCACAGATGAGAACGGCCTCTGCCCCGCCTGCAGAAAGGTGAGGAAATGATAAGATAGGTGCATTACCAATAAACTTATCAGAACAGGAGGGGGATTTTTCTGTGGTTGGCAAAGTAAAGTTGATGAAAGCATGTGTCCAAATGCTAAAATATGAGGAGAATTTGCTCATTTGCAATCTCAGAGGACTGGCACGTGATGTCTGTTAATTGGCCTTTACGAGGCCACATAATTTACACTAGTTTGATATTTTTTTCAATGGTGGATATCTCTGTTTGTATCTCTCTGTTGTTGTGTAGCCGTACCCAGAGGACCCGGCTGTGTACAAGCCTTTGTCACAGGAAGAGATCCAAAGGATAAAGAATGAAAAGAAGCAAAAACAGAATGAGAAAAAGCAGAAGGTGACAGAAAACCGCAAGCATCTGGCCAGTGTCAGAGTGGTCCAGAGAAACCTGGTGTTTGTGGTGGGGCTCTCGCAGCGACTCGCCGACCCGGAGGTGAGTACAGTCTCACCACTAACAAGCTCATCATCTTACGCTACCTGTGACACTGCAGTGTTGGAACTTGTGGTATTTTAGTTTATCCCTTGTGCTACCTTTGGGGTCTCTGGGACTCCAAGTGAATGGACAGACAGATAGAGAGCATGCAAGAGGGTAGCATGAGGGTTAAGAATATAGCAGTAGCTGCTACATATTTCTTGGACATGATTGACATCCACAGATACTGTGATGGTTTGTTGTACTTGTTGTTGTATTATTGACAAGAGCTGTCTTTTTGCGTTTCACTTACAGGTCCTAAAACGACCAGAGTATTTTGGGAGGTTTGGGAAAATCCATAAAGTGGTCATTAACAATAGCACATCTTATGCAGGTTCACAGGTGAGAGAAGTGAATTACTGTATAAACATTAATAAACACTTCATTCTTATTATTCTTTGTAACAGGTAAACCATGTTTTATAGATTTGTGGTGGAGCAGTTTACTGAGTGAGATGACTCACTCATGTAATTAAACGGCTACAGTAGCTCTGTTTGTCTTGTATGTTTACTTTAAGGTTGTTGTTTTTTTTTCCTCTTTCAGGGACCTAGTGCCAGTGCTTATGTCACTTACATCCGTTCTGAAGATGCTCTAAGAGCAATACAGTGTGTGAACAATGTGGTCGTTGATGGCAGAACACTCAAGGTGGGAAGTTAACCACAACGATGTGGTTGGAATTAACTTATGTTTTCTTTTTGAAAAAAAGAAAAATATATATTATATAGCTCAATTCTATTACCTAGTACCAGATTCAGCTTCTGTTTCTCTCTCTCTCCCCCTCTCTAACAGGCGTCTTTAGGCACAACGAAGTACTGCAGTTACTTCCTCAAAAGTATGCAGTGTCCCAAACCTGATTGTATGTATCTACATGAGTTGGGGGATGAAGCAGCTAGCTTTACTAAAGAGGAGATGCAGGTAAAGTCGTCTCTTTCTAAAAGGTGATTTAATTTTATTGAATGCCTCATGTTGACTCATGCTGTGTTTTTTTTGTTTGTGTTTTTTAGGCGGGGAAACATCAAGAGTATGAGCAGAAACTTCTCCAAGACCTCTATAAAATTAACCCTAGCTTTCTACAACCTCCAGCATGTGGGACAGAGAAGTCAAAGAGTAAATCCAACTCCACACAGAGGTTGGTTTTCATTTGTTGTTTTATTTTTTTTACTTCCACCGTGAAATACATGATGCTTAATTTTTCCCCTGCTTTGTAACAGAACCACCAATAGCAATGGTAAAGATGGGTGGCCAACGCTGTCAGGGCATAGCAAACTGGCCAATGGGCTTTCAGAAGACCGCAAGTCCCCTCCTCTGTTAGATTATCTAGACCAAGAAGTCATTACTTCAGATGGGCTAGAAACAGAGCTGGGTACTAGCCAGCGTTCTGCCTTGTCCCCCTTCTCCTCCAACTGCGACAGTAACAGGTAACACAGAGCAGTCCTCAGGACAGACCCTGCATTATGAGTGTGTAGTTTCTGTTAAACTATAAGCATATTTTCTGTTTGCAGTCCCAGTGACAAGCCTCCAGAGTCGATTGGTTTGGTAAATGGAGAGACTTTACAACAGGTAAAATAAACTTGTGTTTGTTAATACAGATGTTGACATTATATACAAGTTTAAAGTGAATCAGAACTGAGAAGGACACAAACATGTATTCCTCTCTTGTTTTGTAGATACCCACCAGTGACTCCCCCTCCCCTCCCCCGGGTTTAACTAAACCCAGTCTGGTGGTGCCCATCAGCATGTCAGACCTCACAGCTCGCTCGCCCTTCGAGGGTGCAGCAGCTGAGTCTCAGTCACTCTTTTCAGACAACAGTAACTTCAGACACCCTAACCCCCTCCCTGCTGGCCTGCCCCCCTTCCCCAGCTCCCCTCGCGGCAGTTCAGACTGGCCCATGACCCCCGAACCACAGAGCCTCTTCACATCAGGTACCATGGAGAATTCATGTAAACATTTTTTATTTATTCATTTTTTACCAGTGGTGAACATTTCATTTTATTTACAAATGAGACTTTAAGTATGCATTAAATATATTTTAGATAGGTTACAGATGTAGCCTCATTTACATCTTGGGGGACAATTAACTTATCTCTTGTTTTCTGTCTCACAGACACAATACCAGTGTCCTCTTCCACAGACTGGCAGGCGGCCTTCGGCTTCGGCTCATCCAGCAAACAGCAGGATGATGACCTGGGCTTCGATCCTTTTGACGTCACCCGCAAAGCTTTGGCTGACCTTATAGAAAAAGAGTTGTCAGTGCAGGATCAGAGCCCCTTGTCCCCGGGACCCCTCAGCCAGGGCAGCAGTCACGGTCCAGGTCTGCCATCTTCTAACCCCAATCCCAGCGCCTCCCACCACTTCCCCAGCGGCCTGCCACGCCTCCCCCAGATCCACCACAGAGCCATCTACAGCTCCTTCAGTTTCCCTGGCAGTCACAACAGCCAGGCTAGTCAGCAGCAGCAGCAGCAGCAGCAGCCAGCCTCCAGACACCCGTGGATGGGCGTCCCCACACGAAATAACCTCACACACTTGAACCACTCAGCCAGTGCTGCCTCACATAGTATCCTGGACCTGAATCTGCCCCCTCAGCACAACACAGGGCTGGGAGGGATCCCCATCTCAGGTACCTGACACCTGCGTCACTGTGGAACCTTTCTGTGTCCCGTACCAGCGGTGCATGTTAAAACGGAGACTAAATGTGCTACATAATGGAGTTATTTGATATTACAGCACATGTACCTGCCAAGTAGCATAATGATACTTAATTAGCTTTTATTGATTATACAGAGAAAAAACTAAATATTCTGGTAGATGCAGTTCTGTAGTTAGCCACTAGTCTGTGATGAAAACACCTCACAGTCTGACACATCTGTCTCCTCTCCTCTCCTACAGAAAACAGTGGCTCTATAGACGGCTTAAATGTGAAAGAGTGGCAGGACGGCCTGAGAGCTCTCCTGCCCAACATCAATATCAACTTCGGGGGCCTCCCAAACTCCTCCTCTTCTTCATCCTCCTCATCCTCCAACAGTGTTAACCACATTGGTGGGCTGGCAGGGCCAGCAGGCATCTCACACAGCCTCAGCTGGGACGGCACAGCTAGCTGGATGGATCCTGCTATCATTACAGGTAGAACATCAGATATTAGTTTAAGGCCTTTGTCCAATATATTTTTCAGCTTCTGTTCTGAATCAACTCTGCAAGTGTTATTTTATCACTGAAAGATCACCTACTTATTATCTCTATTAAATGTAAAAACATCATAAAATCCCTTCAGTAACGTTGTCTTTATATACTGTACACCGTGAAAACATTAGACAAAGACAAATGAATCAAAATATTATCAACAGATTAACTAATAATAACAATAATTGTAAGCTGCAGCTTCACACTCTAGCTGTTACCTCATGAAGATATGGGAAGGTGTTAAAAGCTCACATAAAAAAACTTGAGAATATGTTTTGTCCGTTTGCAGCATCATGTTATTTTGTAGCGTAACTAATCCACTTCCCTGCTCAAGCAGCTAATGTGAATCACACAGCTGTGGATCCACACCTTTTTATCTTAAGTCCTTTGTATTTCTTGAATCCGCTCGCTGCTCCTTGGATGCCCCTCATACGATACATATCATGTACTTTGGCTGAGCGGATGGTCTCTATCTTACAGTCTAAATAAAAATGGAGCAGTGCAGTTTTGTTTTGTTTAAGAAACTCTTGTATCATTCATCTCCTGTCCCCCCTCTGTGTCTCACCCTCACCCCCCCCCCCGCCAGGCATCCCGGCCTCAGCAGGCAACAGTTTAGACTGTCTCCAGGACGACAACCCTCCACACTGGCTCAAGTCCCTCCAGGCGCTCACAGAGATGGACGGCCCAGCCAGTTCAGCGGTTCCCACTCCCCAGCCCCTCCACAGCGGCCTCCTCGATGCCCACATCCCCCTCCATCACAGAGCCGCCGGCGGCTGGGCTCCCTACCTGCCCCCTCCCACAGCCAACCCCGCCAGCCAGTTCCACTCCCCTCCCCCAGGCTTCCAGACCGCCTTCAGACCCCCGGGACAGCCCGCCACAGAGCTGCTACAGAGTGCCGCTGTGGACCGCCACTGAACACAGACTACAGCAGACACCCATCCATTCCCCCACTACCACTTTATACCCACTCATCCTGTACCCTGCTCCCCCTCCCCCAAATGCAATACACACCAATCTGCAGAGTATGAAGAATTAACAAAGTAACAAACATGCTTTCTTCTTTTTCTCTTCCTCCTTCGTTTTTGTCTACTCTGAAGGCCTATTTGTTTTTGTTTTCGTTTGTGTCTGCTGCCATCACCACTCCTTAGACTTAGTTCTGGGCGTAACATGGAGATTCATTGTGTAGCTTATTGTTAACGGAGAGCACAAGAATCAGTGCAGCGCCCAGTGGTGACACAAGAGCTAACTCCACAAACTGGCAAAGAAACAAATTAGCTGAAGTGAGGTCTTCTTTTAAAAGTAACTAATGATTAAGCATGAACAACATTTGTGTTTTTGAAAGTTGAAGTCACAATTAGTTTTCGAGGAATGAAGCAAGCTGTGAATCTGCTCTTTGAAGCTTTGCCCCAAAGACCCTCATCCTCCCCACTCCATCAGGAGACTGTGAAACGGTTAACCCTTACAGCTGCGTAGTGAATAAGGCGAGGTGAGAGAGACAGAGAGGGAAGAGGGGTTGGTACTTAGCTTTTTGTGAGAGTGGGTTTTAAAACAAAATATCTAAAAGGAAGAAAGAACGAAGCCGAGATTTCGTGAGCAGAGAGCGAAAGCAGATGACACAGGGGAGTTGAGGGCACAGGCTATGCATGGGCTCCCTGTTAGGTAGGGACACAAATGGCCTGCTTGAGAGGCCACTTGGCTCATGTTCTCTTTGGTGGGGGGCTCCCGTTGGTCCCATCCTGCTGGAGGGAAAATTTTGCTAAACCTCTGTATCAGAGGATAGAGCACTGCCTAACTGCAGGGAGCCAGGGCTTTTGGAGATCGTGGCACACATCCTGAGCACTAGGGTTAGACTCTTACTCACAGTGCCACTGTGTGGTACCTACAATAGCTAGCCCTAACATGGACAGCCACCACAGGGATAGGAAAATGACTAGATGGACGAGGACGCGTCAAAAATACTAATGAGGGTAGTAAAAGGGTTAACAGGTCCCTTTGTTCGACCCATCGAGGGCTTAAACGAGGCCTTAAAACGGACAGATGAGAGAAAGGAGCTCGAGTGATTGGAAGGGGAGCGTCAATGATCTGCTGAAAAATATGCAACATTGTATGTGACTTCGGCAATTGTATGTGAGTGTGTGTCACAAGGAAGGTGCTGCAAGACAATACCAAGTACTATAGTAGTGACGTAAGGAGCTCTCAGCCTCTAGGATTCGAGATCGACCTCTCCGACCACCGCCTTTTTTCTTTTGAAGTCTTAATTCTGATCCATGTTCGCTCTGTCTCTCTCTTTCTCTCTCTCTCTCTTACCCCCACCCTCCCCACCCGCTGTTCCCTATGTAACAGTATTCACAAAAATGAACAAAGTCATCCAGGAGAAACCAACACCGAGTCATACAGTGGGTTTTAACATGATGTTGCGAGAAAATATAAAAACAAATTTGAGGCGCTTAAAGTAATTGAACTGTCCTCTGCAGGTCTGGAAAAATGAACCTTAAATAAAACTGAAAACTCTGAGCTGGTGTTTGTCTGCTGTTGTGTTCTCACCACTGCAATTCAGACATGTACACTCTGAATATTTAGACTTTAAAGTACTCACCATCATACTGCCTGTAAGGCCAGAGTCATATGAGGAAGTTCACTGTATGAATCACTCCTCTTTGTTATTCTGGTCTCTTCCACTAGGGGGCAGATGCTTCTCTGTCAGTGATGAAGCTCTGCAGGCAAACTTAAGCCGAGCACACAAGGTGACACAGGATGACACTGACACTACAGTTTTTCAGGCATGCCATGCTTTCCACAGAAAAATAAGGATTAAAGGCAGATTAGAATAATCCTTAGTCACAGTTTTTTTTCTGCCATACGTTTGTCTTTTCTGTGTAGCAGCGCTGCTGCCAGCAGAGCGTGCGCGCTATCGCTGTCCTTCAGTTTGCAGCTCTGCACTCTCCCCGGCCAATGCAGCAGTAGATACCTGCAGCAGAGAGGTTCCTCTTTTGTCCTGTAGGACTTCTGACAGACACGAGGAGGAGCACGGTCGTTACTCATGCAGCCTCTCCACTATATCTGCAGTTAGTTAACTGAGTCAGGTATAAATCATTTAACTATTAATAGGTCTGTGTTGGAGGCAAATATCAGATCATTTACTAAATCCTAATTAAGCCTGCTATTAAGGGTTTATTAGTTTCCTTTAACAATAAATCTTAACATTTTTTTTCTGCTCTGATTAATTGTAGGAGTACATTTCCACGACAGTCTCCCCCTCATCTCCATTTAGCTTTTATACATGGTCTATTAACAAGAAATTGCTCTGAACGCGCTAAGGTGTTGATATAATCTGGATCCATATATCAGTCTGTTAGCTTTCTGCAAATATGAGCTGTGATCTTTTTGTCCAGCCAGCAAACAAGACATGTGGCCTTAATATTGAGGTCATTTTCAAACAAAAGTTTATTTTTGCATGTTAAAATCTTAAGGATATTTATTCAGCTACGCCAGGAAATGCAGGAAATAACTTCACTCTATCTCAATCATTTTTATTTTGCAATCAAAAATCCAGTATTGTTTTGGGACATAAATGCTTATAAATGGTTGGTAGTGGTGTTTAAAGTAGCGTGAACCAAAAAGCAGGGACATAAGAAGAATCTAATCCGTTTTTTTATTTTATGTCACAGTGTATGAAACACTCTCAGGGTGTTCACCGATAAACTGAACGACTGCTGAAGGTTACATTAACCAAACTAATGTTAAATTCTTAAAATAGCAGACGATTTTTTATTTTTCTGTCATTCCACTAACGGATCATCCGACTGGTCGCCTCAGCTCTGGATCTGGTGTAACTGAACGTGTGAATGAGGCGGGATGGTCGGAGCGGCCCCCACAGGGTCTGGGCCCCAGGTGCTGAGGAGGCAGCAGCAGAGGAAGGTGAGTGTGTAAATAATGCAGGCAGGCAGCAGATTCAGGGGCTGTGACAATGAGTCAGCAGCAACACAGAGGGGAGGAGAGAGCTTTGCTGAGAGTGTTCCTGGACCAACAAACACTCACGCCGACTCCACTGCACTGACACACAATGGAGGGATCTGGGTGATGATGCATGCCTGACACATTCGAGAATAGCATCTGTTTATTTGCCACAGCTGCACAAAATAACTTCTGGGCGTTCCTCTGCTCGTGTGGGAAAAGGCTGGCACATGCCAGACTTAATGATTAGCTTATTGATTTGCTGAAAATGCATATTCATGTTCATTATCATGAGGAGATGGAGGGAGAATGATGAAGCAGAAAAGCACAGTGCAAACACCTGGATCGAAAGGCATCACTAGATTGTTCCTTTTTTTCACTTTTCAAGTGTGAAGAACATGTCGTGTCTCTGAATCCCTCCCTCCAGATGTAGAAACTCACAGTAAAACAGACCCATTCGTGCGCTGAAGTGAGCTGAGTAGGTAAACATTTAACTACGCTCAGGTGTTGCTCAAAAAGCCCTGATTTCTCATTCCTCCACAGAGCTGTCCTCTGCAGGAGTTCGCTCTGTTAAACTGCTGAAGCTTTGCTTTCCTGGAGGACTGCAGTTACAGTATGAGGGCATGTGCAGAGGGCACGGTAGCTGCAGTGGCTGGCATTAAGAGGAAGCTCCCTGCACTGAGAGGCACGGGCAGATTATTAGAGACAATTCACACCTATTACATTAGATACTGACCAGGCAGACATGAGGCAGACGTTAGATTGTTTGTAGGGACTGTACACAAATTATTGGGGTGGAGAGAAGAGTGAAATAAATGACTGCATTAATATTTTCTCTCGACCTTCTCCTTCAATACACCTGCACATACAACAGCTGCATTAATATGTCAGTTATTCAATTCAAGGTCATTTATTCTAAACTGATCCTTCGGGTTCATTAGTTAGTTCTTTATCTCAACAGAGTCAGTAGAACATTTTCAACCTCTTTTACCTAAATTTTCATTTATTTTTCCACACTGTGGATAACTTCCTGGCTCTGGGCTGGCTGCCTGCATGGGAAACCTGCAGGGACCGCTCTCAGCAGAAAGCACTCTCTCCATTTGTCAGCCTCTGACAGGCCCTCTCACCAGCGGAGCCGCCTGCACTGCAAGAAATGACCACTCTGACATATACTTATGCAGTCGCATAGCACGGCATTCAAACCAGAACAGACGCCAGTTAATCAGTGAGATGGTCGGAAGAAAATTGCTTAACTCGTTTTTAACGGAAAAAAGTAAATTTTGGATTTTAGCCTCTAACGTGAGAACTATGCACCTCTCTCTCTTTTACATCAGTGCACGTTTAGTGTCACTGACATAACCAGACATTTAAAGGCAGCTTTGGAAATGGACATTTAGAGTAAATGAATCAAATAAACTGTGATTTGCAGACTTGTTTAAAACACCAGAAAGCAAAACAGAAAGACCTCCATATTAGTATTTAATTGCAGCTTGCAATGTTTGGAGACAATTGTGTAATTTTTGCCGACACTTTCATTCTCTTATTTTTTGGCATTGTTTGTAGAAGTACTTATTTGAGTAGTTTAATAAAGAGGATATTTTTTGCAGCGTGCACAACTCTCAACTGACCCACACAAGGCTTTACTGTAAATTCCACCAGCAGTCCAGTTAATGTGTCCTGGCCAGGAAAACTGATGGGCTCCTCCATCATCCTGCAGTATGTAATGGCTCTGCCGTACGGGGTCTGTATGTACTGCAACATGAACAGTAGTTTACGTCCAACACGCGTCTCCGTGTCCTCTCCCGTAACGTCAGGATAAAGCCTCTAGCCACCTCTCATGTGTGTCTCATTATATTTCAGATGTGGTTTTCGAGAAGACATGAAATATGTTCAGGAGGTTCAACTGAACATCAAAACTCTAAAATGTGACCCTTGAGTAGACATTTCTGCTAAATGGTGTGACATTAATGATAAAGTATTATTAGGATGGGGTTAAAATGTCCAGTTAATGAACAGTGTAAAGATGTGCTATACTAAGGTACTTGCAGTTTCTTTTTCATTTTTAGAAATGTACTTTCTGCTTTGACTTCCTGTTTCGAATCAGACAACTATAGTTACAGTAAATGAACGCTCATTTCCAATCATCATTTATTCATCCGTTCATTTATTTAATTGTTTATTTATAAGGGACAAATACAGAAAGACACTGTCAGTGGCTGAAGCAACGTCCGATGAACTGTACACATGTTTATGGCCAAAGCTTATCCAGCGCCAGTCTGTTAATGGACATCGACACGCAGTCATCAGAATACATATCACTGTTTACAATCAATGCTGTGTGTCCACAATAGAAGCAGCGGCAGCAGTCTGCAACAAAGACAGAATTAAATAATGCAAAAGTAGATTCAGACATAATTAACATGGGCTCACATATGTAAGTGTTGACTAGGTGATGATTTGGTTGCAGTTCTGGTCATTTTTAAATCTTAAATCTGCTTCAGACTTGCAGTTGGTGAATATCAGAGGTTTGGGATTTGAATTAAAAATGTGCTAAAGACATCTTGTGTGTTTAACACTGCAGTTTCCTTTTAATGTATTTTGATACGTAGGAGCTAAATGAGACAAAAGTGTATGGTTAGAATATTTTTTTAAATAAAGTATAATATTTATATTATCCTGTAGTATAACACATAAGATTTTCCCATAAAAGTTTTATCTTAATAAAATATGTCTGTGGTAACGTACCAGGGGCGGTGCAACGTGTCAGCCAGCAATGACCTGAAGAGGAGAGCGACCTTAGCGATGGAGACAGAGTAGCCTATAGCTATGACTCTGAGTGTGGTAGAGAGATTATGGCGGACAAAAAAAAGAACAATTAAAGTGTGAAAAATAAAGGATTGACAGTGAGGACAGTTGATCCACCCTAACAGAAGAACCAAAGAAAATAATAGTCGTAATACCTCATATACTTGTGTAATTACTTTTAATGCCAAAAGCGGGAGACATATGTTTTGGACTGGAGCTTTAAGTTGACGAGTTGAGAACTGGCTGCAAGTGTAGATGGTCAATGATAGAAGGCTGAGGTCCAAAATCAGTTTCATTTAAAGGAGTAGTTTAACACTTTGGGAAATATGTTTTGATATAAATATTGAAACTGAAGCCAGCATCTCGTTAGTTTAACTGTAGGGAAACAGCTGGCTCTGCCTATTATGAAATGAAAGCTGCACTAATGCAGAAATCATATCATATCATATCTTGCATATATCATCTGCACAACAAACAAAGCACAAAATCCACAAGTTATGACTTCACTATGCGTTATATGTATCAGACTATATCTTGTGCATCACTGTGACTTCCTAGAACCAAAGTGACTGTCATAATTTCTCTCATCGTCATCTGAAAATACCAGGAAGTGACTTCATCGAGCCAAGGAATATTCCAGTACATAACCACAACATACTGATTTCACACCTCAGTTTTTATTCGCATTACACAAACAAGACCCACTCTGCTAATGAGCCGGCGAAGCTGCTTACAAAGTGCAAACAAAGTACAGAGAGGCATCAATCTTCTCATCTGACTGTCGGGGGGGAAAAAACCTAACAAGCGTATTTCCTGCTTTTCCACCAGTGACCCTGAAGGTGTCAGCTACTAAACACCTTTTCCAGCTTTGCACTGACCTTTGACGGCAGCTCCGACTGCAGTCAGCATGCACAAACAGCGCTCAGGTTGTGTGTATCTCAGCAGGGCCCCGGTGCCTCATGGTGATATCCTTTTGTGGTTTTGTATTTGCCAACCATCCTTGAGCTCCGTGTGGTGATGTAACTGAAGCAGAAAGGTCACAGCGGCAGTTTTGTTGATGTTAAGTTTTGAATTTTTCTCCCCCAGACAAGCGCGCTGACACTGCACAGCGAGCAGGAGAAGCATGTAAACTGAGATCCACATCGCCCGATACCGCAAGGACACATCCAGACTAGGAGCGTGGGTAGTGGATTATGCTGTGACTGGGTGGACAGAAGGAAAATGTTGATTTGAGCAGGTATTTAATGGACAAAATCAGTCTTTAAAACTTTTTTTTTTTTTGCTTTTTTCATTAGCCACAGTAATTTGTGGCTCAAGAGATGGCAATGACAGCCTACTGGTCCACCATATGAGTTCAGTCTGAGATATCTTGTCCACTATTTGACCGACTGCTGTGAAATTTTCATTCATGGATCAAATGCAACGAATCCTAATCCATTTGATGATCCCAAGAGTTTCAGTTTAGCGCCACCGTGATCTTTATCTTTGTTTATTTTAAAGAGCCTAAATGAGGATGCATAAAAAACAAAAAGTAAGCTTTACAAATAAAACTTAGACAAGGCAAGAGCTTGCAACTGGGCAAAAATCCACAAAAATCCATGCAGGCAAATGAAGGGCACCTTGAATAAGACGAGGTAGCATATAAGGTACAAAAGAAAAGTTTACAAGGATTAAAGTAGGAACACAGGAAGGACACAAACAAAGTATTCACGTATGAAATGACAGCTCGCAGGAACCAGAGTGCATGTACCTGTGTTGTGGGAAAATGCACAAAAGGTGTGAAGTAAAACCACCAGGGACACACAAAGATGAGGTAACCATCAAAATAAAACAGGAAATTACAACAGAAAGTCAGAATCGTTGGTTCCTAAAGACACACGAGCACTGCAGGTAAAACTGATAAATAATAATATTGGCTGGGAATCTGTGGGGATGATTTATCTTGTCTTCAGAGCAGAAGTAGCCACGTGGACGAGTGGTGAAATGTCTTTGTGAAAACCCAAACCCGCTGACTTGCCTTTGTTTTTGGATTCCCTGGACGACATGTATCTTCCATATCTCTACAGTGATGCAGTGCTGTCAGTGGCCCGGAGTAAAGAGGCACATTTAACTGGCCTGAGTTTCACAGAGACCATTTGTGGACTTCCACAAGGACGAGGAAATTATGGACGTGCCCTTAATTATTAAACAAGTGTGTCAGCAGCCTGGCCTGATGGAGGTAATGCAAAGAGGAAGTGGGCCAGAGAGAGGGCCTCGGGGATGGGTGGGGGCAGTGAGAGAGGCTGGGGGGGATTGGACCTGGGGGTGGGGTGGTGTTAGGCCCAAGGGCTTTGGCTCAAGCATGGGAGATCCAATAATGCTGTCCAAGCTATTTTGCACATTGTTAACATTCAGAACCCACAGTATATGAAGCTGTTAGAGGAGGACCACGGCGCGCGGACATCTCTGCGATCCGCTTTTACGGAGCTACGTGAATGTATGAAGTCCACACCAGAGGACACTTGTGATCTGATATAATCATATGATACTGTGCATGCGCAGCTGATTGGGCCACACTGAAAAAGCCCTTGAGAAACATTTTGGATGACATCAACAGGAATGGCACGGCATTTCTGTACAAGGGATATGGGATGAGTGTCTTCAAAGCAATCGATCAGGGATTGTCAAGAAGCCTGACTCAGGCAAACTGACCATCCTTTGTGTGTGTGTGTGAAAGAGAAACAGAATGGAAGGCAGAGGCGGCGGCGTATTGAGCACACCCACCCACAGTGTATCTGCATGCAGGCATAGCTGTAAGCACTCATTCCTTGATAAGGACACATTGGTTTAACAGCTGACTGATGACTTTTCATTGAAGGAGGCGCTCTCAGGCAGTTGTAAGATGCTGTGGAGCATTCAGGGAGGAGGGGGAGGCGTTAAGCTCAGTTGAGGCCTACTGCACCGCTGACCGACAGCACCTCAATTAGTCCAGCGGGCTGATCGGGGATTACCAGGACAGTAGCTTAAACCGCCAAAGTTTCAATTACATGCCTCTCATTCTCAAGTGGAGTCTGACATCTGGGTACCTTTGCTGACTTGAGAGGGATAAGTTTCTGAAGGAAAGGACCGACGCCAGCGCTGGACTGATCCTTTCTAGCCCTCTGTGTGACCTAAACCTGTGCTATGGAGTGCAAACTGGTGTTGCCCAAAAACAAATCAGAAAGCCTCAGACCTCCGCCTTGAATGCCGTAAATATGCTCTGCTTGATTTTGAGCCGGTCCTTCATATCGTTCTCCATGCTGCTGCTAATTCTCTCCAGAGCTATCACATTTAAAGTCGTAGGAACCAGTGGGTTTGCAGCTGGATGCTACACATATGCAGATAACACAGCAACACTACTTTGAGTTGAGGGAGGGCTAGAAAATTATAGATGAAGGAGATGATATTGTATTACTGTGATTTAATTGTAGTTAGATACATGTGACACAGAAGAGATGCCTGTAAAAGAGTGGTGTGAAATCATCTCCTCTTCTGCATGACTCTTTCTGTTATTACAGTCCAAGCGTGGCTCAGCAGCACTCAAGAGAGGGAGATACGAAGGCAGACGGCGAGAGAAAGAGAGAGAGAGCGAGTATACAGTATGTACAAGGAGAGCGGGACCAGCGCCAACTCACCCCACCCTTACTGCTGCTGCCTGCAGAGTGAGGAGTGCTGCATTTCCTGAGGGCAATGCAGAGGAAGGAGGAAGAGGCTCGCTTCTTCTGTTCAGGTCACCGTACAGCAGACACACACACACACACACACACACACACACACACACACAGAGACACCCAGGGAGATGCAGATGGACAGAGACAGATGAGCCGCAGCGTTCACAGCGATGCCTCTGCTGCCCAGCGTTCGGCTTCACACCGTCAGAGGACAGAAGTGGGGATGAATCATCCTCACAGGCCTAAAAACTGCACCCACTTATTCCCATGGTTGGATTTGCATTCGACTGTTGTGTGACTGGTTGCGCTAAACGTGAAACCACCTCTTCATTACGGGGCTGCATTTGAGAGGCTGTCATGAATCACACGTTGGGAAGAAAATCTGTTTTATAGTATGCTGCAATTTAAAAAGCTGAAGTCTCTTGATAAGCAAGAATAAATCATTTCTAGTTTCTGCTTCTCAAGTATGAACATTCGCAGAGAATCTCCATTTTTTGTATTTTTACAGAAGCCTGCCCTGAGTACAGGAGAAAGCAGCAGATGAAGAGAGGCGCTCTCGAAGCGTTGAGGTGTGTAACAACTTTCAGGGATGACAGAGGTGAGTGTTCCCCTCTCGGGACGGGAGGATTAGCGTGGAACCATTACCTTAGCCCCATGAATCACTACTAATGGCTTCGCTGAGAGGGTACTGTAGTACAGAGGTATTTAGATGGAGACCTCCAGTTCTGTAAAACACTGCAGCATATTTCTGCAGTGACAGTGTGCAGCACGAGATGGATTCATTTGGGCAGGTTTCCGTGCAGGATGTACTCCCCCAGCCCCGGGCCCGAAATAAGCATACACCAGCAGATCCTTAAAAATTTATTGAAGTTAATGTAAGATGAAATCATATAAGAAAAAAAAAAACATAAATAACCCTTGCATAGATCACAGACCATGCCTTTGTCATCATCTGACAAACTGAACGCATTGTAGCATAATCCTTGGTAAACACAACATGACAATGACGGCTGGATCAGGTAACACAATCGGCTTGCTTGTGGATGAAAAGAAGAGCAGAAGAGTTCAACAGTCCCTCCACGCTTTGCTCCAGAAAGGCCCAGCTTCCCTACCTCGCGGTCGAATGCGCATCCTCAACAGAAAAGACAAACTCGTAGCCATCGCACATTTAACACAAACAAGAGCTTCTCGTGCGTCGTCACCTTTGGCGGGGTGAGGCGCACAACATCCCAACATTCGATCCCGTCCGGTGCCTCCTCAGCAGGCAAGAAAAGCAGTCCAACATCCAGACTTTTCAAATAGACAAGAATGCCTCAAAACCAGTGAAGTGCAAAGGAGGGTGTGTGTGTGTGTGTGCATGTGTGTGTGTGTGTGGCCCTGTTTAGACATGATGGACATGTTTCCCACAGCACAGTATCACTACAGTCTAGACTGAGATGAGAACGGGCGAAATGTCACTTGAAAGAGCATTTCAGTCCTAGAATAGAGATAAAGTCGAAGAAACTAGCCCTTGATGTCCTCGCTCGCATCCAGAGCCTGCAGCGCGACCGGTGACCCACTCGGGGCCGCCTCGGCGGCAAGGCCAGGCGCTCCTAAAGAGGAATCCAGCAAGAGGACACACTTCACGACACAACTTCTGAACAGGGCCTTGCAGGAAGCCTTGGTGCAGATGAAAGCAAGGGTTTCTTTTTTAAAAATGACGCAACTGTATTATAGTTGATCCACAGCTCGAAAGGCAAAGCTCATGCAGTCTTCCATCGACCATGCAGTTTTTTGCTATCAGTAGGTTTCTGTAGAGATACATTATAGCAGAAGGTTTCAGCAGTAGAGATCTGAAAACATGTGAGCATGGCGTTTGAATGAATCCAGTGTTTTCTTTTCTTTTTCTCGAAACCAAAAAAGACAAACCGTTGTGTGTTTTTATAATAGTACACTTCTTGTCCATGTCTTCTAGAGTATAGCAAATGATCATAATACAGTAGGTTCATTATCATGGCTTGCTGGAGGAACATATTGTTTTGATATTCCAGTATAAGGCATGTTCTTCTTAAATCAGTCATATTACAGTGCCACCAAAAACAGAACAGAGGAAAATAAGAACACACACATGTTTTTCATACGTAACGTCAGTATATAGTGGTTACTTTTCTTATCTTATTATAGCTAAATTGCATTTTTGTTCTTTTGACATTTCACGTTTTTTTTCTTCTTCCTAGATGTCATTTATTTTATTTATTTTTTTATTTTTTTTTTAGATCTTCGTACTCGTGTATGTTTGCAGAAGCATAACATCTGACAGTAAGCTGAACGAATGAACATGTAGAACAATTTAGGCACCTTCTCTGAGTTTTCTCTCTAACAGCTGATCAGTCCGGTGAACTGAAGATAGATTCTCTCAAAGTGCATTACGGGCTCTTCCTTTGGGACTAGCAGCGTTTGTTCCTGACAGCGAATCGTCTCCGCTCCGAACAGGGGGTTGCTTAATGGGAACTGCCACTATTACAAAGCCTATATTTGGATTTATTTATTTTATATATATATATATACTTTTTTTTTTACAGGTTTCTCTCACTAAAATGTCAGCCTCTACATTTGACCTTACAAAATCCCAGAACAAAGGTGAGGAGGTTGGTACATAAACAGCCCTGTTGTGAGTTTCTGTCAAGTGGTTGCAGTTTCTCTGACATTCAAGATAGATTTTTTTTTCTCCTATTTTTACAAAAAAAGCAACAACAAGAAGATGTTGTTTGTTATTCTATTGCTGTTAAGAATGCATGTTTCTGTTGGGTAAGTGAATGCATAGCACCGTCCATACATGCCCCCACAGCAAGAGTAGCAACAGCAAACGTGAGGACTTCTTCACCTCATGTTGGACTGTTTCATCCCGTCATTGCTTTCAACAGTCGACAACCGACCAAGCATTCTATTTCCTGATAGCTGCATTTATGAGACTACTAAAATTTACTTGTATCATTCTATATATATATATATTATATGTAATAGGGTACCAGTAGTGTCCTTCTTTTCGAAAAAAGTCTAGACAAGTGGAATGATGTTGTGACGAGACACCTAGCATGTTTACCTTGCCTGAGGCAGACACTCTTCAGCAGTACAGTACAAAGATCATTTCCAAATAAAACGGGCCGTGAACTAACCAACCAGACGCCAGTAACGTAACAGGAACAGAAACAGTTGAATGGAAAATCGGCTTTTCCAAAACAAGTAACGAAGGCTCGCTTCAGATAACGCGTCGTGGTGAGAAGACGACTAATGTAGTCCTGTCCTAGCACCGCAAAGAACAGCCAAACAGAAACAACGGTGACATTCAAGTAGATCTGCAGTGGAGCTTTTTTTTTTTCCTTTTTCTTTCTTTCGTTCTTTCTTTTTTTTTTACAGGACCTTGTCAGGAGAATGTTGAATAATTAAAATAAAATAAAGACAAACTGAATAAAGAATAGTACAAAATTCATCTCAGTATTGAGTGTAGAATAACATACAGTAGCTGGAGATTTTCAAGTAGTCTAATATTAATAATACTAATCTATCTGAAGTTCGCCTGCCTGGAACAGGATGTGGAGAAACTATGCCAACGAGCAAGCACAGTGACAAAGAAAAAAAGTCACTAGTGAAACAAAACAGTTCAAGCAACAAAACGGCTGTGCAAATAGATGGGCTGCACTTCAGCGGTGCATCGTAATGCCCAGTAGTTGCAGTATGACAGATTTAGTTAAATGTCTCTGCTGTATTCCACACAGATGCATTTCAACACATTCAGGTGTTTTCCTGCGACACAACAGTAACCTGGCGTGTTTCAAAGAAACTAACACGAAAAACAGTCAACCTCATCCGGGCAGGAGAGTCACGCAATCTCTACAAACTCTCTACAAATGAATATCCTGATTGTGCGTAGCTTTAAGTGGGAAAACAGGAGCAGGATTGTGGTACACTATTTGTCCTAAGTGCTTGTGTAAAGGCTATGCTTTGGGACTCTCACATTCAATATTGCATGACTGCAGTTTACACTTAAGGTTCCATTTTGCATTATGGTATAGGAAGCCCTGCATTGAAGCTTGCAGCTCTGCAGCAAGTTTGCAATGACCTCACTGAGGTAGAGACCCTGAAAGGATGCATGGTGCACGAAGAAACGACATGAGTTTGTCCAAAAAAAACAAAAAACTACGGATACTCCCTTTTGAATTGGAATGGTAAACATGCAGAGTACAATACATTGCTGCTTAAGGGCGTAATTAAGTGCGTGACAGCATGGAAACTGGGTTGTGCATGACAGCATGGATCATCTTTTCTTCTTCTTTTTCTTGACTGCAATCACCTGCTGCTTCAACCTTGCTCATCGGGCATCATTAACGTCGTAACCAACAGTGTATCAACACTACAACAGAAGGTAACCAGCTCTGCTCAACCACACATTGTACACAGAGGCACTTTCACTGGTCCTGTTGGTGAAAGGGATAAAGGCACTAGCAACTAATGTCAGAATAATTCTCTCAGATCTGAAGTGAAATTTGGTATTGATCGTTTTTCAGTGGACTCCAAACCAATATGTGCTAAACTTAGAGGTGGAGATGGAAGCATGACTAAAAATATGTTAACTTTTCTTGTTCAAAGAAGGTCCATGCACTGCACTATTGACTAATACTGTAATTGGTGCTTATTATGGTTATATGCATCTTTGATAATATTTAGTTTCCTCGTCTACTTTTAAAATTAGAAACTCTGCATCCTCAAGGTGGGTTTGGATATATTTGAATTCAGAAACATTCAGAATTTGATTTCCTCAGTTTCCCTGACAATAGGGCACTGCAGAGTGCCTGAATTGCAACAAGCTGTATACTCACGTCATGCATTAAATATACCAGGATACAAAAGTACCTTAGTCGATAGACCATAATGCAGGTTACGTTTTTCATGCTATGATCTCATTAATGTACTGTTCCCTTAAGATTTAACATTCAATTTCTATACTTCTAAATGATTAGCATTTCAAATTAAAAACTCATCCAGTGCACTCAGTATGAAAACCGATGAGAAGGGAGGGGGATGGAGGCAGGTATCCAAAAGTACATCCTTTCCAGTATGTGAGATATGTCTCGTGCATGCCGGTATCAAAATGGAAAGTCTCTAATCATGCTCGTGTGAAGCTCACTTGCGCTCGTTGTGCTGTGTTGCATCTAAAGGGCATGGCATTGAATCACTTGGTGATAACACAATTACAGCAACTGCTGGAAAACAGCAGCATTGCAGATGTCCATGAAGCAAGTAGATCACCATCTGTTTACATCCAAACAAGAGAGATCAGTCTTCCTCCTATAAGGTGCTTTGCTGAGTAGTAGATCCTCTGTGGGGGGAGAGGAGAGGAGAGAGGAGGAAGGGTGGGGGTCTCCTAACTTCTTGGCGCTTACCACTCGGCTGCAGATGCTTGCATGTCTGCAGTCGTTACTGGTGCATTGTGCAACTTGCTGAAATGTTATCTGTACTCCATGCATATGATTTTAATTATCACCCCATCGTCTGATAAGACAGTGTGTGCTCTGCGTCCTCGAGGGAGCCGTGTATATGAGGAATAATCAATGTTTTCTTTTTGATATAACTATATATTTGTAGGATCAGAAGAATTAATTATTCTATCTACCAGTCATATACTCTAACAGTTTTTTTTTTTTCCTTTCCGTATAGCTGAGCATAGTTGTAGGCCTAATGCCATAGAGAGTTTTGGGGAATTAAATGAAGCATTCCTAACTGATGGTCTACTCCACATGTTACAGTCCCGTAGAGATCCTAAAGGTCCTAACTAGTGTCTAAACATCTGTAAGCAGCTTGCTTTTATTTACACAGTTTTGGTTGGCTATAGTGCAATTGCCAGTTCTGAGGTTTGCCTCCCTAAAGTTGTCGATGCTATTGTTTATGTCTCCATCAATCTCCATGTACTCTGACTTGCTGACGGTTGATGAACTACGGCGGCTGGAGTTGGTTTCGGAGGGGATGTTGGGATTGCTGACGTTGAGCAGCTGGGCCTGCTCCTCTCCCTCCGTCTCCCTGTGGTAGAAATAGTTGAAGTTGGAGACAATGACAGGCACCGGGAGTGCAATGGTCAACACTCCAGCGATGGCGCACAGAGATCCTACAATCTTGCCCCCTATAGTGACAGGAACCATGTCCCCATAGCCCACAGTTGTCATAGACACAACAGCCCACCAAAATGCATCCGGGATGCTGCCAAAGTAGGATCCTTCCTCCTCTGCCTCGGCAAAGTAGACAGCGCTGGAGAACAAGATGACTCCGATGAACAGGAAGAAGATCAGCAAACCCAGCTCTCGCATGCTGGCCTTGAGGGTCTGCCCCAAGATCTGAAGTCCTTTGGAGTGTCGTGACAGCTTGAAGATCCTAAATACCCTGACCAGACGGATCACCCTGAGTATGGCCAGAGATGTTGCCTGCTCCCCCACGCCCTCATTGTCTGGGTCTTCAGCCAGCTCAGTGCCGAGTGTAATGAAATAAGGGATGATGGCCACGATGTCGATCGTGTTCATCATGTTCTTGAAGAAGGCTGGTTTGCTTGGGCATGCCAGAAAGCGTACTATCAACTCAAAGGAGAACCAGATTATACAGAGTGTCTCGATGACAAAGAAGGGGTCAGTGAGGATATTTGGCTTATAATAAACAGTAGTGTTCCCCACTCTCTCAAATCGACCCATCGGGTCCTCTTTCAGCTGTGGTAAAGTCTCTAAACAAAATATGACTATTGAAATCAGGATTACCATCACAGACACGATGGCAATCCCTCTGGCGGGGCCTGAGCTTTCTGGATGCTCGAAGAGGAGCCATATTTGACGCTGGAACTCCTTCTCAGGTAAAGGGCGCTCTTCCTCCCTGATGAAACCCTCATCCTCACGAAACTTCTCCATCGCCTCCACTCCCAGCTCGTAAAATTTAATTTCTTCTGAGAACATATCCAAAGGGACGTTCACCGGTCTTCTCAGCCGCCCCCCTGACTGGTAGTAGTACAGGATGGCATCGAAGCTGGGGCGGTTTCGGTCGAAGAAGTACTCGTTTCTCAGAGGGTCAAAGTACCGCATCCGCTTTTTCGGGTTGCCCAGCAACGTCTCTGGAAACTGGGAGAGAGTTTTCAGCTGCGTCTCAAACCGGAGGCCGGCTATGTTGATGACCACCCTCTCGCAGCATTCGTGGTCATTGTGGTCTGGGGGGTAGGTGTCCTGAGGATGGCCTGGGACAGCCGAGGTCTCGTCCATGTTATCTCCTGCTACTACTGTCATTTTGGGAAGAGGAGGAGGAGGTGGTGAAAGAGGAGGAGGAGGAGGAGGAGGAGCAGGAATTGTGTTGTGGGATGTCGGTTAGTCTGACTGAGCAGGCATTCAGGATTGGGGGAAATTTTCCACTCCTCAGCTTCCCACACCCCTTAAAATGTTGGAGACGTCCCCAGATACGAGAGGGCTGGTTGGCTGCTTTGCCTCAGTGCGGCTCCACTGCGGTTCTCGCTGACTTGACCATTGCTGCTCTCCGGTGCATCTGCAGCTGTTGTTGCTGCTGCCTCTGTCATCCAGAGAGAGAAAGAAAGAGAGAGAGAGAAAGAGAAGGAGAGGGAAAGAGAGCGAGAGAAAGAGAGAGACAGAGAGAGAGAAGGGGGGGGGGAGAAAGAGAGAGGGAGAGGGAGGGAGGGAGGAAATAATGGGATCAAACAGCCAAGATATTTGCTGGCTCAGCATTTTCTGCAGTTTATTTATTTATTTATTTATTTATTTACTTCTCTCAGCCTGCAATTAGTGCAGTTATCCATTAGTGAAGGTAAAAATATCACCAACAGCAAAACATTCCCTCAATATTCTCTGACACAAACACTTAAACATCTCTCTGTTGTCCTGGGCAGCGAGTTTATTGTGATCTTCTTGTACAACATGTCCCTTTCCACATTCCTTTACATTACTCTGTCTGATCTTGTCATGATTTTACTGTGCAAATGTTGACTTTTTCAGTTTATGGAAGACGGGACAGTGATTAATCCTACGCCACTCTCTGAATTATGGAGTGACGCATAACAGTTGATATTAAACCAACTCCAGTTTCTACATGCATGTAGCCTACAGGCCCAATGCGGACAAAATGATCAAAATGTCTGGAGAAAAGAAAAACAGCACACTGGTGGTGTGATGTCTTTGCATCATAAGAAGCTGTCTATTAAAACAGTAACCTAACCTATTGTGTAAGTCAGCAGATTTGGAGCTTACCGTGGGTTGATCTGGGAAGGTCTCGAATGCGTCTTATCCTCGAGTAAAATCATCCAACAGCAGGGCGCCAGTAGTGGGTGTCATGTGGCAACTTTACATTGCACCTACCACAAGAAAAAAACTAAAGCTTTACTGTGCTCATCGCCATGGGCAGGGTGTAAAATGAGACAAAACAGAGTGAAGTCAGAGGAGTCTAATGAGGAGAGCCTGAGATGTTAAAGGAGCGAAGACAGAAGATCACAAAGCTGCAGCGTCCGTGGTTGCTTGCGCGGCGGCACGGCGGTGTGAGCAGCTTACAGTATACCGCAGGAGAAAATCTTGTGCTGCAATTCGGGGGGGAGAGATACATTAAGGTGCAATAAGCGAGCCCTTGACATTTCCAGACATCACTGCATCAGCAGAAATCTGCCACTAGACGAGATGACGGGCACAGTGTGTCTCAGCTCAGCGCGGATGCGGAGCGCATGAGAGAAAAAAAAGAAATCAAAACGGACGGCCGAGAGGGAGGCGAGTGTGTGGCGGCGAGGTCCAAATGTTTTCTCGGCAATGTCAAGCATGTTTTGCTGTGCGTTGTACATGCGAGTGCAGGGGAGGCGAGGGAAAAGAGAGGAGGGGTGAGGAGTGGAGAAGAGAGGGAGGGCGGCAGAAAGAGGAGGAGGAGGAGGAGTTGGAGGGTTTCGACGCAATGCAGACCGGCTCTACTAAAGCACGCCGCCAGAAGTTCTCCATACACCACAAAAACAAGAGCGCTTGTGTGCCAGCACTGGCGCAATCCGACTGCAAAGAGAGACAGATCCTCTGGAGCCACTCCGTGTAACATCTCAATTTAAAATTAGCCTCTCATCCCCTGATTAGAGATTAAAGCATCACATTTTCATCATGTCACTCCACGACTTTAGGATTACAAAAAGTGAGCTAATCTGCACCTGAGTCTGCGTGACACCAAATTTAATTTCATCATTTTTAACACAGTAAAAAGAGAGAAGGGTAAAATCGTAAACAAGGCTATGAAACACCATGTCGTGAGCTTGCATCCAGGCTGCCTCGCCTGTATGTGATACTATCTGACACCCTGTGAGTTAAAATAGCTCCTCAGTGAGAAGTGGTTGTTACATTGGGCCAAAGAAGCCAAGCAGGTATGAGGAAAAACGCAGCGTATTTGTCGTAACTCTCCGCAGAGGGTGGAGGATTGCTTTCAGCACCACGGACAGCGAAGATGATTGATTCGCCTCAGAAAACTACAAATCCCGAAAGAACAAACACAAAGACCAAGTTAGCGTGACAAATAATTAAGTGATTCGTGGTGTCTGACCTTCATGGTTTATCTGGGCCTATAAACCCCCGTGACCTGACCTGAGTCAAAACAAGGGTCTTTATTCTGTCTAAAGCACGCGCTCGATGCAAAATGAGGTTATCAGACTTCTGCTTAATCTGTTAAAATGCACCTCCAGCTAAATAAATAGCCCTGCACTTATCACTATGACATTTTATTAAGGTAATAGCTTTCGTGGCAAGACATCCCAATGTCTACTTCTGCTCCCTTTTTTCCATTATTCAGCACCAAAAGTGATGAAGTGTACAGAACTAATGAATGTGCGTTGATTAAAGACTCTGAAATATGTTGAATGCTGAAATACTAATACTACTAATAATAAAAATAATAATAACACGAAGTGACGACTGGTATCATTTCTTTTTCATAGTTCATTTATATAAAAAAAAGATTAGGTTAAGTTCACGTTCAAGTTTAAATTAGAAAAATAAATATTTTATTACATTTTAAATTCCACAGTGAATTTCTGTCGTGCATACGGTGCATTATGACGTGTATGACATATCTGAATGTTTGGAGAACAACACGGAGTTCAGTTGCAACTGTGCATTAGAAGCTGCATGACAATTAAGAGTTACAAAAACAATATATATATATACACAAGGCTTTTATACAAAGAAAGCGTGGTCATATATGAAGACTGCAGAGAAGAATGTTGTTTCTTTCTACGGATGAGACACACAAAGTCCAGGACTGAACCCCCTTTTCTCTATGCGTTTCCGCCGTCAAGTCTCAGTTGGCTACAACACTGGCAATGCAACATTAATCCGTGAGAAAGTGATCCTCTATGTTTGGAGAAGGAGAAGAGGAGAATGCCACACTTGTATCTTGTTGTACCGTCTGCCTCCTGCAAGTAAGCAGAGAACAAAAGCCACTGTGTTATAAGGTCAGGAAGTGAGAGGAAGCAGCCAGACATCTAGTGGGCCTGGTTAACCATCACAAGCATCCGGATACAAACGCTGTGATCTCAGGGGCTTGTGCCTAAATCAGCCAGGGCCAAGTGCAACAGTGCAAAGATACTTAAGTGTTAATTTTGCACACAGAAGAGTCTGAGGAAAGGACCTATCTGCAGGAATATTAATCCTCCACACAGTGGCGCTCTGAGCTCGTTTGTTCTCGTCAGATTAACGTTGACGCACAAAACAACTGAGCTTTCTCTCATAAAACTACAGGAGAATTTCCAAGATTTGACTGAGCATTTTTGGGAAAATTACCTCAAAGTCAGCCTGGGATTACGATAAATCAGTCTTCAAATTCTGTAACAGCAGTTGTTTGTTATAGACGTCCTGAGGGTTAACGCCTCTGTTAAGGCACAAATCTGACAGTCAGGAGGAAAACATGAATCTAAAGACCTGGGGGGACCAGAGGCAAAGTGTAAACATTCTTTTGGAAAGTGGTTAGAAATGATGTGTGCACGAGAAAACGTTTGGCAGAAAACTCCAAACACAAGGACCTGCAACCAGCTGTCCAGGGTGTAGCGCATGCCAAACACCGCCACACAGTCAAACATGACCTGTATAAGCCCCGGCTCTAATGTGACAACAATTATTGTCTTAGTTTATGTGTCTGAATCGGTCTTTGGCTGTGCGTCCCGGAGTGGAAAGCATGCTGCCTCGTGCGTAATGGGTGATTTGACGTGCAGATGACCTTCCCTCTCCCACTGTATACAAAGATTAGGGTTTGCAATAGTATTCATTAACAACAGACATGTAAGCCGCGGTTTGTGAGGCTATTTCTTAGTGCGTAAACAAACAAACGCCACCTGAGCGCACGGGAGTGGTGTAACACATTATTAAACTTAACCGTGAAACTGAAGCCAAGAAAACATCCCCAAATGTATTTGTCTCGGGTTACTGTAGCATCCCTTTAGACAGAAACGTTTCGTCATGTGGTTCAACAACTGCTTGTCCACAACTCCTAACTTGTTTATATTATCTTGTATTAATTGCTCACGTGTGTGAAAATGTGCAGTTACAGTAGTGAAATTATTATTATTTTCTCTCACAACGTAGTGGACTCGGTTCCCTCCACCACTTTTTTTGGAACTGAATTGTAGAGTGAGTTTTTGAGGCTCCGCGTCCCTTAACCACTCGAAACAACTTGCGTAAAACACCTGTAGCATCCGGCACGAAGACGCCTGGACTGCGCGTCCACTGGAACACAACTCACCAAAGTTAAAACTGTCTTCTTTACACATCGGTCAGTTTCCCCGTATATGTCTCCACTGGAATCACGTTCAGATTTGTCAGAGTTTCCAAGTCGTCGCTTTCCTGATAGGACTCCGTTTTGGAGAGCGACTGGTTACTTTTGGTGGAATCGCTTTCACCAAAGGAGGGCTGTTGCTGCTGCCCACAAGTCACGTGTATGTACTGAACGTTTTCCTCGTCCTCGTTCTCTCTGTGGTAGAAATAATTGAAATTGGACACAATCACGGGGACAGGTAAAGCTATGGTAAGCACTCCGGCGATTGCGCACAAAGATCCGACGAATTTCCCCCCAATTGTGGTGGGATACATGTCTCCGTAGCCAACTGTGGTCATTGTCACCACCGCCCACCAAAATGCATCAGGGATGCTTGTAAATACAGACTCTGTGTCTTCTGCCTCAGCAAAATAAACTGAACTGGAGAATAAAACAACTCCGATAATCAGGAAAAATATGAGCAGCCCCAGCTCCCTGAGGCTTGCGTGAAGCGTTTGGCCGAGAATCTGCAGGCCCTTGGAGTGTCTGGAGAGTTTAAAAATCCTGAAAACTCGGACCAGACGGATGACCCTCAGTATGGCCAGAGACGCAGCCTGCTGACTGCTGCCCTGATGCTCTGCGAGATCAAGGCCCAGGGTGATGAAATACGGAGCTATGGCCACCACGTCGATCAAGTTCATGATGTTCTTAAAGAAAGCTGCTTTACTGGGACATGACAGAAACCTCATGGTGAATTCAAACGAGAACCACACAATGCAAAGTGTCTCCACCATGAAGAATGGGTCCGTGAATGGACTGGGCTCTGTGCCAGGAGCGCTTCCATTTACCTGGTTTTCGGGAACTGCGGGGACTTCTCTAAACTCTGGCAAAGTCTCTAAGCAGAATATAACAATGGATATCAAAATAACCATAACTGACACAATGGCGATCATCCGTGCGGGCCCAGAACTTTCTGGATACTCAAACAGGAGCCACAACTGGCGCTGAAACTCGTTATCGGGCAGCGGGCGCTCCTCTTCCTTGGCCAAACCCTCATCGTCTTTGAAGAGTTCAATAGCCTCTTCCTCGAGTTCATAAAAATGTATTTCCTCAAGGAAAATATCCACAGGTACGCTCACAGGCCTCCGAAGCCTCCCCCCTGACTGGTAATAATAGAGGATGGCGTCAAAGCTCGGCCGGCTTCTGTCAAAGAAGTACTCGTTTCTCAGCGGGTCGAAGAAACGCATCCTTTTACGCGGATCCCCCAGAAGCGTGGTGGGGAAGCGGGAGAGGGTTTTTAACTGCGTCTCAAAACGCAGGCCTGAGATGTTGATGACCACCCTCTCGCTGCACTCCTGGTCCGCTGGTTCCAAGTCAGCAGCATCTTGCAACAAAGGAGTAACGACCACAGTCTCTTCTTGATTCTCTTGGGACAACACAGTCATCTTTTTTTTTTTTACCCCTGAGAGGGTAAATCCGTCTCTCACCTCCTCGGTGCCTTCCTCTTGCCCTTTTGCCGGCGCGTCCTCCTAACTCTCTTTCTCATGCAGCCGCCCGAGAATCAGGCAAAGTTTCCCTTTTCGCTGCACGGCAAATTGTAGCTGTTGATATCCAAAGTCGTTGTGCTGTCGTTGATTTACACCGCCCTTTTGTCAGATTAGTGCCTCTGAACTGTCAACTTTCAATGGTGCACACAGATCTCCACTTGCATAAGCTATACCAAGGGAAGGCTATCATATTCACACCATTTTAAACTCCACAGCCCTCCCCAAGTTGGAAGACCAGATGACACTTGCTGCTGCTGCTGTCCCTCTCATACTCACTCACTTCAGTGTAGCCATGCAGGGCTTTCCAAGTAAACATAAAGCCTTAAAATGTCCCTTTAATTTGAATCTCAAGGTAATCTTTCTTTTACTTTAATATTCCTACTTCCAAGTCATCTGTGCTGCTTTGTTCAGAGTCAGCGCCAATGTTTTTTCAGACCAAGAGCCTGCTCCTGAAACTCAGAGTCTCTCACCCAGCAGGTTCTTCATTCATGAACTCATGGGGTTATTCTTGTCACAAGGGGAACCTCCATAACCCGGGGTCGTGGCTACTTTGGGTCACAGCCCACGGTTTTAAAAACCAGGAACACAAATGAAAGTGACAATCAGGTCCAGCTTGCACTGAGAGGTTTTCTCCACTGCTACACATTAGACGTACCTTGAAATAAATAAGATGAAAATACCTGAATGATCTGAAGCTCGGAGCCTCGTATAACTAGGGGCCCTCCTGGACCCGGCCAGTGGAAACTGCTGGCTTGACTGACACTTGAGTAGCCAGAGAGGGAGGATAGCAGCTTCAGGAAGCTGCAGCCAAAATAACATTCATCGTTCCTTGCACTTAAAGGGATCAATTGTACAACTTGGAACATGGGGAGCCCCAGAAGACAAGTGACCTATAGTCTCGAGGTTACTCATACATAGAGGTGAACTAATTAGATCCAAAGTATGTGCTTCTGCGCATACTTTAGATCATGTAATTAGTTCACCCACTGATCTGATTACTTAATTAAAACAGGACTGGACAAAACCGCTTTAAAAAACACAACTTGAAGATTTGTTCACAGATGTATTTTTCTACTACTGTGGATTGAACATTTACAGGAGGTGGCCCAGGTGTACACAGCAAACTTACATGTGCACCCTGCAGAACTGTGATCTATTTATAGTTAGATTTTGTGCACATTCATTGCTTTCATAAAGCACACACTGCAGTTGCAGACTGACGCACAACAATAATAGCAAAGGGGTGATAATCAGTGTCACTAAAAATAGCCTGGATGGCTTGCATTATCAAGCAGACTCTGACAGTCTATGGAGGGAAAACATGCAGTTAAAAACCCTTTATATTAAAACAGGGTTCTTTTTATTTCACTGTCAGGTTAAAGAGCTAACGTTCCCTAAAGATCAACATTTTCACCCTTTCCATTACTGAACAAAGAGTCAGATTTCGGAGTCAAATGGGGCACAGAGCCTCCTGCGGCTAATGAGCATATAGCATTCACCAAATGACTGTCTGGGTCAAAACAAGGTGTCAGGCCTTGACTGTATCCAGGGAAACAAACAATAACAAACGAGCTGAGAAGCTGGCACGTGACCTGTGTACATTAGGTCAGAGCAAAAAAAGAAAAAAGGCTGAAAGTATTTAACATCATTGTTCAGTTATTAGCTGCAGTGATTTCCCTCTGTTAGCTTTAACCGTCAGTTCCTGAAGTGTTAATATTTAATAACAAAGTACTGTGCACTGTTTGCCCCAATGCCATGCGTTTGCCTTCCATTAAAACCTATACATTTAATTGGATCTGTGTGTGCATGCATGATCTTCAGAGACATACCATAAAGCCAGCAGGACGCATGGACGCTGACACTGAGGAACCTCCTGTCATGACTAACGGCTGGACCAATGAATGCAGGAGACTCCCTTTGTAACAGGACACTGTGAATTCACTCACAGCAAGAGAACATCTGCTCTCTCACTGTTCTTGAAAAAAAAATAACTTTTTGAGAAAAAGGCTCATCTTGACATCATAGTTTATTGATTGATAGTGTAGTGAATTTGTCAGAAAGGCAAAAGGATTTTAATCGTGACAAAAGCATGATGAAGATGAATAATAATATATAGCCATTGTGTACATATAGTTATTATTTATGCAAAGGGAAATAACTTAATAATGAATTGTTTTAGCACTACTCAGATGTTTGAGAACACAACGATTAAGATGAGTCAACATTTCTTAGCATTTTGATTGATTGCACCGGTTCCTCTTTGTCTAAATATACACAGGACAAGTGTCCGTCCTTACCCATTACAGACGTGAGGTAATCACAGTAGCAACTTGTGTCACTGACTCCTCTTGGCTTTCACCTCCTCCCAAGCACCAGGCCAAGTATTTACAAAGTGTTTGCGTGTATTTCTGTAAGTGTGTATCTGGCGTAGCTATTAGTGCGATTGGTGAATGAACACATGTGCATATCATGTTTGTGTATGCGCGAGGGTGCGTTATAAATTGAAAGGGGAGTTTCCAGAAGGTCGGCCGTGCTAGTCAACAGCTCCTTCAGATCACATCGCTCTAGTGCCGAGGACTCGGCTCCACATGAAATAGGGGGCATTTGACCCAGTCTGATGTATGCTCTGTAGGGCTAGCGATGACAGCGTCAAAGGCCCTGGAATGAGCCTATAGAGTTAGAGCTATATCTGGGATGCTTCTGATATACAGCTTTATAGTAATTCTACACTACTACGAGTAATATTTCAAAGGAGTAAACTCAGTTATGTTAGGATTCAGCCAAAGCTGATTGAAATGTAAACAATCTGTCAAACATGCAACCAGTTTCAATGACCAAAGGCAGTTTGTAACAAAGACACCTTTAAGCCTTTTATTATACTCTGGATGACTGACTTTCACTGTACAGCAAGGTGAGTGATCAGTTTGACAGTAAATGGAAAGATTGTCTGAGCTTATCTGAAATAAGAGTTTGTTAGTCAATCCTGGATCAATAGACAACTTACACAAGTAACATAAGATAATACGCTGATCAGCCACAACATTAAAACCACCCATAGGAGAAGTAAATAACATTGACCATCTTGTGACAATACAATGTTCTGCTGGGAAACATTTGGACATGGCATCAGTGTGGATGTTACTTAGACATGTCCCACCTAGACCAGACCAGTCGGCCCCAGAAGGATGCGATCACAAAAATGATTTTGGAACAACTAAAAAAAACAGCACAAGGTGTTGACCTGGCCTCCAAATTAATATTTATATTCATTCGTATTGCATTAATGAGGGAGAAAGAGTAGATGTTAGGGTTAGTGTTATAACAATATCCAGTGATTTGTCCCTTGACTTATTCTAGACATCTTGGTGAAATATAACCATTGTTTAAACAGCATTTCAATGGCTTAACTTGCTGTTAGGTTCATGTTAAAATCAAGTTTTATAAAAATGCTGCTGGAAGTTAAAAATACACTATGCAATCTATAGATAGAGAAAATAAAATACACATAATGTCTTTGTCCAAATGTTGCAGCAATCAACCTATTTAGTTCAACTAAAGTATATAACAGATCAATCTTGATTAAATTATCAAACAAAGCAATGTGAAATGTTCTTTTATATCCTTTAATAATATTTTATTTTTAACCGTATCCAGTCCATTTCTTACTGGACAACTGGAAAATTAAATGACTGCAAATTAAAAGCAATGTTTCCTGGATACATTTGTGGTATTCAAATATTAAAGCTTGTCTTTGGTCAGTTTGATAATACTGATCATGGTTATTCTTAGTCAGAAAGTGATACTGATACATTGTCAATATTGCATACGGCACACTTGAAACTCTGTACGACCTGCAGCCTACATTTTAGTCTTCACTCATCAGCCGGGGCATATAGCAAACAAGTGAGGAGAGCGTGCAGCTGCATCTAATTAATAGTGTGAAAGTTTCTGCCTAATAGTGCCTAAGCTGTGTTTATACCGTGCCCATTACCCGCTCTGCAAGTGAGCAAAGCACGCTGCCTCCTCACCCCAAGGCGTCTGAACACGGGGTTTCCACTCCAGAAAACGGATACCCCGGCCAAGTTGCTTGCCAGTTCCTGCGTTTGATAGCCACCAATTTTAGCCCGCTGTCATCTGAAGTTGATGTTCATGTTTTTGCTGATAGGTAACAAGGCATGCAGCGAGAGATGAAACAGGACACCTCAGATCCGGAGGGCAGGGTTCCTTGGAATTACCTCTCAGAGTCTCGCCCCACGCCCACCTCGGATGATCGTTTCACTCCTTGATCAAGCCTTTTCCTTTTTTAGCAGATGCTGTCGTCCAAAATCCAGGCCAGGTGGGAGGGGCAGCTGCAAGGGGATCAGTTCATAGGACAGCTTTCACACATGGGTTATTAATCAAGGATGACTTCAAAGGTCTCAAAGTAAAAGATTAACTGGTCATTTTATGTTTATACCATTCTATACTCTTCTCTCTTGGCATTTGGGTGCATAGTGACCGCCAGGGTGACTGATTTCTTGTTGACGCCTACCAGTATAAGTATATGTGTCTAAGCTACATTGTGCTGAGTCTAAACCAGAATACTTTTCTATAACATTATACAGAGTTTGATATTTCTACAGCATCCCTATTAGAGCTGAAATGTTCTGTCAATAAAGTGATGAGGTGTCCTACATCTGCAGCAATATGGATCATCTACTTATCAGTAATTTATTTCATATTTTCTGGCTTCAACCTATCAAATGTGAGTGTTTCCTGTGTTTTCTTTTTGACATTGTTGTACAGTGGAAAACTATGACAAAAGCAATTCAGTTTCAGAAATCAACCCATCCAGACTAAGGCAACCTGTGACGTGACTTTTACAAATGCACCTCAAAGAGATTATTTAGTACCATAAACTACAGATAAATTAAAAGGATTTCTCTGCTCTCCTGTACACTCATACCCGTCTCTTTTCTTGGCAAACTGCTGAATATTCTTCGGCCAAATCGTCCAAAACGTTCTGCCTGTACAAATAATTTCAAGAATCATTTAAAGTGCAGATTTTCCTTTCTCTGATTATTTTCTTTTGTATGTTTACTGTGGCACTTACAAGGCCTCACTTGTCCTGAAGCTCAAAGGTTTACTCAGCGTTAAGTCCAACATATTTTTTTTACTTCCCCTGCTATGTTCCTACACATTACCGTGAGCTCTACAATGTAAACAGACTGCTGAGCTGTGATGTTAGGTCAGGCCGCTGACCATCTGGACAGCAAGTTGTTGCCATGTGAATGACAGCATTTCTCAATCAACAGCACAGAAAACATGTAACCTGTGCTTGCTCACTGTGCCTCCTGTTCATAAACAAGGTCAAGTTGAAGCACAGGGACTTATTTCCTTCCTGGTTTTCCTTAGCTTAGAGTTATTTATTTTCTCTGTTTCATGATGTGACATAGTGTTTGAGAACAGAGTATTAAGAGTTTGTCATGTAACCGCTGGTGAACTCTTTTTGGGATGATGACAGCTCGTGCTGAGTTGACCTCATTGTGGATTATGCTGTCATGATAACAGCAGTTATACACCAGTTAACCATAACATTATGACCACTGACAGGTGACTTTGATATCACTGATAAGAATAGGTCTCAGAAACATTCATGGGAGAATTGCAATTGAGCAAGGCATACAAATGCATGGCTTAAATGCAGAAGACAATAAAATACTTCTTCTTCTTCCTATAATCTCATTGTCATGGCACTTGCCAGTGGGTAGGATGTATCAGGACAGTAAGTGAACATTTTGTCCTGGGGTAAAAATGGGGCAAGTGGAAGGAATGAGAAGGCTAAATTGTGATGGTTGAATGACTGGGTCAGAACCTGAAACTGAAGCTATTTTGGGTTGATCCTGGTCCACACCAGTCTGTAGTACTGGTCTGATCTGTTCTCTGTGGTGCAATGTATCTATAATAATAGGTATACAGTCATAATGTTATGGCTGATCTATGTATATTTGTATAATATTGTAAGTATGACATTTTGTATGTTAGTTAGGATACTTAGAGAACAGTTAGAAAGCCTTTATGAATATTCAGTATTTAATATTGCATCTGCAAACTACATATTTTGGTGAAAGTCAACGTGAGCTTCAGCTACTGTAAATACACAACAATAAACTCATATTAAGAATTCATACTGATGTTTGTGTCTGTCTATATGCTGTATTTTCATCTTTCACCAGAGCTGTAATTGAATCCAGCTCAAAGAGCAACCCTCTGCGGTGGAACCTTAGAGACTCCTATAAATAAACAGGCAACACTCCTTCAACACTTGCCTATATGGCACATGGAATGATTAGCTCATGGCAAGAGCCCTCTGATCTTACAGTGTGTAGCCACAACTATTTTCTGTCAGCTACGTGCATTGCTCAACTCATGGTGCGTGTCAAGAATGTGGTCTCAAAGGAATTTACAAAATGTAGTTAGCCTATATGCACTGACCTCACATTCATCTGCTAATGAACATGTAATATTGGTGTGATTGGGTAATTTGTAACTGAAAACACATGCGTATGAAGGGAATATATCTAAATAGGTCAATATGGATGCAACAGTATTGTTCTCACTTTAATAATTAATACTGTTGTACAAGTTACTATATACTAACATAACATGAGAGTTCGGCTCAAAGAGTAGTGGTGGTAGTGAAGCTGTAAGGGAAGCCTTAAAAAACAAGAGAAATAAATAATTGTATCTAAATAATTAAAATTGATATAATATATTTTGATTTTCATGCTGGCTGGCTAAAACAATGTTTCATTAATGCAGACTCATCGCTCGCTCATTTAGGTTGTCACTGTTCTTTTAATAAAATAATTTTCATAAAGATTTTCATAAAATAAAATTCCGTAAAGAGGATTTCTCCAGTTGATAGGTCTGTATTGTGAAAAGGTGCAATTATTTTTGCAATTCATGGTTCATGTCAAGAAATCAGACAGAGAAAATGGGCTGAGTTGGTTCTTATTACTCGAAAGGGGGAAATCCTTGAATAACTTGAATGTCACATTCCTTCCAGTGCTGCTCCCCAGGCTGCTGCTGCTATTAGACGACCTCAACACTGGCTTCTTTAAAAGTAAAAATATGAAAAACAAAGACGTCTGTTGATTGAAAGGAAGCGGGGATTCTGAACAAATAACATGGAAGTAAATACCAACTGTATTTTTGGTGTTCCCAGGATAGAAAATTTTAAAAAGACTCATCCTGCACTTATGTGTATACTAATGTATACTAATTTTCCTTTCATTGAAAAAATAGCATAGTAAATATGTTTGATCTAGTTAGATTTTTTTTATTATTTTTTTACATTTTACATTTTACATCAGTCCACCATTGTCCAGTATTTGGCAAACAGTACTTTTCAGCTGATTCAGCATGTTGAATCAGAGGCAGAATGAGAGTGAGCATTTTGATTGGACTGGCTGAAGTGACAAAAATAAACACAATGTGCAAAGAACATACAGAAGAGAAGGCTTCTCTCAGTTATCTAATCAGCATGATTCACGAGAAGCCAGCCATTAGATGATTTGTTGCTCTTGTGTTCAAGTGCAACTTTTTGTATAGACCAAGGTGACATGAGGCCTTCACAGTCACCCTTTACTGGCGGTCTTTGACGTTGGTTTAGTGTGACTTGGATATATTTAAGTGACCGTATGATGTGGCAAATAGGTTACACATACTGACATTTACTCATTCTTTTGAGAGCCTGCGTTTTTCTATAGATCATCCTGTAGCCTTTTTATAATGATGGAGAGCTTGTTGAACACTAGCAAAGTTGGCATTCAACATGGTTTTAGGTTAGCAATAACTGACAGATATACAGCTCTGACAGCATACCATTAGTGACCTAAACAATGAGCTAAAAGTGTCCAACATATGCTCTGGTCACCGGTTTCCATCCCTGTGTCCATGGCTAGAGTGCGGTCAGTAAGCACCTTATCTCACACATAACACAAATCCAAGTGTACACACTGCAGTGTTAACGAATGGGTGAGTTAAAGGCAGAAATTCAAGGAGGAAGTTATCCAAAACGGATATTTAATTAAATAATATACATGTCTTTGCCATACAGTAATGCATACATCCAATGTGTGTAGTTTTGGTCCCATATCTTCCCAATTTAATTGGGCAAAACAGCGCCCCCTTGATTACAACTTGTAGGTGTGGTGAAAGATGGTATTGCACTGCAAATGCAATCATTTCAAGTCTACAGTTAAGAGCCAGCGGGAAGTTCATATCGGTTGATTGTAAGTTTTTTGCCACAGACTGTTAACGGTCGACTCTTGGGGGGAAATTATTAGACGATACTGTGACTTAAGAATATTTAAAACAGGGGCCTATATCGAAGTAATTTGATTTAGCTAATTCAAACGAGCAACGAGAAGAGTTAGCTAGCCAGTTTCCTTCCGATGGTTAACGTTATATCGCAAGGTCAACGTTGTGTTAAGCTAGCACATTGAGCTAGCTGAGAAGATACTTGAGAATTTACCTGAGAACAAGGAAAAAAATAGCAATTAAAGACAGAAAGGAGGACCCCTAATGGACATTTGGCTACCATGACTGGGACAGCGGTGAACTTCACTTACCGGTAAGTGATGCCATACACCCTTTCTTTCTCTCTGACGATATAATGTCAGTTCTGTATGAAATTATCTTTAAACGCTGATGTGGTCTTGTTCCTTACTAGCTGTCAGCTGTTTAGCAATTTGTAGTTTCATTATATCAGTACACTTAATGTAGACTACTTTGCCCCACTTGGCAGGTGAATTTGGATACATGTTGAAAATGTTTCTGTGAATGAGTGGTGTTGTCTTTCGCTTGTACATCCAGAGTTGGTAGACACAGATTGATGCAGTTGTTCTTGGTTTATCTTTTACATTTGACGTATTTAGCTTACTAATAGGCTACATTTAAGAAACAAAATGTACCAAGATTAGGTCTCTTTAATTGAATTATTTGGCATTCCTCAGACACATTGCATTGTTCACTGTCATCTAATGTTACATGATAATAGTGAACAAGAAGCTGTCACCATAATGAATGCAATCTGTCTTGAATGGATACTTCACGTAGTAGAGGCATAGTGACAGAGTAAATGATTTACAGTCTGGCAGTAGATCCATTGTAGATGTTCGAGAAACCTCCAACCATGGAAGAAAGTGTTTGAATGTGAGCTCTACAGGTTTATTTTTGTATTGACTGAGAGGTATTGGTGGCAAACACTAGCATTTCATGAACCTAACAAAGAAAAAGATGGGCCCACCAAATATCTTTGTATATTTTTAACCAGACATAAATATGTCACTAGCCTATCACTATCTCTGTATTTATCTACACATATGTGAACAAGTGTCCAAATCCAGAAGTCAGATAGTTAAAATGATCAGAGGAAGAAAGAAGGCAAAGTCTGAAACAATGCAGTCATCCAAAATAATCATCACACTCCAGCTCTGTACCATAGTAAGAGTAACCAGAGGTAATTAGAAAACAGTCAGATATGTTTGCAGATTTAATCTAATGGCAGGTAAAATGACACTTGTTTGTATAACTTCTGGCTGGTAACAAGAAATTTGTGTAATGGAAAGCCAAACATAGGTGTGACAGCTATTTTCTTAGGATGTGCTATAAGTAATTTGCTGTTGTATAGTTTGTCTACCCGTGTCTGGGTTTTTGATCTTTGACCTCATGTTTGCTCACAAAATAGTATTTAGTGTTTTTGTGTGAATAAACAGTATGCTAGCTATTTAATCAAGAATGTCCCTATTATTATCTCTACTATATACATTTTGTCTGTTGCCAAATGTTGCCAAAGTTATCTCATGACTTGTGTTCCCAGTAGAAGTCAGCTAATAACCCCTTATGCACACTCCTTGTTTGCGATATTATTAAGTTTAGCACCTGTTAAGGTAACCCAAGGACACTTACTGTAACACAAATATTGTTTGTGACACTACAAAAAACTATGCTAAAGAGCTTGGCTAAAAGGAGGGGTCAAAATTCTTGATTTAAAAATAGAAACGTTAATTGTATAGCCGTGACTCCATGCCAGTGCATTGGCCATGCTGATTTTATGACTTTATTCTATATCAGTGTTCTCATCTGTCCTGAGAATCCTGGAAATAACTAGGCCAACTTTGTAATCATGAGGATTTTGACCATAGCATAGTACAAACAGCCAGATCTCTGAAACAGCTGCGGCTACAGTGTGTTCAGGGCGTAATTTAAATGAATTAAAATGGCAGAAATGAGAGCTAGGGTGATGAAACTTACCCCTCTCACAGGGTTAAGGGCTTTTGAATCTACCTGGCTGATGAAGTTAGTGTGTGAAAAAGGACAGATAAAATCACCTTTGTAATGTAACTGGAAAATATCAAGTAAGGTAGTAATAAAATAAAACATGTATGTAATATGAGTATGTATGAGTCAAGAACCCCCCATCCCCAACACAAAAATGGTTTGGCCACTGATCAAAATTTGGCATAAAAGATTATCTCGTCCTGGGCCCAGGCGAGACTGTCAGCTGGCCTGCCCATTTCCATCTACTAAATACTCCCCAGATCTACTGAATGGTTGTTATTAATGGTTGAAAATTAAACCTTAAACCTTAGGCTCTATGGATAAGAGAAGAGACACTTAGGAGAGTTTAATAAGAGTTTAAAAAGAATATGTCTCCCAGGCCAATGTGAGATTTGAGAACCTCCCAAAGAATATTGACTTTTTACTTGTACCTAATCAAAGCTGGAAGTTATAAGCAACCTCACAACAATGACTCAGTGACACCCTTTAAGCTTGAAAAATACTGGACTGCACGTCCATAAGATCTGATGCAACATACAGTCGAGGCCAAAATTATTAGCCCCCCAGGCATTATGGAGCATTTGCCTAAAAAGGGGGAAGGTTATACCGCCATTTCCAAGCGTTTCACAGTGTCTAGAACAGCTGTACATTGCATCATTGCCAATTTGCTCGTAGTCTATCCTTAGGTTATCGCTGGGTCTTCCAACAAGGTACAAGTTAATGACCCGAAGCACACAATGAAATTGGTCGAACAGTTCCAGCATGATACCAAAATCAAGGTCCTGGAGTGGTCTGTGCAGAGCCCAGACCTCAATCCTTTTGAGAATCTGTGGCGGGTGCTCAAGGGTCCATGCTCGGAAACCACGCAAATTGAACCAGCTGGAACAATTTGCAATGGAAGAATGGGCCAAAATCCCTCAGGAGACCTGTGCCAACCTAGTAAAGAACTACTCTAAGAGGTTGCTGTCAGTTGTGGCTCAGAAACGGTACACTATTGACTATTGAGTTTTGTCTGATTTCACATGGGGGCCTAATAGTTTTGGCCCAAGTTCACAAGGAGGAATCAAATCCCTAAAGCTTTAGCACAGTGCTGCACAGAGACAACATTTGATTGCTGATACCTGTGAGAGATCATAGCAGAGAAACATGCCACGTACGCTTTTTTCTAAGTCTTAGATTAATTTAATTTAATACAAAATGTAATTGTTATTTATTTTCCAGAGTCAAAAAGACATTATGTGTGTTAAGCCCTGAAGAGATGCTCCATTAACTGTCAAATAAGATAAATGAATATCCTATATCCTGAAAATCCTAACTTTTGTGCTGGTGGAAGTAGTATGTTTTGTGTTTTTTTACTAGAGAAATTATTAAAAGTTATAAAACACTGTGACCAATATCATCATCAGTTCTCTGTTGAATTAATAAATTATGTAGTATAATTTAGCAGCTCCATGAAAGCCTATGTCACAGTGGAGCTATTTAGATAACTGACTGCATTGCCATCCAGAGAATAATGATAACCAAATACTGTTGCTTTTATTGATTTCAGATAACCTTTAATTTTTTGATGCATACATTGTGCTCTTTGCAGAACAACCACTACCGGCTTAAGTGCATTTAATGGTTTTCCTTGACACATCTGAGCATGTGCTGCCCCACCATATTCATTGTGTTGATTGGCTATTGGTCTGACCGGTCTGTACAAGTCAAGCCAGCTGCCCTTGTTGTACACTAAAGAGAAGGCCAAAAGTCAGGGGGCTAGCTGACAGAGGGAGGGGCAAGCGGTCTCCTATTACTGCTACGGTCGTCAGAGCTCAGGCTGCCTTTTTATTCACTCTCCCAATCACTTTGCTTTCTGTATAACTACATATATGACATACTACACAAATTTCTGCTTTCTTCTCTCACGCTCCAAAGTTTAGACCTGTAATGGGCTGACAAAAGAGTGGGAACACAAGTGTGTGCTTTTTTCTGATGTGCCTGTGCTGCTAAAAGAATGGCACACTGAAGCCAGTGGTGTTGATCCACCAAGCGGATGGCCAACAGCTTCTGGGGGATTAAGCTAATTTTTTAAAAGAGCAGTCATCCCTAAAATACTTTTGGTTATGTTTGATTGTGTAATGAGCATGTGATTAACCCCCTTGTGAGTAGATATCTACTTGACCTTAAGTCACATGAGGATATGCACAGAGCAGTCACAATATCCTGTGTTACCATCACCATACTAAACTAAATATTTCTAGGAAGATTTGAAAACAACAACTTCACAAGGTAGCAAGCAGCCCAAAAAGGTGGTGAAACTGTGTGATCACATTTATATGTCTTGAGTAACAACTATGACTGGCTCATTACAGTTACAATCCCTCACCATGTCTTCAGTGTCCAGGTAAACATCCTGTTGCCACTATGTGATATGCAAAGGTCATAAAGCTTTCAGTGATGAACTAAAACAACTGTAGTATCAGATCAGAGTATTTTCATTCTGTCCAGCATGAGATTCTGGACCCAGGGTTGGTGAGATGTCAGTTTTGATGTCTCACTTGAGTTGTGTGAAGGTGAAAGGGGTCCGTGTAATTGCAAGGGGTCCGTGAAAATAAAATAAAAATCTTTTAAAAAAAGATCCTATGACATTTATACAAAAAGTATTATTTTATTCAAATGTGACTGAGACCTTTATCTACCTAAACTACAGTGGGTAACAAGACTTTTTTTCTGTAATTCCATCTGTTTCACAAGTGTTATTGGTTGTATTTTAATAAGATCCCTCACCTATTTGCATTACTAAAGTTACTGCATGACGCTGTTAATACAAACTTAACAGGATCTGCACTCTTTTCAAATTATGAGCCCCCTAGTGTTTCAGTGGGCATACACCATTCATTTCTTAATAAGGCTTTTATTGTGAAATATTTGCAGGAAGCTGATGTGGTAAAACTCATCAGTTGCAAGGTTCAGGTTAGCGCTTGAAATTATGCTGATGTTACAAACAAACAAAGAATGATAAGCACAGTTACACAAAGAAGATGACGACATTTCAACTTGACAACATGGAGACATGGCTGAAATAAAAAAATAAAAAGGCCGCTTGTTTCGGACGAAGCAGACTCTGGGCACCGAAAAAGAAAACAGACGTGCGGTCAGGGGAGAAAGTGCATTACCTAGCATCATGAAAAGTAATAACGATAAAATAAATGATACTATTGATAAAATAAATCATACTAAATCACAGCGACCAGGTAGCGACGCGAGTTGAGGCAGCGAGCCTTGCGTTGCACAATCTCTCACAAACTGCGTTAGGGTCGTGTCCTTGCTGCGTGCCTGTGGCTAACTCTCTGTATGCCATCAATATATTGGTTGTGTACATTTTTATCAGGTGTCATAATCTCCTATATCCTGTATTTCATGTATGGGTGTAACATATTTAGTCTTGTTTATCTGACATTAAGTCGCACTGAAAAACAACGAGATGAGGCAGCCGGTCCTCAGCATCGATCAAAAATATGCAGGGGGTCCAGGACCCCAAAAAGGTTGAGAACCACTGATGTAGAGGAATACTAGTGGATCATATAGCTCACATTTAATGGCCACCCTCTGCCATGGTAGCAAAACTTACTGAATGATTTATTGCTGTTTGGAAGAACAACTGTTCAGTGAACGGAGATTACCTCTGGAGTATAAATACATCAGTTCACCCACGTTTTTATTACAGTTTAATTATCACATTGTCAGATAGACCTGCTATCCTTACCTGTGGACAGACAAACTAACAGATTAAAGTACTGATCCATCGCTAGCTTATATCTTCACAGTAAATCCAAACAGTTATGCCATCTTTGACAAAACAATCTTGGTTACTCACTTTAAAAAGGAACATTTATATGCTTAAATAAGGCACTCTTATTTTTATGTGATTACAACAGTAAGCAAATTAAACAAACCATTTTCCATATATTAAGCAAATATTGATTTATACTCGTCCCTAAAACATTTTCAAGATGATAGTGAATGAATACAAGAAATCTTGTAACAGTGCTGGTACACTAGAGGCGAATGAATATTACATACAAATGTGTAATTTTAATCGGTTATCTAGATGAAAATAAAGTAAAACCTTAAAAAAGTCAGAAAACATAATATAATAAATCATAATTATTAAGGTGATCATAATATTATTTTCAGTTTGGTAATACAAAAGTAGTTGATTTGTTTATACAGTAATTGTAAAAAAAACAGTCACCATCATTTGCCTGATGTAGAAACAAATGAGCTGAATTTAAAAGCTGTCTGTGGGGACGCTTATGACCTGTGGCTGCACTCTGTTCCTGTTGCAGCCAAAGAGCCAGGCTGCCCTCCTGTGGCGATAGCGTTTAGACAGCAGCACATAGAGCACAGGGTTGATACAGGGGTGTAGGTACTGGAGCACAGTACAGATAAAGTAGAACATCTCCCAGACTTGTCCGTGGCGATACAGGCCCAGGTACACACACAGTTCCAGCACATAACCAGGCAGCCAGCATACCGAGAAGGTGGCAGCAGCCAAAAACACCATGACAGAGGCCCTGCGGGTGTTCCTGGCACTGGACACTGACATTACAGGGCTCTTGTGGAGAAAAACAGCCAGGCGGACATAGTTGAAGGCGATGACCAGCATTGGAATAAAGTAGTAAAGTACAAACTGGCTTAGGACAACTTGGTAGTGGTGCTCATGAATGGTTGGAAGGCAGAAGGTGAAGTTGGCAACACTTGGCCCCACAATTTGTTTGGTGGCAAACATTCGCAGAGGCAGGCTGATGAAGAAGCTGAGAGCCCAGACCAAGACAAACATGAGGATGACCAGATCCATGGTGGGCGGTTGGTATGGGTTTGTGATGATCATGGCACGTGTCATGGACACAGCACACAGCGAGTAGGTGCTGGCCGCCAGGCTGAAGGCTAGCAAGAACTGGTAGACCTTGCAGGAGACGTCACCTAGAGGCCAGGAGTGACTTACTGCTGAGTGCAGGGTGAAGGGGATGAGCAGGAGGGTTAAGAAGTCAGCCAAAGTCATGCTGAGTAGGAGGATGTCCAGGCGGTTCTTACGCAGTGTGTTGTACTTGGCAAACAAACAGAAGACCAGCAGGTTGGCACAGAGCCCAATACCCAGGATCACTCCACAGGCACAGGCAAAGATTAGTACGTAGGTGTTAGGAACAGCCATGTTTTCATCACCTTGACATCACCTGTCAAATAAAATATGTCATATAATCTGTTGATCACTTGGTCAAACATTTTATAGACAGAACAGTAGATTAGTACGGGACAATATGCGATGGTTTAATCAATAAATATAATCGTCCCTGCCCTATTTATGTTTCCTCTAGTGGAAAGTGAGATGTCACAGCTCTAAATCTTGAGGTTTGTTTCTAGCTTGGCCATAATACATTTAAATTAGTTTAAAAAAACATATGTAAGTTTGTTTTGTAAATGCCTGAGTGATAAATATAAAACATATATATCCTATAATTATACTGTAACACATTAATGATCACAAAAATGTAAGGAACATAGTGTACAGAGTTATATATGGCTCTCTGCTGAGTAGTAAAACGTAATATTATTGGATGTAACTGGCAGCTACTGAAAGCTACATTTACCAAACATAGATGCATTTAAACGGTGTCAGATTTATTGTTTTGACACTCACCATTGTTGTTCCTCAGCTGTATCTTCTAACAAATTCTCTATGAGTGAACCATCCTCATTATGTAAACTGGAAAATTCTCTTTTACTATTATCTGTTCTGTTAAAATGGACTGAACAAGGGCGAGGTGGCTGCCTCTCAGGATTCATTACAAAGTGAGATGGATGAATGTGGAGGGAAGAAAGGCAAACATTACTTGGGCCAGATTGATTCTGGTTGACTGGGTTTAAAGAGAAATGGCTTCTAGTCACCTGCCGAGAGAGTTGTGAGGTACTCTGCATGTTATTCTTAGTGTTTGAGGGTATTTTATTTTTTCATAACATCTTTGGATGCCCTATAGTGTAGAGTATATAATAAATGTTAACATCTATGACAGCCTTTGTAAATAATGAACGTCTGATTAACATAGATATTTTTAATTGTATGCTTTATATCATATCTTTCAATATCTGTAACATTTTTGGGGATGACTGAGTTATATATTATATATTATTTATTAATACAATTATTAATGAGCTGCTTTATTTTAAAGTGATGCTTTAATGAATGTTGGCTGTAGATTGTACTTCACACAGCACATGCCGTTGTTTTTGTTTTTGTTGTTTTTTGCTGAACATGAATGTCTCATGCAGAACCCTATACATTATGGTGGAAGCATTTCTTCATTAAAATTAAATTGTTAGACATATGGCATGTGAGAAAAAAGTACAGAGACCTGAGTTTTGCTAAAACATTGGAAGACGTAAGGACATGGACAGCCTGATTATATCATGGATATTGTAGTTGGTCTGTGCAGAAAAAAAAAATCCACTGGCAAACAGATAAGATTTATTTTACATAGTGAATGATAGCAGTTACACAGTGAATGTTAGCTATTATTGTAACAATAATATTGTTTACAATTGTGCAAAAACCTATTGACAGGCAAGTATGAAAATACTAGCCTACATAACTACTCTAAAAATATAAGACTAATTTCTTAAACAGCTGTGTTGAAAAGATGTTAGACTGTTTGAGAAGGGTGAAATCATTGGCATGCATCACCCAGAGAAAACATCTAAGGAGACTGCCGAAACTACTAAAATTGGGGATAGAACTATCCAACGCGTTATTAAAAACTGTAAGGATAGTGGGAAACCATTATCTTTGAAATGTCAAGACATGTTTTCGGAAAGAAATCCTGATTGATTGTGATCGGAATCACTTAAATGTTTGATGAAATCAAATCGAAGAAAAACTCAGGGCTATATTTAACAGTAAAAAGTAAACATTTCCACATGTACAATGTGAAGGGAACTCAAGGGATTGGGGCTGAACAACACCACACTAATTAGGGAGGCTAACCAGAAAAAAAGGCTTCAGTTTGCTGGGGAGCATAAAGATTGGACACTGGAGCAATGGAAGACGGTCATGTGGTCTGATGAGTCCAGATTTATCCTGTTCCAGAGTGATGAGTAAGAAGAGAGGCAGATGAAGTGATGCACCCATCATGCCTAGTGTCTACTGTACAAGCCTGTGGGGGCAGTGCTATGATCTGGGGTTGCTGCAGTTGGTCAGATCTAGGTTCAGCAACATTATGTGCCCAAAGAATGAGGTCAGCTGACTACCTGAATATGTTGGGTTGTGCTGGGGAAGGGTTTGTGCAGTGGTCAGACTCTCCCATCATCAGTACAAGATCTTGGGAAAAAATGAATGCAACACTGGATTAAATCTTGTGACATTGCAGAAATTTATCAAAACAATGCTGTGGAGAATGCATCCTGTAATCAAGTAATCAAAGATGGTCCAACGAAATATTAGAGTGTGAGACCTTTTTCTTAGGCAGCGTCATGCAATCAGACTTGAACGTGTCCAGATGGATTTGAATAATTGCCATTTCCGATCAAGAATTAGAAATTATGTTGAGTAAGTTTATTGTTTTCTTTCAGTATTTTGGTAGGTGTTATGGACTACTAGCTTATATGCTTACTGGTGGCGGTTGTCCTAGACCAAAGGTTTCCACCAATCAGCAAGCCAAGCACATGAAAGTGGGCTTTTAGGAAGGAGTGCCTTAAAGAGACAGGAGCAACATCTGCTTGTTTCAGACAGTGGATGAACCCAAGGAGCTTCTCACAATAAAGAGTAATAGAGTTCTTATTCTGAACTATGAATCTTACAGAGCTACTCCAGTGGAGTAGCCCTGAATAAAAATGCAGGGATGTAAATGAGCCCTGTAGGTTTCATTTAGTAAGTACTTACGTTCTTTCTCCTACGCCTCTTAACAGCTACTCTACACTCTGTTATAAACCATTTTATCATTGTCTGTGGGCTTGTTTTAATAACTTTTACCTCCATTTCGCATTTATAAGCTAAGGGCTACCCATGTACTGACTTGTAAACCATCCTGCTCCATTTCTGAAGATGCTATTTTGGGATTTCCTTCCCCAAATAATTTTAACATTTTAAAATCAATCCTAACCATCATAGGACAGTCACTTTCCAAAGAAGCAAAACCAGTCCACCTATTATGTTCTTGGTTCCTTCCATTCTGCTGAGATCTTAATGTTTCTCTTCACTGTTTGATTGATTTCTTCAGTATGAGCAGCAGGCTTCTAGCTGCGGCTTTATCAGGCTTTCCAGGGCATTTATGACTCTCTGTCAGCTAATGGCCTATCGTGTACACTGCTGCTCTTAGCACAGGATATAGCTGACGTTGATGCATTTGCTAAGCACTCCATTACCAGTGTCTGTGCCCTTCATTCAGTGGCTGTTAAAATGCCACGTGCTCTCAAGTGGGACATTAACAGCTTCAGTGTTTTCTGTCCACACTGAAAAGTCAACAAAAACATTGATGTTTTTTTTTTTTTTTAATTACTACCACCTTCTTGGTAAATTTCTCTGTTAAAAGTCTGTTTTGAACCAGATGTTACACTTACCAAGCTGAAAGGCAGTATGCCAGATAAATTAGCTTTGCAGTCACTGTTGTTATACTGCATGTGATTAAATAAAGATGGAATATTAGTGTATTCATTCATTTTATTTTTGAAAATTATACAAATATATTTTTGAATGTTTTCTGACATTGTGTTGACAAAACAATAAACTGATCAATTTATATGGTTACTGGCAGAATAATTGATTAATATGTTCTATAAAAGAAAATTGTAATTGTTAGAAAAAATAATCTCTTCACTAGTAATTTGCCTCACAGTCAAAATCCAAAAGGATCCAATCAAATACCACAAAAGAGTATTAAAAGAATTTGTCCGTAGAAAATGACAAATATCATCAACCACTTAAAATATAATTTAAAATATTAATTTGTTGTTTGATGAGTTGATTTGCTGTTGAAATGCTAAATGTCCCATTTGAGTTGCATATTATTGGTGAATAATGACACCATGAATCAATGTATCTCTAATGGCTACATCTTTAATGTTTGATTAACTGGAAACCTGTACAGTATGCCCTCAGTGCAAGTGCAGAACGTTATTTCTGATAGTCTTGTAGCTCCCAACTCAGGCTTATTCTATAAAAATAAATTTTAATGTCAAAAAATGGGAGTGGGTTTGATGACGCATCCAATAAGTTACAAGTCCAAGAGGGTGGGTAAGGAAATTAGAACGAGCAAAAAGAATCGCCAAATAAAAACTCAACCACAAAAGAACATATACAGGATGTAACTAAAGTGCATTATGTAATTTAGTCAGCAGCTCTGTGATACATTCACACAATAAATATACATTTTCAAAGTGAAATAAATTATGGCAGAACCATTTGAACAGATGTATTCATTGAACAGTTTGTTGTGACTGTAAGTCCATGATAGTCAACACATATAGAGCCAAACAAAAGCAGACCACTCAGCATCCTTTTGTGTGAAGTTATTATACATAGGCAATAAATATTCCCCACTGTGCTCTACTGGTGTACACAGTTGGTTAGAAATTACAATAAAAGCAATTGTTTGTAAGTAAATCAGAGCTACAGAGCTGTTCATATTTTCCGAATAAATATGGACCTAAGAAGACGTTATGGTGAAACTCAAGGAGACGGATGTAAAACAAAAACAGAAACATTGCAAAATATTTTACAAGCACAGCCTTGGGGCTGCTTTATGAAGCAACTGAGTTGGACATGGTTCGATCCTGTCAGGCTTCGTTCAGTCTGTCAGTGTCTTAGTGCAGTACCATTCGAGCAGTACTGATGGTCTTTTAGGCAGGGTACTGTGTCCTTTATGGCCCCTTTGTCATAAGAGAACGTGCTCTCCTCCTCTTCTTGTCATTCTCTCTACGTCGGCCTAACCTCACCTTTTTTTTTCTCTTGGTGGCAACTTTCAGCGGCTGGTCCTTATAAGCCAGAGCCTTGTTGGTCTCCTGAGGGAGGTTAGGGTCCTCCCGATCCAGCCTGAGCCTGTCTGAGAGGTCCTTTGTTGCCCCTGGAGGCTTCTGGTGTAGAGCATTTCCACCGAAGGTTTGGCTCTGGGTTTTGCTATGCACCGGCGGGGCATGCTCATCGGCTGTGTGCACCTCCTCCAGTAGCCCCTGTAGCCACATGCGCCGCTTGAACTCCTGTAAAGAGCGCCCTTTATCGTGCATCAGCTGGGCGTGGCTCACCGATCTCTTCCTTACAGCAAAAAATAAATAAAAGGAAGAAAGATTCAGATGATTGTGTATTAAATAAGATAGTGGTTAAAAAGCAAACATTTTAAGATTTGATACTGACTGATGTCACGTTAAAAAGAGAGAGCACATAGCATATAGAGGACATAGTTCAGTTTTCTATTTTTGTTCTGTGTAAAAAAAAAAATTCCGATTGTCAGTAAAACAGTCATCAAAACTATTTTCCTTGTTTCAACCCATGTGTGAAATGTATTTGACATAGCAGTGTTGACTTAATGTACAGAATAGGTTTAGAAGTGGTGGGAGCTATAATTTAGGGTCAAGCTTCAGGAAACCTCAGTACAGTAGGTGGCAGCATAAACAAGTCTGAGAGCTGTCACTAATCTGAGATTCACATAGACCTAATACAGTACTTTGTTTTAATAAGTCCAGGTAAACTCTAGCTGGGTTTTCTCAACACAGACATCTTTAAAAATAAATAAATAAATACAAATAAAGATGATTCATAAGTAGCTTTTTTTTTTAATTATACATACAATAGTCATACAATTATTTTTATTGATTATTAAAATAACTCACGTTCTGTTACTAAGTGCTTCAACAGGTCTCCCATCAAGAGACACTGGTGAGCACAGCAAGAACACAGTCAGACTCCACTGATGAAGCATGACTATAGAGCACATCCTCGAGCCCAACATCTGAAGAAAATAATAAATATCATCAGTCATTTTAATGAATTAATACTAAACTGATTATCTGCTTTTCAACAATTGATTTTAGTAAGAATGTTACACAGTTACACAGTCACACAGCACATTAGGTCTCCAACGCAGTTTATTAAAAAAAATAATAAATTGAACTTACATGGTGTGATTTTTTTTTTTTTCCAGTTTAAATTCCACAAATTGCTGCAAGCGCCCGAGGGATGATCTCTTTCCAAAAATTCATTTACAATGTAATGATGAAAATTATTCTTCCAAACACAGTTTGGCCCGTTCAGATCTTGTGTCCAGATCCATTGGTGTAAAGGCAGCCTGGGGAAATCCCCTGCGAGTCGGCGCCATTCATTTGCCTCCCAACAGAGTGTGTTGAGCTATTTATTTCTCCCCCGTGTCCAAATTGAACGACAGATAAAGATAGAAAGAGGAGCAGCCCATCAGCTGCAGAGCTGCCACTTCGCTCAGTCCTGCAGTAATCTCATGAAAAGTAACATTGAAGCATCATCTCTGGTGGCTGGAGCTGCAGAGCGGAGCAGAGCAGAGAGAGTTTGTCAGTCCAGCACTGTGAGTGAGCCTGTGTGAGTCTGTCTGAGGGAGGCACTGAGAGAAAGTTAAACTCCTTTTTGGGTGAAGATGCATGCACTACCTCAGCCCCTACCCATTAAGTCCAGTCCTAACACCCTGCCCAACCTCCCAACCTCCCAACCCCCCAACCCTCACCTCTCTCCCTCCACCCAACCCTTCACTCACACCTGCTATGACATGAAGGTGGCGCCCATGCCACATCCAAACTACCGCACAACAACACGTATGCAGAAGAGAAACTACATTTTTAATCAATTTCAAGTACTGTACAAATAATTCCTTCATAACGAGGTCAGAAATGACAGGTGTGCATCCATGTAGGTAATCACGGGCTACCGAGCGGAGAGTGAACAGTATAAGGGGAGGGGCAGGGTTACTCCAAAGTAAATAGCCAGGCCTCACCACTTTCCCAGGGGAGAATGACCATAACCTCAGAGAAACCCAACCCACAGCCTCTCACTGCAGACCATTCAATTCACCTCCACTCCGCCTCAGCAAACCAGCTCACCACCGAATGGTTACAGTGGCTTCTGAGGTATCTCTCAAATTCAGCTAATAAGGAGAGTAGAGAGCTTTGCACTGAGGCAGCCGTATACAATCCCAGGTTTTGAGTGTGCAGAGTGCGGTTGTGAGTGCAGCAAAGATGGGTGATTTTTAATCATATGTTGTAATGCTTGTTGAATATGGATCATTTATTAATTTAAATAAAGTTACTTCTGATTTTGCATTTGGCACATCATGATAATTTTGCATGTTGAAATTGTTACCATGTTACATAGTTACATTGCATAGGTCTAATTTCAATCAACTCCACCATCAATAATGGCGCAAAAGAGGGTTTTAAAATGACATTAATTCACATTCAGCAATTCATTTTACAAGATTTATTTTCAATTTACATAGCAGGAACCATTCTCACGCAAAAGATACACTTCCATTTAATCATAAATATCAATCCACATTGACTCTAATACACACATACCTGGGTGTGCTGCTGATCTTTTGGGAGTACACCCTCTGCCTATTCATTGTTGACTTTGCAAGAAGATCAAAAATTCTAAATAGAATATTTTAAATTAAATAAATCACAACGCAGGCAGCTTTGCAATGCAGCACTAAACCACAAATGTTTACAATACCTCATGGTGGCGCTAGTGGAAAAAATCATCGTCTAGGCACCACGAATGTCTGGGCACTATACTGGCATGGATAAAGATATGCTGTCTTATGTTTGCCATCTGTAATGTTTCATTTTCATTGAGCTGAGTTGAGTACTGTAAACTCGGCAGTTTTCTCCAACTGTGAAACTTGAATCATACAGCTGGCAAGTGCTGTCCGCAACATTCCTATTTGGTACAATATGAACATGCCGTTCTGAAGTTTGTTCAAACGGATCACTGCACAAAATGTAGTTGGACAAAATGAAAGATTAACGTTAAATGGATGTTAATGTGTGTGTATTCAGGGTTCATAAGAGTCTCTCATTTGTGCTTTAAGTTGTTCTTTGTTCTCAACATATTTAAATATTCCTATGATTCATTTCTGGGTCTTGACCTGTAGGTTTAAAGATAACAGAACGTTCTGTGCTCATACACTAAGTGCTTTGTATTTTTTTCCCCTCCCGAATACTTTTGTCAATTTTTATTATATTTAACCGCCTTTATCTCAGTCCATTAGACTTTATCTGTTTTTCCAGCCGTGCTAGAGGTGTGGCTCTGTGGCAGTATTATTATGAGTCAGTCCACCAGCCAGAATGTAATATCCTAACTGTTGAATGGATTTCCATAAAGTTGCGTACAATGATCAGTCATCAACATTAAAACCCCTGACAGGAAAAGTGAGTAACGTTGACCATCTTGTGACAATACAGTATTCTCCTGGGAAACCTTTGGACCTGGTATTCGTGTGGATGTTACGTAGACATGTACCACCCACCTAGACCAGACCAGGCACCTCCACCCCATAGCAATGACACTCCTTGATGGCAGCAGCCAGCCCCAGCAGGATGCAGCCTGACATAAGCACACGCACACAAATACAGTTTAGGAACAACTAAAAAAACATGAAGAACAGCACAAGGTGTTGACCTGGTGCTGTTCCAAATTCACTAGATCCCAAACTGATCAAGTATCTGGGGGATGCACTGAAACAAGTTTGATTCAGGCCCCTCCCCTCAACCAATAGGACCCAAAGCCCCCCACTAACAACATTCTGTTACCAGACACAACAGGACATCCTCAGAAGACCCATGTCCATTTCTGATGACTCACAACTGTTTTGGAAGTACCAAGGAGACCTACACAATATTGGGAAGGTGGTCATAATGTTATGCCTGATCAGTGTATATTCATGACTCACACAAAATACTTTTTTTTGTAATGCTCTCATGTCTCCTCTAGCAGCACCACATGTCTCACATTTGTGGGATTGAATGAAATGTCTTTTCACTTGTCCATTATTGGATGGATTACCATAAAATCTGGGACAGACATTCATGTTCCCCTGAAGGTGAACAGCACCTTTGTCAATGCCTTGACTGTAATCAAGCTGTACCGTCTGGTCAAAATTACACTTAGTCCAGTACTTACTAATGACTAATGACATTCCCATTAGCCTCAGCTGAACTGTGTTTCTTGCTATACGTAGATGGTAAACCAGCTAAGGGTAGCAATTTAGTGTTAGAGCTGTGTGCATGTTGTATGAGGGTCTTTAGTTTCTCAGGACTGGCTTATCTCAGTATTATTTCTTAAGTTGTGTGGCCTAGCCAGTCAATTTGCAGTTTGCACCATGGTTTAAAATGAACACTTGCTGAACAAGCACCAAATGCGAGTATGTTTTCCATTTGGTGAACAAGGCTATCTGCCACGCTAGTTGATAAAGGCTTTTACCATGACAGGCATGCAATGAAAAACTGTGTGCTGAGAGTCTCTACTTTGTTTTGGTGTCATTTACAGGCACGCCACTTCAGGCTTTAGATGTCTTTGTTTGAGTGGAGAGAGTGAGGAGTCTGTTGAGGGGTGTTAAGGTTTGCCTTCATCATTATAAAACATAGTTGCAATGGCAAGTAATGGTAGCATTAATGATCTATATGAAGGGCTTTAAACCTATTTTGAATGTTCTCTACTGTGTCATGGTGTCTTATGTGCTCAAGCTGTATCGTTCTATAGTCATTGTTGCATTAATTTGGAAATTGCTGAAATATAACCTTGTTTAGAATCTCTTTAAAACTCTGAACGATTCAATTATTATGAATACATTCTCTTAAAATATTAATACTCGCATATTATTTGCGAGATGATTAAGATGAATGCCGTCTATTCAAAACCCTGAGTCATTTATGTGGCGGCTGTACCTAGCTCTTTTACTGGATGGACTCACTTGCATTTTCCCCTAATGAATAAAACCCATAAATTATTTCTATGTGCAGTGATGATTAGTAGAATCACTTCAAGCCAGTCCGGAGACCAGTTGGTGGTAAATTACTTAATAGAGGGCTCAGTATTTTACAAGCAGTCATGATTCAATTCAGCAAGGGGTCCAGAAAGGGTTTGGGGCTGGGACAAATATATGGCAGACCCCCCTGCTGTCTCCAAAATTCAGCTTTCTTCTGTTTCCAGTGCGTCTGCCCCAAACTTCCAACACTTTAACATTCGGTAGGGAAAAAATACCTCATCTGATTCCATTCTGCAAAGCCGTTACCTGCAAAAAAATATGAAAAAAATCCCATTTCCTGGCAGACTGCAGCATATGGAACAGGAGCCAGGAAAGCTGCTTTTGATTCATGCTAAATTGCACTCTCAACACAGACCAGTATTCCTGTCCGTTTTTCATCCTTTTCACACTGCACCTACTTCACATTGGTACATATAGGACACCCTGTATACACACCCACCCTAGTTTTAACAGAATGTGTTCCCTCCTGTGCCAAGCAACCAACTCATACACACTTAGAGAAACACCCTCAATTCATGCATAAATTCAGAGTTCAGCGTCTATTTTTAGATGTGTTGCACCGATTCCCTGTATCGTCCCACCCTATTATGTCATAAATCCTGACTTTGGTTGCAGTTACAGTTCCTGCCTTTGTTGTGTAATTACATTCCTCGTCACTATAATATCCTGTATTATTTTATTAATGTTTGACAGTACCCCTCCCCTTTAACTCTGAGCACCGTTTGCACTGTAAGAGGAATTTGTTTTAAAAAAAAAAGTTTATTCTGCGTATTTTGACTGAATGTGAGAGTCAACCATACAAAACACCAAACTTCATATTGTACGTAACTATATATTTTGCTGCAAAGAACAACATCAGAGGTGTTAAAGTATATTTGATAATGGTCCCATTATGATGGAGTCAGGGCTTTGATCGCTTGGCCATTTGTTCACATGAGAACTTTGGGTTTGTTATCCTGGAAAACCTCACTTGAAAAATGACTTTTGCAGAGTTACTTTTCCCTCTTAATGGTTTTTTAACGGTGAGTTACTGTACGGGCCGTTTCAGTTGGTTCATTTGAGGCATGCTTTATAATGTCGTATTGTGGGTAGTTGGACGAGTTTTCAGCAGATCATTCACACCTACCAATCATAACTGTCACCCGAGGAATTCTCTTTATTCCTCCTTACCTTCTTCTGGTTCAGCTATTTTCAACAGCTCTGCCACTGAGGCAGCGTTTTGTTCATAAATGCTCAGGAGACAAACTTTAAAATTGATCTGCTCTGTTTTCTTTCTGGTTGGTGGTTTATTTTAAAGAGTGATTTATTTAGTTAGAAATAAATCCATAGTTTGCTTTCCATGAGTCATTCTTAAATTATATTTTTGCAACTATGCATATCCATAGTGTATCTTCCACTCTCTGAAGAATGTTTCTGTGTTGTTTTTTGGTGAGGTGAAATAAGCAGTCTTAGTTTGTCATCTGTTAATTTAACCAAGATTCTGAGTCACACGATTTGTCAGCTAACTCTCAAGCTAGTAAATGGGTTTTGCTTCAAGCAATATAATTTTCATTTACTTACTTTTTACTTTACTAGAATTTCTTTAGGGATGGTTACATTTTTCTTTCCACTTCTGGTGGTGAGAGCATTTACATAGACACTGTTGACGTATGCATATGACTTAAGCCTATATTAATTTAAAAAAAAAAACTAAAAAACAAGCTGAAACAAAGGCAACTGGACTTTCATCACTCATCCAAGTATGTCCTTCGCTTGTAAAAGCCATGGGGAGTTGGGATTTGTGACATCTGTGGGTGTTTCCCACCTGACACATGCATGACCTAAATTCTGGTAACATCCAGATTTGGTTTGGTAATTATTTCACAGCTTCATATCCATTGTATAGCAATGTTCTGCTTTTGGATTTCCAACTGCAACTCTCACTCGCACAATGGACTGTTTAGTCCAGTGATCCTCACTATTTTTTTCACAAGAGCCACATTGGCAGTGCAAAATCTGATTCTGGTAATCTATATTCTAAATAATTTTCCTGTCAGCCTATAACCTTTCTGTTCTCCATGCTAGTACCTGCATTTTTCACCGTTGGAAAAGCTGTAGGCTACTTGGTCTCCGTTGCTGCAGTTGCATCTATCCCCAACTCAAAAAATTGTTGCTGGTTGATGTAAAACGCTTTACCACCTCTACACCAGTGCGGGAATGTCTCCATACACAACATATTTGCAACTCCAGTACACGTGGAAATACAGAGAGAGATTCCAGGTACTGATGTATCAGCGCTGTGTCAACTTGTCTGTCAAGGCCTTGAATGTAACAAGCATTTATTTGTGTAAAAGTTCCCCACTTTGGTTTTAAATTATCTTGTTTTTACAAAATATTTCTTGATTGCCTTCATATTCTAGAAAGAGGCCAGTGAAGCAGACCTGAATGCTTTCAGGTCTGGTCCAAATAGACCCTTGACGAGAACCAACCCAAATAGAGGGGACATTCAGTACCAACACTGGCAGACGCCTGAGTTTTCACCAATTAATGAGCAGCCACAGTTGCAAACAATATGTAAAAGTACTTATTTGTCCTCAACTTCACAGTTCAAGATTTTTATTATACTCATTGCACACAGACCTACCATACCTGACCCAATTAGACTGAATATAATTAGGTCCGGGTCTGACTTGGGTCCTGCATAAACATGCATGAGTGGCAGAGATTTAAAGCCTCATCAGTCCTGTAAAGAATGGAAATTTCTGCCATGCTCATCATGGTAGATGTTATATTAATTATGTTTAAAGTAATCTGGATATGTTTTTGTTAAACATATTTTTAAATATTTACATAATGGCAAAAAAATTTAAAATTCTCTTTTTGGTCAGTCACAGTCCGAACTTGATCCCACAGATGTAGATCTGTTTTGACCGATTTCTCCCACTGAAAATTAATTTTAATACACTATTTTACCGTTTCACATCCATTGTATTACATAAATGTCAGTTCACAGCTTTTGAATTTATAACTGCAACTTTCAGGTTTTGACCCACAATGCACAATGGACTGTTTAGTCAGAATGTCAGAGAAGGGTCACTGCTCCGCACTGTAAGAGGCGTACATCCTGAACATTACCTAATTCCTCCTCAGGGTTAGCCAAACATGGCCTACTCCGTCATGCGTTTATTTGATCTGAAAGTAGCTGCAAGATTTGTCTGTTTCTGTTTCTCTTGCCTGATATATGATAATCCTCTCCAGCTAGTGCTTTGGGGCCATTTCTTATTTACAACTAGATTTTTTTTCATGTTAACCATAAATGTCAAGTTCCTGGAGACAGTGAGTCGGGGAGGTCTGACCAGGACAAAAGCATGTTGTCCGGGCTCCAGTCTACAGCACAGGTACATTAAATCATTATTTTTCAGACAGGAAATATCTGCCATTGGACATTTTGCCTGTAAAATGTATTTCTAAGATGAAATGATTCCTGCCTGGCACAGATCTACTCTTCATCTGAACTGACCTATTCTTACACTTACAGTATATATTCCGTGAAGGCTGTTCAAGTTGTGATTAAAGCATGTCTTTGATCATACGCCTAGATGTGATTCAGAGTGATACATAAAGCAGAAAAACAAGTCTTTGACCTGGCCTCATGAGGTGCCCACCACAGTAGCATTTCTATTTGGCAGATGTTGATAGTTGGGTGCTCGACTTTCTGCACCGGTCCTGTGCTCCGGGCTCTAGGGAATAAGAGTTGGGTGGGGGTGCTCCTCACTCCTTATTCGCCCCCCTAACCCAAACCACAAGCTGCCCAATGTCTGATGCCCCTCCTTCACTCTCCTGACCTCAGAGGCAGCTCCCAGGCCAGCTGGACGTGGCCTGAAACCCCACACAGCCACCACCAGTGACCACCACCCTCCTGCCCCTGACCTATCACCCAAAACATTACCATAAACGTCTGCCCAGCTGCCAAGCAACACACACAGCAGTGCTTACAGTCAGTCTCTGCACTGCTCGTCCATGTAAAGATAGCTCTGTCTGAGTGCAGAAAGTGGAGCTGGTCGAGAGGGGTAAGCGCTCTCGGTTATGATGGCATTTTACACGCGACATAAAACCTACTGTGGTGTTTTATGTTTTGTGGCTTGGTGTGATGCCGTGGCAATGCCTGTGGAACAGACTCGTGCCTGCTGAAACAACTACTGTATACCATTTGAGGCCAGTGAAAAATGTGCCACCCCCTGAACAGTTTTGAAGCATGCCACAAGTCGGCGTGCTCCACATCCTCCACTACCTTGACAAATTGTGCCATTTCGCATTGCCTCAGCCTCTGTGAAAATTGAAGAATCAATAGAGGTCTGATTGAGAAGACCACACGCACATGGTGTTACGGTAATGACGGGCTGAGTCTGTTTGTTTGCATAAGTGAAGAGCAGGCTCAAATCGTTAATGAGTGCTTTGCGTCCAGCGTGCAACCACAGCTAAGCCATTGGGTCAACATGGTTGGCCAGACTAACCACTGTGTGTGTGTGTGTGTGTGTGTCTAAGAGAGAAAGAGAGTGTGTGTGCATGCTTCTGAAAGTCCTTAAAAGGTTAAAAAAAAAAGACTCTACATGCAGAAACTCGGATAGCATAATATCAGAATTTGTCACACTCCTCTTGTTTTCCTCTTGTGTTAATTTGCCCTTACGTCATCTTTGAGAACTCCCTGTAATGTTTCTATATTTAACATCATGCTCTATTTACTTAATATGACACACAGATAGTTTTGTGTTTTCCCACTGAAAACATATCTGAGACATTTCACTCTGAATATTTAAACACTAAAAATAAAAAAAATGCTTCACTTGAAATTTCCAAATCGTTATAATGCACGGTGCGAGCCAAGTGCACTTCACCGACTCAAAGCTGATCCATTTACTGTAAATGAGCTTGTCTCTGTTGGTTTCCTGGCCAATTACTGTACAGTGAACTTAGGTCTTGTATTTATTTATCCATAGGTTATTTTAAATGGACGGCACTCAATGCAGAGGCCTTGTTGAATGGTCTTGTCCTCCCAGCCTGCCCTGGGACATGCTAGCAGTGCTTGGCAGACAGACACGGATGCTGAAGGCAGCCTCTGGACAGCTTTATCCTGCGTCGAGCGAGGCCACCCGCTTCGTTCTCACCAGGGCACAGTGACTGGCACGGCACTCCCAGGCCTCAGTTTTCACCTCTCAATTTTCTGCTTCTCCAAGAGAACTGGAGAACACTGCGCACTTTTTAAAACCCTAGGACCATGGGAGGATATAAAGGTTAACATGAGAAGTGGAAGGATCAAACTAAGCAGAATCCATTATTAAGCAAGTGTAGCTTAAAGAAACACTTTAATGAGTGTAAAGTGGATTATATGCGTCTAATTTAAGTGGCATACTCGGGTAGACCGTAAGGACCAGGTTAGGGTCTCTGTGAACCAGTTCTTAACATGTCCCCCCTAACACAAACAGTAGTGAAAAGCTAGATTTCACAGAGAGAGGGAGAAAAGAAAAAAGAAGTTTAAACATTTTGAAAATGGAGGAAACGGCAATCCCCCTGTGTTACATTGGTTGAAACAGCATTTGTACTGAAAACTCGAAGTTTTGAGACCAGAACAATTGAAATAAACAGCAGCTAGTCTGATATTTGTTAATTCTAGTTTCTAGCAGCTTTCTTTCTTTCATGAGTTTTATGATAATCTGAAATTCAGTTTCTGTTTTGGTTTGGCAGTCACACAAAGAATCAATGTGATAGCGTCATTTTGTGCCTTATGCTACAGTCATGCCAGCTGCAATAGATCAACAAGCCACAATGCTCGTATGCTTTCGTTTCACCAATTTTTAACTTTTAACATCCACCAACAACAACATCAACAACGACTCACTGACAATTTACCTAGACATGCTGACCAAAGTTCAGAAAAGGTATTTCTGTAGTCAGTGTCAGTGATGTTAAAATAAAGAAGGGATGTGTTGTGTTTGATTTTTATGAGTTGTTAGGCTTCAGTATATGGTCTTCATCAGAGCTCTCTATAAAAGACTCAATTAAATGTGCAATATTCAAAGATTGGATTTGTTGCTTTATTGAAGATGTTGGTTTATAAAGCTAAAATAGTCAAATGTGGTTAAGGGTGACCTCATGTGCTTTTACTGACAGACACATCTTTTGTTGTTACTGCGGTTTTGACCAAACACAGACAGACAAACTTTTAAAACTACATGAGCTCAGTCAAATATTGAGACACAATAAATGAGAACTTCTCTAATAAATGACCCAATGGATACTTGTGTGTAGGTCTCCAGTGTCTTCTGAACAAAAGTATAAAATACGGCCGCTAACCAAAATCAGATGGAGAGAAGAAAAAAATCAAGACAGGAAAGTCGTAAACATTGAGTTATTATTTGGCATGTTCAAAAACATTTATAAATGTGCATCAAGTTCTGTCCGCCAAGCTGAGAAAATGACTCTAAATGTGTGATAGTTTTGTGAGTAGTGTTTCAACACGGGCCACAATATCACATTTCCTTTAAAGTTGTCAGTAATATTCCCATTAAATCTTTACAAGGCATGTGTTTAGGGATGTTGTGGTCTCTCGCTGACCTTCAGTTGATGAAACTTGTTCTGTAATTCTATATTTCTCTGAACGGTTCCTACAGAGAAAAATATCCCCACCCTTTGAGCAAAACTCTAAAATAACTTTTTCTTTCATAAATTGAAAACATGTGGCCGGCCTTGATGATGTAAATGTTCAGAAGTGTTAATTTACTAATGAACAGTGAGTCCATTAGACATTCGATTACATACTCTGGGCAGGAGATAAATCAACACCAAGAGTAATTCAAACATGGGCTCTGGCCAGGCGGCTTGTTTTCTGTCCGACTGTGGTTTTCCAACAGTCTAAATCCATGAAGCGGATTTGCTCACAACAGCCAACATATTTCTCCAATCTGCATCCCCTTGTAAAGTAAAGGAAGGAAGGTAGAGCTCACAAGTGTTTGTTTTGTGCTGCCCACGGTCTCACAACCCTGTAACATAAGGCCATGCTTTCATTGCCTCTCCACTGCATGAGCAAAAGCAAATTGGCTTTTAAAAGTGTGTTTTGTAAGGGCTGTAAATAAAGCAGCACTGATTCAGACCTAGATCCCCTTTCTCTCGAATGGGGTATGGCTGGTGTGGGTGGCTTTGGAAATACTGAGGCAAGCTGAACATGTTTATATTACACTGTCCCCAAGGAGGGCTGAGCTTTGTGGTGCAGATGGATTACAGGGGGAAAAGATCTGTTGTAGACGCTTAAAGTTCAGTGTTAATGGTGGGAGTGAAGTGGCTGTGTAGGTGTGATGTGTTCGTTTCGCAGGTCGCTGGCATTTCTGTACACATGAGTGGAAGGAAAGGGGGATTCCCACGCCAGCCCAAAAGTACATTTCACTAAGTTTAAAGTTACAGACCTTAAAGCTGCAATCATCAGTATTTTTGTATTCTTATAGGTGGAGGGAATCGCTTTTGATGAGCCCATGGGGAAATGAATCTGCTGAGCACTTCTGTGTCTTTAAGCTCATTTGTTTGATTATATTTCCTAGAGCTTTGCAGTTTCTGCTTTTGTTATTTTCTCTCATAACTTCCATCAGTATTGTCTACATCTGCAACTGACAACTGTTCTCATCTTTAATAACCTGGTCCACACCTAACAGCACACACAGTTGGCAACTAGCTGATAAACATTAGGAAGTGGTAAATAATTCACAATTTATATCTTGTTTATTTTAGCCATTATTAATTATTGTCATTAACATGGCAGAAAAACATGTCTTGAACGAGCTCATGTGTTTGTTGAATATGAATATAAAGATTGTGTATGTGTTATTAACACTGTGGTCAGGCATTAGCGACAAAGGCTGACTTTTAAGCACATTTGTGCTTAAATTGCCCATTTAAGCACATTTATAATTATGACACACTTGAGTAATTGACTGGTTTGGCAAATGATAAAATGCTGATATTCTGAACAAGTCAGTTTTAATCGGTATGAACTTTGAGCTAGCTGTGAGTGTGAACTTGTCGTCAAGGTGTTTTTTCAGTGGATTGTGTTACCTGCGTAGAGAGCCAGGCTACTTGCTTCCTCTTGTTTCCAGTGCTTAGCTAACCTAATTATATTCAAAGTCATATGCAAAGGCAGACCAGCCTGGAAGCCAGCCTGACACAAAATCTTTGCAGCAGAAAGTTGGTCTGGAGTCACTCAGTTGGGAACTGATTACACTGTGGAAAAGTCTGCCGGGCCAGTCAAGTCATTACTGTGAGCATTATGTTGTGATTGACAGACAAGCAACAGCGTGGTCACACACGGCCACTTAGCTCTGTGGAGTGGAATTTGTTTACAATAAAATGGACCGGATTGGTTGTAGTATCATCCAATGGAGTGCACATGTATTTCCTTGTCTGTCAGCTGAAACACATATGACCTCAAAATGGCATGTTACAAGACTTTGAGTGTGGCTGCGCTAAGCAGACGAGAGGATCAATCTTAAATAGCTCTTGGCAAGAAAATGAATAAGCACATTTTGTGGAACTGTTCATCAGAGCCAAAAGCAGAGTGCAGTTGTGTTTATCAGGCTCCCACCAACTCTAAATATTGATGTGTCTTAGTCCGTGTGCTTAATGTGTATAAAGTCTTGGCTAACATGTTTGCCCTAGTGTAAGATAATAATGATAATAATTTTGTGTCCACACTGGTCTGCTTCCCCCCTAAGTAGCTAAAATAAAGTATTTTGATGCAACAAAATCTTGCAAAAAGAAAAAATAATATTGGGGAGTGAAAGCAGTCAAAGATGTTGATAGATTTATTTTAACACCTCCACAGCTGTAGATATCTGTTCCCAATCAGGACGTTTTCGTGTAAGAGCACACCAGTCATCCTGTGCAGTAATGAACCACAGTGAGAGCTGTTTGGATCGGAGCGTGTGTGCTTATGTGTGTGTGTGTGTGTGTGTGTGTGTGTGGGCAAGCATGCCTGAGGTTGCTGAGCCTCGGCCTTCTCCTCAACATTAATAAGGACTTCCTTCCTACCAGACAGTCAAACACCTGATCATTTACCAAGGAGGACATGCCCACGCATCCCTCAGAGCTGGCAGCCTCCAGCCTCTAATAAGGATCAGCCTGTGTTCTTTAGCTGCCCATCAATCAAAATGTTAACATGCCGGACATCCATACACAAATCATGTTTTCCCTCTGCACTCCACCCGTAATGTGTGAGAGTGTGTTTGTGTGTAGTTTTAAACTTAGATATCATGGGTGGCAACCACATCCATGGAGACAGAGCAAGAAATAATCCCTCTCATGCACACACCACTTAAAAACTCCAATTGGCTTCTTATAAAAACGTCCAGCCAAGATACACCAGGTGAAATGTGCATTTTTATGATGTGCATAACCTCTTATTTCTCCTCCTTAAATATCAGGCTTTGAAATGGTTTTTCCATAATTGAATTAAAGTGGCTAGTCACAACTGACTGGAGGACACATCTACAGTTTTGAGCCCAGACGCTGTCAAAGAATCACATGGAAAAGGTAACAGACAAGAAAATTGTCCTGTTTACAGAGCTCAAGCTTGTGACTGCACTCAGGATTATTCTTAAAAGGTCACACATGGAGTATACCAATCAAAGTATCACTTTTCAGCTGATACCAGGTTTGATATCCCACTTCATCGCTGCATATGCTGGCTGTCATTAACCTGGCCGTGTCTGTGTTACAGTTTCATGGTACATATTCCGTCAGGATACCTCCCAGGAAGGTAATAAGAGCGGCTCCACTCAGCTTGTGCTCAGCAGGACTAGCAGGGAACAAAATATCCTTCAACTTAAATAAAAACCTACTGTTCTTCACTCTGTCAGCCGAGTGACTTTTTTCAAGTCAAAGTCAACAGAAATAAGTGATTAAAGAATGATCGTCACAGACCATCCAGCATCATCTGGTCTTTATGTTCTGTACCCAGCAGAAGCAGAAGTCACAGGGATTTCTTTGTTCTTGTGTTGCGAAACAGACCTTGTGTGGTCAGATTATATCAGGCTTAAGATTTTTTTTGTTGTTTCCTGATGTGACAAAGCAGAACATCATGAGCATGTGCTGAGAACTGCAGCTGAGCATAGTTGCTGAGGTACTTATATTTTTCTTGATTAATTCCAACTGTTCAGTCTGCTGTTATATGAACTAGTTTAATTTCCCACAACTCCAAGAAGATGCGTTAAAATTGCTATAATTTTTTATTGTGTTATTTCTCCACTTTCCAAAATCCAACATTTTCTATATACTGACTATAGACTGTATATAAATATGGACAATACGTCCCCACTTCCTTGCGCAGACCAAACTAACACTACTCTCCCAGGGGTACGGGCGATGGCGTCTTGTGTGTTTGGAGTCCAGAGTCTGCATAGTACAGTCTGAGAGTGGAGCCACACAGAGCCGCAATATCGATGTCCCGCCTACACTTCCACTAGACTCACTCGCTTTACCCTATGATAATACTGCGCTCTAGCTTACCTCCACAAGTTACAAAGAAGAGTTAGATCATACACTCTACTTATTTATTCTTTTTTTTTCTACTCTCACCTTTGGGATAGTTTCACGGAGCAGTTGGCTTGGCAACTGGTAGTCATCACAAGGTCATATTCTGTGCCTGTAGTGTCAAATAACTAACTAAATTTATCAGAAGAATTGACACTTGGACATGCATCAATAAATTTAACTACCTTAAATGACTCCCATCCTTGAAAAAACAACATATTAATGCGTATTTTAGTGTTTTAGTCCCATCTACTACCATGCAGGAGGTGGAGCTTATGACCTTTACTGCAGCCAGTCACCAGGGGGAGCTCTACTTGTTTTGGCTTCATTTTTGAGGAGGTGTTCCACCATCCATTTCTTTTTACAGTCTATCATACTGACGGACAAATCCAAAAAAATATTCACATTTGAGGTCTTTCAGTGTGATCGTATGTCCTTGTTGACAAGCTACAAAGTCCTTTAGTATAACTTGACATATTGTAGTAAAAGGATATCATGACTTAAGAAACAGATTTAGAGCCCTATGGCCTCTTCCTTCGTTCCACTGTAGATATGAAGAGGCTCACATCTCTAAAGATGCTGCTGGTTGAGATGGGCTGGCCAGTCTCAAACTCTACTGAGATTCAACTTAGCTTCAGATACATTAGGTTGCCACTTTAGGATCAGCTGTTACGTGCAGTTTAATTTATATTTCTGTGTAAAACACACAGGCATTTGCTTCACTGTATCTATAAAGTATATGTACACATGCACACAGTGCTTGGCATCTATGAACTCAGGCATAAATACTTGTACAAGAAGTCTCATTGCTCCATTTGAACATGTTTTGTTATGAGTTGACCAAGAAATTCATTTATTCATTCATTCATCTTCTGTAACCATTTGTTCTGTGACAACAGACGAGAGGCAGGTAACCTTCTTGTTGTGAGGCATCAGTGCCAACCACCATGCCACTGTGCCGCCCTTAGTCAAGAAATATAAAAAAATATATAAATTAAAATCAAGAATCATCTGGAAAAATATGGATTTAATTTAATTGTCACTTCTAAACCGACCATTGCGCTCTCCTCTTCACCTACAAGTACTGAGTCTGTGCAGAGGATTCAGGTTGTTTTATCACACTGGTAAGATTACATGTTGAATACGTCAAATGTGTGTGAGAACTGAATTTCAAGTAACTCCTTGTACTTAAATAGAGGTTGGTTATTCTTGTTTGGCCCATGTTTGGCCCTTCCTCCATGTCTGAGCTGAAACCATAAAAAAAAAAAACTCACTATCAAAGACAAACAAGACAAATGTTTATTGGGCCCCATTTCCATAATGCAATTTCTTTTTGAATATCCCTCTGTGTGGGTTTTCCACAGTACAAGTCTGAACAAATTCAAGCACGGCTATTCTACAGTGCTAAGGTTCTCAGCTCTGTTTGATTAGGGCAACACACAGGAGGTCCACTGCCACGGTGTTTTCTTTACCTGGGCCCATAACTCTTAAAAACACACAAACACTTGGGTTGTAAATGACCTGTTCATCACACAGTGACAGGAGAGGTGATTCTGGACTCTTGGTGGGCCAGGTGTGCAGATCAGGACAGCTGTGTCGTGCCAAGACCTGTTGGCATGGCGACGCGGGACCATGGAAAGTTCTGGAATCTGTCGCTGCTGGCAGGGCTGAGCTCCTGAGCGGGACTGGTGTTGGCTTTGCCTCCAGCTGTTTCTTTACAGACATGCTGAACGCCAGCAAGAGCCAGGGGCCAAGATCAGCCCTGCGAGTCTGGCCACACACAGGCCACTTACACACTCTCACACACACACACACACAGAGACACCCACAGTTATACGGGCTCGCACAAACAAACACACACATGCACTTTCTGCAATCAGCCTGTCTTTTCCAGAGAAACAAAATGCAACAACACAAACATTATCACACATCTGGTAAATGTCTCTTGTCATTAACATTTAAGGTATACACATTTGTTTTAATATAAAAGATGTTATTTGTACCATTTTGGGTCTCTTTTTCAGTTTTGCATGTATTATCTTCTTTCATGACAGTTTTTTTTTTCGTCACACAAAACAAATCATTATTGAAGCTTCTGCTCTGTTAATATTCCTAGTTGTTAGCAACCCCTGGCTTTTTTTATTTAAATATGTGCTCAAATTGTTTTAGCACCTTTTTTGTAACTGCAAAGCATTTTAAGCATTTTGTAACCCTGGTTTTAGTCAGACTGGATTGTCATTTCTTTTCACTTAGTCACTGTTATGAGTTCTTTGGTCAACATCTGTTCTTCTTAATTGTGCTCTTTATAACATAAATTGACTTGTGAAGTAACAATAATCAGCACATTATTGACTTGAAATCATACTTTTAGGCACCGTGTCTGTCGGCACGACAACACTAAAATCTCTCTCAGACAAAGACTTAACAGATGTTACTTTTTCCTGTGACCTAATCTACAAATGTTTAAGTAATCATAATGTGACAGTGTGCTACACAGTGCCGTAATGTTCCCACTAAGAACTATCAGTGGTGCTTGAAAGCTTTGATTGAGGTACCTTTGAAGGTGGTGTCAGTGAATAATTGCCATGTTGAAACGGCCCCACCACAGAAAAATAAACTTGCCATCTTTTGTTTTCTTTGTGTGGTCGACAGTAATTCATTGAGCAAAGAGAAATGGGAGTGAATTCTTTTGAGGCTCTTGTTTGCTAATTCATTACGTTCTGGAGACCGGGGGAAAGTGGCTGCGGAAATTAAAATTTATTGAAATCTATTTCAGTGGTAAAGCTGGCTGTGTTTCTTGGAATTCCTTTTTAAAACTCACACGGCGAGTTTTAGTCAATGAGGAGGTGAGCCGCTTTTGTGGCCGTGCTCCGGAGGAGGAATGTGTAGGTTTTGTGGTCGATGGGAGCCTACAGTTAGAAGTAGTATTGGCATGTTGGAAACAACATATAGACTGATCAGCAGTCTTTCATTTTTAAAATGAAAACACTGGGATTCTTGTTACTGCAGGTAAGTGGCCAAGATGTTGCCAGCAGAGGTTCACGTTGATGGCCATACTAACTAAACTTTGGATATCAGTGGTATTGTCAGCAATCGTAAGAATCACTTCCTTATTTTTGCTTCCTTGCTATCAGAATCAAGGGGCTTTAGTTCGAATGGAAGAAGCAAAGAAGACCCACCTCAGTAACCCATATTGTCCAACACGTATCATGCATATATATTATGCAACACTTGTTCTCTTTAAACTGGAATACATACTTCCTTCCTTGGTTTTACTATCCCACATCTCTTCCACTGACACGCTAGTCTGTGTAAAGTCTGGGAAATTACAGTAAGTACTGACATTCAGAAATAGACAAGGCATTCTGAAGTGGCAATTGTAGTACAACTGTAAATGATTAAATATATGGTTTAGCAGCAGCCAAGAAGCTTGTAATATGTACAGCATACAATAATAACATTAGCTGTCATTAGCGACTGTGAGCTACTGGTCATACCAGACTATGTACGACTGTTGCCTTTAATTGGTTGTAAATTCATGATCCATTTTTGTGATATTTTTTCTGCCATACTTTTTTTTGCGCTAACCGTCTTAAAATTTATGTTGTAGTTCTTGGTCTTGCCTTTATAGTTTTGATTGGCTCTGTTATTTTTCACTCGAGGAATGGTTTGCCAAATTTTAGAGGTCTGGTGCCCCTTCTTTTCAGAAGGTTTGCTCACAACATTTTATTTTGAGGTGAAGCTTTATTTACAAGTGCTGATGAGAGATTCAGTGAAGGTTCCCAGGACTGAGGTGGACAGTCTTTGTGTTAACTCTTACGGCGTTAGACCGTTTTAACAATGCTTGCCACAATTTTAAAGTGGCAAACTCCTCAGGTGTCGTAGCTGTTGTGTTCCCAGCCTTCGAGGTGTGCGAAGTTTCACTTAAAGCTGTTTCTTAGCCTGCTGGGATCAAGCATGACCCGACTGACTGAAAGACTTCCTCTCCTGTGTCCCCTCTCGCTGGGCACAGAGTGGGTGGATATGGTTAGCAGCAGTCATAACAAGCATTTTTCAACATGAGCTTCATCTGATGACAAGCTCGGACATATTGAATGCCTGACAGTGTTTTCCAGTCCAACTTTCTGACGATGGTGTCCAACGTGGACTTTCTTTCCAACAGTATAGAAGGAGGAAATAGAAAAAGAAAACATTTTTGGAAATGGAGTAGACATCATCCAGGGAAGCAATGTTTTTAGCATTTCACACACAGCTGGACACGCCGTTTCCTCAAGCTGCTACAAAGATTTTCATTGAGTTTGCCTCAAATCATTATGTTGTCACTTCAATTTCAGTCTCAAATATGGCATTATACTATACATCTTAGTGCTTGTGGTTACGACACTTATTACTTTACCAGCGTGTGTCCGTCAGCTTAAAAGGTTTCATCAATAAACTCATTTCCATTTATTGTCTGCTGCTGATGTTATAAGTGCGTCTTTTCTTTCCATGTCCGTGGTGACTGCCGGCGCTCACCCAACTCGCCCATCTGGTCTCATTTTGACACCCGAGGCTGCCATCTTGTAAGTCTGAAAAAGTAAGAGCTATAGAAAGGTGACAACAGTTTTCCTTCCTAGTTTACCTCCCCGCGCCACACTGAGTCTGACAAGCTGCTGAAAAATAGGACCAGGTCACATTTCAGCCTCAAAAGAATGTGCAGGGGCTGTGAGTAACCCTGTGGTCTGGCTTGGCATGTTTGGTCTGGCTCCTCATAATATCTTGTAGTGTGCCATTGAGGACCGAGGGCATGAACACCAAAGAGGAGTGTTGAGGGCGTTCCTACTTTGGACAGACACCGATGCCAGAACCTAATAGTAGCACTGTAATCAGCCTTCTCCCTAATATTAGCACCATAGCTTTTTTCTCCAGGGTGGCGGGTTGGTGTGTTTGGCTTCGTACAGCCTCTTTGACCTTAAATCCAGTCCTGCGGCTGTGTAAAGCACCTCTTGGCATCATCAGCAGTCAGCACATTAATAAAATACAGCATTAGCCTTGTGCGTGATCCTTTTACCTGACTGTAACACAGCGGATAATGATACAGATGATTTCAAAAACATCCTCAGATTCGACATTAATCCTTCTTAGCTGAACAGATTGCAGAATTGATCTATTATGTTACTCTGTATGTCAGACGTATTAACTCCTTCTGCAACCATATGGTTTTATCATTGAACGCTTCTCAGGAAATCTCATGGAGCCGGTTCCTCTTTTATCAAAACCAGAAGTGCGTTACGATGGTGGGCTAAAGCAGGCACAGGGAGAAGGTCCAGTTACACAGAGAAATAAACGGCGTGTCCCAGACGGCTGGATATTAACTCAAAGATAACTTGGTCAATATACTTTAAATTGTAGCTGATATTCAGTATCACCCCCACTGGCGACTGCTGTACCTCTAACACTGCGGGAGTTGCTTTCTACGATTGCACCTGTGCTGAATTTGCAGGAAAACTCATATCCTCACCCGTGAAAGAGAAGAGCGTGTCAATTAAACCAGAAGCCGATCTCTGGTCAATCAAGCCACACAGTGTGTGCTCTCACTTTAAATTAAAATTAAAATTGATATCCCCAGCAAGGCCAATATTTTTTGTTCTGCCACTAAATGTCGGCGATTTATCATTCAAACATCCTAGGGTTTTGTGTAGGTACTTTTGGACCTCAGGTTCAGTGGGTTTGATGCTCAGCCAGAGACAATATCGAATCTGTGCCAAGAGTCCAAGCTGTGAACGCTTGTCTGAGAGTTACCGTAAATCCTCCTGCTCGCACCACTAAGAAGCTCAGAAAGCCGCAGCCCTGCTATTTGCCACCCCTGTGGTCCTTACAGGTAGCCACTGAGACTCCCGAAATTATGATCTCCATGTATAGGAGAGCAACACTGGAACAGAGCTCAATGGATAAAGGCTTACCTGTTGCCCCTTATTTTCCTCAGTGGATAAGGACTGGGGCTGTCAGTTTTCCTTCTGTGCTGATTAATCTGGCACTTTATTGGATACGATGCTGATGATTAATGGCATATTATCCTGCCCCTCTGATAAAAACACTAAGATATTTCCTGATTGAATCTGATATTTCAGACTGTTATTCCTTAAACTAAATTTTTGTATGTGAAAAAGGCAAAATGGCATATATTGATTATCCATTTTACCCTGTTTCACTGTACAAATTACTTTCATTGACTGTACTCAAATTTAGGAAGTATTTGGCTTTGACATGCAGTGAAATACTGGATCATTATAGTGTAAGTGGATCATGGTTTGTTAATATTAGACATACTCCTTGATAGTTTTTAGAATAATAATATTAATGTGAGCATAATCTCAGCACACATGACAATGTTCTTAATTTAGATCTTTTTTTTCTGGATGGAAAATGTTCTGTCAGAGGGGTCCAGAAGGTGAAGACCAACACTGCCCCCACCAGGAGTTCCCAGCAGGATCCTGGATTCACACATCAAGGTCTGTCGCTGGCCCTCGACCCCTGCCCAGGCCCCTGTGACGGGGAGGGGCCAGGACTGAGTGAGCCAGAGGAGACAACACACCACAGCAGTGTGCAACTGCACAGTGAGTCCTTTCGCTCGTTGCCACGCTGTAGCTGACCGCAGGATTGCAGTGTTTACTTAAGAGCCGGTGCATAAGAGAAAGGCGGACCACCGGCAGTCGCCACCCGCCGGGTCCTGGGCAGGACCTGGGGCTCATCTTTGTTGAAAATGGCTCTGGAACCTGCCGCCTCCCACCCGGCTGGCCTATATTTAGCAACAAACTGAAAACCTTCTTCATTCTTAAAAAGCTGTTTAGGTTTCCATTGAGAAGGGGGTTCAGAGGAGGACGGGTGGTGATGCTGCACTCCTGTGGTCTAGAGGTGCGTCTCTTTGCCATGGACTCACCTGTACAAGATATTTATGTTACAACGAGGATGGAAATAGTCCATCTTCGAAGGAGAGCCAAACTAATTGTAGAAACATAAGATGACGGGTGATCATGGTTATGCTACACAGCTACACATAGAAAGAAAATGCCAAATTCAAACCGAAAACGGAAACATGGAAAGTGACGAATGATATTCTGCTCTGCCCAACTCTATAAACTGCATGAAGCCTAATACGGTAATTAACAATCATAAGTACATGTAAAACAGTATCGGATGAAAAAAACATAGATGACACTTTGACTGATTACAGGAAAAAAAAATCTTAGTTAACAACATGTTACACTTTATCTCTGGCTTTATATTTGGACGCAAAATGTTTTTAAAGCATTTGCCTTTCGTGCTGTAAGCAGCTGCAGTTTTTCTACTCAAGCTTGCATGTTTTCCGTCCTAATGAAGATGTTTTATTAATGATGATTTGCTGACGCTGACGTTTTCTGTTTGCATGCTGCTCCACTTCTCCCCACTTCTCAACGTCTCATTGAACTCAGGAGGAGAGCAAATCCAAGACAGGACATGCGTATTACATGTTTTCATTTGCCCTCATATATGCCTGAATGGTGAAACAATCCGTCTTTTCATGCCCATGGTTTCATTCAGTGGGTGGCGAGTGCACCACTATGATTGGGGATGAGGGAGCAGGGTGATTTTTTCCAAGGTGAGCACCTCTTGGGAGATGACTGCTCGCTGCCATTAGTTTAAGTGCAGGAGTGTCAGTTAACCCGACACTGGCACCAGGAATACTTAATACCAGATGGAGGGAGCTGTCCTTGAAGTCTTAACAAGCAGGCACAGAGAAACAGGCCTTTATTCAGTGTGAGAGAACATAGAAAAAACTGATAACTTAGCAAGGTTACCACAAAGTGTACGTTAAATCCCACATAGGAAAGGGAGGGATAAAGGAGATTGAAGGGGGTGGGGAGGGGCAGAAGTCCAAAGTGGATAAAAACACAGTTTAGATGTTGCTGACTGTAATTTTTTATTGCGTTCAAAATACGCAGGAATATAAAACAAAGCAGTGGTTGTCACGCTAAAGGGTCCAGCTGCTTAAGAGGTGTCAAATTATTGTACCTCAGCTGGATACATCGGTGTTGGACGCCAGGGGGTGAGAAAAGAGCCAAACCCAGCAGACTTTGGCACATTTGTCCTTCACCGCTGGCACGGATGAGCCACGCTGTGAGGCTTCAGAGCATCGATAGGCCCCCGGTGTTTTACTACCCAAAACTATGAGCTGCTGCAGGAGCCGAAACATCGAGACGACCTCCTGGAAGAACAGTAAACATGACGACAAGTGCTTTTTCCACATGATGCACTGTAGTTCTGATGCAGCGCCAGCTGAAGAACAGTTCATTCAGCCGGCGAGACACCACGAGGCCTGACGGCTTCCATTTTCAAGATTGAACAGATAAGAACATATCAGCTGAAATAACCAGGTTTGTCTTGGCTGCAGTAGATGCAGAGCTGAGAGCTATTACTTAGAATAACTCGACACCAGAAAACTCCCGGATCGGCCAGTACGGAAATTACAAGCACAGTCATGTCAGTCTATGAAGGCACCTCACACAAAGGTCCCCAAAGAGCTCTCTTGTTGTCAGCTTTGATAAAATCCACTCCCTTTTCTTTTTTGGTACCTAATTGAAAATTGAGCTTGAGTCCTGCCAACGACTGCAATAAAACGCTGAACGCACTGAGCTGTTGGCATATTCCCTGATCTGGCACATGCGCCTACGGGTGCTGCTGAGTCTCTGTTGATTGTCTACTTCTCATTCATTAGGCTGGCTTAACGCTGACGCTCCCAAACGGTGACTCCTCGCTTGAGTGAGGGGCTGGTGAGCTCAGAGGCCAGGCATCCACGAAAGAGAGGAAACAGTTGAGGGGCACGGCGGTGTCACAAGCAACACATCACAGGAGTCTTTTGAGAAGCCTTTGGCTCTTCCCATACTGGTCTGGTACCAGTGTTCAGCCATGCGGACAGAAAAACTAAGCAGAGGCAGGTCTGTTGAGAGTTTCAGCCAAGTTAAGCACGGAAATATTTCTTTCCTGTTAACTCAAGAGTCTGGCAGTCACCTGTGTGAGGTTGCCCTCTCTTTTGAGTCGTGAGCCACCGGCCATTTGGTTCAGTCGTGTCAGGCACAGAAACAAAGGCCTACCTGGTGATGAACCATGAAAGAAGTCAAGTCCAAGTCAGTCGTTCATGAGGCTAACAATATTAAATGTGCGCTTTGCTTTGATATCATATCGCAAATGTAATATCGTCTCACTGAAGAAATCCCCTTTTGCAAGTTGTTTTGGCTGAAAGAAATTCCTTTTGTTTTAAAAGTGTAGAATCATATTGAGCTCCTAAAGACCCTGCTGGGAGGGAGGGAGCCGGTCCGTGCCTGAAAACAATAGATACGTATCTGTTACTGCAGGGTTAGTGATCGTGTTTGGGAGAACACAGCAGCTTGATAGGACATGCTCTTCTTTAATGTGAATCATATGAATTGTTGGCAGCAAAACACGCTGTAAACACAACATAAAGTCGATTTGATTAGCAAACAGTTACTTAACCACAAATCCAACAGATATGGACCAACATCAGCATTTCCTTTCATTGGTTCTGAAAAGTTGCAGAATGTACACACTAACTACCGAATGCAATGCAGGATGTTCACAAAATACCTGCTATCCTGGTCTACATGCCGTTTGGGCAGTGCTATTAGGGTTGTTTTGGGCTGAAAATTGCATATAACCAAAACAATGTGCTGAAAGACACAGTAGAGTTGAGCATTTTGGCAGCTTTCAGAGTCCGTCCTTAAAGTCAAGTGTTCTGTGGGTTGTGCTGAGTAGTGGTTAGAGATGCAGCTTTGGGGCCAATGGGCTCACAGACTCAACTCCTCCCTTATTATAGCAGCTTTATCTATGTTCAAATGAACAGTGATCATTTGTGTAGGTGGTTGATGCTCCTTTTGTGGTGTAGTACATCTGATGGCTCGCCAGCTACTACACAAGAGGCACTTTCAGTGGCTCTAACAGATAAAATTCGCATTGACCCTTTTATGTCAGTGCCTTACATATCAAGGAGATGGATGGCCTACGGTAAGTTTCCCGCCGGACCATCCAACATGACGCCCCATGGGTGCCTCAGTCTTCATTCACTAAATGAGAGTTCACACACAGTAATGTTTGTTTTAAGTTCACTGAGGACATGAGCAAGTGTGTGTCTGTACTCAATGGCCAAATAAAACGGGAAAGCCCAAATCATAATAGTAATGCAAATATATGGAGGAGTGCTTATGATACAAACAGGCAGGTGGCCAAATGGGCATCAACAAGGGCCAGAGAGTCAGTCTCATTTTTCCTTCTGACAGAAATGTCTACAACTAAGTGTGTGTCCTTTAAGTAGAGTTTGAATTGTCAACAGATGAAAATATACTGTGCGAGCCTTGCTAGATGGCTGTTCCTAGGCCAGGACACACAAATCTCAACTCCGGTGAAATACGCTGCTCTCGCTGCCCGCATCCTACCCTCCTCTTTGCACAGGAAACTGCCCAGGACTTGATCTTAATTAGTTTGGCAGCGAGTAATAACATCCTTGGAGGATTACAGATTGTTGTGATAGATTAGTGCAGGAAAACTGACATTTTTTTTTTTGCTGCGTGTGGCTCTACAAAATGCCCTGAGTATGTAAAAATCTAAAGGTGTGAATTTTATAAAAGAAAATATTTTTTTAATAAAAGGAACTGGACCAAAGAACAGATGTATGCCCATGAAGTGACAGGGTCTGCTATCATACAGTGTGAAACTTTGCAGCACTGATTAATTTCATAAGTACTGTATGTGTTTTTGTTGTGTCAGTAGAATTGGATCAGACATTCTCTGGGTGGTAAAGGTTGACTTTTGCTAAGGTACTTCTGTGGTTGGCTCAAAAGGGATTTAGAAATGCTTAAAATCCAAGATAAACTCAACCGAGGAGTCTGTGTTGAACATTTTTCTAAATGATCAGAATCCTCTTTTAGAACATGAATGTTGGCGTTTGTGTTCATTTGAGATGTGTTGCCTTTTCCAAATGCAACATCATTTAATAACTCAATTGCCAATTCAACTTAAAAAAAAAAAAAAAGTAAGCGCACACTGCCTGTTATTTTCAAATAAATATTTTTTGTGTGTTAGTCCAGCCAGTTGTTTCATTTGTTCTCTAGATTAATTTAACAGTCATCCGTCAAGAAATGTCGTAAACATACTCACTGGACGACATCAGGTGGAGCAGTTCCATTTTAAATGAACTCATTCTGAAAATGTGCATGTTGACGATTAAAGAGTAGGCTTTGATCATTTTTCAGAGGCCACGACTGTTATGCTTAAAGGGGCACTCTCTATGATTCTTGGCCGGTGCTTTATTTTCTGTATAAATTACATACAAAGAAAGCTTAAGAGGTGTTTCTCAAGGGCTCAACATTTTTTACGCTTACACTCCATTGGCAAATCCACTATGGAAAAGCTGAACTATGCTTCAAGTGCTGTATTTTAGTGTGGTTTGGAGCTGAGGCGTGGATCAATTGCTTGGTTTCTGCAGCAGCATCCCAGAAAGCCCGAGAGAGGCCGGGGTGAAGGACAGGTGGGGAGCCACACGGTGCCACCTCAAACCACTGTCCCCACAGCAGAGGAGGCAACGTTAGAGACCAGTATGCCAGGAGACCCAAGATGGACAGGAGGTGATCAGTCACTGCCATGTCTGTGGGTTAATCTGTTGAGCTGCAAGTATCATTGATTCTCTCTCTCTCTCTCTCTCTCTACATATAGATATATATATATATATAGCTATTTTGCTCTTGCTCTGTAAGATGTTGTAAACTGCAATGGGACAAATAAAGGTTTTTCTTATTCTTATATAGACATCTAAATTAATCTGATTACCAGTCCACCAGAAAATGTCCATCATTTTTCCATTGTCCTGTTTAGTCCAAGTTAGTCCATAACCAAAGATACGAACAACATATCCTCACTGGAGAACTACAATGAGTCAGTGACAAATAAAAACCAATGTAGTGTATATCTGTTAAACGTGTCTAAACTTTGCACAAGTTGTGCACTTGGTTCCTCTTTTATATATTTCTCCTGTCTTTTCCCCCAAGTTTCTTCTCCCTGTTAAACACATTGCATGCTTTGCATGCTAGTTTAATACTGGGCAATACAAAAACCATAAATGAGTCAAATCCACTGTTCCTTTAGAAAAACATGGCTGAATGCTGCCCTCTTCTGTTACGGACGTATATTACATTTAATTCACACGTTGCCACATTATGTAACGTGAAACACTTTCGTTTAGTTATTATTATGAGTTAACCACAAAGGACTGCACCTAAACCTTCCGATAAAAACGACAGTTTAAAACTCCATTGTACATAGAGGCGAGTAATCGTCAGAGCCGTTAACCGCCATTAACTGCCCCTCATCACTTAATGCGATTCAAATTAGCGCCATAAACTTGTATTTTTCTGCTTCGTAAAACAACACTGTCAATAACGTTAGTGAAGTGAAACAATATCCCATGTTTTAACGGCCTGAATTTATGTAAAGACGTTTTCTAAAACACACAGCCTCCGGTTTCTTTGTGGCGACGGCCTGTTCGTATTCCATTCATAGCGAGCCAATCAAAGCATAGAATACTGTGGCGTCACAACCAATAGCAGCGTTGCATATTGTTTGGCCCTGTTACGACCGCGGACAGACAGAAGCAAGTGGACCGGTTTGAAGCTAAGCTAATTTAGTCAATTTACAGCTTGTGAAATTAGACTTTCGCATTGGTTCCAATTACAAAACTCTGGCGTGCCTGTTTTCGAAAAATAGAAACTATCTGTAGATATTTTTGCTTTGAGGCTAACGCGCGGAATCGGACATTTATTTTAATAAACCGCTTCTGTCCTGCTAGCTGAATCGGCGGCGGGTAGGCGCCAGTTCTGTTTGACAACAGCGCGATTCCCTCACGTTCCCGGGTGTTGTTGTTTGTAGCGGCGCGGCGTACGAGCTAATTTCCGTTAGCTGCAAGCAATTAATAAGAAAAGTCTCGCATCGATTTATAAACAATCGGCATGGCAGAATTCCTGGAAGACCCGTCGATCCTCACGAAAGACAAACTGAAGAATGAGCTTACAGCGAACAACGTGCCACTTCCCAGCGGAGAGCATAAGAAAGAAGTGTATGTGCAGTTGTATCTGAAAAACTTAACCATACTGAACAACAAGAAGAGTCCGCCTGCAGACACCTTCTCCAGCGACGAAGAGTTACCCGCTCCCGTTGTGTCTAACAAAAGTCGTTCTGGAAGAGTAAGTTTCTTTTTGGCTGCCTGGTTAATCTAATTCGTTTTCGTTTAATTTAAAATTGATGTGTATCTGTTTGTACAGATTTTACTTAAGATCATGTTTTTAATATTTCTGCAGAAAGCCACCAAAAAGACAGATAAGCCTCGCACAGAGGAGGTGGAGGTGACAGAGCTCACTGATGAAGAATTAAGACAACAGCTGGCAAAGCATGGAGTGGACTCAGGACCCATTGTTGGTGAGTCCCTGAACACACCTCTCGCTGTTTCATGAAACCAAACCTGTTTAAGTATTTAAATCATTTAGATCAAGTTTAAATATGAGAATGTTTGATTAAAACACCGTATCTATATCTGTGTGTAGAGATATGTGCGCATATATATATATATATAATAAAAATAACTAACAGATATCAATGAGTGCGTTACAGATCATTACTTAAAAAGATTTGTTGAATCGGTTTTTTAGTTTTTATAATAAAGCATTTTTATTTCCAGACTGTACTTTTAAACATCTAGGTCACTGAAGCAGCATTGCATGCATCACATGTTTTTGTTATGTTTAAGATATGAGAGACATCCTGTTTTCTCTGTTTTTTCAGTGTCTACCCGTAAGTTGTACGAGAAGAAGTTGCAGAAGCTTCTGGACCAGCCCCCAGCTGAACCGGAAGCTCCTACAGACGTCACAGATCTCCCCAAGGCAGACAGTAACCAGAACGGGAACACAAATTCAGACCAGTACAGTGACAAAGAAGATGGTGAGGCCTGAGCACATGACTCTACCAGAACAAAATAACATGGACTAAATATGTCCATATTTTTGTTGAACATGATTTGTTATATTCAGCAAAGTTCTCAAAATAAATTTGTACTTGGCCCAGTCTCACCATAAGCGTGCTGTGTTTACATAAACTGTGTTTTCAGATGAGCTTGCTGCCCCTGAACCAGAGCCTGTTCCCGTGGTAGAGAAGCCTGTGAGGAGCAGAGGGAAAACGCCAGTTACCGTCAGAACCAGCAGCAGACGACAAGCCAAGGTGAGCCACGCGTTGCCATTCATAATCTTGGTGATTTGAGGATACGGTGGTCCCTCGTTTATCGTGGGAGTTGCGATCTGCGAAGTAGTCAGCTTTATTTTTGTACAATGATTATAAATGTTTTAAAGTTGCAAAACGGTTCACACTGCCAGCGATCAAAGATACTGTATATGTAAATTTGGCAAGCTGAACGCATTCTGTACTGTACAAGAGATACCGTACAGAGGAGATTGATTGACAATGGTCTACAGTCCCTTAGCCAATCAGGACGCAGAAGATGACACGCGGGCTTTCCCTTAGCCAATCAGGACGCAGAAAACAATGTGCTGTTAAAAAAAATTTGCGATCAAACTTGCACTAAAGAAAATCTGCGAAACTGCGAGGCCACGAAAGATGAACCACGTTATAGCGAGGGACAACTGTAGTTTCAGTCTTATATTATTATATATATTCTATTACAGGTGGTTGAGGAGATTACTGTTGAGGAGACTCCTAAGAAGGCCAGCAAGAGTGTTGTTGAAGATATCCTTGCCAATGAAATAAGCACACCAACAGGCCTCAGGTAAGCTTGACTTTTACATTAATTATTTTCCATGTGTTGAGATCCTTGCAGGTAAACCGTGCACTCAGAAATATTGGGATTAAAAAACAAAAAAAAGAAACAAAATGTAAAGTGTAGTTTTACAAACTTTTTAACCTTTTTTCAAAACCTTTCAACTGCATTTCATTATCTTGCTCTGCAGTGGTACGTGGGTTTATTTTAAACAGAGCCAATCCTATGACAAGCTCTCTTTTCAGAGTTAATGTTTGCCATCAAATGCGTCAACTCCATGATGATGCAAAGGTGATATTCTGAGAACAATGGCAAGATGCAGTTGTAAGATATGGAAAAAATCTGGTTAGTGGACCTTGAGTTAAGTATGTGTTTTCAATTTGACCTAAAAGTCGCATTATTTCTCCAATCAGTGCATCCTGCAGGCGTCCAATCAGAGGCGCAGCTGGTCGACCTGTAAAACCAAGTGAGTACTGGTTGGATGAGTCCCGTGTCCAACACAGCATCCGCACAGAGAGCCACGCTTACTCTGAGTCTTTCTCACGACCGCACATCACCTCAAGCAAAGCACCAGTCCGACGAGGCTTCCTGTCCGTGTTGCTCAAGCTCCTGCTCCTTGTTGTGGTTTGTGGTTCTCTCTACTATGTTTACCAGAACCTTGATTCTGATCAGATCAACACCCTCAAAGGCTCCCTTGACACCGTCATCGTCCCACTCCAAGGAGCTGTGGAGAAGGCAGCCACCTACCTGGGCATCAGCAGCACCAGTGCTGTAGACAGCACCGGTAACTAAAGACCCTCAGCAGTTCCTCACCATGCCCACGCCACCTACCACAGTACACCACAACTCAAGCAGCAAACGGCCCCTCTCTTCTCTTTTCCCTTCGCGTTCGGACAAAGGACACAGATTGAATTGGACCGATAAGCTCTCTCCTCACTGGACTCCAGCTTTCCTCCCACCACAAGAGGGAGGTGTACTCAAGCAGTAGCTTCTGGATAACACTGTTGTGTGGCAGTCAGAAGAGACTAATTTTATTGTTGATTTTAATCTGTGAATTGTTTGTGTCATTGTGTGTATTTAACCCTTATATGTAGAAGTAAGTGCAGAGCGGAGAGGCCAGTTTTATCCGTGCATGGTTGTAGTTTTTCAAAAGTCATACTGTAGTTTTTGTCTGACGCTCTGTGCCAGGTGTTTTTCTGATGGTGAAGTGCCTGGACACTGTTAGCACTTAGTGCCCTCCCACTATTTTTGTCAAGCACAAGGCAGAGCTTTTACTAATACCAGAATGTTTGTGTGTTTCTGTATGGATTTCAACATTTGCTCTGTAGCTATAGCATAGCTAGGTAGATTGATTCATTATTTCTCTGGTGCTCAGGTTGATTCAGCTCAAACTCTTAACTGTGGTCTGTGCTGGGAGGAGACACATGGTGTAATCAGGTTACATCACTGCATGAGGAAAATCAGCCCACATTTAATTTGTTTAAACTTTTCTTTATCGGTGGCTGATAACGGCTCAAATCTCACACGGGGTTCTATGATCATGAAAATTATTATTCAGGCACTATGTCTTGTTACTCTGATTTTAATATCAGTGGATTAACGTTGAACATTTACTGTACTTTTGACATATTTTGACAACCGTGTCATGGTTTTGAAAATGCAAAATAGCAGATGAAAAAGACGTTAGTATTGATTATCTACAGTTTCTTTTACAAATACTCCGAGGAAATTAAAGCTGCAGAGCTCGATCATAGATTACAGATTTTCTTCCCCCCATGTACCTATTGAGTTTACATGCGTTGGGTTTTAGTGCTCAATTGATTTATTTTTTTGTTTTTGTTTTTTGTATTAGATTTCTGATCCTTCAGTCCTCCACGCAGGACTGGCTGTTGCAGTGCACCCACATAGCCCACCTCACCAACTGTATGTGTCCAGACGTGGCAGATCTGCAAAGACACATGGAGAAAAGAGAAAATCATTTTGATGCAGTTAAAGCATTTATTCTCAACAGCATTGTACTTCTGCTTTGGTGAAATTCACACATTATGACACAGAATATGATTATTTACCTACAGGGAGGAAAGGTGCATTCACTGGAGGTGTGGGAAGATTACTGGGTGGTTTTGTTTCTATTTTGATATTTTTCTAAAGTGGCTTATTCAACTTTTTATAGCACATTTTGAAGCAATATGTAATCCTTGCAAGTAATACTGTATCTTAATCTGAACCTTGCTGGCTTAATAAATGATTTCTCGTCAGGCAGCTCTCCCACAACGGACAGAAAGACAGGGGTTATGTGGGTAAGGATTTTTAATCTGTTTATTTATGATATTGTAGGCAGTGTATCATAAAATAAACTTGGTTGTGACCATTTCCCCCCTCTGACTATGAATCTTTTAGTGGCTATTCCAGTATTTATGCACATAATTAGTTTAAATGTAAGTGTACATGCTACACATGCATATCTGTCAAGCTATCTTCTCAAGATATCCACATTTTAGCACTTTTTGAAAAACATTTTCCAGGAAGCTAACTTCAACTTTGATTTCAATTAGAAATGAAAGTACAGAAGTCATGGCAGTAGAACAAGAATATACGCTTTTGACAAAGTAACAATCATTGAGTATTATGAGATTTACTTTGCGATCTAAGGTGAATTATAATATTTATAAGTGGTACACACATATAATATTTTTTGTACATATATTAATTTCCCCCGCATGTTTCCGTATGTATCGTGTCTGTTACCGGAAGTTGCATGTTTGCCAAGATATTTGAACATTACGCGCGCGCCCACGACTTCAAAACACCAGGAAGTTAAATACGGGATATAAATATTTTTTTAAAAAGCTCAGTAGCACGTTAGTTGTGAGATAAAAACTGGTTTTGTGCTCGTGAACAAGTGTACACTGAACAAGATGACCTCCTCGGTCCCGGTGGGCGGGGTCGTGATACTGTGACCGTTCTGAGCTCGGCTTGAACGGGTTGAACAAATTCAGCGGGTTGACGGGAAATTAAAATCAAACATTTCCGCGTAACGTCATCGGCAGTTAAACGACAACAGTGTCGTAACCGTTAGGTTAACCCGGCTTCTGTTATGGTGGTTAACCCGCCACTGGGAAAATTATGAGTAGAGGATAATGTGGCTCTCATTAGATGATAGCGAGTGACAATGTGTATTTGAGAAGATGCTTTACGGACGGATATCACTTATCATTTTCTTAGCGCGCAAATTTTCCGTCTGTTTTTAGTCCCTCTGTCCACCGGAATGTGAGCCTCTTATGTTCACGGCGAAGGAGATGAACGTCGGTTCCGGTTACCATAGAGGCGAACACCTGCCCAAACCATGGACTGATAATAATTTTACACATATTTATACTGTATATGGCCCATACTAGCGGCTGCTGTAGTAGCTACAATCTACACAATCCTCTCTATTTTATTTTAGTGAGAATTTAAATTCTAAAATTGCACTGTTCTAACACCTGAAGTCCTCCATCTTTCCCATGTAAAGTTTCTATAAATATTTGTTTAACCTTTTTACATCTTTGTGTTTCAGGGTGTGTAGCCTAGCTTTCTCTGTTCAGTGTTTTTCTCCAGGTGTGGAGCAGGTGTGGCTTGATGTAAGGCCATTATGGTGGCGCCTCAGTGTCCTGTCTCACCGAAGTACGGTAATATGACACACTGCTGAAAGGTTGCCTCCACTTTGCCCTGCTGCATTAATGGGTTGAATCTAGTGAATGGATTTTTAACATCATAAAGTTATGTTTCCTCTTAATAATGATAAAAAATAATTGTTTTTAAGACTCAGACCATTAAACTGACAGTCCAAATGTAGGTGTATCTAATGCATGTGTCTAATGAAATATCAGAAATAATTAAAAGCTAATGTCAGATAAATTAAACATTTTTGACAGGCATTTTAGTGCCTTAGTAAAAACACTTTCTTATAAAACTGATTGTATCATTTATACACCAGTCAGCCAAAGTGACAATTTTCTTCTGGTTCCTGATATTTATGTGGATGTTACTTTGACAACTACCCCCACTTGAACAATGTAACTGGCAGGAAGGTGTTGCTTACAGCCTGGTAACATATTTTCCCCAGCTAAGCGACACACACACTCCCGGCAATCCACGTACTGAACTGATTCATCAGACCAGACCATCTTTTTGTACCATCAGTTTTGTAGTCAGATGCTCTGACCCAGTACTCTAGTTATTATGATTTGGACCCTTATCAAAGTCACTCAGATCCTTCCACTTGCGCTGATATATCCCACCTACTGACAGGTGCCATCGTAACAAGATGATTGGTGTATTTTATTTGATCAGTGATTATGACAGTCGTGATGTTATGGCTGATCGGTGTATGCTGCATGCAAGCAAATATTCCATAACCTGTTGTTTGTATGATTCGTCCAGTTGTATCTAAGATATACTATGTCAGAGTGTCTGAGGATCTTCACAGACTTCTGCTGCTCTCTTCTGCCCCACCTTTCTCTTTTCTTTCTATCTCTTGACCCAGGCTTGCATCAACTAGATAAGTTCCTCCATACAAGCGTGGGCATGCTCAGAGCTTTCTGTTAACTGTCCCAGCTGTCCTTGTTATTGTTGCCTCAGTTTGTACTCTGGAGGTTTGAGCTTGCATTGTTATTGGTGTGACATAAATAAAATTGAACTACAGCAGAAAGAATAACCGGCTACTGTTAGTAAAGGACGATGTATTCAATACAAATCTATTAATGATCTTGAGTGTAGCTGTCATTCTGAGCTAATTATGCTGATTTCTGTATCATCATATTGTCTTCGTCTGCAGCCTGTGTTCTCTCTGAGAGCCTCTGTCCCTCTACTGGCTTACTGGTGTATGTGCATGACAAAGAAATGCAGTCTTCAAATCACTCAGACCCAAGGGTGAGTGAAGGAACCAAACTTGTTTTCTACAGTAACATAACAGTGACTAGACACTGAAAGGTGCTTGAAGGCCTTTAGCAACTTCCTGGTGCTCCATGTAGACCAGGGGTGCCCAACCTTTTTTAAACCAAGATCTACTTTACAATTTTCTAGTCTGTTGAGATCTACTTGTTCACACAGTCATCCATAGTGTTTGCAGTGACATATTTATTTACAATGCACATAAGAAATCGACACATCCAGATGACAATTAATTAATTTTTCTACCTTAGTGTGACCTCTGGCACTGGGAAGAGGAAGCTAGTTTCTCATAGTCAGGGCAGTAGGAGCTGGTTGCAAGTCTCAGGCAGGCCATAAGGTGGTCATCTGTCATTGTGGACCTGTACTTGGACTTGATAATTGTAAGTTTTCCGTCTTTTTGCGTCTGCCATCCTCCTTCGTTTTAGCTGCAGCGCTAACTACCGTACTAGCGAGCGTCTGGCAGCACGCTGGTGACCTGACCTGACAGCCAAAACGGAGAGGGGGCGTGGCGCTGGCGCAGCCATGAGAAAAATACTATTAAAGCCATAGACTGGAAAAAAAAAAAGGATTAAAGCGTGGATTGATTACAATAGTTTTATTTACCGTTGTCAAGGCTACTTCTCGCGATCGACTGAGAATTAGTCCGCGATCTACCAGTCGATCGCGATCGACCGGTTGGGCACCCCTGATGTAGACGTTCCACACAAAGCACAGAGGCTCATTGGTGTGACATCTAATTTAGAACTGTTCTTTAACCACCTCTCTTTTTTTGTTATTTGATAGGAAATATATTGTGTTGTGAGTGAATGTCACACCACCTGACGGAGGTGAATGCTGTGTTGAGAGCAGGCCGGGGATGGAGAGGCTTAGTCAATTAAATCCAGTAGGCTGCAGTCTGACAGCACAGCAGGAAGAGGAGCAGACAGCCGTCATACCAACGGTGAGTCTTACTGTAGCTTTGGAGAAAGGACAAGGAGTTACACTTAACATAGGCGGACAGGACAACAGGTGAACAGCCATGTTTGTTTGTTTTTCCATGTTGTGTAGTTTGAAGAAATCTGACAGAAGCAGACAGCGTTAGATTGTTTTTGTGCTGCCTTATGTTTTTTGATAAAAATTAAAACACATTCTTATAGTATTATTTGACAACAACTTTGTTTGCATCGTTCTGTCGTTCCTAATTGACTTTATTTGGTCTTTTTTAACCTGTGCAGAACTGTATATCAGTGACTGTAGGTCATTTATCTTAGTTATTTATTTATCCTTAATATATACATGACTCTCTTTACAGCTATGTCTACAGTGCTTACCGTCTGGCAGGTTATCCCCAGATGCACTGACAGAACCATCATCTGCATCACTACTTGCTTTTCATCAAGAAAGACAAATAATATTCTAAAGTTAAATACATTAATAGCAGTCAGACAGCTAGAGTATGTGTTTTTTTAAAATACATACATGTTTCTTTTTTAATGATGAAATATTCTATCAATCTATAAATATTTAGAGATCACACTTTTCAGTTACATGTGCAGCTTTATCTATGCAGATAGTCAGACAATGAAGTGTTCTTAATTCTGCCACTGTCTACAGTGTTGAGATAAAAGGACACTGTCCTGATGGTGCTCTGGTCCCCTATCATTCATATATGGCAGGTGCTTTTAAGGTGAACCAGTGGAAGATATAAATTAAAACTGCCGCCCCCTTGTGACCTTGGAGGCTAAGCTTTCTCATTACCTGTTCATGTTTACATGGTTGGAGTTCATGTCACTTTCTGTTGTTAATCCAGGTTCGGGTTTACTGAATGGACAGTTTCACTATCAGTGGGAATGTATTTTCAGAGCCTCATACTGCATCTTAGAGTTGGATAAATTATGCAGACATCTTGCCTCAAGCAAGTCTCAGTTCTGCATTCTTACAATGTGCAGCATGGAGGTTTGATGTTCAATATACATAGTATTCAAGGGTTGATAAATTATGTATGATTCTGTTAGTGCCATTGATAAATCATTATTTATCAATGCTGTTGTGCTGCAGCTTATCTAATGTAGACTACCTTAATTTACTAAATAAATTCTTAATACATTAAATTAGAAATCAATTATAATTGTTTTCTGCAGACGCCTCATTACATGCAAAGTGAATGTCAATCTGCAGTTCAGGTGCAGCAGATGGAAGCAGCGTTAAGGGATTACATTAACTCCTTTAACAGTCTGCGGTCAGTCAGTCAAGTTTGGCATCCGATTATAGCTGGAGGAGGGAGGAGGGAGGAGGGAGGAGGGAGGAGGTCTGCAGCTCACTGCTCCTCCATCCCAGTCACATGTGCTCTGTGCTACTGCTGCAGCTGAGCGGATACCTCCTGGACTGCACGAACAGTGACTGTGGGAGGTGTTGTGGATGCAGGGGGTACGCAGCTCTGTGAGAACACACCTTAGGTATCCATTCAGTTTGCCATGCTGATTACATGGTGGTATTTATACCTTGCAGCTCGGAGCTTCGCCGAACAATGCAAGTATTGCTGCTGTTTTTGTGTCTGGCTAAGTGTCGTTTCAAGGTGAACTCTACAGAGAGGTAGTGTGTTGGACGAGGCCCGGTCAGTGTGTTGTCATTTGATCTTGTAAAAGGATGACTGAGGATTGACTCTTTAGTTTGTGAGATTTATATCAAGTCCCTATACATTCTGAATGAATGTAATATTTATGGAGTTGGACCACACAAGGCCGAATGCAGGACAGTTTGCTGATGTTGTGTTTGTTCTAACATGTTTATCATTTATCAACAACTGAAATATTACATGACCAGTAGCTCTCTTCTCCTTCTTTTTACACTCTTCAGCACTGAAAATGGCTTCAATCCTGCAGAAGCTGATCACTCCTCTGTTCAGTGGTCCTCCTGAGCCACCCAGAAATAAAGTGACAGTGGTGGGTGTGGGGCAGGTTGGCATGGCCTGTGCCGTCAGCATCCTCCTCAGGGTAAGAGTCCCACTGCTTCAGCCTCTGCTCAGATTACCTACCTGCCTGCTGGTGTCACAGTACGGGGTATTACCCAGGATCCTCCCAGACTGACACTGGATTACAGATCTCTTGGTGTCTGATCCTCTGTGTTATCCCCTAACTGTCCTTGTTAAGGAGGAAACACATATTTGTTACCAAACGCTAACATTTACTTTCCCCATATTTAAAGGAACAGTACTTATATATTTATCATTAATTGAACCCAATCAGAACGAGAATAAATCAAGCAGGACATTCATTCATTTATTCATTTTCACCTGGTGATGAGACTGATTAAAAGGAATTTTCAATCTGATTAACAGGGGTGGTGTAAACCTTTTAATATCAGTTCAATAGAGAAATATCAGCACTTGATACCATGTAAATACTTGATCTGATTGTTTGTCTATAAATAGGTACATGACAAGATTGCTGGAGGGACAGGAATATAGCAGAAGGTGGTTCAAAAAAACAAGTTGGGCAGTGCTGCTGAATTTATTCAGCGCTGTCTATAAAAAAAACATCACTATGTAAATGGAGTCAGTGACTTTAATGGCTTCTGTACAGTAGTACGGGTCCTCCTGTTGACTGAAAGCAGTAAATCATTGACCTTGTGTACATGTTGTTTTGTCTAAACTGAGTTTGACTAATTAGCACAACCAGTGCATCCACAGGCTTTAATTATTAGGCTTGTACCTCTTGACATTATGTCAGACATAAGCTCCAGTTGTGTAGTGCGAGTTGAAGCAGTGTAGTCTCTGCTGTGTGCAGGAGTTGGCTGATGAACTGGCCCTGGTGGATGTGATGGAGGACAAGCTGAAAGGAGAGATGATGGACCTGCTGCACGGCAGCCTCTTCCTCAAAACCCCCAAAATAGTTGCAGACAAAGGCAAGTTTATAGTAGCTTAGCTTCAATTCACACAGTTTTCATCATAACAAGCTAACTGACAAACGTGTCTTTCTCTTAGACTACTCTGTTACAGCTAACTCCCGCATCGTCGTGGTGACAGCTGGAGTCCGTCAGCAGGAGGGAGAGAGCAGATTGAACCTCGTCCAGAGAAACGTCAACATCTTTAAGCACATCGTCCCCCAAATTGTCAGATACAGCCCTGACTGCATCATCATTGTCGTTTCCAACCCAGGTACAGTTCACCAAACATTTTATTTTATCATTTTATTTATTGTTATTATTATTATTTATTTCTGCTTTTCTTCCACACAAACACGTGCAGTATTCTCCTCCTAACATCACTAATACCTCTCTCCAACAGTCGATGTACTGACTTATGTGACCTGGAAACTGAGTGGCCTTCCCAAGCACCGCGTCATCGGCAGCGGCACCAACTTGGACTCTGCACGCTTCCGCTTCCTGATGGCTGACAAATTAGGGATCCACCCCAGCAGCTTCAACGGATGGATCCTGGGAGAGCACGGAGACACCAGTGGTGAGGATCTGAGTTACTGATAAACCATGTGCTCAAGTGTAGCCTGTGACAACGTGGCTGAAGGCTGATGGTCTTTACATGTATCTTAGTGCCTGTGTGGAGTGGAACAAATGTGGCTGGAGTCAGCCTTCAGACATTAAACCCAGACATCGGTACCGACCTTGACAAGGAGAACTGGAAAGAGACGCACAAGATGGTGGTGGACAGGTAGGCTGGACATGTGGTTTACAGATACAATGATTGTAGCCGTGATCTTTATAAAATAGAACACGTGTTTGCTGAAATTTTCAGAAACTGGGGAGGTGGATGGTAGTTTAATATGCTGTAATTTGGTTGTATGAAGGTTTCTTTTTATTTTAATGTCTTAGAAAAATGTTGACATTTCCAGCATCCTCCTCTCTTTATCATACCTTTGCATTTCTAGGCGCCAGCAGTTGTCTAGCAGTGGTGTTTGCACTTCTTGAACAATAAGCGTTTTGTGCACACAGCTTGTAATCAGGAGCTCACAGATTCTATTTGAACGTTGCATGCCTGAGTTGTCATACTGTCTCTTTCATCAGTGTAGAGGACAGAAGCAGCAGGCAAGAGAGAAAATCTGCTTTCAGTTGTTTGACAAGTTTATTTTATATCATAGCTCTGTGACTGTATACATTTAGTCAACAAAGAAACATGTAGCTCCAGAGTTACTGTTTGGTATCTAAGCCGTAGCGTTGTGTCCCTCAGTGCCTATGAGGTGATCAGACTGAAGGGTTACACCAACTGGGCCATCGGTCTGAGCGTAGCAGACTTGACAGAGAGCATCATGAGGAACATGAACAGGATTCATCCTGTCTCCACTATGGTGAAGGTATGAGACACTCGCATGCACACACAAATCTCCAGTTTGTGTATAATGTTACTGACCTAAACTACTATCTGGTCTGAGTGTTTTCAAAATCTATGGAGAAACAGTTGATCAAAAAAATATTACAAATATGGTCATGAAATACTGAATGTTTGCATCTGAGACCTAGTCTAGTATTAGCTTTTGTTCATGACTCTATATTCATACAAATGTGGCTCTCCATTAACAGGGCATGTATGGGATCAGTGATGAGGTGTACCTGAGTCTGCCCTGCGTGTTGAACAGCGGAGGCGTGGCCAGCGTGGTCAACATGACCCTGACAGACGACGAGGTGTCCCAGCTGCAGGCCAGCGGCAGCACGCTGTGGGACATCCAGAAGGACCTGCAGAACGTCTAACTGGCCAGGAAGGGGGCGACAGAACCTGTCCCTCACCTACAGTATAATCACTCTGCAAGCCACTAAATGTCAGACAGCTCCACCTCGTGCACCTTCAACCCACAGCCCTCTGTAGATTCACAGGTGTTTGGGGGTTTAAACCCGCCAGATTTAGCTGTAGGTGTCAGTTCGTATACTCCCTGCAGAGAAGACCAAAGGTGACACCAGCCCAATAAGACGCTCCGACTCATTTGTCCTCAGCTGTGTTGCAGTGTGGGACAACATATCGCTCATGTTGCTTTCGTGTGTAATAAAGTTTGTTGGTGCTTGAACAAGAAGTGGGTGGTTTCAGTTATTTAGTGGTAAAGAAGAAATGTACGCCATGTGGTATTGCTATAGAGACACAGTATAAGTCTAAATGCTTTAACGATCATTTCCAAAAAAAAAAAAAATAGAGTGACGTCTTTTATTGATCTTGTTTTCCTTTCATGCATGTTCAGGTGGGTTGATTCACGTGTTACATTCAATCTGATAAACTATTTCCAAAACTATTGTAGTTCATTTTATAATTGTTACCACAGGAGTCCTTACATGTATTACCCGTTCTACTGATCTGAGCTTCTTACCTCTGATTGAGCCATACATGCATCTCTCTGTGACCCCAGCACTGACAGAGTGATGATGTTTGCCTCAGTGCTGTTCGGCATGGTGTTAATTACTGTGTGGTGTGAATAAGTGAACAATGTAATTGTGGCCCCAGGAGCATCTGTAGTTGTTAATTGACAAGAATGACTAAAAGGTAAATCCATTGTCACACTGACAGATAAGATAAGAAACAGGAGACAAAGGTAAAGTAATACATAACATGGTAATAGCTTGCAGAGAAGGTGGTTTTATTTATAGAGCACATTTAATTACAAGTAAACAGCAATAAGTAGTATGTAGGTCTCTGATAACCTTCACAAATAGTTTAAATTTAGCTCCTGAAAGTCAGGGTAGTTTTCTGGATTGCTTCCACCTGAGGAAGAACATTGACAGAGAAAGATGTTAAAACTGCAGACATAGTGGTTGGACGGGTTGGTGGTGACCTGCTGGGTTTTTACCTTGTGCCGCAGCTCGCTGCAGGAGCTCCAGAAGAATGAGTGAAGCCAAAGAAGACTGGGGCCCATCACTGCTCCGATTGAGAGTCACTGCACAGCACATGAGAGAAGGTAGATAGGTTTTTATTTGTCACATGCACAGTTATACATAGTACAATGCACAGTGAAATGTATTTTTTTTGTACCTGCAACCAGTAGTAAAAAAAGAATGTAAGTACTACAGTAAACAGTAGTAATATAAGTGTAATGTACACCAATAGACAAATAAAATATAAAATATAATATATATAATTAAAAAATAAGAGATAAAAAGAATAGAAATATAGACTGAATAAAAATTTGTGCAGATGGTTTTGTGTAATGCTTTCAAACAAAGTGCTGCTATGTTAAAGTCATAAAGGGCTTTATAACATGAATATGTCATAGATAATTTGCAGTGCAGTTATAGTCAGTAGTCATTAATATGAGCATTGTTTGGGTTCCTGGTTCCTCTTTTTATGATGGTTTATTAAAAGTCAAGTCATATCTGCAGTTAAAGCCATTTGTTGATAACTGATCATGAACACAGCCTGAAAGCATGAAAAGCGGCCTAGTTATGTTTTGTTTTATCATTTGAAGCTCACGTCACACATTAAGACACACCTAAATGGAAAGTGTCTCCGTCCTCTCTGCTGGGGCGCTCCAGCACTGAGCGGTGTTTCTCTGTGAAAGACAACATCCAGCATTATTTTCTCCTCCTTTGATAAGACAGCTCTAAAACAATGTGATTTATTGCTGCTAGGCGTCATGTGTGTTCTTACGTGCTCCTTTCAGGTATAAGATCGCCTGAGGAGTCCAGTTCCTCCTCTGAGAAACAAAAAAAATAGTGAAGACAATAAAGTTGAACTCATTCTAAGTTAAACCTTCATAGATAAACTCAGCTTCAACAGGACAAACAATAATCATAACTCACATGTGGAGCAGCCCAACACTCGGAAACCAGTGACACCACAAGAAGAGTGACTATTACAGACATTGTTGAACTCTGCAGTGACATAATAGTGATAATAACAGTAGTAATCAGTAGTAGCCAATAGATATCTAAAGTGCTGAATGACAATGTAGTGAAACACAGCCATAATAGTATAAAATATGTCTGCATGGTAGAAGTTATAAATGTTGATTTCCATTAATAAACATGTAAAAATGTCCTAATATCTGCTTTTGGCTACATTAAAGCACTTAAATCATTTATACATCATACTTATTATTATATTATGATAATCTGCCAAAATATAAAGTATTAGTTGTAAATATACAGTGAAAGTGTTAGTGTTTAGATTTAATTTGAAAACTTTTATAATTCTCTGTGAATTCTCGAACAATTTAAAAAGTCTACTATGACTACAACTACTATATTAATAATAATAATTAATTATAAAAGCTTACCGTTGAGTTTCTGCTTTGTGTTCTCCTGCAGCTGGTTTAAACGTTTGCTCAGTGCGTCCTCCTCCTGCTCACTGCCTCACACCATTCAAAAAGGCAAGTTGAATAAACCTGGTCTTATTCTCTGAAGTGTCATGGAGGAGGGTGACAGGTAGACTAATTACTTCACACCTAACATTTCAGCTGACGGGTGCTGCTGACGCTGTCAGGGCACATTCATCAGACCCACGAGACATCAGACTTCTCTGGAGGATCTTGGCGGGGTCAGAGCGTGGTGAGATTTTATGAATGAAGCTGATGACAGCGCATCAGTGAGTACGTGGGTGTGCAGACCTGGTACATACAGTCAATGGTGCTGACACCTGCAGGCTGTCCATAAAAAGCTGCGCGAGATACTGCCACCTGTAAACATGGAGGCGTTTATTTCAGCTGAATGAAAACTTACTGCAGCTTGTCAGAAGCTTGATACGACTAATTAACAGAGTAAATATGAAACTACAACAAGGAGCCAGATGATTAGTCCACATATGTTTGGACACTGACACATCTGTGTGCTGTTTTTAAAAAACAACAAGTTATTGTAATACAATGAATACGGACTTTTAACTTTTATTAGAAGGCATTCACATTCAAATCAGCAGGTTTTTACACACATGTGTTCAGAGCCGTGACGGTCAACTCAAAAACTGATTCTGATCAGTTATGCTGCTAAAAGGTGTGGAGTCGTTTCTGTGAGTGGCATTTGCATTGGAAGCCTGGTGACACAACACATACAGTTTTGCAACATAGGTCCAAAAAAACAAAAAGGAGAAATAGCAGAGACATTAGGAGTAACCACACCAACAGCTTGGTTCGTTCTGAGGAAACAAAAATGGACTGGTGAGTGGCAGTGATGGATAACTGCAAGATGCTTTTAGTGTCAAAGAAAAACCCCTTCACCACATCAAGACGAGTGAAGAACACTCTGGAGTACAGGCAGCCATATCAAGTTTACCATAAAGAGAAGACTTCATAAGAGCAGGTACAGATAGTTCACCACACCTCAGATTAGACTTTTCCTGAAGCATCTAAAACAAGGATAGAGACGCTCTAACAGAAATAATGCTGGATAGATGAAACTCACATCAACCAGAATGATAACAGCATGGAGGAGGCCATGATCTGAAGTATACAACGTCATTTGTAAAATATGGCGGAGACAGTGTGCAGAATGATGTGACAGAAGACTGAAGCAGCAGCAGGAACTCTGAGGTGTAGAGAGTTTTACCGTCAGCTCAAATTCAGACAAATGAAGCAAAGTTGATTGGATGGTTGCTTCATAATGCAAGACAATGAAAGCAACCCAAGAACTTTTGATGGCAAAGAAGAGCTGATCGAGCTGAAGACAAAACTAAAGGCTGAGAGACACACAAACAAATGACAACAAATGACCACTCTTTGTTTATGTCTGTGTCTTCAGTCTGTCATTTGTTGTAAAGGATTCTGGACAAAGTATTAAAAATGAACACTTTATTCACGATTTAACTTGTAATTAAATCCAGTGTAGTCCACTGTGATTAATTAACCCAGATGGCACAGAAGTCATCTCTGCTACAAACATCATACGCAAAGGTTTACTTCAAGTATGCACTTAAAAAAGTTACAGTCATTTTTTTGACAAACATTTTGCAACATTCAGCTCACTCTTATTAATTTTAATACAAAATTCCAGTAAAACCTGACAATACTTTCAGTGACTGTTCATGCGCACAGAAGTGGCTCCTGACTCTCCTCCGAGTTCATTGAGTGGTCCCACGTTATCAGTCCATTAACATCAGACTTTAGGATACAAAAAGGGAGACCTGCTTCCAGCTCTTACAATAAAAAACAACAACAAAAAAACAATCTCACGGTAATGTCATCCAGTGGTCAACCGGGTACAAAACTGTTCCCATCGTGGTGCCAGTCAAAACATCCACGGATGAGTCTTTTGTGCAGAGAAAAGTTTGGATTCACAGTTCTTGGAGTGGCACTGATCAAAATATACAGTCACCATTAGAAGCTATGATAAATACTGAAACTGTCCTCCGTTGTGTTTCCCTGTTATACCATGTTGTTGCTCTCACCAATTTTGTCCACCAGCTGAAAGAGATCCAGAGAAAAGCACAGTGTTATTTTCAGTACAAGTAATACTGAATAAGACCTTTGTAATAAATGTCAAAAGAGGCTGAAATGATTGTAATGAAGCAGGACGGATCTGTGAAACGTCCGGTAAACGTCCCACCAGCAGTCTTCATAACACAACAACTGTTTGAGTGGGGAATCCCATGAAGCTGCATTCAGGACAAAAGAGACTGTGTTCTTAGGCGAGGCCAGATTGAGTTCGTCAGCACAAACAATCATAAAAGCCTTCCATTAAAATACCTTGAAACCACGGATTAAATCAGGATAAGAGATTTTATCTGCCTGAATTTAATCGACTGTCAACTGAAATCCAGTATCACCAGGACAGAGCAGCTCCAGTAAATGTAGATATTTGCAATATAGGATTCCTTTGAATAATTCATCGCTATCATGAATGAATGGATGAATGAATGAATCTTTGCTTTCTGACATGTGAGGATTTTATGGCATTTACATTGATTTTGCTGACACTTACTGCACTGATCCCTGGTAAGCCGAGCAATGACCCGAGCACGGGTACTCGTCTGATGAAGCCGACGGCCACTGGGAAGAATCCCCTGTTAGATCGAAAGATAATGAGGTGAGACCTATGGATTCACAGCGATGGCAAAGAGGTGTTTTCTCTCGGTTAGAGCTGACCTGAATAAGAGGAAGAAGCCGTAGATCTCCAGAACGACCCCAACGATCGGCCAGCCGATCAGCACCACAAGCACTCCTCCCAGGAAGAAGCTGGTGGCTTTTGCTTTGTGTCTCTGGAAGAAAAACCTGAAGGTACGCTCCAGGCCGATGACGAAGGACAGGCCTGAGACAAACAGAATCTGCAGGGAAATATCACACTTCTGATGACTTATGGGTTCATGTAAGAATGGCTTTCACACAGTGTCCTGAGCATATCAACTCACGTTTCCAATGGCGAGGAGAGCTTTATCAAAAAACAGCATCATCCCGAAGAAGAGGAAAAACACGCCGAACCCTGTCAGGCCCATCCCAATTTCTGCACAGAGTAAACAATATAAATGGTATACTATTATGTTCACATGGCTACATCACATAAATCAGTGCTGTTTACTTTAATAATAATAAAAATACATAAATAAGTAAGAACAGGACTGCAGCCGGGGCTTAGCTTAAAGTGTGATTAAGATATAAAAGTAAGGGCTGGAAAGCTGATAGAGTTTAAATCGATAGTTTTCATTTTGTATATTTAAAAAAGACAGACTTCCTTATTTTAAATGCTCCACCGTGACGTAGAGAACATCTCAGCCAATCATGTTTAGCCGCCGTTAGCCTCGTACATTCGGCTAAACCCGGTTTCACACTGAAACACCACAAAGACAATGAACACCGGAGAAACGAATACGGCTCTTACTTTGTGAATCCGTGAGTGAAATCATTTTGGCAGCCGCTGGAGAACCCGTCCAATCACAATAAGCCCCTAACGACTCAAACTGCTTTTGATAGGAGGCTAACTAAACTGTTGATACCACAGCAGCAGCAGTGGTTTTGGAGGAGAAGCTAGCGGTCTGTTACGTCTCCACGTCACCCCGAGCCACGTATACACACACACACAGATCTATACAGAGATCGTCTATAAAGACAGTTGTCGGTTCAACATGCACGCTGTGTGTTTCTCTCAGTGTGGATGTGAACATTTTAAGCGCCATTGTCTGGATAAATCATTTACCCACTTCTTCCAAAAAAAATAAAAATAAAAAAAGAAGCAGATAAAATATTTGTAGTGACATTTTGTCACTATAATCAATCATAAGGCACAAAGTCAAAGTTAATAACAAACTTATTACATTTGTATTTGTTATAAATAACGCAATTAACTGAAAGATATTTAATATATAACACGATAATTATTATAATATAACATTTTTGACTTGCTGTCACATAATTTTGACTCTGTGAGGGCTTTTTGGGTATACAGAACTCCCTCCAGAGTGACATCTCTTCTATTTTTTTTATCTGTGTTGTTCTACGCATGCTAACTGCGCAGAGACTGCGCTATATACGCTTATTCATTTGCCATCTTTTTTAGATATTTCATTGATATTAACTCGCAGTATTGTTTCCCACACGCTATATATATTTAATTCGCCATACTTTGTTAGAACCGGTAAATATTATGAACACTGCGTAGGTCTACTCCATTTTTGCAGTTTTCTTTGTATGAACTACAACTCCCATGAGTCCCCGTGATGAGGAAGAGCGCAATCTCAGATTCAGACCAATGATTCAGACCAGACGTGTTCAAGTGGAACCACTGACTGAGTGGAACTGGAGTTTGTGTTGAAGCAGAAGACCTCCTGGAAGATACAAACCGCTGCGCATTTGCAATTATGAACCGTTCACTAATCTGTTCTAATAAGCGACTCGGTTTCTTCTGAGTTCTTCCTGTAAATAGTCATGGGGACCGCGTTTGCCATCCTTCTTGTATTTGTAGGATGTTGTAGCAATGTGGTGTCTCTGGAGCTTCTTGTAAGGTCAGTAACTTAAGACTCTCTACGGTATTTACTGCATAAAGGTCACACATTGCACGTGTTTGTTTTATTTTCCCACGACTAAAATGTTTAATCTTCCTTCAGCCAGTAAGTGTCGCTTCTAATGCTATAATATTAGCATGTTGTCAAAGGTGGGAAGTAAATATTTAAGTACTGTCAGTGTTTGTCGTTATTTCTCTTGTTTGACTACACTTTAAAAAGCAGCTCTACCTTTAGAAACCATTCAGTGTTCTTGTAAAATTATTCATACATTTTTATATTTAGGTATCACACAGAGAGTATTAGTGTTGGTGTATTTGAAACCTTAACACTAACCCACAGTGCTGTTGCACTAAAAGTTTAGACAATAAGTATAATCTTTTAAATTAGCTGATGTTTTGCTGTTCCATGATTTCAACTAAATCTTAGTCTTTCACCAAAGGTTTGTCTCTGGTCTGTCTCATCTGTTGTTTACCTCCTCAGAGAGTTTCCAGGATGCGGCAACATCGTCACGTTTGCTCAGTTTGCTTTCATTGCATTAGAAGGTTTCATCTTTGAAGCAAACTTTGGAAGAAAGAAACCAGCAATCCCTATCAGGTAAGAAAAAAAAATACTAAAATGTCAAAATCTGATGTTAAATTATAAATATTATTAATGTCTCTTTTTTCCTCAGAAACTATGTGATCATGGTGACCATGTTCTTCACCATCAGCGTTATCAATAACTACGCTCTCAACTTCAACATCGCCATGCCACTGCACATGATCTTCAGATCAGTAAGTTTTACTGCTTCTCATGTTGACTCTTGAATGTGACCACTGACCATCATTGTCCTCCATCCACTCTGTGGTGACCTGCTGTCTCGTTTCTCTTCAGGGGTCACTAATCGCTAACATGATCCTGGGAATAATAATCCTGAAGAAAAGGTATCCTTGCCTAAAAATATGTCTCGCCGTGTTGGTTAAAAACATGAAAGTACATCATTCATATCTCACCTTCTCTCTGCAGATATTCAGCCAGCAAATATCTGTCTATAGCTTTAGTGTCAGCTGGTATCTTCATCTGCACCATCATGTCTGCCAAACAAGTGGTGAGAACTCAGTTGTGTATTTTCTAAACTCTGTTGTTTGTTGTCATGCAGTTTAACAATGTGTCGTTCTATTTGTCATGTAACGATCTGCTGCTGTTTTGCACTTTTGTTTTTGCAGAATATGTCCAGTGAAGGATCAGAAGATGAAGGCGTTTATGCTTTCATGCGCTGGCTTATAGGTGAATAATGGTGACATTAACAGATAAATGTTTATGTGAGTCTGAGCTAGCTAATATTAGCTTTTGAACATTTCCCCTTTAATGGAAATTTGCATTAGAGTTTGTCAGGACAGAGCCATTTGGAGCCGTTTGTGGAACACAGTGTTTTTTATTTTACTTTCCGTTTCCAGCCTCGGGATGTCAGCTGGTCATCTGGTTATTCTCTGTCTATTCTCTCTGTGTATTTTCTGTTCTTTTAGGCATCGCCATGTTGACCTTTGCTCTCTTGATGTCTGCGAGGATGGGCATTTTCCAGGAGACGCTCTATAAGCAGTACGGAAAACACTCTAAAGAGGCCCTCTTTTATAATGTGAGTATTTTCCCAGCTTCAACATCACCCAAATTCATCTGAGTTGCACCTTAATGCAGGCTGATTAACACAGAAACCTCTATGTAAACTCTCTGTTGCAGCACTGCCTGCCCCTTCCCGGCTTCCTGCTATTCTCCACAAACATCTACCAGCACTGCGTCCTCTTCAGTCAGAGCAGTGAGTTCCTTTGGTTCATTCAAGAAAACCAGAAAGCTTCTGTTTGTTATCATTAACACAGTCATTCATTTTTTTCTTTGCAGCCCCGGTAGTTATTCCTGCTGTTGGACTGACCATGCCTATATTGTGGCTCTACCTGCTGATCAACATCATCACACAGTATCCTGTGGAAAAATTGATTTCTTTGAATGAAATTACCCAAGTAAATAAACTAAAAAATAAATTGGTTAATGCACTGCAAAGTTCAGGAAAGCAACAAGGAATTATGAGTACAAACAAATATCTACTAAAGAGACACAAAACATCAGTGATCATGTCGTCAGTAGTTTAAATTGTCCACTTTCTCTGAGCCGTGTTGCAGACTTTAACCATTTCTCCAGGTATGTGTGCATCCGCGGTGTGTTCATCCTGACCACGGAGTGTGCATCGCTGACCGTCACGCTGGTGGTGACGCTGAGAAAGTTCTTCAGCCTCATCTTCTCCATCCTGTACTTCCAAAACCCCTTCACTGCCTGGCACTGGGTGGGCACGGCAGTGGTCTTCCTGGGTACCCTGCTGTACACGGAGGTGTGGAGCAGCGTGCAGGCGGTGCTGCGAGGACCCGATGTAAAGCAGAAGAAGGCAGAGTAAAGAAGCAGAGACTGCTGTCGGGAAAGGACGTCTGCCACTGTGTTGGACTTAGAGATGTTTTTAGTCGATTAACCTGCAGCAGTTTTATACCGCTGAGGTTATTTTTCCATACTTGATCACACATCATAAATCATACCCCACACAAATACAAACACAATAGTTCAAAGGTTGTAGGTGGTGATGGTGATATTCTACATTTTTATTATGACAGCAAATTGCACGAAAAGACCTAAACCGTTACGTGATGCATTCACATGCGTATACGGAGACAAAGTAGCTCATGCATCTGACTTTTTGTTGGTGTGTTGTGTAATGTCTAAATTTACATACTTTCACTGGATGATGGTTCTCAGATGTATCCCCCTTATGATGGATATCATTTCAGTTCTCCCTGCACAGTTTGAGTCTGGAGTACACTTCAGACTTGTTTACGTTGATTCTGAACTCGGTGAAATGCGACACTTGCACTCTGAACGTGTTTACTGGTGTTTCCATCCTGTGTCTGAGGTTGTAGCAACCCTAGTCACTGTCCTGTCCGATGCTAACCAAATCAGAGGATATTAAGCATAAAGCCAAGTCTTTAGCCAGTTCCCTTTGTAGCGTATCTGAGCTCTTTGTGAAGAGCACGGCCTCAGAAGCAGAGCTGACCCAGTTTCTAAAACAACAAGCCTTTTCACATCCACACAAAAAAATTAAACTTAAAATAAGTATTGTTGGGGACTATTTTCAGAGGTGGGGTAACATCGATTCAGATGATTAATCAGTCTATGAATACACACGTGACACATTATTGTGTTTTTGGTTTTTGTTTTTTTTGGGGGGGTTCATGGGATTTGCTGACCATAAGAAAAATAAAATCATCACCAGACTTGGTGTTATTTAAGATCAGTACCTCAGTAGCAATCACAGATTCACAATCATAGTGCAACTTTAATGTTTGAATATTTATCATTTAAAGACGACAGTGTATTAGTTTAGCGTTAACGGATTTTATTGAACACTGTAATGTGATGCCGAAAGGACTGAAGCTGGGTACTGACTCAACTGTTTATGCAGCCACCGAGTTTCTGTGTCCTTGCCATATTGTCTCAGGTGTGTTGGACCAACCTTTGTCAACAGCTATAATCTCTACACTCCATGCAAACTGAAATTAAAGTGACAACATGGCTACTAAAATATTATTCATTCGTAAAAAATATTTTGTCGTGACAAGATGCATGCTGTGAGTGGAGTTTTCTTAGTGTTTAAAGCTGGGACACTTTGTTCTCTCACGCCCCGCTGCCTTTAACATCCAGGGGACCAATCCGAGGAGGCGTTGTTCAGCTGCGTCCAATGGGAGCCGCTTTTGTTCGGTGTGCGGTGGGACGGGCGGATTGTTGCAGCTGCTTGGAGCTGATTTCACTGAGCGAATACCCACGTTGTGGATTCAATAATTGCTCTTGGTCTTGGTGGTGTAGTGTGAGTGAGAGGATGGGAGGAAACAGCCCGAGTCACCTCTCTCAGGAGGATGAAGGTGGAGGAGTTACTTTTGTGAAGGGCATTCGGGTGAGTGAGAGCTCTGGGAAAGTAGAGGCACTCCGGTTAGTTTAGTGGAGACAGAGGCTGCAGAGTGCATGTTTGGTTTAAATTGGACAAATTAAATAAACCGAAATAAACTGCCCTTTATGTTTTTGTTGTCACTCCACAGAAAGTCGATGTCTTCCCTAAAGTGAAGTGTTAATTAAAGAAATAACGTGGTTTGTTGTCATAGAGAATTTAGAAATAAATATGAGTTAAAAACAACAACAACAACATTCGTATTAGGACTACATTTACACTGATTTTTTTATTTTTTTTTCAATTTCATAATAAAAATATTAATGGGATTTAAGTCGGTAGACTGAGATCATTAAATATTTTTTGTGGTATTGAGATAACAGCTTCTTTGTTAAAAATACTAATAAGATCAGGATGAACAGGTCAGAACTCAACATTAGTTTATTTACTAAATCTAACATTCAATATCATATTCTCTAGATTGTAAATTTCCTTTAAAAAAATACAGGAGCTATGGGATAATATATCATATTTTAAATCTAAAGTCTGGGGTGATCAGGAGACTCAGGTCTGTTAAAGTTATAAAGCTGTGGGTCTAAGTCATCAACCACTAGTTGCTGTACGTGGCACTAGATTTCAGTGATTTTATACATTTACATGTTACAGGGAAGGTGGCTGATTTTGATTAACCAAGCAGCAGATTTATTCATTCATTCATCCATGTGTTTGTATGTTTTTGCCAGTGAAGATAAATTAAAGATAATACAAAAACAACAATTAATCCAAAGGTCTGCGAAAACTATCTGAACTATTTAGAGTCTGTAAATATACTTATTATAACATTAGTTCCACGACAGGACTATATTTTAAATATGAGTTTAATTAAAGGTACATTCATGTTCAGTGCTGATATTGTAGATGAAGTTCACATTGCTTACACATGACTTGAACCCACAGGACCGTGATGAATCTGCAGCAGCAGAGCTCTGCAGAACGGAGCTGGTGATTTATAATATGCTGCCAAAAGTCCTGCTTTGCTTTGTGATGGCACACATTGTTCGTTCAGTATGTTTTTCTCCATATTCTGTATATTACATTGCCCAGCTTTGTTGACACAGATTGTAAATTTCTTGCTTCTTAGTAACTACATTATTTTTATCATCTCTCAGTGTCTCAGGTTTGTGTTTCAAAGTCCTGAAATAAACTGATTTTGTGACTGATCCTGGTTCAGCTGCTTAGATTAATCCACAGCAGGCTTCAGCTATAAACTCTGCTCATCATGACACTATGTTCAGAATCAGGTTTATCTGGAGGGTAGTTTTTAAATTTAAATAAACCTGAACTACTGAATAAAGCTCGTCCTTATAAAACTTTCCTCTCTACCTGCCAAATCTAAAGAAAAAATAGTCCAAACTGAAACAAAGCTGAAACAGAACTTTAAACAGCAACTAAGGGGCAACTTCGAAAAAATTAAAATAAATGTTGGTCCTGTCCGGCAGGTGGCGCTCATAATGATTTTTCTTATTCCCTCAGCTTTCAGACAAAGTCATTAACAGGATGAGACAGTCTCCAACGGCCACCCCAGTCCCTGCCCCTCCTGTGGAGCACCTGTTACCTCTACTGACACCTTCTCCCTGTCCGTTCATCGCGACACCTCCACCTTCTCCTCCTCAGGAAGCCCCATCCACACCTCCATCAGTGGAGGCTGCTCCTCCTGTAAAGCTCATCCTTCCTCCTCCTGTGAAGTTTCACTCCCTTCCTCCCACCTCTGTGGAGCCTGCAGCACCTCCTCCACCTCTGGTCGATCCTGCTGTCTCAGCTCCACCTCCATCAGCACCTTCTCCACAGGTTGAAACCCCCACGGAGCCAGAGTGTGTTCCTTCACCCGTCGTTCCAGTAGTTCTGCCTCCTGTTGAATCCTTTGTGCCGCCGCACGTAGAGCCAGAAACCCCAGCTACACCCCATATAGCAGAAGAAATCCACAAACCTGTCATCCTCCCTCCACCTGTAGAGCTGTCTCCAGTGTCAGTGGCTCCATCTGAACCTTCATCTCTTCCCTGTGAACCTGTGAAACCAACACCTCCAGCTACAGTTGAATTTGAAGCTCCATCTGTTGAACCTCTTCAGTCTGCTGCACCAGTGCAAACACCTCTTGAACCAGTCTTGCCTCACGCTGAACCAGCTCCGTGTGAACTGCACCCACCTCCTCCACCTTCTCCTCCAGAGCCCGTTGCAGCGCCCCCTCCTCCTCCAGAGCTCTCATATGAAGAGACCAACTCACCTTGTCAGTGTGTGGAGCTGGCAATTGCACCCACTGACACCCCTATACATGTACCTCTTACAGAGCCTCCTGCTCCACCTGCTGAGGAGCCCACCATGACAACGTCTCTGCCCCCTGTTGTTGAGGATGATCTGCCTGTGGTCGCCACGACTCCACCACCTACTGCAGGTGAGTCCGGGTCCATCTTAATTAGTGGGAGTTGTAGTAAAGTGGTTAAAGAAGCAGGTGCTGTGTTTGTCAGGAAACTTGAGCAAACACCCTAAACATGCCCAGGTGCTCTGCTCCAAGTGTGCTTACCGTCATTCAATCATTCCAGTATCAGGTTGTTTGTTCCATTTTAGTTGTTCCAAGTTTAGGCGTTTTTTTATTTCACTGACATGCTTTTGTGTTCAGCCTCGCCCGGTTCTGTCGAGGCGCTGGAGGAAGAACTGAGGCAGAAGATCAAGGCGGAGATGCAGAGAAGTCTGGAGGAGGAGATCAGTCAGAGGAGGCAGAAGCTGCAGCGACAGTAAGGGCGTGCGATCATGACAGTCTGACTGTGTCTCTGTCTAATCTCATTTTGTGTCTGAGTTTGGGTTGACTTTTGTGTCTTGGTGAGCTGTAGCGCTTCTTTCAAGTGAAAGTAAAATGCTGTGCTCAAGATGCTCATACAGAAGCTGTAATAATTAGGCAGGTGATCATTTAGTTGATTAATAGTATTCATTCAACTGTTCTGAGAGCTGATTGATCATCTGAGAAATGTAGGCGTGAAAACCTCTCATCTGACGTGTCGCTGCAGAAGTCTCGATTTACTCACAGAAGGTTTTATGTGTTTCTGGAGGCTGGAGGAGCTGAGGGCCCAGGCTCAGGCGGAGGCTCAGGCAGAAACTCGGGCTCTGGTGGAGGAGCAGGTGAAGAAGATCCTGGAGGTGGAGAAGACAGCAAACATGGAGAAGCTGACAGACTCCATCAAGGAGGAGCGAGCAAAGAGCGAAGATGAGACGCTTATTATGCAGCTTTATGTAAGCCGAAGGAGACACGCAGGGCTTCTGTATGTGTCAGGATCTCTCTTGTACATATGAAATTCCTTCCACCTCATATTGTGATTCCCTTTCTTTCTTGCCCTGCTGTTTCAGAGAATGGAGATAAAGGTAAGACAGGAGAGACTTCAACACACATGCACGTCTTTCACTTCCACTCTGCTCATATCACTGCTCCACAGCTGTGCCTTTATAAGACGGAAAGTCATTTTGAACCACATGCAAATCTGGTGTCACTGAAACTGCTGGTTTTCTGTTCTGACATCCTCTTTGAACGCTAAACTCCCACAGGCTCATCAGCTGGAGGAGAAAGAGAAAGAGCTGAAGAAACGAGATGCTCTCTACAAGGAACATGTGGCAAAAATGGAAGCAAGGGTAAGTTCACATGAGAATGAAGGTGTTATTAGTTTTGAGTGGCTTTGTAAAGGGGCAGTGAAGGCCACTCACCAAGAAGACGTAGTACTCCTTCAGACCTGCTACACCCTCAGAAGGATTCATACTGGAGCATGAAATGAGTCCAAACTACGACCTGCATAGAGGATGCACTGATGGAACAAGCACTGAGATATTCAGAAAAATCCTTGACATTCTTCACAGATATTTCTATTCCATATACAACAGATATTTATAATATATATAAAATAGATAAGGAGAACAACAAGATTGTTATGAGAGAGCGACATGGCAAACGTAGTCAGTCACACCCACAAATGTGATCGCCTTTTAATTCAAACGTCTCTGAATCCTGACTGGAGCACGGACTCATTCATTCACTCATTCGTCTTCTGTAACTGCTTGTCCACTGGAGTGCTGCTGTGGACAAACAGCACCTCAATTTTGTGCCGCTAGGGGGCGGTGATACTCAAGTTGGACTGTTGGTCTCCAGATGACTCAAAGTAAAAAGCCTCAGTGTGACACTGACTGTTATATGTTGTGTTTTTACCCCCTTGACAGTGCACACACTTTTACAGAGTGTCTGCTGAGACCTTCCAGAGGGCCAAAGAAGAGACTCACAACCGTTTTGCGTAAGTCGGCATCCTTTGTTTTTGTATTCATACTGAATTTAGAAAATCACTTGAGACAATTGTTTTGCACCTGCACTGAATGAATTCTGAAAAAGTGATAGAATCCAATCTGTGAAGGTTGCATATTGTTTTGGCCTCATGGTGTTTCCTATCTGCATGTCTGTGTTTTTCCTTTGCATTCTCTTTCAGGCGTTACAACATCCAGCCATTGTGTGGAGACTTGCAGAGTCAGATATTAAAATGCTACAAGGAGAACCCAGGGCAGACCCTGTCCTGCTCGCGTATCGCCTCGGCCTACATACAGTGCGTGGACGACGCCAAGAAAGTACGGCTCAGCTATTGAACACATTTCTTGCATCTCCCACTGTTAAAGTTTGCTCACTTCTGTTAATCCCTGACAACATTTCCACTTGACTTCTCTCCCCTCTAAACACAGAGTAAACTGAGCCCTGGAGGTTAATGTGCACCACTACATGCAGATGACGGCTGTATCAAATAAAACACGATGGGCAGAAATCAATTTACAGACCTGATGAGGGAGTCACAGCTCCAGTGTTTCGTCATGTGCCGTATACCTGCAGACTGACTCGTCTGATGTAGCACTCCATTGTCACAAACACAAACCCTTTAGCTTTAAGCAAAGAGACACTCAAAATGTTCGAGTTCTCGTTCTTGAAGTCATGAAATGTCCTGTGCCAACAGTAAATTGTCTTCAGAAATGAAACAAAACACATTAAATAAGTGGAATATTTAAGGGACTTTGTTTGCAGTGTGGAATCAGGTAACTGTAGTTTTGTTATGAAGTGAGAGCCAGGTTGTCCTTATATGTGTGCCTTAAAGCAAACGCATGAAAAAATATTAAGTGAGCAGAGTGCAATGTAACAGAGATCTGTACAAAAATAAATAAATAAAATGCATCCACAAACTTTGCTATCAAGCTTAACTGACTGGTGGATGGTTGCTATGCTCCAGCTGAGTTCAGATTCAACACTAAAAATCGTCCCACAACATTAAAACCACTGACAGGAGAAGTAAATAACATTGAGCATCTGGTGACAGTTCAATTTTCTGCTGGGAAACTTTTGGACCTGGCATTCATGTGGCTCTTACTTAGATATGTACCACCCACCTAGACCAGACCAGGCACCCACACCTTATAGCAATAACACTCCTTGATGGCAGCAGCCATCCCCAGCAGGATGCAGCCTGACACAGGCACACACACACAAGCAGTTCAGGAACAACTCAAAAAACATGAAGAATAGCACAAAGTGTTGGAAACTGGCCTCCAAATTCACTAGATCCCAAACTGATCAAGTATCTGTGGGATGATGCACAGGACCCAAAACCCATAGGACCCAAAGGCCCCCACTCATTCTGTTACCAGACACCACAGGACACCCTCAAAAGACCCATGTCCATTCTCTGATGAGTCACAACTGTTTTGGAGGCACAAGGGAGACATATTAGGAAGGTGGACATAATGAAATGCCTGATAGATGTATGTTGGTAAAACACAGTACAACTGAATAGTGCTATAAAACACAGCCTCTAAACTTATAACACAGTGGAATCAATAGCTCTCTGTGTTATATTAAAGTAATGCTAAATACCTTAACATTTGTGAAGCTAACAGTGCAGGACTCTTATACTAAAATGCATTTGTTTTCACTGGAGTACCTAATGAAGTGACAAGTGTGTGTATGTAATGCAAGCAGCTTAATTACCTCTGTATTTCACTTTAAGTATCCATACCTCATATCATTGAGTTTCACTTTACTGTTGCAGTTGCAGAGGGAAACATATTGTGTTATTTTGTCCACGTTATATTTGAGAGTGAATTTTAGACATTATTGTCACACGTCTCTGTACTTGTACTAATTGTCTCTTTAATGCGTCTATGTATGAAAGTGTCCAGAAGACTTGCATCTCAGTGTAGCCGCTGCTGAAGCAGCTCCACACCAAACAGACCGGTCTGATAAAGTACTGCAGCTGCAACAGTCACCAGCAGAGAACCTCCTCCTACGCCACAGTCTGCTGATTCACTGACCACTGACCGAGTAGTTTCTGATATCTAAACATCTAGAGTATTTGGAGCGGCAGTACAAAAATGGAAATGTTTAGCCACATTAAGTTTGTCTGTGAGTCTCAATGAGAGAGATCGTTCAATAAAAACACAATGTATCAAACACAAAATATAACCATTAAAGTTCTGGGTAGTATCTGCAACAAAATCAACTTAAAGTATCAAATATAGTTAATTGCACAGAACAGCTCTGTGTTATATTTTTGGATCATTCCCACCAAACAGTAGATATTTGAAATGCAATTAAATCAGAGGTGCTTTAAAGCTGCACTTATTATTAGTGCAGTGTCATTGTTTACATTCAGCTATGAGTCTCTGTGCCGAGATATCAATGTTAACAGTCCTGAGTCATTCTGCAGCCAAATCTAGGACTTGATCTTTTCGTGTCTGTTAACGTGTAAGTGTTGGTGTCCCATATGATTTAAGGTACACTGTGTCCTGCTTCATCTGAGGAGGAAGTGGGTGCTTGCACGAACAGTGGTTTTATGTGCGTGCAGCGACAGAAAAAGATACTGGGCCAAAACTCCTATGTTGACAGTTTACATAAAAGAGACTGGATTGAAGGCTTACAGGGTCTTTATATGGGACAAGAGACCTTCCTGAATAAATCATGAATAGTTTGGTTGAGCAGTTAAAAACAAGGCTGAAGATATATCATCTGTTTGTTGAAACAACGACTTTGGAAGATAAAGAGCTCTTATTTCAGTCTTTCTGAATTATATTCTGCTTTGACTGAAAATTACTTGACTTTGTTCATTTGTCAAAGCTTCAATTTTACAAATCTTATTTCATCAGACACTGCAACTTCTCCATGTCTTGTCCATGTCTTCAAACAGGCATATCACAGATCTTGATGTGTTCTGTGAGCAGACCTATAGTTTTTGTTTTCCTGCAACAGCTCTGACCAGCAGCCTCTTAAAGCCTCCTCCACTCACTGCACAAGACAAGCCAGGAACATAAAAGAGAAGTGAAGCTGCGGTCTGCAGACTAGACCTGACGTCAAGTTCCTTCATAAGGCTCAGCGGAAGCAGCGGCCAGCTCACCAGTGTTTATCTGTGGTTTTATTTGGGTTTATGCATGCAAGAGCAGTGCTCTGCTCATTATGCAATTGTGTTTGAGTGCACCGGTGGCTTTTGAAAAAAGCATTGCCCTACATGTATCTGTGTTTTCGTGTGTTTGATCTATTTTAATCACTTCCAAAAAAAAAAAAACGTGCATGCTGCAAAAATAACATTTTTGTTTGGTTACCAGGGCTCCTGTATTTTCCGATTTCACATAATTAGTGGATTTATCTTTGACTGACTTAATATCTGATGTTTAGTTTCATTTCTGGACTTGTCTAGCGATTGTGAGAGAGATCAGCTGAAGACAGGGGAAAGTATTTGTAGTGGCATGGAGAAACAGCAGGAGGGAAAAGACTCAATTGGGGCAGTCCTAGCCTTCTATGTCTGTAGTTTCTGATGTTTGCAGCATGCTAGAGACACCCACTGTAGCTACGAAAAGCCAAGTAAAGAGAATACCCCCAGTCTGTGAAAGCGGGGTGGAAGAAGACTGATCGGCTGATAACACAGTAACGAATGGACCGGAAATGACCACAAGTAACAACAACACAGTGCAAGAGAACACCACAGCAATTGTCACAGCTACTGGTGCAACAGCAGACCACAAACTGCAGATTTGTGTCTGTGGATGAATTAAGATTACATCTCACCATGGTTTGAGGATTCATCAAGGAAAGGTGTTTGAAGAGAGACAGAGGCTTTTGCAATCAATCACTCTTCACGAAAAGGATCATATCAGATGAATGAAGCGCAGGAACTGGATGCAAACCATAGCTTGAAGTGCATCACCACTGTCATGGAGGATGCAAACTTAAGCACAAAATTGCTAGTGGAAGAGACCTCCAAGACCTACAATCGCAAGGACGCTTCCTTTGACCTAACTGTCTGTGAAATTGCCCAGTGCTGCTGACAAAAATCTGTGGGAAACGGTGAATATGTACTTGACCCTGACCCTTGAACAACGTTTAGGCACAGTGGAAAGTAAGATGGAGAGACTGGGAGACATCATCTACCAGTATGGCGCAGAATATTTTGGAGTACAAGAGGCTAAAGGTGCTAAAGAGGTTTCAATCCCAATCGTTTCCTGGAGGCAACAGGAGATCAAGGAGACAGCTCAGGAAACATTGAGTGAAGTGGAAAAGAAGGGCACAAACTCCGCAGAACAGAGAACATGCGAAAATGCAGGAGGAAGAAAGAACAAATAAGAACACAGTTCCTTAAGATCCCTTCAAGTTCCTAAGACTCTCTTCACCAAAAGTGGAGCTCTAAAAACAACAAAGAACGACCTGGAGAAGCACTTGAGAGCAATGCATTCTGACCCAAGCCACCATAACGCTGGCCATCCCCTCAGACATCCCACCAGCCAAGAACACACCAGATGTCCTGAGATTTCTCTGAAGGCTCACAGGAACAGTACGGCAAAAGAGTACTATACCCAAAGTGTGGTGTAGTGCAGAAGGGGTACTGCTCTCAAAAGAGAAGGATGCAGTAAACATCAATCAATCCTGACAAATAATGTGGAGAGGAAAGTTTTCTTCAGCGCCATCGTGCATCGTGCAATGGCCGAGTACCTGCAGAGGAATGAGTACATTGATAAATCAGTCCAGAAAGCAGGGATATCTGGCTTCTCTAGTATTCCAGCATGATCTGGCACCTGATCCAAATGGCAAAATTGGAGAGAAAGGATCTCCATGTGATATTCCTGGCTCTCGCAAACACCTCTGGCTCTGTGATCCATGAACTCCTCTGGGCTTCTTTCACAAAACGAACGCAATCACAACCCTGGTTTAAGTCTACTTTCAGGACTCGCAGTTTTGCTTCTCAACCCCTGGGTTTACCATCTCTTGGTGGTGCCTGGAAGTGAGCATCATGGCTGGATGCATCACCTCTCCACTGGCATTCACAATGGCAATGTAAATCATCATTTAAGCCTCAAAACAGGTAGTGGACAGTGTGTCAGTAACTCTGTGTGCCTTCCTCCACTCAGGGCCAACATGGACGACATTACCACCCTGACTTCCCTGACTTTCCTGAAGCCTGCTCAGGAAACTGGAGGAGAACATCAGTTGAGCCCTTCAATCCACCAAGTTGTAAAGAGTCTTGCGTCCACCCTGCAGAACAAGTGAGCTGCCATCAACTCCTACCATTGCCAGTATCCAACCCCCCATGGGCAACTGGATTTGTCTATGAAGGGGCTAAAGCAGCTAGGAGCATACAAGGCATATGCATAGGAGAGGCATACAAGCAAAACTATCTGCGCTATGCTGAGTTAGCTGCTGAAACAAAGCATCGAGCAGCAGACCAAAGGGTATGTGGTCACGCTTGACTCAGGGAACAGGATGTCCCTGCCATGCATAGTCCCATAAAATGTCCGCAACATTACAACAAGGCGACTCTGATAAACAACTGGATGCAGGCTCAGGACTGATCACCCTGTAGCCGGCCGCCTCTGATGAGGGTGTAAAGGCTAAAACACTTCATGAACCAGAGGAGCACAAACTGATGATGCACCCTAAACTTCAACCAAACCCCCAACCTTCTTCAACTAATTCTCCAAAGAACTCTTGTACCTGTTTGCACAAAAGAAATCAACATCTAATCCTGTGTTTTGGAATCTTGGTGAACAAAAGCGACAAGCATGCAACATGCTAAGTTAACTCTAAACAGCTCCACAATCTAAACCAATACTGGATGGGTTGCCATGAAAATGTGCACAGGCCTTTATGTTCCCCAAAGGATGCATCCTTCTGAACTTAATGATGCTTCAGCAGTTAGTGTTACACAACATAAATACTTATGCTCATAAGTGAAAATGTATCAAATACAGATGACACAAGCCCTCAGTGCACTTTGTGTTTAGTGCTAATTTGTGAATGTTAGCATGCTAAACATTAGTACATTAACATGTACTAGCAGTAGCATTTTGTTCCTGGTCCTGCTCTGTTGAAGCACAACATCACAGAGCTGCTAGCATGGTTGAGGACTAATGCCACTAATATTGATAGTGAATAAGACAATGAATAAATAAGAGTCCAAATCAAGTCTGAACTCCTTGAGCAGAAAACAACTCCATCAGTGGCACTGATGGATGTGTATACTGTTTGTTACACACTTGTGTTTGCAGCTTGTTGCAAGGACCCAATCTGTCGATTTGGTTTTCATCATGCCATAAATATCTGTTTTCTTCCTCTTCTCTCAGACTGCCATCCGGCTCTCTGCTTCTCTCTATTGCTCTATTTTCTTCTCTATTGTCATAGTTCAATTCACTGAGAGGATCGTTTGACCCTCCAGATTCCCAGAAACTCACAATCCCCATCCATTAAATCTCCATGACGTTGAATCTGTTCAGTTTAACACCACCACTAACTGGCTGCTGTGTGTCTGGTGATGTCCCGTCCTCCTCTCATATCCAGCTCCTGCTGCTGAAGGCGTTGTTCATTAGTGCTGAACTGACCATATCATCATCTGCTTTGAAGCCCGGCTGGAGTGAAGATACAACCTTCATTATTTTCTGGTTTCATTCTGGTTAAATTGTCTAATATTGAACATTTTTACATCTTTTATAGTGCAAAATCACCAAAGGATTTTGGATCATCTCTTCATGTCTGTAATTTCATGCCTGGATTTCCGACTCTTTCAGTCCAGAATTTTTCATTAAGCTTAGAAAAAACAAACTATATCTGTCCCCAGAGTCCTGTGAGGAAACATGCTCTGTAACAGTTGATCAAGCTTCTAATATTATAAGATTATTATAAGATCAGAGATGGACAGAGTACTGGATCCCAGTACTTGAGTAAGAGTACAAATACTCTTGGTCAAAATTTACTCCGCTACAAGTAAGAGTAGCCCAGTCAATACATTACTTGAGTAAGAGTAAGAAAGTACTTGCTTTTAAATGTACTTAAGTATTCAAGAGTAAATGCTTTTAAATGTACTTAAAGTAAAAGTAAGAGTAAGAGTAAATTCCTATTTTCCTATTTTTTTTCATCTTTGATGAGAATGGACCTGACTGAATTAGTCATTTTACAATTTTATATACTACCTTATATCTCTTGTTTCAGAGAAAACTCTTTGAAACACCTGCACTGATGTGCTTGCCTGTAGAACCATTCTGTGTACCAAGCCTTCCCCAAAATCTATAAAAATGGAAAGAAAATGAATGGAATCATCAAAGACGACAATGATGTCAGTTTCAATAATATTTGTTTGAGTTGTCGCATTCCCAAAACAATAATTCAATTTTAATACATGTACCCCCATTGATTCCAGATAATTCTACCATTACCACATTTCTGCCTAAAAGCGTTGTTGTGGTGTTCATCCTTTTAGTTGACCTTACTGTACTGTCATGAAACTGTACCTTTCCTATGCTGACTTTTAATAAAAATATCAGTCAATCAATCAATTAGCCTAACTAAGGACCCGTGTCAGTGTCATAACAAGGCAAGGGGGTCGAGAGGGTAACTTTGGTGAGTTTTCAATCATATAACGTTATGGTCATTGGCGTCGCCACCATTATAAGAGGGTGGGTCCAGACCCACTCACTTTTCGGGTCCAATACTATTGATAATATTGGCGGCATGGGGAGGGGGGCGGCATTGCGGCCGCGAAGCAAAAAAAAAAATCAGCGATCACTGACATGTCTTTTTCACTCCGACAAAGTCGAACATAGCTTTAAGATAAGGCCATGGGTTTTCTTCCTCCGCCTCAGTCCTGTGAGGAAACATGCTCTGTAACAGTTGATCAAGCTTCTAATATTATAAGATTATTATAAGATTACAGTAACACTCTCAGTGTCAGTTTGAATATTTAGATGAAAGATGAGAAAATATAATAACAAGATTTATAAAGCTGTTAAACGAGTAACTGAGTAAAGCTTAACACATACATAATACATAATAATACATACTAGCGTTGTTAGCAGGTTTAGCGCTATGTACAGGATATATTTGATATATTTGACATCTCAGTGGTCACAGAACAGCCACAATAAACAGAGTACCAGCTGATGACGGCCCAACAGGGCATCTGAAGGATGAATAAAAGATGATGTGACAGTAACAGTTGCTATAGCAACGTAACGTTCAACAAAAGCCAACAGAGATTATCAGACTAAAGTGACATTTTGTTTTCACTTAATCACTCAGTTCTGTTGGCTGAATGGATTTAATTTGTCCTGTTTGAACTGCTGACTCCATTCTTGATACATATCGCTCTACTACTGCAGGATGTCATGCTTACAATAATAACTGCAATACTGTATTGCCGCAGTATGTGTCCGTGTTCTAAGTATCCTCTCATCTCATAGCATATTTCTCTGAAGGACACAGGCCTTTGGAACTGGGAGGTGAAGAATGGATGAATATATGTGGAGAAAGTATTATAAAAAATAATGTAACATCAAGAAACGGAGGCGTGTACGTGTAGTTCTGTTTGTGGCCAGTATCAGTCAGTCAGTCATTTTCTAAACCCATTTAGTCCTGTTAGGGGTCACGGGGGTCATCGGGCGAGAGGCAGGGGTACACCCTGGACAGGTCGCCAGTCCATCGCAGGGCCAACATTCACACTCACACGCACACCTACGGGCAATTTGGAGTCACTAATTAACCTAATGAGCATGTCTTTGGATGGTGGGAGGAAGCCGGAGTACCCGGAGAGAACCCACGCAGACACAGAGACACTCAGTGATAACCACCTCGCCACTGTGCCGCCCGTGGCCAGTATCTCATTCCACAAAGAAAACCCATCTCTGTAACCTGGACACCTACTCAGTGTTCTCAGAAACATCAAAAAAATGCTTCATGTTACACCTACATAAAGACTGCTGGCTGGTGTATTGTCTTCATCAGTGTCACATCACAACTCTTCACTGGATCCTTGTTACAAAATTAAGGATTTATTGCTCCTTTGAAGGGAATCTATTCATCTATTTTGCTGTTGATGTGGGAAGCGTACATACGGCTTTGCTAAAAAAAAAACGTGTTATGAAGAGCTGCACGCACATTGATTTAATCACAGTTTAGACAGCTGAAAGATCTAAGTGTCAGTCCCTTCAGAGTCTCACATGTACAGTATGTGTGGTCAGATATCTTGTATTTAGCTACATTTGGAAGGCACTGAGTTTGTCGTTATGCAATCCTGTCCTTTCTTTGGCGGTGCTATAGTGATTGTTACCAAGGACGTAGCGATCTGAAGCGCGCAGACTACTCGATTAGAACTGTTGCATAACTCTGCTTGTTTTTTGTGTGTGTTTTCTCTTGTTGCCTTGCCCGCTGGACCCAAGGGTGACTGTGACGCCTGATGGTATATAACCTCAGCAGTCTCACAGGGCACAGGTCATGTACACAGTAGGTGCAACAGATTCCACTTGTTGTACACAGAGACATACAGATGCCATGCATCTGTTTTTGCAACTTCTTGCCTTACAGGTAGTGCTTAAATAGACATTTTATATTACATCCACTTTTCTTCATATGGGGAAGAAAGAGCATGTTTCTGACCCGTCTTCCAGCCCTGTCTGTATCAGCATCTTGCATTCATCCATCCAGCCGATGCTCAGTGACTCCACTGAGCCATGACCCTAGCTGACTGTCTCTCCCATCTGTTGATACACTTAATGTCATACATGACCTTCTTAATCAAAGAAAATACCATAACATAAATGAATGAATGAAACTAAAGCTGTAAGCCAAATCTAGCTCAACGTGCTGTCACTGTTGTTGACCACGTGAGGGCAGTAGAAACGACTACAAACAAAATACTGACTAAACTTCAGCTGTTGAGGTTGCTGTAGCGATTTCAAATTATTGCTGATTAAACATCCAGCAGAGGCAGAGAAACATTGTCCCTTTGATTTTTTTTTTTTTTTTTTTTTTTCTGGCCAACTGATTAAGAAGTCTTACGTCTAACATTGTCTCTCTTTTAGGTCCGTTTTGGGTCTCCACCAGCTCCTCTTAGTTGCTAAATGCTAAATGCTGCTAAATGCTCCACTAGTTTCACCAGCCAAGTAGGACTATAAACGACCGCTTTCACACCCGCTGTTTCGTCATTATTGATACAGTTCTTGCCCAAAGATAAATTGAAAAATTAACACCACTTTCAAGTTTGTAAAGTAATGCTAATCTTAGCTTAGCCTTATGCTACTTCCTCCAGTCTGCTCACTGTGTGTAACATCACTGTGATGACAAGACTGTGAGCTGCCAAAAAGAAATTACCTTCCACTAATGAAACTGTGGCTAGATGTTCCTCTTTGTTCCATGTTTGTGTTTCATTTCTGTTTCATTTAATTTATTAGTTAGCTTGTTTAACTGATTTACTTGTTGTAAGGCTATTTATTGTGTATTTTACAGCAATGTGACTTCTTCAGTGAAGGGAGCTGATCATGGAAATAGCAACTTTTATTTCAGACTTTTTCAAGTGAGTACCTCATACAAGATGATATCGTTCATTTTGGCCTTGAGTTGTTTAGCTACTACCATTTGAATTTGAGAATGTTTTCTTGAGTTGGAAATTTCAAAAACAGGCCAGGGTTTACTCAAAACAACAACTTCGTTAATGTTTCAAAATGCGCTGCTTTAATTTCACTTCTTCTTTATGGTTTCCAAACAGAGTCAAATGCAAACACACTTTCAATGCCGTTTGGTTTTTCGATACAGCCCACATTGTGTGCAAATAACACTGTGTAATTATGTGTTCAGCATGCTAGGTCATGACTGTGAGAGCTGCAGTGAAACAGCCTCAGTACATGTCATGTCTCTGTGGTTTACTTAGAACAGAGAGAGAAGAAGAAGGAAGAACGTCGGATTGAAGAGAGGAGGGACATTTTCAGGCTTTCTGAGTCTAAAGCAAAGTTGTCCTCCTCTGATGCAGCTGCTGAAGATTGTAAAGGATGGTCAGGATGTTGGATTGTGAGTGGAAGCCAACCGAGGGAGCAACAGGAAAGAGTCATTGCGATGCTGTGGCTTTAGAATCACATACAGCTGTATGGATGGAGGTTGAAGTTAAAGGCAAAGCGAGTTATAGCAGGTGAACACGGTCTCTTCGAGGATGCTGGATGGTTGACAGCTGGATCAGAGTGCCGCTGTTGTTACAGTGATGGGGAGGGGGGCTTTTGCGGTGAGAATGGGGTGAGAGGTTGATGTGACTCAGCCCACACAGCCACTTCCTTTGGCATCTTCAGGATGGACAGATGAAAGCTGGAGAGGGAGCGAGTCATCGTGTGGCCAGCTGACTCACCATACAGGAACGGGTACTGGGAAAGGAAGCACGTGCTCGGTGAAGGGGGCTGGGCTTATGTGTGCATGTGTGTGAGTGGACCATGCGTTTGGTCTTTGACAGAGGAACAATTATTCTGCTTCCCGTAACACCAGAGGAATGTGGGGTGAGATTCCTGCTCTGTGAGTCGTGCCCTCTCACCTGCCACCTCCATATGGATACTATTTCATCCGTCCCCTTTCCCCCTCAGCCGGGGAATTTCCCACTTGGTGTGGTTACACTAATGGAGGAAGTTACAGAGACTTGTTTGTTTAAGCCACATTGTTCTGTTAATAAAGAGATTCTTTATTTTATGGTTACTTTAACAAAATTACGGCTCTGTTTCTCATCCGATTTTGTTATTTTAAGGGAAATCAGGTGGTCTAATTGGCTCTAAAATGAGGCAAACCTCAGAAAAAAAAAAAACATTTTAGAGTTGGTCATACACAAATGTGCAGCAAAATAAATCAAGAAGATTACGTGGGTTATGTGTGTAAATAGAGTAATTGCTTGTTGGTGCTGGGGAGACTAAAGATGCTTTGTCATGCTGAGTACGTAATGTTTGTGTGTGAGTGAGCAGCTAGTGTAAATTATATTTGCTGCACGGGTAATTATCTTGTGGGAACATGTTTCTAAAGTGTGCAAAACATTCATATCTTCGCTGTTTGTACCATCCACAACTTACCATAAATATAAGTACGAATACAGAGCCGTCTGTCTGCTTGTGTGTGTCTGTGTATGTGTGTGTGGGAGCTCATGTTGACTCACGGTTACAGTAATGGCTCTGGCAGAGCAGTGGATGAACAACTCACGCTGACAGTAAAGAGCAGAGAGAGAGAGAGAGAGAAGAGAGAGAGAAAGAGAGAGGTAGAGAGAAGAGAGAGAGAAAGAGAGAGGGGGAGAGAGAGAGAGAGAGAGAGGGAGAGAGAGGGAGCAAGAGAAAGAGGCAAGAGGGCTGAGCTCTCAGTGGCATCTCCATCTCATAACTCCTCTGCCGCTCAGTGTGTTCACATAAACACACACAAACAGAGGAGACAACCCTGAGGACTACAGCACCTGCAGAACACCATAACACAGGACACTTCAGAGCAGCACTGGACAGGACTGTCTGGCCGTTTACTCGGAGCAGCAAGTGTAAAATGTCGCCAGGGAGGAAATAATGCATCGCACGGTAGGCGATGAGCCATTCGCAACAGGTCTGTGTTTGTTTTTATCACTAATGTCCATTATATTTGTTATTTTGTGATATGAAGACAAATGTGTCATTTCACCACAAGCAGTTAATGTGTTTGTGCTACTTTGCATAATGCTTTGGGATGTTACAGAAAATGACGTAGCAGTTTCACTTTCAGTCTATTTTTGAACCACAGTTGGTGACCTGTAGACATGCTCAGGAGTCGCTGATACCGTCAGACTCATTTGAAGCTTCGCACGCATTTTGTTTCATAAATGGCAGTAACTGGACAGCTCTGACACAAACAAGATGACCAAGCCAGTGTCAAGGGAAGGATATTAGTCAGCACTCTGCCCAGGAGGAAAACCAGAAAAGAGTTTATTTTTCTTTTCTCTAAATTACTACTCAGTAACCTCAAATACAGAGAGTATTATCAGTCACTGTAGCTCCCCTTGTACTCACTGAAGTATGTGAAACCGCTTGAAACCGTGACTGATCGTTTGTACTTCAAGGCCAATCCTTTCTGTACTGAAATATCCTGTTATATGTGTGTCTGTACAGGACTGTTCTATCTGAATGTTGCATATGTGAGTGCCAGGTGACCACACCTGGAAACTGTCCTACATTGGCACAGGTGTATATATAGCTACAGAACGCTTTGCCCGCAAACCTCATTCTGCCATTTAAATCCTTCGTCAGATGAAGTCTTCCTTTGTCTGCACAGTCGCTGTTCTCAGGAAAGGCAGTAAAAGTCCAGACTAATTAACAGCACACTGGCGAGTCACTAAAATCTCTGGTTACTCATCCTCCGACATCAAATACAGTGACACTTATTTCCATATTCCAGATACCTGCGTGTTTGTAGTTGATGATCACCGCTGTGTTTTAAAAAGCCATGGAAATGTTGTAATGACTCATCTGTCACAAGAGTTACTGTCTTGACACATGACACACAAGTGTTTAGATCATAGTCACCAGTTAGGGATGTGTTTCCACCATCCGGTCTACTGGCATTATCAGGACCCCAGCAAGATACCAGAGATTCCTCTTGTCCGTCTCTATCACCTCCTTAAAATACTGTTCTGATATTCTGGGAATAATGATTATGCACCATCTTGCCGAGAGTTTTATGAGAAGATCTGTGCCACACTCCTATGCCACTCATACCGAAATGTGAAGCTACAGCCTCTTAGCTGAGCCTGGAGACAGTTATGACTCCATCTATAGGAAACAGAAATCCACCTACAAGCACTGCTAAATTGACAACTTGCCAATTTAAACAAATGCTTTATGCTTCTTTTTATCTATAGTATCCCTTACTGTTTTAATGGTCAGCTAAGCTAACCACTTTCTGGGAGACTGAGTGGTATCAATCTTGGTTTTCATGAAGAGTGCCTATGAAAAGGATTTTCAGATTACAACCATAGTGCTTTACTTGTATCTGACTCACACTGGCCTCATCAGCGGAGCTTCAAACTGATCAAATTCATCAGTCACTACTTCAGGAACCTAAATATGGTGGGGTCAACAAGCATCTGTGTCTCCTCTCTCCTCCTTCTCTCTACTTTGGAAGCACATGATTGCACGTATTCTTTGGGTTATACCTTCAACCGCCATTAAAAATAATAGCTCTGCGTGCCCCACGTGTGAACTCACTTAACCATGCTTTCAATCTGATGATGACGTGAGGCAGTGACTGGAAGCCACCACCTTCAGGAGCAGAGCCTTCACCAACTCATGCTTTACATTTCCCAGTGATGATGAACTGACTCACTTCTGCTTTATTGGAGCGACGAGAGATAATTGATGACTACCATGTCTTTCCCAGCTCTTCTTTCAACCTAGTTTGGTGATGCAGACCATTTAAACCCAGAGGAGGGTGGAATTTTATTTCCTCTCTTCTAACTCATCCAGTTACTAATCCTTTCCTTGAATGAAAACAATCATTATCTTTCCCTGCATCTTGACGTCTGTGCTCTTTGATACATTTATTCAGTGAGATTTAAAGTAGGAGGGAAGGGGAAGAGGTGTGATGATCTGTGTGTCACATGACAAACCCCTTTTAGCTCCTGTTTTAGTGAAGCCATCTGGGAACAAACATTACTCAGAGCTTCTATGGTGGAAAACAGTATTGTTAGACCTTCTAGACCTCCCTGATACCTTTATGGTGCATATTTTATGTTGCCATAGAGGCTCAAATGTGATAACACAACCATACCAGAACCAGCTATTCATAGATGACAGCGATGTCGTAACGCTAATGTTTTTAAAAGTATAGACAAACTTGAATAGAATCACGAGAGCTACAACTGCATCAACTAATACTCAGTTTGTTGTTTTGTTCATCACCTCCTAATAAATGAAAGGTTAAACATTTTGGGAAACAAACATTCATTTTTCTTTGCTAAAAGTTGAAAATGAGAAGATTGGCGCTACAGACAGGAAGCATTTAGCTTAGCTTAGCATACAGACTGCTAGCATGAGGAATAAAGCAACCCTGGCCTTAACTGTCCTATGATGTCCTACCTCTAAAGCTCACTAAATTAAGACTTTATGTGTATTTCCACATGTTCTAGTTTCTTTAATCCACACAAAAACCAAAGTGTTTACATGGTAGTTAGCATGTTTAGTTAGCATTAGATGAACTAGAGATTGGATATTGCTAGTTGTCCGCAGTCCCTGTTGATACCCAGTTGATAGCATATTTTCGCTTAACATAAAGGCTGAAATGTGAAAACAGCTAGATGGCTTTGCCTATTCATAACAGATAGATCTTATTTGTTATAGGTGTGTTGTGCAGTTTGTTGTGTCAGGCAAAGTGGTTTATTGTACAGCTATTAAATAACCTGCTGAACCAGCGTTACTCTCTCCATTTAGCAGCCACACTTTGCATGTAATTTTTACTCTTTGGTTTTTATATGAATTAAACATAGACATACAACATGGCAAACTATTAAATGTATAGGTGTGTTTTTTTTTTTGTTTGTTTTTTTATTTCATATGGAGCCAGGCTAGCAGTTTGTGTGCATCAGTCATTATGCTAAGCTAGCTAAATAGCTGGCAGCTTCAATGTCATATTTAATACTGAAAATAGAGTCTACTTTTCTAGCTCACTTCATAAAAAGATGAAATAGTTTCCCACAATAACAAATTGTTTATTTAAAAATACCATTATCAATGTGTCTTGATTCAATACTGCTTTCTTTTTTATTTGTACAGGATGATGTTGGCCAAAGTCGGATCTGATTTTGCTGTTCATTGTGATTATCTTAGTCTCTAGCAGAGGTCTGCTGAGCCAGGTGGAGTGAAGGTGACACTGGGAGTTTCCTCCGAGCCTTGCAGACACGGCCTCTCTAAAAATATCCTTTTGAACTTCACCAGGAGTAATATTAAATTTCTTGCACTACTGGGTGACTGGCTCGCTACGTAACCACTCCCTCTGTCGTTCATGTATAGAAGCTGTCGAGCAGCAAGGGGAGCAGCGCCTGCATCAGCTTAGCTATACACAGCATGCTGTCCATATGCCACAGTAACATATGTCTCTGTTTCTGTACCAGTTATGTGTCACACAACAGGTTTTAAACCAATAACAATCAGAGGACTTGTTGAGTAAAGAACTGCACTCAGAAACTGATTTCATCTGGTGACGTAGATGTTCGTACCCAGTCTCTAGCACCATATGAAATCAGTGTTCTGGGAGGTGGACCATCAGCATGTACAGACTCTGTACATGAATAAACTGAAATACGATGCCCAAAAGTAGGTCACATTTGTATAAATTACTGTATGCTCTTGCTTCATTCACTAACAGCTCCCAGCTGCTGTTCTGCTTCTTGTTATGTCTTTTTCCCTCCCTGTATCTCTCTGTTTCTTCTCAAGCATACGTCTCTAAGAATTGTTTTTTATTCATCTATATATTCTGTCTCCATGAGTCTCATACTTGGGATTCATAGAAAACAAAATGTTGCTCTATTATTTTCTCTACACGGTATTCTTTTCATCTGAATGTAAATGTACTGAATTATTGAGACTCAGTAACCCGTTCTGAGTAAATATAATTAAAAATGTGACCATGAGAAATGTTATATGTGCTTTTTGATGCACCCATAATAAACGTTACAGAGCTTGCTGCAGTTTCTGTGTAGGAGACTTTTCACCAGAATAAAGCGCGGAAAAGCTGCATGTCTCCTGTATTTCAGTGTGTGTGTACTCTTTCATCTGACACAGAGCTGACTGCATAATCGCATCGGGTTTCAGGTGAACTCAAGGTTTCTTAGCTCATTTTGAAATCAGTGAAAAAGACTGGTGACATGTTGGGAATGGAAACAGAAATTCAGTTAAGTCACGTAATGCTCAAAAACAAAAGAAAAGCAGGAGAAAAATTAAACACACGGTTAGCATTAGGCAGACAATAATCTGCTTTAAACCTGAACTGCACCGAGTTACAGTAGATGTATATCATCCCACAGGACAGTTTGTTTTTGTATTGAGCGTGCCAATCCTTAATTAGTACACCTTTCTATATATTTCTAACTGTGGATTCATCTCACAATGTGTGAGTCATGAGCCTGAAGGAATAGTGCATGTCCTCATGCTCACGAGGAGCCATTTAAGTCTCCCCCTCATCCTGATTTAAAGAAGACACTACAGCAGTGATGTCAGGCATCATAGATCATGACACCGACATGCATCAAAGTGGAACGGATGGCCACGCTAAGGTGATGATGGGCTCATGAAGGACAAAGCTATAGGACCCAAGGATCTCATCAAGTCCTGTGTGATTGATGGTCAGATCGTCTCATAGGGAAGGGTCAAACAGGCCATCACTGCGCCTATATAATCTAATCTTGAGTCTTATATGGAGGTAAAATGATTGTTTATTACATACCATTAGCCTTCTCATAAGATGATGTATTATTTTGATGATAAGTCCAAAGTTAGAAGCCATTGTTGGCTTTTTAATTCAGTAAAATAAAGGAAGGAATACTGGTCTAATGTTGGTGTGGTCATAAGAAAAAATATAATATTGCATCCTTTACAAAGTTGCGTATTCAAATGTGACATTCTGTACACTGCTGTTACAGTATATTATTTCTGTCCCTCTGCAATCATTCAGGGTATTATATGAAAATAGAAAGAGGCCCCCAGGTAAAATAAATAAATAAATAAATAATGTTCTGTACTCTCTGTACTCTATTCGTTTTCTGCTGTCTGCAGAACGCACATCACATCTGAATTACAGCCTGATGAAATCACACTGCCGAATACATCGACACCTACAAGACACCAGCATGAAAGGATTATATTCAAAACTCTTTGTAATCTTCATTAAATCCTCTTCAAGAGCCGTACAGATAGTAAAAGTACAGATACTTGTGTAAAAAAATACTGGTAAAAGTCAAAGTCCTGATTCAACTCCTTAAGTAAAAGTAAGAAAGTACAGGCCCTGAAATGTACTTAAGTAAAAAGTAAAAATTACTTTTCCATTAATGAAACAATTCATCTGTTGATTTTACAATAATTGTTCTAGCAGAATAATCTAGACTTTATTGACCAGATGTCCTGCATGAGCATCTGGATAATTTTTAATAATAAACTGAGGGTTACTGGGTTATTGTTTTTAAATCACGACCGAGTGTTAGCTATAAACTATCAAAACAGTGTGTTCCCATAGCATTGCTAATGTTGTAAACTAGCTTCCAAAAAATCCTCAAAGAGCTAATGATAGCAACAGAAACCACACCATACATGAATTGGTGTTGTTGTTTTTTTCACATTAGACCAGTAAATAGTGGGGTCAGGTGGACTTTCAGTATTAATGTCTTTATTGACGCTTGAACGATAAACAAGCCTCCAGTCACTAGGTGGCAGCAGAGCTCTAACTAACCCACAGGCTGCCTGATCAAAACAATAGAAGAAGAACACAGGACGCGCACATTGGATGCGCATCGTTGACTTTCCTTCCTCTTTTGACTGTTGTATGTGCTTTAGTCATGTCTGGTCCGATCATGTCACGTCTTTTACGTCTTGTCGTCCGTGGAGGTTAAAAAAGTAACAAGCCTGTTTTTCCAATGTAAGGAGTAGGAAGTAAAGATATTTGTGTACAAAAGTAAAAAGTCGTCAGAAAAAGAAATACTCAAGTAGAGTACAGATACCTGAAGTATTTGTACTTCGTTACTTCCCACATTTGCCATCTACACATACTGCTTTTCAAATAGTGATGTCTCAAACTGCTTTTTTGTTGTTGTTGCACAAACCAGTCATATTATTTATAAAAGCTTAAACCTGAGGAATATTAATTTACTGATAATTATTATAATTCCTTATCGATTATTTCCATTTATCTGTGTATTTATTTATTTATTGCAATTTCACAACAGCTGTTTCGCCGTTCTGTAGTTATTTTTTAGCACTGAATTGCTGTATTAAGGTTTAATGGAGGCTAGGGGTGTGTAGTTCCCTGAGACCATGCTGGTTTCCATTATTTTTCTCGTTAGAAACATCTTTCTTCTTCTTCAGGGTCTTTTCTTTCACTAGCCCCGCCCACCCCCTGCTCGTGGGGAGCGGAGCTCTGATCTCTTTCCTGATTGGTCTATTTCCAACAATCCGCCATATTCAAACTTCCGCCGTAGTGTGTGTTCTGTTGTCATCGATCTCCAGCTTTCTTTGTACACATCGAAACAGTTTTCATACCTCTGGCTTGTTTATTTCTTTCTCTAAGTTACTACTGCATATCTATATAACAGTTTTCAATACGAAGACCGTCTCAAAATGGAGGAAAATGAAGAAGTTGGCGGAATGGCGGTAGAAAACAAACCGAAGAAGCTTCGCAGGATCTCATCGCGGACATCTACTACTAGTATTATTAGCGCTGCGGAGCCTTCTCCACGAACACTGAGGAGAAACAACTCCAAAAAGTACGTGCACGTAGAACAATAATAAAATAATGTTTTGCTTGATATACACCTGCGATATAATGCAGGTATAATAACCACTTTACCTTTATCATTACCTGGTTAGTCGACTGTGACGGATGAGGGTGGTATTGTAACTGGCAAGTGTTGCTTTCAAGTGCACCTCGGAAGCCATAGGTTCGGGTGTTGTTTCCGCAATTTGTCATGCAATTAGAAACCTGCGTGTGTTGTGGTTAGTGTAAGTTAGATACAATGATAATTTTTATCCTGTGAGAGGTTATGTGTTTTTCTCTTATGTTGCGATAAGCAAGACAAATTAAGTTTTTCTCTGGTAGACAAAGTTGTGTACCAAACGTTTCACTATACACTATACACTCACTATAACTTTAGTGTATACAATCTTTATATACAGTCTGTGTAGACAATCTACTAGAGCAATAGATTTCTGTATTTTCTTTTAGGTGACTTAAAGTAAACAGTCTGTGTAGCAACACACACACACACACACACACACACACACAAACTATTCCTTTTTGTTCCCTAAAGATACTTTATTTGTTTAAGACGTTCAAACATGAACTGCACCTGTATTTGTATTTGCAGACTTGTGGATGCAGATATTCATGGAAAAAATGAATGTAGCGACTAAAAATGGCAGAAAAAGGCAAAAAAATGGAGGAGTATTTTATCTTACATAGATTATTTCTAATTTTTACCCAGTCAGTTAAAAGCGTTGAAAAATACATCTGAATAGCTTACACTTGCAGAAAAATGCTACTTGAGCAGTACAACTTATACTCCTTCACATTATGAGCACAAGGAGTAGGTTGTGTTGCGGTCTGTGCAGCTGACCTTGGCCTTGACAGCACCCTCTGGGTGTCAAAACACTCTGTAACTTCATTGTTTTGACACCATCATTAACTTTTTTTCCTGCAGCAGGACAGAACGATGCAGCTCCTTATATGGTTTTAAATATTAACATCCCTCGGTCATCCCACAGCATTTGAAATATAACAGTGATGGGAAGAAGCGTGTCACGAAAATGGCCTCCATTTTACTAACAATTTGTACTACATCTAGAATGATTGGAGTAAGAGGATTAAAAAACTGTTTAAAGTCTGCATGCCTTCTTCTTTTGAGTGAATTTGACTGACTACTAGACTAAATTAGCAGACTAGAGTACAACAAGCTGCCGCCATGTGATGAAACTGATATAAACAGCTGGAGGTGTAAGGCTGAAACTGATTTGTCTCATTTCCTGTAGACCTCCACTACAGAGAGGCAGCTCCTTCACCTTTCTCACTCCAGGGACTCCATGGGACTTCACTCTAGTGAGTAAATGTTAAAAAGACAACACCATCATGTTTTGTTTGACTACAGTGATCACGTCCTCATACAATCATCTCTTTGTAAACTATGACTGTCATGAGCCACACATGTAACTTCTGTGTTCTCTAATAAAGATTATAGTTTAATGAGTTTCAGGCTTTGATCGCAACACTTATATAAGAGATGTTGCTGTATATGTGCTGTTGGAGCTTTCATCAGGCTTTTTAAAGTTAATATGTGTGTTTTGTTTTGTTGCTGCAGAAGAGAAAGCGCAAAGAGAAGGACGATGACACCGTCAGTCTGTCCAGCTTCGACCTCAAGGTGAGAGTCTGGGCAGCTCACATCTAGTGAGCACCCTTGAAAGGATCGCCATAGTAAACTTTAATCCCTCTGCATGACTCAGGGTAATCCTGCTATCCCTTAAACTGGCACACGCAGCATGTGTCTGAGGAAATAATGATGACAGCCATGTTGTCTGTCAGCCATAATATTTAAGACAAGAATAAATCGAGGAAAGATCTTCAGTCATAACTGGAGGACTTTCTTTTAATTTCCTATAAAACAGATGAAACATCTGCAGGGCATTACAATATCACAACAGTAGATGAGATGATAAAATAAAGCTGCAGCAAAAACTGTTTGATCCTGCAGAGTATGTTAAGCTTTACAAACTTAAGGCTTTCAGACGATATCATTTTTTAAAAAGGACATTTTGTTTTGAGTTGAGTAAACCAATAATAAAAATCTGTTGTGGTGATATAACCATGCTTTTGTTAATACATTTAATAATGTCATTACTTTCTAGTCTATATAGAACTACTGAACAGTTGTAAGATGCAGTTAAGCTTTTGGGAAGTTTGAATCTCAATTTTTCTTCTGTTTTATTTTTTATTTTTTTTAAGCTGAGTCGTAAGTGTGGCACCACAAGATAAATGAGTGTTATCAAAAGCAAAAAGAAGAAATTGCTTCATCATACCAAAATAGCAAAAAAAAGAAAGAAAAGATTTTCAGGACATCTTCAAACACATGGTACTGCCAAGTGCAGTAAACCTTTCTGTAAACAGAAGAAAGAGCAAAAACATGCTGCAAAAGAAAGACCGGATTAAGGCAGGAACTATTGCCTCGGTACGGACTGTAGGAAAACAAAACAAATAAGGACCTTATGGCTTAAATTGTTGCTGTACCACGAGCTAGAAGCACATAAAGGTGGACCCAGAAGAACATCACCATCCCAGCAGACAAACATAACGGGGTTCATCCCATTGCTTCCAGGAACTAGTAAACTACAACATCTAACTGGTGTTTTGTTTTTTTAAAAATACCCAAGTATAGAAAAATGTGTTGGTTTCTGTGTTTAAACTGAAGCTTGGTAACCATCTGACCTTTTAGCAAGTCAGTGACTCAGATTTCAGATTTAAATCCCACTTAAAATTCTGGTAGGATTCAAAGAAATCAGTAGCAGCATGGAAACTAAAAGATATTTGTGAGTTGGGAGCTTTTGGGAATAAAATACTAAAATACTGTCAAGAATCATTTATTAGAGGTCATAAAGGTCAGATGCACACCATACTAGTGCTGTTTGTATACTCACCACTGTGTTTTTATATAACCAGATATGGAATATTAAAGTTGAAGTTTCCAAAAACCTTAGTATGAAAGTTTATTCACATCACTAGAATGTTTTCCTGGTTAAAGGTGTTGAATGGAAAGTTTGTTCTATTTTACAGGAGCCCAGTAACAAACGGGTCCGACCACTGACCAAAGTTTCATCCCTTGTCAGTCTGATATCTCCTTCAAAGAATGGAGCAGTGCGTCGCTTTGGCCAGACCATCCAGGTAAGCGCTGTACTGTTGTGAAGCTCGTCCAACAAATGAGTAGAATCTGGGTTTGACCATGATTTCTTCTTCTCCAGTCGATGTCATTACGTGGTGATTCCAAGTCACCCGGGACGTCCCTCAGAGCCAGCAGCAGGGCCATAGGTCCGACTCCCACTAAACGCAGAAACAGCACGCTGTGGTCGGAGACGCTGGACGTCCATCAGAAGAGCACGTTCTCCCCCAAAGAGATCAAGAGACAAGAGGTTGTGCAGCTTAGTTCTTCTCACGTAAAGAGCAGCATCTTAACAACGCACAGAGCAAAATAAAGTAACCTCTCTTGCTGGTTTCTCTTGTGCGTCACTGTTACTCTCCAGGCGATCCATGAACTTTATAGAGGAGAGCAGGATCTAATCGAAGATCTTCAACTTGCACGAAAGGTTAGGAAAATTAAATCATTCAAACAAATTCAAACATTTATCCTCCCTTAATCAACTTTGTTCACGCTCCTGCTTTTCTCTCATCTAGGCGTACCACGACCCGATGCTCAAGCTCTTCATCATGACAGAGGAGGAACTAGCTCACATTTTCGGTGACCTGGATGCGTACATCCCCTTACATGAGGGTGAGCCATCAATAAATAATTTTAGAAGTTCTTTATTAATTCCTCATTATGTCTTCCAATGAGTGTGTCTGACCATGTGTCTGTTTTTTTAATCTGCAGATTTACTGATGAAACTGACGGAGGGAACTGGCCCCGATGGAACAATCAGTCAGATCGGACAGATAGTAACAGACTGGGTATGTTTACACTAACAGCAGACGGACGTATGCTGAGATGTTGATGCTGTGTACTAGCTTGTATCCCGTGTGATCCAATCAAAAGCGTGTGATCATAGTTCGGCGCTCTGGATGCAAATAAAATGCAAATCATTTGGGATACAGTAGGATATTGTGAAAACAATGCTTGTAACGAACCATGAATATTATTGTTTGTTGAGTGCATGCATGGTAACATGACTGAAAATGTTAAAAGTAAGTCTTGCACACCTATTTCATTAAGTTGTTATTAACTTATCTATGCCCTGATGATAGATGTCGTCCACATAGAGAGCCACACAAAGCTTACACACAGTAATGTCACTGCTGAGCTGGTTGCAGTTAGTCAGGTCCCTGATTATTACTGAGGAAGTTAACTCTGCATGGCTACTCTTCACACAACAACATGCAGATACTATTTTTATTACAGAATCACACGTAGCCTACTATTATTCAGTTATTTCAATTGTTATGATTAGTAAAAGCTAAAATTAGTATAAGAGAATTAAAGACTGTTGCCCTCCTATCTACTCAGGCAGCAGTGACAGTGTTTGTTACAGGTCTGTTGATGCTAACCAAAACTCCTACAGCACAGTCCACCGTTACAATAGTCCCACTTTTAGTTCATTGCAGTAAGGACAAAATCACACACAGAAACATGTTATGACTAACTTCAAAACATTTTAAAAATGAGTCTCGTTTGTTTGATGAATCTGAGAATATTCTTCTGTGTTGAAACTGTGTACGTATCGCCGTGTCTTCTCAGCTGCCTGGTTTGAACGCTTACAAAAACTACTGCAGCAACCAGCTTGCAGCCAAAGCCCTACTGGACCAGAAGAAGCAGGACCGGCGGGTGCAGGACTTCCTGCAGCGCTGTCTGGAGTCCCCCTTCAGCAGGAAGTTGGACTTATGGAGCTTCCTCGACATCCCACGTTCACGTCTGGTGAAATACCCGCTGCTGCTGCGAGAGATTCTCAAACACACGCCTCCTGATCACCCGGATGTAACCAACCTGGAGAGGGCTGTACGTTATACACTTATACACATGGCCGATGCATAAAACATTCATTGAATTTAATTCACATTGAATACGCAGCACCTTTCAATTATTTATTTGTTGGCACTTTGCTCTTTGTTTTATTATCCAGATCGTTATAATCCAGGAGATCCTGGCTGATATTGATGTGAGGAAAGGGGAGTCTGAGTGTCAGTATTACATCGACAAATTGGTGTTTCTGGATGATAAGCAGCGGGACCCCCTCATTGATAACTGTAAGATCCTACAATGTCACGGTGAACTGCGGAACAAGAGTGGCCTGGTGAGAATAATTTTTTTTCTCCTTGTTATCACGATCCTTTCGCAGTTACATTTTTATCTACAAGTTCTGTTATTTCACATTCTCCATGAATGTACTATTTCAGAGGCTACACGTGTTCCTGTTTTCTGAGCTGCTGGTTCTGACCCGACCGGTGTCCCGTAACGACAAGAGCTGCTTCCAGGTGTATCGCCAGCCGATCCCAGTCCGGGACTTGGCTCTAGAGGACCTGCAAGACGGAGAGATCCGCATGGGGGGTTCCTTCAGAGGAGCTTTCACCAATGGAGAGAAAGGTGAGCTGAGTTGCATCGCACCCCACCTGCTGGATAAATGTCTGCAGTAGCTCATTATTGCTCTGGCATTTTCTCTGAGATTATTCCACCGATTAATTCACAGATGATGTTGTTTCATTTATCCAACATGGTTTCCAAACATCGTCCAGTTTCAGCTTATCAAATGTGAAGATTTGCCAGTTTTCTCTTTATTTAAATCAGTGCAAACAGAAAGTCATTTTGTTTTTCCAGCTGTTTGTCAGACCTTATTTGAGATGTTACTGGTAAGACTGGTCGCTGACTTTTACATTTATTTTTTTATTTTTATAAATGATTTAAAGAATCCACAGATGATTGTGTAAATAAAACTACAAACTGCTGCCTTCATGTGGAAGTTAACATAATTACGGTATGGCTTTGTTCTACCCATCTTTTGAATTTCCAGTGTTTTTTCAAAGTAGCCAGAGCCATGTGTGGGAGGGATAATGAAGTAAAACAAAGCTTGTACACCTTATGTTTGCTCCAACATTAGAGTTGCTGTTGCACAGAGTGGCCCAACCAAAGTAAACACGGCACAGTCAGCGGTAATTACATTTCACTGACAAGGGCGTGTGTTTATTCCTGTTAATGCAGCTGTAGTGAATATGTACTTTTAGGAACGACCCCTTGGCTTCGGGTAATAATATTTTCACATAACATATGTATAGTAAAAACTGGTCACTTGGGGAAAGCAGAAATATGGACGAACCCTGTGTGATGTCACCCTAAGCGATTGTAGAGGCCTGTTTTGAAGCTCATTTTGGTGGTTCTGGTCATCGCCATCCTCCTCAAGAAAACTGGTCAAAGAGGTGAATCATGAATGGAGCTGAGACAGACAGCTGATGGTCTAAGTGGCCCCGCTCTTATTTATTTCATCTTTAACCAAAAAATAAATAAAATTAGCCATAGAGACAAAAACGGGGTTTTGTGCCGTGCTGTTTTAACTTGTGTGGGGATTGACTCACTTTTGCCAGTCCACAGTTTTTGGCACTTAACACAACACTGACGCATAGTACTTATTAAAAAGTTTTTTAGGATGAACATGTTGGCAAACTCATCAAACAGACAAACCAACATTATCACTTATTCAGAAACCTGTTTCTTGTGACTTGGCAAATTGTCAGTCCAATGTACACCTTGTTTTACTTCTGGTTTGGTCTCAGTGTTGGAAATATCTGACTCTTTAGATGCTTAATGTCCATCACATTTCTTATCTTATCTTAAACTGTTTGATTCTGCACAACCAAAGGGATTACTAAAGCTTTTTCACAGAATACTTTGCCTGCTCTGCAGAAAACAGTGTTTATGAGAGCAGTAAGCGTGAACCAATATCTGTATAAAGATACAGGCTGTAAAACCATAGCAGCGAAGACACTAAAATGCTCCGTTCAGCATGTCGACATGCCGAGTCTTGTCATAATTCTCTGTGGGCTACCCCCTTTATATTTACTGACAAGCAAATCTCTTGTGCTGAAGGAAGTATTCAAATAAAAATATATTTACACAATTTATGGTGGGCTATCAGATTTAGAATTATTGCTGTATAATCCTGAAGGCATGTGTGTACAAATATTTTCGAAGGAAGTGTCATTAAGCATATTTCTAGATTGTGCAGCCTCCTACTCTTCCTGACTTTGCCCTCTTTGTGTCCGTCTAGCTAAGAATGTTTTCCGTCTGAGTTCACTGGACCCCTCCCATGGCCAGTCCCACACCCTGCACGTCAGTGACGTCTACCACAAGCAGCAGTGGCTCAACTGCCTTCGCACCGCCATGACTCAACAGCAGGGGGCTCCAGCTAGAGTCCAACAGGTGGATGCCATCCGAGCAAAGAGGCGCTCCTCATCTATCTCAGCCACGATCTGTGATATAGAGACAGATGAGAACTGTCCCCCTGTCTCTGGTCCTAAACTCAGGCCTCAGACACTTTCCAAAACCAGACTGGACCAGAAGTTACAAGATTCGGTAAAGAGGAAGGAAACTGGAGTGTAGATGTTGAGCCATGTTTCCTCTCAGACAGACATTTGCTTTCAGCGTGTATCCTGTTTAATCATGTGTGTCTTTGAGTAAATTTTCCCGCAACCTCTGCTTTTGCTTTTGTCTCTGTAGCTGCACTGAAAAACCTTCCCAGTCATTTCCGTCCAAATGTCTGTCAAGTCTATAAATCATGCAATTAGTTTATAAAAAGTGATGTGTGCCATTATGACCGATTGAAATGTTTACATTTGCTGCGTGTGTGGAATTAGGTTTTTCTGTGGTATAAAGCAAGTTAAAACAGCTTTATAGCACTTCATCTTTTTTTCATTCCATGGTTTATGCGTTAAAACTTTCAGTGTTAAGCTGTAATCTGTACATGAGCAGATATACTATAGGCAACATGTGTGAAGCTGTCTGTTGTGTTATCTGTGTGAAGATAAGGGACCAAGAAACCTGGTGAAATATTTCTGCTGTCCACAGGAAACCTGTGGTTGACACAAGTCTAAAGATGTTTTGAGCTTAGATACAAGATAACGAGAAGAACATGACATGAACATTGAGATAAAGTAAAAACATTTCTTAGAAAAAAAGTGAATAGAAGTGTATGTGTTAGAAATGTGTTAATTCCAAAAAATAAAACATTTAGCTTTGTACTTGTAAAGTCCTGAATATGTCTGACTGTGACGTGTGTTTTTTTATTTAATTGCGACACACAAGCAACCTCTTGTACTTTGGCCTCTCAGTCACTTCCTTTTATTGTTGACTGAGCTGGTTAATAGATGGTGTTGCAACAGGTGTGTTGCAACACATAGCAAACAGAGGCTGTAGAAAACTCAGACAAGTACTTCTTCTCACATTGAACGTTTAAAAAAACAACAACCATAAAGTAGTTCTGCAAATATTAAGTTCATAATTTTCAGAGGTCACTGTTACAAACAGTGACCTCTGAAAATTTCTTGATTGCGGTTTCTATTTGAAATACCATCTTGTTGGACATTTTTTCTGTTTAGAGAATTTTCATGAATGAGCTAAATATCTGTTGTTGTCTTTGTTGCTTGTTTTCACACACACAAAAAACCTCTGGCAATTAACTGTTGACATGTCACAGTGACGTACTTTCATTCCAGATGAGTAAAGGAGATGCACTTGTCTTTATTACGAATAAAATGACAACAGAATTTCGAATGTACTTGGAGAGTGTAGAAACCATCGCTATAATAAGAAGAAGTATGTTCTGTCGTAAAGAGGCATAAACTTCACATCATCACAATGAAGACTTCCTCTTTTACTTGGATGAGTGGTGAAACATCTCCAGGAAAACTCAAATAAGTCCATTTGGCCTCGTTTGAGCTTTGTTTTGAATATAATTAACTGGATGACTCATTCGCTAAACGGTAACCTTGGTGTTCAACAAACTTCCCTTATTAAAGTTTTAAAGCCTTTGAGTCTGGAGTTACCATATAACGACTCTTGTAATTCTCTGCATGGTCCTGATGTCTGATGTTAGTGCTGCCACAGCTCTAGCAGCATACATTCACTTCCACTAATAACCACAGGGGCCTCTTGCAACGCGTCAACTGCAGTATTTATAGCGGGTGATGCATCGCTAATATTACCAGCCTCACCACAACCATAGTGAAACTATCCATCTCAACATTTAGTAAAAGACTGTTGGTGAGGGCCGTATCACACAGTCTTTTTGGAGGACATATAAAGGATGCAAAAACCAATAGGTATGCCGACCTTACATCTGCTGTTTGACTTTCATTGGTCTTCAGTGGCTGAGGTGGAAAAAACTGATGCGCCTGAAAACACAATCCTACAAGAACACCTGCTTCCCCTGCAGGCAACAGCTGTTGTGGTTCAGGTAGGATCAGATGACAAGCCAGGGGAATTGAAGGTGTTTTCGATTTTGAACAGCTTCACAGAATGTGGCTGGCTTCTTCTTTACCAGCTAATCCCTCACTGTGAAGCCTTTATATTAATACTTGCAAACACTAGCAAATGGCCACCGTAGTGCAAACAAGTACCCCGCTGTGGATGGTGCCTAGTGGTGCTATCTTTTAAAATCTTTACAGATGTGTATTAATAGGCAGGAAAATAAGGAACCAAAACAGGAACCAAAGCCTGGTTAACTGGCTTGTTTGGATTCAACAACAAATCATTAAATGTGAGTTCAGGATTTCTGTGATTCTTTAATATATTCCTCATTGTAGCTTCTTGGCATAATTTCAGTCGGAGCCATACTACCTCATGAATATATCAACTTCTTGTGTTAATTACTAGTCTGCTTACTATTTTGGAGAACATTTTAGATCTACAAGACACAAGAAAAGCTAAGCATTGATCTCTGTAGTATATGTCCTCTTTTTTTTTTTTTTTTTTTTTTTACAGTCAGCAGACAAAGTTATCTTAAAATACTTGTTAAAATAAAAAGAATAACTTTATCAAAACTTAATATTTGTTTCACACAGTGCCTGGAAGTGAAGACCACAATCTCGCTGTTCAGTAGGAACCTGTGTTTCAGGTTGTTGTAGTCCGACCGGTCGGACAGGAAATAGCCCCCTGCTCGTGGTAAGCTAGCAACTGTGGTGTAACCGCTACAGCTGATCGTACTTTCTGTGTAAAACACTCGTTGCATTTATATTTCACCCACTTGCACTTATTTATTTTATTATTATATTTTTTTTCTGGGGAAGTTTTGCAGTTACGTTTGACATTATCTCAACACTTCCTGTTTACTCTGTTGGTTGCTAACGTCACAAGGACGGTTGTCACGCGCTGAGACAGTTGCTAGGATTCAGATTTCAACAAAGAAATATTTTATATTTGTTTTATTTGTTAACAATGAATTCAGCAAACATTCGCTTCCATAAAGTTTATGTCCCTGTGATGAATGCTTTTATTTATCTGTATGTACTGATGCTTCTCTTGTAGAAGCTGATTCTTAACCGTGCTACATTAAGAGCCTGTTTAAACTGATTACTTTGGACACTTTCTGATCATATCATATTAACAGTCAGTATCAAACACTGTAGACCTGATGTCTGTCGAGCTCTGTAGCAGCATACCTTGTTCAGTCATGTTTTTGTTTTAGTCAGGTGGAATAAGTACTTTTTGTCTGAGCGTAGGCGGGTCTCAATTCCATTTCAGGCCATGGGAGCCGGTTGCGTTTATCTAATCTTCCATGAAGTTGTTTTCCTCTCTTAAGTACTACCATGTTATCTCTAGACAAGGACAACAGGGATGTCTTTCGTTCTGTGGTCTTAAGTTGTAGTCGTTTGTCCTACTGCCTAACAAAGGGAATCTCAAAGGATTGTTGTCTAGGCAAGTACACAGCTTTGACAGAGCATCAAATTCATTGGAGCTCATCTTGAACTGGTTTAGTAAGAAAAAAACAAAACAAATAAAAATACCTCTTGTAAGCCATCAGTGAGATGTTATTGTAGGAGCTTGCCCAGATCATTTATTTTTTCAAAAAAGTGTTACAGTCCTGGCACCACATTTAAATTTAAAAAATGTATCGGTTCATGTGTGGATCCTGGATGGCTCACAGCTGAGGACCACACTAATGTGTCAGTATTTAACCTCCCTGATTCCAAATACAGTGGTGGAAAAAAGTTTCGGACATCCCGTCGGTATCAAAGTCAACAAATAACAGCGAATATGTTAATAACTGAACCAAAAAAATAATAGGTCCATTCCAATCCACCACAGATTTTCAATGAGTCTCATGTTTTCCTGGCTGTCCAGTTCTTGTGGGTTTGGGCCTAATGACACCGGGCTTACATCTGTCTGTCATTGATCAGGGGCTTCTTGACAGCCTTGTAGAACCATAAGCCATTATCTAAAGCAGCCCTCTGCTGCTAAAGCTCCTGCAATAACATTCCCTGCACATGCAGATCAGGGTATGGTCATTTCTTGCTGAAGAAACCCTTAGAGGCCAAGATCTTGGTTTGTCTTCCAAGCTGTTGCTTCGTCTATATTTCTGCAGTGTATGGAACTGCTGAAGGACTGCATCTGCTCTTCCTGGCTATCTGGCAGTAGCTGTACCCTTCCTGGCTGAGATTGTATCGTCAGGGGTGTTTCCCATGTCAGGTTCCTCGTTTTAGCCATTTTTGTCTGGATTTATATAGATGCAAAGCACTGCAACAAAAATTGTGTCTTTTAATAAAAAGCACAACCTTCATTAGTGGATCACTGGTGCCAAAATGGCCTAATACTCAAAATTTCTTACAGCATTTCTATGGAACCAATCAAAGTTAAGTTTGTAATGGATTTTTTTTTTGGTATTTGTTTAGTTTGTCAGTGACTGTACTAAAAGAAATTGCATTTGACCACCTCTGATGCTTAATGCAATAATTCACAAATGCATAGGGTGTCCAGAAACATTTTTTCACTACTGTATATCCACACACACAGATGGATAGATGGATGTAGTGCTTCATATATTCATATGTATGCGATATGTTTTTGCATTTATTTCCATGCCATTTGTCTTTGTCTTTTGGAGGAATGGCAACAAACAAAACAATGTTGAAATGTAATACCCCAAATAGAACACACACCACCATATTATGTTTAAAATAGTCTGTAGTGGTCTATTTATTTACAGAAACATAACAGAGGTAGAACCATTTAGAATATTTACAAATGTACATTAAAAATAAATAGTTACAGAATTTTATTTATATATACAAATACATACAATGATATAATCCTAATAAGCAATCTACATGTTTCCACAAGGTTCAATAAAGTACTGCAGGGTCTATGATGAAACCTTTGCACAGAGTAATGGTGAGCAAGCCAAGCTTGTGTATTGATATTTCAAGCTCCAGGAAGCAACATATACAGTATGGTCTGATAGTAACGCTGGCTCAAATGGTTCCAAGAGTATTAATTGTTAAGGTGGTGTACATCTACACAGATGTGTTGTGAGTAATTCGACCTCAGCCCGGATTTAAGCTATGCTGGAAAGTACATGAGCTCACCAAACTCCTAAATGTATTAAAAAGGACATGAAAGGTGGAACTGGGCCCAAAAGTCTGCACACACCCACACTGTCCTGAAAGAGGATCTGAATCAGCCAAAATAAAGACTTCTCTTGTGTCGGTTTAACCATTGGTGTGCCTCGCAATGAGCAGTCATTTTTCTTTCCAAAACTATGTTCAACCTACCAAGCACCAAACTCCAGGGTTAAAATAAATGACTGGCTGGTGAATATATTTTTCTCAGTGGATGGTATACCACATGTAAAAGGCAAATGAATATTGGGCTTAATACTAATACTAATCATGGATCGTTTCAGCCAAATGCATTGAAAACTGATGCTACACATCTCATGTCTGTCTTTAGGTTCTCTAATGATTAAAAATCTCTGAGTGAAGCATGAAGCAAACAAAAAAAGGAGCCACTTTCAGTTTGCATGTGCTGAGTTCCCACTAGCAGCGGCAAAACAACAAGCTACATTTCATTTTCAACGGAAGCTGGTGATATGAAATATCAAACTTATGCCCTACACTTGTTGCTACATGATGGGTGTGCTGCATATCAAAAATGAGCCGGTTTAAAATGGCTCCAGTGACGTGTCAACCAATCAAATGCATTTGTTCCTCTACTGCCATTAAATGGATGATATCACCAACAAGTTTTGTAATTTCTGTCGTTCTTCGTGTGAACACAGCATGAGGTAAACAGCAAACAAAGTATTTAAGCTAATGAAATGTCTGGCAGTGTTAAGACTTCTGTGCGACATTCTGTCATATGAAGAACAGGACCAGCTGCATTAAACCTTCTAAGAGCTGCATCCAAGTTTGTCGTGCTGTGACTAAGTGATTAAAGTTCAATAACTGGAGGTGGAACGTAAGAAAGAAAGCTTATGATGCGAGTGGGCAAGTCAAGCTGGGAAACGGCTTCACATGCTCTTCTTCCGAGAGTCCGTCTCACAGCCACTCTGCTGATCTGCTGCAAACTGAGGGGGGTATCTAAGGAAGATCAAAAGTTATATTTAACTGGTGCTCTCACACACTGACGGAGACAGGAAGTAGACATCATGCCAACACACTTACTCTCATAGAACTCAAGGCAGAGGTAAGAGGGTGAGCCCAGACTGGTGTAGTGGATGGGTTTTTTGTTCAGGTTGTCCCTGGCGTACACATTACCTCCAAACTCCACAAGTAAGTCGATCAAATCAGTGTTCTTTACTTTGGCTGCATGATGCAGAGCCGTCTCATGGATCTTGGCAGCATTCACATTTGCCCCTTCGAAAGGAAAGACAAAACTGTAATCCCTTTCTAAAAGGAACAAAATATCTGAAATAGACTTAAAAATACGATGAGTGATGACACGCAACCAGCGGTTAGCTCTCAATGAATAATTGTACATTTGTAAAGAGTGTAGATGAGATAAATAAATAAATTCAGGTGTGTAAAACAGATAACTATTCTTTTATTAACTGCACCCTGATGCTTTATGACATGTAAATGTGCTCACTGCTGCCTAGATAAAATGGAAATGTTTTAAACTGTTTCCTGATCTTCAAATGTTAGGTTCAATGATGTTTTAAACACTTCTACAGTGATAATGTCGCAGTGGTAGATTAGGCATATCCATGCACTGACCCACCTGCATTGAGGAGGACTTTGGCGCAATCATAGTGTTGCCTGGCACAGGCCACATGTAGCGGTGTCCCGTAGTGGCAGTCATGTGCTTCCATGAAAGCTCCTCGATCAATCATGAGCTGCACACAGTCTGAATTACCTGTTATAAAAGACGAGTACTCATTAAGTCCGTTTAATAAAACTTTCATTTTCCAGAAATTCCAGTTAGTGCTGATATTACTAGTTCCTCCTTATGTTCCCTCACATGTGGCAAAAAAGTCTGAAGTTTCATCATTCACAGACCACAAACTTTCTTCTTACTGGTCATTACAGTTGTGACATTAAGGATAGTCCAATGCTTTTGCAAGGCAATTGTTTTTATTTAATTGCTTCAACTTGAGTTGATAAGTTTTTAAAATGAATAGTCAGGAGCTCAAAGTCAGATCCACTGTTGGCTGGGTGTTGAACTCTTGAAGTCTGCTGTTCAAGACCTTTTAAATGATTTTCAGCTGGTTACAATGCGAGTCACAAAGCGAAGGTGGTTCAGGTCTGTCATAATATTTTATTGGTTACCTTTTTATTTGAAAAAAAAAAACAAAAAAAAAAAGTTAGCCCAAACTTTACTTTTGCACTAACCTAGTAGGCCTGACTGCTGTCTGCAACCAGGTCTGGACACGCAGTACTCTTTGAATAAAGACACTTGCGTGGACAGATATGTCTCAGAGTACATTCTTATGCACTGAATAGCAACACGCACCTCCCATGCATGCCTCGTGAAGTGGGGAGAAGGTAAACAGTGGAGGATTGACTGCTGCTCCGTACTCCAGCAATAGCTTGACACATTCCAGGCTACCGGCCGCACAAGCATCGCACAGTGGGGTGCTACCATCAATGTTACGTGCATCCACCTGTAGGACAGAGCCATTGTGATGCCACACAATCACCAGCACGATGATCGCTTCCTAATGAGGAACGCCACCAGCTTGGCTTGATTCTCACAATGAAACAACTCACCTGCGCACCAGCATCCAGCAGCAGCCTGACGCATTGGGTCTGTCCGTGTATACACGCCTCGTGCAGGGGCGTGATGGAGTTCACAGCCACAATATTCACTGCTGCACCCTCCTCAATTAGCTGCTTCAGTTGGAGGGCCCTGCCGTGTGCAGCAGCCTCATGCACTGCTGACCGGTCTGTCCAGAATCCGAGGCCATGAGCTGTGGACATATGAAGCCAAACAGGACTGAGCCCTTCTATTCAAGATGTCTGTAATGTTGATTTATGATGAAAGAAAGCCTCTGTTGAGCTTTTGTCATTCCTACTGTAGCTGAAATATTGTGTTTAGCATCAATCACAAAATGAGAGTCGTATTTAAGTAGGTTAATACATACAACATAACAAAGAACTACATTTCAGTTGTAATAAGATGCAACTGAAGGAGTTGTTTAACATTACAGTTGGAAACGTAAGAAAACCTGAGACAGTGGTGACCACAATATGAATGACAGAAACCAGGATAATGCTACAGGCACATACACAATATGATCCAGGTCATTTTAATAGGACTCAGTAAGGTTTGTGTTTTATTCATATATTTGATGTTCAATAACAAAAATCTTACAGAATATCACATTTGCTGGACCAATGCAGTTGCACAACATGTATTCCACTTCCTACTGGCCTCATTAACGAGCTTACACTCTACTGTCATCCTCTCAAATTAACCACTTTAAGGAAGCATGCTAGCTAAACCTAGCTAGTAGCTACATGCCATAAGAAGGTAGTCTCCACGAAATGAGAGCTAATAAGAACCAGTTACTGCATCGACCAAGCCCGTCCAGTCATTTACTTTATTTAAACTGTTGTCCTGACTCAGTGTTGCTCACCAGCTGTAAGCTACTTACCGATTTCTCCAAACAAGGACGGTCTGGCCCGAGTGATCTCCATTTCATGTTCCCGTTTTCTGTTCCGTAAACCGCGTAGATTCAGCCAAACGTGTAGTTAATTTTGAATAAAACGGGTGAATATTGAAAGGGCTGCATTGTTAATATTAAATCACGGCCGGATAGTCGTGCTGATTTGACAACGACAGCAGCAATGGTTCGGCTCCAGTAAACAATGGCGTGGGATTCTGGGAAATGTAGGCGACTGACAACAGTTTAATAGTCGTTTGATTTAAAGCGAAATAACTAAAAAATATTTCAGACTGAGCAATACTAAACGCGATATGCATGTTTATTTGGTTAGTCAGCGATGTAAAATCATAAAATTAATTTATGTAGCATTTACAAAGTTAATACTTACTAAGCTAGCACTGCGATGTTGGGAAAACGGGTTTCGCACCCGGAAAATTCGCGCGAAAGCCACCACTGAGTTGAAACAACAACTCTGACATAATTTTACTGCACAGTACATAATACATTTCTTTTGGTTCAATGGTGTTTTCGACTAGCTAGCTAATAGATGCAGATGGATTTTGCTAACCTAAAGACGTCAAAGTGCGCAGGTAAGACCATTTTTGCCTTGTGTGTAAAAAGCTAACATAGCTGACTTGAGCTAGCGTGACATTTGCTAATTTATGATGTTTGGTGAGGGTTGTACTGGTATATAAAAAAAAGATAACTGTGGATAGTTTGTAATTCTTGGATTTGATAGTGTTTATGGTTGCCCCTGGTGCATCCAGTCATGTACTGACATTGCTAATCAGATAGTTTTGTACCCATAGACACGCCCAGCACTCACTCTGATAGCCATAGAACAAGGATATCGATCACAGACAACCATATGGTGAATTTTAACACTTTGTCTAAGAGTTGATGGACTGAGTTGTCAGCCAATTGAAGCATGGGTCTATTTAAATGATTCTTGCAGAAGGTTGACAATACTGTCCCCAGAGCACAGACTCCCTGTGTCCCATCTCTCAATCTATACCAGTACTGTCTGTAAGTACATCAGTGTATTTTTTGCAGTGTATTAATTGAATTGATCCAGTCCCAAGAAATAAGAATTCAAGGATTCAAGGATTCTTTATTGTCATTTCTACACATGTTGGTACATATGAAGGAACGAAAATGGTTTCTCTGGTCCCGTTTCAAGCCATAGTAAAGAAAAAGACACGTATAAATATAGAAAAGTATAAATATAGAGAATAAAATTAGCTAACTGTACAAACTGTATAACTGTATAAATAAAAACTATGAAATTAACTGTGATGGTCCTGTGCAATTGAGGTAGTGTGCAAATGGATTTAAAGTGACAGTGTAGTGCAAATGCAGTCTGTCCATGGGGGTGACTATTGTTCACTATTGGGGGGGGGCTACGAAGATCCTCCAGCGTTTGACAGTCTCACAGCCTCTGGGAAGAAGCTGTTCCTCAGTCTGGTGGTCCTGCTTTTAATGTTCCGTAGCCTCCTGCCTGAGGGGAGGGGGACAATGGATGTCCGTGGTGGTGGATAGACTGTGTCCCACAGTCCTCTGTGCAGCTTTCACCACCCTCTGCAGAGCCTTCTTCTCTGCTGCAGAGCAGCTGCCATGCCACACAGTGATGCAGGAGCACAGGACGCTCTCCACCACACACCTGTAAAATGATGTCAGGACTGAGCTCCCCAGTCCAGCGCGCCTCAGCCTCCTGAGAAAATAGAGGCGCTGGTGTGCCTTCCTAATCAGGCAGGAAGTGTTGGTGCTCCAGGTGAGGTCGCTTGGGTGGAGTTCTTTTTGGAAAAAAAGTCAGCAACAAATGTGGAAACATCATTTCTCCCACCTTTTAAGTTCCATCTCAGCAGGAGACTCCGAACAGAACAATTGCGTTCCATTGGAGCACGTATATGGTAAAGGACGTGTTTGATTGTTGGTCCTGAAATCTACTGGAGACACTCCCCGAGTTTAAAGGATACCTGTTTACTCCTATTACTTTAGTTGGTTTCCATGCAGTGAGTCCTGCCCATGTGATTGGTTGCCTGAAAAGGCAACACCAGTATTCATTGTGAAATATGAAACCTAGTTCTTTCACTAGGCGTTTTTTCTACCGACTCCCAAAGACCTTTTAGTCTGCTGTCTGTCAATGGATGTTCTTTTGCTTGATTCATGCCTCGATTCTTTGAGCCAAGAAATTAAATCTGCCATCTTGCTCACTCGCACTGTACCCATATCTGTTGATCCTGTAGCAATAAGTTTGCTGGGTGTTCTGAGTTATGGGTGATTTCTGAAGCAGGATGTTATTATGCTAAAAAATGTGCAACTTGCACTTTCTGTTACTTGTGTGGGTTTCAAAATTGAGCTTTGTGCCCATGCTTGAGCTTTTCTGTGCTCAATTCAACTGTCTTTGCCATCTTTAGGATACTAACCAGTTAGATCATAATTCATAATCATTGTTTAAAGGCAGTTTGGTTTTGAGATGGAGGTGGTTGCTCTTGTACCAGCCATATAAACATTTGTATGGCTGGTATATAATCCTTTAGTAAAATGGCAATCTTCTCAGTCATATGCACTCCTCCTCTTTGTCACCTGTATTCATAGAGCTGGAGGTTTGGCTTGGATTAGTGAGTCAAATCTGTTGTAAAACTGGTTTACCTGTTAGTGCTTGCATTTGTTTCTTTAACAGTTTGCTTAGACCTCTTCACTTTGGCAGTGCTCCTCATTAACACCCCACCCTTTTCATGGTGGAAGAAGGGAAGATGGTTGACTCCAGGCTGGACTGGTCAGACAACGCAGAGTCCCTCTACAGGAAAGGACAGGGCAAGCATTTTTTTTCTGAGGAGGTTCCTTTCATGTGTGCAATAGGCTTCCTTGGGTATCCTTCTAGTCTGTAGTGACCATTAGTATTTTCTTAGCTGTGTAGTGCTTGTGAGGTGCAACCGGAACTTGTGGTGCAATCAGACAACACTGACTCCTCAGAGGTGAGGAAGGAAGTGGAGAGTGAGGAGGCAATGACAGAAGAGAAGATGAGAAGGAAGCTAAAAACCACTATGGACAACCCCTCTCATCCTCTCTAAATTTTTTAGAGGACTCTTTATTGCCAAGAGGTATCAGATACCTTAACGCCAGATCACCAACCTTCTCTGACTGTGACTCACATACACCTCCCACAGTCTAAAGTCTTACTATAGATATTAAACATATTTTAATTTTGATAACATAAATACCATATATAAGATAAGATGTTCTTTTATTGGTCCCTCTTAAAATAAATAACAACACAAAAAAGGCACCATCAAGGACAAAATTACTACAGATGTAAACATCAAAAGCACTGTAAAATAAGACAAATGATCCATGAAAGTCCTCTTCTTTCTGTTCAACCAGACCTCAGAGAAACTGTACTCTTTAGCATTGGCGGAAAGTGCATCCAAGATCTCTGTCCCTTCTGATGTTGCAGGTCACATATTTGATGAACCTCCATTTAGGTACCACATAAACAGGTCTGTGGACTGTTGACTGAATCGCAGTCATACATATACAAACTGTATTCTACCACCACCACCACACTCTGCTGTGAAACTGGTTTGACTTAAAAAAGTGTTTTTGCCATTAAGGCTAGACCGCTAACTAAAATGAGGTCGTCAAAGTAATAGAAACTTTAAACATATACCATAACGTCCATAAAATAAGATTCAGTGCAGGGCTGTAATACTAGAATACATTCATTATCATTAGTGTTTTGGCAAGTCAGTGTATATAGGCTACACAGGTTTTTACTATATTTGTTATAATACATATTTTGTTTCTATCATTTAGATCGTATCTTGTTTTGACCACAACTCATACGGTTATATATATGTTTCTCCCTCAGGGTTAACTCCCAGTGCTGATGCCTGTTGTTTTTTATCTCACCTCTTATCTGCACACACAGGCCACATTTGAGTTTTTACAATGGTTAGGTTATTGTCTCATGTGCTCGTTTTTGATCTGTTTTAGCTTGTTAATTTGCATTTCACTGGTGCTGTACTGCGGCCAGGCCGGGGCATGTTCTCCACGTCGTTCCGAGAAACTGACTTCCGTGGAAAATCCTGAATGTTAATAGGTTTTCAGCTCTGATCCTGACTCCCCCTACGGTCCGAATAGTTGCACCAAACTACACAAAACTGTGCTGCTAAAACTGCGGTGTAACCTTCCAAGCAGGCTGTAATGCGTAATATAAGTTTACCGTTACTAGTTGGGTTACAGTCATTAATCATTACTTTATGATCATAGGAAGGACGAAAAGAAAAAAAAGAAAAAAAACAGGACACGCAGGAGAAGTGAGCCGCAGGCGCACACCCGGCGTAGCTTCAACAACTGACTCACCACCTCCTCCACCACAGTTTGGTGTAGACTTTCAAAATGGATGCTTTAGCCTCGATAGGTTTCTGTTTCTTTTTCGGTACCGACTAAACATGCGCCTTTAGCCCACCAGAGGAAACACGCTGTAGACACAGAGGAGCCGTTGTTATTATTAAAAGGACGCGTTGCTTGACGAAAAAACGTGGATTTGTTCGACTGCTACATGTTTGCTTCGTGTTATTTTCTGACTTCCTGGTTGTCGCACTAATATGTCTGTAGAAACTGCGGCGACAGCTCAAGTGACTTTGGCAGGATTTTTGGACACAGGATACATGGCATTTCACAATTATGTCGTCGATCTAATGTTTAAAACCAGAGACAATTGTTTCCAGCGACGGGCAAAGGGAGAACGACAGATTTCATAAGCGATGGAAAGTGGAAATGGTTCTGCCTCGGGTAAAGGTGATGAGCTTTTCTGTCTTCTCATGTGGCTTTCTCTCTCCATGTTAAAGACACGCGATCGGGGACCTTTCTTGCCTAAAATACTTGGGATAGTAACCTACTAATGTTACGCGATGAGGCGAAAAAGTACACGTCGCCCAGAAGGACAAACTGTCCCAGGATTGAGAAATCACTCGGAGATTTTTTTTTTTTTTTTTTTTTTTCCTGTTTGAAATCCAAAACGGAGTTTGCTGTAATTTTCCAGTGACGTCTTTATTTGTGCATTTCTGATTCTATATTTATTTTTATCCACTTTTAGGTGTTTTAATACCTGTGTCAGAGTCCTCAGACGTCTTTCAAAGCTGTATTTTAGCTCCTCTTCAGAGTGCGTACTTGTATGAAGAATCAAAGCAGTCTTTCAGATACAAGTCAGCTGTGTTGGTAAAGAATCCCGTACTGGAAGAAAAGGTTAGTACAAAAACTATTCCACATGTCCCCCCATTTAAAAGTTAAAAGTTATTTATATAGCTCAGTATCATAACATTCAAATTTGCTTAATGTCCTAGATGTTAGAAAACTTATGCTCCTAATATGTTGAACACATGCCAAGTTTCAAATTCACTTCTCTCTGATTTCTCTTTCATATCAGTATAATTCCTTCCGAACAAAGCTGAGAAACATAGGGTACTCAGATGAGGATCTGCAAGAATCCTACGGGTTTTTGTTGTTTGATGATATCAGCAAGGTACAGACCGGAGACACCGACACGCCTAAGAAAAATACATGTGAAAATCCTCACGTCTTGCTGACATGTTTATTTGTTTAAAGGCAAAATCACTTGGAGAAACTGGAGTGCTCGCTGGAAACAGCACTTGTACAACTCTGGGAGATCCTTCAAAGGGTAAATTCCCCTCTTAACCTGACACTATATCAAACAGTAATGAGCTCTGCGTCATTTCAGTATGCACTTCTAAGACCTACAGAAAACACAGTCAAGATTAGTTTACAACTATTGTATTTACATGTACTTAGCTGATTCATTAATCGATTTAGAATAAAGTTGTTACCTTTATGACCCATCCATGCAGTCAAAAGTATTTTTAGTCCAGGTTAAGCTGAAGAATATCCTGTGTTCATTGTCTGCTGCTACTATGCATTTGAAAGTGAAAGCAAGTATAAGAGCCCAATAAATGTATAGAAGTGAAAGTGGAACGATTTCTGCTGTGAAACAGAAACTAAAAAGTTTAAGTGATATAAGTCGCATATTTTCAGATTATGCAGAGTGTTGGATACAGAGAGATTTACCCATAAAGACCAAATTAAATTTATAATTTCAAATCTGAAATGTTGCTTCCTGTAGATTTGCTGTTTTAAATTTCTGACCACTCTGTGATAAATAATTATCAGGTATAAACTCTGGTCTGTCTTGTGGAGTGGTTACCTGTGAACTGTAGGATAAAATGGCACCGGGGCTGCACAAGAAAACAAGAGCCTCACTGTGTCACATAATCAACTGCACCCGTGTCGCTCTGGAATAATCTCGGTTTTACTTTACAACCATTCCTGTTTTGATCTCTTGATGTTTCTGTGCAGACTGCTTTGTGGTTGTAAAAGTTTTTATTTTATTTAGTTTTTTCATAAACCACCTTTGAAAAGAAACGCTAATTCTCAGTGTCAGGCCTGTTTCTTTCACTGCCGGTGAGGAAGTGGGAAAGGAACCAGACTTGTCAAACCAGTTTTAGGCTGTTTCCGAAGGCCCATTTGAACTCATTGTATTGTGAAGGTCGCTCATTTTGAAGCATTTTGTAACTCCTTCATATTTTTATGTATTTAAAATAATTGAATTAAGTAATTTACTTTTAAGATACTTTTACTGGAAAACTAAGTATAATCACAAGTTTCTTTGTAACTTCGCTGTCCACCATGTACAGACTTTGTTTTATTTCAACATTGAAAAAAGGAATGTCTGGATTCTGGCCTACAAAAACAAACATTTTGAACAGAGTAAGACATTGTTTGAAGTTCATGTTCACCTTAGGTCATTGTGATTCTTAAATGAGATGTGTCCTTGACGGCTGTGACGCATTTGTCCTTCCTAGGTGTGGTCATGGTAGTGTAGATCATGAGTTAAACATTGTCTTCATAAATGACCCTCCCTGTATGTACTTTTACTTGAAAGCAAAAACTAAGAGAAAACTTTTTTTCTTGTTTAAAAAGGTGTTTACATATCGATGTATGCTGACTGTTTGGATCTAAATCGCTGGTATCATGGGAAATCTGGATACATTGCCATTATCAGGCTCACAAAGGTACTAAAATAGAGATTGTAAAAATATCTAAATCAAGTATTGCTGCTGCTGTCACTGGTGTGAATAAAATATATATTTTTTTGTGTGTGTGTTACAAACAGGGTAGAGTTAAAAAGGTTTTAGAGAACTACACCCAGAATTTCCTTGAACCCACTGTGGGATTTGACTGCCATGTGTCTGAACAGTTGCCTTCAGTATCTGACAAAACCAGCTCCTTTCTTGCCTTTGAGAGAACCCAGGTGAGATGATGTCTGCAGTGATTTTATTTTGTAGGTCTGTTACTTAATTGTTTTGATAATGGTTGGACAATATAATCACTAATACTTTCTCAGTTGCCTCTATTACTTGTCTGTTGCAATATACAATTATAATGCAACATAGGGATTCCTTTCTGTGTGTAGATATGTCCTAGTGTGCAATTTGGTGAGCACCTTATAATTCATGAGTGCACAAACTAAAGGGCAAAGATGCCAGGCAGCTCAAGTGTCTTTTGGTCTTGCAGTATTACGTGTATGAGCTGCTAGATGATGGAAGTCATAGAGCATCCCAGTCTCCCAGTGCTGCTTGTCCATTTGCTATTGTTTCTTTTTCGTACACGGATACGAAATCAACACTTGTAGTCCCACAGGAGAAAAGGTACGGCATTGTTACTGCAACAAACGTCTTCCTTTTTTTTGAACCTTTATGGTGTTTTCACATATTAATTGTTTCCCAATTTCTCCTTTCAGTGAGGAGAAAGCATTGGGTAAGTACCATGAAATCAATATCAAGCACAGAAGGTTCTTGGTTTTTATGTATACACTTGATACACTTGATGTGCTTATCAGGAATGTCCAATAATAGGCTTCTGTAAACGTGCTTAATTGTAGATTTTATTTAATTTTTTTCAGTTTGTCATTACTTGCCTTGGAGAGGTCAGCTACAGATAGGCACTCAGTTCTACAGTGTGGGACTTAGGTCTACAACAGGGGCCTTAATCCCTGTAAAATTGTGAGTTGAATGGGCACATACGCTTTGTATTCAATTGTTAATTTATATAACTAATTTTCTCATTTTCTCTGTTTACGTTTTAGGCCACCAGTGGTGAAAGTTAAACAAGCTTTTTCCACGTTAGATCTGCGACAGCTGTTGCCAAAGGCTGTTTTTGAAACCCGTTTCAGCGGTGAAGGTGCGTTTTTAACATGTTAGATAAGAAATCTATCGTGGAACACTTACATTTTCTAGGAAAGTTTCAATATGGTGTCCTGGATAAAATAATGTATTTTTCTACTGTCTTTCAGCTTTTCTGGATGGTTTCTACTGCACTCTGTGTGAGTTGGTTCCTTCTGAGGCAGAAGACACAAGCTCACTTACACAGCTTCTGCAGGAGATCAAGGAGAAAGATCTTGTGAGTTTGTAAGGCTTAGGCATTTATTACATAAAGTGGCCTTAAGTATTCAGTTTATACTGATATGAAAGACAAGGAACCAAGAAAAACCCATGTTCAACAAGAGCAACCAGATGTTTATCATTATTATTATTATTATCAAAGTACTTAAGTCAATTAATGACAAGTTTGACAATCAGTTGTTGAATAACCATGAATGGCCGTGGAAATTTCTTATCCAATGCAGAGAACAATGGTCTCTCTTCTATGAAGTTTGCTTGCATAATAATGTGTGGTTGGATTTGATGTAATATCTAACATCCCAAACCTTTTGCACAGGTTCTTGTTACTCCACTGAATGATGGTGGATTTCTTATCCTGTTGCACTCCTGTCATTTCCTCACATATGATGGTAAGATGAAGATTATGACATTATGACTGGCAAAATTCTCTCTTTAATGTAGACAACTACATATAACCCTGTTGTGTTTTTTTTTTTTTTAAACACCAGATACTGGGTCCAGTGCATCTGAGGTCCTGCAGGGCTTGTTTGTGTTTCCAGATTCTCGAGTTGTAGTGAAAGGTGATTATAGCATTTGTGGTCAATGATTTTGTCCTGCTCAGTAGCACTAATTTGTCCATGTTTAACAATAATAACAAATCATGAGCAGCCACTAAATAAGTATTATTTCTTGATTTACCACAGACATAAAATTTGGATACAGAAACTCCTCCCTGTCATCTGAAATCCTTCGACTTCTACCGGTAATAACTTACGCAGAAGGTGAAGTTGAGAAAACACCAATCGATCCAAGTGAGGACGTGTGTGAAGCGTTGATGCAACATATGCAGAGTTATGCAGCGCTGATAAATCCTGGGTTGGCAATAAGTCCGTCAAGGGAAGTCAACTGCTTTCCATATCAGTATGATGTGCCGGATGCCTACAAAGACCTCTATTCTTCCCCGGAGTGGACTAACAGAGCATGGCAGAGCATTAAGACTTACCTGAGCAAACCTGCCTCCTTTCAACTACCTATATCCAAGGCTTCAGAAATCCTGGCCACTGGACAAGAAGAGCAAAGAGAGGACTTTGATGATTGTGTCTATATCTGTCTGTCATCTCCCGAGACACCCACTAATTCTTCTAGCATGGGATTAGAAGACCGGCTGTCAGACCAGAAACCCCCTGAAACTGTTGAGACATCTGTGGACAGTGGTATATCAGTTGCTGAAGCACAAGTTGATTTAACAGCAATGTCTCAAAATGTTGTACCAGATGATTTGCAAGCTGGCCATGCTACCAAAGACAGTGAAAAATGCAGTGAACTTTCTGAACTGAACAAATCTGATGATATGGGGCTAGATAATCTCCTCACTCCCCCTACATCAGAAGATCTTCCCACAGAGCTGATTGTCAGCATCACTTCAGCAGAGCGAAGTGTCACTGATGAGACACTAAGCGTTGCAAGTACTGTGTCAGCAACAAAGCATAATGACTTTCCGTTATCTGGTTTTTCAACCATAGCTAAATTACAAACGGCAGAACTGACCTCACTTGGTACAGAGAATGATAAAACTAAAAGGGCTGCAGATTGCCCCGAGGTCACCAATCTCACACAAACAAAACAGAAAAAACTGCAAAAAGGCATTGCTAAAGGACAGAAAAAGTTAACTAAAGCGTTTGTTGAGGCTTCCACTTCACAGACAGTCAAAACATCAGGAGAGGTTGACAACTTAAACAGTCAGAACGATATGCAGGCCATGGCGTCATCTGATCATCAACAGTTGAGTAATCCTTCAAAGGTTTATTGGAGGAAAATAAAACGGCGTAAGCGCATATTTGGAAAACTATCTGCGAAAAATAAAAAAGCGAGATCTGTTGCTGCTGTTGGTGTGGCTGTAGCAAAGGAGAACAAATCAGAGCCTGGAAAACAGAACTTGGAAACTCCCGTTTTAATGGAACTTGAAGCTTGTCCTCTGAGAAAGAAAACTGAGCGCTGGGACCTAAAGCCAGTTATCAGTGAATGCGGAAGAATATTGGTTCCTCATGGGTCCATAGATGTTGGTGATCAGATTAAGTCTTTAAAGGAAAAGTTCCAGTCTGCGAAAGATGAACAGTGCCCTGAAAATACGTTGCTCGATGCCCATTCAAATACTCTTGACACAGTCGCAAAGGAGCAAGAGTCTAGCAGTACTCCAGAAACAACGGTGGATGAAACAGAGGCAAAATCCAGTAATGATGGGACCCATCCTCAGAATGTCATTGTCAGTCATGTTAATCCTGAACAGACTGTTTTGGAACATTCAGGCTGCAATGGTTCACTGCCTGAACCAGTGCTGTCGTCAATGGCTGTAGAGAGTGTGCCACAGAGTAATGGACCTTCTAATGACTTAGACTCTGTTCCCTCACAAGCAGTTCAGGAAAAACCCTCTGATGTTCATTCAAGAGGAAAAGGTCCAACAAAGTGTGAATCCATGTTAACTAAACTAAAATCTATTCTTTTAAGTAAAAAGAGAAAAGCAGATATCATTGGCCAAGAAGAAACGACTGAGAATACTGTCCAAGAAACTGAACCTTGTCTGAAGAAAGGCAAAGTGGACTCCTATACTGAGACTTTTAATAAAGCAACTGTCGAAAGCACCAATGCTGATGTCAAGGAAGTTTCAGAGATGCTGTCAGTCGACCCTCTTTTTGCATATGCCCTAGGGTTGACCCCTAAAGTGAGTACAGTTAATGCACAGGAAACTGAAGATCAGAATACCCAGCAAAAGGAAGAGTCAACAGAGGAAGAAAAACAAATCAGTTTAGACAAGCAACTTCAAATCCCACAAAGGCCACTATCAATTTTCCCAAGACGGGGAAGGATTAAAACACTTAAAAAGCATCAAGGCATCTCTGCAGACAATGTTAAAAAGAAATGTAAGTCATATTTAAATATTATGAGATATGGAATAATTGTTTTTTTCTTTTGTGCACGACATTGAAATTAATTGACCATTTTGGCTCTGTCACTCCTTGAGCTGTCCTCGGCATGTTACCACAACGCTTTGATAAATCTTTGCTGACTCTTGGTGTGCTTTTGCTCTTTACTTGCTTGTGCTGTATTGGTGTTATTTCTGCATCTGGGCATTGGGTTATTCACTTAAAACACTAACGCTTTAGTGTGAAACAATAATACAGTGATCAGCCACATTAAAACCACTTGCTTATTATTGTGAATATTCCCTCATACCTCCAAAACTGCTCTGACCTGTAGATCTGGTTTAGTCAAATTGGGATCTGGGGCCAGGTCAATGCCATGTGTCTTTGTTCCTCAAGCTTTTCCTGATCAGTTTTTGCAGTACCTTTCAGAATGTTACCTTCAAAACATTGCATTGTAATAAGTGGATCAGTATTTATTTCACATCAGTGGTTTTAATGTCGTGATAGATGTTCTAATGGTAAAACACTGGTATATTTCAACTGCTTTCAATGTGCAACTTGGTATGTTTCAAATGCTTTCCATGTGCTACTTTTTATTTTCATGCAGTTTCTCTTTTTTCTCCTCTGTTTTCTCTTCACAGGGTGGTTGCATTTTCAAACCCCAGCTTGTTATGCCAGAGAAAATCTCAAATACAAAGACTGTACTAGCGATAATTCTGTCAGGAAGACTAATAAGGAAAAAATGAACAGTGCTTGCTCATCTACAGATGCTTTGAACTTACTTGCTGACTTGGCCCTCAGTGTCAATAATGACCAGGTTCCTCCACAACCAAACCCAGCAGTTGAGAGAAAACCAGAGACAGGTTTGAAGAAGTGTGACCTTACAAAAGGGCTTAGCAGTGCTGAACAAGAGTCAGTTCTTCATGCTCTTCTTAAACAGCCTGCTGCTAGATCCAATCAGCCTATTGAGTCTTCCTCACCAAGGCATCTTTTGGGAGACAGTGAATTGGTTGAGTTGGTATCTAAAGAACATGCTTATTCATTGCCCCCGTCTTCCTTTCTACTGTTGGGTTTGCCAGGTACACCCTTCCAGGTACCCCCTTTAAGTGGTTCTACCAGATTGCTGCACCATCACCAGACAATGTATGGCGATGGAATTAAAACACTACACACCTCTGTGAGTCAGGGAGACAGAGGTGAAATCAACGTCACGACTCCAGAGTACCCCAAAAAACTCAAGGTGCGCAGGCAGAAGTTCAGACACTCCCGTACCTTTGTTAACAAGGAGGGATCTGTCCAAGTCACAAGACAATGGCAAGCCAACTATGACTTTAATTTTGACAGCAAGTTTACAAGTGATGCCAAAGAAAAAACTATCAACCGAGCTTTGCATGGGTATGTATATAGCATCCTTTTTATACCAAACATCTCAACATAAAGTAAAGAAAGTTACAAAGTTTCATTGCCAAATGTTATTGTGGTAATAGTAACATTTAGCATGTCGCATGATCATCAGTGTACCTAATTTTTGTACGTTGAAATTTTCAACAGGCCTTGGGATTTCTCCATTCAAGACACTAATGAGGAGGTGCGGCTCATCATCCACATGTGGATAGGGCTCTTCTACAGCCGGTCAACAGACAGGTTCATTCATGTTGACTCGAACTTAACTTTCACATCTTCAGAGGAGAGTGGTTCTTTGGAAATTACCAGGGGGATGGTATCAGGCCAAGCTAAGTCTGAGGTCATGGCCAACTGCTTTGCTTCTTTCCCAAATGTAATGGAGACTTCAGACCCTTTCTTTCCAAAAGCTTTGGACCTTAGCAAAAAAGATCACATCGCACTGGACCAGGAGTCAGTGATTCTGGACTTTTCAAGAAAGTCCAAAGCAAAGACTGTTACTTCAAATCTGGAAGTCAATAGGCAAGAGACTTGTGTCTCCAGTGAGCAGAAAGAACCCAGTGAAAGACTGAACGGTCTAAAGTCACCACCAGAGCTGCAGGAGGCAAGCACATCTCAGGTTGGTTCTAAATGCTGCTACACCATTAAATATAAACTGTAGTGCACTGAATATGTTTTATTTTTAAGATGCATATCAACTTTTGGGCCCCATTTATGTGCTTGTTATATAAAAAGGGGCTTCAACTAAAGAACCATTCTAGTAATAGTGTTGGCTGAAATGGACAGACTTCTGCACCATCTTGGACAAAATGTAATGGAATCTGATTATCTGGTATCTGGCAGATGAAGGAGGGATGTGACTTGTTCACTGCAAGATGCACTCATTCAATTTCAAGTTAACTGCAGAGGACCTTGCTATAATGGAGTAACAAAAAACAGATTACTTGCCTATGAAGTAGATTATTTAGTAAAATAAACTCTTTCTGGACACTTGACTGGCAAGGAAAGCTAATTGATGTTCAATCTACTGCCAGATCGTCGATATTACAGAATGTGAAATTGCGTATAATGATTGAGATTTTCAGTGGCCTAGTTCTGAATCGTGTTGTCTCCTCAATGAGCCATGCACCATTTTCCCTTTCCAAAGAAGATGGAGTGTGCAGAGGGAGATGGAGTTGCAAACTGGCCAGTCATTGAGTAAATGTGTATCAGGGCTTACTGTCCCATTCAGCTGTGCAACTACCTGTTCATGTGTATGCACTTTATCCACAGCCTCTTCACCTATTCTGGCACACTGTGCTAACCCAGCTTGACATCATTTATCTTGTCTCATGTTGTTTTAATACACTCCCTGGCCAAAAAAGCCGCCACCAAAAAAAGGTCACACACTCTAACATTTCGCGTTTAGCTCTGTTTACAGCACGCATTTGCTGTGGCATTGTTTTCTAAGCTTATGCAATGTTATTTTTGTCCAGTGTTGCCTTAATTTTTCACCCAAGATCTTATATTGATGATGAGGGAGTCTGACCGCTGTGCAAAGCCTTCTCCAGTACATCCCAAAGGTTCACAATGGAGTTAAGGTGTACACTCTGTGGTGGCCAATCCATGTGTGAAAATGATGTCTCATTCTCCCTCAACCGCTCTGTCACCATTTCTTTGATTCTAATTTATTATTATGTTTTTTACTCTTTTTCAGTGTTACAGAGAGATGGTGCATTCCACAGAGATGAGTCAGATGGCTGATATTAGAAGCATCCCTGAAAATGAAAAAGCTGCCATTTCTTCTCAAAAAGCTGCCCACATTGAGTGCACAGATGCTCCATCGGAAAGTGTCTACCCAGATTTGCAAAGTGTCCATGCTGAGCCAGAAAGTGTCTCTGCTGATCAGGAAAGTGTTCGCACAGACCCGGAAAGTGTCCACATGGTTAAGGAAAGTTTGCCTACCAAGCTGGAAGAGCTCTACACAGAGCTGGGAAGTATCTGCACTGAACCAGAAAGTATCCATGCAGATCTGGAAAGTGCCAGTGCAGATGTGGAAAGTGCCGGTGCAGATGTGGAAAGTGCCGGTGTGGAAAGTGCTGGTGCAGATGTGGAAAGTGCCGGTGCAGATGTGGAAAGTGTGGAAAGTGCCGGTGCAGATGTGGAAAGTGCCGGTGCAGATGTGGAAAGTGCCGGTGCAGATGTGGAAAGTGCCGGTGCAGACCTGGAAAGTGACGGTGCAGATCTGGAAAGTGTGGCTTCACCGGAAAGTGTCTGTTCTGAACAGGGAAGTGCCCGTGCTGAGCAGGAAAGTATCCATACAGAACCGGAAAGTGTCCACACAGCTCAGGAAAGTTTGTCTGCCAAGCTGGAAGGTCTCTGTACAATGTCGAGAAGTATCTGCCCTGAAACGGAAAGTATCCCTACTGAGCTGCAAAGTTCAAGCGCAGATCTGAAAAGTGTGGGTGCAAAGCAGGAAAGTGTCCATGCTTCACTGGAAAGTACCTGTTCTGAACAGGGAAGTGTCTGTGCTGAGCAGGAAAGTATCCACACAGACCCAGAAACTGTCCACACAGCTCAGGAAAGTTTCCCTGCCAAGCTGGAAGATCTCTGTGCAAAGCCGGGAAGTATCTGCACTGAACCGGAAAGTATCCACACTGAGATGGAAATCGCCGGTGCAGCTCTGGAAAGTGTCTGTGTTGAGCCGGATAGTGTCCATGCTGACCTGGAAAATATCTGCACAGATCCGAAAGTTGTCCACTCTATGCAGGAACGTTTCTCTGCCAAGCTGGAAGGTGTCAACACAGAGCCAGAAAGTGTTGGTGCTGAGTTGGATAGTGTGTACACTACGCCAAAAAGTATCTCTGATCTGGATACTATATGCTTCAAGAAAAAAAAATTCTCCACCAAGATGGAAAGTGTCTCCATTGAGAAGGCAAGTGTCTCCATTGCGCAGGAAAGTGTCTTTCCTGAGACGGAAAGTGCAGAGCCAGAAAGTGCCAGTGTTAAACAGCAAGATGTCTGCGGCATGCAGGAAAGTAGCTGCACAGTGAAGGAAGCTGTCAGCACTGACCGGGATAGTGTGGGTGCTGAGCCGGAAACTAATTGCTCTCATCTAGAAGGTGCCTATGTTGGAAAAGAAAGTATATGTGCTGAGGAGAAAGGTGTCCTCCCTGAGTCAGAAGGTCTACAGACTGAACCGGAAGGTGTCTGCACATTGATGGAAACTGTGAGCACTGAGCGGGATAATGTTGGCACTCAGCCGGAAAGCATCTGCTCTCATTTAGAAGGTGCCTGTGTTGGCCAAGAAAGTAGATGTGCTGTGGAGGAAGTTGTCCTCCCTGAGCCAGAAGGTGTACAGACTAAACCGGAAGGTGTATGTACATTGACGGAAACTGTCAGCACTGAGTGGGATAATGTTGGCGCTCAGCAGGAAAGCATCTGCTCTCATCCGGAAGGTGCCCGTGTTGGGCAAGAAAGTGGATGTGGTGTGGAGGAAGGTGTCCACCCTGAGCTTGAGGGTGTACAGACAGAACTGGAAGGTGTCTGCACATTGATGGAAACTGTCAGCACTGAGCGGGATAATGTTGATGCTCAGCTGGAAACCATCTGCTCTCATCTGGGAAGTGTCTTTGCTGAGCAAGAAAGTAGATGTGCTGAGGAGGAAGGTATCCTCCCTGAGCCAGATGATATCCACCTTGAAACGGAAGGTGTCTGCAAATTGACGGAAACTGTCAGCACTGAATGGGATAGTGTTGGCCATGAAAGTATCAGCTCTCGTCTACAGAGTGTATACACTGGGCTGGAAGGTGTATGTGCCAAGCCAGAGACTATTCAGACTGTCCTAGAATTTGGGCAACTGTTGCATAAATGCAACAAAGAAAACAGAGATGTGAAAGATGGCACTGAAAATTACAGAGACGATACTACAGAGATGAGTTTGGTGCCAAAAGATGGAATAAATTTGTCCAGGTTGGTGGCAGATAAAGTAGACTTTAAGGACATTCATATGTCACCTTTTAAAAATAAAGTCTTTGGTGTTGAAATACAGCAAAAGAAAGCACAGCCAACAACTAGTCAGCACAGTTTCGAAAGAACAGACCAACAAGAAACCTCTGTAGGGCAAGATTGCCATTTCTATAAATGGTTTTCCCTTACTGGATGTATGCAAGTGATTAAACCAAAGACCGATCAAGATATACATAAAACAACATCACATTCCAATTCAAATCAGAGACCCGTCATGGCTGTGAAACCATCTAAGAGTGAGGAACTTCAAGCAGATTTCACTTATAGAGATCTACTCACTGAAAACTCTGTTGAAATGAAACCTACTAAAGCTCCTGTTGTCACAAATACCAGTCCCACTTCCATTCTCATGGAGAAGACGAAAGAAATTTCAAAAGAAATCTTTGAAGGACGAAGTGATGATAAGCAAAAGGCTAATGAACTTTCTTCCAAAAGAACGTGGCTACCAAATGTTGCTCATAGTAAATCAAACACAGATGGCGCTGAAGTACCCCTTTTAGATCCTTCATGTCAGTACCAGGGGTGGGACACTACAAAATTTAATATAATCCCATCCTCATCCTTATCTATGCTCCCTTCTGAATCTACAAATTGTCCTAAAGTTTTTGATAAAAATCAAGGTTTCTGGGCAGATCATTTTGTTGAGAAAACTGAGCAAACAACTAATTCTGAACAACCCACTACTGAAATGGATGAGGAAGACTGGCCACATGAAACCACTTCAATAATGGGTCCCAAAGATGATGGCATTGCAGATGACAGTCACATCCTGGAACCTCAAACCTCACTTGTATGTACAATCTTTAACACCAGTCGGAAGAGATCTTATCCGTTTCTGGAACAGCTTTCTCGCAGATGCCTACAAGATGACCTCACTCAGGCATCAGTGGAACAAGAGTGCCTCATCTTCTCAGAACAAATGAAACAGCTTTTGAAGAAGAATAAAAGGGGAGCCTCCCACCTACAAGACAAAAAAAGCAGTTCAAGATTGTCTTGTGCTAGCCCTCTGACTATCCACTTCTCTGCTCTTGAGGAGCAGGAGGATTCACTGGATCACCGGGACATGTCGCTTGTTGGACAGAAAATTAAGGTAGACATGTCCGACAGGAAGGACCTCAGTGAAGAAACGCTGCTTTCCCAAGGACCTTCTCAAAGAACATGTAACCCACTGGAACATGCTGGGGTTTCTGGTGTGACGACAGGATGTGCCAGGCTGTACGAGGCAAAGATGCATGATGTTTGTTCTTTCAAAAAGGTGCCATCAAGATCTAAGGGATTCAAAAGGGATCGAAGTCACCCCAAAACAAAAATAAGTAATTACGTTGACCTCTGTGATCAAATGAATAGAGAAATGGAAGCAAGCTTTCGAAATAATTTGAATACAGTTGTGAAGAAATCCTGCAAAACAAAGTACAGATTCTACATGCTGGTGACATCCGATGATGTCTTCTTTGATGATACCAAGGTAAGATGCGTTTTCATCATACTTTCAGTGTTGCATTCTCAATAACCACAATGAATTTATTAAAGCTAACTGTTTTCATTCATGCCATGTATGTACACTGTACAAGGTTGTTGTTTGCCCATAAATACATGTAAGCTAATGGTCAGGATATATTCATAAGCCTACATCTACAGTGTTTTACCTTATTTGCCGTTCTCAGATTTCACCCTAAAAATGCAAATATTCTGATTTTAGTCTGAACGTTCGCTTAAAGTTGAGCCTAAATCTTTTTTGATGTTAAAGTGGTGTTGGACTTGCTAAAGTAAAATAGCTTATAGGTTGAGTAATTTCTCCTTAATTGTCAAAAGGCACACTTGGAGGCAGAGGGCCATACCGCTGTGCAGCCATCTGATTTTTTCCTTGGTGAGGATAGTTCTTCATCTCTACTCATCATCCTAAGGAATGAAGACATTGCAGAGCACCTTTGTGAGGTAACAAGTCAGCCAGCGAAAAAAGATCATGATAGAGGTTGGACGATATATAAACAGGATTGAATGACTTGGCTCTATTCTCTTCAGATCCCTCATTTGCTTGAGCTGAAGAAATCACCTGGTGTGAAGTTCGTTGGAATTGATGAACCAGATGATGTTATGAATCTCACCTACCAGGAGCTTTTCACGCGGGGTGGCTTTATAATGTTTGACAGAGCAGTGCTGGAGTCCCTCAGTCTTTGTATGTACATGTTTAACTCCCAGCTTGTTTGAGATATTGACATAAACGCAGGTAATTACGTTAAACTCACTGCTTTAACCGCTCATGACTTTACAGGCAACATGAAAAAGATATATGAAATCTTGCAAGACTCAAGCACAATGGGGAAGTGGAAGTGGATGTTGCATTACAGAGATAGTCGTCGGCTTAAAGAAAATGCAAGGTAGGGGTCTTGTCCTTACTTCCCCATTCTTCTCTGTTCTCAGCACCCAGATCTTGGCACTGCAAGTGTGACCTTTTTGTAGTTCTGATTTTTATTAACTTTTCCATTGGACAAATATAGTATGCCACACAAAAGCAGTTTACAGGAAATCAGTGGAAAAGTGAAAGAACAAACAAACAAACTAATCTTGACAAATGGAGTTACTACAAGTTAATATAAAGCTGGAACTGGACTATCGTTCTTTTTGGTGCCACATTCAGCTTTATGTTGCTGAACTAGACATAAACTGCGCACTTCTGCCTGACATTGTGTAACTCGCATACCATAAAGTTAAAGCACAAACTGTACTCTTTACTTATGTGGCACTGGCTGGTGTTCTTGTGTCCTGCGAGCGTGATGTGCTGTCTGGCAAAGGGCCTGGGTTTAGGCCAACTACTGCACCAGACAGAGTGGGTGAGAGCTATGCCAAACAGCTGATCTTGGCACTGCTCTCACAAATACCAGCGGGTACCTTCAGAGTCAGTGCCTTAGTGTTGTTTTTGCAGCATTTACCAGAACCCACAGCATATTGCTGTTGTGGTCATAATGTGCTTGCATATTTGTATCCAAGCTTATTAGTTTCTGTCAAGTTGGTTTCAAGAAAAAGGAAACTGGAACCAGATGTTATGACTCTTCTTATTTTTACCTTCATTTGATAATCAGTATTTGGAAAATAGTTTTTTTTTTTTGTCTCACAGATTGCAGATTCTGCATATTCTGACAAAATATTGTATCTCAATATAAGCTTCCACCTCTCAAATCCAGGTTGAGTACAGAGGCGAAGGACAAGAAGCGTTTTCTATACTGGGGCCAAGACTCTGGAATACTGGATGTCTTGCCTTACCACGAGTGTGACACGATATCAAGAGATGAGCCGGACTATCGTTCATGTTTGGTCCGCTTGCAAGTCCAGAACATATCATCTCGTTATGCAATTTTTATAACTGGTGAGGCACTAATGTACTAATATCCATAAAAACTGCTCCCTCTAAGTCCCAATAAAGCCGTCATTTATTGTCCTATGTGACGTAATACGTATGTATGTTTGCATAGATCCTGATTTGTACTATAAAGGTTTTTGTCAATAATTATGTATGTTTCTGTTTTTTTGTTTACAGATAAGACAACAGACGGCACCTTTGAGAGAAATGGGATTTTAACGGTGACTTTGAACACTTTCCTGACAACGTCTCTAAACACATGACTTACAGTCTGACCATTAAAAAAAGAAAAAGAAACTCGCTAGATGTGAGGAGAAACTAGTACACCTAACAAATTCAGCAAACAGTTTTTTGTTCATGCTTAAAAATAGTTATCATTCAGTTAATGGATAGAGTGGCAGTAATGTCAATATGCTGGCAGCTATGCTGTAATATTTTTGTAACGTGTTTTTATTGTAAATATAATGATAAACCTGTTAAAAAGTGATTTTTTCCACATTGTGTGTATTTTGTTTGATTTCCTTATGAATCTTATTTTATGCATTTTATTTAATGGTACTAAAACTATTTACAATATACAGTGCTGCTTGAAATTATTTGCACCCCTCCCTCAGAATTTGCCACATTTCTGCATTAAAAATGGCAGTCCTGAAAGTAAAGAGAACCCAATTAAAAACTAATAAAACAGAAATATTATACTTTTGTATTTGTTTGTGCAGGACAATTTCTCAATATTGCATATCTTTGAGTTTCAAAAGTAAGTGCACCTCTAGGATAACAACTTAATTTCAAGGCCAAAGGTCAGTTTGTTCGGAAGTGTTTCCAATCAATGAGACTTGGGTGTCGGTCAGAGCTTCGTTTTGTTTAAAAAAAAAATCAGGGATCTTCACAACACATGTTTGTGTTTATGATGGCGCAGACAAAGGAGCTTTCTGAGGATCCCAGAAAAAGAGCTGTTGAAGTTGCAAAACTTGGAAGTTGCAAGACTCTATTGTAAGCAAAAGAAGAAGATTTAAGATGACCATTACCCTCCACAGGAGTGTGTGACCAACCAAGATCCCCCCAAGAGCAAAACACATAATAGTCTGAGGTCAGAAAGGAATCCAGGTAACTTGGGCAACTAAAGACCTCTCTCACATTGGCTAATATTGAATAAAATAATCTTTTAAAGACAAATCCATCCATTGATGCATTCACAGTAGTGTGTACACTCAGAGAAGAGGAATGCCACTTGTGAAGCGAACGGGGAGCAAATTTAGGGTTAGGTGCTTGCTTAAGGCACCTCTGCCATGGACACAGGGCTGAGGTTCCACACAGTTCTTCAAAGAAGTTTTAGGGAATACAGACATCGATCCTGCTACCTCTCGAGCGAGTATTCTACCTTCTGAGCTAATTCCCCCCGAGCTGATGTCCATGAATTCACCATCAGCAGATCACTGGACAACCATGGTGAGCATGCCAGAGTGATGGGGTCACAGCCTTTGCTCTACAATAAGAACATTTCAGCCCATCTGTACCTTGCTAAACAACATGTGGACAAGCTAGAAGACTGTTCGAAAAGTGTTTTGTGGAGAGATAAGACAAAAGTAGAATTGTTTGGCTTAAATGAGGGACGTCATGTTTAAGATAGTTTGAGATAATAAAACACTGCATTCTAGCATCAAGGCATTATTCTGTGAAACATGGGGGTGATATTGTGTTTTGGGCCTGTTTTCATGCATCTGGGTCAGGACTGTTTGCCATTATTGAGGAACCAATGAATGGAAAAAATGTGTAACAACAACAAAACACAAACCAACCTGAGATCTTCTTTAACAGTTGGTCCAAACCAGACACGAAGCCATTAGTATTGTTTAAATGCAGAAAGCGTGATGATGATAATTTCTGTTTTGGAGTAAAGAAGATTTTTTTTTGACAACCAGAAAGGACATTAAAGAAGACATGTCATTATTGGTGGGTTTCGGAGGGAGGTATAGTTGAATGTCATCCACATAGCAATGGCAATGAATCTTGTGGTTACTAAGATTTACTCAAAGTGGAAGCACATGAATGGAAATCAGTGGAGGGCCAGAATGGATCCCTGTGGAACTTCTAATGTGAGTAGGCACTTGAGGAAGATCTAATCGATACAGTTCATTAAGTGGATGCACATGCCTTAATTTACATACCTTGGCATCATTTATGAAACTTTATGACATTTTTTGGAAAACATACATGATCATCTAGAAAATATTTTAGGGATAGTGGTCAGATGAAAGCATTTGTTATCTCATTGCATATTGTATATACTTGTATATATAGTGGGAAAAGCAAAAGAAACTTTCAATGGACCTGCAAGAAACAGGAGAACTTTAAAACGAAAAGGGATTGAAAAAGATATCCAAATATGTTAATATTTCAATCAGTAAGGCTGATAACACTTAACAGTTCTTTGGATACCAAGAGAAGGGAACTCCACAAGAAACTTCAAGTGGTGTGACTGCACAATAAAAATGTACTTCTGGTTGCTCAGGTGCATCTATTGCCCTTTTCTATCATTATGTGAGCAACTGTCATCTAATTTTATGCTGTAAATGGCATGAGTCTGTGAACAACATGGTGCAGAGAAAGTAGTTGGTTACCTGCCTGGGGCACTGATGCTCTGCTGCCTGTCGCTTACAGCTCTTCATCTAACAGATCACTGTAGCCCATTATTCCCTGAAATATTTCAAACTTGTTTCACATTTGGTCAAAATGACTAATGAATTGTAGACACATTTTTAAAGAACAATAGCTGTAACTGATCAAGGTCAAACCTAATTGATTTACCAGAAATATTAAAGCGATGTGTCTCATTCTTCATTATGATAAAAGATGCTATCTGCTTTAGTTTCAAATGATCACACATATTCCTGGTGTAGTCACACAAGGGTTTATATTAACATGTGTAACTGCTTAAGAAGTATTTTTTAGGCTTTTTATGACCCAGTCTATCTGTTGTGAAGTGAACAACTTAAATACGTCATTTATACTGGTGCAATGTACCTGTATACTCCCTCATCGAGTTCAATTATATTATAAAGAGGGATTGGAGGTAGGGTGGAGATAGAAATATGTGATGAATGTACTGATTAAAGAAGTTTCAGTCTTACGTTTTATTTATTTCTTCTCATTTATTTCTCTAGGTAAGCTCAGGTATTCAGCCTTGACCTGACGTCACAGTTTATGCTGAAACTATGCTTTTTTTTTTGATCATCTAAATAATTTGTTGGCATAGCTGTTTTTGGGCAATATTTTTCTACAGGTATGCAATTGCGATTGGTTTCAGATCTCTATGCAGAATGCCTCCATGTTGCAACTCAAAAGGTTTGTTTATTATCCAGTTTGTCACATGTAGTCAACTCTATTGTTTTGTATTCAGACGTATTAGTTAAAGAATGCCCATTGTTTGGGTTCATATAAGGTGGCAGGCAAAAAACTGGATCAAGTAGTTTATTCTGACATTCTTCAGATCAGATCAGTTTATAGATCAGATGATCACAAAATATTCAGTTTAGGTTGTGTAACAAATCTATCTGTTAAATATTTAAAAAGTGTGAGAAATGGACAGATCAGATCCAAATTTGTGGATTTTTCAGCTGGTTCCAAGTGTTTCTTTTCTTAGAGTTCCAACGGTAGTTGCTGACGGTTAAACATAGTTATACAATTAAAGGTGTCCCTCTAGGCTTAATATTCAGGTAACTGCATTTTACTCTCCATATAACAGCTTAGAAGTATGTTGCAAATCTTTACAGTGATGACACCGTCTTCTATGCCACTGACACCATGGCAAACAGATCTCCTCCAGATAACGGACTGCTTTCAATGACCGGCAGACCTCTCTGTTTCATACTGACAGACAACAAATGATGTGTCCCTTTCTATCCCTACTTTAATCGTTAGTACAAAGACTGGCACACTGGTTTAACATCACCATCATTGTGCTAGATAGGAGGGGATATTCATTTGCCCAGGGGGCTCCATAAAAACCATACTAGCAACAACTTTCACTTTAATTGTTTTGATAACCGTTTTAACCACAGATGCTACTTGTGAGTGTGTAAAACCTAACGTCAGTGGACTCTATTATCCTGAATGTGCATATGCACTATAGCTGGATCGTTGTATACTGCAATTTGATATGGATCTATGGACTTGGACAAGTCGTTGTAATATGAAACCTTCATGTAATAATGACTTAACATCTCAGAATAACAAGTCCTTCTATAAAAAAAAATATTACTTGTTTCAATATTATGAGAAACCATGGAAAAACTAGCATCCACTGAATATGAAATCATAATAAACCAACTCACAAACCTGTGTAGCCTACCTATTGACAGATGAATGTTATCTTGTTCCTTCTGCTCCTCTCTTCTCTTCCTCCCTTATTTTCTGTCACTACAAGGCTACCCTCAACAAGATGGGTCCCCCCAAATGAGATGGGTCTTTTGCCCAGGGGGTTCTGGGCTCTGGTAAGCATCTTGAGACAAACTGTAATGTTATTGATGTTATAGAAATAAAACTGAATTGAAGGACATTATTTCAAGTTTCTCATACTGATGACTAATTAAATCTTTTTTTAACCACCACACTGGGGTTAATGGGTTTCCACGTAAGTGACACTAAAAGTCAGTAGACTTGATTTTATTTAATAATCCAGCACCACCCAGTGTGCGCAGTTAAACATGCAGGCACAGCATACTGTGACTAAAGCTGGTAAAAATGAGCCTGGAAATAGGAGTATGTGTCCAAACTCAGCTGCCTGCTAGTCATAAAAAAAAGTGAATAAAAAAAAAAAAAAAAATAGTCCAAACATTAAGATTACTCGTCGTACATATATGTTTATTCACAAGAAACGTGCCACACTCAAATTACACCGGAAGTTGGAGTCAGTCGATAGCGGTCTATCTCCAAGTGACTCAGCTTTGACTCAAGTGACTACTGAAACTGAACTTTAGTGTGTTATTTACGTAAAAAATATTCCTGAGTTAGTGTTCGAGACTGCGCTTGTCTGTCATGACTAGAGTGAATATTTTAATAGTCTAACCTGCAGTGTTTGTGTAGCTACATGCTAGCTACACGCGTCCACACTGCGCATGTTCAAACAGAGATGACCCGCTCGAACACCGCAGAGCGCTGTAGGCTGACGCTCACTTGTGCGCATGTGCCAACTAGATTTCGGGGATGGGTCTATCGATAGAATCAAGATGGCGACTCTGGCAAAACCGCCAATATATTTACTGAAGTAGATGTCCAAATTTAACCGCGGTAGTGGGCTTTCCCTAGCCCCTAGGGGGTTCCGTGAAACATGAAGACCGGGAGCATGTTTTTGAAGAGGAATTGACCGGAATTAATACCGTAACTAAGTCAGCGAGATGTGCGAGAGCTATGCCCGCTCGCTGCTGCGTGTTTCGGTGGCGCAGATCTGCCAGGCTCTGGGCTGGGATGCGGTTCAGCTCACTGCGTGCGATCTGCTGTCCGATGTGTTGCATCGATACATCCAGCAGCTGGCCAGGGTCTGCCATCGGTACTCTGAGCTGTGTAAGTGCCTCGTTTAGTACTCTGATTACTTTTTAAACCGCAAAACTGAACTAGTCGATCACGTTGTTTTTGGGTGCTTCTGTTGTTGGCGCCCCCTAGCAAAAGTGGATGTGTCAAAAAGTACAGTAGCTACAAAGCTAAGACTCTTCCGTATATATTTATTACTGAGGGTACGCAGCTTTCCTGCTGTTTTTATCATTATGAGGAGCCGATAGTCACTTGTATTGGTTTCTCTAGTATTATCGTTTAATTTATTATGTCTACGACTCTGATACCTGTTGAGCATCATTCTAGCCTCCATCAGACAGCCATGTTTGTGCAGCACAGTTTACTACATACTGTCAAACTTTTGCTTCTTTTCTCTGGCTTTAATTCACCTTAAATGTATAGTTTTAACACGAAATAGACACAGATTTTTATGGATTGTTTTGATTCCACATTTCAGATGGGAGAACGGATCCAGTCCTGGATGATGTCAGCCAGGCCTTCAGACTGCTGGGAGTGAGTCTGAGTGAACTGGAGGACTATGTCCACAACCTGGAGCCTGTGGCCTTCACCCATCAAACGCCACTCTTCCCTGTTAGCAAAAATAATGTCATGCAGTTTCCCCAGCCTGGAGTCCGAGATGCAGAGGAAAGAAAGGATTACATTCCAGATTACATGCCACCCCTGGTCTCCCTACAGGAAGGTCAGTACATATAGCAGCTCTATGCTCATTATCCTGCATACTCAAAGGTTTCCTCGTGTTCTGATTTAATTTGAGGTGCATAACACAGCTTTGATGTTTGTAATGCCAGCAAGTATGACATGTCAGTGGGTTATATGTCAGTGAGCATAGACTAAATATTAGAAAGGAAATGTACAGTGTTGTTTAACACGGCAAACTGCTGTAAAACTAAACAAAAACTGAAGAAAACCTCAATGAAGGCAGGTAACGTTTATTATAGAGTAACTGGCATGAGACTTAAATTGATTTCCTTGGATTCGAAAGGTATTTGCACGTCTTCCTATTTTGTTATAGATTTAATTTCAAAAGGATAAAATAGATGTATTTTTCCACCAACATATAAGTAAAATGTGTTCAATAGAAAACAAAACCAAAACCAAGACCAAGACTGCAGCTCCTCATTTACAAAAGTAAAAGTAAAGTGCACCCCAAAAAACATGGGCTCAGTGATGCTTGTACATTCCTGATTTAACGCTTCTGGTAGGGAGTCAGCTGGGATTGCAGTGCATTGGTAGAAACCCTGGCATACTTAATAAATTGTGTACAGCACCTTATTCTTGTGACAGGGCAAATCTATTTTACAGCAGGTGTTGGGTTTGTTGTGAGAACGAATGGAACTTAACTGTGAACAGTGCATAACTAACTTCTTTTCTGTCCCTTTCGTCTCTAGAAGAGGAGGAGGAAGAGGTTCCAGCTGACATGGGCACCTCAGCTGAAGCTATGCAGGTGGCACTGGAAGAGGACGAGGAGGAAATAGAGGAAGATGAGACGGTTAATGATGAAAACCACCCTCTAAAGAGGCACCTGGATAGTCCAGACGCCGCTCTGGGCATGATGCCTACCTCCAAGAGGCCACGCATGTACCCTGGCCTCAGCCCAGAATGGGGGGTTGAGCCCAGGGAGCCCCTTACCTCTCTCAACCCACAGCGTGTTCCCCCGGGCATTCTGCCTTCTCATGAAAGCCTTGACCCTCTGTCACCTGAAACACCGTCTGGGACCCTGCCTTCCTTCAGACCTCAGCCAGTAATACCAAAACACTCTGATCAAAAGGGCCTCACTACTCCAGGGAGAAAGCCTAAGGTCTCATCCCCTGGCAGACAACGGACTAAGTCGCCTAAAGGGGTCATCCCCGTTCCGGTAGTTGGCAGCCCCATCCATTCTCCAAAGCCGTCTAAGGAAAGGAAGAAGTCCCCAGGCAGGACGAAGAGTCCTAAAAGCCCCAAAAGCCCCAAGATGGCTTCAGCTAAAGTATCTCAACCTCAAAGCAAAACGGATAGTGTGCACAAACTACCACTGTTAGCTCTGAGTGAGAGAATGGGCAAAGAGAACATCCATATGCGTCAGAATATCGAGGATAGAGAGGTGGCTGAGGGACCTTTCAAGAAACTAGAGCCCGATAACACAGCCATTGATGACTCCATTGATGCTGTGATTGCAAGGGCATGTGCTGAGCGGGAGCCTGATCCCTTCGCTTTCTCCTCAGGCTCTGATTCGGATAGCAATGGATTCTCCAGCCCCAGGAGACTGACCATCATGGAGCCGTCTACGCCTAAAGTCCCGGTTGGGGGCAGCAACTTGTTAAGAGACACTTCAACGCCCCTTCACCTGCCGCCACCACATGTAGGGCTAGGAAATTGGACTATGGATGATTCAATTAATGAGGTGATCCGTAAGGTCAACCAGGGCGGCCCGTCAGCCCCTGCTCAAAACCAAGCAGACTATCTGTCATCAGGGTCGGCCTCACCACCTACACCTGAACCTCTGCTCAAGGTGTTTGAGGAGAAGAACAAGATGGTGCCACTAGTAGATGTCAAGAAGAAACTGAAGAAGGATTTGAAAAATAAGATGAAGAAGAAGGAGAAAGACAAGCCCAAAGACCGGGAAAAGGATAAGAGCAAGCTCAAAGAGAAGAATAAGGATAAGAACAGGGAGAAAAACAAGGAGTTTTCCAAGGATGGCAAGATGCCCTGGAAAGAGTTTGGAGTCAAGGATGATGAACACTTTCTTCTGAGAGACTTCACGCTGCCTGAGGGTTCCATCAAAATAAAATCAAGAGATGGAGACGCCCCTAAGAAGGAGAAGGAGAAACACAAAGACAAAAAGAAGGATAAAGAAAAAAGTAAAAAGGACAAAGACAAGAAAGAGAAGAGCAAAGAGAGGAGCAAGGAGGACAAGCAGAAGCAGTCGGCGCTTTCCGCCTTTGCTCTGAGTGACGTCCCACCGCTGTTCAGCCCCTCGACCTGCCTGCGCATCCCCTCCATGCTGCCTCCTCTGGCCCCGATCCTCCAGGATAAGGACGTGAAGAGCAAGGAGAAGGACAAGAAGAAAGATAAGAAGGAGAAGAAGAAGAAGAAAGACAAGGAGAAGGACAAGGAGCGGGAGAAGGCCAAAGAAAAGGAGAGGGAGAAAGAAGAGAAGAGGAAAGAAAAGGAGAGGGAAAAGGAGAAACGGGAAAAGGAGAAAGAGAAAGAAAAGGAGAGGATTCGATTGGAAAAGGTAACTTTAAGTTTTGTCATGTTTATTGTGTGTATGTCTGTGGAAGTGAAATTAACCTCATCCTTGCGTCCTCAGATAAAAACAGACACTCCAGCAGCCTTACCGTCTCCCGTCATCCCCAGACTGACCCTCAGAGTGGGAGCAGGCCAGGACAAAATGTAAGTATTGAATGAAGGTTTCTGTTCGTATTTAAAATCAACTCTGTTCTCTTTTTCCAGCACTTTGACCTCGTACTAGTTGAATGTATTAAACCTTATTACTTTTGTGGGGCAGAGGGAATGTGTCTGCTTTACTGCAGTATCAGAAAAAGTTAGTTCCTGCTTTGAATCAAAGTGTTTGAGTTAACGCATTATTTTTTAACTTACCATTTCAGAACTTGGTGATGCTCTAAAGCCCGAATGAAACGCATTAAAAACCCTTTAAAACACATTATACGTCATTCATTTAGCTTATAAAGATAGAGAGGATGTCCGTTCTTACTGTTTTGTATCTCGTCTCTGTCCATCACCAGTGTTATCAGCAAGGTGGTACCAAATTCAGAGCCCAAGACGCCAGCTCCCAAGACCCCCGCTGCCAAGTCAGGACCTGGGAATCGTCCTCGGACGCCTCCCCCTCCCCCAATACTCTCCCCAATCGTGCCCACTCTGCCCCCGCCTCCCGCACCGCTCCCACCGGCTCCTCTCCCATCGTCGTCGTCTCTGCTCGCTCCACCTCCTATGCTTCCTCATGGCGCTTCCATCAAAACGCCGGTCCGCAGCGTAGTGACTGAGACTGTCAGTACTTATGTGGTGAGCTCATACTTTGAGAATATTTGTGCTGGGCAGGCTTTGCCTCCTACAGAGATTACTCCAGTGCCTCCTTTTAGTATCTGCTGTGTTTATGTAGTAGCTGTTTGGCCATTGTTGTTGATGACACGTTCTGTTGTTGCCTGTTTTCATCCAAGATTCGGGACGAATGGGGAAATCAGATCTGGATTTGCCCTGGATGCAACAAACCTGATGACGGCAGTCCCATGATAGGATGTGATGACTGTGACGACTGGTATCACTGGTAAGAGAGTTACTACGCTGTATTCTTCTTTGCTGACCTAAAGAATTTCTTTTCCATAATTCCTTGTCAAAAACAATCGCGCTGACAGTCATCCAGGTCATGGTCCAGTCATCCAGGTCACCACTCATCCAAGTGGATTTTTTTGGATGAGAAGTCCAGTTGCCCCTTTTTTTTTTTAACCTTTTTTGGATATGTCAGTAATGTGCACATTTACTCATGTGAAATGAATAACACCAAATCATTGCCCAGCTCTAGTATTTCATTTGTATTAGCTCCAAATCTTTCTACAGAACAGTTTTACATATCTTCCACGTGTGACAAGTCCTTATTCTTATCTATTTGACTCTTTTACACAACCACACACTAGTGAAGCTGCTTTAATCTGGTTCAGATCGTTTGATCACACCACTGTTCCATCAAGAACAGCAGAACAAACCTGGGAGTTTTAAGGTCCGTAATTCAGCAGTGATGTGTAGTGTGTGACAGTTTATCATACTGTCACATTAACTGTGCTTCTTTGTTACTCTGAAAGTACATGATGTGTGAAGTAATAAGCCAGGGCCCAGTGAACCAAGGCTACAGTCCTTGTTGCAGTGGAACAGGTTCGATTCCAGCCTGCACTCTTTGCTGTGTCGTCCCTTCTCTCTCGCCTCATTTCTTTTTTTAAAGAAAGTACTTCATTGTCTGAGTAACGATTCAAACTAATCACATTAGTAGCATATATCAGCTTTTCCACTGGCAGGCTGCTTGAGCGTCTTTAAGAAGAGTGAGTGCTCTAATTCTATATGGGTAACAGCAACCTTTCAACTCGTATGACAGGACATACCGAAGTGACAAATGTCTCTCACCGAACTGAACACATGTGCTCTCGTACCTCCAGTACAAATGTAAAAATAGCTGTGTTCTCACCATCTTGTCTCTAACGTCTTCTTCTCTTGTCTGCTCAGGCCTTGTGTTGGAATCCTTACAGCGCCTCCCGAGGACCAATCGTGGTTCTGCGTCAAATGCTCCAACAAGAAGAAGGACAAAAAACACAAGAAAAAGAAACACAAACCACACTGAGACTATGCAAAAAGCACATATTTTGGACTTGTCTTGGACTAAAGCCATCAATGAACTCCCGTGGCACTGCTGTAAAATAAAAAGAAAGTCAAAACAGTGGCTGATGCGAACTTCGGATTGATTTTTTTTTTCTTTTCTTTCTTTTTTTTTATGATGTCAGCCATGATGCATCGTGAGTTGATAAGAAAAAAGGCTTCAACCAGCACATATTCGGCCTTAGCTCTCCCGTGGGCTCTGTGGTTTTTCCACTATTCACCTAAAATCTGTTTGCTTGTCGTTCTTGATGTCCAGTTGTTGTGAATGCTGACAGCGGTGTCTGTTTATGGAGACCATGGCAGGGTGTCGCAAGACAGAACCGAGAGCAGCTCACATCTGTCGTCTTTATTTCTGTTCCTTTCCACAAAACAAGTGACCACTAGCTCAAGCATCTCTCCTGTTTTCTGCAGTATCATCCAGATTTCATGTATATAATGAAGACGGCCATCAGGCATGTATAAATTTGTATATACCAACTCCCGAGCCAAGTGCATTTTCTTCTTAGGATTCTGACCTGTTAAATCCATTTTCACATATTGGTTTTTAAAACATGATTTTCTGTAATTTCTGTACATTTTTTAATTTTAAAGTTTGTATCCCCCCTCCCCCCGTATGGATTAGTCCTGGAGTTATACTGTAGCTGTGCTTGTATTGTAATTCATTTCGCTGATATTTCAATATTAAAGTTGGATAGTCTGTGTACACACAGACTTTAAGATGTAAATCTTGTCAACATCGAACCTGTACCCTGATCTTCTGTCAAACGCCTCTGTGGATCTTTATTTGTTTTCAAACCGCTCGCTCTTCTCAAAATTTCCCTTTTTTTTTCATTTGCTTTACAAAAATAGATTGAAAATATTTTAACAAACTCGGTTTCACATGTTGAATCTTTTTGTTCCCGTGTGCAGCAGTCGGTCACAGATCACGTCCAGGATTCCTCCCTTGCAGCAGCAGCAGTCTGTGGGATGCATTAGCCTAGATTTTTTTTAGGCTTCTCTGCTCAACTTTATATTCCTCACGTCACCTTTTCCGGGGGAGTTCTTGAAACTAACGTTGCACTATGAAGCTTATTCAAGGGCTTTGTGATTCACTGTGGATTGTGAAAAACTGACATCTAAGAGTGTGTCTAAAAAAAAATGGCATTCAAAGCAGATCTGGTGTTGCCTTTCCCCAAATGACCACATGGTGTCATTCTTCATGCATAGAAACTGGCGTGCTGCTCCATGAGGTGTGGGCTTGACACAGCAGGCTCACATGAAACGTGTTCCACCACCTCGTGAATGTAAGAAATGTAACAGGTGTTATTTAGTTGGTGCATGTGGAATCCGTACACTGAAGTAAAACCAGCTCTAGACGTTCACAAAGAGATCCTGTAAGTGACTGAATGTAATTTACAGCGCCTCAGCAGCTAGTCAGACACGTCTCCAGAGAACAGAATGCGCTGTCAGGTAGTTATCAGTGAACTATACTTTTTATGACAGCTCAGCATGTCTGAACTCACTTTTTCCACTCTTTGAAGTGAAATGCACCAATGAAGGGTTTCCAAGGAGGACAAGACGGTTAGAGCAGATGGTTTCATTACCAGTCATAACATTACATACTGAAAAAGCTCTATATAACAGTGTTCATGCTGCATATGCTTGTGGAAACAGTCAGAAGACCAGTGTTGGCTACTTCGAAAGTCAAGTTGGTTGGTATTATAGCTTGTCAGATGGCAATCTTAGTGTATTGTGTTATACTAAAAGGCAGCTGGAATTACTGTGTTGAAACTTAACAAGTCCAGTTGCCATTGTTTTCACTTTGTTTTTTGAATATACCACGACCAAGATGATTGAGAATCATCAGGGTCAAGACATTTAGTTATTCATAAACAAATGATAGTACTTCAGAGAGGTGTGAAGACCACCTATTGAAGTGTAAAATAAGGGGAAAATGTATGGACTATTTCCTTTTTTGTTTTTGAATCATTGTGTTGACGCTTAAAGCCTAGGCATGGTATCTGTTCTACTTGGCATCAACACATAATCGGTTAGATTGTTATTTAAAAGGAAGTGTGCCACGCCTAATCACCAATTCATTCGGTGGGTTTAGTAAGTACGGGTCCAGAGACAATCATTATAGTTTCACTTTAAATAGAAATGATGTTATGAGGTGGTTTGTACCCGATGGCTGTTATTTTGAGGACACACAAAGCACACCTCAGTTTTACACCTATAAATAATAACTTCACTTCCGTGACAACCCAAACGGAAATCTACTCAGTGTCTTCTGATAACAGTACGTTAAAAGAGGAAGTGATGGAAAAAAAACAAAAAAAATGTGATGTGCAACCAGAGAAAGGGGAAGTAAAAGGGCTCCTGCCTATGCAAAACAAGCTGACATTTTAATGCGGTGTAGCATTTTAATCATGCAAGATGTATTCACTCATGCAGGCAATCATGAAGCAGACCTGCAGAGCTGCAGACATCTGAATGTGTCACGGAGCACTTGCAAATGATTTGCAAAAAGTTTAAGTCATACAGAAAGTGTTAGAAAATAAGAGTGCAAATGAATTTAAATTATAGTCATTAATACGAAAATGCAAACTCCTCTAACAGTTAGGAGTGTCTTTCTCCCCCAGTTGCACAAGTTAGTGTCAGGTCTTGTACATCAGCTTTGTTGCTGACATGTGCCATGTGTTGTATATTTTACTGCTCTATAAAGATAGAGCTGTGATACTATATAACATAAAAAGAATAAAATCTTTAATTATGATTACATAAAATGATTTCACCTCTCCAGACGCATCAACAATGCACCATAAACAAAACAGGATGTTCATGTAGTACAGTATGAGCAGCTTATTAACAGGTGACAAGTTTCAAATTGTTAATTTATACCTAACGTGAGTTTTGATTCTTCAGTGTCAGAACTAATACGAACAGTGCTGGGCATTAGCCTATGCTACAGTGCACAATGTTTGCTGAGCTGTAACAGTTTCAGTTTTAATCTACAAAAACACAGACAATATTTGTCACCCCGAGGGAGCTAACAAGTGGTTAAAAAGGGAAAGCTGGTGGTGGCTTTCACTGATCACAAGGCCACCTGCAGTGCCCTAAACATTCGCTGTTATTTGACTTATTACAGGCATGAGTGCGTTTTGTTTTTTGACTGCAGTCTTCCACTGAAACCTGCTAAGACTCCCTTTCTCATTAAGGTGAATGTCTACAGGATGTGGCTGCTTCTTAAAGCAATACATCTCTTTCACAAGCTCAGTGCAGTAAAAATTGCATTTTATGTATAATTCCCGTGCAGTAGGACTTCACTTCAGTAAGCTCTTTTCAGCTGCAAAGGATTGCCGCGCACTGTGTTAACGTACTGTACGTTTTTAGTGCTGCTGATAGATAAGAGCAGACTTAGTTACTCTGAGCACTACGTGACGCCTGTGGGTCTGACAGTCATGCTAAGCAGCAGCACATCACAAGGAACTGGATTTCGACATCAGTGTTTAAAATATTCATGTCAGCAGAAAGAGAATGAAGAGGATTTTGTGCAATGATCAGAGGAAGTGGATCCCCTTCACGCTGGTCTCTTTGGCTGTGATGCAGCACACACTGACATGACCCTGTTTCAGACGACTTTCCTACTTAATGTCACGTTTCTCTAACGGGACACAACACCTATGGGAGGATGAGACCTAAATTCAATTCCTCTTGGGTTTTATGGAAAGAATACTGGGATAATTGACTTTCAAATTTTTAACCGGGTGTCATAATGTCATTAAAACACTCACTGAGTTCGCTTTGAGAGAATATGTAAAGCTTCTTTCACTTATCTATATTCCAAACTATGGGGCCAACATAGTCAAATGAACCTTGTCCAATGCAAATTAAGAAGGTAGCCGCCTTTGGATAATGCTCTGGAGTCAGCTGAAGGTTACAGCCTCTACTATGTTTAAATGTAATGAAGAGAACCATCCCTCTGCAGAATTACATTCAGGTAAATGTCATCCATGCACATGTACAGTAGATTGTGCCGTGGAGCACTGTAATCAGGCACACAGGTGGGCCTGCTTCATCGTAGTCCCAGGCAGCCATATTAACTTTCAAACACTGCAGGTATTTCAGTCCCAGTGCAGACTGTGTTCAGCTTGTGAACAGTGTGGGCTGAACTGTAATCTGTCCTTATTAAACAAGTGCTTGTGCTGCTTGCAGTATTTGCATATATTCCAGCAGGTGCTCTTCATCCCTATCTACTCAATAATAGTAATGGCATGAGGCTGTCAACGAAAGCTCTCTGCCTGTCACCCCGTGGTTTATTATCAGCCATCAGATGGAGAGAGGGTGACATGTGCACCTTTCTCTCTGAATGGAGAATAGTTTTAATGTTTACCTGAAGTATTTGCGGGTGGGCAATGATAAGCAGAAGGTTTCTTGATAAAATCTGACAGTCTGCTTGCTAAACTCATTTACCTTGTCTTGGCCATTATTTTAAGAGGTTTACTGATTCAAATGCATGCCAGTGTTGACAGAAATATGCCACGAAACCTGAACTGGAAGAGGAGATTTTATTTCAACTGTGTGGATGTTTACTCTAATCTCTCCAAATCTGACAGTAGGAATAAATCATCCATGTCCAATGTTCTGAAGTTTTCCTAATATGGGTGTCAATTAGTTACAAGAGTGCTGCTGTGGACACAGCTCTACAGCCTGCAAACTGGGCTGCCGCAGGCAGCACAATGCATTAGCGCACGATGAGCTGTCAGAGAGGATTATTTCAGCTACCACAGTCAGCGAAGGGGGTGGGCGCCGCTCTGCTGCACTAAACCAAGGAGAAAGAGTGGGTGGGAGACAGAAAAAGGGAGAGAAACACATTGAGGAAAGAGGGAAAGAGAAGAAAGTGTCCGTTGCACCGGGTGGATTTTTCCAGAGTACCGATGTTGGAACACTCTTCCGAGCTGGCCCTGGTGCAGAGTCTGTATGCCAACAGCATGCGCTGTCCCCCCTCTGCGACCGGGATCTCTGTCAGGAATGAAGACCTGCCTATGAGGTATGTTGGGGTTGGCCCCTTATTCAAATTTGGGCTAGCTTTTGTGGAGCAGCCTGTATTTGGACTGCCCCTTTGTCTGGGATGGATAATGTCATAGGATGTATTGTTTCCAGTTGAGGCGTTCTCCCATGCTGTGACTGAGCCTGTGGGCAGGGTAGTGTTCTGGTGTCCCTGTAGGTTTTTATAGGAATCTAGAAACCATGAGTTTGAATCTAATGAGTTAAGCATTTTACCCTCCCCAGAGAGAGAGAGAGAAAAATAAAACTATGAGATAATGGTTTCATTTTACTACAAAAAAATATAGATTTCTGTACTGATCTTCTATCTAATCTAATATTATAGCAATCCAAGATCATTAAATGTACCTTCCTCTTCTTTTTTAAGTTCCTGAAGGGCTCAGAGGCTTGCAGGAAATATAAATAATAAAAAAAACAGATGAATGTGTCAGTGATGCAGGTGTTTATCTCGCATTGCACAAGCCACTGAAAAGGACAATCTACTGAAACCAGCCCAGGCCTAGTCACAAACAACTAAAGATATACATTATCTTTAAAAGCACAAGAAGAAACATTTACAAGCATCATGGAATTTGCATACATTTACAGAACTGGCTCCCTGATAAGGCTGTGCATTTGGTGCTCAGCACATCTTGACACAGTACAGTTCCTCCACAAAGCATGATGAGATGAAGTTCGCTTTCTCCATTTTGAGAGCCCTTCAGCTGGTCGCCATTCGGCAAACAATTTCATAAAAGGCAGCGCTGAGGAAAAAGTGTGTGCTTTCAAGCTAAGGGTGACGTGTTCATAAACACCCGATGTGGCCCATTCGGGTTTGAAGTTGACCTATTTTTACACTGTGCCGTTTGTCATGAAAAGGTGCAAATTTAAACGCTGGCTTATGTTGACGGGTGAGTGGGACTTCTGTTCCACTGCATGGGGCGAAAACATTTGATGTAAACAACAAAAGCATGGTACATGTGGAAGATTATGATAGGATTACTGTCGCGATAATCTGAGATTAAGAATAGCAGGGAGTATTAGAAGGTGCCAGCAACTAGACATTGGCCCGTGGAGCCCACTCCAGCATACATCTCTTGGAAAAACTGAGGAGGATAAATATTGTACAGAAAACTGTACTATAGGTACGGTACATATGGAACAGGAGCTGCTCTTCATAAGAACCCTGCTCCTTTTATAGCAAATCTATACAATAAGATCCCCTGAGATCTAATTGTGTCATAGGAAATATGTGGATGCTGCAGATGGAATGGCATTATTGTATTTTCCCTCCATCTTAATGAAACCTGATTCTCTTGAGAGGTTTAGACTACCTTTTTATAGCAGCCCCTCAAGCTAAATGGTAATGCATGATGCATAGTGTGCCTGTCTGCATGTATGGCAAAATAGTTTGCATTATCACATTATGCATGCAAACCTCTTTTAGGCACTGTTTAATAGAGCATACGCTGCACTGGTGCCAGGATGCCTTGAAATTGCTATGGATACAAGGATTAAGTAGGATTTCATAAATGGGATGTTTCTTAACACTCGCCATGAATAACATTTTAGGATTGTGCAGCTGCTGGAGCAGTAATGAATGGTTTGATAATTAGGCTAGCTCCCCTCCCGTCTCTGTGCCGTGGCAAACAGTACTTGACAATGGCCCCCCTACCTTTCCCCCATGTGTGGAGGCCTCGCCCTGCAAGTCCAGAACAACAAAGGAAGATAGGCTCCCCCTCCCCCAGAGAAACAACAGCCCAGCACAAAGGGGACGATGACCTATGACCCTGGGGAAAACCAAGACAGCAGCCAGATAGACAAACTACAGATTTACTAGCTCACATTTTACTGGAAGATATTTATAGACCTCAGTGCAGTGGAAGACAATAAACAACCTGTGAATAATCATATTCATACCTATAATTCAATTAAGAAAAGTCAGCTGCCTAATCCTGGCAAGATAATGGAAACATGATTACCTGGTTACTATATTTAAACACTTTAAATGGCTATAATTGGGATAATTAGATCGCTAACTGATCCGCAGACTAACCTCCCTTCACCATAAGGCTCAGATTCTTTTAATACACCATGTTTGTTCATGAAGCATTGCAGAATGTTAGTGATTATGAGAACATAACCATGATGGTCGGGAAATAAAAGATCATAAAGTACAAATAGGTCAGTAAACTCTTCATAGTAGACCACGTGTAGTCCCTATAGGGACATTAGAGCTTGCTGGGCAGCAGCAGGCAGCATGCTCTCAGACTTTTGTTGGTGAGGCCACGCCTCTGGTTTACTGCAGCTCGGTGAGCAGTCGTGTGACAGCGGCTTCCCTGAATTTATTTCACTCGGGGACGACAGAGAGAATAAGAAGGAAGGAATAAGGCGGATACCGGTGCCCTCTCTCTCATGCAGTTTTGAAGAAGACGCCCCCTCCCTGCACCTGCTCCGCTTCGTCTTCTCGCCGTCTCACAGGAGTTGAGCCTCTTGCGAGTGAGCGGACGTCGCTTCTCATTGTTTAGACCCTGTTTTGAGCATGACTTCGGCGTACAACCTGGATTTCCTCCCCCTCACCGAAAGTCGGTTAATGACTTCGAGCGACACAATGTAAGTAATTCAGGGACCGATTTGCGTTGCGTTCCCGCCTCGCTCCCCGCACTCACGGTAACGTTTGTGAGCGTCTTAGGGCGCAAACAACACAGTTGAGGGCGAGTTGGGAGTTAGCTAGCGTTAGCATAACTGACAACGGGGATGCTAACGTTGCTAAGCATATGTACAGTGACGGTTCGCTCACCTGGAGTTAAAGTTGTATCTAACTTGGTCATTAAAGAATGTAACCACAACAAAGGTCGGTTAAGTAAAGTGTACATTACTCTAGACTACGGCTGAGCATAGCTTACAAGCTACGTAGTGTTACTCGAAGTGCAAACGCAATTTGCTAGCAACGGCTTTCGACACTGGGCGCGCTACAATAGTCAAGTGACATGTGCTTCCGGAGATCACACGTTTCGGTATCGGTCCAGAAAAACACAGAAAATATTCGACCAGCTTTTTAAAAACAGCGTCTCAATGTGTGTGTATGTATCACAGTATGTCTACAAACCAAGTCCTTGTTGGGCGTTTTAGGCTGTTACAGTTGTTACAACTGAACAAGTTTCCGTTGAAGTGTGCTCGATCATGATGGTAGGTATTGTCGTCAATTATCATCGGTTTAAAGGGAAGTGCTTTCAGTGGGGTAACTGTGGGAAGTTGTCCTAAAGTTTGTTAATATTGAATGCCATTGTCAAGTTGTGTGTGTTCCAGTTTCGCCTGCTGAAGCTCAACGACACAGGCGAACCTTGTTTGTAGGCAAGACACGGGCTATCAGCTCGCCTGGCGCATTCCCAGTCCCTCCCTGTGTCTCTGCTAGCAGGCGAGCTAGCTAACATGGTTAGCTGCAGCTCACAGATATGGGTGCCCCCGTCCATGTTGGACGTAGAGTGCTCGCTTAACGGCAGAAAACACGTGGTTTGCTACATTATTGAGCCATTAATGGAAATCTTGTGACAGGGCATGTAAACAAGTGGGGGTAAGACATTTACCAAGCACAGAGGTCCACATATATATAACTCCTGTTCTGTCCACATAACATAAGCTAATCCTGTTTGACAAAAACATTTCCAAAAGGCATAGCCTGCTTTTGCAAGACTGTTTAAAATTTTAATGTTTCTAGCCGTGTTCTCTCTGTTTTGCTGTTAAAATTGGTGTGTGCTCTTGATTTTATGGAACAATCAAAATGTATAGTATAGTATGAAAAGCTTTCATGTTATGTCATTAAGCCAGCGTGACTGGCATGAAGTTCTGATCTTGTGCCAGTAAACTGCAAATCTTTACATTCAACACTGTTGTGAAGATTCCTTTTCAGTGACAATAAGTTATTAAGACAAATAAGTTATAATAAACACAATTTGTATTCTTACCGTTTGAATATGAACCCCCAGCTGCTAAAAGCTTGTGTAAATTAATGGGTTTCAAATATTAGGATTGATGGTTAGATCTACTTTTTTTTTATGTTTGCCACCTTAGATGTACGTAATCATTGTGGAACTTGAAGTTAACAAGGTGGTGATTAAATCCTGGAAGAGCTGTATTGGATTGATTTATCCCTTTGATTGTTGACAGTGAGAGTGACTATGTAGCTTAAGTGCAATCCTTTGGCAGCCAGTGCAGCCGTAGTGTTATGTCAGTTAGCTGCGTGTCACGGTGATCCCTTTTTTGTTGTGGCCAGGGAGCTGTTGATCTGCGTGAAGTGTAGGATCTTGGCACTGGGTCCTGGGGCTGGTCTGCCCAGCTGCTATGTTCTCTCTTTCTTCTGTGGGGGCGGTGACGGTGATGGGTGACTGCCATGCAGCCAGATGTTAAAGGCCAAAGGAAGGAGGGCTCTGATCTGGGCTGTCACCTGTTTCTCTGCTCCTGCTGCTAGCTTGGCACGACAGTAACTGCAAGACTCGCTGCCCTCAAACTACTGTACATGCACAGCCTTGAAACACTCCTAATCATGTGCTCTATCTCTAGTGCGGGGTGGTGTGATCGAAGGTTGAGCAAATTCTCCTGCAAGCTTCGCAAACATAAGATATTGAGGGACAAGGTTACGTAAGACCAGATGCATCCATTATGCCTATAAAACTGTCAATATTTGGATATGGGATTTCTGAGCTTAGTATTCAAAAATAGTTCATAACTTGGTATAAAGTTTTGATTATTATGCGCCGTTATGATCACTGTGGTATTGACCTAGAAGTGTGTGGCATGAAGTGGAATCAACAGCTACTTGGTTGAAAAAAAAGCTCATTTTGAGTGGACATGTCATGAGTAATGGTGATGCATTAGATTGATTGGGCTTGATAACAAGAGGCCCCCTTTAAAAATACAGTCTATTATATAGCGAGCAGTGATTGAGGGCACAGACAAAGACAGATGTGCAGGACTGGAGGCATAAACGACAGAAAAGATGTTTAGTAAAGGGGAGTTTTGTATTAATTAAAGATTTTCCGTTTTCTATCACAGGTGAGGGTAATGGATGACTGAGTAAGCCGGGAAGGCAAGCACATTCAGTCAAAGTAATCAAGTGTAATTGCTGCTTTTAGTCGCCTGTTTTCTCTTCATTTGAGATGCACAGATGATGCCGAGCTCCACCTAAATATTCAAATTTGTGCTTCATCTCACAGCAACAGACGTGTGAGCAGAGTTTATTTAGTTGATGTTGGAGTATTGCTTTACTTGAGCAGCGTCATCCATAACCGCCAGGGATGCTTGGTGTGATAATGCAGCTAATGGGGCGGGCCTTGTCATCAGATGCTGGCCGTCTGTTAACATGCAGCCCATTCAGAGGCTGATTGAACATGTCTGTCTTCATCAGAGAAAATGCAACAATGAAATCAGGCCATTCTGAGCTGAATTGAAGTTAATGCGAGAGGGAAAATATCTTAATAATTTCTCATCACAGCCACCATGTGCTGATTAGGTCGACCATTTGGTATGTAAATGAAATAACACACAGTCCTCCTGTTTTCTGCTTTCTGGCCTGAGGCGACATCCATTCTTGGTTGTCATTTGTTTTTCCAAACCACGAGTCACAGCAAGTCTTGCTCAAGGGTCCTTTAGCAGTCGTCGTAGCATTTGTAAACCCGGCTCCTGTTTTCTTTGGCTAGTGTTTAAGTTACAACTTCAAACCCTGTCAGGTGGATATTTTTATTCTAAGCTCATGAAACCTTATTCAACCCGTCAAAGAATATTCAAGATCTTTTTGTAGTAGTACAAAAAATAGATGGAGCAAGAAAAGAGAGCGCCTTTATGTTCTACTTGACAGCTGTCAGAGATTTTAGCAAGGCATTAGAGGCATTCTGTGTTTCATTGAATCAGCTTATAAGGACAAGGGGGGGAAAAACAACTCTTGTTTTTGAGGATATTAGTAGCAACAGCTGTTTTGGTCAACTGATTTCCTCTTTTCTCCAAAGCATTATGTGTATCCATGTGAACCCTGACTTTTCTTTTATCCCCAATAAAGTATTACAGCAGTCTACTGCCGATTGCCAAAACAGCCCAAGGCAAAGGAGCAAGTTTAGTTTATTACTCAAAATTGGAAAAGACTCATCATTATTTGTAACATGACCCGAACGTGTTGGATCAATATTTTAACTAAAGCAACATTGTCATGTTTAATTGACATTGAAAGTGCCATATAACATTAATGAAGAGCTAGTAATTATGGGGACACATTTCTAGTAACTCTACAACATCATGTGACATGTGTCGTTGCTGTGAACCCCTAATGGTTTGGGGATGAGTAATGTCCAAACACACAAAGCTGAGCTTTCAAAATCATGTGCATAACCAGGCAAATTTGCCAGCTTTCTATTACGGGCACAGCAGAGGTGTCGCTGGCATACTTGTGCGGTCAGAGCTCACCAACAGGACAGACACATGGTCCAGATAAATCACCAGTTTTTATGGGTGGTGCAGCAGTAAGCATGCAACTGCCGTGGCTCTGGCTTTGGATGACTTGTCAGCTGCTTCGGGGCGTCTTGGAGCATGATGAGCTGCCACATCGCAGGGCTGTTTGTGGAGGCTCAGCAAAAGACTTCATCACTACTGTCGGGGTACCCACTGGCAGGTGGTGTAGGGAACTGTGCTGAATGTTACTGACAGAATCAATTATAGTATTTTTATAAGGTGTCATTTAGTGTAGCTCTGTCAGTGGTTTTGTACAGCGTTTACTTCAAAGCAGGTTTACATTGATATGATTAAGTAAAGAATGTGCTTATGTAGAAATGAAAGGTGTGTGTGTGTGTGTGTGTGTATAGAAGTTTTGAGGTACAGAGTCTGGTGCTTAAATCCAGCAGTCATGTGCCTTCATGCAGTGTATCAGTTTCTTTGACCTCATTCAACTTGCATCCCACGGATTTCAACTCCTTTCTAGTGAAAACTATTGCCTGTGTGTTGTTTAAGGTGTACATTGGCAGCTTTGTATTTGCATAACACTGCTACAATTATCTATCTGTTGTCATGTAAACCACTCAACATTACCGCTGGATAATATTTATTTATACGCCAACTCTTTACAGGCAAATTCTGATTCTTGTGGAGAACCATGGTATTTCAGAACAGAACAAACCATAGCTTATTCAGTGGTTTTTAGAGCTCAGGTGCTTTTTAATTTGAAATTGTTTCATAACCTGTAGGGTGAACACCATTTTAAGGATCCTCCTGTCTCTGGTTGCAGCTTCAGTTGCAATTGCAGCGTTCAGATTTCAGTGTGTTACTCCATGTACTTAAGTGTTTTTTTTATCACTTGCACTATATAAGTTCCCTGGGTAATATACATGTAAAATATGTGTACCTTTTTTTTTTTTGTAACAGTAAAGCATTTAAACCGTCCCTCGAGCTGAAGAGTCTATGCACAGCTGCGAGTGTAATGAATGTAAAGGAACGCTGTGTCAAAGAGAGCCTTTATGTTTTTCAGTGCTCAGACACAAATCCAGTTTTTTGTGAGGTGAGGTTTGCTCAGTCTAATGTGCGATTCACTCAAAGGGCCCTCAATAAAATGGCGTCGGAGTGCCATTGGCAAAACTAGATAAATGGTGTCACACAGCAGTGCTGTGGCCTTAGCAGACGTAGCCTTCGATGTGTTCCAAAGCATCTCTCTGACTTGGCCCATTGTGTGGCAGAGGAACGGTGAATAGTGTTCTCCAGCATGGGGGAACAATATGTGATTGTTCCCCTGCTGTGGTGAAGAAGCTGTAGGTTACTCTCTGTACCATCGCCAAAGCGCCTGAGGAGGAGATGCACCGCAAAATCTCTGTCTGCTAACCAGCGATTCTAGGAGGTTTAGAGCTCTGCAGTGCTGTTTTTGTGTAGCTGTAACAAGCTGGTGGGAGGGGGGCACTCACCCCTTTTTGGTGGAGAGAGGCTTTTGTTTCGCTGGAGCTTTTTTTTCTGTTTATATGTCCTCATCGAATGTATTGAAAGCCTCGGGGGGAAAAAACTGATCATACCAGGGTGTGGAGTTGGATTTCAGACGAGAAATAACTGACGTGTGATTTGTTAGCATGTCATTTAAGTCCCTCAAGGAGTTTGGTGTTTCTGCAGAACGGCTGGGCTCAATTTGTAAGAGATGGATGGCTCGTGTCCAAAGGTCTGTGTGTAAAATAGTTTTTAATACATATATTTTGTCTATCTTTTTACCTACAAACTTTAGGAAGGGGAAAAAAATCCATATGTGTGCCAGACTAATACCATTTTTATATCATAGTTTTGACTTGACCATCTTCACCTTCTGTAGTATTTATTCCAGTGTGTACTGGAAGATGAAGTATGTTTAACATGATCTCTCTGCCTCGCTACATGTGATTGGCTGCTGCTCGAGCCTCATCCTAGTTTCCAGTGCCTCTCCCACAGTCAGGAAATGTTTGTGCAGTTGATTTTGTGTGTGTGTGTTAGACAAAGGTGCTGTAGTGGTAGGTACACTGTTGGGTATTGATTCTCTGTCCCTACGGCTTGCCTCAACGGCACTGGCACGATTTAGTGTTTCACTCTTCTCCACCATTGCTATACAGCCCAGCCCTCACAGACTGAGGGATGTTGTTGACTATGCAATTAATGAGTGTTACACAATCCATCACTGTAAACATTATGTTGTTACAACATCTACTTGAATGTACACATATTAATTAGTCGCACTGCAAAAAGAAGTGACTCCTTGATAAGAGTTTTGGAAACAAAACCCCATTAAAGCACAATGCTTTTTCAGACAATTGTTAAAGCCTCGCAAATAATTGTTAAAGACTAACATGGAGCTGTAATTATAATATTGACTTTATTGTTCTGTAGTTACTTAAGTAATTATTTTTAAGTCATGATAAATATATGACTTACATCATGGAAGGTTTGGCATGTCATGTGCTTTTCAGAGAAATCGCAGCGAGATTTGCATCGTGAAATGAGAAGCAGTGCCGTCTAAACTTTCCTACTGCACATGAACTAAGCAAAAAAAGTGGTTGGTTGTGACACAATTTGGATGACTCACTGTGTGTCATGGAGCTGTAACACATGAAGTTCAGCTCAGCATGAAGAATATTGGTCAGTGGCGGTCCTGGAATGAGCATCAGCAGTATTTTCTTCTCAAACAGCGAGTGAGTGGAGAGCCTGGAACGTCTACTAGTGACCAGCTACCAACTAATTGAATGGAAAATGTAGATTCATTCCTTTTAATAGTAAATATGTACATTTTACTACCAAATAAACCTTAGGTATATTGTGGAATACAACTATTTGTACCCTGCATCTTGAAAAATTGAACTTTGAAAACTCTTGATAGACATTTGGCCTCACCATTAATCTTTTATATCTGTCTGAAATACTTGTTTCAAGACTGTTGTGACCCTTATCATCTAAAAATAAATGAATGGGAAGGAACTTGAGAAATAATTTTGATTGGAGCCCAGTATGCTAATTACAGTTTCTCCTTTATATTTCTTTTAGCAACGGCAGCAAGATGAACGGGTCGCTGGAGCATTTGGACCAGCCAGACCCGGACTCCATCAAGATGTTTGTGGGACAGATCCCGCGCTCCTGGTCAGAAACGGAACTAAAAGAGCTTTTTGAGCCCTTCGGAGCTGTGCACCAGATCAACATCCTCCGTGATCGTACTCAGAATCCCCCTCAGAGCAAAGGTATGACCAAAGAAAACAAAAAAAATGTCTTGAGGTTGTAGTTTACATTAGGTAACTTGTATATTCTCCATAAAATACACAGATTACAGTTTATGTTGTATAGCTGCTGTCATGCTATTATTAAATATTACACATGTTTACTTTTTCCTTTAATTAAATTCATAGTTACAATAATATAGTAATAAACTGGCACGTTGGCTTATGTGCCTTGATTGACAGAGGAATTTTATATGACCACTTTTGCCCTCTACCTATTTTTGGCTGGCTTTTAGTGGTCAAGCACTATACACAAACTCTTATCGCCACATCATCTACCATCGCATTTCAGCACAACCCCCGTAGGCAATGCACAGTATTGCTTGTCTGCACACGCACTGCAGCTGTGTTTGTGCTAGCAGATGAGATGATTCAATAGTCTTTTGTTTCAGGGTTAAATAACACCTTTTTCCATAAGCCTGTATTGTAATTTTTTTTGTTTTTTCCCCTTTGCTTTACCATGCTGGTTTAGTGCAGCATTGTATAAAGGAAGTGTTACTCGACTGCAATTTTCCATTAAGACATCCATCGATGCGCTCACCTTAGAAATGGTGCTCGAGTTGAGCGATGCGGTTTAGACTGCAATTAGAGGAGACAGTGAAGTGGAAGCCTGCTGTCTGCAGAGAGCTGCAAAGTGCCACTGCAAGTGCTCAGTCTCCTGTAACTAACTGCAGGTGAATAAAGTAACACTTTCCCTGATGTAACTGTCCTGGGTCACCCAAATTCCAATTCCCCTGATGGTTGGATGACTCACTATGGCTAAAGGCACTAATCCACTCTTGGGTTTTAATGCAGAGGGACTTTACTTGATGCTGGACTTTTGTGTTACCAGTGGTCTCTCTGCCCTGACATCCTGATCAGAGCATAGCTGCCCTCAGATGTTATCATCCATCCACTGTTCTTCAGATAGAGCCTGTGAAATGATTAGTAGAGACAGTCAGTGAGAAGGCAAGAAAGAACAACTTGTGTTTTTCTGGATAAGTTAGGGATTTTTATCTGCCATTTTCCTGCCCCTTTTTTTGCCTTGAAAACCAAAAGATAGGCAGACAAATACATGACAACAGTTGCTGCTTTGGATGGAAATATTGCCTTTCTTCTTCTTTTTTTTCATTAAATATTAAATATAACTGTTTCCTCTAAAGGTTGAGTTTAGGATTCTGATCTGGATTCAGTTCCCAGGACTCCTCATTTCACTGTTTGGTCAGAAAGGGCCTTTAGTGTGTCAAGGCCAAAGCCTCAACATCCCCTGTCACCAGACCACCACTTAAAAGTCACATGATCTGGCTTTTTAACAAGTCTGTGCGAGTGTAACATCACTAAATAATCCTGTGTACGTTCAAAGGTGGACCAGAAAATCCTCAGTGTGCTTATTGTGCTTATATAAATATACACCTAAGACTGTGCAGTTCATTTAGCTGTACAGTTCAAAGGCCCCCCTCCCATTTCTTTTCTTTTTTTTTTTAAGCAGAGCTCCACCCCCATTCTGTGTAGAGTGTCAGCTGTGATGGCCTATTGACATGTTAATGCAATGTTAATGTATTCTGATAGATAATCTGGCCTGATCACAGCAGTCTTTGGCTCACTCAGTCTGTGTGAGTGGAATTTGTTGCACCGACACCCCTACTCCCATCAATTTCACTGTTGTCCTCATTTCCCTGTAGACCGACTCAGAGTGGAAGAAGTAGTGGCAGCACGGTGGTCCGATATCTTGTTTATGTTTATTTACGTGGCATATAATGCACGCTGCACCCTGCTTTTATGTCGCCAATCATGCTTTTGTTTGATTTGTTCATTGAAAATTACTATAATCCCGCTTCCATTTTTGGTTGTTTACCTCGCCACGGATCTATTGAGGAGCCATCCGATTTGCAGTAGTTTTTAGGTCACGTCTACTGCAGGTCATGAAAAAATCATCTGATGACTATCACGCCTCTCTGGATGGTTTATTTAGCTCCAGTAAATCAGAGACCGGGCTAAGCAGCAGAGAAAGAGAGAGCTCAGCTGGTTGTGAGAGAGAAGAGTGCAGCTCGATGCATATTAGAGTTCAACAGCCCTCCCCGCGGCCTGGGAGCTCCAGTAACAGAATAATACACACTATGTAGGTCAGAGACGCTGCAGTGCTCCACTTCCCCAGCCCAGTGAAACTGACAGGCTGGAACGCCACTGGCGGTCTGCTGGGACGGAAGGATGAGAGGCTTTTTTTTTTCTCCTCCCGCTTCTTTTCTTCAACCCCTCCCCCACCACCTCTCTATTCCCATGAATACTCTTCCTTGCTCTCACTCCTGCTTTTGTCTCTTTTTGCAGATTTCATTCTTTCCCTCTGCGTGTGTACAGTTTGTATGTTTGAGATTGGATTCTTATGTAATGCAGCAGTACTATCTGTGTAATGTGCTATTGCTGCCCTGGCTTGTCTGGGCTGCGCTGACCTGCCGACTGTGCATCATTGCCTCCTGACAGCTATCTAACTCTGTGGTCATCCACTTTGCGGCCATGTCACTGTTATCAACTATCTCATTGCTAGTGTGTCCTCGCTGCAAGCTCCTACATGCTCTGTGTGCACTAACGGTTGGTGCTAAGAATATCCTGTCACATGTTTCTAGCATGTGATGTGTGCAGAATGTATTTACATCCCTTTGAATCTCTATTCTGCAGCAACCATGGTGTTACATTTACTGTCTCTGTGCGCTGTGTTTTAATGTTGTTTTTGTCTCCTACCCCCTCCCATTGTTTGTCCCTGTTTTCGCTCTGCAGGATGCTGTTTTGTAACTTTTTATACAAGAAAAGCTGCACTGGAGGCCCAGAATGCACTGCACAACATAAAGACCTTAAGTGGGGTGAGTAAGCACAGCATGGGTTGCTTTTAGCTACTTGAGTCCCTCTACATCCCCGGTGCAGACTGTGAGCTGTATGCTGGCTGATAATGAGCTCTAAGTTCACTGAACCGCTGTCAAGAGACATATCTCTGCCCCCACCTCAACGCTCTGCATTGATAAGCTGACCTAGCACACGACCATGAAGGTATCGGTTAAAGTGCTTGACCAGGCTGCAGGTAATTCACAAAGGCACAAGACCCGATCACCACAAAGTGGAACAAATTATTAATGCTTGTCTTCATGAATCATTAATGCACATCTACATTTATATTTTCCAAAGTTAGAGGTTTAAAGGGGGCAAGTTGAAGTCTTTTAAAAATAAATCCCAGTGAGACTGTGCGGTCTCATAATTGTTAACCTGATTTATCTTGTGCGATTAAAACTCAGTCAACTGGAAAGGTACAATGGCTGGTTAAACTCAGACAAATCTGTCTTGCCTATACATCTTCTAAAATGACTCTTTTTCCAATCAATTAAATCTATACTTAACAACTTAGCTGTCGATTAAAGCCGTAGACCACTCTATTGAAAATGGAGCCACTGTCGGTGAGGTTACAGATACATATTGAACCAGGTTGATAAATGGGTCTAGCTGCTGAGTGTAATGTCCTAACTCTCTTCACTAGGCGACTATCAATCTGCCAGACATTTCAAATAAAATGTGGTCTAACAGCTCTGAAAACCCAATCCCAGGTCCCACTGTTAATGGCATTGACTGCAGGTGACCGAGTGTGGTTTGTGTGGCAAAGGAAAAGCTTGTTTCCCTGTTTCGGTTTTCTCTCCCTTCTGTTCCTCTCTCTCCTTGGTCAGTGACGCTAGCCAGTCCCCATACTGAGCAGGCCATCTGTCTGCTTCTCTTTAGTGCTTGTCAAAAACAAACCCACCACTTTTCATAAGTACAACCTGCTCAGGCATCTCATGACTAGATTTGTTCCTTCTTTCACATCACATGGCATGTAAATGTGCTAAATTCAATTTAAGTTCCCTCAGTCTTTGTGAACAAACGTGTTCATTAAATGGCATGAACTGACACATCCTACAGCAAAACAAACGCCATGCTCAGAGAAGATATTTCTCCTGAAAAGAGATTTTTCACAGCTCAGACTGGCCACACCTTGATTTATTTGTATGTGGTACGACGGTGCGTAGTGTCTAATGGACGCATTCTCTTAAAAGCTAAAACTGACTGTAAGTAGCATCTTTATCAACCATTTCTCTTTTTTTTCTTCTAAAAATATATGTTCGAAAAAAAGTGAATCAGTAAGTTCAGTCACAAGTCTGCACTACAGTGAGTGAAGTGAAAGTGAAATTGGATACAGGAGAATTTGATCCCTGCCAGCAGCTCGTAGACACTTCCTCCTGAAACTGGCAGTGGTGAGAGATGATGATGGTCTTTGAGTGCGAGAACAAAATAAGATACAAGGAGGAAGGCTTGGAGATTGAAGGATGAGGGTGAATATATGAGCCCTTTGTGATGATTGAGGACAAGCACCTGCATATTTTGCAAAGGTGACATATGCGGTATTAACCACTTCCCCTTTTTTTGTTTTCCAGATGCATCATCCTATCCAGATGAAACCCGCTGATAGTGAGAAAACCAGTGGTAAGTGGGTTTGTTTGAAATGCAGGATGACAACATCTGAAGGTTGAGAGGGTGGAGACATTATGTCTTTTGAGGGAAAAACTTTGAAGGGCAATATTTTGCCAAGATAAGTGGTGTTTTTTTAAAAAACATTTTTTATAAAGCAGCCTTGGACAAAACAATGTCTCTATTTAATTCTAAAATGAAGGCCTGGGAAGGACTTGGTTCAAAGAATGTGCAGCAATACACAATTTCTATACAGTGTGACGGTTTAGGTGGATTAAAGGCTTTAAAAATCGCCCGTGAGAGAAGAGTAGAGCAGCTACAGAGTTTCTGGTGGGAAGCATAAATGGATGATATAGTTATGTCTAGTGAAATAGACGGTGAGGAAAACAAAGCTGTAAGTTACAGAGATCTGTACACGAGGCTGGCACTTTGAGTGAGAGGCAGAGAATGTGGCAGCATGACAAGGGAGAGAGCTTGAACAAGAAAAAGAGGTGCAAGATTTAGCGCCTGATGTAAGTGCTGCTTTCATGGCTCCATAATTGTTTGGGTTTAACTGAATAGCTGTTCTCTTTTCATCTATCTGCAGCGGTAGAAGACAGAAAACTCTTTATCGGAATGGTTTCAAAGAAATATGGCGAGAACGAGATCAGAATGATGTTCTCGTCTTTCGGACAGATCGAAGAGTGCCGAATTCTCCGGGGACCAGATGGTCAGAGCAGAGGTAGGTGTGCTTTCAGCGTAGGCACTGCGTTCTTGGCCTCATAACTGCCACCTTCAGCTCAGTCGAGTACATATTCTCATAAAGTATTTATACAGGCCCCTCCCTACTTCTTCATTTCAACCCTTCCGCTCCCAAATCAAGTGCTATTCACCTCCAGTGGCACCCTTTCCATCCCCATAGTCTATGCTCCCATCACTGTGACACTCAGCCTCCACATCTCACAGTGAAGGGCCACTGCACTAGCTGTCCGGTACAATGGCCCGTTGCCTTGGCAACCGCTGGCTGCTGGTGTTCGTAGGCTCAGCTGGCAGGCGGCTCAGCTCAACTCAGCTCCTCCTTTACCACCTCCTTCATCACACTCTACAAAGGCTGGAATTAGCCTGTCGTTGCATCTCCTACATAGCTCTCTGCTGCATAAAGCCTCTGATAGCAGGCAGTGAGGGCTTTTTTTTTTTCAATATATGAATTATTAAACCCCAAAGACAGTTGGCCATGAATTTCTGCGCTTTTTCTAGAAACATGTATGCAACAAAAATCAGAAAATGGCCATGTTAGCCTTTGATGTTTGCAGGCCTTAGATCTTTTAGCCAATCAAAGCCTTCAGTATGTATTTATGTGTCCATTTTATGTGTATATAATCACATTAACTGTCTCACCATGACACCACGTAGTCGAGCCTCTCTTGGTGGCAATTTAATCCGTCAATCACTGTGCTCATGTGACATGTGTTACTGTTCTCCTTGTTGCGTTCTTTCTCCGTGTGCTAACCAGTGAGGGTGATTCTGTGTGCTTGGGAGTTGCCATTCTTTGTACTGTAATGTCTTTTTTGGGGGTTCATAACGAGTTGTCCAAACCTTTTGTCTTGTTTTGTTTCTTCTTGTCCCTCCCCCCTCCTCCCCCCTCTCCTATTGTTCCCCCCCTACAGGCTGTGCGTTTGTCACATTTGCTACCAGGGCAATGGCACAGAATGCAATCAAAACCATGCATCACTCTCAAACTATGGAGGTACTGTACCCCTTAGCACCTATTTCTCATTTCCCCCCTTTCCCCCTCATACATTTTGCTGCCCCCTTGTGTTGGAAAGATGAAGAACCTGTCCAAGCAGATGGCGTCCATTCATCACAGAGCATGAGTCATTTCCAAAACCACTCTTGCTAATTACAAAATTACATTGTCGTCTGCAAAATAATTTAATAAAACTTGAAACGTTGGCTCTTACATAGCTGCTAAATTCAGAGCTAACAGGACACAACAAGACCTGCTGTCACTCCTCATTTTGGGCTGAACTAAATGCATCTCATTTATCTATTCTGATATTGTAGAGCCAAGCCACTTGTCTGCCGTTATCAATCTATATTTTGGACCACAGGGAAAAGAGCCTACTCCATCAATTATAGGTTACCAAAAATTAACCTAGACTGGAGCAGCCGCCCTATTAGATTTCTTCTAAAACTGGGTCTGTGTTCTCATATAGCCAGTGGAGTCTTTATGGAAGTAGAGCAGCAGTAATTTGACAGCTAGCGGGTCAGAGGCTCCCCAGTGAAGCATCAGACCAAGTCTAATTAGGAGCCCAACCAAACATAACACTCCGCCTACCAGATTAAACGTTGGCCCCAGTGGTGGCGCCACCTATTTTCCCCTCATATCATGTCCCCCCAGTTTTCAGCTGCCATGGGAGGTGCTGCTGGTGCAGAAGCCATTTTCCCTATCCAGCCTGGTCCATGTCTGGCTCTCAACTCTCAAAATACTTGCACCGCATGCCTCGTCCATGCGTCTGTCTGAACAATATGTGACTGTCTGTTTGTGAGATTCTGTGTATTGTAATGCATTTTTCTTAATGTCTGCTGACATATCCTCATTTGAGTGTCTGTTTTTTTTTTTAAATGTTGTGTCCATGTGTTGTCCGCTTATCTGTACACTCAGTTCAGCTCTTCAGAGTGCTGCAATGATTCACTGTCTACATTGTCCTGCGCCTCTTTTGGAATGTGGCCTGGCTGAGCTATGCATGGCAGATGTCCTCTGTGTGTTAGCTTTGATAAGAATGCAACAGGCATACAACTGTCTTGAGGCAGAAACGAATCCCCCCCCCCCCTAAAAAAAAAAAAAAAATCCCTTCCAACAACCCTATCCTTGCATTGGTAAATAAACAGATGATTCCTCAGTGTGCTTTTGAACTGGTCTAACAGCTTTTACCTCCTCACTGCTTCAGGGCTGTTCCTCACCTTTGGTGGTGAAGTTTGCCGACACACAGAGAGATAAGGAGCAGCGGCGCCTGCAGCAACAACTCGTGCAGCAAATTCAGCAGCTCAACAGCGCCTCCACTTGGGGAAACCTTGCTGGGCTGGGGACCCTTACACCGCAGTATCTGGCTGTAAGTGTTATTTAAGCTAGATGTGCTGCATAATTACTCATAAACTGACCCATGGCACAGCTCTAGTTCAGATTTTGTTGATTGGTGTGCACAAAGGAAACTATAAAATTAGAACTACCTCATAATATAACTATACATTTAAGTCAATACATTAGATATGTAAAAATATATTTAAGCATTGTGTATGTGGTGTCAGATATTAGGGTGTATATTTTGAGGATCTAGTCTGAGGGAGGTGTAATGATTCTTATTGTGAGGTTGGTGTTTGAACAAGACCATCATTTCTGCATACAATGCAAATGAATGAAAAGCATGGAAAAGGCAGGATATCTTTAAGGGATGTGTTGGATTGAATTATGTGCCAATGGTTTTGTATTTTTGCTGTTTGCTAAACCGTGTCAGCTACTGCTCAGGGTGAAAAAGCAGCAGCCATTTTGTGCATGTAGGTCTCAAACCTATTTTTTATTTTTAAATTGCCACAGATGCATAAAACCAGAAATAAACTGTTCACATGCAAAACGCAAATGAATCAAATGTTATTTTGACATTTGAAACATTAAGACCTGAACTATAAACCGATCCTATTTGGCTCAGAGTGGGAACATCTTCCCACTCGGTTTGTGTTCTGGCTGAAGGACGCTGGCATGTGACTTGCATGCGGCTTTTCTAATTCAGAGCCAAAGAACATGTGACTTAAACATACCAAGCTGTTTTTTTTTGTTTTTTTTTGTTTTGTTTCTGGAGAGACACGGAGACTATTGCATGCAAGCTGAAAAACTGACAAGCTGTTATTTCAACAATCCAAACATCACATATATTTGATTATTTTGTTAGCGTTCAAAAATTAATTTGATAAAATACTGTCAGAAGGCAGAAATTCTTTATAAACTTGCTCTTGCTGCGGCTCAAATTAGGTTATGCTGTAATTTCTTTTTACTGCATTACACAAACACCAATTTTAATTTCCAAATTCAAATTGTTATTCCTGGACAGAAAAATATTTAGGGCCCAGTTATGTGTCCTTGATGTGATTATTGTATTCAGCTTCTCTTCCTTTGCTCTCAACAGTTGCTGCAGCAGGCCACATCTACCAGTAACCAAGGCAGTTTCAATGGTATCCAGAGGCTAGGAGGTGAGTACAGCCTTTCAGATGTTGTCACTGCTATTCTTAAGTCCTGGTCTGTAAATGAACAAGCTGCACTTTTCCTGTCACCAACCCTGTGACTCTGTACTCTACTCCTACGTGGTTTTCAGTACCATAAAGTCACATTATTCCTTTAGATCAGTGGCACATTAATAATCAGTGCTGTTATACTCTGCCTGTGCAGTCTGTTTGAAGACAAATAGCAGTGTTTCCTACAAAATTTCATGAGATGCTGTTTGTATATTTTTGGGGGCGGGGGTCTTAATGAAAGCCCCTAATTATGATACTATGCTATGAAGCACTACTTATACAGTGTATATAGCACATAGAATAAGATGAGTTTTGTATCGGTCCATCTTTAAATCACCAGTTACAACAGAAATGGCTTCACAGGCTGTGTGAGCTGCTGACCGTGATGTTTTTTCTGTCACGTTAAGTTCAGCAGGTGAGCAACAGGTGTGTGTGTGTGTGAGGATGGTCCTGGTGGGAGACGGCTAAAAGGAACACTTTTAGGAGCAATAAGAAAAACAACACAAGCACAACATTGTTTGAAACGTGTCAAAATATGTCTGAGACATTATGATCCCATGGCGGAGTAAATTACACCCTGTGGGGTCGCCATAGTGTTAACATGAAATGGGAAACTGTGAATGGTGCATCATCCTGTCTTGGTCCAATTAAAAAGCTTGATGAGGAAAAGTGTTCTGCATTTAAAGCTACAAACGGCAAGTAATGTGTGGCAGTTTCTGTATGTAAAGATGCTAAAACTACATTTTTACTGCATTTTCAAATATGGATTGAGGAGTTACTCTTGATTTAATACAGACCTCAAACCCATATGAAACTGTATTAGCGGTTTGCTTGATAATCAATGGATGGTGGCAAGGTTGATGCAAACATGTGATTTTATAGACCAGGCTGTATATTGCAGACATGGCTGAGAGAGTGTTTTAAATGATGGCACACCATAGAAATGTGCTCTATTTTAATTGGTACAGATTTTTGTCAAAGATGTCCAAATAGATGCTGTTGTTCTTACAGTCACTTCTGTTTCTTCTTACCCTTAGCGGGTGTGAATCCACTTCAGCTGCAGAACTTGGCTACACTGGCTGCGGCGGCGGCTGCAGCCCAGAGTTCTGGCAGCCCAACTTCCACCAACACCCTGTCTGCAAACAGTGGAGCCCTGGGAGCTCTGGGCAGTCCAGGTAATTAACGCCAACATTTTAGTTTAACATTTCATGTATTCTGTATACAACACAATGCAAACCAAGGAAATTAAACTCCATGACAGTATCAGTGTTATAGCCGTGCTTTGTTTGTCTTGTGCTAAATCTTCCTACTTTGTTGTTGTTTATCATCACATATAACATTTAAGTCTGAAGCCTTAATAAAAAAAAATCCTCACCTGCTGAGATGGACACGTCCACAGTCAATCCTGCTGCTCTTCTCCTCCTTTCCAGACCTCCCTCATTAACTATTTGCTTAACAGCCCTGAGCCACTCCTCATTTATTTTATGAGAGTTAATCACCCACATATAAAATTTTATGAGAGCCCCCATTTCCCTTTAATCTGTGTAAATATACATTTGCTCCATCTGTCTGAGTTTAGCATATGGCTGCTTTGGTAATGACCTTTCTCCTCATTACAACCCAGATTTTTAACTGCCCCCCACCCCCCACTGCTCTGCTATCGTCACATAACCAACGTGGTTAAGAATGAAATGAGGCCTTTGAGCTTTAGTCTTTTTTTTTGTCGTCTTTCAACTGCAGGGTCGACAGCAGTGTCCAGTGCTGGTGCTGCCATGAACACCTTGGCATCTCTGGGCACCTTGCAGGGTCTCACTGGGACTTCTGTGGGCCTCAACAATCTTAACGCTCTCACCAGCAGCGTCGGTAATGAGAATTGCATGATTGCCAAGCCTATTTTTTTTTTTTTCTGTGTTGCATTAAGAAACTTTAACCACTCAGGATTAGAAAGACTTAAAGCCTGCAGTTTTCATCCTCTGATTTGCTTGACTGACCAGCTCAAGTCACTCTGCTTCCGCATGATGGGAAAGTAGCCCATCAATATGTTAAATGGAAACTTGATTAGGACTTTTTATTAGGAGGAAATCGCAAAAGGTTCCTGTTTCCTGAGAAGTTTGTGTGGTAGAGGTGTACCTTAGATGGCTTAACTTGCCATCTAAAGGCTGCATTTGTAAATATTTCTTTTCTGCTTGTTTTCTTAAGCAAGTGTATATAACATGAACGTGTTCTTGCATTACAGGTATGGGGGCCATGAACGGTGGCCTGGGAGCCTCCATGGCCAACGGGTCAGCAGCCAGCTCAATGGACGCTCTGACCCAGGCCTACTCAGGGATGCAGCAGTACACAGCCTCCGCTCTGCCCTCTCTCTACAGCCAGTCTCTCCTGCAGCAGAGCATTGCAGGCAGTCAGAAAGAAGGTGAGTGGATCCTCGGCTCACAGTAACACAACACGTCTTTAGATCTTTGTAAAGGATATCGTTTCAGGGACATGTTTTAGAAGTTCTGACTTGTGAGTTTGTATCTAACTTGAGTTCCTGATTTTCTTACCAAATGGAGTAGGGCCAGAGGGCGCCAACCTGTTCATCTACCACCTGCCCCAGGAGTTTGGGGACCAGGATCTTCTGCAGATGTTCATGCCTTTTGGAAATGTGGTCTCTGCCAAAGTCTTCATTGACAAACAGACCAATCTGAGCAAGTGCTTTGGTAAGTCTTTTGTCACACATGGTTTCTAAAGGTGTTTCATTTTGTATCTGTGCGCTATATTAGTTGACATCCGTCTGAAAATCCTTGACTGAATAATGCTAAATGGATGCAACCACCATTTCTTTGTACTTGTTTGGGTCTATATGCAGTGTTGGGCCTCTGGTTACACCAGTAGGCACGTTTCGTGTTCAGTCTACTACACAGTTCAGTGCATGGCATTAATTGGTTTAATCTTTTCTTTGCAGCTTTAAGACTAATGTCATTCATTTAGTGTTGTGTAAACATAAATATTGACACAAACACGGTCTCTTCAAATTGATTAGTTATAGAGGTGTATTTAGCTTAATATACTTGGAAGTGTTACTGAACGTTTTCATTATTTTGTTTTAATTTACAGTTTATTTAATGTTGAAAGTAGAGACAATTTGGTTCAATCCTCGCATATAAGAAGCTACTGAAATAAACTGACCAGGGTCTTGAGACTGTTTGGATTGTTACTGGTACTTTATACATTGAACTGAAACTTCAAGCATCTTATCTTGACTTTTAACTCTTGGTGTAAAGCTTGTTCACCACTCGGTAAGCATAAGTACACATTTTAAAGTGATTCAGTTATAAGTTCTGTTACTTATAGTTGTTTTTTTATCCTTTTATATAGTTGATAATTAGAGCAGTGGTCCTTATTTTTATTAATTTTAATTCAGATTCATGTGAATGAATGTCAGTCAAAGAGCTTTCCACTAATGGCAGTCATCTTTTTGTGTGTGTCTGTTGGAACAAAGTGTTAAGTTGCTATTTACATGTATGTAACAAGTGGCTCCATTTTCTTGTTGTCAGGATTCGTCAGCTATGACAATCCTGTGTCTGCACAAGCTGCCATCCAGGCCATGAATGGTTTCCAGATTGGAATGAAGAGGCTGAAGGTTCAGCTGAAGCGTTCCAAGAACGACAGCAAACCCTACTGATCCTAGCCCTGGGGCCTCCCCCCCTCCCCAGCTCTAATGCTAGCACTGCTAGGGTAAGTTCACCCTCCAGCCAAGGTCACCACAGCAGAGACTCAGTGGGGCAGGGGGAAAGGAGACCACCACAGGAGGGAGACTCACCCTATTCCTAAAAAAAGAAAAAAGGGTTGCAATGATCTTTCCATATTTTGCTGTATCTCATTCCTGCAGTTTTATCATGTAATTTGAGTCTGATTAAATATTTTAATGTATATGATTATTTATGACTATCACTGGAGTCAGTGTTCGCTGGAGGTATTTTGTGTCACTGTATTTAGTGGAGAGCATCAGGTGTGTTTCCATGCCATTTCATTGCCTTCAGGTCAAGCTAGAACAGGTTGACTAAGGATCAGTTGCTGTGTTGAAGGGCTGAAGCCAGGCCACGTAGACCCCGAGCTCAGAGCTTCAACCGTGTTTGGCTTTTTACATGTAGTCCGTCTCATTTGTATTATTCTTGATGTGAAACTCTTTTGCACTCTAGTTATTCCAGTCTGTAGTCCCCCTCATCTCTCCGCTGTCACCCCCTCTTTCTCTCTGTGCTCTCTTTCATTATCAAGCCATGTTGAGCTAGGCTACCTCTCCGTCTCTCTATTAACAACCTCTTCCAGTCATTCCATCCATCCTCCAAGTCTCCCACAAGGGACTGGCTCTAGATGGATCTCTTTGGGTGCCAAGTATACAGTTTGTGCATGTTGGAGTCTCTGCCATATGTCCCGGTGGTGTCACTTCCTTAAATCTGTGTATTGTTTTTGTGTGTTGGGAGAGGGGGGTGTTTCTACCCCACTGTCCTTACTGTATGTGGTGACTGGCATTATTTATGTTGGTTTTTGTGCCTCATGGCTAAACGATTCTTGTGCTGTGCCCCTAACTTTCTCTTCTCTCCTCTTTGTCCTCTCTCTCTCTCCCTTTCGTGTTTTTGTTCCTTTTTTAGAACAAATCTCCATGCCTGTTTGCTCATCATTAGCCTAGCATGTCTTCATGATGTTGAAAGCCAAGCCAAACCCCTGGCCTCATCATCCCACCATTGTCTGTGATGTCTCTCTAAGCTCGCCTGACCAATACCTGGCCACCCACTGACCTTGACCTTAGCTCAACCTGATTTTTCTGCATGTATATTCATTTTGTTTGCTTTCTTCTGTATCGAAATGTGACAGGTGGGAGAGAGGTCAAGCAAATCAATGTGAAAACTTACCTACATTGAATTCATTTAAGAGACTTTGTTTTGTTTTTTGCAAATGTTTTAAAAACCTGTGGGATTTCTTATTTTTAATTTAGCTTTGTTTTTTTTTATGTTGCTTTCTTTTTACCTCTCTCAGTAAAATTCACTTGAAAGTTGAATACAGGGATTGGCACACAGCTGTGCTCTTTGGTGCCATTAGCAATATGTTGGCTTCTTAAGAAAAAAAAAAATGCTACAGACCACTTTTCCAACAATTTTGAAAGTCTGACCAGTAAAATCCCTCTCAGTGCTCTGTTAGGATCTCTACATTTTGCGGGCAGTGTGACGATTTACACCAAGGCTATTTAAAAAATCTCCTTTTTTTCTCAATTACAAAAATATCCAGTGTATTTCTTTCTTTTTTCTTTTTTTTCAACTATTGATGGCACAATAAAAGGTACATTTACTCTGTTGGGAGGAATGACTACCTACATGAGTCAACTTTTTTAGAACTGATTCACAAATAGACAATCTGTGGTTTAAATGCACACGTAGATTACCTATATTTTATACCATTGAATCTATAGAAGTTTAACTAACAGAACCCAGGCAAAACTTTGGGTTTTTTTGTAGATTATGTTGTAATGTCATCTGTGTTGGTCGGGGTGGGGGAGGGGGCTTGGGGATCTTCAGTGTATTACATTTTTAAACAGGACTAAGAATCAGTTTGATCAGTGTGACCAGTGTTTGAGGGTCATTGCTAGTCAGTTTAAACTAGTCAAAAATTCCTCTGCATTAATTGTAATTTCGCCATCTGGTTTAAAAAAAAAAAACATCTATTTTTTTTTTAAGGGTCACATTTGAGGCTAATTATTTTCTTTAAGAAGTGTTCAGCTTCCATGGTACGTCTTGACTTTCTGTGAATTTCTCGCTACTAATTTAATTAATGGATGTTTCACTTTGGTTTAGTTTGGATGCCTCATGTTGAAAGACGATGATTTACAATGTCTGTTAATCATACAGATGCCAGACAATGTCTTGTCTTATTTTGTTGTTAAAGTGCCCATGTGTCAAACTCAGTGTTTTTGAACTCACAACTTTTTTGCTGTAATATTCTTTACACACACACACACACACACCACGAAACACAAACCACTTATTCTTTCTTTTTTCTTTTCTTTTCTTTTTGTTGCAAACGTGGGAGCCCCTGAAGAAGAGCTCACTCGGATACACGACCTGTGGGTCTCTGCACATTTTCGACACACACTTTTTTTTTGATCTTTCTTTTAAGTGACTTAACTGTGTCATGTTTCAGTTGTACACGCTGCACAGCACATTAAAAACTGCTAAATCCACCACAGTAGTGTTGGTTTACAAATACATTCCATTTTCTCAGCACAAAGTTTACACTTTTTTTATCAGGGTGGTGTTTTTGTCCGTTGTACTACACGTCGTTGAGGCAACCCTGGTAAAATGACAACCACTTTCACCCCCTCGAAGGAGGCTTCCCTAAAACTGCATACCTGGTGGCGCTAAAGAGTTGTCAACTCAGGGGTTTTTATTTGTGTGTGAAACTAGACACAAGACTAAAACACAAAAAAAATGCACAATTTATCACCATTTGACCTTTTCGGTTTGGATTTTTTTTTCCTTCAAAACACATAAATATATTCCAAAAAAAAAGTAAAAAAATAATTAAAAGGTACCAAATTTGAAACAGTGCTCGAGGGAAGTGTTATAGTTTTGTAAGGAAATGTTAAGCACAATGGTCGGAGCTAATCACTTCTGCAGAATGTTGTGTGTGTGTGTGTGTGCGCGTGTGTTGATCCCCTAATTTTCAAGGTACCACTGATTTCTCTTTTAATATGGGCATGTGCTTTTTACAGTGTGTATTTTCTATCCAAATGCAATACAATATTCAAAGTGCCATATATATAAATATATACGTCTAGAAACTGCCTACACATTCTTATTAGGCCTTGGTTTAGAGATTGCTGCAGTTCGCCTTCTTTTGTCTATTTATGCCAGTGTCATGAAAGCTCTTGTCACCTGCTAATGTCCCTTCTCCTCACCCCTTACTCTGTGTGTTGAGTTATTGTGATATTGTGATGTACTCAATTTGAACAGTTTAAGAAAAACTTGTAGATAAACAATAAACTTCCCTATACATTTGAAACGTCTTTCGTAGTGAGTGCGAACACGTGTACCGTAACACTTTGCGATACGCAGGCTTGATGCTCGGTTAAAAGTCAACGTGGGTGCGTGTGTGTGTGTCAAACACTGATTGCAGGTATGTGGCTGTGTATGGTGAAGTGTTACTGTGAATTACTGAGAGAGAGAGGAAAAAAAAAAAGGAAAGAAAGAAAAGCACAATGTACAGTCCACAGCAGTCCCGACAGGAACTCGACTCACTTCAGGGGCTTCCATCACAAATCGAGCTCTAACAATCACTCTGTTTCTTCTGTTTTTCAAAATCTGAAGTGCTATTTTTTTGACAGTGTGTGGTAGCTTTGCATCTCTATAGATATTGTCTTGATCCAAAAGAAAAGCGAAGAAAGAAAAAAAAAAAAAATCTTTTCCTGTGTTGATTTCTCTTGTCAGATAATCGGTAGGACTTTGTTCATGTTCCACCAATAATTTAATAGATGTTTTTGTCTTGTCTTGATGAAAGCCAAAGTGAGTGCATCTTGATGTGATCTGTATTATACATACAGTACAGTTTTTTTTCCCTCTTTGTTCTCTATCTCTGTTCAGTCGAAAGCAGATTTTTCAAACTGGGTGGGATTTGAAAAAGAAAAAAAAAAAACGACGTGCACAGGCTGTCCAATTTCTACAACTGGTTGTTCATAATATGTATTTTGTACCAGTGGAGCTTTTTATATTGGAAATTAAAGGAAAAAAATATATATATTGGAAAAAAAAAATTGTCTGGCCTCTCAATGTGGCCTCGCCTTGACCAGGTCTTGAGTTTGGCCTGTTGGTGGTGTCAAGCAATTTTTTTTTTTGTTTTTGTTTTTTTTCTTTCTTAATTAAATAATTTTTTTTTTTTTTTGCTTTTGCCTCTAAAAGATGCTTAAATTAGACTTTACTTGAATCTACATGTTCCTTACTTCAGTTTCAGTTTTGGGGGCGGGGGGGTTGGGATCCTCTAAATGGTGGTAAGTTTCATGTTAGTATTTGTGCTGTCCACATACTTTAATGGTCATCTGGATTTTGACAAACTTTTTGTGTGGATAATTGTCTTAGTTTGTTCAAAGTTAACTGTTTAGTTGGAGCCTTGCTTTTTACCTGTGTAGAGTTTTCTGTTTTTTCCCCATAGCGGAGTGTGTAGCCGAAAGACTCTGTGTTCTTTTTTGGTCGATGTTTGTTTATGTGTGGTGTGTTTCTTTGCCTCTGTCTCCAAATTAAACCATTTCCCCTAATATGGACGGTGTGTCTTTGTGTGTCGTGCCTGTCCAGTGTTGTAAAGACATTTTACAAACCACCCCTCCCTCCCCCAGTGTGTCATGTCTCGCTAACTTGTTTCTCTTCGTCGTGCTTCTCTTTGCTTATTTCTCAGCTGTAGCTCGTGGGGGAAACCAGGTTTATGTTCTTTCAGTGTGAGCACGGCTGTCTGATTGACGGGATCATTTTACGTTTCAGTGATAAAACACTTAATGAAGCGACAGCTTAAGTACAGGAAACGTAAATTCTAACAAAGTTGTAATAGTTGTAAATGCCCTAAGTTAAGGCTCATGTTTCGTTATTAATGCTGATTATTTAAATGACAACCCAGTTAGCTGAAGATGATTGATCATTTCTAAGCACACAGATGTAAATACTTAGTTCCAGCTTCTGAAATGATTCACATGTCATTCCCTGTTTTCCAAGAGGGCGGATATCCTCTACTTTCCCCACTTCTTTCAGCTCTTCAGTTGTGACTGTTTTACTATTTTTGTATTGAATGTATTTGGAGTTTTTCTTCAACTATTGTTCACATCAAACGAGCAATTTAAAGAAAAAAAACCTGGAGCACAGGAGCTGTAATGGGTATTTTACTTCATTTTTTGGCAATTTATGGGGTAAATAAATAATAATTAGAGCTCTACACCTGAACTCAAACATCAGCCCTAGGGTAACCAAAAAAAAAATCAACAGCTCACTTTATAAATGAACAAACTGAGTTCAGAATTCAGACGTCATTCCTCAAGTGGCCCGAGTCCCATATATATATATACATATACATATACACATATACATATATATACATATACATATATACATATATATATATATATGTATGTACATACATATACATATAGATATAGATATACATATACATATATATATATATATATATATATATATATATATATACATATATATACATATACATATACACAGGTCTTCAAATGATCAGGCAGTAGTGTTCTGAAGACATTATAAAGTTATGACTTGATTTTTAAAAGCTAGTCCAGCTGCTTCAGCCTGTAGACCTGTATTACATTGGTTGAATGTCCCATAAAGAATAACAGTATAACACTGGATAATAAGGCAGTAACGGTCATAATGCCACAGTTAAGGTAAGAGAGACAAAGAGGCTCACACTCTGGTTTTCTATAACTTGGTAAAGGATTTTTTTGACTACTTGGACAAAACGTGATTAAAAGACAAAATCAGTGCAGAGAAGCTATGACATGTAAATTTATAATCACAACCCTTGACTAAAGAGAAGCTCAAAACTAAGGGAAAAATGATCAGTGTATCAGCAAAGTGATTTTAAACTACATTTGAGTCTAAACCTAGTAGCATATTATCCTGCAGTCATTACAAAGCTGCATTGTGGAGTTTATCTGTGGGATATCACTCCACAGTGTGTGGTTTAAAAATAAGCATCTGTTGCTATGAAGAAAAATGTAGCAATAGCTGCAAAGTAATGACCGTATTATGCAGCATAATAAAGGCAGCCTCACCCTCCTGATTTCTATTATGTATTGAATATGTTTGGAGTTGTGGACCCTTGATCAGGCAAAAAAAACATGAAATGTAAAGAAAAGAACTTGAGCTTAGAGTCATTCTCAAAGTAGATTTTATATCATCGATCTGCAGTGCTCGTGAAGTCATTGCCAGGTTACATTGTGGAGGCAGTCCGTCTGCTCCAGTTACACGACACTTTTTAAAGCATCTGTTGCTATGGAGAACGGTAGCTGTAGCAGCACAATAAAAACAGTACAACGAAGCTTAATAAAGGCAAGAGAGAGACAAAGAGCTTCACTCTTCAACCAAGACACGACATGTTCTGCAAAATTGCAAAACTTGTGTGGGAGGAGAAACTGGTGTCTCTGCTTCTGAACAAACTCGGGCTCGTCCTCTGCTGTTCAATCTGTAGAAATAAGCAGTCAAAGGATGATTTTAGAATGAAAAAGGCAAAATAACTAGCAAATATATGTACAGCAGAGGCAGGCGGATCATTGAAAACACTCACGATAACTGCGTTTAGGGGATTATGTAGGAAGACATAGGTGGTGCTCTTAGTCATCAAAACGCACGTGACGATGTAATTGGTCCCAGTGCTCAGACAATATTGAGCAATGATTTCTGTATAATGGGTCCAAGGGTAAACTCTTTATAGTCATCCATAAACTGTAATGTGGAAATGAAGGTGGGCCTCCAGCCATTTTAAAAATGTCTCCCTCTATAGAGAGCAGTGAACAAGACCTCCACCCAGTGGTAGAGATCCTGCAGTATACCAGAATAATAACAACCCGTATGACACTTAACATCTAGACACTGACTGTGTGGAGAAAAACTTCAGTAAACTGTGAAATATTCCTATATCACAAAGATCTTCCTTCACTGTCTTAAGGAAGAGTTTAATATCTTTATCAGTGCAGGTCACCATTTTTGCATGGGTACAACTAATCAGCGGCCTCCTGAAGGCATCAAAACTATGAATGAACACATATGGAAGATGTAGTAAACAAAAGATGTAGTAAACAAAAAAAGTGTGAAATAACATTTACATGTTTTTTGTTTACTACACAATCCCGTATGTGTTAATTCATAGTTTTGATGCCCTCTGTGACAATCTACAAAGTAAATAGTCATGAAAATAAAGAAAAAACATTAAATGAGAGGCTGTGTCCAAACCTCTGACTGGTAGTGTATGTACAGTGTTTCTTTTCAAAACTACTTGACATCCTGCTTTCTCTCTGTCAATTTATAATTCTTTTAAGGAGCACTTGAACGCAGTACAACTGTCGTCGCTTGACACTTGTTGCGCCACGTTACCGAGGATACTTCAATTACATCTCCATCCTTTTAGCTGAAGCTTAAGCATAAGCGTTGTCCTAGAATGTGTCCTGTCGTTTATCAATATAAGGTGTAGAGACCGGTAGAGACCACTGACTGTATATGGTAGAGACACTAAAAAGTATACTTCCTCGTCGCAGTGCTGTGAGTGGATGAAGTTCAGCCAATGGGCTGACGATGCGGCATCTCCTCCCATAACGTGCCCCTGTCGCCAGTATGGCCGCCGTCTGGTAGACTTTAGTGTGCTGTGTGCCGCTGTCACATGTAAGACGAAAGAAGTACCTATATAAACATGTCGGCCGTACTTTTCCTGAAGAAGTCGCTGAGCAGACTGCCTCCCGGTGTGGCTCGGCAGGTTGTGGGCAGCTGTTACCACACCGAGAGGGGCGTTTACGGATACCGACCCAAGCAGAGGGACAGGGAGCAGAAGCTGCAGAGCGAGCGGATCTCTGCTCTGAACCAAGGTCAGCATGGGGTTAAATTACAGCCTGAACACGTTAACACTGCTGGATAAACAGCAGCTAGACTCTGTCAGGGTGAAGTTAAGTTGCAGGCAAAGCATGTGCATTCATTCATGAATGATTAATCGCAGTACTTGATTGTATACTCGAGTTAAAACATGTCCAGTTAAATAGTCTCATTGTGTGTTTTAAGGTAGCTCTTAGCTTGTTAGCTAAGGTTCAGTCAGCAGTCAGGATATAACTGGTTCAGTGACAGCTCATGCTGACAGCGGCCTGTTGCTTTGCTCTGTGCCCTCTCAGATCATGGTCTGGCCCGACTGGTGGAGGCTTACAGGGCACATGGACACAAGGCTGCTAAAATTAACCCCCTACTACCTGAAAAGCCAGTGGTTGACACTGTCCCGGAGATAAACATACTGTCTGGAGCCGTAACAGGACAACTCAACACCTCAGGTAAGAGATCAGTAGCCTGGCTTCATCCTTTTCTGCAGTCTCTACCAGCCCTGCACTAAATCTTCTCTACATGATGGTTATGGTATTCAGCACTTGTTTAAAATAACTGAGAGAACTCTTAAATCAACTGCGTTTTCCTTTTGGAGGCTGTGGTTCGTGGTACTATTGAATTATATTGTGTTACTATTACTTTGACAACCCCATTTTAGTCAGTGGGCTGATTCACATAAACATTTGACTGTTTCATTCATTTTAACAGCACCACAGATGACGCAGTTTCAACATGAGCTGAATGTTAAACCAGTTATGAAGACAAGATTTAGAGCGGGACTGTTCCATTAGAATGCATTGGTTTTCACTAGCGTACCTAACGTTTTGGCATCATTCTAGTTAAAGGGATGTTTCTAATCTGCAGCGCCGCTGTGTTTTCACTATTTTCACACACACTGCAGGATGAACGTCACTCTTAATGAATGAATGATTTCAGATGCAAAAGTAAAAACTCTCCTTACTCATTCAGACTCACCTGTTTTCTGTCTTCCTTGTTTTTCTTTCGTGTCCAAACCTCAAACGTCCGTGCTCCTCTCTTTGCCTCTGTAGGTTTACAGCACTTTGGGAAGGCACAGGCTTCAGTGGAGGAGGTGCAAGCCTACCTGGAGGAGGTCTACTGTGGCCACCTGTCAGTGGAAACCAGCCAGCTGGGCAGCCTGGAGGAGAGGGAGTGGTTCGCTGACCGCTTTGAGGAGCTCAAAAGACAGAGTTTCTCTCCAGAGGAGAGGAAGAACCTAGCCACGGTCATGCTGGAGTCTCAGGTAGGTCAGAGGAGAAAGAGGAGGATGGTGTCTGTGTACGATATGAAACAAAGACTGTATTATGATTTTAAATTCACTGCTTTCTTAACGTTTTGTTTCCCACCCCGAAGGAATTTGACCACTTTCTTGCCACCAAGTTTGCTACTGTGAAGCGCTATGGGGGAGAAGGAGCAGAGAGCATGATGGGATTTTTCTATGAGCTCTTCCACCAGTCGGCCCACAGCGGAGTCACGGATGTCGTTATCGGCATGCCTCACAGAGGACGGCTCAACCTCCTGACAGGCCTGCTGAAGTTCCCTCCAGAGGTTAGACGCCACATGTAATCAGACTTGTCCAGTTACCCGCGACTTTCCAAGATTAACTTGTTTATGTTGCACCATCCAAATCAGCCGCACAAGTAAACAGAAAGTCACGGCCCGCTGCTGAACCAGTAGATAACATCGAACAACACTGTCCTTTTATAATTGTGTCTCTCCAGCTTATGTTTCGTAAGATGCGTGGCCTCAGCGAGTTTCCCGACACCTCGCCTGCCATCGGTGACGTCCTCTCTCACCTCACCTCCTCAGTGGAGTTGGATTTCGGAGCCGGACACCCCGTTCACGTCACCATGCTGCCCAACCCGTCTCACCTCGAGGCCATCAATCCCGTGGCTCAGGGTAAAGCCAGAGCCAGGCAGCAGCTCAGGAAAGAAGGAGACTATTCACCTGAGGAGAATGCCCAGCCGGGGGATCGAGTCATCTGTCTCCAGGTATGCACTCACCAGCAGTGATTGCTAAAGAACTTCCTGCAAAATCAGCGACACAGTCCTCTTGAGAATATTTTCTTTTCTTCTCCGTAGGTCCACGGTGATGGCTCGTTCACTGGTCAAGGCATTGTTCCAGAAACGTTGACCCTGTCAAACCTTCCTCACTACAGAGTCGGTGGGAGCATCCACCTCATTGTCAACAACCAAGTGGGTTACACCACTCCATCGGAGAGAGGGAGATCCTCTTTGTACTGCAGTGATGTTGGTCAGTGGGACTCTGTACCCTAGTCTGTGCCTCTATACAGACATGACATGAGTTTGTAGAAGATCAAGATATGTTCTGATCAGAACCGTTTGTGTCACAGGAAAGATGGTGAACTGCGCGGTGATCCATGTCAACGGAGACGACGCGGAGGAGGTTGTGCGAGCCACTCGGCTGGCCGTGGAGTACCAGCGGCGTTTCAGGAAGGACGTCATCCTGGACCTGGTCTGCTACCGTCAGTGGGGCCACAACGAGCTGGACGAGCCTTTCTTCACCAACCCGGCCATGTACAAGATCATCCGGTCAGTTGACGTCGCCTCGTTTGCTTTTCAAATTGAAGTTTACTGCTGCACCCCTCAGACGTACAGTGTACAGCAGCTGTGCACTTAAAATAAAGTGAGGATGCTCCCGAAAATGGTACATTAAACAGACAAAGCTTCATCACATCAGTATTTGATTTGACTCTAGGACCCTGAACGTCACGCCGTTTATTACATAACTCCTTGTGCTTCTTCTGAAGATCATTCTTTGTGGCTGTTGAATGTTTACGGTGTCTGTCATGCTGCAAATTAATATCTGAAGGTGGTGATCATTTTTCTAGGATGTAGTTTGTGGTGCTGTTAACCTAGACTGAATTACAGACTGAAGTGTTTCTGTTATTTAGCCCACTGACTGAAATGGGGCCGTCACAATGACAGAAACAATTCAGTAGTACTACAAACCACCAACTCTAAAATAAAAACACGGTTGAATCAGCAGCGCTCAGTTATTTTAAACAAATGAGAAATACCACAACCTTCATGAAGACCTTTGCAATTATTTCTGTGTATCTCTACAAATCTCCATGTGAGAGGAAACCCTCAGCTAAATTGCGGTGTTTATTTATCCAGCCACCGCATTAGATACTGTAGAGATATATATATATATATACATTTGAGGACATTATCCAGTAAACAAGAACATCATCCATCTACAGTATGTCATGATTAACAATAACAATAAAGCCTCATTCATACATGGCACCAGCACTCCTATTTATTTTTTGAGTAACTACAATGAGCTGTCACTTTGTTGCTTCTGTGCAGTTCCCGTAAGAGCGTGCCCGACTCCTACTCGGACCAGCTGATCTCCGAGGGTCTGATGACTGATGCCGAGCGTGCCGAGATCAAATCCAAGTACTACGGCATGCTCAACGACAAGCTGTCTAACATGACCCTGTACAGCCCTCCGCCCACCAACCTGCAGGGCCGCTGGGGCGATCTGGTCGAACCCCAGGCCAGGGTCACCTCTTGGGACACGGGTGTCCCTGTTCCTCTGCTGCAGTTTGTTGGCGCAAAGTCCGTGGACATCCCCGAGCAGATCCAAATGCACAGCCACCTCGGAAAGACCCACGTACAGGTGCGGGATTCGTGTCATGTTATTTCTGTTGGGCTGTTCACATGGCAGCAGCTAAGTTTTTTTTTATTTATTTTTTTTCATTTCATGATCTCAGGCTCGGTTACAAAAGTTGGAAGACGGAACCAAACTAGACTGGTCGACAGCAGAAGCCCTGGCGTTCGGCTCTCTGCTCTCTCAAGGTCTGTGGGTCAATTAAAAAAAAGAAAAAACATACTTTACATTAATATAAGTAAGTAAAAGTAGTAATCTTTTAGAATAAATATGTAAATATCTTTTGTTTTTGTTTTTGATAAGGCTTCAATATTCGTATCAGTGGACAGGACGTTGGACGAGGCACATTCAGTCAGCGACACGCCATGATTGTGTGTCAAGACACCAACGACATGTACATCCCTCTGAACCACATCAGCTCTGAGCAGACAGGTTTCCTGGAGGTAACGTCCTTATAGAGCAAATCAGAGTGTCAGTATGAACATCTTCATGCATAGATCCTTAGCTCTTAAGACAACCCTTACCAGATACCAGATTACCTCCTCTCATGTACCGTGTTGGGATGCCTCTGTCTTTGTGTTCAGGTGTGTAACAGCCCGCTGTCCGAGGAGGCGGTGCTAGGATTTGAATACGGTATGAGCATCGCCCAGCCGAAGCTTCTGCCCATCTGGGAGGCTCAGTTTGGAGACTTCTTCAACGGAGCGCAGATAATTTTCGACACCTTCATCTCTGGAGGTGACCGTCTCAGCGCCCTGACACGTTTAAACGGGAACTACAACCTGGACCTTATTTCTGGCATTCAGATTTTATGCCAGAAATAATGTCCCGGTTGTAAAAAAACAAAAATCAGCAAAATCACTCTCAAGACCCGGTGATTAAAACACTTGAAAACCTTCATACATGAGACCTCCTGCGTCCCCAGGTGAGGCCAAGTGGCTGCTTCAGTGCGGGATGGTGATCTTGCTGCCTCACGGTTACGACGGAGCTGGACCCGAACACTCCTCCTGCCGCATGGAGCGCTTCCTCCAGGTCTGTGAGACAGTCGTTGCTACGTTCAGGCTGAATTTAACATAATCATCGGTTTACGTCGCTATCAGTTAACAAATGACACAGTGATGATAGCCGTCCAACTTGGCCCTCGAGCATGGGTGCTCAGTATGACTGAAAATCACCCTGATTGTTCAGCAGACGCTACAAGGTTTTTGTGTTTGGTTTGCTCTTCACTGCTAAAAAAGCTAAACAGAAGTTCACAAAGTTAATTATGGCCCGTGGTTAATGGATGTGGTGCTATGTTGCCCTCACTATAGTTTTTAACCCAAACACAATCACAATCAAGATTCAAGATGTTTATTGTCATATGCACGATAAAAACAGCAGTTTAGACTGTACAATGAAATTATTTCTTTGCAAGTCTCCCTTTCTAACAACTCTAAATAAATAAAAGAAACAAAACAGCTATAAAAAAACGAAGAAAAACAAGAAGAAGCCACAAGTCTTCATGGTTTTAATATGACATGACCGCCACATGTTAAAATGCTACTAATTCAGCAGTTGCTTAATGATAGACCAGAAACACTGCCAGCGAGGTTTAATGTTTTACCTCAGCCAGGGGGCAGAAGTTATTTCTTGACTTGTGTCCATTGGCAGCTTTGAAATATGTTTTCACAAATAATAACATGTAAAGGCCAATTTGCCCATGGATCATTTGGACTGTCATCTGGTGATGTTTGAGGATTTAAATAAACAAAATGTCATCCACATTTTGAGCTGGAAGTCAGAAGTAAGTTAAAATACTTTTTTAGTTTACATGGCATTTGTCCAGAAACTGCTAAATGCATAAAGCGTAATCGTGTATGTAGTCTTTGCCAACTTTCATCAGTACAACGGGAGATTAAGCAGCACAGAGCAGTTTATTTAAAGGTTTAGTCAATAGCAAATCAACAGAGATAATGTTTCTTAATGGACCACAAGCAATCAGCAGGCAGACTGTGTCAGAGTGAAGCTGTCTCCAAAGTCACTCCCTCCATAATGGACCCTCTGTTGTTTATCGAACACTTAAGTGAGATTGCAGAATCAGTTTGCGCCATCTGTGAGTTTAGAAATCTTTTACCTGCTTTACCTGAATTATAAATAATCACCAACTTGTCCTCTTAGATGTGCGACAGCAAAGAGGGGGGCGTGGATGGCGACACAGTGAACATGGCTGTGGTCAACCCCACCACTCCTGCTCAGTACTTCCACCTGCTGAGGAGGCAGATGATCAGAAACTTCCGCAAACCTCTCATCGTGGTTGGACCCAAGACACTGCTGAGATTTTCTGTAAGTGCTGTAGATGTCGCGTTTGATTATTCCGGCTTCGTCTATCCAGATATTACAGTGTGAATTGTCGTTTTCCCAGGGGGCAGTGTCCAGTCTGACTGAACTGGCACCAGGAACATCCTTCAAGCCAGTGCTGGGTGACACCTCTGTGTCCGCAGAAAGGTACAGCTCTCACATTGTGTTGGGTCGGACCTGGAGTGTCTGATTATTAATGCAGTAGCCAATGGACTTCATATTTATTATCAGATTTTATTCCTCACTGCACAGATTATGAGTCTGGGTTGACCTTGATGCAAACTGCAAATTAAGTTGCTGGCAGAGGAGCGGTAGTTTATTCTCTAATGTGTTTAGATGAAACTTGAGACCGCAAGTCTTCAAATGTGTTCACAGTATTTAAAAAATAAATCTTCTTTAAAGGCCTCTGACAGATGGTTGTCTTGTCAGCCTTATACGTAATAAGTGACTCAAACATTAAGTGACTGTAACGCACTGTTTTGTTTTTCTCTCTCAGCGTCCAGAGGGTGGTGCTGTGTTCAGGGAAGCATTATTACGCCCTGTTGAAGCAGAGAGAGACATCAGCAGCCAATCAGAACACGGCGATCATCCGTGTGGAGGAGCTCTGTCCGTTTCCTCTGGAGGGTCTGCAGCAGGAGCTCAAAAAATACCCCAACGCCAAAGGTAAAGTGACCTCACGTCTGCTACAGCCTTCCACCTCACAGACCTCCAACGTCAGTCTGAGCCGGTGCACTGACTTTACTGACGCCATCACGCTGACAGTTTGCTTTCAGTCATCGTGCAATATGTCTTTATATCTAATAAAAGCCAATGAAGAAATACTGTCATCTAATATAATACTCCTACAGACGTCGTCATCTACATCTACAATACTTTGTCATATAGTAAGAAAACTGTAATTTACAGTATTATAATGCAAACACTCTTAACAATTAACTAAGCAGTTTTAATTTTGTGTCAGCTAGACTGGTCAGCTCCAGATTCTGTGTTATTTACGGTCAGAAATACGTCTGCAGTCTCTTTCTGTCCACTGTTCCTCTTTAAAAACATGATCTCATGATTTATGAGGGATTTCCCTCTGCTACAGTCTCTGTGACTGATGCACTTAAGGCTTTAGTTAATTTTATAGCACTTCTCATTTTAGAGTATTAACTTGCATTAAAACATCATTTGAAAGACAATGAGAAGATAAATAATAATATTTCAGCTGCTATAAAACCACTTAAGACTGTAGAGCTGGAGCTTCAGATCTTCTGGATGTTTGTCCCATATATTAATGCCCCACATAGACGCTAAATACAACCTTTTAATGTTTTGTTTTTTAATCCTCTTAACTTTGCTTTTCTGAGAAAGACGGCATCATAATCACATCAGGCCGTGCCCGAAATAAACAGGTCTTTTCAGGTCTGTCAGTTCTTGTTTAATTTGAAGGTGACTGCTTTGTTAATGTCCACATCAGGTTGCTAAACTCTACACTCATGTCTGAGTCACTGAAGCAACGACCTTTGACCTCTACTGACAATAGAAACTTTCATTTTCTACTAGGGAAGTGGAATGAAAAGTGATTCTTACATAGAATGAAATCCAGGAGGTCCACTGTCAGTCTTTGATACAAAAATCGAAGTTTGGATGCAAAGAAAACTAAAAATATGCCGTGCACAGCGGTGCCTCTCTCCTGGGGGCCAGCCGGCGCGGACTAAACCACAATAGACCAAAATATCAAAATTTCAGTTCACACCAGGATACTGGAATTGACATTACTAAACTGCACTAAAAATCTAAGGCAGAGCAAACATGAGACCTCAACCAATGCGTAGATACACCGATCAGCCACAACATTATGACCACTGACGAACCTTTGGACCTGGTACCCTTTGCTTGAAAACAGTAGTCCACTGACCAAACGGTGACATTACTGAGGCTACATAAGTCATTTATGTAGTGTCATTGACAAAGACACACCAGATAACAAAAGTATAGAGGAGCAAATCTGATGAAGTGACATATAAAGTAACAAACAATATTGAGATTAATTGACATTAGTTATATTTACACTTGAATTTAGAGACTTTTGATCAAACGTATAGAAGCGTTTCAACGTTTCAACTGATCCTCAAGACAACATCAGACTTGTAAACCCAGAAATGCTGTTACATCACTGTATCACAGATGTTTACTGCAGGACTTGATGTGTCTGTTATTTTATCCACCCACTGTCCCTGAATGTCATTCGGCCTGTGATCACTTCAGGTTTTTTCAAGTATGAGGAACTTCGGTCTGCTGCGTATCTTTTTCACGTCCCTTTCACTCTTAACAGTTTCACTATGAATAATTTGGTAAAACACCTCTAAACACCTGTGTCCTCTGACAGTCCAGCTGCTTAAGTCCAAATCAGAGGAACTCTGAATCTGTCAAAATGTTAAAATGCTCGTCTGAGTACACTCAGAGCGTTTATACTTTACAAGAAATTAGTGCTTTGCAGGCCTTTTTGCCCCTGACTTCACCTCACAGGCATCGTGTCCCTGTTATGGCAGATAGTTGAGGCTGTATGCAGCTTGGGAGGAAAACTGTGATATAATGACTCTGCATGCTCTATTTAAATAAGTCTACTAAAATGCTGATCAACAATAATGCATAGAAAGACAGATTCTTTGTAGTAAAAATAGAAATAATTTTGGTTAGTATTGGTTCTTTCTTAAGGTGATGATTGTGTAATTGTAATTCAACTTTTATTGATCCCGCAGCGGGAACATTTGTATTCAGCATTTCAGTCAGCCATGTGTGTGCTGCCCATGGAGTGGTGTTGGCTCCCATTCTTCCCATATGATCATATTGTCATTATCAGTTAATTGTCTGATTGTTTTCTTAATTAATTCATTAAATATCCAGTTTATAAACCTAAAATATAATGTATAATATAAAATATTTATAGTATGATGATATTATATCTTACAAAGGGTTATTTTCACATTTAGAGCGAAGTGCTTCATATACTGTGAATTCTAAATAAGGTTTCCTTACTTCTGAAACAAAAGCTTACAGTTCGGGTTTCACTTCAGCTCTCTTCGTCAGCTTTGTTCCCACCAAACGCACCACAAGCAAGCCAGATTCAGATGGGGAATTTCTCAGCCAAAGGTTAAGACAATAAATTCAACCAAATTACACAAACAAGTCACATATGCAGGATCGTAATCTTCTTACCAAGGTCAAACTTTTAGTTCACATCCGCAAACAAGTGTTTATTAATCCACTTTCTGTTGCACAAAACATGGTACATAAAAAATCAAATATAGTGTGGTACACAAATTGCTGATATTTATCTCTGTGTAATCCAAAGGTACACAAAAAATTATCCACAAATTCCACTGTGACCAAAAGACCACACTATTGCCAATGGTCCTTAAGGGACACACATGTAACTCTGTATATTAAACAGCAGCCACAGTACGACTACATTTGAAAATAATTTCAGCTCCAGAAATCATATCAGGCTTTTGAAACAGGAATTTGTTTCCTCTTCTGTTGTTGATGATAATAGTTTTCTAAAAACAATTCCCCACACAGAGTTTATTTGGAGTCAGGAGGAGCCACAGAACATGGGTCCCTGGTCTTTTGTAGCACCGAGGTTTGAGAAGCAGCTGGCCTGCAAGGTGAGCCGTGTTTGAAATAATCCTGCCTCCAATGTAAAGCCGAACTGTTTTGAAATGAATTACGTTACTCAGATTGACTGTCTCCTCTGCACTTGTCAGCTCCGGTTAGTGAGCCGACCTGCTCTGCCTGCCCCTGCTGTCGGTATCGGGACCCTTCATCACCAGCAGCAAGAGGCCATCCTCACTGCCACTTTCTCTTAACATTTAAACAGACTGGAAACCAAAATAAGCAGAACACATGTGTCGGAACAACACTACATACTTGCTGTTTTACACAGGCTGCTGTACTCATACATGGGACCTTAACATGGCTTGGATGTGCGGTGTGAAAACAAATCGGTCAATAATGTAAAAATCACAACAAAGAGCGCTTATTACTCTTGTAGGTTTTAATTTTAATGTTATTGTTTCTCTTGTCTGTCTTTGCTTGTTTCTAACCTTTCTCTATTGTAGCTTGCCTGTGTTCTTTATTAGTTTAAAGTTAGAGGCACCTGAATCAAGGCCTTAGAAATGATGTTTACAAGGTTTATAAGGTAGCCAAAACACATTTTTAGCTACCCTAATCCTAGTTGTAGTATTTGGGATAATATTCTGCATGTGTCAAACCTGTACTGGCATAATGTTTCAGGAATTGAAACTAGCTCATGCATGTAGAGTTGTTCATTTTTGTACTGTTGATAAGAACAAACATCAGCAGAAGTTGTTTGAAATCTCTGAGCATTAATCCTGAAATATTTATGTAAGAGTACTGGACTCATGTTTAAGAAGGAGATGAAACTGTTTCTGAGCAACGTTGTTACCATTGTGATTGTTAAAAGTTTATCCCACTATGAGTCGAGTATGTTTCACATTTCATCGTTCAAATTCAGACTGAGAAGCACACTATTATCATCATCGTCCGTATTTAATTGCAGTTTAAGCTGAGACTTCAATCCTAAATAATGGCATAAAGGGCTAATGTAAATAAACCAAATCTGAATATTTTCAAATAAACCTATTTTCATGTTTGTGCATCATGTTTTTTTTCATCCAGTCTCTTGTGTGGCAGAACCAAATCACCTGTTATGTATTAAGCTGTAGTACCTGTAACTTTTAATTTCAGGAACATTTTAAAGGAACTAAAGGCAAAATCAGATCATTGATTTTCTGAATTTATACTTTCTTTCTGAAAATATTTGTCCCACTGATGTATGAAAAACTGACAGCTATTTCTATGAGCTAGTACAGAGTAAGTACTCCATCAGGTATAAAATGTGACCAACAAGGTTCCTTTACTTTTAAAAAGTGTCACTCTTTGAGAAGAGAAACTCAAAGCTTCCTGGTACCTGGAGAAATCTACTGAAAGTCAAAACTGCATCTTTGCACAGCATTAATGCTATCAACGGTGAGTATATTAATTGTCTTAACAATCTTAAAGATGAAATAGATGAGCATGCAGTTACACTGTTGTGAATCAGTCAGAAAGATATCACTGAGGTTTGATTCAAATCTCTTCTCCCATAAAAAACAAAGTTAAATAACTATTTCAAAATAAAATAATTTAAAGGACCCTTGTGTAGCGGGTTTAGTGGCAACTAGTGGTCAGATTGTAGAGTGCAACCAACTAACTGAATACATCCTCATCAAAGCAAGCATGAGAATCAAAGATGGCTATCACTTGTGTGTTTGCATGGTGGTGCAACATGGCGTACATGGAGGACATGGGACATGACCTGTTCCCTCTGTAGATATAAAGAACTCACTCTTGGCTAAGCATCCAGATTTGTGTTTACAGTATCAACGGAAAGTGTCCACTTGAACCAACCCCTCATATGGAACTAAAGTTTTAGTTCCTGAGCTGTGAAGTGTTTACTGATGTTTGACACACTGATGAACACCTGATCATTGAAATTACATGTAATTGCTGCCAAGAGATCGTAATAAATCCTGCACGCTGGACATTTAAGTGGTAAAAGTTTGGTCTACTTTTGTCTTTTGTTTAGTTTGAAAAAGAATGATCTAATGTAACAGAGCTAGGATATTCTTAGTATGTCCCAGACTTGTGGATTGTTGGCTTCATCTCATATTTTGTCAAGTGATTCAAAAGGTAGTACTCTCATAAATGGCTGTTTTCCAGTTGGTGAGAAAGAGATGAGACAATCAGCTGGTGGTTTGGAGGTTGGACTGAGATTGCTCTCAAACAGTGCCAGTGCCAGATCCCAAACAATATAACTGCGGATGAAATTAACACAAGCATTGAGTCTGCTGTATTTGGTGACAAGAATAGGAGCACTTAAATCAGCATGAGTGCATTTAAGGCCTTTCTTCAAAAGAAACCTCTGGTAAATGATACTTGACGAAATGACTCAGGTAGATTCAATGCTTGGTGTTTTTCCTTGATTGTTCAGTTGGTTTTATTTATACAGCCAAAAAGCATGGGTAATTTTGCTAGCAGCAAGCAACACAAGCGTCCTTCTTCCAAGACAGACACACAATGCATGAGTAGACAGAAATTACAATATTGGTCTATAGAGGCATGGCTAAAATTCAAAATGATTTGTTTTACTCTCGACACACAACATCCAAGTGCTTCAGTCCTTCTCTATTTTTCTTAATTTGTTATTCTTTATCTGAAATGACAAGGGCGGTGTGGTGGGCCAGTGGTTAGCACTGTGGCAATACAGCTGGGGCATTTCTGTGTGGAGTTTGCATGTTGTCTCTGGCTTCCTGCCACAGGTCAAAGACATGCATGTTAGGTTAACTGCACAACGCACAAGTGCACTACTGCCTTAATAACCGCATTGTGTGTACCATGTTTACAAGTAAACCCCATATGAACGAGTCCCTCTAGTGGTATTCACAACCTTTAACATCATAAAGGTCACAAGTTCTGACGTTTACAGAAATGGTGGATGGTATATATTGTTTGGTTGTATAGTACTTTTATAAAATGTCAGAAGACAATGATGATCTCTATGACAGCCTCTTTCTTTCACTATGTCTTTTGCATTTCATACAATAAGTTACCCTGTCGCATGCCTGTTAAACTGTTGGCCTTGGTGGCTTATAGACAGCAACAGATGCCTAGCAGCGGTATTTTCACAATTTACCTTGTAACCACAAGTTCCATCTGAAAGCAGCATATGACATGCAAAGCTGTCAACGCCAAAATGCTTGGCAACCACCTGTAAACTGGAAGAACACCGCTGCTAGGCAACTGTTGCTTGGCATTCAAGAGGGAACACCACTGCTGGATGACTGTTTTCGTCAAGAAACCACTGAGGCTAACACCTTAGCGAGCTAACCATTTTTCTCAGACTTTACATAATTCGGAGGAAGATTATGCATGTGGGAGAAATGATTTAGAGAATATTTTTTGTAATTCCCCAAATACCTCATTCTTTAATTATGCCTTTTCATTTTCTATATTATGTTAAGTGGCTAGCTTGCTAAAGTGTTCTAAATGCAGCGGTTGCCTAGGTTGCCAAGCACTTTGAGTTTGCTCATTTCCCATGTCACAACCGCATGTTCCATTTAAAGGCAGCATGGAAAGTTGCGAACACAGTTCTTGGCAAAAGTGATAATTTCTGAGAACATATTAATAGAAGAAGAGAAGAAGAAGTGAAATAGTTAAGCTCACATTTTCCCCCAGACTTTATCTAAGAAAAAATGTGTCTGCTTTCCCACATTAAGTAACCTGGTCAGCTTGCTAAACTGTTAGCACTGGAGGTTTCTAGACCAGCAGTTGCCTAGCAGCGGTGTTCTCACAACTTACGGCTGTTGTTACCACTTGAAGGCCACATGTTTTGTTTACATGACTTGAATTGAGGTAACCAGTAACACAGGTGTTTCAGTGATGGCTCAGGTCATGCTAACACCTGTGCTGTGGTTTCCTTACTGACATGTGTTGAATAGCTAAGGTCTATCCCTCTTGTAGCTACGCCCCTGTCACCCCACATTAAAATGAAACCACTGTGGAAATGTCGGAGTCTGACTCTAATGAGTCCGGCGGAGTTTCCAGCGAGCCGCCGAGGATTTGGTGCAATGCGAACACTTAAATCGCAGCCTGTGCTGTCGGATAGATAGGCGGGAGCAGCAACCTCCCACTCCTCCTATTGCTATAACAACCACAGGGCGGTCGGTGTGACTCGATGCCACAGCAGCACGGATGAGACTGCCAAGTGTCATCCTCCTGCAAGCAGCCCGACCTCTGCTCGCTGCATCGCCGCTTGACACTGACTGAATCCCGGCCAGAGGAGGAGGCAGAGGAGGAAGAGAGGGAGAAGTCTGTGTTTCCCCCCGTCACAGTGATCTGAACAGTGGGGAAGCTCAGGGCTCAGGATCCGCTACGTCAAACAGATTAGTCAAATAACCTCTCGGGGTAGGACAGACCTCCCTCCCTCTGGGCTTGCCTGGCTGCATGCACGGGCTCAGAAGCAACATAGACCGCGCCGACTAATAAGCCCTAAGAGAAACAGAGAAGTACTTTTCTTTTCTTTTCTTTCTTTTTTTTTAAGAAAAAAAAAAATCTGTCTGGGTGAGACGGCTGTGGTGATCCACCAAGCAGCGCCTCTTCTTCTCCTCCCCCCACCCCTGTGCGAAATGGCGAAAGAAAACGGCGAGTCCAGCGATGGATCTTGGAAGAAGCATGTCGATGATATCAAGAAGATATTTGACTTCAAGGAAGTCCTTGGGACGTGAGTAGCAAGATAACGGCAGCCTCGAGAAAGCGACGAGAAACTTTGTATCCAGTTGTGCTTATATAGCAACAGACAACAATGCCACACCGTAGCGATTGAACGGAAATGAAAGCAAACTGACAGCTGTTGAATATTTGTTGAATTGACGGAGACGGAGCCTTTGTAAACTTACTGCCCACTTAAATCCAAGCAGGACAATCGGCAGTTAATTGTTCAGGGAGGGGAAATAATTAGAGACATTAATGTGTGCAGTCAGAGGCTCGAAGCGTCTCCTTATGTCACAGTTCATTCAAAAAAAATGTGTATTCTTGGTCCAAAACATAGGTGGAAGCAGAGCTTTTGTGGGGGCAGCCATTTGTCTGGGGTCTTTGTGTACAACACAACTGTGACAAAGACAGCAGGCCCTATTTGCATACACAAATTATGAAATCTACTCCCAAATTAAAGCACCATCTGTGGGGACTTTAATGTGTTCTTGTGCTCAAACAGAGGAGCAGATTTCGGCTGCAGAGCATGATGTCAGACTTTAAAGATTCATGTCACTGTCACAGATTTGTGCTGTAAACACTCATGAGAACTGCGGTGGTCTCGCCGGGCTTGTTTTGGGACCACTTTGGCCAAAGTTGCGCTCTTGCCTTCTGGACCACAGAGCAGGCAAAATTCCTGAGTTTATTTTGGTCTGCAGTTAGTGCTGCTTGGCTTCGTGTCTTTTCTTCTTTGAATAAGTTGCGCAGCACAGAGTGAGCCTTAGTGTTCCCCTGAATGGAAGACATCAATCGGGCTGAAGCAGGTCGTGCTCGCTCGACAGGGGCCAGTCTCAGACAGTCAGTCTTGTGATAGACTGCTAGGTGCGATCACACATTTAATAGAGCGGATTTCTCATACGGGGGACGTGCTTTGTCCCCTGAAGACGTATCCGCCCTTCCTTGAATGAGAGGCATAATGTTTATGTTGTCTGAGGTTCGATGGAAGGCCTGAGCCGAGGAAGGAACCTCCCTGTGGGACTATGTTTGCTTTCTTTAATACGGCGATAGAAACTGGTGTTTAACCTCACAAATACTAACCTCTGGCCACTGTGGTTATTTCTGAATGGAGAATGAGGTAATTCATAAATAAATGCTTAAGAACATTGTGTGAACACTTTGGTTTCCTGCTTTTGCTGCTCAGTGTGATTCTGCTTTTTTTAAATTAATTTCAAGAGTAGTATTATTGTAGAGGAAATATCTCCATTCAATAGTAGTTTTTATTTACCCACCATTAGCCACAGAGCATCATTAACATTTGTTTTGAGTCCATCTGGTGAATGGAAGTCAAATATTAACTCCATTTTCACTCTGTTTTGGTCTTCATCCAACGCTTGAATGTGTCCCCTGAAGACATATCAGCCCTCCCTCATCTGAGAGCCATGTAATGAGGTGATGTTGATGTGGTTTGAAGTTCCATGGAAGGCCTGTGCTAAGGAAGGAGCTACCCTGTGGGATTATGTTTGTTTTCTTTAATTTGCCCCCAGAATCTGGTGTTGAGATTCACAAAAATGGCTTCTGGTCACTGTGGTTATATTTGAATGAATAAAAAGGCCATTCACAAATGCTAAAAAAAAAAAAAAAAAACATCCTCTTAAGATATGCAGCGTCATCTTGAGTGAACTTTGAATTATCTGTGTCATATTGGCTTTCCTCGCCACCGTCTCATTTTGGTGCTCAGGGTTACTGCAGGTCTGCTTTTTCTTTGAGGTGAACATAGATAGCTTATGACATCTGAAGTTACTATTTACACACCAGCAGTTACTGAGCATCGTAGACATTCATTTAGTCGTGTTTGTTTCCACCTGGTGAGTGCAAGTCCAATAATCACTTCCATTTTGCTCGGTTTCTGCCTCCACCAATGCCTGATTTATCCCCAGAAGACATCTCACCATTCCTTATTTGAGAAGACCCATTTTGTGATGGTGTTGATATTGAGATTCAATGGAAGGCCTGAGATGAGCGAGGAGTCTTCCTGTGGGAGTATTTTTGTTTCTTTAATTTGGCCCCTGAATAGCCTTGCAGTAAGTGGCCTCGGGTCACTGTGGTTATATTTAAATGGAGAATCAGTTTGTTCATAAATTACAAAAAAAAAGTCTTTCTTCTAAGATGCACAGCCTTCTCTTGTGTAAACTTTGAATAATCTCTGCTCTCTTTGCTTTCCTCACCGTCATTTTGCTGCTCAGTGTGACTGCACTTCTGCCTTTTTCTTATGAGGATCCGTGTCGAGAAATTCTAATACAGACTGATGATTCAGATCGCACACTCCTGACTTGAGCTGCTGGACTAAACAGTCAGAGCTCCTACCTGGAGGTAGTTCTGATTTCCCCAAGGCTTTTATTTATGTGTGAAGAGCCTCTGAATACGCCGGTGAATCACTGTGATTTACTCTCCACACAATGGCCAGGTTAGAGGAACACACACATCCCTCGCCCACGATCGAGCACACATCCCCGGGCTTAGTCTGTCACCGCTCGGCCTTTATGTTACATATACAGCATGTACTGGCTGACTTGTTCCTGTGTACCTTAATCAGGGAGTGGCTTGTCGCGGCACGGCGGGGTTCACATGCCACCTGGGGCAAAGAAGCCTGGCGAGCCTGCAGCTTTGGCCTAGGATTAAATATTGAAGGGACTGTTGGTCAGAGGAAGAGACGGAGATTATCTTCCTCTTCTTCCTCTTGCTCTACCTTTCAAATGTAGGTTTCTCGTCAGGTTTCCCCATCAGTGTCCAAAAGGGATAATCTGTCTGCACTGTCCTGCTGCCAAAGAAACTCATTCTTTCCTCACGGAAAGTCGCCAGTTTATTCAGTGATTACCTCACACTACCTTTCAGAGGTACACACATTTATGTACTCGGCAGATTAAGACTTAATCTATGGCCTAAAAATCTGAATTGCTATAGGATAAAATGGATTAATGGCTTCGGCCAATATATTAAAGTATCTTGACTGCAAGACTATTTTGTAGATGATTCTGACATTTTAACTCACAGTAATCACACCTCTAGGATGGATTTAGTCTGAAAGGCACAGTTGTTCTGCTTGATATTATCGTTTAGTTGTATTTACTGATTGCTGTTCTGATATAAATGTGTGTTAAATTATAACCATCAACGAGAATATTTTGCCAAGATTTGATTCAAACAGCAACTAGAGGGCTATCTGCGCGTGAGCCTTGAAATAATACCGACAGGAGATTTAGAACAGGAAGCCATGCCACTAATGCTTTGGCCGCACTTGTTCCATGTGTTGTTTCTGGCTAATGAGATCTTCACCGGTGAAGCCAGTCCTCATACCGCAACACACACTTGCCTGGGGGCTAATTTCAGACCTTTAAGCTGCTCATGGTCAGTGGAAACAACCTTAAGCAATCTGAATACATAACCTTCATAAGTTCAGGTGGGAAAGTATTTAGATTTTGACATGTTTGATTGAGATACTGCAAACACTAGAGCCGTTTAATTAATATACGAGATATTTATGACATGCTGGAATCATTTCATGTCAAGTGACACGCGGTGAGACTGAAAACTGTGTCAGTGCTCAGCATGGCAAATAATGTAAACATTTACATAGAAACTCTATTTAAGTTGCACTATTTACATCACACCTGAAGAAGGTCAGTATCAATGCGGACGGAGATGTAGTACATCTAATCTGTGCAGCCCTGCTGATAACTGGAAGGGCTGATTGGCTTACGGATAAACTGTGATTAGTTTGCATTGGCCAGTAAGTAACTTAGGCACGATTACGTCTTTGTTACATAGCTCATCACCGTTATGTAAGATAGTTAATATCGTAACCTTACTATTTACATTACACACACCTACAGCTACTGATCATTGGGTCGAGTTGGTGTCTACTTGATGAATGCAGCGTCAGCTCGTGTTTTTTTCTCTGGTTTGGTCTCCAGCATCACCTGACGGAAACATCTGACTCTCGGGCTGCTAAATACTTCAGTATGTTCTCCAGCTCGCTGTTTCTGTTTGTCTGACAGTGGGTTAAGAGTTATTTCACTATAAACAGCTGCCTGCTGTGGCCAAAAACCTCGCCATTAGACAACTGAACCAAAACAACAAATCCGTCAGTCACACGCAAATAAAAAGATAAAAGTTCCTAAAAACCCTCAGGGGAACTATACGAGTGACCCCTTTCATATGCGAGTACTCATGCGATCCATTGGTTATATTTAAACTATTAACTATAGCTATTTATAAACTAAGCCAGAGAAACAACTGAGTGAAAATGTTCATGAAAATGGGCAGATATAGCGTGATGGAGTTTTTAAACATATCTGCCTCATAAATCCAGTATGAGTCGGGCTCTGCAGTGTACTTCACTCAGGCAGATTACTCGAAGATTTTATTTATTTAAATGTCCCAAAAAATGATGCTTTCCAGTAGCATCTGGCCGAAGTGCTTTGTCATGTATTTCAGAATCCCACTTTCTGAGATTAATGTTGTTGGCTTCCAGTGCAGGGCCAAACATAGCTTAGCTGTAGCTGACTCATTCCTTCCACATGTTGCTCCCCATCGAACAAAAAGGGAAAAATTATTTTTTCCAATATCTTTGATATTCATGGTTAAACGTTACACTAGTGCAAATATTACACTGGTTGTGACAAAGCTCTGCTTGCCTGCAATGCATCTTGCCAACACAGCTTCCACAGATGCTAGCTGGGTCCTTGAAAGCAGCATGAATGTAGTGAAAATGGCAGCTAGGCAACTAGGATGAAGGAAGTCCTTGGTTGCTCCCTCTGAGGAAGACTCTGTACCTCCACCGCTGTCATCCAGCTCTTCTGACTGCAGGGAACATGGATGGTAATTACCTGAGTGTCCATTTGTATTCATGCCTCTCTGGCCACAGTGAATGCCTACAGTCATAGTGTGCCATCCAGTGCACTCAGAGAGTAGAAGTGCACCACACTGCCCTGTAACAGAGCACAGGAGGCAGTAATCACCCTTATTAAAATAATTCCGCTCCTCTCTGAAAGGCTGATCTGCGGCTTCAGACAAGATTATCCAATGCTCCAGGGAAATATTTGGCAGGAACCTTTCTTTGTAGTTGTTTATGAGCAGCATTAGCTCTTATCGGCCCGCAAACTGACCAGCGTTCTGTTTCAACAGCGATCAAGTGAAACTGCACATTCCTGGAAAGTAGCCTCATGTCTGATGCGTGTTATAGTAATGACTCCTAGCTCCAGTTGTTTGGACTGTGAGACCTGCTGGATTTCATTGTGCTCATATTATTGATTTAACTGAGCAGCACCTGACCAGATTGGTTTATAACCCCGAAAGACAGAAAGACAGAAAGACAGAAAGCGAGCGCTGGTTGACCGAACCACAACCAAAGTGATTATATAGTTACAAAGAGGTGGAAAGAAATTCGAGTGCTATTTTTAGGTTTTTGCTCTTTGTTTTTTCTCTTTTTTCCTTTTTTGATGCTACAACTTGTTTACATCATTGTGCAGGTTAGTTTACCAGTCATGTTGCTGAATTCAGAAAATAGTGAAGGTGCTCCTCTCAGAATCACAATCTCCAGGCTACACTTAAAGAAGGGAAAGAGCAAAATCTTTGCTTGAGAAATGACATAAACCATTGTGTAATTATTAAAATAGCAGCCAATTGTCTGAATTAGTATTAATTTTTGCAGCTCTATACAGATAAAACCTACATGTATATTTATACATTCTTATACTCAGTTAACAACTAAGCCATGTGAAAAATGGTTCAAGCAACCATGGCTTTAAAATGTTGTGTAAATTATGAAAGAACCTGAAATAATATTCCAACAATTCATTATCTATAACAACAATTTGAAGTATTATGAGTAGTTCTGTTTTTCTTGGGTTACATGTAAATTTTTACAAACTGGCCAGGTTGATATTTTTTATGCCGTCACTCATATCTTTGCAAGAGCATTGTTGTCTTGCCAACCCTGACACACGTATTGGAAATGCGTTGTTATATTTTCGAGGACGCTAATGATGAGAATAACACCGATAGCAGAAAGCAGTGCTTGTTAGTTGGAAACTGTCACTTTCACGGTTTGTCCAGTCATCATAGTTTAGAAGACTCAGACTGAGTTAGCATAACACACAGCTGAGCAGATGGTGGTGTGAAGACTGAGAAAGAAAGGAAAAAAAAACGTTTAACTGCAAAACGATCGGCTGCCAGTAAAACGTCTCGACGCTCAGACTGTTCAACCTGTAATCTGTGTCTAGTCTGGCTTTAGATGTTCAGTTTTAATAAGAGAATCGATTTGCTCTTCTCCTTGTAGTTCCTCAACTGATTCATTGATCTGAATCATTCACTGTAAACAATAGATCACACCACCTGCTGTATGTAAAAGGTGTCACTGCACTGTTGTAGGGTGACTTTGAACTTAGCAGGTTACGCCGCCAGTAGCTCTACCTGGATTATCGAGTTCGGACTTTTCCATCCCATATGTTGCATAACGGGCAGCTGTAATGCATCTTACACAAGACAATTCACTGTGCTCACTCAGCTGCAACACAATACATGTAGCCCCTGTGAATATCAATAAGCCGGCCTCGGCTGTCGATAAGACCACCTCCGACATCGATTGACGTCCTCTGTCAACGGAGGCCTGAGTTTTCAAAAAAAGAACAATCGGCTGAGGTCGAGGCCTGGCGAAGTTTTCTGCATGATAGTTTTCATACGAGGCTCGCCTTGCATCTGCAGCATCAGCCGATGGTTTCACACACAGAGCAGCCCACATTTCGCATTAGTCAGCCAGTTTGGCTCAGCTATCTGCACAGAGTGCGGTGGTGTTTTGTGACTGTGGACTGTCACACACAGCTCGTACTGTCATCCCAGATCCGTGAACAGGGAGCTCTGCAGCCATGGGAAGGACTCAAAATGATTATTATTCAGCCAAGTGAGTCAGTGTGCTGCTGACTTGGCTGCACGGTCTGTGACACTGGGTCAGAAACATTTTTTGCCGGCATACAGTCATATTGGTCGTGCGTAATAGATTGAGATGAGCTTCAATGAGGAGTCCAATTTAGGTGGAGCTTTCTCTCATCAGCAGCAGTTAGTCTTGCTGCAGATTGATTGTGTGGTTATGTTGCACTGTGATTGCTACATGGTTAATCATGTATTCAATGAAATATTATGAAGCAGTGCAATGTGAATCTGAGCCGCCTCAAAGACAAGCAGCTAATCCTCTCATAAAAAAAAAACCCTCTGCTTAAAATTAGATGTTTGAATCAAAAAAGTTTTAAGTCAATTCTTTGTTGAGATATTTCACCTCTATAGTATCCATCCATAAATGCATGTGCAGACTCAGCATGTAGGCAGAGGTATCACCATATGCAGCTTACTCGTAGACCGTCACACCTCTTTGATTCCTGTGAATTATGAATTAATGGAATATGAATCCTTTGCAGCACAGTTTGTCATGCTTCATGCATTGACAGAGCGAGGGAAGTCATAGGCTTGGATTCTGCCGTTGTCATTCACAGGAAGTGATGTTGCTGCGAGTCAGCGTGGTGAGCAGGGGGGACCGAAATGGTGCTACATGCTTGAAACCACCCTCTCAGTGAGTTCACAGGTTTCCTGTGGTTTTCATCATTGTGTCTCTCCCTCCTGCAGAAAGCAGAAAACGCGCTCCGAAGCGCTCTGCTGTGCGGTTGCTTGACAGGCTGTTCGTGCTGATGCTGGAGGAATGTAGTTCTTCTCCTGACGTCCACGCAGCTGTGGAAATCGGTGGCGTGTGCTGAATAGAAATGATGCTCATTGTCCTCACGGCAACAGCTGCAGTGGGAAGATAGTGCTTTAACAGGGCAGGAAGTAGTGCACCAACTCCCTCACTTACACAAGTCCTTGAATTTGCATATTGGCCCACATCATGTGTCAGAATGAGGTTAAGTCAGAAGGGCGTACGCTCCAAGCCTCCGTTGTTCTGTTTGCGGTGTTCCACCTCATCTCACCTCGAGACCAGGCGGTGTGTTTGCGCAGAGTCTGTTCGTGTGCCGTGGTTCTGATTGACCCTCCCCCTCCAAGTGATGGAGGAGTGAGGGATTAGCATGCTGCTGACAACCATGGTGGGACTTACTGCGGCCAGCGACATTGAGTTTGGAGTCTGTTGGGAGGAATCTATTATACTTTGACAACATGCTAACATAATGAATGGCAAATTTTTTAAAAACTATATGGAGCCTGTTTATCCTTTATATTTAAGATACCTTACTGACAATTTGTAAACTACAGGAACAATGAATAATTTGTGACAATGGAGCCAATTAAAAACTCCAAAAGTTACTGTGTCGCTTCATTGTTGCCCATGTTAATACTGACTTAGTCCTTATGACAGTTATATTTTAAGGGAAGACACAACAGCAGTTGTCACTGAAGAGATATTGGTCAATTTTGAAGGGTCGCGGCACGGTGGTGTGGTGGTTAACACTAATGCATCACAACAAGAAGGTTCTGGGTTCTAATCCATGAGCCGACTGGGCCTTTCTGCATTGAGGTTGCATGTTCTCCCTGTGTTCTCTCCGGGTACTCCAGCTTCCTCCCACCATCCAAAGACATGTTCGTTAGGTTCATTGGTGATTCTAAATTGGTCGTAGGTGTGTATGTTCGTGGTGAATGGTTGTCTCTCTGTGTTAGCCCTGATACTGAGATATTCTCCAGCCCACCTGCAACCCTTCACATGACAAGTGGTTACAGAGGATGAATGAATGAGACTTACCAGATGTCCAGGGTGTACTCTGTCTCTTGTCTGGTGACAGTTCAATATACACTGCCTAGCCAAAAAAAAGTCACCACCTGGATTTAACTAAGCAAATAGGTACGAGCCTCCTGTTGGATAATTACTGCATGGGTGATTATCTTTCAGCTGGCAACAAGTTATTTAACCCCAACTGATGCAATGAGAAGTTTCTCATTTCTTAAACAACCATGTCTAAAGACACGTCCTGTGGTCGTGGCAAAGATGTTTGAGAAGATCATGAAAGGAGATTGTAGAACGGCAGTAGAACTGCCTACTGTACAAGCCTGTGGGGGCAGTGCTATGATCTGAGGTTGCTGCAGTTACTCAGGTCTAGGTTCAGCAACATTATGTGTCCAAAGAATGAGGTCATCTGACTACCTGAATATACTCAATGACCATGTTAATCCATCCATGGATTTTATCTTCCTTGATGGCACAGGCATATTCCATGACAATGCCAGGATTCATGGGGCTCAGATTGTGAAAGAGTGGTTCAGGAAGCATGAGATGTCATTTTCTTGGTGAAAAATTAAGGCAACACTGGATGGAAATAAATGTGGTGACATTGCAGAAGCTTATTGAAACAATGCTGCAGAAAATGTGTGCCGTGCGGACTTTTTTTTTGGCCAGGTAGTATCTATTAATAAATAATTGTCTTAACTAGAGTAATAGGTTTTAGAGTGATATCCGTTTGTAAGAAATGATTTCCATGAAAAAAGTGATGTGGAATTTTGCAGTAGATATATTTTTTTTCCTCACTACTTTCTACTCTGAGCCAGAAATGTATTCGCCTCAGTCACTATCTAATAGTGATTTGTACTTGGCTGGATTTATATAACATTTTACCTCTATAAATTGCATCAAAAGACATATATTTATGACAGTATTTGGAAGGCTACAGTCTTCAGGCTAAGCTTGATGAGTCCTCGTTTACTTATTTAAAGATAGCATCTCAGAATTCTTGTAATCGTCTTAATGAACGTAATCTACATTAGACGGTTCATGTTAATTTGTTATATTTGTTATGTTGAGCGGACAGGAGGAAAGGAACACGGATAAAATCCAAATTAAAAGTACAGAACTTAATACAGAGCTGACCAAAATTGTATAAAAATGTCGGCACCGTAGCACAGAAATACACATCTCGATAATATGTCTGGAGGTTACTCTTTGATTTCTTATCTCCTCATTGAGGATTAGTTCAGTCTTTTAGATCATGTTCGGCCCAGTGAGCGACCCAGAGCGCTTCATATTATCAGTCCCTTTTAAGATCTTGACATCAAGTCGTCCTGAGGGGAGCACGGTGGGAGAAGGTGTGTAATGAAAACAACAAAGAGAGGGGGGAAAAAAAGCAATCACAGTGCCTGCTCAGCGAGATTTATTATCTATGTGGTATCATAGCAACAGATACAGACTGCTGGAGCAAATATTCCCCTAATTCTGTATTTGTTTTTAAAGGCTCTCATGTATGGAGGCAGATGGCAGGGGAAGACTATCTGCCGTCCTAAATGGGTGTTTTTTAGAGGTTTAAAAGTGTTTGCTGTGCTTTTGGCGTACGCCAGCACAGAAGGCTGTTGGCCATAGTCAGGGACTTTGCCAGATCTCAGTAAATATTCACAATATGCTGTTTGTGTACTCTGGCCTGTCTGCCTCTGAGTGCCCTCTATCTACTCACTGACGATGTGTCAATATTGTCTGAGCGCACATAAAGCCCGGCTAACATGTCTCCCTCTGTTTCTTGCAGCGGTGCGTTTTCCGAAGTGGTGATGGCTCGGGAGAACGCCACGGGAAAGATGGTCGCGATCAAGTGCATCCCGAAAAAAGCGCTCAAGGGGAAGGAGACGAGCATCGAGAACGAGATCGCCGTCCTGAGGAAGTAGGTACCGCATGACTGAGCCGTGGGGGGTGCAGAAGACGAGCACCCGCTTTAGAGAGGGGTCACCACGTTGCCTCGTCTTCTGGGAAGCTTGTGTTTTCTCTTGTCTCCGCTCTGAGTTGGTTTATGTGGTCTCAGTTTATTTAACAGTTATTGTCAGGCTTAAGTGACTTCCCTGCCGAATCCCATCTTTCCACTATTTTGGGTCGTCAGAGTGTGCGTAACACAAACACACACACACACACACACACACACACACACACACACACACACACACACACACACACACAGGGTATGATAGGATTGCATTGACACGAGGTGACACTCGTCCTCCTCCGGGGCCTAATGGGTAATTCCCCGGAGAAGCTCCCGTTATCAGTCACTCCTGAAGTGAGCGCGCCAGTTGTTGGGTGTAGTTGCCTGGTTACAGTTGCTATCCTTTGACTTCCTTCGCTCCTTTTCTCTCCGTCCTGGTTATTCAAACCATTTCTCTACCTCTTTTCTCACCGTTTTATTTGTCTCCTGTTGGACTAGCAGCCTTCAAACTGCAACCTCGTTTTCATTCTGGACTTATGAAGGGAGGAAGTTGTGAAGGTTGTTTAGTCCTTTGAGACTCTCCTCGCCTCCTCCACCCCCGCCTTTTCCTTCTCGAACACGCCGGCCCTTCTGAAGGCGCTCTGTCATCTGCATATCACCTTGCCTTGCAGAGGTTGTTTTTTTTCCTTCTTGTTGCCTGGACACAGGCTCTCAGCATCTTTGGCCGTCCTATATTATTTTCTTCAGGTGCCCCTGCTGACAGGGATTGCCGCTTCATGACTCATTGATCCACATCCTCTAAGAACCCCCCCTCCAACCACCCCCTCCACCCCCACCCGCTCTCCATCGCGTACAAAAGGTTTTCCCCTCTGTGTGAACAACACAAGCACAAAATGCTCCTGCCTTCAGTTGGCAGGGCGTCATTTTAACAAAAGAAAAGGCTAATTGCCCCTCATTTGTGGTCTGTGCTGAAATGAACAGAAGCTGACAGCAAGCAAAGTGAATTTTCTGTTCTCCCTCTCCAGGATCAAGCATGAGAATATAGTGGCTCTGGAAGACATCTACGAGAGCTCGAACCACCTGTACCTCATAATGCAGCTGTAAGTACATCAGCCCACAGCCTTGTTTGTTAAGGTCAGCTGTTCGGCCTCTCATTTTCATAATGTGCTGTTTTTCTTTTTTCCAGCAAGTGTCTGTATTCTCCTCTAGCTGGTGCGGCGATGCTTTCAAGAGGATTGCATAGTTAGTTTAACGGCAGTGTCGTATGTGTAGCTGGGCCAAATAATACAGCCGATGGACTTGCTTGCTTTTTAGATGAAAATATCGACACCTGTCTCATGTCTGTACAGGATATATGAGGCTGTGCCTGGGAGGCGTCTTAGCTTATTATAAAGCCCGGCGCTGCGGTCCAGCTACCTCAGAAGTTGAAGGTGTGAATGATATAGCACTCGAGCTGACCGCCTTACTGGAACAAAAGTTAGAAAACCGAGAGCCTACGTCACTCAATAGCAGAGCATGATGTGTCATAAAAAGCTGTAGCAACATGTCCACAGATAGACACTGGACACTATGAGTGTGCATGTAGTGGGAGTTGAATGACCTTTTAAAGTCGACTAATATGTGGTGAAAGTTGAGTCGATGTCGACTGGTCGGTGACATCACGCTTGAAAACACAGTAGAAAGTAATGCTCTGCAGCAATGAAATCTATATTCTTGACTTGAATACGTATTGTAGCGTCTCACACCAAAGAAGGTACTGAGGTTTTTCTGTAAGGTAATTGTAGTTTGAACACTACTACTACTGTCACTGTAGTCCACGTCACCCTCAGTCCGACACTTGCAACATGTGGCACTTGCTTAAATAAAAAACAAAACAATGTAACAATGTAAACTAGTAGAACACAGAACTGAACATGAACACATGTGCTTATCAATATCGTGTGCTGCAGCAATGTGTAGCCTAAATCAGGACCATTCATAGCGTTTAATAGTACTTCACAGGGTGTTGTGAGATAATATAATATAGCCGGGATATAAAAAAAGCATATTTCTGAAATGTTTTTGTGTAGCAGCTAAAGGTCTAATAGCTTTAGATAATGAAATTTACCAGCAAATAGTTAGATTTGCGGCCTCCTTCTCTCTGTTACCGCAGGACATTTGATGAACTGCTGCTAGTTTGCTGCAATGACCCGCTGGGCTCCTCACCTGTCTTGTCCGTGTTGTTATTGTCACCTGATCGGCGATTAGTCGACTTAAACCGTCATGACACAGCAGTAAAGTCGACTAGTCGACTATCGGTAAAACCCCTAGTGTGTAGAGGTGATTTATTGGGACACAAGGACAAGTGCCAGTAAACAGTACCTCTCAGTGTTTGGGCCTTCCGGTTTAAATTTGCTACCAGGAAGACTCTGTTCATATCAAGACTCAATCAAGCAATCAGCCTGCCTCCATCTGGAGTTAGAAAATAAAGCTCATCATGGTTTAACAAACAAGCCACAAGCTGGGCGTATATAGGACACTATGTGCCACATGCAAATATAGTTAAATGCAATTTATATATTTTTTAATTAGAATATGAACGACATTGTATTTATTATAAAATATTTTAGTTTGAATTCATTTGCACAAACTAAAACATAATTTCAGGTCATCGACTATCGGAGACAGCAAACCTCACTTGTTTTTATACTTCATTTCTATGTTGGTCACGCCGTTCACAGCCGCAGCAGCTGCAGTTCAATCCCCAAAATGTGCCACATGCCCAAGTGTCCTTGAGCAAGAGCCACTTCCAGTTGCTCCCAGTGTGTGTATGTGTGTGTGCTTGTGTGAGCGAATGGGTAAAGTGCTTTGAGTACCAGTAGGTAGAAAAGTGCTATATAAAATCAAAGGACATTTACCATTGTACTGTTATTATGACTGAATTTCACACAAATGTCTAGGATAGATTATACATACCCAAAAGGTTGCAGATACGTTGAATATGGTATTTCTAATTTATATTTATTTTTTGTGTGTGATGTGTTCATTAGTGAGGCGGAGGTAGTTTCCAATCATTATTGCTAAGTTTACCATCTCCTTAGTAGCCAAACATGAGACTCCGATTAGTCTTCTCTTACAGTTCACTTGAAGTAAATTTCTACGTTATGTTCATTTTGAGTCTCTAACTGTTACGTAGCAAACATCTTATGCAGCAGTTCCCATCTGCTGTTACCGTTTCCCCGTGTCAGCCACATGTCGTCACAGACGGAGACCTTTCCCCTCTCCACATAATTTCACAGCATTTGTGACTAATGCACCAGCAATTTCTGCCCACTTTGTATCCCTGAAAGGTGCTTAATGCTGCCTTGAAGTCTCACTTATATGCACAGTGAATGCCAGGCCATTTGTGAAAGCCGACCCATTCTCCAGGCTCAAAAACTTAATGAGTCACATGTTTTGTCTTTGCCTTTTGTACATTGCGGTTTAAAAGTCTTTGGGAAACTGCCGGTGCGTCGGTTGCAAACATGTCACGATGACACATTACATTTAGAAAAGGAGGTATTTTAGATTTAGCGGCACTACACAGCCTCAAATTAGAATCAGTCACAACCTCAGATGAGGCAGAAACACAAAGAGAGACTTTCACTAATTACAACTTTCTTTTGGGCACATTCACTTTTTATTTTATTAGAACAGAGTTGCTTTGTACTTGCAGGGTCAAATAGCTGATGTGTGAATACTAATGTGTAACACTGAAATAGCAGTGACGCATGAAATGACTGATTTGATCCATAAATTGTATCAGATGAATCTTAAACAGAGAATGCACCTTTTAGAAATGAATGATTTGGTTTTCAGTCGAGGTTTAAAAGTAAGGATGGGGGTGAATTTAGAGTTTAGGGATCTAAAATGTTGTTGCAGGAGTTCAGTTTGAGTGCAGGTAGTGCATTTAATCATCTTTTCTGTTGCAGTGAAAATGTTGCATTGACGGGCTCAGACATGTTATTTTAAAGGTTAGTCTGCTGTATAGCTAGTACAGCAAATAAATAAAGTAGGAATGCCCTTGAAAGCATAATATAAAAGTATATAGAGATGGTTGATTCATTCAGACAAGGACAGAAACACAAATGTTCGAGTCTCTCTCTCTCTAAATGTGCGAGTTTTTATGTATGTGTTCACATATACATGTGTTGGTTTAAAAATGTGGAAATGTGCGGTTTTGTACATAATTTGATCATCCTCACTTTTTTTTGTTAGCTATCATTTTTTTACACCTTTGTCTTTTGCTTATTTTATTAGCTTAAAAGTGCTGATAAACTAGCAGCTATATGTAGTTATGTAACTGTAACTATCATTATATAAACTGGACTTCTGTCGTGTGCTGACAGGGTGTCTGGCGGCGAGCTGTTTGACCGCATTGTTGAGAAGGGCTTCTACACAGAGATGGATGCCAGTCGGCTCATTCGTCAGGTTTTGGATGCCGTCAACTATCTGCACTCCATGGGCATCGTGCACAGAGACCTAAAGGTAAAACTCTATGCGATACTGGCAGAGAAACACTAGTTTGTTAAAAAGCTGACAGCTGACAGATCGCTTCAGTCTTTCTGGGAGGGGGAAATCCCCACTGTTCATTACAGCGTGGTGTCTGTGCACAGGTTAAATGTCAGGGATTTTCCTTCCTCTGTATAACTGCTGAAGTCTCTTGGATGAGCCATAACACATGAAAGACAAATCCAGGGGATTTTGTATCATATTTTTGCCTGACATCTTGCTGTTTGCATGAAAAAGCACATGGGCTCATATGAGACTGACACAGACAGACAAGCACAGTCACACATTTTGTCTCTGTCCTTTTTATTCTCAGCCCGAGAACCTGCTGTACTTCAGTCCTCACGATGAGTCAAAGATCATGATCAGTGACTTTGGCCTGTCAAAGATGGAGGGGACAGGGGGTGTGATGGCCACCGCCTGTGGGACTCCCGGTTACGTGGGTGAGGATGTCCTCTAAGCTCTGGCTGTGGTGAAAACTCACTCTGAGATAATTAGATGCTCTGGTTGGCTAAACACGACCTAATTTAATCTGCCAGTAGCCACAGGTTAACCTTAGCCATCTGCTGCAGGCCATCCAAATATTCACATTCCTCTCTAGCCTCTGAGTCTTGGTGAATGGTTGAAAACTGTCTGCGTTGTTTTACGGCATGCATATTAAGTTTTCCAGCTAGTAACCAGCTAATGTTTGTGTTCATTGTTGCAGCTCCTGAGGTTTTGGCGCAAAAGCCGTACAGTAAAGCTGTGGATTGCTGGTCCATTGGGGTCATTGCTTATATTCTGTGAGTACTTCTTTTGTTGATTTGATAAATGTTCAGCAATGTTCAGATGCCAACAGGAAACCCTCCTTATTAAATGTGTCCTGACTGAGAGACATTGAGTAAAGTTAGAGTCGCAGACAAGCATTGTAACGCAGAAAACAAGATTAAACTGTAAAGAGTCTACAGCCATGCTAACTGCTCTGTGAGCCGTACTTTGGTACAGTGTTGCTTTGAGGTAAATGCTAATCTATCTACTTCTCATTTGACGTATTGCCTCAGTACATATTTTCCTAATGAGTTTATGGTCTCGGTTGCTAGGAGCATGACATTCATGTCATAAATAATAGCTAAGAGTAAAAGAGACCATAAAGAGGGCTAGAGGGCAGGGTTTGTGACATCCGCAACATTAAAACCACAGACAGGAGAAGTAAATAACATTTTAATGTTCTTGTGACAGTTCAATTTTCTGCTGGGAAACTTTTGGACCTGACATTCGTGTGGATGTTACTTAGACATGTACCACCCATCTAGACCAGACCAGACATCAACCATCCCCAGCAGGATGCAGACTGACACTGACACACACACAAAAACAACTGAGAAACCAGCACAAGGTGTTGACCTGACCTCTAAATTCACTAGATCTGAAACTGATCAAGTATCTTTGAGATGCACTGGAACAAACCTGATAAACAGAGGCCCCTTAACCCATAGGACCCAAAGCCCCCCACTAATAACATCTGTTACCAGACACCACAGGACACCCTCAGAAGACCCATGTCCATTCTCTGATGAGGCACAAGGGAGACCTTGTTGCATCCATTTAGCATCCTGCTGAGAAAAAATAAATACATTTTGAAGCAATCATCATTTAATGTCTTTTATATTCAAAGAACGAATGGCAGTGACCTGGGTGACAACCTGATGGCTAAAACCATCGATCAATAAATGAGACAAACATCCAGATTATCATAAAGCCTAGTTAATATAAGCTGTAACCTGATGGTGCCCATAGCTGCTGTTCATATAATAAAACAGCGCCTATAAGGCTTTGAGCGGAAAGTGTTACATGAAGCTGCCAACTTAATTAAGCAAAGTGTCGCTCATTAGGAAAGGGAAAATCCCTGGTGTAGTCATCTGTTCATTAGGTGTGATGAATTTTAAGGTAATCAGTTGTTTCTTATGTCCTCACAAATGAGGCTTCTGCCAGTTCCTGTCATGGAATCATTTCATTTCATAATAATAAAATTTAAACATACAGCCGGGATTTATACTGCACATCTGCGGTTTGCCTGCACATTTATTTCCATATCACATGAAAATGGACCATTCTTGTCCTATATTTCCCCTTTTATTCTCAATAATCCCCCTGAAGCATCTACTGCTGCATGCTATATGAAAAATCTATCTGCTTATAAACGCGATTAGGCCACAGTAAATCCTTTTAGATTTAGGTTAAAGTTTCTAACATCAGCTGGGTGACTGGTTTACTTTCACACGGATTGCTGCTGTTGTGTAATCACCTATCTTCATCTCCACAGGCTGTGCGGTTACCCTCCGTTTTATGACGAGAACGATTCAAAGCTGTTTGAACAGATTCTCAAGGCCGACTATGAGTTCGATGCGCCGTACTGGGATGACATATCAGACTCTGGTGAGCTATGATGTACCCTATGTTTGAGTCCATCTGTGTGTTCTTAATAAACATCTTTTTTTTTTTTTTTTTTTTACAAATCCTATAGTTATATAATCATTTTGGGGCAGGGAACAAACGTGTATGAAGGCCTGAAGGTGACAACAAAAATTCTGTTGAAATTAGAATAGATTTTTACCATTATTTCTACTTATTTGTCAAAATTTAAGAATATTATATATGTCCCGTTGTGTCTCTTTAAATTTCCTGTTTGGGCCTTTTTTAATGCAACATTCCCAGCATCTGTCCTTGAAGTACAAAAGTACCATTCATTCCTACAGCCCATAATTATTTTTTATTAATCTCTGATAAAGATGGGCAAGGTCACTAATAAATAGGATCTGAGTTGAATTTGAATGAAACATAAATCTTGTATTTCCCTACATAAACCATATTCACTCTGTATTTTTCCTCTGGTCATCCACGCCCAGCTGCAGTGGCTCTATGCCTCCACTTTGACAACCACTGCTGTAGACGACCACTCCATGACTCACAGTTGGTGCTGATTTAAGACCTGGATCAGCATGAATGGATTAATACAGGGAGAAAACTGAGAACATCATTTGCAATTCAAATTAAGTCACTTTCAAATTCTGTGTCAAATTCGGCAACGGTGGTATTGTGTCCTGTTCTCAGTAGCAATGACGTGGCCGTTACCGCCGGCCTCTTATCCGTCTCCATCTGCCCGAGGTTCATGGCCATGCCAAAATTACAGAGATGATTTCTCAGAAACAACACTGAAATAACTATCACCAGTGGCCGTAATGTGAACGTACACCATGGTAGCATCATCTGGGGGAGTTTGTCTGAGGATGTTGCTCAAAGAAAAATAGTCGACTCTTGCAGTTTGTCTTGACAATACAGGAAAAGCACAGATGAAGCTATTTTTGTCAAAAGTGTTTATGTCGCAGTTCCATCTTGTGTCTCTATAAGTCAGTGAGGTGAAGCTCAGCTGAATGAAATGCTGCTGTTTTTTAAATTGTATTAATTACGTGTGTGGTTGTCCTGTTAGGGCAGCCTAAAGTGTCTGCTGTATTGCTTATTGTATGTATATATATTTAGTTCAGAAGTAAAATGACCATTTAACTCAGTAAACATTGTCAGCTATGTTTAGTTTGCTAGCGGTTTCAGCTAACCCCCGTCCAGTTACATTGGTTTGTACAGGTAATGTTGGTCAGCCATGGACGATACTACACGGTGCTGTAGCAGCGTTCAGCTAGCAGGCTAACTCTTAAAAGCTTGGCTAGCTCATGCTAACTACAAGTTCAGCCGTAATGTTGAGTTGAAACGTTATTGTCAGCCAATGAGCAATAGATGCTTTAAGTACAGACATTTTGGTTGTCCTAGCAGAACAACTCGGAATAAAAACAGATGAACTGTTGTATTGAGGTATGAGCACCCACTTTCTACGCTAGCTCATTAACGTCAGTAAATGAATCCATCCTTCTCCTGTATTAATCATTTACAACTTCTGCCATTTAAGAAAAGGGGCTATAAACAGTGTTATTAGTAATAAGTTATTATTTTTTTTTTTAATTAATTTGTTTATGGCATTTTGCCTTTACTCTATAGTTTTTACTCTAGAGAGACAAGAAAGACAAACAGGCAGACGTGGACAACTAAGACCTTTCTGGAAACTGAATCACACATTAATTATATAGTATTTATTTTAACTATGAGGCCTGTAGACGCTTTTGTCTACATATTTAAAATAAAGAATCAATAGAGCATAACACAATGTTTTTTTTAGTTATTCTTTGAAATCGTTGTCACTTTTGAAGTTTAAATAATAAAGTATTACAAAATGAATTCCTTCAGTACACTAGAGTGTACAGCGTGTTCTCAGCTGGATGTGCCCTAACTTTTTATTTTTTTTAATTCCCTCCACAGCCAAAGACTTCATCAGCTGCCTAATGGAGAAGGATCCAGAGAAGAGATTCACATGTGATCAGGCTCTTGAGCACCCCTGGTGAGAAACTAACCTCTGCCACACTGTGCCCCAACCAGACAATCACAGGGAAACACACATCTCGGTGTGATTACACAGCAGTGTGACGCAGATTGTCATGCTTACGCATTTGTCATGGAGAGCTTGTCCTCCCACTGTCATCTGTCACCATGGCTCCGAGCCGCGAACCCACCTCTGCTCAGCACTGGCAGCCCTCAGAGAGAAATCCACTGAATAAATGGCCTCCAATTAGCGGCTGGTGTCCTGAAGGATCCTTGAAGAATGTGGAAGCTTTAATGAACGACTGGGATGTCTTCCCAGGCCTGCGTCTGAGCTCACGACAGTGAGCTGATGTGGGCTGCTATAGCCAGCTGAGGTGGCCAATAAGACCATACTGAGTATTTTGAGTCTTGGGCAGGTGGCCCCTCTGATACAAATATGTGGTTTGTGACACTGGTAACAGGTGTCATAACTGAGAGAAATGACTCTCATTGATAAGGTTTCACACAGAGATATTATGATGAATGTGACAGAAAGAGAGATGCAGTGTGTGAGCTTGTGTAAAAACATCGCCCCATCAATCAGAGGCGTTTTAGCAGAATGAAATCAAATGTGGGAGCAAATAGGAAAACAGCATGAGCGCAATTCTCTAGGTATCACGCATACAAATATAAATCACCTGCGCAGTGCTGGGTTGGAACGTGTGAGTTGTTATTTACATGGTCTAAAAAGACTTTATTTTTCAGGATTGCTGGAGACACGGCCCTCTGCAAGAACATACACGAATCAGTCAGCCGACAGATGCGGAAAAACTTTGCCAAAAGCAAATGGAGGGTGAGCACAGGAGACATCAGCTTCCCTTTGTTATCAAATATTATTTAAAAAAAAAAAAAAAGGTCCCTGTATTATTTTGCTCTCCTTTCAAATGGCAAAGAAGCATGTGGTGGTGTGTTTGTCTCCAAGGATCCGTCTTTGGAATCACATTCGTCTGTTTTCACCCTCTCTCCGCAGCAAGCCTTTAATGCGACGGCTGTGATCCGACACATGAGGCGCCTGCAGCTGGGCACCAGCTTTGGCAGCAGCATCCACAGCACCAGCTCCAACCCTCAGAGCCGAGCTCCAGCCAAGAGCCAGTCCGTGGACTGCGCTCCGCTCTCCCTGGTGGACTGTGAGTGACACTTCAGATGCTCGCTGTAACCGACACAAACACGGCCAGCGTTTAGTTCTGGACACCGCTGAGTCCGCTGACTCCCTCTTCATTAAGCTAATTGGCAGCTGTTTAACAAGCTCTTAAGGTGTGATTTTTAATTCGGTGGTCTAAACTGAGTTTGACACGATGTGGTCACAACTTTACCAGCGGCGATTAGTTGAAGATCTTTTAAAAACTGTAAGAATATAAAAAATATAGTTTTGTCTTAGTAAAATCTACAGGAAATACTTCAACTCTAAAGGAGTTCTGTAGAAACATACCGGCCTCCTAACACATACTTGGCCGGTGTCTTCAAACGGGATTTGATGTCAGTAATTAAACCATATAAGGTTTTTTAGACCTTAAAACTGATGACATGCCACTAACAGCTGTTTGCTTTCTCCCACAGGTCCTCCCATAGCTCCTCTGCCGTCCGCTGTTAAAGTGTACAATCAGGACTCTGAGGCCTCCCCTACCCTGCGAGAGGAGCCTGCGGTGGTGGCTGAGCCCCCTCGGCCTCGACCCTCCACGGTTACTGTGATCCACACTGGGACTAAATGACGCCAGGTTCCGCGGGAGGTGAGCTGGGAGACCACAGAGCTCTGAGACGGGGGGGAAGAAACCACCCCTGGCTTGGTGATTCAACGTTGTTGCCCAGTTTGCCCATCCCGCCTCCTCCCATCTGTTTTTGCCCACCACGGGAGGAATTTGAGGAGCCCTGGCTCAGCTCCATTTACCATGGCTCAGCACGGCACACCCTCCTGCTTCCCTTCTCACCATCAAGTATGACCTGGAAGTACGGCGGGGGAGAGACTCACCTGTTGTTGTTATTGTCGAGGCCATATTCAGTCCTGGATCTTGGTTGTCTGGCAGACGAACTGGCGTCTGGTCTGGGAAGTGCCACACTAAGGAAAACTCTTTACTGAAGCTGCTGTCATTTCTGACTGTGAGAGTAATTTTTTTGACGGGACGTTCCGCTGTATGCCTTGTATAAATTATCCTGCCTGGAACTGTTGAGTGGAGTCGTGTTATGCAAGTGAAATGTAAGCTTCAAGCTGTGGTAAATAATCGTGACATCATCTGCACTCTGAGCTTCTCGTTGTTTTTGACGGCCCTTGTTTATTTGCTGTGGTATGTGCTGCAGTGGCTCACGGCGTCCCAGCAGTATGACAGTGTGTGTTGTGTCTTTGCTTTTAAATGTGTGGAAATAAGCTTCAATCACGGCTGTGATCGCTGAGAGCGCCGGTGCTTTGCACTAATGTATTGGAATATTTATTTTCTTACATTATAATACGACTTTTGTAAGAAGACCACTTGGCAGAATAGTGTACATGTGTCAGTTAGACTGGACTGAAAGGTTATCAGCTGAATGACATACAGTATCTAATAGTCGTTGCTTTGTGATTGCTGTTTTATTTGATGATTTATTTTGACTGTGAAGTCCTCCTTGACCACAGGAGGGCAACCACGGCTTGTCTCTTTGTGACCAGTTCTCAGGGATGTGAACATGAAGCCAACCAAACCCTTCTCAGAGTGATCACACACTGCTGTTTTGGACGAGGACGGCGACATTGTTGAAAAGTAAAACCTCCAAATACCGCATATTACTCTGATGTGCCACTGGGAGACTTTTCCAGACGTTTCCTTTCTTTAAAGTCATTGGCAGTATGAGAATAATGTAACTCGTACCAAATGGATTGTTTTCCCTTTAAATTATATTTTGGATGTAAAGATAGTGTTCACTGGTGAAGTGTGCATTCATGTCTGTAAAAAAAGCAGAAGAAGAAAAAAAAAAGACCAATGACAAATGAATGGCAATGTATCCTGGTTAACATCGCAGAGCCAAATCAGTAGTGTCCAGTCCAGTAGTTGAAAATATCGTGCTCTGCTTCCGCTCATGAAGTGGCTGGTCTGAAAACGGCCCGCTCACTCTGTGTTTAATCACTGTGCTTTCATACCAGCCTGTTGAATTTAGCAGAAAGACTCCTACTCCTGCTCTCTCTCTCTCTCTCTCTCTCTCTCTCTCTTTCTCCCCCCGCTCAGTCTCTACAGACCTTCACGCAGAGAACAGAAGGGATTTTGTCTTTGTATTTTCTCTGTGGTACCTCTGCTTAGTTTTAATCAGTCAAAATGAACAGGGGGGAAAGAAACACTCCTAAAAAAAAAAAAAAACAAAAACGTGCCCCTGTGGACGGTTCATTTGAATCGTCTAAAAGAGTGGTGAATATCCAAATGGACTACTACTTCTTACTGTAAATACAAAATTCAACAACATTTGCTTTGGTCTTGAGTGTTTATTTTTGTCTTCCTTATACCCCCCCTCCAAAAAAAAGTACAAAGTAAACATAAAGAAGCCCCTCAGTATGCATGTATTATATATTGTTGCAGAAATGTAATTTGGAGTTGTAGAGACTTATGTATTAAAAAGAGGCTTGTTTGCATGTGTTGTTGCTTCTTTGACAAGGAGTAAATATCACGTTAGTTTGTACACATACACGTATGTAGTAAATATAATATAGAGTATATTCACACTGATGCTGTTCTTATATTAGCATAGCATCGTGACTATCATTTTTATGAATCATTTTAAGCTCAGCTGTTAGTCATCGTTTAACACAATACGTATCCATAACTATATCTGTGAGTGATTTTTTTTATTTGTACCCCACTATGAACTTGATTAGATGTGGTATTAACATGTGTCCTGGGGGACCCTTTCATAAGTGGGCAGCTTTAAGTCCAGATGTAAACGCACCAAAGACATATTGAGGGTGAATCTGCGATTGAATAGTGTAGTCCTCATTTGCACTTGGTCTGGGCCATTTGAAATGATTTTCTTTTATTTAATTTCCCCAACTGAGTACATCTACAGGATTTTCTTTCAGTAGTCCATCGTTCTGGCTCCAGCTCCTCAAATACGAGCATTTGCTGGTTTTCTTTTCCATTTTTGCAGTAATTTAACCAACTTTGGACTTTTGGGAGTACAATGGAAGAAGAACCCAAGTCAAATGGTAGAAATGTACTTATTTCCTGACCTTTTCTATCTCAAATGCTTGTAATAGACAACCTTGAATAAATGACTGAATCGGTGTCCAACTCAAATATGACCACCTTTACTGGAGAAAGTCAGGTATGTGGCAAATGGAAGCGGTGCCACTGAACATTTGATAGAAAAGATGACATGTTGATTAAAAACAGTTGCTTTAACACGTAAATCAGTTTGGTCTGTGGGGTCCCGAACACGTCCCGAGGAAGTAAAGCCTGACAATCTCACTCTGTAGCTGACGTCTTAACTGTGTTAGCAGTCATGTTCTGTAGAGAAAAGCGTAGTTGTTAAGGAAGTGTGTTGCCTTAAAACTTGGCAGCTGTCCGCTCACAGCATCCTTCCCTATCCTCTGACTTCCCCTCACTCTTAGATGGACTGGCGGTTGTACTCGTGGGGAGGATGCATCCCGTCGTAGTGGAACTCCCTCCACTGCTCGGTGCTCTCTCTGGTCCTCTCGTCTTGCTCTGGAAGATCAGGAGGATTTCAGCTGATGAATGCGCTCGAACAGTCAATGTACTCTCAGCTGCATCAGACAGGAAGGGCGTACATACCATCGTTCTGCTCTTCGGCGTGGCTCTCAAACTCGTTTCTCTTCTCCTCGTGAAACTCTCGCCTTCGTTCATCTGCAGCCAAAACCTGCCTCTGCTCAGCTGAAAGCGCAGCGGGGGCAACAGGATGAATTACCCGAGCATGAAATGATCAGCATCTTCTATTTCTCTAGCTTTGTGAGTTGTATTATCCTCGCTGCTATTTCAAAAAAGATGAACCAGGCAGATTTTAGATTCTGGATACACTATTGTGGAGCTTGTTGTGATCACTTTAGATAGTTCAGTCAAGCCCTCTCCCCAGAAACACCAGAAGAAGATCCATCTTTTCAACATATTATGCTGATATTATATTAAGAATATTAGATTATTTTACCTACTTGGGGTTCAATAAATATTTTTAAATGAGGCCAAGTGAGAAGTTTAGAGGGCTGATGTCTCTTTGGAGGACTTAAGTAGACATTTCTTTTGTAAGAGTTCACAAGTAAAAAGATTGGAAAAAAAACTAACCTGAGAAGTGACAAAGTAGTTGCAGAAGTTGTGTGAAACGAAAAGTTCCAAGTAAAGTTTAAGCAGTCCAGAAATAAACTCCAGAAATATAAAGGAGCTGTAGTGTCAAAGCTCAAGTAAAAGTACAGACGCATAGACTGAACACAATAGCTACAAACATCATAAATCCACAACATCAAAACACACCACAGAGCTGAATCACTGTGTCTGAGGATGCTTTCAAACATGGGCGAGCTATAGGTTGATGTCTATCGGCATGTACCAGGACACCAAAGAACGGGGAGAAATCCTTTTGTAATGTATTTCAGGTGCACAGTCTACTTTTAAAAGTCTGCCACTGACTCAGACACACAGCACAGCTCACACTGCAGCAAAAACCTGAAAGAGTCCACAAAGACGCTCTGCTGTGGACAGCGGGCTGACTCTCACTTTTTTTTGAAACAAAAATAAAGAAAATGTAGTTTATAGATTTACACCACTCTGAGCAAACCACGTCAAAATACTGCAGATTATGGACACATCAAGACACATCGGGCAGCGTTTTGCTGAAAACAGAGACACAAGATGGATTATCATATGAATAAAAGTTTAACTTTGGGACATACCTACTTGATTTATGTACCTCAGACTACTGAAGCTTCATTTTAGCTCTAGGGAAAGGTCAGAATTTATTTTAAGGATTAAGAAAAATTAAGAAAAACCTCTATTTGTCCCACAATCTGGAAATTGTAGTTTACAAAAGCATACAAAAGAGGAAAAGGTGTAGGGCATAAAAGATAAATAATAAAATAAAATATAATAATAATAAAAATAATGGCTGAAGTAGTCTGTCACTGAAGCTGCTCCTCAGTGCTCATGCATCATAATGACTTCAGCAAGGGAGTCTTTCATTTCATTTGGCAATATTGCATTTTTACTAGTTTAGTCTGTGGACATATCATTCAATCTTCAAAGCTAAAAGCTAAACTGAGATTAAATCTACTAATAGATTATTAAAACCTTCTGTATGTGACCTCTGACCCTTGGCTTTGGGTCTACGAAGAAGACTCTTGCATGTTTAAATACTCTTGGCATGTGTGGACAAGTAAGTGAAACTCTGACACCTGCTGAGACACGAAAAGGTTTGGTGTAGCCGTGCTGACCTTTTCAAAGTCCGGTCCTGACCTTTGACCTTTTAACTGGATTCCTTGCACAAGTTTATGCATGCAGTGTGGGTCGTTAAGTTAGAATTACGAGGCTGAAAAAGATGAACTGCAGTCGGTCTAGCAAGTGAAAACCTGTTATGCTTATAATGCTTATTGAGATTATCTAACTTCTGTTATTTGCTGTTTTATTTCAGACACTGCACAGCAGGGTTAATCATCCGTCGCTTTATTCACCTGACCTGCTTATGGCTCAAAAGCCCCAAACGTCAAACAGCAGCATTCGTTTGAGCTCTGATGTCGATGTTAGGATATCGACACTGCTCCTCAAAATTAAATCCACCTACTGAACTGGCTGCATATCAAATATTTTCCATTACAAATGTCATCTACCTGCTTGAGAGATGTGTTTTTGTATTAGCATGCAGCCGCAGAGGCTCTTTAAAGTGAGCAGCTCATTTGTCTCCTTGCTTATTTATCTGACCCCTCTCTGCCTCTGTGTTGGCACATTCCACATTCAACTCCCAACCGCTCACCCACTCACTCGTCCACCTCAGTTCTTTCACTCTCTGTGCTTTGTGTCGGTTTCATTCCTCCTCGTGTCTAGTTGTTGTTAGACACAAGTTATGCCGCTGCAGTTCGGAGCAGCAGGATCAGTGTGTGCTCTCACCTTCCTGCTGGCGAAGCTGCACCTAACAGCGCCGTTAAATCACTTGAGAACAGCAAACATTGTACTGTATGTGATCATGTGTGAGGGGGCCGCTGACAGATGTGCACTGGTGTGAGTGTGGGTGTGAGCTCCGTGCTGCCCTGTGGCTCCTGCTGCAGCCTCCAGCAGAGGAAGCCAGAGGTGGACTCTTGCCATACCAGGTCCAGAATACAGTGAACAGCTGCTGGCTGCCACCTTCATAAAAACATTCAGCTTGCCATCAACACATACGCCCAGTTCTGCATTTTATGTCTTACGGAGATTCATTTTCATAAAACAACATAAATCCATCACTGAGGTTAAACTACACAGAGCCACCTGTTTTCAGTGCAGTACTGCACATTTTTATGTTCAAGGTGAGGAGAGAAAGAGTGAACAAATATGTATTATGTCTGGTTTCAAGAAGAATTCAGCTGCTTAACAAACTGACTGGTGTACATAATCAATATTGTGGCTTGTGTATCTCTTAGGTGGAGGAGAAGGTTTCATTCAGTTCTTTTTAAAACTGAATTCATCTTACTGATGTTGCAGCAACCTGTTCTGTCCTGTCTTGTTTTTAGTATTGAGTCAGTCTCTATTAACTTTAGCTCTGCGTTTGCTTGATTCCTTCATATTTTTACAGGAACAATACACAAGTAGTATTATATAAATGTGCTTAGTTGACATGTAAAGTTGCCTTTTGTACAGCAGACGCACAATTAGTTTTATGGACCAGTGTGCAGCATCAAAAACACACTATCTGACTTGAAATGAATCCTTCAGATTTATTAGTTGTCGCAGTAAGCTGGTTTCTATTGTGGTGCTTCGGACTGCAGAAGCTCTTCTGTACAGCAACACACAGAGTCCATTACTTACCACAAATACACACACACTTGGGCTGAGCAGACCACAGTCCACAGTGCTGCAAACAAACTCCAAAAGAACTCACCGTTGATTTCATCCTGAGACTTCGCCCCCCGTCTGCTGCGTTTTCTGAAGAAGTTTGAGGCATCAGCCTCCTTCATGAAGATCCTCTTCAGGGGACCTGCAATGGAAGCAGGAAAAAATCAGCTCAGAGCATAAAGGGATAAAAGAGGAAGGATGCATAGAAGAGGAGACTCAGCTGATGCAGCTCCTCACCTTGTGGATCTTTAGCACTGCCAGTGCTGCTGGGCACAGATGCAGAGTCGGCCTCTGGAGACACTGCGCCAGAGGACAAAACATGAAAGCTCTAAATTAAAACAGACTCTGTTCTCTCCAGACAAACAGCTAACAATACAGTTCCTAAAAAAACATTTGGCTGACAGTCAAATCCGCATGTGAGTTAGATGAAGAAAATCCAGACTCACAGGAAAGTGCAAGAAGCACAGTGAGGAGAGCCACGAGGGTTGCATACGTCCAAGACATCTTTAACTTTGTGCCTGAAATGTGGAGAGATACTAGTAGTGAAGGAGAGCAGGGAGGACAGAGGTGAGGAAGACGTATGTGAGAGGTGGGCTGAGGAGCCTGGGGCAATACTGACTGCTTGTCAGTGGAGGGATGGAGGGAGGGACCAGATCCGAGCTGATAAGAGGCTGAATCCAACAAGCACCAGAGAGGGATCAGAAGTGACGGGAATGTGCTGAGGGTTTTATTTGGACTCAATAAAATATATTACTTTCCTCCTTTTTCTGTTGATCTGGCTGTAATTAAAGTCAACTGAAGTGACACCACTTACACGCACAGATTTATTGTATCACTTGTCAGGCAGTACGGGCCTGTGAGGGCCTGTTTCTGAAATCACAGGAGGAAAAGCGTAGCTCTCAACAACATAGTTTGAATATGATCCAGAAACAATGGATGAGAGACAACTAAAACACTATGATTTCTGAAAAAACAAACTGACAGAAAACAACTGACACCTAGAGCTGTAGCACGGGTTTATTGCCAAATGTCTCCTTTCCTGATGCAGGCCCTCAACAAGGGTGCTCTCTCTGCTCCGCATGAAGCTATGCCGGAAAGTATGCAGACTTCTGTTTGCTTGAGTTTTTCTTTTTTTTTTCCAACCTGAATTCTGGCTGTGCCCCAGAAAACAGTGAATGTCTAAATTGTTTCGCGGGCCAGTTCAAGGTGGAGGGATTGTTGCTCAGGGAAGTGAGATGAAATCGTGATGAAATGAAAGTGGGATTATGTTTTGCCCACGTAAGTGTGAGAGTACACTGGCACATTTTTATTATTCTAGCTGTTTACAAAAACATTTTCAAGTTACAGTTGAATAACAGAAATAAAGTGCAGGGTTGTTTTTAATTTAAGGATATTCACATCTAAATAACAAGGAAACGAGAAGGAATTAAAATCTTTTTTTCATGCACAGTTCTCTAAACTCATATATTATATTAGCAACTTGCAACCTTTCACCACAAAGGGGAGGGAATACAGCACAACTGAGAGAGTTGTTGATTTAATGGCCAATCACTTCTGGATGCTTAAAAAATCGAACGTCACACATTAAAGATCTACACTCCTGAAACATTAAATAGCCTCTGAGTCTGTTCTTTCATTTTCATTGTACAACTTCAGCCATATGTGTTTCGATAAGTGGCTAAAATAACAACAATAACATGGGGAAAAGGTTTTCAGTGTAGACAAACAACGCAATTACAGCAAATTACCACATTAAATTAAAAAGCCTCTGGAGAATTCATTAAAAAGGAATATTGTGTAGCAGTATTGTTTGTCTGTTTTCTAAGTTCACAGATTATCTGCAGGCAAAAAACATTTTTCTTCATTTTACATAATGAAAAAGACATGTGGGAGACACTATTAGCTCATCTGGTTGAGCAGGCACCCGATGAACTGATGTTGTAGTCCTCACTAGTTTTGATTCAGCGCCCCTCTGCTACACGTCATAGCCACGCTCACCTCATCGCCCCCTCTCTCTAGATATTAAAGGCTATAAAGAAAGAATAAACAGGGAGTAAGAATATTAAATAAATAAAGCTAACAATGAAGTAGGACCAGAATGAGTATACACAAAAGTGATGGATTGTCCTTGAGCATTAAACTGGTACTGACTTTACACAGAGTATATCCATAGTCACAGAGGCGGACAGTCTACTCTAACAACTCTAACAACTGTATAGAAGTATGAAGGCCACTGGCTTAAAAGGGATTGTCAGAATGATAGAAACATGTCGGCACAGTACAATTTAATAGTACTACAAACCACAGCCACAGTAGAATCAACATCTCTCTCAGTTATTTGAAACAAATACTAAACACTGTAACCTTGATGAAGCTGAGATTTAGTGCAGGACTGTTTTTCACTGGTGTCCCTAATGAATCGGCACGAGACTGTGTTTATCTACACGCCACTATTTAGTACAAGTTTTTTTGGAAAATAATTGTGTATACACCGATCAGGCATAACATTATGGCCACCTTCCTAATATTGTGTAGGTCTCCCTTGTGCCTCTAAAACAGTTGGGACTCGTCAATGAACATCGACCTTCTGAGGGTGGCAACAGGATGTTGTTCGTGGGGGCCTTTAGGACCTATGGATTGAGGGGACTCTGTGGATCATCTCACAGGATGGATTAGGATCTAGTGAATTTGGAGGCCAGTTCAACACCTTGTGCAGTTTTTCAGCTGTTTTTCATGTTTTGTGAGTTATTGTGTGTGTGTCAGGTTGGCCTCAGTAACATCCACATCCAAACGTTTCCCAGCAGAATACTGAATAGTCACAAACTGGTGAGTGTTATTCACTTCTCCTGTCAGTGGTTTTAATGTTGTGGCTTGTGTCTTTGTAGGAGTGCAACATTTCTTCCAGTAGGGGTCGCTGTGGGGTCGCATTGGCCTCCTCTGGTGTCTTCTCCTGCACCGAGAGTTAGGTGGCGCTGTTTCCCCGCTGACATTTCTCCGGCTCGGCGGTGTGATGGCAGCAGGCAGCGTCAGCAGAGGACACACTCAGATCAACTAGTAATCACCGACGTCCCTCACACTGCCATGGTATCGTCGACCGTAAAACCTGCCGCAGAGCGTCCTTTTTCCTCCCGGGAGTGAAACTTTGAGGCGTAAAAAAGAAGCCATGCTGCTGGACGCCACTGCCCCGCGGATATAAGCGACACTGCGGAGCAGAAAGTACACACAAAGAAGAAGCAGTCGGTGTATTTTTTTTTTTTTTTTCACACTCGGAGGGAAAGACGGCATCCGGCCTGAGAAGAAGCTCCGAGGTCGGGGACTCCGGTCGGAGCAACGCTACTCGTTTCTGGTGAGACATTTTTTAGTTTCTGTGGATTTAACCCAGCTAAACAGTGGTTGGAGAACAAGTTAGAGCCGCGACGACACACTGGAAACATTTTCACCCGTCTGCGTTGACACTAAACGGGTTTAACAATGTAGCAATGTTTACTTCACAGCCTCAGTTTGAATGCAGTCGTTTGTTTGTGTGAGCTCTTGGTCACCGGCCAGTGACTACATTTCACCAAAACAGCCGGAGAGGTTGGTTTCACGCTACATCGAAGTTAAGAGACGGGGCCAGCAGTTCATCATTTCAGAGTTAAACATTAGTGTCAGCTCTGTTGTTAAATAGCACCGAGAGCAACACAAACAGTCTGCGGGTTGGTTGTCACTGAATAAAAAGGAGGGAGGACTGACTGACTGCTCTGCGTGTATCGTCTTGCAGAGTTGCCACCAAAACATTCGCTGACCCACATTTCGGAGATGTCCTGTCTTTCTGGTCCACATTTTTTTCTCAAACTACTCGGAGCAGCGTGCAGACTGTACCAGTCTCTGAGCTCACACACAGACAGTGTTTCAGCTGCTGAATGGAGGCCAGGACAGGAGCCTGTATGGCAAACAGCTGGAGAAAAAGACAGATCCCTGCAGTTTCTAGGGATCCCTCCCATAGAGACAGCTTTTAACTCCATTCCTGTTCATGTCTTCTTTCTACACCCATGACCTCAGTTTAGTCCAAAAAATGAAGACGTAGTTCTCTTGTTGTTACCAACCTTATTTTAACTGTTAACTAGAGGTTATGGAGCTAAAAAATGATCTACTTAGTTGTAGACTGTGCTTCCACAAAGAATCAAACTTTCTTTATATATTTAAAGAGGTGTTGGTTTCATAAATGGACATTTTGGAGGCTTAACTTCATTACACTCACTTGTCAGTTCATTAGGTACAGTAGTGAAAACAAATCAGAGTCATCAGGAAACTTAATTTATCCTTCAAGGAAATAGTTTCTGATCCTCCCATACAGTGGCAGTTGCAAAGAGACAGAGTCAAATACAAACAGAATAACAAACAATATAAATATATCACAGTTTTCCCAGGTTAATTGAGTCTGAAGTGTTAAGAGTGACCAACACTCAGCTGCTGTTGCATTCTCAGTTTAACAGTCCTGAACTAATCTTAGCTTCATGACTGTATGATCATTTTGGAAGATGTGGTTTGTGGTGCTCTTAAATTGGATTAAACATCTAATATGTTCCTGTTGCTTAGCCTTGCACGCAGACTAAAATGGGGTTGTCAAAATAATAGAAACGCTTGTCGGTACAACACACCACAGCCTCCAAAATGAAAACACAGTTTCACTAGTGTACCTGAAGTGAGTGTATAAATGGCAAATGTACAGCTTGTGCACTGGTGTGCAAATTGAATATACCTAAATGGAAGTACAGTTTATTGCAGGGCAGTTAGGCTGTGTGTACCTAATAATAAAGTCATTTAGTTTATGTCACAGTATGGTCAATTTGCGCAGTGTCACATATTAACCGCTCAAACAGTTTCGTTGTTACGCTCAGCATCAAACGGAACTCCTCCAAGTGTGATGCAACTATTTTCGTTCCTTTTATTATGACAGTGTCTCGTAGATGTAACAAAACATTTACCATCTCTAGTTATTTTCAGTTCATTTGCACAAATCTGAATCAATCATCAATATATTCATATTTGAAAATGCTCGCTTACTTTAGGGTCTTTTTTTAGTTGTCTGAAATAAGAAGCCATTTTAAAGATGAATTGTATAATATAAAGCTCAAAACTTTCTGATCTAAACCAGTTAGTACAAGTCTGAGGAAGTGTATCCTCTAAAACAAAACTGCTTGGCTGCGGAAACAAAAACAAGTAGTGGGTTTTAAAACCCAGATGTAGTCGTTAATGTTTAAAGTTTTATTGTTTCCTTGGTGGCTGAATGAAAGAGCTTTTACAGTGCTTTCTCTCATTTCCTGTGAGTAGGTTTCAGTTTGACAGCCATAAGCTGCTGAGCTTCCTTGTGAGATGCGTGTCGTTGGCGGCGTCTTGAACTCTAGTCCGTTTTGGGGTCACAGTGGCAGCTATGTGGCTCGGTGCCTGCACTAGGGCGGGGAGCTGTTGGAGGACAGTGTGCCCGTGTGTGTTGGTTTGACGTGGGGTCGTTCCCTTGGTGAGGGCCTTGGGGATGGTGGTGGCAGGGTAACTCGACCCGTTGTGAAACAGCTGTAGCCTCAGTGCTGATCTCTCGAGTCCCAGTGCAGATCAGATGATGGTCCAGTATGTGAATGTGGGTGTGGGGGTGTGAGCGTGCACACGATTAAAACCAATGAAAACACATTCTGGGTTAACTCAAACCAAACCTTCATAGACCTTTCGGCCAGTTTTATTTCCAAGGTAACATGCCTTTTACCAAGTGGGAGCTCTCCTGGCCTGTCTGTGTGTGTGTGAGAGAGGGCTCATGTTTAAGCAGCAGGCCAAGACAGCTGGCTGAAGGTTAATGTGTCACCACTCTCTGGGGAACAGCTGCTATGTCACAGGCACCACTCCTGTCTATAGATAGCCGTGAATACAAACTCTTCCACTTTTCTCTGCTGCATTAACACAAGAACTCTGGCAGTCCGACATGCAGCCCGGCCCTCGCACATGCAGTTGCCCCACAAGACAAATGCCGCCACTTGCAAGTTTGGCTGCGTCCACTCCCTGATTCTCGATCTCCTGCCTGGAGCTGGAAGTGTCTGTTGATACTAAAGACCCCCTCCAGCCTCGGGCCAGTTGGCAGAAGAACCTGTGCGAGTTATTCAGTAATAACTTACACACCATATCTGGGCCGTCATCTGCAGTATTAATGTCCGAAACAGGTGAGGGACAAATATTGCCTATTTTCCCGTCACTCTTGGCAGGATTTGCTGTCTGAACACATGTCTGGTCTTTATTTGGAAGCAGATGCACATTCATTCAAACCAACGTTATTACAGCCAGCAAAGCTTTGCATATTTGAGATGCATGGTGTTATGCGTTCATAATTAACTTCCCACTGCTTTAATAGAAAAAATCCCTTTTAAATCTGTTTGTTTTTTTAATTAACTAAAATTAGAACCCCTTCATCCCGTTCAGCCCGTATAAATACATGTAGCTTCCCTTGTTAATGACATTATCACATTTACCCCTTAATTTAAGCTTGTCCACAGTTAGTTGTATGATCTGTTACAGAGAAATACAAACTATAGAATCAAATGAATAGTTGTGTTGTCGGCACTGAGCATTTTGATAGTTGATCTATTGTTATACATCAAGCATACGTCCAGATTATTTGGCGTCTCTGTCTTGTTTAACATGACAGTCTTGTGCTTTTCGTCATTGTAAATCAAATATGTTTGAGGTAATTCCCAATGAGACGGCATTTTGAACTTTGGTTGCCAGCTGTGACTCTCTGTCAGTATTTTTTAAAACCTCAAACCGACACTTCACACTCCCCAGATTTTCAGTTTGCTATTCCATAGGACAAATAAAGAAAACAAATCCTTTCTAATGAAAATGCGAACAAGGATTATTCAAGTTTAGCTGGACAATCTAAGTTAAATAATTGACTGAAAAATGGCTGATTATAATCTTTACTTAAACACAATCAGAAACAAGATAGCTCTTTAACTGTATCTAGCCTGCAGGCTGCCAGGAGTTACTACAAAGACTTCTAAGAGCTGTTTGTGTTTGCACTTTGATATGGAAACTGATATTCTGATAACCCCATCCTGCCGTCTGCCCTTAGTTGAGATAGTAGCCTGGCCTGTTGTTCCCTTTCAATATCCATGAAAGGCTACCTGCTGGTGCTGCTGCTGCTGCGGTGAGGACGAGGACAGACGAGCGGGGAGGGGGAGGCTAATTGTCGCTCTCTCTCATGCTAATGACCTCCTCACAAATGAACGACAGGTGACTCGAGTCAGGCTCAGATCAGATGAGCTCACACCTAAGCCATTATCTCCTTAATGAAGCAAACAGAAGTCTGTAACAATCGTGCTGCCTTTTGTCTAGGACAGATGAAGAGTATCAGCAGATATACTGACACACACTGAAATATCCATCAGCTGTTAAATCTTTCAGAGCCAGTGAGTGAAATGTTTTTATCCCTGCCAATTTTAAATCTGTGTACTTTAGTTTTCTGTTGCTCTCTTCAAAGTGTAGTCTAATCCCTCTGGTTGTCTTTTTACTGTTTAGAATTAAATGACAATGCGTAACTATGAAGTTTTTCCAAAAATTTTAGGGGACTGAATGAACCTCCTTTGTGGTGACACGAGTCTGCTGCCTGCCAGATAAAATCAGTCTGCTGCTCTGAACCCTGCTGGGTCCGCAGGCCTTATCTGTCACAATTCATGCCGGCCTTTCATCCCATTCACAAACTGTTTTCATGTGAAGTGTCACTGCCGGTTAAGATGTCGCATTCTCGTTTAAATGGTGCATTTAATTTCACACTCGCGGTTCGTGGTCTTCGTTTGTGGAGGGTTTTGTGCTTCTATGATTTTGTCGTCTTGGCCCATAAGATTTACTGTCACTTGTATTTTTACCTGGTATGAAGCCTATTTAATTCAGATTGTTTTCTTTTTTCGCATATATATCGTTCTTCTTTCCAGAATATTAGTTTATTTCTTGAAATGTGTCCTTTTTTCTGTCCTAAAGTCCAGCACCTGAAAATATTTTATAAGCTGCAATATAAGACCAAGAAAAGCTTCAGATCGACGCATTTGTGAAGCTGGAACCAACGAATGTCAGACATTTTTTATGAAAACCTAATTTGCAGATAATTATGCAAATGCTGGGTGTAGATTTAATGCACTAACCTGCAGTATTGTACTTGGTCATCTGCTATCTGACTGCAGGCGCTGTTCGGCCACGGAGGGAGCTTATAGATGAGCAGGCCTGTCACTCAAGCTGCTGTAACCATAGCAGCAGTGTTAATCAGCCAGTGTTGAATCTTATTGCCTGTGAGATCTGTGGTTGTGCGTCACAGCTCTGGCCTGGCCTCCTTCGGCCACAGGCTCTGGCCAAGGTGTCTGTTGCATCTTTCAACTACACACAAACCTTCATCATCGGCCCTGACCTGGCTGTCAGCACCACTCAGCCATGTGGACACAGGTGACATGTGTGACTGGAGTGAAAGCAGGGTGAGCGAAAATGTGTGTCAGCGAGGACGTAGCAAAGAAAAGAGGCAAATTTGATGACACAGTTTGTGAAGTTCAGACAGATTTTACTGTTAATGCTTCACCTGCTGCAGTGTGCGTGGATGTGCGTGCGGGGGGAGCATGCCTGCCTGGTTACCATGCTCAGCACCACGCAGCACCCCGCTACATTCTGCATCACCCTAAAAAGCCCACTTTTTACTCAACACAATGCAGCCTTTATGTAAAACCCCCTTAATGGAGCCAGGTCCTTCACTCATGTCCTCATTGTCTTGGCCAGGTTGAGAAAAGGCTGCTCTTTAGAAATCCGAGGCTGAGCTCACCCGTGAATCATGCCAGCACTCAGGCTTGTTCTCTGTCCTCAGCGAGGCAGCCAGAGAGGAGAGGCATTTTTTTTTTGGGCTCCTATTCTCCCAAAGGCAGTGATGTTAGGAGGTTTACTGAACCCTGTGGGGGTCACGTAGAGGTTGTGACCTTGGTTTTCCGGTTTCTGTGTGTGGCCCAGACAGCAGTCAGCATGCGGCAGGGGTAGTGGCTGCGGTGTGATTGGTTCATCAAGCAGAAATGGAACAATTGCACAGACTCTTGCAGTGAAGATGGTTTATGAAGCACTAGCTTGGCATTGCAGGGCTTCCGTGGGGGGGTAGTGGTTCATTACAGCAGCAACTCTGGCCTTACCCTTTTAGTAGCTCTCTGTCTATCGTCAGTTACTGTTCACACGCTGCAGCAGGAAACAGGAAAATGGACAGAATCCATATAGAGCATATGGCTATTGTCTCAACACTGCAGCATCTGTAATGCTCTATCCCCCCTCCCCTCGCCGTTTTCTCCTGCACACACCCCACGGTTTTCTGCTTACCGTGCTGCCAGAAAAGCGACGGTAGAGAATGGAGCTTTGCATAAAGGTTGAAATATCAGTTTGTTTTTAAGCTAGGAGACACGTTAATGTGGGTACTGATGAAAATGCAGACATAGTCATGGGGGAGCTGCAAGGGCTGAGGCGGGGTATAAGGTGGCGGGGGGGGGGGGGGGGGGGGTCGGAAAATCAGCATGCATGCAGCCTCCTGCAGTGCTCTGCATTTTCAACATGGAAAAAGCAGCGGGGGTTGCCGTGGCAACAAATCCCGAATCAGCGCAGCACTCGGACCCCTCCATTCCACACACACCCCCACCACCACCATTCCCTCCACCTCCTCCTCTCTGGCTACCTCCCAGTGGATCTGGAGCTCAGACCTCAGACCGGCCTACTTAGGGGAGCAGGGATAAAGCTCAGAGCAGGGATCATGTCCAAAGCTCCGCACTCGATCCCAGAGCAGGGACGTGGGCCAGCGGATACGGGTGCACAGTAGACAGACCCCCTCTCTTCTTCTTCTCTCATTGCTGCCATTAACTTTTTCCACTCAGAACTCCCAGAAAGTGATGTGTATGCTGAGAGTCTGCTGGATGGTAGGCCATGTTAGGCTCATTCATGAGATGTGCTCTGATGCTTATTGTATACATTCATAAATTAAGAGGGGATTCCAGATATCACCATGGAAACTGGGCAGGGATCTGCTGCAAAAAACAACACTGAAAGGTCTGTCAGTTTATCCCAATTTGATGCCACATAATCCTGATTTGAGTTTACCCCAGTGACTGTAAACACAACAAAGGATTTGGGCCGTCTAGAGTTATTTCTGAAGTAGGCCTGCAACTACCGACTGTGATTATTATTGATTAACATGTCAATTATTTAGGATTTATTAAAGTCTTTGATGTATAGAAAGGTGATGGTGCTAAAATATTATAGCTGCTTATGCCTTATATTGTCAGACCAACAGGATAAATCATTTTACAGTAAAATACAAATGCAGCAGAACTCAAATTTAAGAAGCTAGAGTGACTAATGTGACAGATTTACACATTTGATCATTTGTCAGTATTGTTTTCAATTTGAGGTGATTAATGGATTCAAGGCGGAAAAACCTATAAGTGTGCTTTTTTGATAATATTCACACACACTGTGCGTGAGGCTGGAGCAAGAGAGTGGATAATACAGTGAACTGTTCAAGAGATGACGGGCCGCTTGCCCATGCTGGAGCTGATGCGTCACGAGGCGGAACTGACTGAAGCTGTGATGACAGCCGAGCTGATGTTCTCCTTGGTCTTGGTTCCTGGAATAATTAGATTGATTGTTTCACAGAGCACAGATGGACAATAAGTATAGATGTAGGAGAAAAAAAAATCCACTCAGTGGCTCAATATTCATTCACCCAAACAACTCTAAGATGGCCAAATATAAATGTCATGCCATAAGCTCATTTCTGATCTCCAAAGTGGCAGCTTTTGTTGATGCTGTCGTGGAGGTGCTAATGAAATCCTTTTTTTAGCACTGAGGTCATTTTTCACAGTTGGTTTTTCTAATATTATGACACCTTCATGTATGTAAATGGGAAGGGTGAAAAAAATGACAAAAAAATGTCTCAAAATCTTGTGGTCCAGCTTAGTTTTGTCTCTTCTCATGCATTGGTTTGCTAACTTTAATACCCAATCAAAATGATCTCTCTCACAAATGGATGGCAGCCGGTGGCCTGATATTTTCCGATGGCTCTTCATGTGTCACAGCTCTTTTCTCTGTTTCATATTGTTCTAAATGAAATACATTCGAATTGTGAACCGTTGGACAATTTTTCACGATCTAGTGACATTTTAGACTAACTGACAGTCCAAATCAGTGTCTCTGAACTCCTATCTTTATTTAACAGCAGCCCTATTTAAAGCCATGCCTCTGTCTGACAGCATGCTCCTTCAAGACTATGTTCGACTATTTGGCTCTGGTTGAGTGAGTAAATTATATCTCTGGCCTGGATTCAGGTTATTAGTAATATTTGTAAGACAAAAGGCTTTAGTAGGCAATAGTTGAGAGCCAGTGAGCCCTGAGGCTTTGGGCTGCTCATGTGTTTTCATGTCTGGTTTTACTCATCGCAGACAGACACATGTCCGGATCTGCAGTGGAAGTGGAGTAATGATCTCAAGTTTGAGGCCACAGGGAGAGACTGTTTGTAATCTGCTCCTGCCAAACGGTCCCGCATATCTTCTGTCTTGATTTGAACTCGTCGCCTCTCCTTGCAAAAACTATCTGCCTGGTTTTCTCTTTCCCTCACACGTATATACTCTCTGGCTCTCACAGTCAGTCACTCTCAGGCACACAGTAAATGCGCCTGGAATGTGTGATGTGGACTCGATGTGGCCCGGGCTAGTCCTGCTCCATTCAGATACTAATCCCCCAGGTTTAGGATTTGCTTTTACAGTCCGGTGTGCCAGGGACTGTATTCTAAACTCGCCCGTAAGAATCTCTCACTGACTTGTCATGCTTTCCCAGTGGGAGGAATGTAAAGTATTGTGCTTGAATGAGCTGAGTCATAATTAACGTCTCAGTGTTGATTGGTGTGTTTCGGTGAGCCAGATTCCCAGTGATCTAACGACTTTTTCGCCCTTGATGTGGGATTGTGAAACACGTTGGCAGCTGGATGAGGTAAATTCTTTTCGGTTAAGGTTTACACTACGCATTTCAGTCGGTGAAATGTCAAGGCCCGCTGCAGCACCACAGCTTACAGATAGAGCGTTCCCCTGTAACTAAAACACACTGTATCTCCTCTTATTATTGTCTTACATGAGTTACAAACACAGCTAACGGAGGTGTAATTCTCTCATTTGTCATCTGCAGGCCTCCCCTTCCAGAGAGCTCCATGGAGAAGATGAAGCGGTTCAAGCGCCGTCTCTCTCAGACGCTACGAGGCAGCCACACCATCGACGAGTCGCTGTCTGAGCTGGCCGAGCAGATGACAATCGAAGAGAACGGATTGAAGGACAGCGGTGAGTGTCACTGGAAGCTTGTAAATGTTGATTTGTATAATGGAAGGACATAATGTGCCTGGTGCCTGGTGTGCCTTAGATTCTAATACACTGAAATAATGGATAACGTCATGTCATCTGTATTTCTTTACATGGTCGTATAGCAAATTAGTCAAAGTGCTTATGAGCTTATCTTGCTACGCAGAAGAGGCCAGTCAGATGTGCTGCTTGTTGCACCAGAAGCCTTGTTGGCTTTATATATCTCTTAAAGTAGTGACTTTTTGCCATTGCCATTGTTATATACTGTTGTATTGTATAAATGTAGCTGAAATTACTTGAACTGATGGCAACCATTTTTCATGTTCATATGTAAAGTCTATTTTCACATTGTTATCCACAGACATAGGTCTGATTGGCACGTTTAATGACATCTCATTGCATCTTCTGCTATGTTTAACTGCCACCGACCGCTGACTTACCTAATTTCGATGAGCATTTATTCAGTTCAATAACTAGGAGGACAAGATTTCTCGACCATACAGTATATTCATCAGAGCTAAAACAACTTATTTGAAAATCCGTGTATGAGCCACAACGCTCAATTGGCTAAAGCCTGAAAGGCAGCTGCAGGAGCTGTTTCCCTTCCTGGAACAGTCTGTTACAGAAGTTTTCAGAAAAGGCTGCAAATATAAAAGTGACACTAGCAGATGGTGCAGATTGACAAACAACTTGGTGTAAAGTTCAAGAAATGTAGCGGTTTAGTATAATTGAATAACTAACATTTAAAGAAGTGCTGTAGAAGTTTGACAGAGTTAAATTGTCAAGTAATCGTCAAGTCTTTGTGATTGATTTAGCTGGCCTTCTTTATAGTAATATTGGAATAGTTACTTGTTGTTTTTTGCATCAATTTGGTGAAGTTGATTTCATTTTAATTTCTGCTGTTGTGTCTATTTCTCATAACATTTTCTGTATGCCGTATTGATTTTGTAATTTTATATAGGTGCAGATCACCCACTGCTACAATCATGCTCTGTGTTACATAACTGTCCTGGTTTTATTCAAACATGACGGGATCATTATAGTAGAAGCACCGTGCTTACATGATGTTCCTAGAATATGGATCTTTATGACAGGCTGCACCAGGTAAACGTAGATGGTAAAAGTATTGAATAAAGACCACATGAAACACTACAGTTAACTGGCTGGTGACTTTCACAAAAAAGTGTCCCAGCCCTACAGTTTATTTTATTTTAGAGGAATGACCCAGGTCACACGTATCTAGAAAATGTCATGGGTAACGCAGTAGAGGCAATTTGATTTTTCAGTCAGTCATCAGACTGCCATGTAAAACGTCCAAGCACGTTTATGTAATGACGTACATGTCCAAAATGGCATTTAGTAGCTGGACTTTGATGAACTTAATTTTTGCAGCACTTTAGTCTAAATCCACATCCGTATTTTATCCAACAGTGACTCAGTCTGAAAGTGGACTGAGTCACTGAGTGTTTTATTGTTTCTGCTAAGTGTAATCCTGCAGCAGGATTTCAGACTGATAATCGAAGTCCATGTTGAATTTCATATTACTATTTCTATCCACATAGTCTTTGTAATATCTATCCATTCATCTATTATCAGTTAGCGATTATTCTTAGAGGGTTCCAGGGGATGCTGCACCCTGTCCTAGCTGACATTAGGTGAGAGGCAGGTTGCGCCCCGGATGGGAAGCTTTTACAGGGTGTCTTTATAATATATTCTTTGTATTTATGAACTGAGCAGTTTTCACGGCCATTAAAACTGACAGTCATTTATCTTCCACTTTTCAGAAAATAGATGTGATTTTTTAGACAAATCACTTGACAGCGCTGTATTGACTCTGCTCAGCCTGCCGGGCTTCACTCCGTCTTTATTTTACTGTCTGCACTTTGTTCCGCGCTGACACACACTGGAGCTCTTTTCATTCATCTGGATCTCACTGAAGGTTGCGGCCTTCAGGACGCCAAATGAGAGCGGTGTGGCAGAGCAGCTTATCTCTGCTGATATTCACAAAATCTGCTGGGAGCGAGGGAGGGAGCATGCTTCGGTGTGCTACCATGTCGTTGCCATGGTGCTCAGGGTCTGGAAAAATTCTAGAGTTTCCATGACATTGCCACGGCGACTTGGATGACTTGGTGAAACCAGCCGAGCATCTTGATCCAACCCACCACTGCCACCACAGCTTTCTGCTCCTCTTCTTTTTTTTTGTTTTTTGTTTTTGCCACAATGACTCACTCTATTACCCCTTTCTCCCTTCTTCAATCCATCAGATCGTCCAAGTCCCCTCCCAGCACCCCCACCGCCTCCTGAGAACTAACAGGGCTTTGTAAAGAGCTTTTTGTATAGTGATTAACAACAAGTTTGGCCAGAGTGTTCTGTGCTTCGGTGAGTTGGGACATAGAGTCATGGTTTATGTGTTAGCTTGCGTGAGGGGATTTTAGCAGCCTGTGTAACAGTAAGTAGGGTAGAGAGGAGACAGCATGGAGTAGCCAGATGAGATCTGATCTGAGCTCTGTGATTGGGGAAAGCGTTCTGGTCTTGATCTGATTATGTAACTCTCATAACTCAAGCCAGCGGCGGCAGCAGCTGCCCAGAGATAACGGAGAGGTGGCATAAGGACCTGGATGTTACATGGCTGTTTTTTTTTTTTTTCTGTTTTGATCGGATGTCTAGGAATATTTCATATTTATCCAAGAATTTTCACATGTCAGTGTATGTGAACCAACTGGCAACATGGGCTGTAATATACGACACGACAAATGTTCCAAAGTTTCTGTCTGTGTTGGCATAAGTGTTGCGTAGTGAAATCTGTTTTTATAGCTCAGCTAGACGTGCACACCCACAGTGCTCTGAATCAGCCTCAAAAAGGCGGCCTGAATCTTGTGAGCTTGGCAGGATTTAAGACAAAAACATGTATGGAGAATCAGCTGATCCCGGAAACTGGAAACCAGACAAATCAGTGAGCTGTTGGGAGGTGGTGTTGATCAAACTGATAATCCCTGCTAGTGACTTGTTTGTTCCATTTTGCAGCATCGATTCATAAAGTCATTAAGTTAAATGTTTAGTGTGTCTACTCCTACACAGCCTGGAGTAGGGAACAGTCATCCTCAGTGAGCCCAGTGTCCCAACCACTCTACTTGTCTTTGCATGTTTGTGTGGAGGGTGGATCATATTAACGGCTGTCCCAGATAGTGACAAATACAAGTGGGCCGTAAAAAATAAAAAAATAAAATGCCTCATGAAAAGTTATAACATGTTCTCTCTCTGATCCTGCTGTATCAGAGAAACTAAAACCAGTAAGTCATAGGTATGCCTCTAGTCTGTGATTGAATTATCTACTCTATAACTGCTGCTTTATGGGTGGTTACGTACGTGAAGCTTTGACAGAGCCTGGCGCCGTAGCTGACGTGAATCTCTCAAGAATTGTAGCAGCACACAAGAGCTGTGATTGGTCTGCTTAGTAGTAGTGTGTTACTGCTTTAGCATGTGTGGCTGCTTCTCCATCTCTGCAGTTTTGGAATTGATTGTTTTGGATCAGTAAAGAATCAGTATGGTTAACCGAGGAGGTTTGGGGATGCAGACATTTGTACGATTTGTGTTCAGCAATAGTCGACACATCGCCGACTAGCTTTTGGTGTTTTTACAGAGTGAGCCAGACTGGTGAGCACACAAGTATAAATGACTCGCACTGGTGTTTGCTACGTGCATAAGTCACGGCGTCTATGTCCCGCAGAGGTATAAACTCTGCTTTATGTCCTGTCCTAGTCTTCACTGCCCTTGCCCTGCCGTATACCCTCTGTCTGAGTTCATTCTGCTGCTCAACACCTTCTCTGAGGCTCCATTTTCCCCACGTTCACAGTTGGTGTTTACTAGGTGCTACTCTATACGTAATAAATCTTTCCCCTCTGTCAACTCTTGGCCTCTCAGCCAGTTGTAGACTCTTTTCTTAAGTCACACTACAAAACATAGACTATATGGTAGTTGTTTACATGGCAGGTTCTCTCACTTTTACAATACACACTGAAATACTGAAATTCTCCAGTCAGTGTGAACATGTCTATTAGAAGTTTTATGATTGTTTTATACGTACAAAAACCTAAAATATTGCATCATATAATGCTATCTTTGTGCTTTGCAAACTTCAATGCACCAAGCTGTTACAGCACAGAATATTTTGTATTATCTGTAGTTGTTCTCAGTTTTATTTTTGTTTGTCAGCGATGGAAGAAAATTCAGCATTCTGGCTTTTATCATTTTGACTATTTGTTTAACTATGCACTTTATTTGTCTTTCTCACTAGTCTGTTCTGTTCTGTTACATCAGTCTATACACTAGTAGATTATGAGTTTAAAACCACCCTCTTACGTAACAGTGATTATTTAATGCAGTCTGGTGTTGTTTTTCTGTATATGTTGGTGCAGCAGAGAGCTCCGTTATTCAGCTCACAACTTAACAGTTGTCATTGAAATGTTAATGAACTTTCACCCAATTAGGTTTCTGAGATCACCTTTTAGATTATTAGCCTTCGTGCGAAATAAAGAAATAATATTAGGTTGAAATTTTGATCTCAATAATAATAAGATATAGTCATATTGCTTACAACTTTTGAAAATAATTTGTGTCTATGTTTTCTGTCATCGCCTTTTAAAACTTTTGTCCTGTCCTGCAGAGCCCATCGTGAGGAACGGCCGGCCTCCATCAGCCCACAGTGTGCACTCTTTTCTTCACCAGTACACGGGCTCATTTAAAAAGCCGCCTCTACGACGGCCTCAGAGCGTCATCGGAGGAGGCCTGGGCTCTCTCATGGTCATGCCCCGCAATGGCAGTCGCCTCGGTGAGACACGTGCACCACTGTTGACGGGTCACGTTTTAATTTTTGCCTTTCCAAAAAGACACATAGTGCCTAAGGGATTATTTATTACAGACTTTATTTAAATTTGAACATGTAAGTGGTAGTTTTAACTGTTTTGCTTTTAAAATGAAAGTATAGGTTTAGAATATCCTGCAACCTACACATTTTAATCCTCGTCATAAACATTTCTCGGAGTCAGCTGAGCCTGCACACACTGTAACACGTTATGTGTGAAAACATGTGCTCAAATAAAGCCCTGCTGGAGGCATGGCAAAGACACAGCCATCAGCTGAATTAGTCCAGTGTTTCATTCAGCAGAACAATGCCCCTTTTGTTAAGACATATACTGTGACTAACATCTCTGGGTACGTCAAGCAAACCAGCAGCTTCTCAGCACGTAGTATATTGTTTAAAATCACAACATTCCCACAAAGGAGTCTTGAAGGAAATAGAAATGTGCTCTATGTGTTTGTAAATTGCGTTTGTTCAGTCATGAACATTATACATGGAAATAAATCAGATGTACTGGTCACACTATTTATGTCTTCTATACCCTCCCTCTGATTCAGCCGTGAGCTTGATAAAAACAGAGGACTGGACAACTGTCCAAGAGATTGTTTCTATCTCTATCATCAGTTGGTGTTGAGCTCAGCATCGTTTCCAGAGACCTGCTCCATTTGTCAAACTCAACCTCTCACCTCTCTTTTCTCTCTCTGTACACTTTTCTTCCCAGACATCGTCCATGAGAATCTGAAGATGGGGTCGGACGGGGAGAGCGATCAGGCGTCGGGGACTTCCTCTGATGAGGTGCAGTCGCCCACAGGGGTTTGTCTTAGAAACCGAGGGAACAGACGCATCTCTGCAGAGGTAAGAATTGTTGTCTCTGCGTTTCAACTCAAGGAGATCTTTTGGGACTTGAGTCACAGCCTGCTACTAACATTTATTCATCTGGAGTCACACCTGACTTAGCAGTTCATTTTCCTTTTGCCAATGAACATGTGTTTTGATGAAATCACTGACAAGCAAAGTAATCACAGCGTGCGACACTGGAGTTTTCAGCAAGAAGTGACATTTGCAGCACCACACTCTGCAGCACAGCGTAGGCGTATTCTTGCAATGTGTCAGCTGCTCACATAATACGAATATTACGCACACAGAGACAAATACGCACACACTGACTTCATGTCAGACTGTTTTAAAATTTATTTTAAAAAGCTTTTACAGTCGTCACCAGGTCCATCTAAACAGCCCTCTCTTATTTACTTTCTCTCTCACATAAATGCAGAGAGCAGCTCTTGGTAAAGTCTGATTTTGACATTCCTCTAGTGGTTACATATTGTCAACACATTATGGAAAGACTTCTCCTTGTGATTGTCTGTATATTTTTTTTTTGTTCTAAAAGGAATTTCATTTCACCACAGGATTTTAAGTTTAAGCATTTGAGGGAAACAGGGCCACTGTAAACTTAAAGTCGTCACAGTGTGCCAGACTCGCTTATTTCCAAGTAATACGAACATCTGTTTTTCTCTCTTATTTAGTTGCCGTCAGTTGCTGCGGCCATTATTACACTAAGTTTGACCTGCAGATTCATTAACAGCTTGACCAGAGAATATCACGCATGCAGGCGTCTCCAAGGAGACGGCGTTACTGGCGTGACTTCTGAGAACTATTTCTAATGTTTAGTGCTGGTGTTGTTTGAGCATCAGCATGAGAAGCAGATACCTCTGTTGCTTGATTTAAACATTTTTCACCTAGAACAGCAACGAATGTTTTAATCAATGTGATTATTTTTATGTACCCTCCCAGGCCCACACATCCGGGGTAGACAGCTGTTCACACACAAATACAGAACATGATCAAGACTGAAAGTTTCCATCCATTTTTAGGAACATGATTGGAGTAATAATGCTGCTTTAGCTTCAGGTATCAAAATGTGCTCCATGGGTCATTTTTTGTGATATCAGAGCTTCCTACTTCCCCAAGAATTAAAAGTCTTAATAGTCTATATCTCCCTCATTTGATCTACATTAGTCTGACAACAGGGGGAACAGTATGCTTTTACCATGAGTTTCAGACTGCTGAGTCAATATCCCTGTTTTGTCTCATGCTGCCTTTACAACAAAGCCAAGAATTGGAGGCTTAAAGCCATCTTAACTGCTGCTAATGGGATTTTATGGATGTTTACCTGACATATGTCAATGCAGCCACCTGTCCACTTTCGCTGTGCAAGTGCTCATGAAAATAACCAATAGGTCCACAGTCTTTCAGCACAGGAGGAAATGTCCTGTGTTTGAAGAACACACGTTCCTCCTTCTGTTTTATTGGTGGCTTTCATTACATGGCCTCTGGGGATTAACAATCAGATAGCAGCGTCTGCAAAGACAAACCAAGCATGCAGGAATGCACATGGAAGGAAAAAAAAAACAGTTTAGCTGCATGCGCCATTTGGGGCTACCCACACACGGAGACGTGACACATCGCCTCTTGTGGCGTACTCACTGTAGCCAACAGAGCAGCGCACACTTCCTGTGACTGTTTCACAACCAGCAAAGTTTATGTGGACAGAAGCATGTACCCATGCTCACAGTTAAACTTAGTCTTATAGACCAACAAACACTGTTCATTGTTTGTAAGAACAGCATGATTGACTGCAGGCTGAATGTTGATGAAGTGCGCCAGTGAACAGTCACTGTGAGGCTTTGTCTTTGTGCTGCCGTGACATCCAGAGAGGGGGACAGTAGAAGAAGATAAGTAAGAGGAAGTGCGAGGACATCCCTCCGTCTGGTCAGGTGGTGGATTGTCATTCCCTCACTTCAGAGGAAGCAGCGCTGTTTTGGGATTACATCACAAGGATTACTGTAATACGGGCCAGATGGGCCTCTGTTGTAACAGATTAGGACGGGTTGATTGGACAACTGGAGAAGGGTGGTGGGGGGGCGCAAAGGTCAAGTGATGGATGGCATCAGTCACTTGCCACCAGTCCTGGCCCTGCACAGACAAACAACAGAGCAACAGAGCTAAATGTGACGTGTTCACAGATACAGTCACATCACCGCTGCCTGCTACCAAACTAAGCATCTGGTATTTATACGAGTGCCACTAAAGATTTGTTTTCATTGTCAGGGAATCTACCATCAATATTTTGATCCATGGTGTACTTATCTTGTTCTACCAACACACTAAAACTAAAGTTTACAGAGGACAGAAAGCAGGCAAACATTTATAATTTTTTGTATTTTTGATTAAAGTTGATTGTTGCCTCATATTACAGTAAACTGAAAATTAGTGGGTTTTGCTGATTGGACTAATGACAAAATATGTAAATAAAATTAACCAAGAGCCAAAACTGATGCATTCAAATTATTTTGTGATTAATTGAGTAGTCATGAAAACTGTCAGATAATAAAGTTAGTTAGTTAATTGTGCGCCTAAATTGATTCTAAACATTGACGTGGGTGAATTTTCAGCTAATTAAGTGACTAATCGTTTTAGCTCTACAGCGGGATACACTGCCATGTAAATTAGTCATGCATAAGTACACTGCTTTCTTTGCTTGAAACGAGTGAACGAAACTCACCATAGAATGATGCATAGAAACAACAGTTAGGTCACCAGCTCTTTCAGGTTGTAATGAAAACATCACTTCCTGTTTGCTGCCACAAGTCTAAGTTTGTCAGCTGTAAACTACCACAGAGGTAAAAAGCTAAGTCACTGTCATGTTTCACTCAAAGGCTGAAGGTCAGTCGACCCGTCCAGGTGTTCTTCGGTTACAAATCTATCAATCTGCGTGGGAATTATTGTTGTGAAAACCTCAAAGTTGCATATTGCTGTGTATGTTGATTAAGCGTTAGGGAGGGAGGGGTGTTTTCTAACGTTACCTCAGAGAGGGTGGAAGTAGATTTAAAGCAGTTTGAGAGAGTGAGAGAGAGTGAGGGTGAGAGGGGCCGGATTAACAGTAATCTAACAAATAGAGGAAATGCATGATGGGAAGAATCTAGACGTCGTGCTTGGGGGTGTGTGTATGTGTTTGATTTTATATAACGAGTCATTAGGCTCATGCTTCAGTACTGTTGCTCCTGGAAAGATTTTCCCTGAACTCTTGAGGGGCCTGTACAGACTGCCTTCATCATGAGCACAAATCTAATGTCCTAAACTTTATACACATTCTGTTTCTACTTGTTTATGCAGGTATCTGCCTTTTTCTCATGCCGTTGGTTTATTTGTGGTTTTCTCAGAGTTTAACACCATTTTGATTCTTGCAGGACTTGAATAAACGTCTGTCCCTCCCAGCCGACATCCGGATACCTGACGGTTACCTGGAGAAGCTGCAGCTGAGCAGCCCACCGTTCGACCAGCCGCTGAGTCGACGCTCCCGCAGGGCATCACTGGTGAGAGGGGCAAATGATGAGAGGGTTAGAGGGCAGGAGAGGGAGAATTAAAAATTGTCAGACAGGAGGTAAATGCATAACGGATACAGAGAAATCACCTTTTTGTTTACTTGCTCCTATGCCTTCAAGCCTGCTTCCTCCTCAAGTGTTTTTTTTTTGAGCTAAACACTGATTGACAGAGATGCCGTCCTGAACTCTGTACTCTGCCTTTATGCCGTCATTAGTTTCACTCTTCTTCTTCTTTCAATATCATTGCAAACTCTGTAGAAGTTCTGCTACAAGAGAGGCAGCAGTTTCATGAATCCAAAAGCAAAATGTCTGCTTTGTCTTGTGTTCGTTTTGCTTAATTGAAAGTAGAGCTGATCACGGTTTTCAGTCTGATGTTTTGTTATTTTGGCTTCTTGATTATGAGGGATCTTTCTTTCTCTTGTCTTTGATAGGAAATTTAATATTTTAATTCACCTTTGGCAAGAATGAGCTTGTTCCCTAAGAACAAATGTAAAGCTATAATTATAAATATATATATATATATATATATATATACACACATACATACACACATATATACACACATTATTTTTTTATTTTTATATAAAAATGCCATCAAATTCATTTGAGCAAATTAAATGTGCAAATAATCAAGATACTGGTTCACTTGTTCTAACATGCCCTAACTGATGATTTCCTCGACGGCCCACAGTGTTAAGTACACATGAGAATTATTAAAGGAGCGCAGTCCCAGTGTAAACTGACACAAACTCTGACAGTTGACTAAACACATTCATAGCTTATCATACCTCATCACCCAACCCGCATCATATGGGACATTTTGCAGATAAAACAGGAACCTGTGAGGTAACTTGATGCCCATAGCTGTAAGATGAATGTTGTAGCCTGGAAACAGCACGTCTCTGGAAGAAAAGTTAAGGCAATAAATTCTTAAATCATACTTCATGTAAATCTACGGAGCCTCTAGTGCATTTGAGAATCACAAGTGGACAAGATCCTAGAAACAGAAAGGTAAAGACAGCCGTAAGAGATTTGTTTTATTTTAATGCGGCAAGAAACAGAAGTGAAACAATGAGGTCTTGCTCTTAGGCTGCCTAATCTCATCCCCTCAGCCTCTTGTCGTGTGTTTACACTGCGCCTTAACATTCAGCCTTGATAACTGGCTTGTAGTTTTACTCTGAAGGCACATCTGCCAAAAGCAGAAGAGAAGAGAAAGTAACGCTCTGCCTCACCCAGTCCATTACATTTGCATATACACTACCCTGCAGAGAGGTTGGTAAAGCTCTGAATGGCTTCGCTCAAAATACATTTGACACGCAGACCTCTCAGCTCAACTGGAACTGGTCTTCGTCTCATACAGAGGGTCAGTTTAAGAGCTGGTGAAGCTGCCTCCAGTTTCCCAAACACAAAAATACTGGTTCCTATCATACTTGCAAAGAAATACATCTTAATCAACACTTTAGAGAAGCTGGACTTTACTTTTTACTTTACTTCTACTAATAATAAACAAACACACTGTAAAAGCCAAAAGCCAACAGTCCTTTGTCACAAGAGATTAGTTCTGATGATGGTCTGGGTGTGTGGCCTCCTTACACCCCCACTCTGATGCTGCGATGCCGTCATATGGATTTGTTGTGGTGTCTGTAAGCTTGTCACTGCTAATAAAGACTCTACGCTCATTAATGCTCTTTGTCGTTTTCTTTCCTCCAGTCAGAGATTGGATTTGGGAAGTTGGAGACCTACATCAAACTGGACAAACTGGGGGAGGTACGTGAGCCTGTTAACCTCGACTTTCTTTTCTCCCATCCCCCAGGTGCTAATGTTCTCATAGTTTGTGATAAAACACACACGGACACTGTTATAGAGTTTACCTTTAACCCCTGACTGCCGGACTGTCTAACATCAGTGCTGAAACATTTCCCTTCTCTTCCTGTTCTCCAGGGCACGTACGCTACAGTCTTCAAGGGCAGGAGCAAGCTGACGGACAACCTTGTGGCTCTGAAGGAGATCAGACTAGAGCACGAGGAGGGGGCACCATGCACAGCTATCAGAGAAGGTACAACAAAAGTTTATTTTCTCATTCAGTCACCAGGCTGTTAATAAAATGCAGAAACATTTACTGCTGTAATTTGGAGTGAAAGTGCAACTAAAACTATAGAAATCCACCCCAACATGCAGATCAGTCTGTGAATAGCCACTATCCATTTTATTCTCAGTTCTACCAAAGCCACAGACGAGTTCAAGCATCTGTTTTTTTATACTGTGTTCAGTTTTTCTTGGATGTTGGAGCTACGAATGACTTCAAAACTGAGCTTGATGTATTCCAGTACCACAAAATAGAAAGCCAAGATTTGTTGTCGGCCAGTGTTGGCTATACCAGAACGTGTTTCTGCAATATGTAGTGTGTAAACACATTTACCAGACACAAATAGACAAAAGAGTAAACAGTATAAACATTACGATACTACAGCAATCACTACTTTTCATGCACGTAGCAACCACCTTGGATTTTTAGGCAGATTGGTGAATTGTTTCCAACTTTCTGAGTCAGAAATCCATCTTGTTGGGGAGTTCCAGCTGAACTTTCCAACTGGGAATGCAGAAATTCAAGCTCATCAGTTCAAGTGAGCTCAGCATTACTTTGAGTGTAGCCTCCTGCCAGCTCTTCTGAATTCAGTTTAAAGTTCATCTTTGTGCAACATCAATGATGCAGACCTGTGTCATCGGCCAACACAAACACTGATGCATTGTGTTTGGAGAAATTAATTATTGAAGTGTTGTTACACTCACATTGGAAGTGTGACATCACATCCTTTATTGTTGGATGGGGAGGGTGTTTTAGCCAAATAAGCGTTCTCTGTTACATCCTCACTGCTACTGTCTTCTTCCTCTCACTCTTAGTGTCTCTGCTGAAGGACCTGAAACACGCCAACATCGTGACGCTGCACGACATCGTCCACACAGACAAGTCACTCACACTGGTTTTCGAATACCTGGTGAGACCAGCCAAACCTCTGCCCTCACTTTCTGCATGACTCAGATGTTATTCTCCTGGGGATGCTGAAATTAATGAATGTTACATTATTATTATTCATGGCCCTCTGCAGAGGAGAGCTTGCTTGCTTGCTTACCAACTGTTGCGGTTTCTGTGCCTGTAGCCTGTCTACTCTAACGCCCTTCCTCTCGTCTAGGACAAAGACCTTAAGCAGTACATGGATGACTGTGGGAACATCCTGAGCATGCAGAATGTCAAGGTGAGCCTCAGCAGGCAGCCTGCTGGCCAAGCCACCTTCATCAGTTGTCAAGACTTTGTGGCTGCTGGTGTCAGTGCAACAAACACTGTTAGTCTGCCCCCTGGTGGAGGAGTGTAGCTAGACGTGGGAGATGAGTAAAATATGTTGTTAACCTTCCACAAAAATGTACCTTTTGTACATTCGTCAAAACATAATTCATGAGCTTCATTCACGTTGTTTAGCCTGGGTTTGTACATATTTTATTTTGTCATAAGCAGAATTCTGCAGTAAGAGTTTCATTGAAACATTCATTCAGCTAAATCAGTTTAGATACGGTTCATGATACTGTAATCCATCAACAATCACTTTTTATTCAATACAAAAACCTCTATCCATAGATTTTCCTGTTCCAGATCCTACGAGGTTTGGCCTACTGTCACAGACGGAAAGTCCTCCACAGAGACCTGAAGCCCCAAAATCTGCTCATCAATGACAGAGGAGAACTCAAACTGGCTGACTTTGGTAAAATCATAAATCATATAAATCATTTGTACATATTATTCATCTGGAATTTGGATATAAAGAGATTGGCTTCTGTTTTTTACATTTCTAAAGCTGTGTTAAGATGTTTTCCCAGTTTTAATCCATATTGAAATTTAGGCTTTATGTGAATTTCATGAGTCTTCTAAAAGCTGGATTTATTTATTTATTTATTTGCCATATTTCTACTTCACAGGACTTGCCAGGGCCAAATCTGTGCCCACTAAAACATACTCCAACGAGGTGGTAACACTGTGGTATCGGCCTCCCGATGTGCTGCTGGGCTCCTCAGAGTACTCCACACAGATAGACATGTGGTGAGTGGGCTCACTCTGCGGGGGTGATTACAACTGTTAGAAAACTCCAACGAGACTCCTGAATACTCTCTTTTTATTACCATATGGCTGCACAGTGTAGGGGCAGGCGAATATAATCTTCTGACAAATCATGAATTTGTAACTGTGTTGAATTAGTTTGCATCTTGTGGTACGTCAGTGATTTGTGGAGTAAGCACAGATGTTTCCTTCACTGGGCTGCTGCTCTTATGAACAGGCAGGTTTCCTAATCTACAGGAAAGAGACTTTGATGTGGCACATGCTGCTGATGAATACATTCAGGTGTTTAAAATTTAACTAGGAATGGTGTGGCTTCAAACATCAGTGTGTCCTAAGGCTTTCTGAAATGACTCCCTGCTTCTTTCGGTTATGTTTTATGTGTCAAGCAGACTGTAAATGTTTATTTCATAGTGTTTTGATCAAAAAGTCAGCAGTAGTTGAAATGCACAAGACCTGTTGAGTTGGACTGGTGTCAGAGCTACAGCCAGTGATCCCTTTGTGACCTTTTCTCTTCTCTGTCTTCCTGTCAGGGGTGTGGGCTGTATATTCTATGAGATGGCTGCCGGCAGGCCCCTCTTCCCAGGCTCCACGGTGGAGGATGAGCTGCACCTCATCTTCAGGCTGCTGGGTCAGTGCTGCCCCCTGCTGACAGGGACCCACTCAGACCTTTAATATGAGCCTTTAATCGCATTAACCCTGGCATGTAGCCCCCATGGCAGCGTGAAAAGCCCCTCCAGCTGGCTGCTTAAAGCCTGACCCTAACATGGTCGATTGACTGTCCCTCTACAGGCACTCCCACAGAAGACAGCTGGTCTGGAATCTCCTCCATCGACGAGTTCAAGTCCTACAAGTTCACGAAGTACAAGGCGCAGCCTCTCATTAATCATGCGCCAAGGTATGACTGGCATATTTCTACTCTGTGGTCATTTTATCTCCTCTGCCTGTTGTTTAAATCTGATACGGTGTACCATTAATCACACTGTTCTTAACACACCACCCTCACCTCCCTCACCTCTGTTTCTAGTCCAGTAATCATTCAAGATGGGACTGAGCAAATATTTCTAATGAGACCCAGGTATAAGAGGTGATGTGTAGAGCCGTTTAGCCTTTAGAGTTAGACATTAGTATTACTGGGTTGTTTAGTTAGGAGTGTGTGCTCTTTGTCACTTCCTGTAAGGAAATCCTGTGGAATAGTTGACTGTGTTGGACTCTGTTTCCTTCCTTACACTCGCCAACATCTGTGAGTCACCCCACCTTACTGACCCCCCTCTCTCGCCTGTTTTCTCTCCACCCCCCAGGTTGGACACTGATGGAATTGAACTGCTGATGTCATTCCTAAAAGTGAGTCTCGCTATGCCTACCCGGAATTAATGCAATGTTAAAAGCAGCGTGACACATTTTGCAACTATGTCAGGACTGTATTTTTGGAAAGAAGCGCGGCAAAGCTCGCCAACACATTCACACGCAATCACACACCGCTGACCCCATTATTTATTTATTTATTTGTTTGAGTAGTTGTTTTTTTTGAAAGGCTTTTTCTTTCTTCTTAAATTTCAGTACGAATCGAAAAAGAGGATCTCTGCTGATGAAGCAATGAGACAGCCGTACTTCAGGAGCCTGGGGCCACGTGTGCACACACTGCCAGAGAGTGAGTAATGAAACGGTGATGCAGTAATGCAGACTTGGCAGTCTTAGCTAGGTACAATGTGAGGAATATTGCAGCACACAGTGAGGATCAGTTACAGCCTCGTAACAAAGACGCTGTTCTCCGGGAAGAAGATGTGACTTTCTGTTGTCCTGACTGACTCTGTGTCTTTGGCAGACATATCCATATTCACACTGAAGGAGGTGCAGCTGCAGAGAGATCCTGGCTACCGGAACTCATCGTACCCCGAATCAGGTGAGGAATAAAGAAGACGGAGGATGTGGAGGCAAACATAGTGAGCGAGTTGAAAGGGAAAAGTGCATATTTTGTATTATCTGGTTTACTGATTTAGCCAGTTTTCAACAAGGTCAGCAGCAGTGGCTGTGACACAGACTTCATTGAGGTAATTAAGGTACTTCAACACAATTTCCGTCAAACACTACACACGTCATTCTGGTAATTAGCTCTTACATCTGAACACATACATGCTGTACGTGTACATTTTCACCACCTTCTCATAATCACTGGTCAAGTGTGGTTATAATAGCACCTATCAGCAGGTGGCATATATTAGGCAGCAAGTGAGCATTTTCTATGTGTCAGAAGCAGGAGAAATGAAGTTATTTAAAGGACTTTAACAAGGACTTTAACAAGGGCTGACTTGTTATGGCTAGACATCTGGGTCAGAGTTGCTCCAGAAGTGCTACTCTTGAGGGGTGACCCTGGTCTGCAGTAGTCAAAAGTGGTCCAGGGAAGGAAAAGCAGTGAACCAGTGACGGGTTCATGGACAGTGAAGACTCACCGATACACATGTGGAAAGAAGGCCGTGCCTCCGACTTTTTAAGGGACCAAAAGTAATGGGATAATAGGCTGTTTAGCTGCTCCATGGCCAGGGTGTTATTCCCTCATTATCCCATTTACAAGGAGCAGATAAAAGGTCTAGAGTTCATTTCATGTGTGCTATTTGCATTTGGAATCTGTCAGCTCTCAATATGAGATCCAAAGAGCTGTCACTATCAGTGAAGCAAGCCATCACTAGGCTGAAACTTTTAAACGTACCCATCAGAGAGATGGCAAAAACATTAGGTGTGGCCAAATCAACTGTTTGGAACAATCTTAAAAAGAAAGAACGTACCGTTGAGCTCAGCAACACCAAAAGACCCGGAAGACCACGGAAAACAACTGTGGTGGATGACCGAAGAATTCTTTCCCTGGTGAAGAAAACACCCTTCACAGCAGTTGGCCAGATCCAGAGCACTCTCCAGGAGGTAGGTGTATGTGTGTCAAAGTCAACAGTCAAGAGAAGAATTCACCCGAGTGAATACAGAGGGTCGCCACAAGATGTAAACCATTGGTGAGCCTCAAAAACAGGAAGGCCAGATTAGAGTTTGCCAAACAACATCTAAAAAAGCCTTCACAGCTCTGGAACAACATCCTATGGACAGATGAGACAAAGATAAACTTGTACCAGAGTGATGGGAAGAGAAGAGTATGGAGAAGGAAAGGAACCACCTCATCAGTGAAGCATGGTGGTGGTAGGGTCATGGCGTGAGCAATGGAACTGGTTCCCTCATATTTATTGATGATGTGACTGCTGACAAAGGCAGCAGGATGGATTCTGAAGTGTTAGGGGAATATTATCTGCTCATATTCAGCCAAATGCTTCAGAACTCATTGGACGGTACCTCACAGTGCAGATGGACAGTGACCCGAAGCATACTGCCAAAGCAACCAAAGAGTTTTTTAAGGCACAGAAGCGCAATGTTATGCAATGGCCAATTCTCCCGACCTGAATCTGATTAAGCATGCATTTCACTTGCTGAAGACAAAACTGAAGAGGAAATGCTCCAAGAACAAGCAGGGACTGAAGACAGTTGCAGTAGAGGCCTGGCAGAGCATCACCAGGGATGAAACCCAGCGACTGGAGATGTCTGTGCGTCCCAGACTTCAGGCTGTAATTGACTGCAAAGGATTTGCAACCAAGTATTAGAAAGTGAAAGATTAATTTATGATTGTTAATTTGGTCCCTTAAAAAGTGGGAGGCACATATACAAACTGTTGTAATTCCTACACCATTCACCTGATTTGGATGTAAATACCCTCAAAGTAAAACTGGAAGTCTGCAGTTAAAGCACAGCTTGTTTGTTTCATTTCAAATCCATTGTGGTGGTGTATAGAGCCAAAAAGATTAGAAGTGTGTCGATGTGCCAATATTTATGGACCTGACTGACTAGTCATAATGTTATGCCTGATTCACGTCGGTTAAAACACTGATTAAACCCCAGATCACCCTTTTGTTTACAACCCTCAAAGTATTATGGGAACATAGCTCCTGATTGTCTGCCTTTCTCTGTGCTGTCTGGGAGGAGGTCGACAGTGTGTGACTGAAAAACATTCACTGTAAACTGAAATAAAAACAACATAATTCCCATTTTCTTCCTGTTTCCAACCAGGTAATGGAAAGAGCAGAAGACAAAGCATGCTGTTTTAAAATCTCTGGACTGGAATTTTTTTTTATTTGGGATGGATCTCCTTGCTGTACAGTCTTGACGACGGATCGGTAACCTGAGATGGATGTTGCCGTGGAAGACCGTGATCATCATCACTCCCTCCCCCAAACTACTTTGGGGACTCGTCCACAGTACGATACCCCTCCCTCCCAGGTTTGGGCTGAACCTGGCTGAAAAGAGACATTTATATACTGTACATCTATATTTATTGAGAAGAGAATTTGCTGCTAAATCCAACTACTGTCTAGAATTCTAACTGGCTCAGTCACTTTAATGAATACATGCAATGTGTATAGATTTTTAATAACAATATTCTTTCTTTTTTTTTTTTTTTTTTTTTTTGAAGTGGTTTATTTTTAGTGATGTTTTTTTTTTTTGTCATTGTTGTCATTTTCATACATAAAACTCCACCTCAAGGCTCCTTGTCGTGTGTGGGTGGGTTGTTTCTGTAGCAGCTCGGAGGGGTTTGATGTTCTGTCTCCGTTGCCACGGTGCTGCACTCAGCCGCACAAACCATTTGTGACCATTAACTGAAGGGTTTTGAGGCCAGCTTTGATATAATAAGTGATCATTTCATCCTGACTGGAGGCTAATGTGAGAGCAGCGCTGCCGAGCTCTGTGCAGATGCTGGCGTATCATTCCAGGATGCTGTGGTCTCCGTTGCGACCAATGAACAAATGCAGGGAAAATTCAAATTACCAACAAGGGCATTACAAGATTAGTTAGGCCTCCTAAATATTTAAGTACAGTGAACATCCTCTTTGTTCATGTTCCACCTTAATCTGACACATTTTCTCCTTTTAGTCTGTTACAAGGAAGACGTGCAAATAAATTCCCAGTGCTCCTGCTTTTCATTCCCATCTCCATCAACTGTAAAAATCTGACTTTTTCTTTCTCTGGATTGCCTCCATCATCGTGTTGCATGCCTGCTCTGTTGTATGAGGATGCACAATACAGGAAGCGCCCGCTGTAGTCCTCCCCTCTAGTGTGTCTGATCTGAGTCGCAGTCTATTTAACAGTGTTACAAGAGATGTTTTGTATCATATTCTTTAACTTTATTTGTGGATAATTGTTATTGGTGTGGGATTTCGTTGCAGATGCCCCTCCCATATTTGAGCTTTTTTTTTCAGAGTAAAGAAATAAATCTAAAGTTTAAACAGAACTTAAGTGTTTTTTTTTCTCTTGGACGTACAAACACTTTTGTTGAAGCATCACAGGAGCCGTGTTCAAGCATTCAATGCTTTGTTTATTGAAAATGACAAGACATTCTTCACAATACAAAAAATATACAGAATACATACTGTATACCAAGTCCAGTATAAAAAAAAAGAATATTACAAGTGTTACAAAAGTTTTCATTGATTTGAAATCTTGTCTTCATCAAAAGATTTTTAAAGTAAGGCGAAAAAATAAGACAACAAGGCACAGCCGGTACTATCTGAGAAGCATAGTGCATACATTACATACAATACCACGTAAGTGAAACAATCGGTTTCACCGTGATTAACATTGAAGGGGAAAATACTTTTTTTCTTTTCTTTTTTTTTTAAACAAGAATTAAAACAAACAGGCTCTGCGCAGAATGAGTGGCTGGCTAACGTTTTGCAGCTAGCTACGCGTCACGTCTGTCCGTCGGGGACAGGGTCATGTGGAAATGTGCTGTACTTTGTCACAAAGAGCCAGACGTCTCTCAGACGCCGTGGCGTATGGCTTTTACCAAGTGCTTTCAACCACTAGAATCTGAAGCAACTCAAGTGCAAAAAAAAGTGAGGTCACATACTGTCTCATAGGACATTTTTCTTTTTTTTCTGAAAGATGAAAAAGAGATGTCTCCTGCTGCCGCTGCTGATGATGATGATGATATTAATGACTGAGAAACTTCCAAACAGATATGGATGAAGATGGGACGTTTGTCTGACCCTGGATCAGGATTTGTGGGTGGTGGGGGACAGGAGCAGGGAGGAGGGTGTTCCTTCCAGGTTTGGCAGGGGGACAGGCATGTGTCCGTTGATTAGGCTGGGGAACTGTGGAGGAAGAGAAAGGGACGGAGAGTTAGCAGGGAGGGGATGGAGGCTCTATGAAAGCTGCTTTCCGGTGAGGAACTGCAGCATTGTCACTGCTCTGGTTTCCTGTTTTTTCTTTTTCTTTTTTCTTTTTTAAATTCATTGTGCCTCTTCCTTTTTGTCTCTGTCCCCCCTACCTCCGCTACAGAAGGAGAAGTCGACGTTATTTGTGCACAAAGAATCCGGTGTGTTGTGCGTGTGCACACACCCGTGGAGGGGAAGGAGGGGAAGGAGGGTGGTGGGGGGAGTTGTTGTGTGTATGTTTCATAAATGAGGAGCAGCTCTCAAACCAGTCCACCCTGTTCAGACTGGCTCCCCTGGGCTCAAACAGGAAGTATTCACAGGATTTCCTCTCCCGCTCACAAGCGCTGAAACAGGACACCTCTGCGGGACCTGCTCACTGAGTCCCAACTAGTTTTACAACCAAATCTGGAAAAACATCTCATCTTAAGTTTGATCTGTGCTTCTAGTCAAGTTAATACCTGCTTGGAAAAACTCTGGCAGACTTAAAGCAAATTATGGAGAGAAAATGATCATTTTATATATGAGAACTGACAATAGGGAAGAAATGACTCTGTTTCATTTTAAGTTAAAAGATGAGTAAAGACCTCTGGGAAGAATGAAAATTTTTACAGCCACACTTCCCCTTTCACATTTAAGCCACTACCAGTAAGAGTGTACCTTCTGTTCTTATCTTCTGCTTTCTCTGTCACTCCTCTCGTGCGCCGCTGCATGTCTGCACCTGAACTGGTTTCTTACCTGGAACAGGGAGCTGTGGCCCTGCAGCCGGGCGGGGCTGAGCGGAGCGACGGGGCTGAGGCTGCTCCAGAAGTGGATGCCTGACAACAGCGGACTGTGAGCCAGCAGCAAACCCGAGGGAGTCTGTGAGGGAGGGCGAACACAGGAGGGAGGGAGGTTTTGTATAAATAAGAGAAAACCAGTGAAGACAACATATTTTTTTTCCCTCCTTTGTTAAACACAGAGAACCGCTGGTCGGAGAACATCGCTCCGAGTGCTACGGTAATGCGAAACATGCTGAAGCGGTAAATGGATGCGTATATGGCGTTTGGAAAAACAAACTGACGGACGGAGCAGGAAGGAAGTCTGTGGTTTCTCCCCCAGAATACAGGGATGATGTGAGGAGGGGAGGAGGGGGTTGTTGTTGATTGAGGGGGTTGATGGGTTTGTCCGGGTGTAGTGTAGGCAAGGTAGTGGTAGGCAGTGGTCCTGGAGCGCTTGGAACACCAACCGGAGAGAAAACATATGAAATCAATTTCTCCTTCTCTCTCTCCTTCTCTTTCTCACTCTCTCCCCCTTCCTCCCCCCCGACTTTCCCCCTGTGTCACCTCAGAGAAGTGAGCCAGTGTTGCACAGGGACCCGGCCCCGCTCCCATTATTAATGGAATTATTGGAGCATATGGCATCACTTAGGGCCTCTTCCCCGCTCTCGTTGGTTGGACTTGCAGACGATTTCTGCAAATCGCATGTTTTCCTCTGATCTCATTATTCACACAGTGCAGCATCAGTGCCTCTCTGCATAAACCACTCTGAGCTGGTCATTTTTACTAACTCCACTGTAAAAACACGATTAACCACAATAGATGGATAAACAGCGGGCGATGCTTGTGGCAGGGCCTCTGGTTCTTTCTGAAACTAGCTATGATTTGTGGCTGCAAAACTCGATCTGTAAAAGCAGAAGGGTCCCTCTCACAGTAGGATGTCGAGCGAGTGAATAATGTGGGCATCCGTGACTTTAATCTGAATATATACGTATTTAGAAGAAACCTGTTACGATATATCTTTAAGCCGTCCTCCGATATGAAAAACAGCAGCTCCTTAAAGCAAACAACGCCCTCTTAGGTGGTGTAAAGTTCTTTTTTTTTGTTGTGACTATACATCTTTTCATACCTCCTCCATCTCTGTTTCTTGAGGAAATGTTAGCTCAACCGCTGACTAAATATAAGCAGTAGTGTTTCCACAAACACGTGCCAAGTTATATCAGATGCCTGTTGCCGCTCTGAGGGCTTTAGGGACACTGACTTCATACTCTGGACAGATCCCATCATCTCCCCGTCACCAGCCAGGCCACCACGCCGAGGGCACCGATAGCATGACATATTATTATTGTCTCTCGGAGACATGATCATTATCGGGCTGTGTGTGTTTCAGCTGGAGCTGCCTGAGCTGGAGCTGACTGGATTAAATCACCGAGAGCGCAAATAAGAGAATTTATAAATGTCTGTTAGAAAGCCGGCGGCGTGGTGTGTAAACATGCCGTGACTAGAGACAGATGAAGTGTGTTTCAGGGCAATCTTAGGTGTGTGCAGGGCGTACCACGCTATCAGTAATTAAGTGTATGCGTGAGCTGGAAAGCACCTTGAGAAACTCGATGAATGAGTCACCAGGCCAGCGAAGTGCTAACATAATCACAATTTAGAGTCTCTGAAGCTGACTCATGTCTAGAAATGACAGAGGGAACAGAGTCACTGTCCATTTGGATTGTGGATGTGTGTTGTTCACCTGTGCAGTGAAGAAGGCAGGGGTGAGGGAGCCGGACGGCAGTGCTGGGCTGTTGAGGGCGATGGAGCCGATGTCGCTACCTGCCAGCAGCAGGGATGGGGCAGAGATCTCCAGAGCTTTGGGCTTTTTGCTTTTTGGTGGGAGTCCATCTCCTTGGTTGCCACTACTGTTAGTGTAACTACTTCTACCGCTGTTGCTCCTCTTTTCAGGAGGCTGCAGAGCTCGCTCCCTGTGGCCAGAGGAGAGGTTGAGGGGCTGAGCGCTCTGGTCAGACTCCTCCTCCTCATCCTCCTCCTCGGCGTCAGGGCTCCAGCTTCGGCCCGGCTGGTTGTGCGGGGAGGACGGGGAGTGGGAATGAGAGGGGAGTCTGGATGACCTCGGGGAGACGTAAGGCTCGGGTTTGACAGAGGGAGGGGAGCTCCTCTCATTGGTGCCGAAGCGGATGACGGAGCGAGGCTCCTCCTGGCGCTCCCGTAAGGCTCGGAGGAGCTCGGGTGGGTTCTGCAGGGAGCTGATACTGAAGGATGAGTAGAGACCCGAGCGGAGGTAGTCGTTCCGACACTGCTGCGCCCCCAAGGCTGCCAGGGTCCTCCTCTGGGCCTCCTCCTCAGCTTCCTCCTCCTCTTCCTCCTCTACTTCCAGCTCATGAGCCTCACCATCCTGGAGGGGAAACCGTCCAGAAGCCAGGCCCATCTCCACCGCCTGTGGGTCCATCTTGAGGATCTCAGGGAAGGACACAAACTTATAGACAAACTTCTGACCGATCACCTTCTTGATGATGTTCTGTAAAACAAACAAACACCATCAATGATGACTCAAGAGGCCATTTTACCTAATGCACAGGAAACGATCAATAAACAAAACCAATCACAGAGATGCTGGATCAAATTTGAGTCCAGCAAAGGACAACTGTTGCACTGAAATGTGTTTCTGTTAAGAGTGCTGTTGTGTGCTTGATGAGAAAGAGGAAGTGGAAGTGTCTATCAGGGGAGACTGTGGGTTTAAAGCAAAGAACAAAGACTGGAACGGTGCTACGCTCCGTTCCCACAACCCTCAGGTCCGATCAGTTAACACAGCCGCAGTACAAAATGACAAAGTCGCAGCTCACCTTGTCATAATAGTAGCGCAGCGCTCTGCTCAGCTTGTCGTAGTTCATGTTGGTCTTGTTCTTGCGTAGCCCCCACAGCTTGGCCACTTCCTCTGACTTCAGGAGCTTGAACTCGCCGTCGGTGGACGTCCAGCATATCAGGTGCTTGTGGCTCTGGTCAAGCAGCAGCTGCAGTAGGAACTGCCACAGAGTGATGGCACTGTCCATACCTGCGGTAAAATGATTATTAAGTCAGGTTATTTTTAAAAGTCCTCGTATGGTGATGACTTTCTCTCCACAAGACAAAAGTGGGGCATCACCACTCTGAGACCTCAGCTGTCACTGACAAAGTACCAGCTTTACCTACATGTGCAATACCTGCCAGATGCCACAGTGACAGAATAAGCACGCAGTTCAAACCTCAGAGGGAAACAAGCCAAGTGGTACTTTGTACTTTCCAGTTCTCATTACAGTCTTCTGTTTTATTCGCGTGTTAACTAACTATTGTTAGACTAGCAGGGCCCGCTCAGACGCAAACGAGACGGTGTTTCATCTAAATTAAGCGCCTTCTTTTAAATCCTTTCAGTCTTGCCAGTGTGTTTTACAGCATGCAGACTAAATTGGGTTAGTGGCTGAGGAGGGGAGCGGCCCCATTTGAGCTGTAACATGTGGTGTGAGGACGAGCAGGCCGGTGATGAATAGAACAGTGTGTGTAAAAGAGTATAGTGTAATGTAGCGGCGGCAGCAGGAGAGAAAAAAATATAAGGAGGAACAACAGCTCAAGCCAGAAATATGCTGCGGTTCAACCTGGCCCTCTCTCCACAGGAAGTATGACGGGCCAGGGTGGGTTATTCCTTTAATAGAGGAATGTGCAGCCTCGAAGCTCCTGTCTGCCTACCGTGGCTCACATATTAATAGTGGAGGGGGGGGGGGGGCTGTTTCTGTCCCCGCAGACTGTAACACAAGAGCAGGACTCGAGGGGTCACGTGATTAATCGATCAAGCTGATTAAGTCATTTCTCAGGGTAACAGGACAAAACTTTTCTGTTTTTGTGCCATTGTAAATATTATTCTCTTGATGTCCTGAACTTTTGATTGGACAGAATTTGATACTACATCAAGTCACGCTTCAGTATTTTTAGTGTAACAGTGTAACATTTGATAGCCAAACTGTCTGGAGTCATCACGTGTCTGCTCAGATCTGAATTCATCTTAAGTGTGTGTCCTAAAACTCAGCTATCAGCAGTTAGTCCAAATATTGATGGGCTCTCTTATCTGTGGGTTGTGATAATTGACTGACACTTAAAAACAAAGATAACAAGAGCGGCTTTTCAACCGCTGCATATCTCTGTCTGGAGAGGACAGAGGCGAGAGGGAGGGAGGGCCGAGCCGAGTTCCGACACGAGCTATCCCCTGAGTTTTCTATCTGCCATGTGAAACCACAAACCTGTCAAAGTCAGGACTTCCTCCCATTCTGCTTCCAAGGACAAATGTTGAGGAGTGGGGATCCCACAGCAGGGGAGCGTTTCCCCAATCCTGCCACACTTCCCACAAAAATCCCACAGGGACAGAGGTCAAAAGATCAAGTCATTGTCCCGTTTCCACGGCTCCACCCTTTAACCTGCCCTGAACCCAGACTTTGAACACTTTGAAGAAAAAGTAAAACTCACCAATACAGAGCTGAGGGGAACTCCATTAATAAAACAGAGGGAAATAGAATCATTCACCTTTGTAAGATGCTGCAGATAACACTAAGGGTCAGAAATCCCTTCCACTACCTCAGTCATAAAATATTAATGATTTATTAGTAACTCAAATGATAACAAGTGACACAGGGAATGGATATTAGAGGATTTTAGATTCACCAAACCGGGATAAACCCCCACATCTTAGCTCAACAGGGAGCTAACCAGAGTAAGTCGGAGAACTGCAGACACGCTTTAACTCTTTCTAGGAACATCACAGGCACACTGGCGGAGGTTCAGTCCGGGGATGAGGAGCCCTGCTGCGGATGCTCGGCCGCAGGAGCCTCGCTGCGCGCACAAAGCCGTCCAGTGTGTTGACTGAACGGAAACTCCTAATGAGATTAGATGGTGTATGCAGACATTACTTAGCCATGACTAAATCTGCTCTCTTCCTGTTCGCAGGCGGTGGAAAATTCAACGGGGACCCGCAAGAAAAGCATCTCTAAACGGCGGCCACAGACTCCGAGGTTGATTGACGTTGCTTTTTATTTTTATGTTTTTTTTTTTCTTCTCAGCTATAATAACACACAGAGGTCTGGATCACTGTTCTGCCCCACTGACTCTTTTTCAAGATGTTGCCCGGACCGGAAGACGACACGGTGTTGTCCGAGTCTAAATCTGAACTATTCTTCTCTTAGACGTATTAAATAGATCCGAGGAGTTTAAACACGGGGCGGTAACTTAGAGTCAAGACATTAAATAAAAAGGTAATTATGGCGGCTAATAATACTAACCGCTAATAATACACACTCTCTCTCTCTCTCTCTCTCTCTCTTCTCTCTCTCCAGCCACCAATTAGCCAACAAAGCGCTGTTCATAGAAAGACGTCGGTTTTATTCTACGTTACCTGCGATCTGCGACTCGGTCTTTTCCCTCCGCGAAACTTTACGGTGCTGCTTGTGTGATTCCTTGTTTTTCCATGCTTACTTCTGGTCTACACGGTTGTGCCGGACTGAAATAGGATCCTGGGCTTTTTCTTTTTCTGAGCAGGAAGTTGGAGCAGGCAGACACAGAGCCGGCTGACTTCCTCTCCCCTACGATTCCCCAGGCAGTTTGCCGTCTGTGTAAACACACTTTTCCTCCCCTCCTCTCCTCCCCTGCCTGCCCGCTGACGGCCAGCAGTAGGCCTCCTCTGTGTCGGCGCACACGGAGAGGCAGAAACTCCTACAGCCCGTAAACTGACATCATCGGCCCGCAGGCTACTGTGATGCGTTCAGGCACGCCTCGTTAGTTCAAAGTCTTACATCAACGGCCCCGAGTTTGTAGATTTAACACAGATAGTTTGCGTTACGACACCACAGTGACTAAAATGTGTGGCAATACAAAAAAAAAACAAAAAACACATCATGTATCGTTTTAAAATTAAGTTACCCAATCAAAAATTTTAAACTTTGGGCGAAATCTATAATATGGTTACATTTGTATGATGGCAACAGGGAGAAACTACAAACAGGGATTAATGCAACATAAGAAAAAATGTTGCAGATATATGGTATGCACTGAAGCACTGACATAATGATTAATGATCGCTATGATAATCAGTTTCTACTTATTTGTAGCAGCTGACTACAGTACAGTTATTTATTTATTAAAACACTATCTATCTATCTATCTATCTATCTATCTATCTATCTATCTATCTATCTATCTATCTATCTATCTATCTATCTATCATATGTTTGGTATACGTCGGTCGATCAGGATGACACTTCTAGGTAGTGGGAATTATCACAAGTGTGTGTGTGAGATTTATAAGCACATGTATGCCAAGCCCTCAGGTGTTTAGTACAAGCCTATAGTAATTTCTGGAGCCAGCAGCTGATGGTAGTACTGGTATCGACAACCTAACAGTGGCGTAGCTCAGACTGAGGTTAAATACATCAAATTTATTTGTAGAATATTTTTCAGAGCTCTACTCTGCAGTGCGAAACACGGAAACATGGCATCCTTGTCCATACATATCAGGCAGTGACATTGATTGTCTGTTATTTAAGGTGTCACAGAGTCTTGTAAATAAGTTTTTTTCTTAGTAATATCAGTAATCTCATAGTTGTAAGTATAATAAATCAACTGATTCTAATCCAAATAAATTCAACAAAATAGTGGCTACAACGTGAAATTTAGTTGATCCTTTTCATCTCTGGAAAATGCTGCAATGAAAATCAGTTGCACCTCCTCCACCTAACACATCCTCTGAACCAAATGAACTGCCAGTATTTAACCTCCAGTGACCTCCTGTGTACAGACACTTAAAAAGTCTGACAGCAAGTGAAGGCACCAGTAGTAAAACTCTCTCATTGCTTTTCCAATTAATTTGTCAGAACAGTTTAATTCCTGCCATCACATTAAGAAACAATACGTTAGTTATTTGATTGTTTGACTGAACGTAAGTTAAGCAACCTATCAGCTAGTAATCTGTAAACAATGTCGGCGGTGAAGGAATGCCTACAGCAAACTTTTTTTTAGGCCTTCCAAACACCTGAGCGCTTCCACATTTAGTGAACACACTGTCAATACGTCCAAACGTCTGTGATCGGTGATCGACCCGTTGAGGTCAATGATCTCCAGAGGTGTGACACCGACGAGGCGTGGCTCTCCGGCCGCGTCTGATTGGTGGCCGAACTTTGTGTGGCCGAAGCTGGTACCTTGGAGAGAGGCGCGCAGGTCTCACTGCAGCCGAGCCCCGAGCGACGCGAAATGCCTCGTTTCACCGTCCACATCCGAGATGAGTGGCTGGCAGTGCCCTGCCGAGACACCTCCAACACGATCCAGTGGCTCGGTCTTGAAGCGCTTAAACGGTACATTAAGAACAAACCAGACAACGGCGGCATCACGGCTGTGAAGGACACGCGCTTTGTTGTGCGCAGGTGCCAGGGTTTGGGTTTGTTGGACGTGGATGACACCATCGAGGATGTACTGGAGGATAACGACTTTGTCGAGCTTGGTAATGACTGTATGCATGAGAAATATGGAAAACGTGTGCGTCGCATTCAGGGATCAGAGATATTTTATCTCTCGATGCGTTTAAACTGTGCGTAATTAGTTTACATTAAATGTGTATTATTATCTCGTACTTTCAGCTATTGAAGGAGATACCATGTCTCCTGATTTCATCCCGTGTGAGCCTGGAGTTTCTCATCTGTATCCTTAAACGTGCCAAGCACTTGTCATGCCAATACATCGTCTTCAGTTGTAGAAAACTGAGAAGGTGAAAGGTTCAAATAAATCATGTCACCCTCTTCAATTAAAAAGAAAGTTGTCCTTGACTAAACCATGTGAAATAGCACAGCAGCCTACAGAGAACCTGCAGAAGTAAGTGGATCTTTTGTCAAAATGTACAACATGTCACATCAAATACGTCTGCGTAACAGCTGCCTCCTGTGCACAGTTTATTTCCTTGGATGGCAACAGCCTGACATCGACAGATCTGGTCAACTTAGGCAGAGGACGTTACAAGATAAAGGTAATGATCAACAAACTGTATTTGTTGTCATGGCTCTGTGGTAACTATTGACTTAATGTTATCCTTCCCCAACATTTTCAGCTGACTCTGGAGGCTGAAAGAAAAGTTGTGCAATCGAGAGACCTTCTGGACACCATTGTCAAAGAAAACAAAGGTTAATATACTCTAAAGAATGATTGCAATGATCTCCAAGTAAACAAGCAACTGAATAATGACAGTATTACAGAAATGGATGATGTAGTCAGCTCTGTGTGTCTCTTCTTCTTGCAGTTGTCTATGGAATTACAACAGGTTTTGGCAATTTTGCCCGAACCGTCATTCCTGTCAGCAAGCTCAAGTAAAGGCAATAATTTGATAATTTGTTTATGATCTTTGTTGGAGACTGAGCTGTTTTAATGTACCGACTGATTGCGCACTTGTTGTTGCACAGGGAGCTCCAGGAAAACTTGGTGCGTTCACACTCAGCAGGTGATGAAACTCATTCAGGCCTCCTGACAAAGCATGTTTGTTTGTTTTTTGTGCTTATATCGGCTTCATCATAGTCACCCTGTGATATGTAGGTGTTGGAAACCCGCTAAGCCCTGAGAGGACCCGCATGCTGCTCGCTCTGAGAATCAATGTCCTCGCCAAAGGACACAGCGGTATTTCTCTTGAAACCCTCCATGCCATGATCCAGGCCTTTAACGGTAAGCTCCAGCTAGACTCTTCATCATCATCATCTTCGCTTTATCATAGCCGATATCACCTTCTGTCTGCTGATAACTACCTTTAATGATCAGTGCAGGGAAAGCTGACCATCACACATAATAATCTATTTGCCCGTGCAGCTTCCTGCCTCTCCTTTGTCCCAGAGAAGGGAACAGTGGGTGCTAGTGGAGACCTGGCACCCCTCTCTCACCTGGCTCTAGGCCTCATGGGCGAAGGTAAAATGTGGTCTCCCAAGAGCGGATGGGCAGACGCCAAATATGTAAGATCAGAGTGACACTTCAATGATTGTACAACAATAAGTTGCTTAATACTATGGGAACCATGCCTTTATTTGTATGAGTGAAAGGTCGCAGGGCCTGACAGGAAAACATGTTTGCTTTTTGATGACCCTTGACCCTTGTCTCCTTTCATCCCTGACCAGGTCCTGGAGGCTCATGGACTGAAGCCAGTATCACTAAAGCCTAAAGAGGTAATGTTTAAAACCAACTGTATTCTGTTTGATTTGTCTGTGTCACAGAAGTGGATCAATGAGAGCACTTTGTGCCGTCTAGTAGTGATCAAATATTTAGTGTGTAAACATTAAATGAATGTTGTGACGTACTAATAGGAAGTTTATCTAAATATTTCAGTTCAAATACTTCTGATTTGTACTTAATCTGAGTACTTGGGTAAATGAACTTACCTTAAATGCTGTCACTATTATACAAATAGCTTCTGAAAATATAAACCATATCCCCACATCTCACTCTCTGGCATTCCCTCACAGGGCCTCGCTCTGATCAACGGGACCCAGATGATCACCTCTCTTGGGGCCGAGGCCGTGGAACGAGCCCAGGCGATTGCCCAACAGGCAGATATTATTGCTGCTCTCACTCTGGAGGTGCTGAAGGGAACCACCAAGGCCTTCGACAGTGGTGAGCAGCGGCAGCAGCAGCAATAGATCTGACCAAAGCCACAAACCAGAGGGATTTTTTTTTTTTTTTACCTCCACATTCAAGATTCAATTTCTGGTCTCCTCCCATAGACATCCATTCGCTGCGGCCCCACCCGGGACAGATAGAGGTGGCCCAGCGCTTCCGCTCACTGCTGGACTCCGATCACCATTCATCCCAGATTGCAGGTTAGAGGACAGAGCCAGACACTAAAACAGACCAGAAACAGAACATCGTAAAACAATAACGCATAGTTATTGTTACACACTTCACATCTGGCAGCCACACCATGTGGAAGCTTCATTTTATCTGCCACAACACACACTTGCAGCACGGCCCTCGATCAAGGCACCGGTTTCAGAACAGCAGCATACCAGTGTGGTTGTCCACAACTCATAAATAGTTAGGATGGGTCAAATGCACAGGGTGTATTTACCCACAGTGATTAAAAGGTTTTGGTAACGTTGTGCCTCTGCTGCATCATTAAAGATTTAGTATTTAATGTGTGTCATCTGGTGGGTTTTTCCACAGAGAGCCACAGGTTCTGTGACAGAGTCCAGGATGCCTACACCATGCGGTGCTGTCCTCAGGTAACCTCGAATCAACTCATGTTTATTTACACAACCCGAAATCACAAGGTTCTTCCACAAGCAACGACGTTAAGATCTGTGCACCCTCTATACTTAGACACTTAGCTCGGGCGAGGGACGAGGGAAACTTCCATGGTTGATTCTTATGAAGTAGATCCTATAGTGAATGAGTGGAGTTGGAGAAAGCGTTAAATTCTCGTTCCACACACAGGTTCATGGAATCGCCAATGACACCATTAACTTTGTCCAGAACATCATCAATACGGAAATCAACAGCGCCACTGACAACCCTGTATCCTTCTCTGACTCGTGAACTAGACACTAAACCTGTAACTGGATTTGCCATTTTATTGAATTTGCTTCTTTGTATAATGGATTTCAGTGGAAATTAAATGATGTATGTTACTTTAACTCTCATACAAGATGGTATTTGCAGAAAGAGGTGAGACCATTTCAGCTGGGAATTTCCATGGCGAATACCCGGCCAAGGTTAGTGACTAACAAAACACCTTGTTGGTATCTGTCGCAGATTTTTATTCTTCCTCCTTTCACTAGCATTTTCTCTCTCACAGGCTCTGGACTTTTTAGCCATTGCAGTCCATGAGCTGGCCTCTATCAGCGAGAGGAGGATCGAGAGGTTGTGCAACCCCTCCCTGAGCGAGCTGCCCGCCTTTCTCGTCAACGAGGGGGGGCTCAACTCAGGCTTCATGATTGCCCACTGTACTGCTGCTGCCCTGGGTTGGTGTGCAGACACATACAATGAAACAGAGCTTAGGAAATAAATTGGATTAAAGTTTATAGATATTGCATAAAACTTTTATATTTAATACAGTGATGTCATGTTATACATTTTAATGTCACATGCCCATTGTATTTATCTTGATACTCTAATCTTGAGTTTTTTTTACTCTGTTCAGTTTCAGAAAATAAAGTCTTGTGTCATCCCTCTTCTGTGGACTCCTTGTCCACCAGTGCTGCCACAGAGGACCATGTGTCCATGGGAGGCTGGGCTGCCAGGAAGGCTTTGAGGGTCATAGAGCATGTGGAGCAGGGTAAGGCGATACATACCGTACCTTGTTTTTAATGATGATCCTAAGTTTTGCTATTTCATGAGTAGTCGATAAGAAAAACCACACGCAGAACATAGCGATGCACTGATTAGGTTTAATGATTCATGGTTTTCTGATGTAAACACTTACTTATATTAGTAACTTTGAAAGCAAACCGCTCAAATCCATGCCGTTCTACCACAAAAAGTGTATAGGTTATAGTTTAATATTATGCTAGTGATAAAAAAAAATCTGCATCAGCAAACACCTGAGTGGTTTAAAATCTGAGCTTATTGAGTGGATACAGGAGTTAACTTGTATTTACGGGCTAAAACAATGAATCAGTGCCTTACAGTCAATAAGTTTAAGCAGTAGTTGCAATAATGTTGGAACAAACTTAAAACAAACGGCTGTAAAGAACAGAGAAAGAACAGGGTCGGTAATGGTACTAGGTGTTGTTTTATTGAATTTAGTGGCAGTTCTACATTATATTGAATGTAAGTGATGTTCCTGTTGCTGACATACAGGATGTTGCAAAGCAAATTCATTTAAGTTGCAGTATTCAGCATTTCTAATTGAGGAACTAGTTTGTGTGTTTGTCTATTTGATAGCTCTGTGTACTTCAGTATGATGTCTAGTTAGGACTAAGTACAGTCCATCACTTTGTATTATCTGATCCAATGCAGTGTTAGCTGCAACTGTGGCCTTGCTTCACATATAGACTTGACATGTACGTACTGTGCTTATAATCACTGAGTAAGGACATTTATGATGGGTTTTACCAACTGAATGGATGTGTTCTCTGATCAGTTCTTGCTATAGAGCTGTTAGCGGCCTGTCAGGGTATTGAGTTCCTTCGACCTCTTCGTACCACTAGTCCACTGGAGAAGGTCTATGAACTTGTGCGCAGTGTGGTCAAGTAAGTCAAACAGAGTTGGCCAAGGTACATGACTTTTAGTCTGCTGAAATCATGTACATGATGGTTAATATTTATCCTTTGTTCCACTTTGTCTTTTTACTCCCCTTCTGTGCAAAGACCATGGATTAAAGACAGATTCATGTCTCCAGACATCGAAGCTGTTCACCGTCTCCTAATTGACCAGAAGGTGAGATCTAAAACTGAAGGAGTAACTGTTTTATACATTCACTTGACTGGAAGTTCATTTTCATGTTCATAACTTCATCTCAGGTGTGGAATGTGGCCAAACCTTACATTGACAAGTATCAGTCAGAGTACATCCCTGAGTCCCGCCCCAACTCTCCTACTGCTTTCTCCCTGGAGTCTCCAGCATCACCCAGAAAGCGAGTTCGACATGAGTGAAAGCAAGATTAGTTTTGTTTTTTGGTTCACGCTAACTGTAAGTTAAATCTTACTAAATGACAAAATAATATTTTTGCCCTTGTATACTCAATCCATATACAAATTCTTGACCCCAAATTTTTAATCCTCTTGGTAATTTGCAATACACTGATAAACCGTATATTTCTGCAGCAGTTACTTAGTGTTGAACTTGTGTGCGAGTTGCCCTATACCAGTGTGCATTAGAATTGTATTTATCCAAACTTGTATTGTCCCTTTAAAAATGTGCCTAATTCAGTTTTTATTGCCACATGACTACCTCAGCCATTTTCATATGAAATCTATCCCATGATGTGTCACAAACAAAACCATCACTAAATATTCCTTTTCTGTCACAATGGAAATTTTACATAATTGTCATCTACACAATTCCTACCTAACATAATAAACATTTTTAAACCTGTTTTGTTATTTCACATTTTGAGTTTTTTGCTCACTACTTTTGCGAACATTTCTGCACATTTAGGGCAGGTTTGTAATTGACAGAAGAGAATATATCTTTTCTAATTTCTATTTTTTATTATGTTTAGCGGTATAATGGTTACTTTTAATACAAACAGTGATAGAGGTACTGATGGCAGTGGTAATGGTATGACTCACGACTGTCATTGCTATAAACTCTGTGCAGATACAAAATCATAAAATGATTAATAATAATTGCTACATGATTAAATATGTAGGCAAAATGATGTACCAGCAGAGGCTGACAGTGAATTCTAACATTTATTTTTAGTTTAATTACCTGATAATGTCAGCAAATACTACCACAGAAATTGTACTCTATGTCATCTCAAGGGATTTTAGTGACATACTCAAATAGTTTCTCCAATTATTTAAACTGGAAAGAAACTAATTTTAATCTTAGATAGGAAAAAGATTACATTTGTTTTTCATGCTGTTTTACTAGGGTATAATCCATTTGCTGAAAGCTAAACAACTGTTGGAGACATATACAACACACCTTAAGGTTGTTAGACTATACGATAGGTTTTTCTTGGTGTGTGTTGAACCGGAAGGAATAAAGGGTAACAGAAGTGTCCTTGTCCAGTTAAACAGGACCTACCTGTCCATTCTGAGAAGCCATTCCACCACCTTGAGGTGTTGAAAGAAAAACCTGAGGAAAATTAAGCGGGAAGTCACAGGACTGTATAGTTTTGGTCAACAAATTCAAAGGCTACACAAACAGCTTGAAACAGAGAGTAGCACAGGGGCAGGAGTTTGTTGTGCATGGAAATAGTGCAAAATATGTTTCTACACAAATCACAGACATAACACATAGCATCTGCTAAATCTGCTCTATGATAAGAGGTGTGTCTGATTAGTCCCATATAGGAGAACTATTCTGCATTGGGTTGGAGTCACTAGGTCACATGGCTTGGGAGGTATTGAAAAAAGGAGACCGTACATAATGGGAAATCATGTTTTTTCTTTAAAATATTCATATAAAATATAGTGTGCATATAATGGCTATGAAAAAGGGTGTGTCTGATTACTCCCATATAGGAGAACTACTCTGCATTGATTTGGAATCTGTAGGTCAGATGATGTCCAAGCTATTGAAAAAAAAAGAAAAAAGAATATGAATGTAATTGAGAAGGTACTTTATAGACGGTCCCTAAGTAGGTCTGCTGGGTGCCATAGGAGATAGGCTGGGAGCAAGGAGACGGGCTTTCTGTTTGTACACTGCCTGCCAACACTTGGTGAAACCGGCTACAGCGAATATCTGAATATCTGTCGAAAATCCAACATCAACCTAACTTCACCTCGGTCTGTTACCGTGCTAACCACCTTCCGTCACGTTACTTGAGGTAACTACTATGATAATTTGTTTGTATACCACACAAATTCGTATTCGTTTTTTGTTGTTTTTTAAAAATGGTATTCTCGTAACTTGTGTAACAGTTGCATAGCTTTGGCTAGTTCTCTACGGCAGCAAAACATTTATTACATGTCAAAAAATCTGTTATTCAAAATAGTGAAACCAAATTTAGATCTTTACTATGGTTGAGCAGTTCATTTGTATCACCTGATTTTACTTTTATTAAGTGGTTCTTAAGCTTTGTTACATTCGATGGTTTCTATTTATAGTTCTTATAAACTAATTACTGATACTGGTTTACTTACATATCTGCTCCTATTAAAGATACTAAAGCCAATACAGTTCATATTTACGATTTTGACTCTAAATCTGCAGGAGAACTGCTGTCAGCTACGTCAACTTTTATTATTTGGGATATGAATGAAGAGTGCATTTATATTTATTACAAGATGATTCTCTCTTTCAGTGACTGGTTCACCTCATACCTGTTAAGAGAATAATTTCTCTTCCCTACTGCTGGGGTCAGGTATCTGCCCTGTTTTCTCTCTGAGGAACATGCCATGGCCGTCCCTCTTTTGCCGTCTTCAATCTCACTGTCTGGCTCTCAACAGACACAGCTGTAGAGTTAGATGATAATGTCTTCCGTCACTGTCTTAATTCAACTAATTATATTTGAAAAATGTCACCTATATTTTAAGGTCTTGTTTTATTTTATCCCACAGATGTGACAGAATAGTATTGCATTTATATTTTTCGTTACTCTAAGTATTTGCACTTTTATTTTCCTCCATACTGTGTGGATCATTGGTGACGTGTTTGTCCAAATTGAACTTCAGAAGAAACCTCTGCAAGCTGGACGTATTTGTCTGATGTTTGGCTGATGTGAACTTTGATGGAAAAGCTTTCTCCACTTCTTTTCCTACTCCCTGTGAGGAAGGGCAGCACTGAACATCCTCATCATCCTCTGAGGTGGCAGTGACATGTGAGGGGTCAGCCAAATGAAGCTGGTCATCATGATGAAGGAGGACATGCACCCACTTACACCTGCTCATCTTCATTCCTATAACCCCACCCTTAAGCCCACTGAGACTGGTACAAACCTTGTTTGACTACCTGTTTACTTTGACATTTTATAGTCTGAAATACAGTCACCATTTTGTGTTTAATGTCTTGTTCTGTTACAGTCAGACGTTATAGGTCACATTTCAATAAATTCTCTTTGTATTTACACTCCTTCGGTCTTTTGTGCTGACTGTAAATGTTACATTTTACATAAAAATATCACTGTCAACTGAAGTACAAGGAAATCATAATACTTGATCATTAATCATAATGTATTAAAATGTAAAATTATTACTGGCTGCTATTCAAGCAATAGTTTAAGTATTTATACCGTAATGTTACATTTAGAAAAACATCAATATTAAAGTTAACACATCCGGGCTGTAACAAGGAAGCAGTGATGAAGTGAGGACTTTCAAATTGTTCTCTGTTAGTCCGGCGCTTCGTCTCATGTTGAATGTCACTGCAGCCTGTCTGGATCACTTTACACAAACAGACGTGAAATAATGTGTGATATCATACTTAATGTAACTTATTACACAGTGCAACAGTAACGTTGATCATATGGAAAAGGGACGTCAACAAGACAAACGTTTCCTACTTTACATGGGGGAATAACAATTTCCAACTTCACACAGCTGCGCTGTATTTAACAGTATCATCCCCCTAAATTCTAAAACTTCAATATTTCGTTTTAACTCGGTTTGATAACAGTGACAAGCTCCCGTTAGCGTCCCGTTAGCCTCCTAGCACCGGAGCTATGCTGGAGGGCTAATTCAATAGCCGGCTAATTGTCTAATTATACTTCTGCTAAAGGCTAGCTATGTTGGGCACAGACACTTTACATATAAATAATAGGCTACTCGAAATTAACTTACCGAATAAAGTTCTGAGATGTTCTGTTAAGAGTTGTAGCATAGCAGCCATAATTATTTGTATTTAAAATAATCAAAATGGACCAAAAACCATAAACACTGCCGTGAAGTAGTCACGTGAAGTAATCCCATTGACTGTATATACTAGAGCAGGGGTCCTCAAATACAAATCTTAAAGGTCCACAATTGTTTTTTTCAAACAAGCATGGGTCCGTTTATTATGACGGTCAAGTGCAAGGCAAGTCAACAGAGGTAAAGTTGGTTCTCTTTTGTCCAAACACAAAATTAAATGAACATTCTGACTGAATAAAAATAAATTAACAAAACATTTTCTTGACTTGAAATAAAAATACACAAAAACGTGCAGGTACAATGTTTACACATTGTTATTGTCAACAAATAATTGACAAGATCTAAAATGTAAACAACTATTGACAGTATATTAAAAACTGTATAACACTGTTTTTAACTGTAAAACACTGCTGACAAAAAGAAAACGTGCAAGTAAGCAGTACATGTTAACATGTACAGAACATAAATGACAAACTCTGTCATTAAGGTGCAAACATAGTAACTTGAACTGTAAAACACTGCTCAATGAGCGAAATGGCATTTGGGGTTTGAAGCCATTGCTTTGACGTTTGGCACAAACGGTGTGATGGCCAATAGTAGCGCATGGCGATAGATCGGCGACGGACAAATATATGTTTTTAAAAAAGTTTTTTTTTTGTTTGTTTAAAAAAGTGCCATTCGCCCTGGGTCCGCAGAGAGGTGTGCCGCGGTCCGGTCGTGGACCGCGGTCCGCTAATTGAGGACCCCGGTACTAGAGTAATCCTCCTCTCGAGGATCGGGGTTCACTTTTTAGGGTCCTCTGGAAACATTTCCGCTGTGTGAATCATTGACTGTAATACTGTGAATTTGCAGTGCGTTTCTGAACCAGCAGCGCGTTTTTGAGTTTGCAGCGCGTGTACTTCAGTATGCTTTCTACTTTCTACGGAACCCCTATACGGAGCCCCTAAAGGGACATAGGTAAAAAATAAAATAAAAATGAAACGTTTCTCGTGAGCACGTGAAAGTATCTCGTGCGCTTGATCGTGAACACGTGAAGTATCTCGTGCGCACGTGAAAATATCCCGTGAGCACGTGAAATTATCTCGTGAGCACGTGAAAAATATCCCGTGCGCACGTGAAAGTATCTCGTGAGCACGTGAAAGTATCTCGTGCGCTTGATCGTGAGCATGTGAAGTATCTCGTGCGCACGTGAAAATATCCCGTGAGCACGTGAAATTATCTCGTGAGCACGTGAAAAATATCCCGTGCGCACGTGAAAGTATCTCGTGAGCACGTGAAAGTATCTCGTGCGCTTGATCGTGAGCATGTGAAGTATCTCGTGCGCACGTGAAAATATCCCGTGAGCACGTGAAATTATCTCGTGAGCACGTGAAAGATATCCGTGCGCACGTGTAATTATCTCGTGCGCACGGGAAAATATCCCGTGCGCACGAGAAAGTACCTCGTGGGCACGTGAAAGTATCTCGTGCGCACGGCATCTCGTTAGTACATGTTGAGCATATGCCAGGTGCTCATTAAGATCATTAACATCAAAGAATGGCTACAGAAGTGGACTTATTCTCTTTCCTGCAAACGCGAACTACCTGATAGTGTCATCAACCGACCCAAAGATGATAAGGTAAAGATAAATGTTAACTTAAGTGACATAAAGTAAGCAATACATGGCTAGCCTAATGATGCTAGCTTTAATGTAATTTGTAACGTTTTCGACTTGTGCCTTACAGATCGACATTAACGTCATATGTGTTATGACAGATGAGGAGTTAAGACAGTATATTGAACAATAATAGGCTCAATATCTTCTCCAGCAGGAACACGAGCATGTAGTCCGCCATCGTTGTTGATGTTGTTATGAGACGTCTCTCGGAATATAAAAGGTGGAAGGCTGCTCGAGGGGTCCCACACAGCAAAAGGACTGCGCGGCGGATCTGCCGCGGATGTATGGCGGCTTCCGGAACGGACCCGCGAAACGGACCCGTATCGGGGTCCAGATGCACTCAGGAACGGATCCGCTACGAAGGCGGATCGCGGATCCGCCGTGGGACCCGCAAATTGACATCCGCTGCGGGTCCGCGGCGGACTCATAAAGGCTCATCCGGCCCGGGTCCGTTTTGGACCCGTTTATCTCATTTTCAAATCCCTTCTGTTCATGTTGTAGGATAAACTAAACTGTAGGATAAAAAAACGAGGCTATCACTAGGCTTAGCCTGGCTACTACAGCAATAGGTGTAAACTTAAATCTGCATTGCCTTGTATTTTTAACCTAACAATATTGTCAACAGAAAATGTTCAAGTCATGCATTTACTGTACAAAAGTAGCTCAATGGAAATATAAAATTGACATTTTCATTTATGGGCAGCCGTGGCCTACTGGTTAGCGCTTTGGGCTTGCGACCAGTAGAAAGCGGCTGAAGTGCCCTTGAGCAAGGCACCTAACCCCTCACTGCTCCCCAAGCGCCACTGTAGCATGGCACCTCACTGCTCCGGGTTAGTGTGTTCTTCACTTCACTGTGTGCTTGAGTGTTCACTAATTCACGGATGGGATAAATGCAGAGAATAAATTCCTTGTATACACAAGTATACTTGGCCGAGATCACTTAATCTAATCTTAATCTAATTTTATGGAAAGTTATAGGTTATAGTCTATGTTTAACCTAATTTGGTGCTTTATACAGGCGCCAGGTCGGTGCAGACATAAAATATGCTATCTATTAGGCTACAACTTCAGTGAAATGCTGCGTTATACACAGCTAAAATATCAGAAAATGAATAACTGGTGAACGACAAGAAGTTCAATAAAAATATGTTTTAATTATTATTCCTCCTAGCCTAGGCCACTCCGTTTTTTTGGAAGTAGGCGGGACGTCTCCTAGTCGCAAGATCTGCCGCCAGGTTGAACCACCTCATGGCATGCTTTGCGACTTCCTCATCCGTGGCTGAACGTGTAAATGAGTTTTTCCTCAGGGCACCTGTAATCAAACAAACAGATATGTATGTTTAGCCTGTGGCATGTAGCATCCAAAGCCAAATGCTTATATAATACAATATGATATTGTAATCATTATGATATAGGTAAGACATTCAATTAAAAAAAAAACGTGACTTACAACGTTATAAACAGGGCAGGGAATGAAGAAATTCTGGAGGAAAAGGGCATGTGAGAGACTGAAAGCTTTATTTATTTACCTTCATAATACTGGTTTAATTAAAAGATTATATATATTTTATTTATTTTGATTTAATATAAGCCTAGACTCCATGAATGTCTCGGTATTACACACTCCTTTAATGTGGAGGTATACTACAAAATAGTCACGTGCCAAGAATCAGAAGAAGAAGAAGAAGAAGCGGCCGAAATCAAATTTAAGTGTATTTAAATTAGCTACGTATGTGCTGAAAATGACATTGTAATGTTATAGTGACTCGAAGCTGAGTGCTCAAAACCAGTGGAATTTTGATTTTCACGACGACAATTATCGGTCTAGCTGCTATGCTAACCGTTGATGTGCCGAGTGAATGGACCTAGTTTCTAACATACAGATATGCTTACTGACTGTAAACTGACTGTATATATTGACCCCACTTCACTGGCTGAAATACTAGTGCCAATTTATCAGCTTGATCTATAGTTTGCATGGTCAAGTCACAGTGAGCCAGCTGTTCGAGCAGGCCCTGTCCACACGAAACCGCATTTTTGCGTAAACGCAGATGTTTTTAATCGTTTTGGCCTATCGTCCAGACGAATCCCGTAAACACATAGCCCTAAAATGCACTTTTTTGAAACCGGATCCCAGGGTGGATAAATTCGAAAACGCACTTCTTGTGGATCCGTCTGGACAGGGGAAACCTGGAGATTTTGGAAAACGATGAGGTCATCGCCACCATCGCCACAACCCTCGAGCAGTCTTCCACCTCTTATATCCCGCGAAACGTCTCATAACAACATCAACAACAATGGTGGACTACATGCTTGTGTTACTTCTGGAGAAGAAATTGAGCCTATTATGGTTACTAGGGCAAAATCTAATTTTTCCTTGAGTTTGGTTTGTTCTAAAGCCGATTTGTAAACAGCGCTCAAGCTTCATGCGCATGCGCCACCTCTTCCTCTCCGTTTTTGGTGAATTTCTGAAACTGAAACAGCGCTGCCTATAGACCTGGGATATGAAGTAGCGTTTTGAGTCGTGTAAAGACGGATCCGTCTGGACGCGGATATTTTTGAAACCGTGCCAGCGAAAATGGATAGGAAAAAGATCGTTTTCGTATGTGTGGACGAGGCCTAAGTTGCTAATGCTGCGTATCTACACAACCTCCAAGGCTAAAGACATAATAGTTCTCTCTGATGCATCGTCGGACTTCGAGCCCACAGGTGAGAGGTCAATGAAGGTAATTTATCTTCTGCCACATTTCTGTTATCAATATATACTGTGCAATACATACATTGTGACACCTGTCAGTGACACCTGAACAACGATATTGTATGATTCAGACATTAATCTAACATTTATCAAACTTTTCTGAGTCACACTAATAGCTGTACTTACGAAGGAAAATGTCAGTAGATTGTGTTATAGATCATGTATTTGTACTATAATAGTACAAATACATGATAGTTGGTTTGTGCATACTTCTGCTAATTAAAGACATGCAATGTAGGGCTTTTGTGCTCTTTTCAATGCTCATTATAGACCAATCTGTTAGATTGATTTGACAGATTTTGGGTGCAAATGCACAGTTCTGGTGCGATTAGCAGGCGCAGTTCGTTCTTTGTGGATTTGGCCAAAATAATCTTAGTCTTACAGCCATGGTGTTTATCTGTCTTTCTTCTCATGAAATTCAACAGAGGCCTGCAAAATAAATATTATTTAGATATTTTATAATATTTATCTGCAGAATTAGGGGTGATAGTTGAGTAGCAAGAGGTCAAGAGTTGTTAATACAATTTGCTCCACTTCTGTCTCCACTTATGTGCATGGTCAATCACAATAAGTTCAGAAAGTCTTGCTTTGAACAGTTGGACAATCATAGCTGTATATGCCTATATATATATAAAATTCCTCTTTCATGTCCTGGCATGTTGTTTTTCTTTGTTGTGATTTTGTTCGTTTCCTGTTCATGAGTGATGTAAAGGCAAAGTAACATCTATAACAATACTCCTATATGCTGTACAACAAAAGTAAGTCTCTAATTCCAGCACAAATTACTGGGAAGAGCTAATACTCATTTGAGAGTATCCATCGCAGGGCTAACTTCGCAGTTCATTATGAATTATTACTGTAGGACACCACTTCCACGACAGTGATTAAGACAGGTGGACAGCTGCTCATTGGAGAATGTAACAACAGCAAAACATTTGTGGGACACAACTTAAGATGAAGGTTTTACATAACAATATGTATATCGTACCTGAATGATTCCCATGAAGCAGAACTGAATTAGACTTCTGTCCAAATATGCACCATCGAACAAGCCACGGTCCTTCAGATCATTAAACAGAGAGATGTAGAATTCCATTGATTCCCTTCTGAGGAAGCCCCACCAACTCGCAATTTGCTGATTTGTTGTGCTTGCCCCTTAAATGTAGCTGTCGATGGCGGAACCGTCGTCAATGTTGCGACAGAGAAAACGCTGAAAGTCTCTGACTTTAACATTCTCTGTGTCCCGGTTGCCTCTGACAATCCTTGGACAACCACCTAATCTCTGGACTGCCTCCATGTAGTAGCCTCCGATGATTTTTGGGTTACTGCTGGTGGTAAATGAATTCATCAAGATAATTTTTCGGGAAAAGCCGTCAATGCAGCCATTGATACAGATACCAAATGGCTTCAGTTTGTCATAAGAGTCCAAGTGCCAAATATAATTGGGCCCTTTTGCAAAATAGCAATCGGCGATGGAGCCATCTCCTTCCTCTGAGTTCAACACCCCTTGGGTCAAGTTCTTTTAGAATTAAGCGTACCTCTTCTTTCTTGACGTGTAATCCATTATCCTTGCATTTCGTGTACATCCACCTATACCCAAAGAGTTGGCCAGACGTTTGTTCATGAATAAAATTAACTACACGATCCAAAGCGATGTATCCTTGAGGCGAAACAGACAAGACTTCAAAATTCAAAAATGTCTTTTAGACACAATATGACTGTGACGACTTGCAAGTAAAGCAGCAATATCCTTATAATGAAGTCCCAGGTTAAAATATAGCGGAACTATCTCCTGTACTGTCTTTGACACAGAAACACCAAACTGAAATGCAGTGGATGGTCTCCCAGGCGCATCCAATACTTCTCGTGTGCATGAGATACTTTCACGTGCCCACGAGATACACAAAATAGTCATGTCCATTCTCTGATAAATCCCAACTGTTATGGAGTCTCACAAGGGAGTCCTACAGAATATTAGGAAGGTGGTCATAATGTTATGCCGGATCATGTACACTGCATCATTTAAAACACGAGCAATGTTTAGTTTTAAATAAATAGGTATGCATTAATATGAACTAACAATATGTGCAAACACAGAACAAGAAACAAACAGAGCTTACAGCTGTTAAGCGTCATAACGCTGTGTGATGTATGTTAGGGAAGGGGGAAAAAAAATATGTCTCCTTCGAGCCGGATTCGAACCAGCGACCTAAGGATTTCAGCTATTTAGCCACTACAGTCCTACAGTCCTCCGCTCTACCAACTCCGCTAAGGCTGGGGAACAATAGTCCGTATAAGATGGGGAAGAAGAGGAAAAGGGGGGGAAGAAGGGAGGGAAAGGGGGGCGAGGAGGGAAGGGAAGACACATGTGGCGCGAGTTCGAATCCCGTCCAAAACCATAAAATGTTGAAGGCTGTTCTTGTGGCAAATGTTTCTAAATTGCGTTTGTTTTAAAACCTACAGTCAATTCAATGATACACTGTTACACACAACTAAAATAAACACAAAGAGATTGTTTTTATAGCTTTAAAGTACTTTTCTTGTGCCAAATGTTTATATATTTTTATAGGCAATTTTGTATCTATGAAATTAAGGTCGATTGTTGCCTGATATTACATTCTTTGCCAAGACTAATTGTTTTATTTTAAATGACATGTGCTGAATAAGTTTATTTATCCAGCTGTGACTTGATCTATCACCTTTTTCTCTTTAATTTGAAGCTGAAATGTGGCCTCCTTTCTTATCTGATGAATTTTCTACAGAGAGTCCAAACCGTGAGCACCACGAGTAACTATGGTGTCAGTTAATCTAACAATATATGATCACACACTTGCAAGAAATTCTTCATGAACAGATTCAGCTTTAATGGCCAAATTTATTTACATACAGGAAATAAACATAAAAAAGACACAATTTCAGCAGAAACTAACTGGTACAGAAGGGCTGGGGCTGGAGGGTGGTACCAGAGCTGCAGGTCGTCCCTTAGCTCAAGCTTCCCACTTGCCCCAACTCGAAAAAGAGCTGCAGCTACCCACTTATGGTCCTGTTTAGGCAACGTCTGTGGCCACAAGAGTGGGAGCTGTGCAGGATGCTCTGGCTGAAAGGGTTAAGAAAAAATATGAACATATGAAAAGAAGCAGTATAGAAGCATAACAGTACAAATATGACAAGCATTGAGAGGAACGCTTCTTTTGAAGGGTAAGTAAAACAAATCAAACAAAACAAAACAAAACATAAAGATGCTCTTTGGTACAGAACGTGACCAAGGCACCTTTTAGTTACACAAATTAAAAAGCATCTATTAGAAGCAGTTAATACATAAAGAGTTAAAAACACACCTGCCTTGCACTGCTGTGAGGCACACAGCCTTCAGGGTGACAAATCAACCATGAGACACAATGAGACACACCAAAGTTGGTGTAGACCTGAACTGTGCATTTGTACCTTACATGTGGCTGAGGTTTTCACTGTTCAGCTCTTTACTATGTGTTAACCGCTTATAATAATGGCTTTGTAACTTTTGTGTGTTCAAGAAAAAAATAGCAGTTTACCAGGTTCAGCATGGGAGCTGGCTCTGGCACATGTGGATGTAGTGCCGGTCTCTCACTCAGTGGTGGTGGGGCAAGGAAAAAGGACGATGGGGACGGGCAAACAGGGGTACGAGGACGAGGAGATGGAGATGGGTGTGGAGGTGGAGAGGGTGACAGAGCTGGGGTAACAGCTGAACCAGGGTCATTTTTTGCCTGTGCAGACAGATATGATAAACAACACAAAACAGGACAACAGGTTTTTGTGAACCTTAAATCACTGCCTTTTAAACTTACCTGAGAAACTTTTCTCTGGACATTGACGTTTGGTTTTGCTGCTGCCACATGGGATCCACCAAACCTGGATTTTTCAAACTGAAAAAAAAAAAAAAAAAAAAAACGTACACACAGTGTTTATTTCTTCCTATATTACTATTACCATATTTTAAAGGCTTATATCACAACAGGGTGTTTACAGGAATCAGACACTTAAATGTAATGCTCTTTTTAAAATAATTTAACCAAATTAAAGACAGATATTTGGACAAATCATTTTCTTATTCAAAGATTACAGTAAGTATGAAGATAAGAAAAATATATATGGTCCCCTGCAGAGGTAGGTTTTATGTAGGAATATGGGTCATTAACTAGATGATTCTAATAGGCTGCAGTATGCTAGATAGAAAAGTATCACTGTAATGAATCTAACCAGGACGAATATAGTGCTTTGGTCTAAGTGCAGTGTGAGTTAAGTTAACCTACATTTTTCCAACAGGTGAGTGCAAATATAAGTATAAGTATAAACACACTTTTAGGTTCAGTGGTGGATTTAAAAAGACTTCATCAGAACTGTAGACTTCCATGCAGAAAAGATTGACTCATTTTGACAGAAAGATATTAAAAGCTGGATAAATTGAATTAGATAAAATATTTGTAGCAATTAAGACTTCGAGATTTCAAATTTAGAGCAAGGTCAAATATTTATTTTATAATTTGGGTACATCAGTACTAAGTAATAGTAATAGTATCGATTGTAAGGTTTTACAGTGAAGGTTATATTTACCATGGGTAACCAGGGCTGGCACCCATGGGTGGAGCAGCTGTGGGACGTTCCTTTGCCTAAAAAACAACACCAATATGTTCATCCTGCATTTGGAGAATAACCAGCAGTCATCGTGAGACTACAGTGTAAGGTCTACTACTTCTACTACAGCCTAAACACCGGCGAAAATAGCATGTGTAATACCGTAGCGACTAACCAAACTTTGCTATCGCAAATCGTCCCATTGCAATGCGCACCGGCAGAGGTTGTTAACACAAACGCCGATAGCAGTGATCAAAATGAGTAAAGACTTTAAATACATTTTAATTCAACTCAACCCAGACAAGAAAAGAGTTTTTTTACCTGTTCGCTGCTTCGCTGCTTCCACCTTTTCCAAGCTAGCGGATTTGAAAAGAGCGGGGGTGGGATGCGCTACACGTCACCGGCAGCGTAACATGGGATTCGGGATCCGATTGGCTGTCCAAATTTGGTTCTCGTCATCGCACTGGCTGAACACGCAAAGATGGTATACGCAGCGTGATTGGTTTTCAGAAAGATTGACCTTGGCATTTGATTGGCTCCCAAAAGATGGACGTCGCCACACGATAGGTTTCCAAAAAATGGTTTTCGCGACGTGGTTGGCTCCGTGTATACGGACGAGCGGCTCCGCGGTAGAGCTATCGAAGGGACGCTGAAGCACCACGTGACAATAGTGTATTCAAAATTATATTCAAAATAGCGCCGTTATATGTTTATACTGTATTCGTTATTGCTGTTAACGTTGGTCCCTGAGGGTCAATACTCAACGGGAGCTTATTTGACTTTCGCTAGCTAGCTAAGTATTGCTAGCCATTAGCCTGCAGTGGAATTGGTTAGCTAGCACTTTAGCTAGCACTGCGTTGATTCAGTGTCACTAGAACAATATAAAGTAGCTGTCTTATAGTTCATCCTTTGCACGAAACTCTTAAAACGCGCTAAGTTAACTTCGTTCATGATAAAAGTCAACTATTGTTAACGTCACGCTATCTAGCAGGTTGAATGTAGCTCCTCTTACGAAAAGCTGTGCACGCTCACCAGAGCAAGACAACACTGAACAAACTTTTGTTTCGACGCTTGTAGCAATGAGACACACAAACACAGCTAAAGACGGTGAAAACCTGGTCATTTGTGAGTTACTGTATGACTGCAATCAACAAAAATAACTGTAATCTTTAAGTCCAGGACTGATTTAAAAGCAGTCATTATAGAGGTTTTATGTATCAAATCAGCTATTAAGCTTCAGTCAAACACATTGAAGATCTGAACCGAGGTAAGGTCTGAGTTAAGGTCTTATCAGGACTGTCCTAAACAGCAGGAAACGGTAATAAATGACTGTGTCTGTAGAGCAAAAGACCATTTGTTTTGTCTACAGTGCTGATCATCTTAATCATTTTATGGTTAGATGTGAGGTAAAGATGTGATGTTAAAGTGATCCGTGAGTAAAACTGCATTTGAGCGGGGTTAGTTTTAATGCACGTCCAGTACTTTATCTACAACTAAAGTTTACTTTGAACATTTTGAGTGACAACTATTTATTTAAAGATACTTTAAAAACCAGAGTGTGGGGATGGTTCCCCATGGGGATTTCATTGATTAATACTGCTGTTTTATTTTGAGGCATTTCTCAAAAGAGTATGCATCATACCTGTGTAGTGTAGTACTAATTTAGAAACGTGAGTGTAGGTTTGTGTTTTCCTCACTCTGTATGATAAAATACATATAACCTTATGTAAGCACAAAACATGATGAAACTACACTCTGTGGGGTATGTTTTTCTGAGGTTTGTCGATGGATTGCGTTTCTTTACTTTAAAAAATAAACTATTATTTGAGTAATTTTGATTGAAAACATGTTCTTTCACAGTAGTTTGACTTTTAAGCACTAGGTGGCAATATTTCATCATTTTAAAAGCAGACCTACTCCATGCTTTGTGTTTGAGTACATTTGAGGACAGCAGGATTTTTCACCTTTCTGCCTGTACTTTCAGGTGTTGTGTCACTGTTATTTTTTTGTATTTTATCACAGTGATAGATCAGCTTCCATAGCCTGCTAGCATTATGGCAGCATTTACTTGGTGTTGTGATACTTTATTCTACTGTATGCAGTGAATCATATGGCAGTTCCTCACATTGTGATGTGGTAGCAACAAACACTACAGAATTAGCCCACAGCTGTTGTCCTGTATATGTACTGAGAAGGTAAGTACCATCTGAGAAGATAATAGTATCTCACTGTTTCTTTTGTTTTTTGTTTTTTGTTTTTTTGGCTGGTAAAACAGAAACTGGGCAGAGGTGTGGTGGAAAGTAATCATTAATCAAGTCTTGTACATACAAACAACTGTTTCTACATCAGCTTTATTATATGCCAAAGGAGAATACTTATTTTACTCATTACTTTTAACAACTTGCATACATTAAGTGTGACAACACTTTTCTGTAAAATGAGTATATTTGTATAGTCTTATCTTTTATTATGGTTTTGTTACTTTTATGTCTTCGTAAAGTATTTCTTTCACTACAGATAAATAAGTCAGTGAGACAGGAATCCATGAGTGTGTACAGCAGAAAAGTGACAACACTAATACACTTTAGTGAAGTTTAGGCTCATAATGACAATGTTGTCAGGCTGTTCTCTGATGTATTCATCTTGCCCTGACCTTTCTGACAGTGAGCTAATGTGTTACATACATACAGTTTATTACAACAGCATGGGGATAGACGTGGAGCCTAAAGCAGGGTCACGCTGTTGAGGCAGCAGACATTCCTCTCATAACACAGGCTCCAATCCCTACATCTTCTCTGTCCTTTACTTAGATTATCATCCTGTCTCAACTGAGCACCCATGGGGAACAAGTGAACACCCTCCCACCTCCTCACCCGCTGGAGGGAAAAGTTTGAAGGATGGGACTTCGGGACATGTTACCATCAATCAGGTACAATAATAGACACCTTCGCCACACAAACATTGTGGTTATTCTCAATCTAGGAGCACCGTTCAGATGTTTTGCAGTTTTTTTTTGGGGGGGGGGGGGTTGCACATTTTGTCAGTGAAGCATGTTTTGAAGTAGTAAATATTACAACGAAAAGGCACAGAAGGGGCAATTTTATCTAAGTAATGGAGCTATTTTCTCTGAGCACAGTTTTAGCTTGGACCAGCCAAAAGGCTTCCCATGATTAACAACTGAGAGAGGCCTTTAGTTTGCTTTCCAAGGTCACATCTTCAAAGGCCATCCCTTGTGGTTTTGAAAGGAAAATGCCCAAGAAAAACAACTTGTTTGATATATCTTACATAGACATCTCATGTCCAACACAATTAAAAACACTAACCACATCCCTGTCCCAGTTCCACATTGCTTACTAGCACTAATAAAGTATAAATACTATATTTAAAGTGCGCCTTCTTGGAATTTACTGTACAGTAAATACATTTCCTGTAAACTTTTGTGGAGAGGAGCACTACTGCAGCCAAGTTCAAATTTTAAACTGTCACGCATGTCCAGTAAAGTGGTTTTCTTGATCTACTTTATGTATTTTTCTCAGAGCTTCTCCGAGCTCTGAGGATAGTTTTCAGAGAGGATTGTTGGCAGTTTTTATCAATACAGTACTACTACTTCTCCAGTGAATACACCATTTAGATTGATAAAATAATCAACAACGAAATGTAAAGCATTGTATGATTTTTTTTGATGTAAAAAACAATATGTTGATTAGTAAGAAATCCCTTAGAAACTACATTTCCACTTACTATAAAAGTGAAAAGGTAGTGGAGTGCTGCATTTGGTTACGTTCCAGTGTTATTATAACTTTTTTTTTATACTATTGTAAAATATGCATCAGGCATACATATACACATCTAACCATGTCAGTGTTCGCTTCTGCCTCTGCGCCTGCTGGCTTGTTTTTTCAACCATCATTTATCAGACACACAAAAGAAGAACTCGCACCTGTGGTTTGAACAATGTTTTAAAGTGTTACAGCTTCCTCCCCCATGGTTAATAATACTCCAGTGTGTTTTTCTGCTTTTATTTAAGCCGAGCGGCAGATGGCATGACATTCACCTACAGCACTAAAAAAAAGTTACACTTCCTGACTGTCTGACTTAGACAAAGGTGGAAGTCCCACACGCCCCTGTTCCCGTGTCTTGCTGTTAATTTATACTTGTGCTTTTTTTCTTTCCTGTGTAATAAGGAAATGTGTAAAAAATTTAATCTCACATATAAAGTTTCAATTTTCAGAAGTGCCTGTTAGGAGGGCCCAACAAAGAGAACATGTGTTACTGTCATTGTATAAGATAAACATCTAACAGCATTAATGCCAAAAGAGTTACATCATGGGGAGAGTTGCACTTTTGAGCTAACGTTCATGTAACACAGACGCTGTTTCATTTTTTTTTGTCACTACAGATTACACCGCCTGATGCAATGTGGGTGGGGGCAATGTTATGGCTAGGATCAGGCAGACAGATAGCAGTGATAAACGTCATAAAAATGGAAGAGTGAGACAACCAGATACAGTGGGTGTTTAGAGCCCTCTGTTTAGTGCTCAGCCTGCGGGCAAGGCACCTTCGCTCCTTGCCTGGAGCATGTCTGGCTTTTTGTCTGGCTTTTACAGGAGAGTAGACAGATTACTTGCAAGGGCTGAGATGGTTCAGTGAGCTTGACGGTACTAGATGACATGGCAGCATGAGAGGGGAGGGAACCATATCCTTTTACAGTCTGGAAATAAAGCTGGCCAGCAGCCCCATGTCCGTCATCTTATTGGGCAATGAAATGTCTATAGCAATGCCACCGGCTGTGGAGGTCCAGCACCAGACTGTAGCAGGCAAGGTGGTAATTTAACAGGAGGAGAAGTATTTCATGTCAGTATTTTATGTGTTATTGAACTAACCCCACTGAGTGCAGTGTGTGACAGGATGTACATTAATAACTGCATTTATGTGCACTATTCCCCAGTGCATACATAAAGCTCAATGGTCACTTCTATAGCTTAGATACAGCATAGCTCCGGACCCTACGTCTAAAGCTTGGTTTATTGTCAGTGCGTAACTGGACATGCACCGCCCCAGAAATGTAACTACAAGTTGCGGCAATGTAGACAGCTACAGCTGTGACTGGTCCAAAAAGTATTTCCTTGTTCACATGTCTCAGTGGCTGGACAGGCCAGAAATGTCTGCCTCATACTGTCTCGTATAGACAATTTACTCAGAAGTCTTCTCTCTTTTCTGTGTCAAAATGATTTCAGCAAAACTAACATAGTTGACTAGTAGCCGGGTAGCGTCTTACGGCTTAATTACAAAACAATGCCGACACACCAGTGCTCAAGTATAAATGATTTCACTGACGAACCCCCTAAGGTATAGGATATTCATAAGACCCTTTGTGAAAGTATAAACCAAGCTTTAGTGTGAAGCCAGCGTCCTTAGCTACTTACCTTACGTTAACATACTGTAAAGACTGGAAAAAGTTATCCTAGATTGGTCCATTTACAAATCAAGATGGCAAGTTGTGATTTTACAGTGAGTTTAGAATACGACTTTTTCCTTGGAGCCTCTCATCCTGGGTTTTCTTACCACCATGTGGCGAATTAAAGGACTTTAGGACACCCCATCACTTTGACACTTTTTATATTAGCCATAGCAACAGCCATTGTAGGAGGCATTATGTTTTCAGGTGGATAATTAACGCAATATCTCAGGAAAGCCTGAATGGTATTTCTTTCTTTGAATGAATTGGTTTGAATTTGGTGGTCAAAAGTACTAATTTTTTTCCAGATGGTTGAAGGTCACTGTGACATTATAATGTTTTAATAAACACTTTTATTAAATTCCTTCACGGCATTCCTTTAATCTTCATTGCATATGTGAGTCTGGAAAAACAAACTGCAACTTGGCTAGTTGGTGGACACATACAAAACAAGCTAAACTAAGCTAACTAGCTATTTGCTGAGGTTCTACATTTACTGTCCAGACTAAAGAGTGTTATCAGTCTCATGATCTAACACTCTGGGAAAAAAGATGACCGTATAAATTGTTGAGTGATTCCTTTAATGATGTGGCTGAGTAGAAGTTGTGTAACAGAGTAAAACAACAAACAGCTGGAGTTAAAGAGAGTAAAGGAATTTGCTTGTAATGTGCCTCGCTTTCATCCTGCCAGGGGAATACACCACAGACTGCCCGAGATCAGACATCCTTCCTGTAGCAATTTTTCATGGTGACTCCTGGGATTTGGGGATCGAAAAACACGCAAGACATGTGCAAAGAGAACAGCTCAGGGTGCATGGCCCCTTGTCCCGCTGGATCATCTGGAGACAACCGAAATAACCCACGAAAATCTAAAAAAACACACACATAGACATGAATTCTGTCTCCCTATAACACAAGAGGCCGTCACTGTGACGAGAGTTGCAGTATTTCAGGAATGTCCTGATCCGTCAAGGTTGGGACGCCTTGGGAAAGAGACGGAGAATGCTCATGACCCCCCTTTTTCTTCTTTAACATATATGAGTGATTCACATGACAGGTCATTTTCACTGTGAATACCGGCACCTCTTGACCGTATTCACAGGTATGATGTATATTCTGCTCCCGTTTCACCTTCATTTATCAGCCTGTCCTTCCTTTGTGCTCCTGTTATTCCTCATTCTGTCCACACTTTAAAAGCTTTTACTCCGTATGATACATCTCTGTGGTATCATATACACATATTTGTCTTGAGTTTCCCTCATAGCTCAATGAAACGTGCTGCTCTTAAAGTTGAACAGCGGCAGTGTGGTTAATGAGTGACTGGATTAAGTGGTCATATGTGCCATCTTGTAATACCTGGAGGCAAACCACAGTGTTTTAGCTATTGTGTTTAATACCATCAGCAGTGCTTTTCTTTTTCCAGTGTGGTGTCTTTTTTTACGGAATTCATTTATCTTTGAGGCTAAAAATATCCTTTGTGCAAGATGACTGCTAATGAACATTTTTCCAGAAGACATACAAAAAAGGTCTTTCAGAAGTCTGTTTTTAGTAGTTGGTGGGAGGGGTCTGGTTAGAGACCCAGAAGGGGGCGGCGCTATCTCTTCATATTGCCAAATGTCAATGAAACGCTCCACAGCCAAGTGGAATCCTGAGGTGCGTGGGATGGAATAATTTAAGGATAATGTCAGAAGAGCTGTCACATAGTATAAATTAATATCTGCTCTACGACACCCAGAAATAAGCTTAGCGTGTCTAAATGACTGCCTTGTAAAACATTTTCTTAAAGTTCGGCTGGGTGATTTCTAAAAATGGTATAATATCAAAGACTGGATATCTCAGAAGGACTTGAATGCGCTTTCATGCTTTCGCCTAAAACACGACTTTTGACTTTATGTGGAGTTACAGCACCTTCAGGATGAGACTGTGGACCTTATTTTTCATTATCCCGGTGTGCGCATCCTCTCCTCTTCCAGCCGGTGAGTTTGAACTTGGACCTGTTTGAGACTTTTACGAACGCACTTAATGAAGACGTGAATTAATTAGTTTGGGAAACGGGGACATGACTCGTAACACATACAAATGAGCTTTACACAGAGTACAATTTAATACTATTAAATTTTGTCTTACCAGAAACGTTTAAACTCAAAGTTCCAACTTATCCAGCTGTGGCGCACCGCTGCTCTGGCCGAGCCTGTAACCCCCGCATGGGCAACTTGGCTCAGGGCAGAGTGCTGAGCACACGGTCGGTTTGCGGCTTTAACTCCTCGGAGACCTACTGCTTCTTCAAACAGGCGGCTGCACCCCGCAGCAGGGAGTCTTGTTTGGAAGCAAAGTGCAGCCAGTGCAACTCCGACATCCCCAGCCACGCTCACCCTCCCTCTGCCATGAGCGACTCGTCTTTCCGCTACCCTGACACCTGGTGGCAGTCTGCACAGGGCGTGAAGGAGGAGACGCTCCAGCTGGACCTGGAGACTGAGTTCCTCTTCACCCATCTGATCCTGGTGTTCCGCTCTCCCCGCCCTGCTGCCATGGTGCTGGAGCGCTCCCAGGACCACGGGCGCACATGGAAGCCCCTCAGATATTTTGCCAGACACTGTCAGGAGGCCTTTGGTCTGACAGAGGGGTCACCAGTTGGGGAGAGTGGAGCAATTTGTACTTCCAAATATTCAGGAGCTTTTCCTTGTAGCAAAGGAGAGGTGAGTCTTTGTGCTTTTTTAAAGGCATCTCTGAAACTGTCTACAGAGATTGTATGGGCATGTAAGATTTGATGTAGATTACTGCAAGAAAATAAGTTTAAAAAAATATATATATACATTTGCACTTACATTCCTCTGAACAATCTCATCATGGAATGGAAAATACTAAATAACTATTTTACTGTGTATGAGTTTAGCCCAGGTCTGTAGTTTCGCGCAGAATACACACTTTAAAAATTGTGAAAACCGTACTAAAATTACCTTATCAACATTCATAATAGTTTTCATTTACGCGGCTCATTATTTAAGCAAACCTTTAGAATCATAAAAATACATTTACGGTTTAATGAGCTTACAATGAGCCTGATTTGGTGTCAGCACCGCATAAATGTAATTTAATTTAGAGACATTTTGGTGGAAATTTTGTTGATGGATGAATGACAGTGACCCTAGTACCTGTCCCTGTGGCACGCCCCATCCATGTTATAACCATCAGATCTAACTGTCTAGCCATAACTTCCAAAACTTGAGTTAGCATCAGTTAAAAACTACATGAGGTTAAATGGCACAAAGCGGCAGCAACACAAGTTCAACATTCAACAATAATGTTTCAGAGATCTGAGACTGACCACATCAAAATGTGCTGTGAAACATTTGCCCACCATTTTGCAGCGATAGCACTCACCCTCTGCTTCACTCTTGACAGCCACACCAGCAGGCTCTATAAGCTAATATCACACAGACTACAGAACAAACAGTTGAGCAAGCTTTGTAAACTAATCCTCTCTCATGGGCTGTGCCTTCTAAGCCCCAAACTGCTTTGGCTTGCACAGCTACAATATCAGTGTTCACTTTTACCTTTGATGCTACCCCAAAGCATTTTTGGACATGCTGTATCATCACAAGGAGGTCTGAGTCAGATAATCAGCTATGGTTAATTTATGAGGATGCTTCATTCAGGTGGCCCTTAGACAGAGGCTGTCACCGGCCAGATTTTAGTTTCCTCCAAAAGCCTCTGATCATGTTTGGAGTTTGTGGCTAAATTAATTTATGACTGATCACATTTGCTACAAATATTTGTCTTCTTGCTAACCTCTTTTGCATGAGCCCCTTACCCTTAACAGTTGATGTCTCAGTTAGTGTAACTCTCTGATTGCTGATCAGATCCTGTACATTTACATTTATAAGTGCATTGAGTAATATCTGTGTTGTACTCGCTGACCTCTTGGTGCCACAGTACACAACATATGATTATGGAACGCCAATAAGAGCCTGTCATGCACAGCACAAATTAAAAGGGCAAGAGCATTAAATATGGATGGTAGGACAAGTTGATATATTAAAGCTTTGGAAATACAAAATTGATTTTTTATTTTTGTAGGCTACTAGATGTAATGATTTGTGCAAAAGCTTAGTTCAGTTTAACTTAACATCATTTCTTCATCAAACTGTGCCTGTAATATTGAAGTTCTTCACTGGCATTACATTTAACAGATTACAGTAATAAAATTGTGAACATTTACAATTTAAATTGAATTCACTCATGGTTCCTGTTCGGTATGGTATGCAATTATTTTTGTGTGTCTTTCCTCATTTTAAAATCAATAGTAATTTGCACAGCTTTATTTTTATGTCTGTATATTTTCACAGAGTGAAAATGTATCTGAAAGAATCACAATTCAAAGTTCACATTTTTACATGTTTACGCTGCAGCTGGTCAGAGTTTCTTAGAATAGCAGCTATTAGAGGAGCATGAAAGAAAAAACACACGGTTGCCTGTTTTTTTGTTGTTGTTGTTGTTTTGTTTTGTTGTTTTGGCAGGCCAAGGAAAAAGTTTTAGGTTAAGTAGGGTAAGTTTTCGCCATGGTCTGGTGTCTCTAAGATCACTTCTTATGCTTTTTGAGAGGCTTTTACAAGTGAAACAACACAAGTTTTCTGTCTTGTCCTTTAATCTTTAGGTGATCTATCGAGCCTTGACGCCCTGGCGCTCTATGGATCCTTACGGACCGACTGCCCAGGACCAGCTCATGATCACCAACCTGAGAGTCCGTCTGCTGCAGAGTCAGCCGTGTCCCTGCCAGACCAAACATCCTGGTGCCGCTGTCCTCCCCACTGATCATTACGCCATCTACGACTTTATTGTCAAAGGCAGCTGCCTTTGCAATGGACATGCTGACCACTGTGTCCCAGCCAGGGGCTACCAACCCAGCAATCAGACGACCAGTAACATGGTGAGCAAGTTTGAGCTGGCTTTTCTGAACAGCTTGTAGGTGAATAACGCTAATAAAATGCACTTCATGATTTGCAAGTACCTTGTTTGTCTCCAGCTGAGGTGCAGAGACTTTGGGTGTAGGGTTCAAGGATTTTTGTGCTCAAAACCTCTATGTAAGTCAGCTGCGTGCTGGCATGTGCTGCTGAAGCTGAAGGCTGCAGTGAAGACTGGATATTGAGCCACAGCTTTACCTACCATTACAGGGATTTAAGGATGTGGAAACCTTAATTATGGTATTCAGCCTAATACTTTAACAACCCATAGCCTCGGTCATGTTTTTCTCTTTAATGTAAGTGCAGAATTAAAGCACTAGTTTATTCCTACAATGCATATGGGGTGTAGACATGTTACATAGGCAATTGCACACTGTGTAAACACTGTTGCCCTGCAATTACATGTTGGCATGTTGCAATACTTAAGAAGGAGGGTAGTTATACACACATTGTATGTAGCCTGTTTGAAGTAAGCACCACTTAAAGAAGTAATACCTGCACACTTACTGCAAATATCAGATGATTGAAATGTATCATGTTTTCTACTTAAAAATTTGTAAATATTATCATAATGACATCAATTTCAAAGAGGATGACTGTGGTGTATATATATTATAATATTATGTAATACGTAGTATGTGACAAAGCTTTCCTCTAAGCTTTGCCTTAAAAAATGCATTCAGATGCAATAAAATGCCAAATAATGGTCTATTTCTTGTCTGCTGCATCTTTCTGGCAGGTCCATGGCCAGTGTGTTTGCAGACATAACACAGCCGGTGACCACTGCGAGCGCTGTGCACCTCTCTACAATGACCAACCCTGGCAGGCTGCCAACGGCATCATAGGGACTCCGCATGAATGCCAGAGTGAGTGATGGGGCAAGAGTCAAATGCAGAGTAGGACACCCGGCATGTTGACTTATCTGGAAAATAAATTTAGCGTCATAAATCACATGCAGCCTTTTAGCTGCTGATGCACGGTGAATAACGGAGCAGTTCCTCGATGTGAGCTGTTATAAGACTTGTCACTGCTGTCACTGGGAGGGGGGTCAAAGTTCAAAGATGAGCTGACGAAAGTGCAACACTTCATCCTTTCTTTTATTGTGCATGTCCGTCCAAACCAAGAGTGCAAGTGTAACAGTCATGCCAAGAGCTGTCACTTCAGTCGAGGACTGTGGCTCGCAACTGGACGGCGGAGTGGCGGCGTTTGTGACGACTGCAGCCACAACACAGAGGGCCTTCACTGCCAGAACTGTAAGAAGGGCTTCTACAGAGACCCCAGCCGACCAAAAACTGCAGCCGACTCCTGCAAACGTAAGCCCTTTATTCAGTCTCGCTTGTTTTAAAACCAAAGCTCTGTCAGGATAGATACCAGCTGAGGATTCCAAGTGCAGTAATGAAGGTTTGATTTTTCTTTTCCCCTCCAGTCTAAAGCACATTGATCTCTTTGATAAGGGTATTTGCACCAACATTTTTCTAAGTCACTGCCTCTCCTGTGATGAGACGCTAAGATGACTCCAGCCTGCTCCTTGGCAGGAATCCCTGTCACGCACTTAAATGCGTTACTGTTTTGGAATGTGACTGTAATTGCAAACAATGGAAGAATTTCTCATGGTCCATCCGAGCACATTTTTCCCATTCTTGCCCTTTTCCTCCCTCCAGACGTGCTGCAGTATTTTTAAGAACAAAAAATCTGTTTTGGGGAACAGATGAAGCAAAGTTTAAAATAAAAATCAATCTGTCATCACAATGAACCACCAGGCAGCGAGAGAGTCCAGCGTAGAGAGGGAGCGCTGCACTGTTTGTTTTTGCTGCAGCTGCTTAAAGCAAGTTGAGTATGTACTCCCAGCTTGTCGCTTGTTACAAGTGGATGATACAAATACATTTCACATTCACCTTACTGTGGGAGTTCACTACTATGCAGTATATACGGTTTGTTAGTGCTTTTACAAGTGTTTTCCATAAAAGCATGCTCATAATTTGTGCAGAGTACTTCTAGACGTGTGCCAGAGACAGACACTTACAAAGATGTTAACACAGAGTCCTCTTGTTCTGTCACCTCTCTCCTCTGCAGCCTGTTCTTGCCACCCTGTAGGCTCAGTCCTCTCAGATGGTAGCACCCTCTGTAACCCTAGCAGTGGGGAGTGCACTTGTAAGCCCGGTGTTGGAGGCCCCCTCTGTGACAGATGCATGCTGGGATACTGGGGTCTTCATGAATACGGCTGCCGCCCATGTGACTGCACAGGGGACTGTGACCCCTACAACGGTGACTGCATTTCTGGGTAAGACTAAGCCATATGTATTGGCAAAAATAAATCCCTGATAAAGTGATGTATGCTGTAAAGCTAGAGTGCTTTCTGGATTATTAACGCCGGGTGGGGCCCTGACTCTGATTGGTTTTACCTCTGCGGCACAGCTCAGATGTGGAGGTCTTCTATACAGCCAATGGCCACATGGGACACAGCAGCAATAATAGTGACAAGGCACTCTTTAGGGTGGAGGAGCTTTTCTCTGCACTGCACCACTCTGGTGAGGAACAGGTCACATCACACATCGTACACTGCACACTCATCAGCTTACACAGGAAACAAATGCAGCTGTTTTGATCTTGAAAACAGTACATCATGATGAAGTGATTTATCTTACTGATCATGTTTGTTCATTTTTATTCCAGAGAAATGTGAATGCGTAGAAGTAACCGTTGTTAAACCTAAACTCATCTGTTTGGCAGAGTTTGACTATGGTAAGTAAATCTTTGTAAAATCAGAAATTCATTCATTATTTCAGTCATTCATCATAGTGAATCCATACAGATCCATGTATAATGCTGAAAACGGCCCCTGGTTGTTCCACTTGATGTCTTGAGGCTGAGCTATTCTGAGTTTTATATATTGTTTTCTGTTCTTGTCTCGCTGCTCAGTCAACAGCACCTTGTCTTCAAAAATAGGTCCTCAAATTTTTTAAGGGGTCAGTGTGCTCCTAAGAATGTGTCTGTCAGATGGTGGAACATTTTCTATAATGTCTTGTCCTCTACACCTGTCAGACTTCAGAGTTGGAGGGGAAGCAACATTCAACATGTTTTTGTCAGCTCATCATTTTCATGTGTACAGCGAGATGAATGTCTTTGGAGTGAGATTGACAATGTGCTCTGCTGCAAACCTTTGAATGAAAACTGTATTGCCTCGTTCAGTGACAGCTGTCTTTTTTATCTTTTTTTGGATGCGGCCAATCATACACCTTGTGTAAGGCAATAAAACAATAGAAAATATTTAGATATTAACGTTTTGTCCCATGAACCATGGTCAATAGATACTTGATCTGAAAATTACGAAATTCCAAAATTCGGTTTGTTAGAAAACTGCATGTCTCCACTTTATGCCAGCTTCTGTTGAAACTTCGTACTATTCAACTCCAGCAACGAAAAAAACCCTGACAGTCACATTATTTTTAGAGATGTGACCAATGTGAAGTAGTCTCCATGTGTGAAACTAGTGTTCATCCTTAGAAATGTGTTTTTCAAAGGGGTCAGTGGTGTAAAAGAAGTCTGATTATTCGATAATCAACACTGATATAGTGAACTTGTTAGACCGTGTCGTTGTTGAATCGTTCTTTGTGTTGCCTCTGCAGTTCTGGTTGTGAAGGTGATGTCAGCTCACGATAAAGGCTCACATGCAGAGGTGCAAGTTAAGGTCAAGAAAGTCTTGTACCAGAACCCTGAGATGAAGATCCAGAGGGGGAGCATCACCCTTTACCCAGAGTCCTGGACCGTCCAAGGCTGTACCTGTCCCATCCTCAACCCAGGTCAGCTGCAGCCTGTCCCTATCAGAAACTTAATTGCTCACTACGCAGATGTTTAGAATTAGTTGACTCTTGCGTTGACAATCTGCCAGCTTTGTGCTGAATAGAAGTTCCCAGTCGCCTCTTGCTGGGGCTCTGAGCGGTTGCCAGCGTCCAAGCATCACTCATTTAAATAGGACATTTACAGCTTAAAGATTGGAGCCACTTTTCTGTTATGAGACTATTTCACATTTAGCACTCAACAATAATCTTTTCTGGCTACATTCATTCTGACCATCCCAACGATAGCAGCACATTATTTAACTGCCTGTTATAGCTGTGTAATGTTTTATCCTCTTTTCCAAAAATTGCTTTTACTTCACTGTGATTTTACATCTGTGCGTTTTAGTGACATTCACGGCAATTCTTCATGTCTTCTCTATCCAGGATCTGAGTACATAGTGGCCGGTCACGAGGACTGGAAGACTGGTCGACTAATGGTTAACACCAAGAGCCTTGTCAAACCATGGAAGTCAAGCCTGGGACGCAAACTCCTCCACATCCTCAGGAAAGACTGTGGTCGCTGGTAGAGAGTCACCAAGAACTGTGATAGACAGATGGATGGATAGGTGATGGATCATCAGTGATGTACAGATGATGTGTTTGATAAGAATAAGGCATTGCTTGGACGTCAAAGCAAAGGCGAAAAAAAAAACTATGCCTAATGCTGTTTCTTCTGTTATCAAAAGGGAGTCTATGACCGTACAAAAGACTACAAGGCTGTGGTTGTTTTTAACCTGTGGTAGAAAGAAGCACAAACTGAGAGCAGATAACTTTCCAGACTACAGTCATTGGGGGATCTAAGGGAACAAAGCAGACCAGATGAAAGACTTTCCTTCAGACAAAGCTGATGTTGGATTTTTATTCCCGTTTTAATGCAAAGCCTCAAGTCGTGAGTCTTTCCGGATTATTTATGAAGCAGTGGGTGCATATTAAATACTCGATTATACTTTATTTCCTGTCCAAGTTGATGAGCCAGGCCACAGTCACGTCCTGCTGTATCCATTTCACTGAGAGCTGTTTACTTAGAACTTCTACAGAGGCGCAGACTGAATTATCCTTGTCGCCACACAGATATTGGCGATAAATTATGAGTCAAAGTCAGAATGTGTGCGAGTGGATGAGTACATTTGCCTGATGTCCTTGGTGGGGAGTCTGGGACTGTGCAGGTCATAACAAGTAACTCCTGGGTAACGAGAGAGGATGAAAAAAAAAAACATTAAAGGAATCAGGTGGTTTAATCTGAGTAACTCTGCTTTGCACTGGTGTACTCATCCTCCGTCTGACAAGAGCAAAACGCTCAGCACTTCACTTTATCTAGTCTGGCAGTGCATCGCAGCCCTTTAAACACTCGGGACTGAGCATGCTCTTATAACCTGTTCAGTAGAGTGAAACCTTCTTCAATATGTACAGGATTCACTTGAGACGGCCTCGGTGAACTCTACCCCGCAGGAGTCAGTGTGTGTTATTGAGAAAGAAGGTACACACACACACTCTCTCTTAACATATGTTTCTCTTTATGGCCTGTGACTCCTGCTGCCCCCCCAAAATAAATATATATTAAAAGCCTGTGTATTAATTGACAGTGTATCCGATCCAGAGTCCACAGGTCAGTTTAAGAATAGGTCCCGGTCTGCTGTCTCCAAGGAGAAGGACAAACTGTGTGAGGAGACATGATGCATTCCTCAGCCATTGCATCACCACTAATGTCCTTGTCCCAGAGACTTTACCAAAATAAGAGAAAATGGGATGGAAATTTTCTCTTAGAGGACACAGGGGTGATTTAGGGTGCGTGAACGCGCTCTACCGTCACTGTGATATTTGTAATGCTATTTCTGTTTGTCCTTTTTTTTTTTTTCATCAAAACTGCATAAACTACGCATTAGTGTGCTCATTTTTTAATACTTCTGGGAAAAGTCTATTTCATTCCATGGTCACATTATGCTAAAGCTCACGGCTATGAATAGCCTGATGTGTCTCACTGCAGCATCTCCACTGGCAGAGGTGGCTGACTGATATTTAACCCATGTTTTACTACCGCCCTCCTTTGGCTAAGAGAGAGAAATGCACGTCTACATGGTTAAAAAAAAGTGGCATCATACATTTGCTCACTTGTTGGGGCCATTAAAGTATGCAGTCTAATAAAGCAGTCTAGATAGTTTTTGTTCTGTTCATCCTTATTCGATTTAGGGAGATGCGTCTTATAGTGCTACATTGGCTTTAGCAAAGTGTACATAATGAGTGTGTTCGGGTAATAGATTGTGTTGACCTGTGACGTCTATACGAATATGGACACAACATTCAGTGCCAGATTTATAACAATTTATTTCTTACAAAACTGCCCCAAATTAAAATAAAGCAAAGAAATATAGAAATAGAAATATTTCATAGCTGTTATTTTTGTTTTCCTCACAAGTTCTTAACAAGGCAATAAAGCATAGCACGCTCAGGCGAGGTGGTCACCTAAACCTTTTTTGCATTATTCTTTTGCATAAATTTCTTTTGCATATTTCCTAAAAGCAGCACATGAAAGTATAAGTTAAATGACGACGCTACATGTCTTTAAAGATATTGGCTTGATCCTTTATGAAAACAAAAGTACTAGTAAAGCTACCGCCATGTCAAGTCTCTTGCTTTGCTACAAACAATTACCTAAAGGTTGTCAAGCAGTGGAAATTTATGACAAGTATTGCATAATCGCTATCAGTCTGTAGAGGTTTGTTGTCTCTTGAGCCACCGCGATCCGCATGGTCCGCCTCCTTCCCCTCCGGTGCATGCTTAGTAGTCGTCGCCGCGGCTCACTACCTCCTTGCAGGTGGGCCTGAGTAGGATGGTGTGCTCGTACTGGGCGGTGTAGCTGCCTTTGATGTCGCAGAGAGGTGGGTAGGGGTCTATGATGCCAAGATCGCACAGATTCTTCAGTGCCATCAGGTACTTGCTCTCACCCAGGCGGTCCAGCCAGCGGCGGCAGAAAGCCAGAGTACCAAAGTTCTCATTGATCACATTCAGCAGATGTTTAGCCCTTGGAAGTCTGCAGCACGGTGAAAATGTGACAACGCAGAGGGGAAAGTGAGACAAACATGACAAAGTGGAGGGCGATGTGGACATGCTGATCTCATGAATGCTCTTGTTACGATAAAGAATTGGAAGAGAAAATGCAAGGAGCATATCAACCTACTACTGTTTCAATATAGGAAAGAGATCAAAACAGCAACCTTATTGGCACGTGTCCCACGTTGAAGTTTTTCATGTAATGTGAACACTCCATGTCATCGTGGACTGCACCTCTTCCAGTGCTGCCAAATGTCTCAATGGCGTAAGCTTCACCTTCCTGAGAGGCAGGAAAAATAACAGCAAACACTTACTTGGCGGGCGACATAAAATGTAGAATTGCCTTGGAAGTCATTTATAGTCGGGCCGGGTGTTGAGTGTGTATGATATTACTGAGAGGACAAAAGCACTGCAGGAGGTGAGAGTGGGAGTAAATTTAACAAAAACCTCAAGTTGTCAGCCGCTGACATATTCATGTGTAGTCTATTAAGGAGCGTAGTGTCCTTTCTGAAGCGGTACCCCGTGGGAGTTGATTGGCTGGCTTTCATTGGCATTTCGCGTCTCTATCAGCGTGGTTGTTGTTAAAGTCCCTGTGGTATTAGCTGATAACACTGCGACGCCCTCTCTCCCTGCACCGATAATCAGTCAAAGTGCTAGCAGCCCCGTGGCACGCCCAGCTGCCACTCCAGCCCCGCACTCTCTGATCACAGAGAGGGTAATGGCCTTGTTACACCAACACACTTCAGCTAAAAATACAATGCGCAAACCTGCCACGTCAGCGCTACTCCCCTGAAACCATCAGGTAAAAAGCTTGACGCAGCAACTTGCCAATTAAAATGCTCAGTTCTGTCCAAATACAGTCGTGTACTGCAGCTGCGCGGGCCAGAGGCAGGCGTGGACATTATGTCTCTAAAAATGTAAAATAGTGCGGGGCGTGTTTCCCCTTGGTGAAGCGCGGGCCCGCTAATGAACTCTGGATGCCCACAATGCCGTGCTCTTCCAGCGAAACGAGGGGCCGCGGAGTTGTAACACGTGTTGCTACTGGATGCGACTGGTAATTCCATTAAAGCTGTAATTAAAGTGCTGACGAGGGTGACTAAGAAGCTGTTAGAGCGGTGAATTGGAACACTGCTCCACACCCCACCGTAACCCTAGCCAGCCACATGTTCTTCCAATTACACTTAAGAATTAAAAAGGGTTTATTTATACGCAAGGTCAAACAGCTATGAAGTGTTTAATGTCAGACACTAAAAAGAAGCTGCAATGTTGTGTTTTGCTCATTTGCCTCAAAGTCTGAGCCCAAATCGGGTGACCTCTGTAGACTGTCATACAAACCTCCATCCTTGTGGCCTCTCCGCCTTTTACGATAGGGACGGTCTTCCCTGAGTGTATCCTGTACTGTCCAATAGAGTGGCCGTTGAGGTTCCTGATAGGCTTCACTGCAAAGAGAACACCGCAGAGAGGAGGTTTCGCTCACAGGCGGCAGCACTGAGGAGAAGGTGAAGAATGACCTCATTTTTACCTTGATATGTTTTCCCATCTATCTCCACTTCATAAGACTCCATCACCTCCTGAATGGTCTCGCCGACGTCGCAGAGGCGCACATCAATCCCGGCAAACTGGGACAGAGACGAGATTACACCCGTGTCGGTAACTAACACTACATTTCTCACGAGCAGGCAGTTGGGACGGTGAGAAATATTTGAAAGCCTCTGCGGTGCTCAATCCCTTTACATTAAAGTAGTGGTTGCAGAAATAAGAAATAATTGAGGAACTTCTTTCATCTGAATAACTGAAAATGGGCTTTACACTGTACAACGGCATAACAGAGTGTATATTTCATGCTGACAGCCTCAATGAACTGCCTCAACTCTGAATCAGGACATATTTGCAGCTCGTTGATGTCAAATGCAATTAACACATAGTTTGTATATAACCTATAGATTTCTGATCTCTCAGTGCTATTGAGTGCCTTTCTTTGTGGAACAAATTAATTTTCTATTTTGTTGCACTGGATGACCCCCGTCCTTCTCCCCTAAGTTATCTGCATGTATTATTTATTCCATGCATCTGTTCTTATTGTTGAAGCAGTTAAACTTTAATGCTCCTGGGTGGAAGCAAATGTTTTTCTAATCACTACACATATCAGTGACTGATGTGTTTGTCCCTTCAAGGTGCATGTAATGTCAGTTAGATATCATGGTCACCTTATCAGGACCTTACAAGACATAAAGTCATGTGTAGCCGCTCTGAATGAACCATTACCAGACAGAGCTAAACTCTCTAAAACAGTTTAATCTTCATGGTGTGCTTCCAGAGGTGCAGTCATTATTATACATTAAAATCTAGATATGAATGCAAACAGGTTTATTTACTGCGTGCATCTCTACGTCTGCATAAATGAATCCGGCCATGCGTGGAAACATTGCGTCCTGCGTAGAAAGAGTCGTGTTACCCTGATTCCAGTGTTGGTTGCGTCTCTCACAGCCTCCAGCAGCCTGTCATACTTTGGATTAAAAGTGACGGTGAAGGCACAGTCTATTATTCGACCTGAAACACAGAACAGACTGGTCATTCACAACAGCTGCTATGAAGTGCAGAAATGCTTAGCAGATCAAAAGGAAAAAGAAAGAAAAAAAGAAGAGGACGTTTAATTATGCAATGAGAACACTTCCATTCCAGGCAGTAAGAATTATAATGCAATAATCATTATACCGTGTCGTAGTAAATGCCAAATGTGAAATGGGACGGAGTAACTCCAGAAGCACTTAAAAAGTTATTAGCAGGCTTTCACCGTTGATGTGCGTTCCAAAGTCAATTTTGCAGACGTCGTCGTAGCGGAGTGCGGTGGGGTCTCCTGCGTTGGGGGTGTAGTGCGCCGCACAGTGGTTGATGGAGCAGCCGGTGGGGAAGGCCAGGCCTGCGCTCAGCCCATCTTCTTTGATGAGTCTCCTGGAGCAGTCCTCAAGCTTCTCACTGACAGGAGCACAAAGGGACAATGGATGATGAGAACAATGTGACAGTTGTCAGGGCAGATAAAACTTCCAGAAGAGGTTGAAACCACAATGCTGCACTTCTATTCCAGGATCACAGTGAAAATAGGCTCTTGACAAAGAAGTGCTGAATGCATATCAGTGTCGGTGAAGAACTCTCAAAGACGGTATCTCAGTGTGTTTCTCACCAGATGTCAATCATGGTCATCCCCGGTTTGATCCAGCTCATGACGTAGGAGCGGACCTGTCGGTGTGCCTCGGCCGCCTGCCTGAAATCACTCCACATCTCCTCGTTAGCCCTGTCCAGTGCCCGCTTCTCCTCGCTGGTGGTCCGCCACGCTGCGCTGCGCCTGGTGGTGGGTGCGTAGTCAGAGAGCAGACACTCATTACCTCCTCATTATACAAATATTTTTAATGAGAGTGTGGAGCACTCTTGCAGAAACACTGTGCAGGTGAAAGCAGCAATGAGGCTGAATCTGACTAAATTAATTGACTCACTTGTCAACAGGAAATTAAACCACAGACTAAATGTTGCACCTCATTATGTCCGGCACGTGAATGTGCAAAGGACAGGGACCTAAATAAAAACTAGGCATGTAACACAGCGGAAGACTACTGCGTGAGTGTGAGGGACGATGTGGAGGTCACACACCCGTCTTTTGATGGGGGATATTCGCACTCCTCTCCCTTTGGAAAGTCTCCGTTGGGATAGAGCTCACAAATAGGGACTGAGGGAGGGTCAGTCTGTCCCTTCACTGTGGCCCAGATAGAGAAAAAAGGAGAATCAGAGGTAAGCAGCAGGAGACAGGAAAGAAAACACCAGTTATGCCCCCCTGTGTTCATGACTTTGATGTTTTAACTTAGCTAGAGAACACAGTGCCATTCCATGCTCGAATTAAAAAAGCTCTTGTATCACATATATTCATATAATGATACATGTGTAGCTCCATATTTGTGTGCTGAGTGCACTGTCATTCATTTTCTCTTGTCTGCATCACATGCAGTTTTGTCCTACACCTCCTGGATGGGTCTTGCATCATGTAACTCTAATGATATGAATGAACCAAGTGAAGCTGCTTTAGTGCTCTGCTAGTACCTTTCTGATGATCTAAAGTCTTTTTTAATGCATTTTGTTCAATATGTAGATTCACATCTAATCCTTTCAAAGTCATATCATTCACACTCATTAAATCTGCGTTGTGAGTTGCAGTTTCAGTTAAAATTTTGTAGTTAAACAATCAAAAACATTTTTGTAGACTGCAGATGATTCATTTTGCTGCACCGGGGAAAAAGAATGGCTCACCTCCTTTCTTCTTCTTCTTTTTCTTCTTCTTTTTTCCAGCTGAGTTCTCTCCTTCATCTCCATCTGTTGAAAGCATCATTAGTTTCAGCACAGTTCGTAAAGTGAGAGATATCGACAGGAGCTTGGGCACAATTCCCAGGGCGCTAGTGAAAATCAAATATCACATTGCAGATATAACCGGCGGAATTTCACAGTGCATTTTTAGGGACTTAGAGTCCAGCACCACGGCCGCGGTGGAAGATGATGGCGATGATGAAGATGATGATAGTAGTTGTGATAAGGAGATACCTTCTTCTCCATCCTCAACCCTCTCTTTGTCCTCCAGCGTTTGCTGCTCCAACTGTTTTGTCACATCACCAACACCTCCGGCGTCTCCGTCCCCCTCAGCCTCGTTTGTCCCTGCTGCAAAGTCACACACCGTAGTGCATGCATGTGCAGATGAACATGCACGTGCATGCATGCACCCACAAGACACACACAGAGACACACAGACTGAGCAAAGTGTTTGTGGTTCGTTTCAAGAAAGTGTATCTACTATGATCTGAACTTGGACAGCTCTGTGAATAATTTCTTTCTATACCATTGGAGTCAATATCCTCAAGGGCATATGTACGGTACCTTGCAGCATTATGACATATAGCCCTTCAAAGACAGCGCTGTGTGGACCACACTTGACTTAGGGCAGGTTCAACAACTCAGGATTTTTATATTTCCACATTATGAGGGAGTAATGCTGCAATTATCAACATGTTCTTGCATAACAGTAGCTGTCATCTTATTGCACTACAACTGTGGATACTTCTATTACATCATTTCATTCATCTTTGAGGGATTTACAGGACAGCACAAGTGCACCTTTAATCTGGAGTAAAAATCTGTTATTTTCCACTCATATTTTCAAGTGACAGCTTTCCAATCCTTTTGACGGTAAATTAGATTTTTTTGTTTTTTCAGAGACCATCCCGTTTCCAGATGAGCACCCTCAGCTCCAACACGAGCCGCTCGGAGTTGGGACATCTGGACAGGAATTACCCGGTGACAGGTTAAAAAGTCTCCCCCTGCATGTCTGATGCTCGTGCACTATGCATCGAGTGGCAATAAAAGGGGGGCATTTGTGCGCTATTTTCCTCAAGGATTCTCTCACGGCAAAGTGATGCCTCTTACCTGATGCTGAGGTCTTACTCCTCTTCTTCTTTCTTCTTTTCCTCTTCACCGATTCCGAGGTGTCCGCATCTTCTCTGTCCTCGTTCAAGTCGTCCCCATTGAGAAGTTCAGGCTCCACTTCTTGCCGCGGCTGTAGCTCCGCCATGATCAGCGACCGAGAGATGAAGTGACGCATAAGCTGCTGGGAGCCTCCAGTGGTCAAAGCGTAAAAGTGTGCTGGAGGCAGCTGAGCCAATAATGAGCTATTAGACAATCACCATGCAACAACTTGACCCGAATGGGGGAAGACGATCCTCCTTTGTCCCAAGGAGCAAACACTTTCCTCTCATCATCAGATTTTTCACTGGGGGAAATCACACTTAGAGACAAACTGTATCATGACAGCAACACAATGCCCCTGTGTGTTTTGTAAAGGCTGAAGTGCTTGGCCGCGTGAATACCCTGTCCTGATGTGTGGCGTTAAAAAAGCTGCACCGCATGCCGGACTCATCACTTTCTCTGAACATCCAGTCGCCGAGTTTCGTGTTACCTCGGCAGTGCGCACCTGACTGCAGCTCTTCAGGAGGAATTGTGTGTCACTTCTTCTGAGAGTTCGCATTGCCAAAGCCCCGACACCTTATCTGTTATTGTGAGTAATGTTTTGTTGTTTCTGCTGTCACAGATAAGCTTTCAATTTGATGCCCCGAGTAGATCATTAATGGTGCGTAACGCGAGTATTTGGAGACGGGCGTAGAACTCTGTATCCAAGCAACAAGCAAAGCACACTGGGTTCAGGGGACAAGTGAAAGGATCAGTTTGGTTGTGTCGGTATTACTTGCTGCTGCAAGGTCGTACTCTGTTATTTTGTGTTGCGGCGCTTTGAATCACAACAGTGTGGATTTCTTGTGAATTATGACTTCATTTGATGTCCGGGCAGAACTCACAACTGGCCCCTTGTACTTCTTTGACCAGGTGAGCCGAACATATATATGATTTTAATGCAAAAGAAAGAACCGGTAAATTACAGTTTAAATGCCTTTCTGCAGCCATCAAGACGCAATCAAACTAAAGGGACACGAAGCCACATGTTACATTTTAATGTGATAAACGAAGTACCGCACCTGGAAGACGCAATCCAAAGGTAGGCTAATTGAAAGTTTTTGTTCACATTTTTTTCCTGACACCTGTGTAAAACACTTTCTCGTTTTCTCATAGTTATCGAGAGGATGAAGACAGTGAAGGTAAAATGGATGAGACCAACAAAGAGATCCTCTCAGGTGAAACACGTGCAGATGGTGAACCTGATACTTCATCTGCTGCCGGTGCTGCACTGAACCAGAAAAAGTGCGATCCCATGGAGTCGTACAAGCGAGCAGCCCCTCGGTTGTTAACCGAACTGGCTCACCTGCTTGCACAACACAAGTGGCCCGAGAAGGGGTGCATTCCTCACGGGATTGTAAATATTCTGAATTACTCCTGGGACGATCTGACTGCAGGGGCCGCTCAGTTTAAAAGTCTAAGACCGATTGATGAACGACGGAACAAAGGTTCCCTGACTCTGGGCCAGACCCCACGTCAGCTGCCCGCCAGCGCCAAGGAGGAAACAGCAGAGAGGGACTCGTGTGCCACTGGAAATGTTGCTCACTCAGAGAAAAAACTACAAACTGGATTACAGACGCGAGTGAAAAAGCGTAAACAAAACTCCAGTAGAGGTAGGCCTCAGTGTAACCCAAGGTCACATCTCTATGGAGGCCCAATCATGCCACGAAAAAAAAGATAAAATAACAATTCATCACAATTTTCATACAAAGGCTTGTCTATTATGAAAGGAACTTTTATATTCAGAAACATTTTAGAATTTATTTGTTTAGTTTGACATTAAAAAGACTTGAATTGCAGATTTCATATAAACCACACATGTAACAAATGGCTATTACTCAGTAATACATCATTTCAGATCCTACACTAATATTCATACACATTAATGGATTATAATTAGTTTTTTAATTTGATCTCCTTCTTGACAACATGATTTTAGCTTTATATTATTTAATCAGTCAGTAACATACCCGTCAATAAATGGATCCTGCAGTTACCTCCCTGAGCAGTTGATGAAGCACCTGCACCAAAGTCAATGCTGTGACTAATTGACAATGTCAGATGGTTTACAAGAAAATGACTAAACCAAATACGTCATTAAGAAAGAATCTTATGTTTTCTCACTTTATATGGCAAATGTAATTGAACTGCAAAACTCATATAAAGATATACAGTATATGGGTTATAATTAATAGTTATTAATAGATGATTTATCATTTATGAATGGATAATTAGGAGCCATCATTAACATGGCACATTAATGATGAAGAGTCTTTTTAGCTCTCTATTAATATAATCAGTAATTTATATTAAACTGAGGGCTTGACCCTGCAGCTGTTTCTCTGTGAAAGACACTGAGCACCAAAATCAGTACAGTTTATTAAGTAGAGTAGATTTGATGTTTCATGAGAAGATGGCAAAACCGTAATGTTAATTTGTTTCTCACTTTATACATCATTACAAATGTTTCCAAGTCTGTATTATTTTTTGTTTTGCCCAATAAATACAGAGAACATTCTACTAAAGACACATTTGGACAACCTAGAGGGAGTTTTAACATATGTATTACTATTCTAACCGTGCCACTAGTCACTGCACAAGCCTTTTCATGAAGTTAATGATAAATGGTGATCTTCCCATGGTCCTCTGCATGCCAGAGTTAATGCAGGTAAAAGGCGATAACCATAATGAGAATGAAAAAGCATTAGTTAAGGACCTAATGGTTTTTTCGACAGACCTTTTTAAGACAGAACATCAGGGTGGCTTTGGTTGCAAGCTTGTGGAAATGAGCGGATTGGTTTACCAGGTTGGACAAGGTAGTGTGGCACAGAGACTACTGTCTGTTAATGGGTGACCGGGCTATTGAGTTACATTGTCACCTACACTGGTAGTGACCTGTTACCAGTTTTGTCCATACACATTTTCAGTGAATCTATCTACGGTGATATAATGACCCGTATCCTTGCTCCCCAGCAGCTCTCAGCTGCACAACAGCCAGTTTCTCCGTCTCATCCGGCAGCTGTAAAGAGCCAGGTATGACACAGAGATGCAGCATTGTGATAATGACACTCTCAGTGCTGTGCCTGTGCTGCCTCAGCTGGATGTGATTTGTCTTCAGGTTGGATCATTCAGCCAAAGCAGCCGTGCCCTGACGAGCCTCAACGGATCAGTTTGTGTCAGTGGGTGGTGGAGCGACTGCAGGCAGCGAGAAACCCTGAGTGTGTTGTTAACCTCTGCATCTGCATTTATACCACTTGTGTGTGAAATGGGGGGTTACATTTCACAGTTTCTGCCACTTTTGTTCAGACTGAATTCTCTCGACACCCAAAGGGTCGATTGGTGCTTTGTTTTTTCAGAAAATTAGATTTGCGATATATTCTCCAAAAACTCTAACACAGTCTGCACCTTTTCCTCACACAGGAAGCTGCAAACCACTGAGCAGGACCCGAACAAACCTCTCATACGCCGTCACTATGGTGATGTAAAGGCTAAACTCAAAGACAGGAGAAGAAATGTCCAGCCTCCCGCTTTAGTTAATGGGATGCCCCAGATTCCAGAAGTGAAGCAGCAGAATCCGGTCCGGCAGAAACTCCATTACAAGATCAGTGACGGCTCCTCGTTCATATAGTATCCTTCTGCCCTCATGTTTATTCATGAATATTTTAATTTGAGTGTTAGTCTAGAAAGCAAAGGCAGCGTATATGGAAAATGTGTCACAGCAGCTGACCCTTTGAACCTTGACTGTGTCCACTCAGCTATCCATCTGGTTGCATGGCAGTGTGCCAGAGTCACTCAGGTCTGCCCTGTGGAGGCTTCTATACCAACGTGTTCAGTGACGCCGATTGTCCCGTCATCCTGGCGACTATCACAGCGTTTGGACGCGGGGCTGTTACGCACCCTCTTAGGTGAGCTCAGTGCTGATAATGTCTGTGTAAATTTAAAGTGCGCTTTACTGATTTTCAAATGGCCCCTTAGTTTACCCTTCAGGAAGAGTACTGCCTTCACCCTGTGAAAAAGCCCGTCATCCGTGGCTCATTAAGAAGCTTTCTAAAGATTGAAACAATAACTCAGATGATATTGTCATTATGGTGGATCTAATATTTTTGCAGCGTGATCCACATTGGTGAGCTGAAAGTCATGAACAGCTCTTTGACCTTGACTGCTTTTAAAGAAAATGTGTTTTTTCGACAGTCTACCAAATCAGTTGAAGAGCAGAAATAAATAAGGTGCCTCCCTAATGTACATTTACGACAGCAGTTACAATGTTGGCACATCGCTTCCACAAATAAATCAGAATAACAGAGGATATTCCTCATAACTCTGGAATAATGTCCACTTTGCTGAATGCTACAAGCATTACCCGTGCGTGTGTGACCGCTTGTCTGCTCCTACAGCTCCACCATTACAACAGTGTGGGACCAGGACGGTGGATTCATATGTGACCGTGATGGAAACATAACTAAGGAGTGGAGCTGGCAGAGTGATCTCACAGCGAGGGAGAAGGTTGGTATAAAGGTGAGTTTGCCGCCACAGTGTTAGAATAGAAACTGTGAATTCAAATAACACTGCCTTCTCTGATAGTGACATGTTTGCAGATCTAGAAGTGACATCTAATTTTGTTGTGCCATCAACAGTGGATACATTAAAGAGCCAAGCCTCAGGTTTAATTTGACTTAATTTAGCTCCATGTAAAAATACCTGCGTGGGATATATCGACCTTTAGCAGAGAATGCCCAGAAACCAAAAGTAAGGCATCAGCACAACTTACCATGGGGTCTCTCTGCATTTATTAGTCCGCAGCTCTGCCAGCTGGAGATCAAGAGAAGAATGTATTTCATCACCCTGAAAAGCGCTTTTGTTGTTAATGTTTTGGATCGCTGTCCTACTGAATTATGAAATGTCATCCAGTAAGTTTTGATGCATATTTTTGATCCTGAGCACACAGAAGGCTTTTGTATACCTCTGCACTTATGTAGTCGATTCTGCCAGCAGTCAAATGATCAATAAATACCATTCTGTCAGTTTTACTGGCAGCTATACTTTCCTCTTCACATATTTTTGATAAATGTTGATTACCATCACACCAGTCCAGAAAATCATTGAGCCACAAATCTTCCAGTTTTCTTTTGAGGTTTTTCTTAAAATGTTCTTCTGATCATTGACAAGGGAGCATTTAAGAGATACCTGACCAGCCGACTTATTTGCCACTTTTCCTGTGTGACACGTTTTAACACAGTCTGGACACGTTTTCTTTTTTTTCTTTTTTAGCTGTGTTTATTATGTTATGGTCCATATCCCACAAGGTTCTTTCAGCAGTGAAGTAAACCTACTCAAATTGAAGCTGACACTGGGCACTTTGTCTGGACTGAACGTGCATGTGGCAATTGTCATGTTTAGGGCAAACAAAACGGGGGATGCTGGCTATGATGCATGACCTAGTGAAGAACTAACACTAATCATGTCTGACGGGACAAAGAAACTCACATTTCATAATGGCTGCTGGGCATTTTTTTTATGCTGGGTGAATTCACAACAGCTTATGCCAGATTATGCTCAGTAAGTGTGTTTTTTTGTTCTCTGTAGTTGTCAGACGTGATCTCCGTAAGGCTGCTCAGTGGGACGGACGCCGTGCTCAGCTTCAGATGTGACAGTGAACGTGTTCAACTTCCACTCTCTTTCCTGTCTAACATTCACCAGTCAAAAGGAAAGGTGAGATTATGATTATCTAGTCAGTGACCAAAAGAAATAAAGATTTATTAACATTGAATGTCTGTGGTATCTTCTCTGTTTTTACAGCCTTGTTTGCAGACTGAGGGAAAGTTTACCTCTGATGCCGCTCAAGACCTCCTGCTGGCGAGGAACACAAAATGTCCAGCTGGGGTCCGAGACGGCATGAGGATCCAGACATTAACACCTGTAAGGAACATTTATGAGTGAGGGCATGAAATGAAAAATATCAAAAAGCAGGATTATAATATATCTGATATAGTATTTGTTCACAAATAAATTGTCAATGCTATATTAAAACATTGATTCCTTCCTGAGCCTGTAAAGGTTCTGGAGATAAGTCACTGTGTGAGGAACAGCTTGCTAAATGCCTTACGTTGTACTATATAACATAATCCACCATGTGTGTAATGATGTGTGGCAGGTGTCAGTGCGCTCCCAGGAGGTCCTCCAGATGGTCAGAGATGTAGAGGGGCTGGAGGAGCAGTCAGCACCGTGGAGAAGAGGAGGGCATGTTGGCAGGGAGCTGAAGAGGCTTCAGCGGAGAGTGCTGAACGCCGTGGAAGACTGGTTGGACTATTATCGCGTGGCCATTGGTATTTACAAACCGTGCACAATTTAAACACCTGGTTAAAACTGCAGCAGTTGACACGGCATGACAAACACAATGATTAGGTGTATAATGCAAATAAAAGTAACACTGGGCCAATCTGACCCGGTGAGGTTGTTTAGAGTTGTTCCATGAAGCAAAAAGTTACAGTATCACCTCATCTTGCAAACTCAACATTATTGAATAGTTCCATCAGGATCTTGTTCACGGTCACTCGTGTCACTTGGTATCTGTGTGCATTTCTGAGTGACCTCTTCTCTCCTTCAGGGATCAAATGTCGTGACGCGGTGCGGATGCCAGATGCCCCACTGAGGACCAGGCCGAGACAAGAGGTACAGTCGGCTGCTCTGCCCTCCCTGAACCCACCCGAACGGGCAGATGCTAAGCCAGTCCAGGCGGAGGAGGACGGGGATGAGTTCCAGCAGCTTCACGGGCACCTGTCAGCACCAGCAGAAAGACCTCCGGCCCCCCCCGTCAAGCTGCCAAGGTCCACACTAACATATAAATGTCTTTATCAGCCTAACAGGTCAAAGTCAATTTACTAATCATGGGACGTCCTACACAGTGTAAAAACATATAATGCAAAAGTATAATGTCTCTAGAGGAACTTATTTTATTGAAGAAAGAAAAAAAGAAATAGTTTATCTACCTACCTATCGAAGCCAGTGATTGATTTTGTAATAGTTACAGAAACACAGTGTTTATTGATCCGTTTCAAGTACCTCAGCTCTGCTACACCCTGACTAGATGTATGCTGCATCTTGTAATTTATAGCAAATACTAGTTCACACTTTTGACTTCTTTGTTGCCAGAAAACCTAAAAAACAACCAAAGAAGGAGCAGCAAGTCACTCTGATAGGGCCGCTTCAGATTCATGGCAACATCAAACCGGAGTAAGGCCCACGTATATCACTGGCAGGCACAAACATTACAAGTCATTCAAGTGTTATCGTGTAGCTAATGACATTTACCGCAGTTTTTAGGAGCCTTTTTCACAGTGACAGCTTCACTATTACCCAGGTCGGTGATTCTTCCAAGCAGCCCCGAGTCGCAGGCTTCCACCTCGGCACGCACTCCGGCTGTGGCATCATTCACCCCCTCCATCCCCCTCACGGTGTGCCCTGCTCTGCTGAGAGCTGCCCTGCTGGGGGAGAGGCAGCAGAGGAGGTGCTGCTGCAGCACTGCACTAATGCCGGCGGTGACAGACCTGGAGTATGATGCCTTCATTGCGGGCCAGCCTCCTCACAGTCAACAGATTCTTGTGGTGTGTGTGACTCCGCCACGGCAGCCTGTCAATGCGCGCGTGGTGCAGAGCCAGGACGCACTGGAGGAGCTTTACAGGGGGAGGAACAAGCACAGAAGCATGCCGTGCACTCAGGTGTGAATGCTGTCTTTGTCCAGACAAAACATTGCGTTAAGAATCAGTCTTCAGTTGTTTTCTTGACTTGATGAATGTGATTTATACATAATCACATATAGGTCTTATATCATACTATACTGGTGCACATTTGTGAGGACTAAAGAAGTGTTGCATAGTGTAGACTAGAAAAAGGGGGTCAGTGAAACAGTCAGTAGATTTTTATTAATGAGTCTAAAAACTAACAGTAACAGGTTCATTTCATTTATCCAGTGCCAGATGGACTCATTTCGCCTGGTGAGGTACGAGATGCCAGTAGAGAAGCACAGCTGTGGATTCGAGAACACCCTGCTGCAGCAGCGACACAATGCTGCTCCCGGGATGATCCTGGTTAGTAAACCCACTGCAGACTGAGCCAAAGGCTGCACGCTCTGCACAATGCGCGTCCTCATGCCCCCACTGGGGGGCAGCAGCCGTGCTTGTCTGAAGCAGTAGAGGTGATAGAAGTGGACGGGGACAACTGTAATAAGGTGTGTTATCCTGTCCAAGAAGCCCAGAGATTTATCAAAAAAAAAAAAAAAGGTTCTGTGGGCTGACAAGCGATGAGGGATGACTCCTCTTAATTACAAAAGGGGGCTCTAATTTTTAGCTCAAAGTCATGACAGCTGCTCCACTGATTTTTTGCTGTAAAATGGAAATACACCCTGCAGTCCATAAATCAAATAGGAATTACTGAAATAGCATTAGTACTTAGACGCTACAGGCCAAGAGGTCTTACTCAGAGACGCACGTACAGCAGGATGCTGTGTGCGCACACCAAAAGCTCCTGTGCTGTGAAATCTAAAACCAAAAATAACCTAATGACTGATATGTCTTATGTTGAGAAAGAACTGAATCAGCACTATGATGTAAACCCTTCCTCCGCAATCCGGGAAAGAAACCCACGGACTAAACGTTTTTTTACGTATGACAGGAAAAATGAGCCGCAGCGTGTGACTGCAGCAATGCTTTCTTTCGTTTCCACGCGTACACTGTGACGTTTCTCTGTGAATGTGGTAGATGTACATCAGAGGGAAGCTGCTGTTTGTGGGCTACATGTTCAGTGCTCACAGCTGCTCAGCCAGGGACCTTCAACAGCAAATCTCCAGAACCAGGGCAGACTACAGATTAGGTCTGAGCCTCCCTAAAGACTACAGGTTCAGGTACTGGCACACCGGCGCCGCACCATCCACTCTGATCTGATTTACTGTAAATATGTAAATCATCACTGTAATCCACTCACATTAAATCAGTTACTGTGAATAGAATACATGATTGTGGAACATATAACCTCAAAACTATAGTTTCAAAGCACGCATGAACACATGAGATTTACTGCCTACTTTACTATAGGTTTTCTGTCCTTTATTCACAGTGATGCAGTGAAGACTCCAGAAGACACACGTGCACACAGCTCATCCGACGCAGCACAAACAGGGGGAGAAGACACTCTGACCGCTTCAGAAGAAAAAGACACAGTCAATGCAAGGTTAATCAATATCTGAAGTTAAATATTAAATTAGATGCTTCGTTTATCCTTTCACTAAATTACTTTGTTTTGTGTCACATCAGCTCCGTTTACAGTCAAGATAACAACAGGAGACAACATTTATGGAAATCTAATGAAAAGGGAAAAAAAGAAACTACAGTGTGCAGTGTATACACATGCACACTATTCAGTGACAAATGATAATAAATGAATTCCTGCAAATAACAAAGCTAACGCCTCTTTTCATTTATAAGTGTATGTGTTCTCTACCAGAAGACGCTCATTATCTGTCTAATATATCTAATAATTTCTTCTTTAACAGAAAAAACAATCGAGTTCCTGAGGCATCGCTCCGGGGACAGAAAAACGTTTTCATCAAACCTAAACACACATCTGCATTTCCTCCTGTTCCTCTTATGACACACTAAATATACCTTAAATGAAATGAATTCATCTGTAACAATATCCAAAGCTTCTCTGTTTATTCAGTGTTTAGTGCTCAGGTTAATGTCCAGTCAAGACTCTCGCCTCGTTTGCTCTTTGTGCAGGTTGGCACCACTGATCAGTCTGATCTGTAACAGAGATGTAATGGGTTCAGCAGTAAGGATCATGCTCAGAGACAGCAGGACAAAAGATCTGTCATAATCAGTGACAACTGATGTTCCAGTGTCTTATTTAAACATCCATGTCTGTATTAAGTGTAAGACAAGTAAATAAAAATGAAACGCTGTCCTGTGGTTCATATTCTTTTTTCTAATCTCTTTTTTAGCCTTCCTGGATGACTCACTCACCGTCCATTATGTATTTTGTGTTTTACTTCCTCAAGCGTGGATTACAAAATAGCTGCCGGCTTACACTCATATTTCTGACCCGTGTTAATATTAGACATCACGATGATGATGTGTGTGGAAAGATATGTGTGTGTGGCATGCTGGAAAATTCCTGCGCAGCAGTTTTAAACTCTCATTGAAGACACTCTGATCTCATGTGAAGTAGACGGTGGTTGGCCCAGTGATAATGTGCTATAAAATAATTTATTATTTTTATTATTATTTACATGTCAGACTTGATGAATGCAATTAATCAGCAATTGAACCTTTTTCCAACCTCTTGTTGTGGTTGACTTTGGACGTTCGCGGCCGTGAGGACCCCTAGTGGACGGGTTATGTAAATTAAAGGGAAGCTCGCCGGCCGCCCTCACAGCGCAGGCACCAGCAGCTGGTGCGACTCCGGTGAGAATAACTTGTTTGCAGCAGGATCAAAGTGCTGCTAGAAGGAAAAGCAACTGGAAAAGTCGATTTTTGACAGATAACTTACTCTGAGTCGACGGCGTGCAGTTTACCCGGACATGAAGGGCGTGTTGTGTCGCTGATGCACTGATTTATGAGGAGCGACCAAAACAGAAATGAGTGAAGGTGAGTGACTCGTTGGCTTTTCAGGTTAATTTGTCACCGACTGCGGGTTGGTGATCATGAATCACGAACTGCTCTAGAACTTTTCATTTATTTGTTGCTTCATTTCTTCATAATAATAAAAAAGATAACAAATCCAGCAGTTGTGTAGGGCAAGTGTGGAATAAAAATAAATAAATAAAAAACACATATTACATACATGTTTTTATGTGTTTAACCGTGTGTCACTCATACAAACTTCTTCCAACTTTTTGTGCATTACTTTAAAATCTATTCACAGCCACGGTTCTTCAAACTGTTGCTTGCTGAACAGGGAAATATGTGATAAACAACCTTTCTTCCTGTCAGCAGTGCAGTCTTATCATGCAGTGCAGAAGAACGTTTTAGGACTCTCACTCAGCTGCTAGTTTGTCTTTTGCTCTCCCTCTTCTTACTCCTTTGCCTGTTGACATTAGTCGGATTACTGTGCCTGTTGTGGTGGACAAAAACCATGTGATTCCTGAACCCCCCCTCAGTTTTACATTAAGCCTTGGCTTGGTAGAAAATCAGTACCACCAAGCTGATTTAAATGGTGAACTTCCATTACGTAAACGTCTGCCAGAAATACATCAGTTACACTGTGTTGATATTCAGAATGTGTCGCTTCCATGCTGTCAGATTAGAGACTTTACTATTTTGTTTTTTTGACATTAGATGTCATTGATCCTTACACACAATCACATGTGCCTGTGTATTTCTCTCCTCAGGCATGTATAAGCCACCTGTGGCCCCTAAACCAAAGCTGGCTCACCACCAGATGCCAGTGCTGTCTCCTCCGGCCCCCAGAAGAGATGGCCTCTCGCAGCCGTCTCCGGGCACGCGGAGGAAGGTTAAACCTGCGCTAGCCCCCAAACCCTGCCTGTCTAAACTCACCGCTGCTGTGGAATCCAAGCCGCTCGTTTCAAAGAGCCCTCAGCACGCACCTGTAGCAGAAGGCCCTCGGACCGTAGGGCTCCTTACCTCCCACAATGGATTACAGCCGGAGAACAAAAAGCCAGACTGGGATTATATTATTCCTATTTGCCTGTGCACCGAAGAAAACTGCATGTGCATTAAAAACACACCAGCAAACAAAGACAAGCCGGAGAAAGACTTAAAAACATTGCACAGGACTAAAAATGAAGAACACAGAAGGGCAGCCCCTGCAACTGGAGGTGTCCTGGATAAAGGCAGAGGGAACACAGACAAAGATAAATGCCAAGAGATGACAACTCCCTTCGCCTCTACCCACACCTCTAACCATAAACCTTTTGAGGAGACACTTCCAGTGGACACAAACCTCATCACAGACATTCACACCTCCAGTCCTGGGGTGACTGTTAGGCCACCGCTTCCTCACAGAAAATGGAGCAATGAGGCAAATGCAAACAGAATACCTCAGAATGCACCTGGACGAGGACCAGAGGAAAATGGACTTGGCACAGAGCAAAGCAGTGAGCCCCAACCCAAACCAGTCCCAGTAGTGCCAAGAAAGCCCGTCCCTGTCCCTGTACCACGGAAACCCAGAACGGCTGTTCTGGACAATCAGGAAAAGGTGGAGGCCAAGAGGGAAGAGACAGTAAGTCAGGAAGGGAGGGGAATAAACGTTAAAGAGGTGAAAGTGACATCAGAGGGGAAGGGCAGCTCATCGCTGTCTGTCAGTGTACCTGATAGTGAAAACAATCAACCAATTTTTCTGTCTGCAAGACAAGCCTGTGCCCCACCAGCCCCTCCGCCCAGGAAAAAACCTTTTCTGTCTGAACCCGAGAAAGAACCTGCCTCTACTCCTTGCACACAAAAGGATGTGAAGGAGGAAGAGCTGGGCTGGGACAATCACATTTATGAGATGGAGGTATCAGTTGATGATGAGGATGAAGAGATGCAGAGGAAAGCAACAGATGATCAGGAGGCAGCTGATGGTGACTTCACATATCGTACTCATTATTGCAATCAGCTTGAGCTCAGCCAGCCTCCTGCCTTCGATGTGGCAGCAGAGGAGAATGGGATGGCTAAAGTAGCTCCAAAGAAGCCAGAGAGACACAGCTCACCATTTATTCAGAAAAGGGAATTTACAGAGAAGAGAGAAAGGGGGAAATCAGAGCATCACGGGAAAACACAAGATTGTGCTTTGAAGGATGTAACAGCGAGGGAGCTGCCTTTGCCTCCGAACGAGAAATCAATCAGAAACGTCTCAGCCACTGGAGTCACCAGGTCTTCCCGCTCCAGCCTGAACAAACACAAAGCCAAGTCCTTCTCTGCTGCTGACCTCATTCGCTCTGACAGACAGAAGAGGAACTCTTTCAGGAAACTGCTCGACTTGAAGCTCTCAGTGAAGATGATTCCCAAGCTGATGGCAAAGGGAGGCCACAGCCCAGACTCCACTGTAAGTGACAACGATCTCAGCGTTCCCAAGGGCCAAGATGAATACCACGGCGTCTCTGAGCGTCTCCGCATTGAGCGTAAATTGTCCTGTCCACTTGTTGGAGTAGAGCAAAGCGTGGACGGAGATGACTTTTCTCCTAAACTCGAGCAAGCCTCTATCTATGAGAACATCCCTCTCTACGAGGAGATACCAGATTACATGAATGTGCCAAAGACAGGATCGTCCCATCCGGCCTCCTGCTCGCAGCCTTCACCCTGGCAAATGTATAGCGATGAGGGCATTTACGAGGAGCAGGAGCCATACACGTCCCTGGTGAAAAACACTGGCCAGCAACAGTCGACAGACGACGACAGGTAGATCTCATATATTTTGCTACCTCTGATTGTAGTTTTACCTATTAACATATTCCAGATTAGCTGAGTAGTTTAAAGGAGTCCTGGAAAACACCTTTCAGAGCAGATCATCGCTAAAATATGCAGTTGTTGAAAGTGTGACATTTATTAAAAGGGAAGATCACAGAAAGCCACATAACACTGTGTCTTTTGTTGCAGATTCCTGTCAGGGGAGTCTGACTAGTGTGGTGGCACGTCTGCTTTCACAGCCATTTATGTGTAAATGAATGATGATGATTGACATTAAGCACACTTAAAAGGTTTACAATATAAGCTTCATGCAGTAGAAAATTATCATAATTATCACCAATACTAAACAACCGTTAATCTACATTAAAGATTATATATAATATAATAATATATATATATAACAGGTGCAATAAGTTCACATTGTTGAGTGTAGAGCCTTCTTTGTGCCACAGTGTTTTCCACCACTGCATTGCAGCGCTGCAGTTTTTTTTTAATCACGAGTCTGAGGAGGCACCGAAAACACAACTGTTTAAATTATTAAAGAGACAGTTCATTCAAAATCCAGGTTGTGAAATATTTGTTCCTGAGATTTCTACCGACCCTAGAGTACAGTGGAAGCGTAAGAATCGAATTTTCTCTGCTCAGAATCAGAAAAACTCTTCACAGGTAGCACAAACTGTGTTGTTGCTTTGGATCAGAGCTCACTCTCAACAAGTGTATACATTTTATTTTATCCAATAAATAATATTTATTGAAACAGGTAGTGGGGTCTATTATGAAGGGCAATGAAACATTGCAATTCAGCTTTTAAAATGTAAATTCTGAATGCTGCACATTGATTAAAAAAAGAAAAAACAAAAAAAACTCTATATTTAGTGCAAAGTGTCCAACTACTTGAAAGTATGGCTGTAATTTGAATGACTTGGTGCCTGATTAGCTCAGTTATATTTTTTTTACTGTGCGTGTATTACTGGTTGTGATGTTTACATTAATCCTTCTCCGCAAAGAATTCATAAATGACCAGTGAGCAGAAGTCAGATGGAAAAACCGGATTACGGTTTGTGCAACTGCACCCTGTGCATCGCACAGCTTAGCGTGTCAAACCCCTTTAGATCCGACTGCAAACATCACATGCTAAAAACACGTTGTGCAGCTCACAAACAGAGACCAGTCGCAGCTAGGAGAACCAGCAAATGTCAACACGTCCTACAGTGTCTTTCTGTATTTGTTTTTGACCTTGGCCCATTTCTTTTCGTGCGGTTTTGGTCAGGGAGGTGCCGTTGTTTAAAATGTAGCACTCCCTCAGGGAATTGTGGCATTTTAGACATGCAGAACATCTTTAGTGCAGCTTCCTTATAGCAAAGCATTTGTAGTTATCATAAAACTGAAAGGTTAAATGAACAAAGTGAGCAATGATTGGTGATTTGTGTCTGTTTTGGAGTCTGCTGTTCTTGGCAGCATGTCCCCACACTGCTGCTCTGTGACCTGATGCAGGTTATTATCATTTAAAAAAAACATTCTCCCTTTTCTGTGTGAGTGAGTCTGTTCGATTGAAGCAGGAAATGTTTGAACAACTTTCTCCTTCAGATAATGTGTCAAGTCAGGCATTATGTTAAAGCCTCTTCTCAGATCTTCTCATTATCCATGCCTTGAACAGTTTATGACAATCGTCCTCAGTGTTTAAAGGTGTGCCATCGCGTGCAGCATTTATTTATTTATTTATTAATAAGTCCATCCAGCATCTTCTGTGTGTCCACGACTACCAGCATCATGTGTTCAGCCACTGACTGTTCTTGTTCTTCCCCGACCCCAACATTTAACAGAAGCTCGGTTGACGAGGAGGTTGCGTTCATGAATGAGGCCCACTCGGATGATGACATTGTGGCCAACAGCTCCGATGAGGAGGACGAGGATGACAGCAGCTCCTTCTCAAGTAAAGGCGACCAGGAGCAGTCAGAGGTAAGCATGGCGAGAAGACGCTGTTAGATGAAGACTTTAGACCTGCAAGGTCCTCAGAAATATTCCCTAGTATTATCTCACAGGCTGTGTTCTTTGAATTCAAAGGTAGCATTTTTCTTGATCCCGCTGGGAAGAACTTATCTTGTATTTAATCAAAATTGTCTGCAAATATGAGTTCCGCCTGACTATATGATGATGCACACTTATTATCTGCTGTGAGTAATGCTCTCTAATACTAATTCACTGTCTGTGTTTGGTCACCTTGGTTAGAGTGCAGATTTGGAGAAAGAAGAGAAGAAGAAAATCAAGATATACCACATCGCCACAGAAATCATGACCTCCGAGAGTGTGTAAGAGTCTTCATCTTTTTTTTTTTTTCTCTTAAAGCAGAGCTTCAATGAGTAATTTTCTCACTTACATTTTGTAGAGTTGGGAAATCACAGGTGTATTAGTTCTGGCTCAGTTCTTTTAAGTCTTCCATGACGGTGAACCAGAATGTGCAAGAGCCAAAACTTCCTGGTGGTGCAGTCATCTTAATACACCTGTGCTCTCCCTGGTGTGACTAGTCACTGTGACTCTGTGAAAATACTTAATTACTCTGGATAATGCATCATTATGACTGGTTTCAACTGTGGTGTTTGTCTGGCACAAAATGAAAACTTGAGCAAGACCTGTGTTATTTGAAGGACATTTTATTTCACTTTTTTTTTTTTTTTTTTGCAGTAGTAGTAATAGTGGTAGTAGTAACTTGCTCATTGTAACTTTGTTTTTTGTAGGTTTGTTGATGTCCTGAAGCTTCTTCATATTGTAAGTACCCTCACATGTCACCTTCAGGGTTTATTTGCGTCTCATAATCATGGCTCAGTGTTTCCTGTGACAAGAGCAGAGGCTGCTGTTCGTTCTGTATATATTTGTATATAGACCTGGTTCACTGTCTGAGCCCCACATTCTCCATATGCAGTTGATTATGCTAGCCATCGGGGCACACCCCATGCAGGATAACTCCCCTCAGTCCTCTCTTTCACGGCTCACATTCCTCATGGTTTTCCCCAGACTTTCTGCCGCTGTGTGATCTGATGGTAACACTACACTTAGCTGGATTCAGACGGAGTCATGTTGTTTCCTCGTGGTGTTTTGAGAAATTTAATATGTAACAAGGATACGAGGATCTGATTCTTTTGTTTTTTTGTACTTCTCTCAAAATCTGTTTGACACAACAAAGTGCACTGGAGGGATGAGACAAAATTGCTGTGCTGTTGGTCAAGTTTTATTCAGTGCTTTCTAATGGCATTGCAGTTGAATCTATTTTTGCGGACTTTATTAAGTTGCTTTATGATGTAAAGTCTGGGCCTGACTGCAGATAAAAAGCAAAGCTGCCAGTGAAACTACATGGTTGTCACACTGTCTTTAAGGACAGTTAAACCTAAAGAACAAAATGTAGTCAAGCCAGTTACTCTGTAAGGCTGTGGTTTTCAACAGCTGTGCTCTGACTTAAATCCATGTGAGCACGCTTACAAGCCTTAAAATGATAATTCAGTGGTGGTGTTAGTGAGATATTATGTTCATCTTAGATCAACAAGCTGAAACAAAAAAATGCTAAAGTACCTTTTTAGTGCAATACCCCAGATGGTGACTAGATTCTGTTCAAAACGTCTTTGTCTCCAATGGACTTTCGTTCAAAAATAGTCAACTTATTCCCTGAAATACTAAGTGTGTCCATTCTTTACACAAACCATGGAAATAGCATTTGTTGAATTAAGTTATTGTGATCCTTTTATCCCACAATTAATTGGATATTGTGCCTGAAAGAGAGTTGTTTATTGGCGTGACTCTGCCTTGACTACACGTCTGATCTGGAGTGATTGACAACCAATCCTTGGGTTGGCTGAAATTCAGACAATCATGAAAATCTCACACATTTGAACATTAATATTCACAACTTCATGTTCATATGAAAGACAATAGAAACCAAAAACTTGGACATGTACTACAGATACAGTATACTCTGGTTTGCCTTGACACATGTCTAAAGGGTAACTTGGGATGTAATTAGTGTTATTTATCCTTCTTCATTTATAGACACATGGAGGAGAAATACAAGAAATGCTATATTGTAACCTCTACAAAGGAATAATTTATTGCAGGATGGCTGCATTATACTGAAGTACCTTTAACTGGCAATTGTGCGTAAATCTAATGCCAGCAAACACAATGTACAAGTTATATAAGCGACCCACAAGGATGAGGCATTTTTAATACACAGAAGGCTGACAGTGCTTCTGTTAGACAGAGTTTGATCATATTTTTCTTATGTCCTTATTTTCACAAAAGAAAAAAAAGATGAACACATCAGCAGATTGTTGGAGAAAAAAGTCCCGAAACGCCAAAAACGCTCCAGGACTGAGTCATAAGCGATGACTTCTCTCTGTAGAGCTTAGACAGGAAGTGCTTGGGCCTCTGTGGACTTCAGAGGAATGGTGTCCAGTAATGAAGACCAGTCACACGAAGTTCAAAACAATGTTAAAGTGACTCTGTATCAGTTCTATCTACCAGGTGCTCAAACAGGTTTTCACAAACGGATGGGTGGTAACATGCTTAATGGTTTTGTCTGAGTTATCAGTTTAGTTATCAGCTGGCATGCTCTGTGTGTTTTGGCTGTCAGTTGAAAACAGGCACTGTTTTCCTGTAAGTGAAATGAAACCATGTATTGTATCATCTTATCTACTCCACTCTTGTCAAAAATAGCTGCTGATGATGGTAATGCCTGTAAAGGTACTATTTCTAAGTCTAATTCTACCACATCCTGTCACATCAGTTGCAGGAGGAAGAGATCAGGCATGTTAACTGCAGGGGCTCTCTGCTGGCCACTCAGTTTTATTTGCCACGTGTGCCCATAAAACACCAAAAAGGCTCCACATCATCAGAAAGAGAAGCAGAAACAGTACCCGCGGGCTCCTCTGCCCTCCTTATTTTAGCCCTGATTCATTGTATGTGGGAAATTTAAAAATGTTTGATGTGAGTCAGGTGTGTGTGTGTGTGTGTGTGTATGTAGGTCAGTGGTATTCCTCTTTCTTAATGTTTTATATTTAAAATCACTGAAACATTAAAAAAATCTAAGTGTAAGGACCATGTTATATGATATAAAGCATTTTTCTTTTTTGTCTTTCTGATCCTGTGATATCATTTTGCTCCGTGTTTTCAGACTTCAGAGAACAAGTTCACCTGTTGCTTTACTCATCTCTTTGTCTATCTGACCTACAGGACTTTCGTGAGTGTGTGTCTAAAGCGTCTCGTCAGAGCGGAAAGCCTGTGATCGAGGAGCGCCTTCTCAACCAGATCCTGTACTCCCTGCCACAGCTCTACGAGCTCAACCAAAACCTGCTCATGGAGCTCAGGCAGAGAGTGGCTGAATGGTATGACCATTTACATGCTTTGACATTTACTGACTCTATAAGCAATAACTCATTTTTACCACATGGTCAGACATGTATAGGAATCCCTGCCTGTTTGTGTTCAGCTGCTTAGTTTCTAAGAAATCTCACTCTTTTCTCAAGTTTGGTTTGGTTTGGTCCTAAACTGGCCTACACACAGCCCTCAGTCCCTGATCTCAACCCTATCCAACATTTTTTGGACAAACTGGACCCGAAGCCAGATGTTGCTCACATTTGCGTCAGTTTCATAAATGCTTTTGTGGCTGAATGGGAACTAAATCATGCAGTCGGAAGGGTGGAGGCTGTTATAGTAGCATTGTTTTGAGATGAAATTATTCACAGTCGCATATGGACCTAAAGTTTGGGTGTCCAAATCCTGTTGCTGATAAAAACCACATTCTTGAGGACATATAGAGTTACATGCGATACACATCCATACATCAAAGAGGCGAAAAGAGTTAATCCATTTTATTTCGTATGTAGGAATGAGAATGCCAAGCTGGCAGACATTTTCCTGAAGAAAGGGCCCTACTTGAAGATGTACTCCACATACATCCGCGAGTTTGACAAGAATGTGACTCTACTGGAAGAGCAGACTAAGAAGAACCCAGCATTCGGCGCTATAGTGCGGAAATACGAGGTAATGGTGCTTGCTGAACCAGTTGTCTCTGTCTGAGGGGGTGGGGTGTGTGTTTCGGTTTAGTGTTGTTTTATTGTTTCTGCATGTGTAGAGGATGTGTACGTGAGTTCCTGAAAATTGTGTCACTGGTTAATGTGTGGCATTTGTTTTGCTTTAGGCGAGTCCACGTTGCGCCAGCTTGGCTTTGAAGCATTACCTCCTGAAGCCTGTTCAGAGGATTCCTCAGTATCAGCTGCTGCTCACAGGTGCATTTTCACAGAATTAAATAAATCACACACTTACTTACTTTGCACATTCCCCGTTAGTCCACATCAAGTTTTGTTTAAATCAAACTGAATTTTGTAGTTGTGGTTATGGGCTGCTAAAATACATGTCCGGCTAACCTGTGATTTCTCATCATAAGCGTCATGCTGCCCTCTGGTGTTAAGAAAAAACAAATTAGTGTGGAATTTCTGCCTCTTATCCTCATATAATAAGATTTTTGAAGTGCAGCCCAGATCAGATTTGGTGACATAACATGAGCTTTAACATGAGTGAGCTTAGCGTTTAATGAGTCTAATGGATCAGGGTCGATGTCCTCGGCGCTGAAATGTGAAGAATGTCCCTCACGTCACTCTTGTATAATTGCATTATGTAAGGACCTGGAGACCTTTATATCCAGGATTTTACTTCTGAATCATTCCAGAAATTTACTATACAACAATGAGCACTTGAAATCAAGCGTGTGGATTCGGTTGATTGGTTGCACTGTTGATCCCATATATTAAAGTGTTTGTTATTGTATTTCAGACTACTTAAAAAACCTGTCTAAAGACTCAGCTGACTACAAGGACACTCAAGGTAAACCCACAGCCTTTTTGCTGTATATCTTTAAACCGTAAATTTTCTTGACGGTGTCAGTGGAATGGGAACATGGCCTGTCATGTGTGTGATGAATGCACGTTTTCATCCACTCAGCTGCCCTCGCTATTGTGAAAGAAGTGGCCAATCATGCAAATGACATCATGAAACAAGGGGTAAGAGCGAAACAGTCGGGCAAAAACGTTCTCTTAAAATGCTCCGTACATGTGGCTGACCTCCACATTTTCCTCTCTCAGGATAACTTCCAGAAGTTAATTCAGGTGCAGTACCGCCTGAACGGCCACCATGAGATAGTCCAGCCCAGCCGGGTAAGAGTTTATGGATTTTATGTTAGATTTTTGAAATGAACTTTTTTAAATTTTGATTTGTCATGTCAGGAAAAGCACCTGTGTGTTATCAATAACATTAATAATGTTGCAGTAAGCTATGACATTAATTCAACATTAGCTGGCTAAACTGAAGTCAGTCTGTTTCTTATTTCTACTTTAAGACATTTGTCTGTTAACACTCATGCTCATTCTCATTTTTGGTGGTTTAATTTGACCATATGTCTTTTGCGTGCTGCAGGTCTTCCTCAAAGAGGGTGTCCTGATGAAGCTGTCCAGGAAGGTCATGCAGCCCAGAATGTTTTTCCTGGTATACATCCGTCCCTTTCTCCTCTCTTATAACATTTATAATTGTTTGCAAGGAGCATATAGCCTACTGTAGATCAGACACTTTTTGTGTTTGTGAATAAAGGTGATCAAGTCCACAACTGTATGACCTTAAACTTTGCAGTCAGCTCTTATCACAGCAGTGCAGAGACAAAATAAAACCAAAAAACATCTTGAAATTAAGCCATTTTTGTCAGTTGTTATTATTTATTCTGTAGCGTATTTAAAAAAAAAAAAAAAGTAAAACTGTGTTTACATTTGTCCTTTAGTTTAACGACACGCTGCTATACACCAAACCTGCACAGTCAGGCCAGTTCAAGCTCAGAAACATGCTGTCGCTGGCAGGGATGAAGGTAAGAGCTCCTCCTCTTCTGGGCCTTCAAATGTTTGTATTTCCACATACAATATTATAGAAAGATAAACCATGTGTTTCTGCTGCTGTTCATGTTGCAGGTTAGCAAGCCAAGTCAAGAGGTGCTTAACAATGAGCTGAACATTGAGAGTGTGCAGCGCTCCTTCATTCTTTCTGCAAGGTAATGATCAGACACACACACAACAGGTGTTTTTCTTTCTAGTGTATAGAGCTTGGGTTGTTGTTGTTAGTACTAAGGCTTTCTTTTCTCTGCCTGTAGTTCAGCTGCAGAGAGAGACGAGTGGCTTGATGCTCTCTCAGCGGCAATCTCTGACTACACCAAGAAGAAAATCAGTTTCATACAGGGCAAGCCTGCAGATGAGGTGAGATAACTTCAAAAATGGAATGCACTGTAAGAGACTATATTATGTGTATGCATGAGCAATGAGCAATACCTTCTGTTTTCTTTTCAATTTTATCCAGTTAATACAAAGTGATAATGATGATGGTGGTCCTTTGGGATCCAAAGCCCCTATATGGATCCCTGACGTACGGGTCACAATGTGCATGATCTGTGCCTGTGACTTCACGTTAACATGGAGGAGACATCACTGCCGTGCATGTGGAAAGGTGAGGTGGTGGTTTATAAATATGTCCATGGTAGTCCGTGGAATAGATTTACATTCTCTGATATATGTAAAATAAATATGTAGGAGACCAGCAGCTGACTCTCTTTACAATTAAACTGAAAACTGATAGTGTAGTTTAAATTACTACAAAGACTGGCTGCTGAGACCTGGAAGGCTCACAGTGTATACCGATCAATCATAACATTATGACCACTGACAGGTGAAGTGAATGAGACTGATTAAATAGTCATCACAGCACCTGTAAGTGGGTGTTATGCAGCAAGTGGACATTTTATCCTTAAAGGTGTGAGTTTGAAATAGGAAGAATGGCCATGTGGAAGAATTTGAGTGACTTTGAAAAGGGCCAAGTTGTGATAACTAGACGCCTGGGTCACAGCATCTCCAGAACTGCTGCTTTGGTGGTGCAGTGATTAGCACTGATCAAAAGTGGTCCAAGCAAGGAGAAGCTGTGAACCACCAACAGGGTCATGGTGGGCTAAGGCTGATTGATGCATGTGGGGAGCTCAAATTGCTGAAAAAGTTAATGCTGGGTCTGATATGAAGGTGAACAAATAGTGCATCACAGTTTGCCACAGAGCAGTAAGGGTGCCCATGCTGCCTCCCTGTCCACTTACAAAGTGCCTGCAACAGACGTGAGCATCAGACCTGGACCACAGAGACATGGAAGAAGATGGCCTGGACTGATGAATCCTGTTTTCCTTTATATCATGTGGATGACTGGCTGTGTGTGCATCCCTTATCTGGGGGACACATCACATCAGGTTAAGCTGCTGGAGGCAGTGTGATGATGACTGGGAGACAATACCATCCTGTTCATGTGGGTGTTATTCTGACACATACCACCTACCCGAGCATTGTTGCAGACCACGTACACTCTGTCATGGAAAGTGTCAGTGACCTCTTCAGGAGAATAATGTACTCTGCTACAAAGCTGGCATTTTTCAGGAATGGCTCGAGGGACACAAGTTCAAGGTGTTAACTAGGCCTCCATATTTCACAGATCTCAGTCTAATTGAGAATCTGTAGGATGTGCTGAACAAACAAACTCAATCCACAGAGGCCCCACCTCAAAACTTGTACGATTTAAAGGATCCACTGTTAACATGTTGGCAGCAGATACCATAGTACACCTAAAGAAGTGGAGTATATGCCCATGTGTCAGGGCTGTTTTGGCATCAAAAGTGGGACCTTCACAATATTAGGCGGGTTGTCATAATGTTTTGGTTGGTTGGTGTATCATTTGCTTTTATCGTACAAAAACTAAATATGATTTAAGCATCAGTCGTTGTACTGGTAACCCCACGATAATGTAATAATTCAGGAAAAAAAACATCTGGCCGTGCTGCTGCAGTTGTCCTATCTCAAATAATCTACATTATAATGTAGAACTGTAATAATAATTAAATTGTACGCTTTATCACCCGTCAGGTGGTGTGCCAGTCTTGTTCCTCCAAAAAACACCAACTTCCATTTCGAAAGAATGAGTTATCTCGAGTGTGTGACCTGTGTTTTGTCACTCTTCAGCAACAAAGAGGTAAGTTCAGCTTCCATCCAACGTTGTTTGCAATCTGATCCCAGCACAATGTCGTTCTCATATTGTTGTGTTGTCAGGATGAAATATCATTTTCTGTGTATTAAACCGCTGCATATTTCTGTTTGTCAGCAACATCAGCAACTGTGTCCCCTGGACACAGAAGTACATTCACCTTCCATAGGAAGCAAAAAAAGATACCAGCAGCCCTCAAAGAGGTAGCAAATGTTTTGTTTTGATTGGATTTTATTATCTAATATGGCCAGAAAACTCATCAGATGCTCTTCCAGGTGTCTGCAAATACAGACAACTCCTCCATGAGTGGGTATCTGCAGAGGTCCAAGGGAAAAAAGCATGGGAAGAGGCTGTGGTTTGTCATCAAAGACAAGGTCTTGTACACATATGCAGCAAGTGAGGTAAGGTCTCTTTGGATCAATAAAAGCTCAGCTTATTATTATATAACAATCCAAAGTGAACTGATTTAATGTCAGTCTAATGTTTGTCTTTTATTGTTGCTTCATGCAGGACGTTGCAGCCTTGGAAAGTCAGCCCCTGTTAGGATTCGTGTTGAAAGCTGATTCTTCACAGACGTTGCAGTTTAAGCTCTACCACAAAAAGACACTTTACTACATGTTTAAAGCTGATGACAAACAAACAGCCCAAAGGTACAGTAGAAAAATAGATGCCACTTATTTTGTTGCGCATTGAGACAAAAATACTAATTGTTATCTTTCTTTTTTTTTGACAGATGGATTGACTCATTCAAAGAGGCCACTGTGCTTTAATATCTGCATAAAGCTGTTCACTGTGATTTTTCATCCTTGCCTGAAAATGTTTTACCTCAGTACTCTCTAAATTAAAAAAAAAAAAGCATCTGGAGACACCCTAACTCTTTTATTAAAATGCTAACCTAAATGTAATATTTTATGATGGTATTTGCATCAAATTTACTGCAGTTGCCTTTTTAAATAGTTTTTAGAGCAATGGTGTTATTTTTGCATGTTAACATGCCTTTTCACCAAACTCAGCAGTTTTTAGCAACAACATAATCTGTAGTGGTTTTAGGCTTTTACAGATTGATTTTGCCAACATTTTATTGTCTAATATTCTGATTGGATTTCCATAGCACATATTTGTTAGTAAATGCTGAATCCATCAAAACAGTTTGATTCACATTTAGTTTTCAGAGGTAAACAGATCAGATGCACATTTTTTTTTCACCCTTAAGAAGTGACTTTAGAACACACGATGTGCACTTTCACCTTATATTTTGAAGATGTTTGGTAAATTTTGAGATTAACCTTTAGTCTTAAAGGTTGACATTCACTGTTACGTACCACAATGTGTTTTGAGCAACTGTACATAGATTACATCATTGCACACATGTAAATAGAGATGATTATGAATTAAATGTAATCATTCTGTAAATCTCAATTTTTATTACTTAAATGTTGTTGATGTTTTTTTTGTTTTTTTATCTGTCACGATCAGCTTTGGCTTCCAATTAAAATAATGGAAAGGTGTTTTAATAGAAAATTGGAGAATACAACACTGAATTGTATTTAGGTAAATCCTATTTTAGTTTCATGTAAATATGCACTGTGAAGAGCAGACATTGCAGTCATCTATATAGTAACTGTATAATTTCTATAACATTTATGTGGAATACTCTCTAACACTGTTGGCATAACCATTAATAGCACTCACATATAATAATATGTAAGTTAAAAGAGTTGAGCATAACAGAGCAACAACTGTGAGAATAGGGCTCTGGACATAGTGTTTTGATCTGACAGCAGATGTACATAACATGTTATTGTTGAGGTGCGTTCAGCCTATTAAAATAATGCCACCAACTTTATACAGTGTGTGATATGCCTTTTACTGGCAATAATGTGTTGTTTTTCTGGAATACAGATGCCAAGTTCAAACTAATAACATTTAGACAGGTTTACACCGTTTACACAAACCAGGGCAGCCTGTGAACCACGGCCACCTAACCGCGCATGTGCGAACGGCGTTTATTTATGAAAAAAGGTCACGAACTCTGACCCTCCCACCAACTGCAGCAAACACATAAAATATTAATTTATTGAAGGCAATACATTATCTGACCTAACAGCTCCTCGAAAGGTAAGGGATGTTTAACAAAGTGAGCGTACGAGAAATTAATGCAAGAGCCACGGGTAGCCAGTAACACAGGAAGGGAGGGAGTGTTCAGCAGATCTACAGTGAGGAAGCTGCCATTAGCTACCAACTAGCAAACAGCTAACGTGGCTTGCTAGCGCCGTCGTCGGGAACTTGGTGCATAAAAAGTAAGTTTGGCGAGTAGGTGGTGTTCGTGAATGTATTCGACTGCATAGTCGGTTGGTTAGTTAAAGCCACGCGTAGCTGTTAGTAGTACTTCAGCCACTGCAACATTGTTAACAGACATGCTAGTTAGCTAACAGCCTTAGCCGCGTGAGCTAACCGTGCTACTATTAGCTGCTGTTAGCTGCTGTGCTAACGTTGCTCACTAGACACCGGAAAGTAAGCGACAACGGCTGTAATTTAACGATAATCATAACAACCGCATGTTGTAGTGTTGCGTTGTCAGCTGTCTTGCTAAACTGCCGACTGTTGTGGTAGTCCTGTCCCGGAATTAATGCGAATTTTGCTCAGTTGTCAAACCCGTAGTCCGACTGTTGACTGCGAATCGGCAACATGGGCCTTGAACCCTAGCACGCTTTAACCCTTCAATGTTGACCTTTCACCCACAGGAAAAGAAATACCTTTATCTTCCGTATCGATTTGAAATACTCGGCTGTCAGGAGGTTGTTTGTGTTAACACTGCGGGTTTGCCGCTCATTTGTTGTCACTCTGTATGGATATTAAGCTGTATTTCATAACAAGGCCATCTATAGTACAGTTTCCAGCTAGCATCGGCATGATTGGTTAGCATAGGCCACATACTGTTCAGTTAGTGACTTGAAATATGGTTTATCATCTGTTTGGATTTAGCAAATGTTCAATACAGTTAATCATAGATACATTTTAAAGTTTTGCTTCTAACATTATGTACATTCTACACGAATCCTCTAGCTATTGGTAAAAGACTAAACGAGAAGCAGTGGGATGGTTAGTTAATATGGATTTGCTATCATCGGTCATCATAGCTCTGAGCTATCCAAATCGGTAAGATAAGATAATCCTTTAATTTATCCCACAGTCTATCGGTTGTGCCAGCTTCCTTAACACATCTACATATACATTTGCTGCTTACATGTGGTAAAACATTTTAAGAAATGTTTTTGGGAATTGCCAGTTTAATTAATTAATTTGTTAAAAGACAGGGATGGTCATATTCTAGATTAATCCCAATGTCAGCAAATGATAAAATAAACAACTTCAGTTTAACCTTTGTGTTTTACACAATTGTCTGTTGAACTATGAAAAACATCAGCATTTGCTACGGGTGACATGTTCCTGCCAAACACATCTGACTTCTGTACATATTTCGTAACTGTGGCAATTGTGAATAAATGTGCTAAGAGTAGTTCATACTAAAAGCCTTGTTTATTTGTATTTAACTTTTGGAAAAAAAAAATAGTGTCTGGTGGTTGTGTCGTTGCGGAAATTGAAGAAGTGCAATCATGGGATAAGAAAATTATTAAGTCAGTTATCCTTCAGGGTATTTAGTCACCTGAGTCTAGACTTGCTCTAATTAAACTGTAAGTAATACATATTCTCTACTCTACAGGTGTGCATGCCTCTTGCTGCACTGATGTGAAGGCCAGTGGAAGAAAGTGTGTGCAGTATCAGAATGGATGGACAGACTCAAAGGATTCAACTTGTGTCAGCAGACAACAACATGGCTTTAGGACATAGGATCCAGGTAATGCCATTGCTTGTCAGTGTCGATTGAAAAATGTGGTCAGGTTCACTGAAATGTTTTTGCATATATTATGAGCACTCCCTGATATTCTGATTTGTTATTTTTAATAGATTGTAACTGATCAGCAGACTGGACAGAAGATACAGATCGTCACAGCACTTGAACCCTCTTCCCCTGGGAAGCAGCAGTTTATCCTAGCGAATGCTGATTATTCCCCTGGAGGGAAGGTGATTCTGGCCAAGCAGGAAGGCTCACCCAACAAGGTCATCCTCGCTACTCCAGACGGTTCTGGGGTCAACCAGCTGCTGTTTGCTTCCCCTGAACTGACTGGGCAACAGATTCAGGTATTGCCTGCAGATATCGGTGACTTCTTCCTGCCAGTTTTGATAAACAAGTTACTGAAAGGTCTTATGACTGACCCATAAACATGTTTAGTCATTCTATACTCATCACTGTGTGCGCTCTATTGAATTATCCATTACAGTTTGTGACCGAAGGCTCAGACCAGTCTATTGTCAAGCCTGTTGTGGAGTACTGTGTTGTCTGTGGAGATAAAGCCTCAGGTAGGGATTTGTTATTATTATATATATTTTTGTTGACACACATAAGCACAGAATACCTGCCCTAACCATATTTTCTCTTTTGCCTCTCAGGTCGTCATTACGGAGCAGTCAGCTGTGAGGGCTGTAAGGGCTTCTTCAAACGCAGCATAAGGAAGAACCTGGTATACGCATGCAGGGGCTCTGGAGAATGTGCCATTAACAAGTTGCATCGAAACCGCTGCCAATACTGTCGACTGCAGCGCTGTATAGCACTGGGCATGAAGCAGGATTGTGAGAGACTATAATATTCTATACATATATTTGGTGAATATGTAAGATTCACAGGATTAAGGTCTTTTATTTGTGTCTCTTAGCTGTTCAGTGTGAAAGGAAACCTGTTGAAGTGGCCACCAGAGAAAAATCCATCAACTGTGCAGCCTCCACAGAAAAGATCTACATCCGCAAGAATCTGTGTAGCCCTCTGGCTGCCACACCCACTTTTGTATCTGACAAGGAAACTGCTCGGTAATGCCACTTAACAAAAGTTATTTATTTGCTTTTCAGAGGCAACTGTTGCAAACAACAGAGTTATCATATTACACTGCATCATCACTAAAGATTGCTTACACTTCTCAATATGATCATGTGGATTAAATTAAAGGCATCTGCATGTGCATTTAATAAAGTTAGTATTTAAGTAATTGCTTTTATTGCTTCACATAAAACAAGAAGCTAAATTATTATGTACATTTAGTGATGTTCATTACATTGTATGGTTTTGCTATTCATAACATAATGGGAGATTTCAAACCTCCGACTTCAGGTCTGCAAGTTTGCTTGAGTCAAGCATGTTGCTGAACATCCAACAACCCTTCCCCAAGCTGGAAAACACCATCTTGATTCCAGCATCCCCTGACAAGGTAACAATGGTAGAATCAGAGCACAGTACATTTAAGTCTCTTATGCTATTATAGCCTTTACACACAATAACTGCAAATTCATTAATGATGGATGTGTTTTAATCTGCATGATGTGTACCAGTTTTCAGTTGTCATTTCTGGGAGCAGCTCAGTGATCATGATTGTCCCTTCCTCTGCAGGATGACCCATCTCAAGGTGATCTCGGAACGCTTGCAAACGTAGTGACATCCCTTGCCCACCTCAACAAGACCAGGGAGGCAAGCGACAGTGGTAATGACCTGATGGGAGCTGAAACACTTAGCAACGGCGACAGCTCAATTACAGACATTCAAGGAGATGAACAAACTGCCAGTGATATTACTAGGTGAGAGAGTTGTCAGAAGAACTCTAGATTTTGTAAATATACTGATGCATGTTTTAGAGGTTTAGAGAAGCACTAGAAGGAACCGCAGGGGCTGCTTTTTTTGTTTGTCATGGAGATTTAATACAATTTCCTGTGGCCATGTGGTTTCTGACTATGATCTTAAGGGTTAAATTAGATTTAGTCAGTCACAAATATCTCAGATCTGTCAGGGTTGTATCCCTGATGTCTTGTTTCTTGTGTCATAACATACGTATATAATATGCAGATAAGAGATGTGATCTTTTAAGAGCTGCATTCTGTGTCCGTTTTTCATATTTGTTTAGAGCTTTTGACACCTTGGCTAAAGTCCTACACCCTGGTGACGGCTCAGCAGGAGAGTCCTTGGAGGCCACAATGCAGCTGATGTCAGGGGACCAGTCAGGTCCTGTTGTGGAACTGGAGGGACCCCTGCTTTCTGACAGCCATATCCCTTTCAAGGTAAAACCACAGCCACTGACTTTAACCCACTCCTTTTAGCCAAAGCTGATTTTATTCTATGCTTTTAACACTGAACTCTATTTTCTATTGCCGCTCTTTTGTTCCTACAGCTTATGATGCCTTTGCCTGTGCCAGAGTACCTCAATGTCAACTACATTTGTGAGTCAGCATCCCGGCTACTTTTTCTCTCTATGCACTGGGCACGCTCTATACCTGCCTTTCAAACGCTTGGGTAAGCCTTTTGTGAGAATATTCTTCATTCTTTCATAAATAAACCTTTTTATGTGGTGACATTTGAGTTTGTCTTTACACGTGTTAGAGACTTCTCTTCATCACCTTTACAGTTTTCTGTTGTACATTTAATTTTTTCTTTATTTTACAGTGGTCAAGACAATGACATTAACTTGATGAAAGCCTGCTGGAATGAACTTTTTGCCCTGGGTCTGGCACAGTGTTCCAATGTTATGAATGTTGGTACCATCTTAAGTGCCATTATCAACCATCTCCAGACCAGCTTACAGGAAGGTAGGAGGCCTCTGCTGTTGTCTGCCTGCAAGGTCTAATCCTTGACTGGAGTTTCAGAAGAGGGAAGCAATTAAGTCATGCGGACATGGAGTGTATTCTAATAAGATGAAATGTTAAATAAATTAGTTTTAAATTTGTTTACAAATATACTGAATCCCTGCCCTTACTAGACATCTGTTTGTTTTTGTCTCCTCCAGATAAACTCTCTCCAGACAGAGTAAAACTAGTAATGGAGCACATCTGGAGGATGCAGGAGTTCTGTAACAGCATGTCCAAGCTGTCCCCAGACTCTTATGAATATGCCTACCTCAAAGCTATCATTCTTTTTAGTCCCGGTATGTACACACTTTTTTTGTGCACAAACACTTGCAACTCCTTTACTAAATTGTGAAATATGTACTCATGCCTGACTATGTGCCTACATTATTTTTGTACCAGATCACCCAGGCATAGATAATATCTCACAGATAGAAAGGTTCCAGGAAAAGGCCTACATGGAGCTGCAGGACTATGTAACCAGAACCTACCCAGAAGATTCTTATCGGTTTGTAGGCTTTACTTTTGTACTACATAATGGCAGCGCAGCTGGAAAGTCAGAACAGATTTGTTATGATGTACTTGCTACATGTCTAAATGTTATATCTCCTTTCCTCTCTCCCTTATTACTTGCAGGTTATCCAAGTTGTTGCTACGTCTTCCTGCCCTCAGGCTGATAAGTGCAGCTGTTACCGAAGAGCTGTTTTTTGCTGGGCTCATTGGCAATGTGCAGATTGACAGCATCATCCCTTACATCCTCAAAATGGAGTCCACTGATTATAACAGCCAAGCAGTGTCTGGAGTCTGACACACTATGCTATTTGGAATGAGAAAATTGGACTGTGAAAACTCGACAGCTAACCATTCAGAGTACTCAGCAGAGCAGCAGCAAGTCAGACTGCCAGTTCAGGAATCAACCATCGAAACCTGCATAGTAGATTGTGCTTTTTTTATTGTACATAGTATTTTATTCTTCATTGCCTCCAAGCCTTTCCTTTTTCTGCAGATCTTATTTGTACTTCAGAGGAAACACAGTGTGTATTTTTCCACTGCTTTCCTACATGGTCACGCTTTTTTATTTTATAGTAATTATGAAAAAAGATTGTCATAATGTGAATTGATTTGTGAGATATTATCAGTAAGTAAAGGTTATAACCTTTGTTTCTTATTTGTCTGCCAATCCAAAGGATCGACAGCATCACAAATATTTGACATCAAATGAATTTGAAGTAATTGTGTATATAGATTTGTATATAGAATGCACCAAGAAGGCTATAATGGACAGCACTTGGTAATCTGCAAATCTCGTGTTTTGGACAGATTAATGTGGAAGGACATAATGGTCATGTCATTTGAAAATAAAAAAACAACATCTTTCAACTTATCAAGCGTTGATTTTGATGTCGGTAAGAATTGGTGGAGCTGATTTTATTTAACCTCTGAAGGCTGTATGCAATACATACAATCACAAAGTGTGTTACAGTGTGCTGCACTTAGTAGTAGTCTTTTGACAATGCTCTGGGCTACAAATATGAAGCACTGAAGCTATATTCTAAAAGGCTGAAGAGATCTCGTATGTCATGCCTACAATAAGCCATTAAGTCCCCAACACTTAACAGTGGAAATGACAAAAGTAAACAGTCCCTGATAGGTAATCTCTGCATGGAATGCATTCAGAGTCAAGCAGATAAACACCTTTATGTCAAAGCCCAACTAATCAACTTTTAACCTTTAGAAAAGTCTGCTTTACAGAGAAGTCCTCCTCTAGTGTTTGTTGTTGAGGTTCAAGTATCCACTGACTGAAAGGGTGTGACTCTAACAAATTGTCTCTTTCCTCATCAAGTACAATAACCAGTTTCCTAGAAGCCAGTTGACAGTTTTCAAAGTAACACCCGGGGCAGCTTTTTAGTGCATACATCTATGTGGCAGTTCTTGTGCCTTTTAATCATCCTTCTTGGAACTTGCCCTTGTTCCTATAAGCAGCTGATTGTTTACCTGTTCCCTCTGGATTAATAATGCAAAATCTGTATCTTACCCCAGTGACTTATTGTTGCGTTTCGTGTCAAGTGACTTGAAGATGTTTCAAGATGTTGCCTCAGGGATTAGACTTTCAGTTTGTGTTATTAGCTAATCAATTTTTCATTCAGGCTCTGTGGATTTAGGTAAAGGGAGGACAGCTTCTGTGAGCTTTCTTTGCTGTGCTGTAGTTACCCAGTGAACGTGTCCAGCTAATTAAAGGCACTGATAGCAGCATTAAAACTTGATGAACAGATGAATGATAACGTCTACTGCTGTTTTTAGAAACCCATTGTCCGGTGTATCCAGTAGCTTCTTTTGTGCAGGATGATCATATTGCTACATCACTGGCTTCACCCTCTTTGAACCACAGAATTGAATACATATCAATGTATGGGGCACTCTCTGTGCAAATTAAAGGGGATTCTCTTATCATTTCTTCAAAAAACCACCCGCCCAGTTCCGAATAGCAAAAACACTGATTGTGTGTAACTGTAAAGGTCCAGGAATTTGTGATGCAACATGGGCTTTTGTGTTCATGGCCGGGTGGATTAGCTCGTTCCAGGCTGAAATGAATGTGAATGAGAGGACCAGTTGGACTGTTCCCATGGCCTCTTGGGTGTTTGGGTTTGACTGCCTGAAGGGGTTATTGGTGCAGGTGTTGCAAAACAGGCTGACAGAAGTGGTTATGAAAAACTGTCACTTTTCCTCTTACATTGAAAATATATATAAAAAAAACAACAAAAAATAAAAAAACAGCAAGCAGCATCTCAGCTACGCCTCGTGTAGGAAATGATCAAACATGCAGTAAAGTTCAAGATATATTTAAGGTTGCAAGCCTGACCTTTCTACAGTACTTCCTGCTGTCTTTACTGACCATTCTCCTCATGAATGTTCTATATTTACACCTTTTCTGTTCCTCATTTTAGCTGCTGCTCAGGCTTTATAGCTGACCTTTCATGAATATTTTAAACCTCACGCTTTACTTTTACACGTTCACGTTACAAGTCATAGCGTTATAAAAACCTACCACATCCTGTGGCTTATAATGTAAGAACCAGGCAGCTTGCTAATCATGCTTATGCATGAAGATGTTATTTTTTTTATTATTATTATTATTTTTCTGTCCTCACAATAAACAACCCATAAACTGTATTTAAGTACACGTGAGATCCTCCAACATCCAGAGGAAGAACTGCAGTTAATTAAGCTACTAGCTCCAGTATCTACAATATCATTTATTATTCTAGTTGAAACTACCCAGAAGTATATTAAGCCACAGTAAAGTGCTGTCCACGCATAAATGTATCAGAGGAACCTTGTAGCAGTGGCGGTCCTAGGTCCTGAGGGTCCCTAGGCAAAGATGCACTCTTATGTGAGATCCCCCACCCCAAGAAAAAATAAAATAAAAAATGGTACATAAACAGGGACCCCAGAGGAGGTTGTGAAGTATTGTCACTGTTGGGCCTACTCAGGTTCAAGGAGTTTTTGTTGTCATTGCAAAATATTCCAGAAGGCCCATATATATATATATATATTTCCCCCATGGGGCCCCAATTGCTTTCTTGTGTGCAATGTATTTTTAGTTAACCCTTCCCTTGTTTTGCTATTTGTAACACACGTTACTTTTGCTCTGAAATACTTCTCTTTTTTGTGTGTAAAAACGTTAAAATATAAGGGTTTTTACAGTATAGGCCTTGGTATTGCAAGTATAACTTATCATATTTAATTTAAAAGTCCACAGCTGTGCGTAAGGCAAGCGTCTTATCTGAGTGAAAGAATTCTGGACATATTTTAGAAACACCTCACAGTGCAGCGGTGAGGCAGTTTTTATCTCCAGCCCCGCTGATAGGCACATGTGTCGAAAGAGTTAAAGCCCTCCTCCTCCCTCCTCCTCCCTCCTCCACCCGGCAGAGAGCAATAGGCGGAGTTTGGGTTCACACACCGTTTTTGTATGTTGAAGGGAGCTGCCGGTCAGTGTGTGCGCGTTTATGGGTGTGTGTGTGTGTGAGAGAGAGGGAGAGAGAAAGAGAGAGAGAGAGGGGGGAGAAAAACGGGACTAATCATGGATACGAGTTTAGGAGTGAGTTGTAAACAGGTCCCGGCGGAGGAGTGAAGGAAGACCCGGCTGCTCCGGAGCGGCCGCAGACGGGAGATTATTATGCCCAGCGCGAACGTGTCCGTGCGAAGTTTGTCTGAAGTAGAGAAATACCTCAGCTCCCGGATGGTGAGTATCATGTGAGTGGATTTTGCAGCGTGGTTGTGTCATAATAATAATAATAATAAGCGGCTGGTCCCGGACTGTACCAGCGATGCATTGTTGTCTCCGGAGCTCCGCGTCATGTGAACAGCTGCGCCGCTTCAGAGCTGCAAACGTCCCCTAACAAAGAGCTTTAAGTGGAGACACAACAGAAGACTGCACTGTCTTCGTAGAGGTGTTGCAGTGGCGTAAGGACTCTGGAAGTATCTGTCACTGCAAACTGCTGTGTAACATGTTCCGGCCCGGATCTTGATATTTATTTGAACTGCATTTTAGTCTTTAGTCTGAATGTCATATAATAGTGTGACTCACGCCCACCACAACTTCCTAGTCTAGGCTTTACAGACTAAAACATGAAACATGCAAAATATTGTCTGTAAATGAAGCGGTTATGGGCGTTGTGTTGCCACTTTCAGTGATGTTTTTTAATATTACCAAAGGCCCCTTTCACAAGGCGGCTTTCACAGTATCATAAAGCCGAATAGACACAAACAACGGAATTATCAGCCAGAACAGAAACCAAACTACGTGAGTAGGTAATGAATTGTGTCACATATTACAGTTGTTTTTGTTTTTGTCATCTTTCTCAACCTAACTTAACCTTGCTTTACTGTGTTTGACATTTTGTGATGGTTGTCCAGCTCATACACAGCATGCATGGAAAGGACATTTAAAAAATAATATTTCATTTAGGCTAAGTGAGCTTAAATGAAATGAGTTTCACTTTTTGACGCTACAAAAGTCCTTTCTATATGCATGATAAAGTGAGATAGACTGTGTGGTGATTCAAGTGTTTCCATTACTAGTTGAATTTGTGGTGACAGTGAATTCTCTCAGATGTCGTACACAGGTTCATCTGTACAACACGTGAGTCATTTTCTCTTTGCATACTTGATTCTGGTAAAGAAACTAAAACTTCCCGAAAGAAAAACTGTTTACCTACCTCGGACAGGTTTACAGGAAAACCCCCTCCCAAGTCTAAGATAATAGCAACGTATGACATTTTTTTTATTAGAGGAATAGTAGTGACAGGTAAACGAAACTATGAGTTTAAAGTCAGCTGTTCCAAGTGACTGTGGCACTGAGAAGTTGTGCAACAAGATTGCCAGGAAAGCATAGGTCAGCAAGTGGGTTTCCTTTCTATGTGAACCCTCAGACTGGCCACCAGTGTGAGCAGAACACATCGGCCTTGCTGGGACTTATCTGATGTGTGGCTCTTGCTAAAACTCATCCGCTGCCCTCAGAGGAACTGCAAATAAACTGCGTTTTCCACTGGAGTGCAGTTCGAAACAATCATATGCGAATGCTTTGCGGCAGCTTCTCACGTAAGCTGTCTGACCATTGTGGTTTAATCACCATCGCAGTATAACGGAGGAGCGCATCAAAATATTTGGCTGGCTTAGACTGCGTACTTGTGCTTTTCCTCGCTCTTTTGGCCACGGATGACATTCCAGTTCGGCTTCTCAAAAAGCCATTGTGCTGCAGATATAGTAGGTTAGAGGCCAAAGATGATGCAACACACGGATTTTCATGGCCTGTTTCCAGAAACACTTTTTAACCATTGCTCAGATTTGCGTGGCATTTCTCAGTGGCCCTTCTCTCCACTGGTGAACCCCACACTTTAATTGTCGCGTTTGCTTTTTTTACATTTATATAATCGGACAAATGGCAGCCATTCACCATCACATGGGTGTCACTGCTTTCTTTCGTAGCTAATGAGCTGCTTGAGTCCTCACCAGTCGACCATCTCTATTCACTCTCTCACTTGAAATCAGTGCGTTGCATATACAGTGGCTGCGCATTTATCTTAATCGAATCCCATTCAGTACTTTGGTGAGCAGACACTGGCGCTGTTAATGGGCTATTGATTTGGTCCTGGAACAGCTTGTATCTGAGATAGTAGGGAATACATCTTAAGCAATTCATTCCCCTGACCTCCTGGGGCTTATTCATTCAGGAAACTTAAGACTTCAAACGATATTGCTAGTTTTATACCCCGCTCTCTTTTACAAGAATGAGGCACACTGTTTGGCCTCTGAGTAAAGAAAGCAATCAAAGTTTGACCACATAGGCAGCTGTGAGATGCAGATGAAAGAAGGAGGGAAGGAGGAGGAGGAGGAGGAGGAGGAGACGTTGGGTCAGCTAAAATAAAAGATGTGTTCCTTGTCGCTCCCACTCTCTCTGTCGCTGGTTTTCTTCCCGTTCCCCCGTTTGAGCCCTAAGTGTCTGTATCCATGAGGATCAGCTGGAGGGAATACCAATAAGCACTGCAGGCTTCTTCCCCGCTGTGGTTCTGTTCTCTGCTGAAGGGATGGTTTTGTTCCATGTCTTCATGTGTGCCAGCTCCATTGCTTTGAGTGTGTGTGTGTTTATCTGGGGTGTCCAGAGGCGATGACAAGGAACACAAAATGACTGCCACTTTATGTACCACACACCAAGGTCTCGTCATTTCGATCTCGTTTCTTCAGACCACATCCGACACCTGTGCTTATATTTGCATGTGTCTGAGCGCCTGTGTGACCCGACCATGTGAACTAATGGCTTTGTCAGATTACGCGACTGTGACTACTTGCAAACATGACTTCCTCGTACCGGGGACAGTGTGTTCCTCTTTGCATAAGAAAATGTCTGTGGTTTCAGTAATGTTCCCCCTAACAGTGCGTTTACCAAGAAAAGAATATTTAGTTTCTGTACATTCTGCAAATCTCAACCAATATTTGCCTACCACTGCTCATGAATATTTAGCAAATGTCCAATGCACATTCACCCAGTGATTACTGCGATTTCTCCTACTCTAGTTCAGAACTTAAATGCTGAATCGCTGCTCTGTCTGTTTGTTGTGGTGCTGCAGTGGGCAGATCTGGTCTGCTTTTGCATGAAAAACGGAATCACTAACTAGATCATTGATCCAAGAGAGAGCACACTGCAGTGCAAGATAAGCAGCATCTGCGGTTTTTATCCACTCCTCTGACTTAGATCCCAAAATGCAGCTAAGTTTGGGGTAGATTTAAAAAAAGCAGAATAAAACACAGCGCTGCCTCACTGGGCTAAGATTGAAGCTGATTCAGAGACATCTTTATGTTATGCTGTCAAGCAAGGTCAGGGCGAATTAATTGGGTCACGGTGTTGGACAGACGCTGTGTGCTATGTAGGGCAGCGTGGGTGGAAAGAGCGCTCCTGAGGTGTGACTGAGGCATCCTGAGGGCACAGAGGACTCCGGCAGATGCTGCTGGTGGAGATGGAGTGTGCTGATGAGCTTGAGGAGCGTCCTGTCCTTATATCACTTATATCTGTCTCTGTCTTTCTGTTTTCTTCCAGTCTACTGGTACATAGTATCAAGCAGATGTGATGGTGCGGCAGATGTCTCACAAAGGACAGCCTTTGAATCGCAAAGTCATAGATCTCTCCTGTTTGGTCACGAACACCAAAAGCTCTAGATGGTACCACAATCTCATCACTCTAAATTCAACCCGTGACCCTCCAGTTCAGGACTGCTCACATAACTGTCAGACTTTACTGCCTCCATAAGCCTTTCCCCTAGTTTCTGGGCTTTCACTACCCCCCTCTTCATCACTGGCTATCGCCAAAGACCTTAGTCCTCCTCGCCATCTTTCACCCTGCAACCTTAATAACCCTGTAGAACGGCTGCATAAGTGTTTGGGACAAACAAAGTAAAAAGTAGGGCAGCTCTTCAGCAGATTGGACAGGACATTTTCATCAGCATGAGGTGGCTTCATTTAAGCAGAGGCACTCATCCGGAGAGACCCTCAGATTGCTTCTGCTGTAAGTCAGAGCGGGTAGAAATCTCTAGTAGTAGTGGTAGCAGCAGCGGTGGTGGAAAACGGAATAATTAAATTGAAATGGTACAATTTCATCAGATCTCACGTCAGGAAATTTTCAGATGTCTCACTTTTTGCTACACTCAAGAATGTGGAAAACATCTGGGTTGTGTTATTCCTGCTCTTTGAGATATTCTCATGAATCAGGCCCAGTCCTGCCAAAAGCCATCTTGTTTTCATAAAACAAAGTGTACGCCCATCGTTCCAGCTGTGTGATACAACTTCGGCTTAAAGTTCATTGCTTCACGTGCACTGTATATATGGAAGTTGTATTGATTCCCTATCCAAACATCTTTTTCTCTTGTCTGTTTTTGCTGCGGGCCCCAACCATGACTCATCAATAGTTGCCAGGTTCCCATTTGAACTATTTTGCAGTCAGTCCCAAATCTCTCAAATCTCTGTTATCATGTTACCTTGAAGCAATGAACCGAAACCCCTGCACCCTGTGTTTGGCCCCTAATGCCACAGAGGGGAATATTGAACTTGTCAAAGTAAATGCTGGTAGTGGGAGAGTGCCTGAGGATCTAGCTTAGTTCCAGTGCCACATAAATAGCACACACTCTAAGCTGTCTGGTTGAACAGGCAGTTCTTTGTGCATTTGAAAAAGACTTGGTAATATGAGCAACCTACACACCGGACTGCCTTACACTTCCTCTCGAGGAAAGAAGGAGGTTCTCAAGCTTGTCTTTCTCCTGTGTAACAGACAGGTTTGACAAGAGGGCATTTAAGTGATTACCCGCAAGCCTGACTGTACAGACAGTGGTTAAAGCATGCAGTCTAGGAGGAGCAGCGTTGTGACTGAGCACAGGGCTCCTCGGCCTGTACGTCGGGCCAGTGAATCCATATGCAGAAGCTCAGTCTTGGACAGAGCAGAGGTAGGATATGACAAAGTAAGCTTTTTTTCTCAGCAGAGAAAGACTTCTGTGTTCAAGAAGGACAGATGCCTCAGAGAGTGAGAGAGTGGGATGAGGACAGAGGCTGAAATTCCCCAGGCCGGCTTGTAGAAATAAGCATGGCATTCTCTGGTTACTCACTATACATAGATAACTCTATACTGTGTCTGTACTGTGTAATTATAGTCTCATAGGTGTGAATAAAACTACGTATTTATACACATGTGAAAATGACACTAAACTTGACAGGAATTCTACCACCATTTAAGGCTGTAGATCTTAGACAAAAAGTGATGTTTAATGTTTACTATGTTTCCCGTCTTAGTTCAGCCAGGTCATGTTTGCTAATCAGGGCTGTACCACTGGTTCTCAAACCGGTGGGCGGCATAGAATCAACAAGGTTAACCTCTATCTTGCTTTTGACGCATTTATTTTAGTTTTAGTTTAGTTATTTATAATTTTATATCACTTTATCTTTTTATTTTATTAAAATAACAAACCAAACAAAAAAAAAAGGCAATACTTTAAATACATCATTAGACTTTTGATATAAATGTCTTTGACTTGACGACGGCACTAGAGGAAATGTCACGGCATCGCTGTTGTGCAGCATTACAATCGTTCGAGTCACTTCCATTGACCGTATGTGAGGAAGGACAAACCCTCTGAGGTGTCACCCGTGGGGAGTGGTTTTGAAAGTGGTGTCTCTGGCCGCTGCCATCTGATGCCTAGGCATCTAGCGGCCTTTAGGACATCCACCTATCACTCAGAGAGGCCATGTCCCTTATGAATAACTAAGTCTTTAAATCATTTGTACAAATAAATTCATCCTTGTATAGATGTGTGTTTTATACTATGTGGCTTGTAAAATCTTTTAAAAATGTCTTGTGTAAAGTTGGGCATTTTAACATGGCAGTCTAAGGTGATCGCCATAGACGTATGCGATAACTCATTTGGAGTCATTAAGCATAAATTGGCCAGCGGGGAACTACAGTTTTTGACACTTCCGCTTTTTCTTTTTCACCCATGTGAGGTTCTTGCTTGGCCAAAACCAAGCACAAAAGCAGTTTCTCTGTAGTCATTGTGGTGACACAGAATAATAAATGAGATGTTACAGATACAAATTCTTGCTCAATGCATCATCCTCACAAACCAGTCTGACTGGTTGTCTGAGGGTGAGGTCATTGTGCCAGCAGCAAGTAAATGAAATTTACATGTTCCGTTGGATAACTTGAATCCAACTGAATTAGGGAGGGGTAATCCTGATGAATGTGTTTTTGTTTTTGTCTCAGTATCTTTTTAATGTGATTCAGCTCGCGCCCCGTGTGCACATCTAGCCGCAAATCATCTTAAGGTAAACCTTCTCTTCCACATGACAGTCATGTGCTGAGTGTACGTCAGCATGGGGTGAGCTTTACATGCATTTGTCAAATATAAAGATGCTTAGCTTGCAATGTGTGGCCATTATGTGATGGTGTTGAAATGCTAAGAGGGATTGAGTCATAAGTCTGCCTGAGTTAGCCATCATCTGTTATTTGCTTGAAGCGAGTAGTGTTGCATTTGTTAAGGATTAGTGCAGCTTTGTAAGGCCTGTAGTTCTTGTTGTACAACACTTTGTGTTAGGCTTCACCAGCTTCCACCTCCTGTCATTACACTGGCGTGAACTTGCAAGGTTCAGCTGCGACTACACTTCTGTTTCTTTACAGAAGTGACACTGCTGCTCGCAAAAATGTAGCTCTGAAACCTAATTAAACTACTTCTTCGCCTCAGTTTCCTTTGTATGGAGTGTCTTAAGGTTTCCTGTCACAGATCTATTTTGCTTTACATCCTCAAATGTGCAGTGGAGTATTCTTAGTTACATACTCGCCAGTGAGCTTTTGACACAGCAGTTTTAAACTGAATCTGCTGCAATGTCGAGTCTGGATGAGGAACATGGTAATTAACTGTAAAAATAAGGGTCACTGTCTGGAAAAGGGATTTCCTGATCCTTGTGGCTTTGTATGTGACATTATCACTGACCTACATAAAATGTGCATGGTCCACTTCTTCCGCACACATTACACATGCTGTTATCTGAATTGTGTCTTCTGTGTTGCCTGTGTTGTGTACTGTAAACAAATGGGATTAAATTCCGGCTCTTACAACGTAACAGATGTGCCAAATAAGAGCATTACTGACGCTCCCAGATGGCCTCATAGTGTTAATATTTGAATATTGTGCAAAGCAGAACTCGCTTTGTGGAAATATTGTACAGTCAGAAATTTGCACACAAGTGAAAAACACGTAGGAAATTATCTCACTTTTGCAGTGTTTGTCTCATGTGCTGTAGATCTAAAGCTAGAATACCCCCCCCCCGCAAAAAAAATATATACACCATAACTTACTGATTTGAAACTATTGGAAACTAACGTGTTGTAAATACCCATGGCACTCCAGAGCTAGTAGTTCAGGTAACATTCAGCACAAGCAGTTAGTCACATGTAGTTTTACATTCAACATTTGTTGACATCTAATCTTTGGTGCTCCTCCTCGTAGGACCGGAGTGCTGATGGCAGTTCTCTGAGCATCTCTGCTTCAATGCGTCGAGGTTCTTCAGAGAACAACCTGGATCTGGACCTGAGTGATGGAGGTCCAGGTTCTGGTCTTGGGGTCGAGGTCCACCGCAGCCGTTCCTGCATGGACAGCCTCCAGCAGAAGATACTGAAGGTCACAGAACAGTTGAAGATTGAGCAAACGGCACGAGATGAGAATCTAGTGGAATATCTGAAGCTCATGGACAGTGCAGACAAGCAGCAAATTGGGCGTATCAAACAGGTGTTTGAGAAGAAGAACCAGAAGTCCGCTCAGAACATTGCCCAGATGCAAAAAAAGCTGGAGCAGTACCACAGAAAGATGAAAGACAATGAAATCCTTCAAACCCCATCACCTCGCCCGCCCAGTGTCAAACACAGCACCCTGCCCAGGGAGTCACCCAGAGAGCTGCTGAGGGATATGACCGGCAGTGGCAGACACCCGACCATGGACAAGATCAAAACCATCGGACCAGGTGTCTCACTCTCTCCTCCATTCTTTTTCAGCAAGCCCAGAGAGTTTGCAAACCTCATCAGGAACAAGTTTGGCAGCGCTGATAACATCGCTCACCTGAAGACCACTCTGGATGCCTCGTCTCCATTACCCACCGACAGCGCAGGAAAGGGCCTGAGCAGCAGCACCTCTCTGGTGGGCAAGCCCAAGTACCCCAGTGATGACGAGTGCTCTTCAGGTAGTGCTTCTATTTCAGCAGACAGTAACGGGAACCCAGCAGGCGGTGGAGCGTCTGCGGGTCAAGTTCAAGGCCACGGCCTGGAGCAGCAGTTAGAAGGGGACAGTCAGAGCAGACTGGGCATGACCCTGGAGGAGGTGAGAGAGATCAAAGAAGCCCAGAGCCAGCTGGAAGAGGATATAGAGGAGTTTAAGGCGCAGTACAAGAAAGAGTACGGCGTTATCAACCAAACACTGCAAGAGGAGAGATACAGGTATGTTATGTAAGATCTCATCTCCCTTGAATAATACACCATCTCGTCTTATGCCTAACATTATGTCTATTGTCAGAACAGACATAAAATATTAATCTAAAACGTAAACAGGCATAGCACTAAGAGCATTTGGAGAGAAGTATTTGTTTTATCATGTTAACATCTGCAGAAAAGCTCCACAAAAAGTACATTCAGATCCTCTTTGAATCCTCTTATATCATCTTGCAGGTACGAGCGTTTGGAGGACCAGCTGAACGACCTGACAGAACTACACCAGCATGAGATGGCGAATCTGAAGCAGGAACTGGCCAGCATCGAGGAGAGAGTAGCCTACCAGGCTCAGGAAAGAGCCAGAGACATACAGGTATATAACAGTGAACCTAAGATGTAGTCATACATTAGATGTAAACTGCACGTCAGGCAGCTTTCCTGTTGATCATTCAGGTTGGATCAGAGAGAAAATACAATTAAACGTTTATAACTACAAATCTTCTTCGTCTTCACATCCCTCTGCTGATGCATTACTTAGTATGGACTTTCAGTGGAGGAAACTGCCCATAGAAACTGTCTGACCCATACCCATATCTCACCATGTTTCTCAGGAAGCCCTTGAGTCGTGCCAGACCCGAGTTTCCAAGCTGGAGCTCCAGCAGCAGCAGCAGCAGCAGACGGTCCAGCTCGAGAGCCGCGACGCCAGAGTCTTGCTCGGGAAGAGCATCAACATCATGCTGGCCATCATTACCGTCATCCTGGTGTGTGTCTCCACTGCTGCCAAGTTTGCCGCCCCGCTGATGAGGAGCCGCTATCATGTGGTGGCTACTCTCCTGGGGGTTTGCTTTTTGACCATATTCTGGAAGAACTGGGACCGTTTACAGTATTCCATGGACAGGTTGCTGGTGCCTGCTTAAGTGTTAGCCACGGGAACACACTGAAGATACCATCAGCATAGATGCTGATAGGACCGTCTAAGAGGATTGGTTGTACAATCGTCAGAAGACACGATCGCCATGCATTTACAGAGGTCACTTTTTTTCCTTTTTAAAGTTGGGCTGAAATTAAATTGTGTTGATTTTCTTTCTTGTCTAGAACTTGAATGTGTGTAGCTAACGACGTCATATAACCTTTCAAATGATATTTATGTAACAGTAAATTTCGCTACTTCCTTAGCAATTCAATACAAGGAGCAAGAAGGATGAAGAAAAGTATAAACACTGTTAAAGGAAGAATAATTCATAGATGAGGTAAGAACTGGCAGATGATCACCCTTTTGCATTTTGTATCTCTCAAACTTTAACATATCTCAAACTGCAAGCATGCATGTGCACAAAGAAGACCTCAGTCTTAGCATCTTGTTGGCCACAACCATGAAGTGCTAATGTCATCCTCAAAGGAGTCATTGGGTGTTTGGGGAAATACAGTTATTTGCTTCTCTGCTGAGAGTTGGATGATCTCACATCACTGCGGTATCTTTGAAGCGACTACTTGCAGCCGTTTATCTGAGCTCAGTTTAGAATAAAACTGGAGCGTATTATTTTAATGGATTTCAGTGTGGGCAGGGAGATGTATTTACTTTCAGACAGAGCTAGGCTAGCAGTTTTCACCTCATTTTAAGTCCTCTTTTATGCTAAGCTATCAGGCTGCTGGTATCATGAAGACAAATAAGTGTATGTTCCCATCTGCTGAAATATCCTTTGAATGGAGAATCCATAGACTAGAGCAGAGTTGTTGGGCATCCTATTTTTATTTTATGTTTAGTTTCTGTACTACTTATTGCCTTGTCTGTCCTGCATGTTCAGTCATCTCTTGCAGAAAATGTTCTTAATGTTTAAAGTGCAATATATTTGATTTCTATGTGCACTGTTTTTAAAATGAGTCTTTTAGGAGTGAGGGTTTTACGTCGATGTTTAAGAGGAGTGACGGGCTGTTGGTGCTGGATGGGGGCGGTCAGGAAGTATCATTAATGTTGGCACGGGAGATTCATAACCAATGAATCCACTGCTGGGCTCTGATAAGACCAGCTGTCTCCCCTCTCAAGGGCCAAAAATCAATCCAACTGCATTACCGTGCTAGTAGCATGATAGTATCAACACACGCCGCCAGCCCCCGCGCACAAACAGCTGAAAAACAGTCAGTCACTTGGCTCTCTGTACATAAATATCTTATGGGTTTCGACCAGATTCACGTTGGTCTTTTACTAATAATGTGATGGAGAGGCGACGAGTTATACTGTGATTTAAGGCCTTTTTCTGAGGAAAAATGCAATTCCCTTTTTTAAAAGGAGCAACAAGCAGCCTTCAGTGCTCCGCTGATAGCACAGGAGCACATTACAGGCTCTCTGTGATAAACTACGAGCCCATTTTTTTTGGACTGACTAATGTGTTATTTCATGTTTGTCCCATGAATATTGTCTGTGAGGATTTCACACGAAGCATCGGACCACTTTTAATGTTTGTCTGCCATAATAACGTGTTTGTTGTCTGTCTGTTTTACTGACTGTATCTTTTTTTTTCCTGTTCCCATTTCTGACATATTTGAGGATGTTTTACATGCAGAACTACAAACTGGTTTACATTATCCTTTCATCTATGGTGCACTATGTGATCAATCAGTTGTACTTTCATGCATTACGTGCCTTTGTCTGACAATTGCTGTTAAATTAAACAAACCTTTTTAATCAACTTGACGCTGACGTCTGAAATCGGCTTTGAGGTTTTTCTATAAATATGTCGGCAGCTGAGAGGTGTCAGTAGCTCCACTGTCATCAGAAAATCTGAGATTACCTCACTTCCAGTGAAAAGGAAAGTGATGAAAGGTGGAAATTTGCTAACTCACTAAAACATCATGGCAGTAACCAAGCAATATTCATAGGGAAAAAAACGAGTGCACTCCTCATTAATAAAACAGATGATTATGTCAGCATCTTCTTTATTTTCCTCTGGGACATTTGCACCAGAAGATTAAACCTTTAAAAAACTGAACAAGCAAACAGATTATCAGTAATTATATTGCATTAATATTAATGCAAATATCTGCAGTGTTTTTACTGCTGAACATGGTCTCCTTCACCACCACTAGGGGGTGTAGGTGCTGCACTGTTGATATGACGGGGACCAAGAGCACACTGGAAGGCTGCAGAGTCTCACCCTCAAACAGTAAGCACTGGATTTATGCACGCTTTTTAAAATCAACATGATTTATTCCTTTACAGTCTAAATCGATGCCACTGCTTTGCATTAAAACGGCAGAGACTCAGAGAAGCAGTGACACCACAGGCTGCGTGGAAGAGTGGTGCCCTCTGCTGTTTCTGTTCATCAAATCCGCAGCTTTCCTTCATGTTTACAATTTTGTGCACGACTCCACTGCAGCACTTTTCTATATGTTGCACTTAACATTAAATCTAGGTCACTGAGTATTCCAGTCTTTATGTAGACTGATGCGCTTCTGTAAATGTATGATGCAGCTTCCATTTGTGTGGATTTTGGCATCTTGTTAGTTATGATACTTCCAATTCAATTAAAATTGAGGCACAGCTCCAAGATTATCAACAGCCACAGTCGTGGCTGCAACCATGTGAATTATGAGATGCTTTAGACAACTGACTGACGATCTGAAAATGATGCCTGCAAAGAAGAAGCTTAAAAGAGCATACCAGACCACTTCCAGCTTTTAATTTCCTCTGTCTTTGACAAATTGCAGTTAACAGGGACTTAAGAAACACAGATCCAGAGGACTAACATAACTTTCTGAAACTGCTGAGCAGAAAACAAAGTAAACCCCCAAGGCACTGGAGGAAGGTTTAGCTCAAACAGGAGTGGCACATCTTTCAACTCCGCTGCTTTAATGCACAAACATGGTCGACACGGATGAGTCATCAGGAAGAAACCTTGACTGTGACCTCATCACAAAGTTCAATGTCTGAAGTCTGCAAAGCAGCAAGATTCATTTTGGAAACGTGGAGTGGAACGATGCAGGCAAAGCTGAACTATCTGGCCATGGTCACCAAAGGTATGTTGATAAAAAAAGAAAAGAAAGAATTGTTCATCACGGGGTGAAAATATTCTTCTTTGGGGCTCTGTGGCAGCCAGTGGCAAAGGAAACGCTGCACAGATGGAATGAAGAATGGCTTCTGTTGAATATCATCAAACTCTGGATGCAATTGTCTTACAATCGATCGAGAATCTTAAAAGACTTTCACTCTGCAAATGGACAATACCTCAAAACTGACACATGAAATACACGATGTAAAGCTTTTGCAGTGGCGGTCAAAGTCATTTGAACCTAAATGATACAATTTTTCAGCAATATTAAGGGAGAAAATCATAAAAGTGGACAAAAACTTTTCATATTTAAGTCAATGAACTGAACAGTAACTCTTACTTTTTGACAAGATTGCCCCAACTTTTCCATGCACACGGAGCGAGCCCTGTGTACAGTTAAATAATTTAACTTACATTCAGCTGCACTGCCATACAGCTCACTGGCACCGCGGTGTGCATGATTTAGTCTGTGTCATTAGTGGCTGCCTGCATACCAAACAGAGGCACAGACACATGGTGAGATAGGGGAGCAGGAGCAGAGATGATCGACACTCAGCTTAACTGGGGCTCTCTGGCACTCACACCGTGTTCCCATACTTTATGAGCTAGCTTAAGTTGAAGAGTGAAGAACAGTGAGATGTGTGCACATATGCCTGTGAGTGTGTGTGTGTGTGGTGTGTAGGAGGACTGGCTGTGTTTCGAGCATTTGTGGAGCAACTAAGGCCTCTGGGAGAGGAAAAAAAAATAAAAAATACGCCGATTGGTATGACGCCGATATCCTCAATAACACACACACAGCCACCCACACACCCACACACACACACGGAGGCTTAAAAACCAGGGATTATGAGCTATATTTGTAGGTGCGAATGGAGAGCAATATTCTCCTTCCCCAGTCTCTCTCCTTTTTCTACGTGGTCTAAAGAGTGAGCACTTCCCTTTGATGTGAGCAGTCCTGTGTGTTTTCCATTGCGCCGTCCCTCGCGGCTCCTGGAGCTCGCTGGCCTATTCACTGGGCTCCATAATGAGCTGCTAATTATCCTAGGACCTCATCAAGTCTCTTTGGGCCCACAGCTAAGCCTCCTCCTCACACAGGTTGGCATGGTGACCGCAGGGGACGGGACCTGGAGGAGGCCCACCAAAAAGACTGCCGCAGCTCCACTCCTGCTCTCTCCTCCTCTACTGAGGGGGAGTGAGAGGGACACATTATTGTTCTCTCACAGGAAGACAAAGAAGGAGAGAGTGGGAAGTGTGCAGATAGAATTAGGTTGGGCAGAATATTTATGCTTTGCCCGTGTGTTCGACTGTGAGTGCGTGTTTTGCATTTGTGTGTCACTCATGCATGAAGTCAGATTATGGGAAAGTTCTGACCTCTCTGGCAACTTCCACGCTGATTTACGTCTGGTCCTGCTGCAGCGCTGAGCCCTTCCCATTTCCTGTTTATGGTGTCATGGAAACAGGCTCTGTTCCCTTCCTCCGATTTTGCGCTATAACGTGAAAATGTCCCCTGCGTCTAGCAGCGAGCCACAGCCTCACGCTCCAGCCACCTCAAGCTCTGCAGCTCTGCGACGCTGCTGTGTCTGCAGCCAGAATTAGAGCCTCCTAATGATGAATGCATAGAAATAGCTGGTGGAGAAACTTCCAGATTTATGGGTCACATTTATCATCAAGGTCTTCATATAAATCACATTTTAAACGTCCCTAATTCAAAGGCACCTCCAATTTCCTTTAGTTGCTAGGCAACCATAGAGCGCCACAGTGATGCTCGGAGTTAAAGGCTGGCAGCCCGGTGGTGTAAAGTGGATTGTGGGGTGAATCACTGTCTTTTATAGCTCTGAGGTTCCATTACATGGCCAGCTGACAATGACAATGATACACTGTCACTGCAGAGTAATTACACAGCTTGTTGATCCCTCTGGTGCATTCAGAAGCAAATCAGCTGAATAGTGGTAGTGGGTTTGACCAGTGCCGTGGGCGAAACAGTTAACATTTGTGATGTGTTTTTTTTTTTTTTCAAAGATTTGGCAACCAGTGTTAGGATGTTGAAAATGCGGTTATTGGCGAGACTTTTGTTTGTCTGATAATGATTTAATCTCACCCATCAATGTCTACGAAGTCCTTTTATGCGCATGTGGTGTCTATTACTAGCCCATATGTGTCTGCGTTTAGGTTCCTTTATTTTATGATTTATTCTGCTTTTGTATCCCTTTCAATCCCCATTCATTCTGCACACTTGTGCACTGTTTGCGTTTCTAATCATCTCAAATTCCTCTGAAAATCACACTGCAGACTACACATGACACCATTATGCAGAACTTCAGCTAGACACCCAGTGAATAACAACCACCTCCTCCACTGTTGCTCACAGTTTCATTTAGGATTCAGCACCTTACAGGATCATGCACAATACTATCACAATAACAACTAAAAAAAACTCTACTTACTGTTCTGCTTTATTTGTGCAGACTAGCTGACCAACACGTTAGTGACTAGCTAGCACAATCAGTATTTATTTGCTAAGGAAACTGATATTTCATTCAGAAGTCTCCAGTTGTTCAGATCTTAATTAATGAATGAGAATAAGAGTCTGCAGCTGTGCTAGCGGCTCTGTGAGGGAGTATAGTGAGATGCAGCAGTCAGTTCTCTGAGTTTAATGATGACAATTAACATCAGCATGCCAACATTTTCTAATTTGTATTAAACACAAAGAGCAGCTGAGGCTGATGGGAATGTCATCAGCTGTGCAGGCCTCCGGTTAGAAACCCAAATACAAGAAGATGAAATCTAACCTGATGAGAGAGCTTGAGGAAAAGTCAGGGGATAATGAAAGTCATTAGCAGTCGTCCTCTGGATATTCCATTGGACTTCATCAAAGTGTTACAGGCAGGCTGCAGTTCTTTTAATTAAAAAACCTGAAATATCAACTGTCACCAAAGTTAGTTGGGATTCACGAGGACTGTGCACATCTGTAACAAATTTTGTGCCAGTCCGTTGAACTGTAATTGAGAAGCGGGGGACCGATTGATGGGCAGACATTAGGCCTCCATAAAGAATACGCTGTTAGTGTGGCCCAAACCACCAGCCATTACATGGATTCCTCACATTCACGATGCATATTTTTGTATAAATCCTTTTTCAACAGTCTCCGTCACACAGGCTTTACACTCAAGATTACGCGAGCGAAGGAATGTAAAACCACAGAGACGCCGACGTGCTTCATAAAGAAATAAGGGAGCGTTTGTGCGTGTGTTTTGTGTTCGTTTGCGTCGCACGTCAATTACACGCTCGCATTCCTGACGTCCGTACTGTGGCTGCGGGCGCCATGTCTGTGGTTGAATCTGGACAAAACAAAGACCGCAGTATGAACAGATTGGAGAGATTCCCTGCATGTGACCTCACACTCTGTGGGACTGCTCTCTGTTACAGAACAAACAGCTCATCTCTAGCACACTCCCACTGCAGGGGGACCAGGCATTGGTCAAATGGCGCATAGACATGTTTTGTAGTTTAATTCTCATTTTTGTATTATATTGTTATTATATGTAAATTATAGCCATGACAGATCTCACATAGACAAGTAGGCAGTGTAGCTTTCAGCTCTAGTCCACTGACCTTTACAGAGGGGCCGTCTTGAAGAGGCTACATGCCATCCATTTGGTTCACCAGGCAGCTTTTAAACAAACACAGAGAACTATTCTGACCAAGTTTCGACGGTTTCTGCATTCTTCCTCTGCTGTGCAACCAAGCTGCTGCCAAACCAGAGTGACACTTGTGGAGTGAAGCCAGACATTGTCAGCTCATTATCAACACCTTGTCATGTGTTGTCAGCCAGCTCTCTCCACGGCCCTCCATTCCTCTGTGTGTCAGTGTGTGTGTGTGTGTGTTTGTGTGTGTGTGTGTGCGGTGTTATTGTGTGTGTAAGAAGACTGTGGAATAACTTCAAGTGAAAAGATTACTGCTTGTCTGTGGATTATAGCTGCCAGGGGAAAGCTGTGTGGAGCCCCATGCAAGTGAAGGGAGTGCTTATAAGAGGACATCTTTTCAATCTTTTATCCCCTGTTTCTTGTTGTCTGTCCGTGAGAGACGGCTTACTGTTCGGCACAGGTACAAACAAGCACGCGCTGATACCCAGACGCAGACTTTTAGATTCTATTTCCGTTACATGCACTTCTGTTTTTGCTCTAGCGTTTCCTCTTTCAGACGTTGCACATGAGTACATGTGTGACAATACGCGTGTGTGTGTGTGTGTGTGTATCAGTGTGTCTGCAAAGCACTTCCTGCTGTGCTGTGATAGGAATATCCTCCTACTGGGCCAGCGAACAGTTAAGCCAGGCCCTCCTTTCCTCTCTCTCGCCCAGCTGACATATTTTCATTTGCGGCACACCTCACATTTCTGGCTTCTTACGTGCCGCACAGAAGTTGCCAGATGTGATGCTGCTGAAGGAGAGACAGAGGTGAGAGACAGACCGAGATGCGTATGCGAGGGAAGGGGTATTGATGAAAATGGAGGGGGCGGTGGTGTGGTTCAGATGCTGTTTATAGCATAAGAGCCGCTTGTTCATTAGCAGTAAACAGAGAGTCAGAAAGGGGAGGGGAGGAAATGAACAATGGAGGGGAAATGATCAGTAATCTGCAACGTTAGCTGTCAGCCTCCACTGCAGCGGCCTGTCTGGATCTCATTATAGGTAAATTCATTTGGCTCAGGGGCCAAATCCAAATGTGCAGATGTGAATGAGGAGGAGTGTGTGTGTGTGTGTGAGCTTCAGTGCACACTAATGCTGAGGGCTGTTTGAGGCAAAGAGGTAGTTTGTTGCACATGTCCTGGTCCTGTGATTTTCTAAAATCTGTGAGCCATGTTTTATGTCCTTGCTCACACCGTGACGTAAATTTAAATCCTCAGTGATGCAGCTGGAGTTTACGTGACACAACACTGACAGATTTAGCACTTTTGTTAGGTTAATGCATTGTCCTTGATGTGCTCCGCCAGCTCTTCCACGCTGCTAGGTCCTGGCTCTCAGTTGTTTTAAACAATAATTGGGTCCACTGTAATATCCAGAGGGAAAAGGCAACAAAAAGATAATTGATTTATGGAAACATAAAGGAATGCTCTTAGCCTTGATGCAAGGATGTTAATACAGTCTTAACTGTTTGTGTATGAGTGCCTCTGTGTATAGTAAGTGTGACTGTGTGCGTATCCAGTTTTATTTGTGTTGGGCATCCATAACAAGAGAGTGTGCATGTGTGTGTGTGTGAGAGAGAGGGGAGAGAGAGAGAGGGGGAGATCTGAGAAGGGAGACGGAGCTGCCGTCTGGAAAACAGCATCTTTCCTTCCACTCTGCTCCTCCCCTCTTCCCTCTCGGCATCTCTCCCACGCTCCAGAGCTCAGCCTTCAGCTCCCCGGATCCTCCCAAACTCTCCTGAGGTACAGCCTGTTTCCCTCTGTTTGTGTGTGTAAATGCATCGAAGCCTGCATGTGTGCGAGTACTTGACACTGAGCTCAGTACTTTCCGTGCGTTCGTCTCTCTTTCCCTCTCTCTCACTCTCTCTCTCTCTCACTCTCTCTCTCTGTCTCTCTGTCTCCCTCTCTCCCTGCAGCTGAGGTGGGCGTGCGGAGCCTCTGACCCTCTCTCGCCCACTCTCTTTCTACGTCTCTCCCTCTTCGCGGCAGCTACAGGGGGCTATGGATGGACTGCGTTTACCTCCACTCATAGAGGAGGCTCTGGACTCTACAGGTCTGTGCAGCTGTTTTGTCTGTCTCTCTCTCTCTCTCTCTCTGTCTGTCTGTCTGTGTGTGTTTATCTGCGACTCCGCGCCGTGTGGCTGCAGCCCTGCACCACAGATCACATGCCATCGTGCAGGAAATAAAGGTAGAGGGGTCTATGTTTATCTCTGCTAAGACTGTTTACTCTTAAAGTGTTAGGTGTTGACACGAAGAGGCGGAGGAAGCGGAGAGAGGTGGTCAGGTGGGGAGATTATCGTGGAAGCGTGTCTTTATTAGGAGCTGTAGCCGAGCTGACAGCAGACTGACTGACTGACGAGTGGGCATCACTGTCACATATGGCATCTGTGGAGATTTGATGGAGGCTACACGCTGCCAGGTAATGAATGGCAGAGAATAATACAGGCCCAGTCACTAGCTAGTTACAACTGTTGGATGTGATGCATATGTTACTCTGAGGCTGACTGAGAATTGGTTGCACGGTTGGATTAATCTAGTTCAGCTTTGAATCTTTTTCTGTTTGCATACGTGTTGAACAGTTGTAGTTAAGCTTGCTTGGTAACTTCACACAACTCAACATCACGTGACACTGAGTACAATGCACCTTTAACTCTTTATTTTTTTTTACAGAATCAGTTCTGTATGAGAAGAATCTGTGGAATGTTTTTTTTTTTGTGTCCCTGTGTCCCAACAAGGAAGACGTGTGTGTTTGGTACGTGTTTTGAATGGGCGTGCAGACAGAGCAGCTCTGTTTGGGACACTGCTAGGAGGATGTTTATTGGTGTGGAGGGGCTCAGACAGAAACACAGGTCAACAGCTCTTTGACCCTCAGCCAGGTTGTATCTGGCTTCCGTTTCCTTTTTGTAAATGACCTAAAAGTGAACTTTCAGTAATGTTTTAATGGTGCGCGATTTCTTAAAACATGCTCTGAAAAGTTGAGTTGAAAAGTCACTCGTTTTGTGAGCGTTTGTGTGTTGTGTCCACGTCTGCTTGTTGACCATCGTGACATGGATGTTGTCTCAGGAGAAATTCCACCTCCCTAACTAACAAGCTACTTCCTGTTATCTTAGCACCAGGGACATCTTTCCTTTCATTACAGCCCGAGGTGTGCTTTTAACAGCAGACATTTAGCATCCAGCCATGGCAACTTTCCAGATAGAAGTTGAAGTGAATCTGTGTGGCTGAGCCGCCATAATGAGAATGGACACACAGCAAACTGGAAATGGATTCAGCTGCAGCTACAGTCACACACAGTTTTGGAGTTTAAACGGATTAAAGTGTATTTATTCCGACTGGACTGAGGCCATTTCTAGGCAGACATCAGTCTTGGTGACCCCGCTGGGCATACAGCGGCAGCCAATATTAACTCGTATCATTCTGAATTACATACATTTTGTATGTATTTGAGCTTAAATGGATTAAAGTGCATTTATTCTCCCCTTGCAGAGGTCACCTCTAGCTAGACATCCGTCTGGGAGTCCCTGCTGGGGAATACATTCTACGCTGCACTGGAAGAAGTGCATCTAAAACCACTCGCCACATCCAACACCAGGGAATACAGATGCACTTACACACTCACTCACTTCCACTGATCAATATAACATCATCAGAGGCACCTTTGACATTTGCAAGCTGTCTGTATATCATACAGCCATTTGCCACCATACTGTTCCTCCCACTTTCACGAGTCTCACTCTCTGCTTTCCCACTCACTATCTCTTCCCCCTCTTTCAGTTGCTATCCTCTGCTCTCTTCAGCGCCCACACACCCTCCAACTCACATGTACGGACTCACAAACCTTTGCACCTGCCAGCGCATCAGCCCACACAGCATTTCTCTCCTGTCCTCTCCTCCTTCCCCTCAACTCCTCTCCAGTGTTGTGCCCTCATCCTGTGAAATTCGCATCCGCGGTGATGCACCCCAAAGGTACACAAACAGGATTTCTCTCGGCTCTCTGGAACTAATAAACGGCAAAGTTGCTGCCCTAGACCAAACTTTGTCGGCATGGGAGCTGCCGAGACCTCTGAGAAGAACAACAAACGAAAACTAGTCTCGCATACTTCTCCGCCCTCGGGCTTCCCAGATCCTTCTTTCTCAGCCCTGAACAGTTTGACATGTCTCCCTGCTCCACCCGATTTCCCCCCATCAGCCTTAAGTGCTTCAAATAAGGCTTTCAAGGCGCTCTTTGACAAAACAGAGTGTGCCATATGTTTTTTTATTCTCTCTTGGTTATATAATGGAAAGTTTCTAACAACTTTCAAGTGAATAGAAAAGGTTCATGAACTCATGCAGCTCCTTCCTGCAGCCTTTTTTTGTGGACTTAACTTTCCCTCTCCCGCTCAGAAAATGCTTGGCATTGTCACCCTATCATTAGCTCACCCTCTCTCACCCTGTGGGTCTTTATCCTTTGTGGATTTGGCAGCTACACGGTGAGCTGTGGTATCCCCTCTTCCCTCTGTGATTTAAGTGAGATAAATCCTTCCAGAGAGATTGATTTCAGGTGGGTGGTGCCGATTTGAGATCAAATGGATTATTACTGTATCACTTGATTTCACACTTTGTTCTCTATTCTTATCTTTTAGTGGAATAACGGCACAACCAGCACACTCATAAACACACACACACACACACACACACACACAGTCACACGCGCTTATAAAAAACACAATCCCAGAATAAATCACCTGCAGTATACACACTGACACGGTTTTTGTGCATGCTCATCTAATGAGGCCAAATTATAGCACACTCTGCAATGCTTTTCTATCACATTGACCCACTTTCTCTTATTTCCCTTTGAAAGAGCAAACATGGATTTTCCATTTAAATAACAGAGCGGCTGATTAAGTCAGTCCAACTCATGTCTTCTTACAGTTCCTGTTTCTTTTCTTGTCCTCTTTTGCTGCTGTTGTTCCTCGCACTCCCTGGAGTTTTTAGGCTCCATGTACGGAGAGAGATAACTCACATTAACCTCTTGAGACCTCACCCTTGCTGCTCATCTCAAGCTCTTTGGGTCTCGCTCAGTTCGGAATCTGCAAATCTCACATGACGTGACCTCACTGTGTGAGCTTCATGAAGGTGCACCTGACACGATCACTCGGGCTTCTCTGCAGGGAGAAGCAAGCGGCAGACAGTAGGTTTCTGTGGTTGGCAAACCTTTGCACAAAACACAGCTTTATTACCGCGGTGACTTTCCACATGTTGAAGCCCTGGGTTGTTGGTGAGCTGAGGTCACCATGGAGATGGCTGCACCTGATTCCTGTTAGTTTCGTGAAGAGGACAGGAGCATGAGTGTACTCACGTCATAACATAACTCTTTCTTCCTCCTTGCATCTCACTTATTGTCTTCTCCTTTTTTTCTTTTACATCTTTTCACCCCTCCATGTTTTTCTTTTCAGCTCCCCCACCCCTGCTCTGTATTATGCGTAGCTGAGGAAGTGTGCCAGTGCAGCTACAACATCAGAGTGGGACTGGCTTCAAAGCTGGGGTAGGAGGGGGTGGTGTGCATTATGCATGGCCTCCTACACAGAGATTCATGACATACATACACAAACTGAATATGTGCAGTTAAAACATGGCAGACGTCTGTGATCATATACAGTATATAGACATATATAAAGTACACTAGGTTTCGCAGGCGCGTGTCTCACACACTTGTGCACGCAGGTGCGAGAAAAAAGGCCTGTTCTCGCACACAAACACATGCACGCAAGTGGAAACGCACGGACCACCAGCACCTGTCTGCTGAATCCCACCACAGCACACCTGTAGATAGCCTCTTGTTCTCACTGAGCTGTCATTTCATTTCACCACTGATTTGTCTCCAGATGTTTCCCTCTGTAAAGCAAAATGACACACTTGCAGTCACAGGGAAATAACAGACTCAGCTGCTACAAAGAACAACTAAAATATAATGAACAAAGGAACTGAAGACTGTAGAATGGATTTAAAATGGATTTAAGGCAAAACTGCAACTCCTTATTGCAGGCATATCTTGTTCAGCGTATTTTTTTATCTACTCTGTTAGTCTATAAGGCTGAGTTTCAGTTTTTGCCGCATATTTAATATACTGTAACTCTACCTGCACAATCACGCTGATTAATTCAGAGAGACAAGCTTTCCTCTATGAACAGCTCTCTGTCCCACATCCATCCCACTCCCTGCATGCCTCCTTTTTTTTATTTTTTTATTTTTTTTGTGCTGAAATCCTCTCACTGCTTCTCAATTTTGCAAAGTGCAAATTTCATTACACTCCTCACTTCATCACTGGGCTCCAATTCAGTAGTGAAACAAAGGGGCGTTGTTGGCACATTAATGTTTAAATTAAATCTCAGACAGTAATTCTGAGATGCTGACAAAGAACTTGGCTTGGCTTGTTGCCTCTTTTCTAAAGTGGCACAATGTTTGCACTGACACACTCGGCGTGTTTTGCTGCAACGTGATTATGAAGGAATGTGTTGTGCAAAGATAAAGCCATCCCCTCCCCGGGAGCTGTAACGCTGCTCCTGAGAGGACACTGCTGTCCGTCCCTGCTCTTGTATGCATGCAGCGTCCATGTCTAATGCAGTCCCAGCGTGACTGAATGCCAGCACCGGGCCAAGGGTGCAGGGGAGTGAGCGCAGGTGTCGCTGCAGCCGATTCTGACGCACGGCGCGTTTGACTTTCACTGGCAAGGTGACATGGTAAAGCTTCTTTGAGGATTGAAATGATCGAGAAGCGGGGAAGGAAAACAGGAAAGGTAGTCTGGGTGGTTGCATGGGGGGAAGAGGGGTGTGTGTGCGTGTGCCATAATTAGGTTATTGTTGCAAAGATTAAGCTCACTACATCTGTTCTTCCTATTCAGCAACAGCAGCCTGATGTCCACATTTATACATCCTAAAGGATTTGGATGTGAGCGATATTCAGTGGGGAGTCTTTCGTCTCTTGATGGTCTTTAGATGCCGCTGGCTATACAAGCAGCTCCGGTTCACCCCCCTGCTACAGCACTCCAGCTCTCCTCTTTATGACTAACTCATTACACCAGCATCAAAGTTTAATGACAAAAAAAAAAAAAAGCCCAGCGCTCTCACATGCCTCTCAGCAGCTGCATTTTGTAAATTAACATTATTACGAGACAGGAAGGAATAAAGCTGTCACAGAAAGTACAGTATATGTTTCATGTGCTTGGATGTGATGGAAATAGTTACATGTAGTGAGGGGGAAAACCACGCAGAGAAATAATTACCACAAGAAATGGAAACATCCCCAGAGCCAAGATTACACTGGTGAGCATCACTCTTAATTAGGTAGATCTTTAGTTAATGCTTTATTCCGTCCCCTGCTGCACCATTTTTCTTCCTTGCGTCTTCCCATCTCACACCATTTCCCTCTCCCATCCTCACACAGCTTTCTGAGTACAAACAGCAGTTTTGGAGCACTTGGAGACCACTCGAACATGAATGTGTAATTCAGCCTATTAATTTATTTCTGAGATGGACTTGACCTGAGAGGGCATGTTTTTGAGACATAAGAGTGGGATTATATCTGCCCAGTGTGTGATGTAAACAGACTTTCCAGTCATGAGACTGAAGTTGGGGGTAAAAGTGCTCTTTTTCTTACCTTTAAATTTGCTGCTGAGAACAAACCGATGCTGTGAGTATGTTCTCCATTTAGCTCAGGCCTTCCACACTTCACAGAAAGTCCCATGTGACTAATGGGAAAGGACTTCAAATGGGAATTTTCCGTCATGCTGTTCTGCCGAAAATCATGCCTGCCCTTCTGGTTTTCTGACCTGCCCTGCATTTGCCTCCTGTTATAATGTCGATACATCATATAAAACGTCTCGTTTGGTTTTACAGGCCCGCATTAACAACAGCTCTCAATCCAGCCCGGGCTTTATGACATGAAAACATTTTTAAAAAAACGAGCATAAAACCCACATACAACCACATGCCATACGACGTGGAGTAAAATGAGGGAGATGTGTGTCACATCTGGCTTACTATGAGTGGTAGCTTGTGTTATTATGGACTTTGAGGTGCATTGCTGAGTGGTGAGTCATAGTGATTGCTTCAGCATACTCCCTCCTCCTTCTCTCCGCATTGTGTCAGCTAACTCACTCCACCTACTGGTTGAACATTTCCACAGTCCACAGGGCAAACTGAGGAAGAGAAAACAAATCGATGCACATGCTGTCATCAAAAGCCTTTATATGTTCTAGTTAACACCTGTGTGCCATCAAAACGTGGCACACAGTTTGACATTATTAGGCACAAATGATCTTCGTCCTCTAGTGGATGGATTCACTAAAAGTAGAAGATCACAGTCCTTGTTCTGGTCACATGTGTGAGTGTCGTTAGTTATACTGTATGTTGAAATCACGTATGTTTAAATGGAATTAAATCAGTCTAATAGAGGTTGTTGTACAAGGGAATCAGTGCAATCACAAGATGGTGCTGTTGATTCAAAAAGAAAAGACAGTTTGAGCTGTGGGCTAAGCTTGACTGAATTTAGGTGATGACATAAGGGTCTCTCCCCCGAAAATCTCTCTATCTGTCACCCACTCTGATCCCATCAGCAGACTTTCCTTTTTGAGATCTGTCTGGTCTTTCCTTTAGATGACCCCTGCGATCTGAAAGCTGAGTGCAGCCCCACCATGGACAACGAGATAACAGCCAAGGAGAGGGGCGTCCTGGAGGAGAACAACGAGAAGGAGGAGATGGACCAGGAGCGGTCTCAGGAGGAGGAAGGGGAAGAGAAGAAACTGAAGGAGGAGGAAAAGGAAGGTGAGGAGAAGCGCCGGAAGGAGCAGGAGCCGCTGACGGAGGAGCAGGAGCTGGAGGAGCTGAGGGCCCAGGTGCTGCAGCTCCTCCTGGAGCTGGAAGACGCCAGGGAGACCTCAAACAAACACCAGGAGAGCTTCCATGAGTTGCAAGGTGAGAACTGCAAATTTGGATGTGATTGACACTTACATTGCGTGATCATGTTATACAACTCCAAGCTCAACAACATCCTCCACTATCAATCCACAGCAGCTTTGTACCATTTAAAGAAAAATTACTTATTACTTACACTTATTACTTATTTGTCAGGATGTATATGACTCCATCACATCACTTCCAATCACATCTAGTAGTTATGATAAGAAGGTTAAACACAACTCTCTAAAAATATCAATTTCACATAAAGACAGTAATTCAGAGTCCAGCAGCAATACAGTGGTAAATTATGAAGCAGGCGAGGAGGAGTTAGCAACAGTCTGTAAATTTATTTCCTAGCATAAACAGACGTTTAACTGGAAGCCACAGTTTCCTCTAAGTGGCGTCTCTTTCACCAAATTTGTAACATGAGATGATTTCCCCTTCATTAAACAAATATTTTTTTCCTTTCAAAGCTATTGATATCCCAACAGCTTGTGTTATTAATTTATGTGAGGTTTGCAGTCAGTTTGTCAAATCTGCCCCGCTTGCTAATTCCTTCATGAAATGGGCCTTAGTTTGCTGCTTTAAAACAAAACCTAGACCAACAAGCAAGGTGGACGGAAATGTGAGAGCGCTACTGGGGGATAAAAGAATGTGTCAGATAAACATTTTCATTTTACATCTCAGTGATTATTTACAATTCATCAGTTCCCTTCACACAGTCGCAGGAGAAACCCTCTCCTCTCGGAAGGGCTTAACATTCCAGCCGACAGTCTAGTTTGACACGTTGAAGCGTAGCTGTTTATATGTGGTCGCTGACACGGTCAACTGCGCATAGTCGCTAAATAGAGCATCACATCATACCTTAGATATGATGAGCCTAATGTTCAGGGACACTAGCTGTGAGTAAGGCCTTAGGCATGAGGCTACAGCGAGCTCAGTGTTTGACTGTTTGTCATTCTAAGACGCACAGCGTGGTGAGCTCAGTAGTTTGTCTGCCAGTGGTGGAGGCATTTCTGAGACAACTGCATGTCCGCTGAGGGAAGCTTCTAGGCCCGGGTGTCCTGGACTACAACGAGAAATCACTGTTGGTCATATCCCTGTGGGAGCAGTCAGCTGTTCGGTTTGTTGGCAGCTGATATGTGCTCATGCTATAGGTTTTATATGAGATGTCTGCCCCCCACAATGATATGCTGTCACTAGGTGGATGGGTTCGTTTGTGATGCCTACAGAATTGAAAAATCCTATTTAAAAAGTTTGGACGTGTCTCTCTCGAATGAATGACGTCTATTTTCTGGATCACCCCCGTGTAAATTGCTTACACTGTAGTAAGTTTTGAATGAATGAGTTTTTAATTTGTTAGTTTTGCAGGTATTTGGGTGTAAAGCTGGACTAATTAAAATGCTCACCCACTGATCGCACTACAGGAAAAGCTCACTGGAAGAGTTTTCTGAATTAAAAGATTTCTAAAGTGCCAGAAAATTATTTTCACATTTTGAAACACTACAGTACACCTATACATATATATACTCATAGACATGCCCATGGGTAAGTAATAAATGTACAGCGTAGACAGTGAAGTTTTACTGTAAGCACTTTTGGCGTTTGGATTCCTTTCCATCACAAAACACAATCAAAGAGGTGTCGGATTCGTCTCAAAATTATTGAGCGGCCAAGGAGTCAGGAAACAGATGGTAGCCTAAGGCCCCCACAGAGCACTGTTCTCAACATCACGCTGTCAGTCTGGGACTACCTGAAGAGACGAAAGCAATTAAGAACTGCAGCAAGGTCTCCAAAATCCCTGGAACGACCTACCTGTTAAAACCTTGGAAAACTGTTGATGATGTTATTTTTGAAAACACCCTCACTTTACTTTGAGTGCCTAAAGTTTTTGCGTTGTACACTAATCAGCCACAACATTAAAACCACTGTCAGGAGATGTAAATAACGTTGATCATCGTGTGACAATTCAGTGGTCTGCTGGGAAACTTTTAGACCTGGCATTCATGTAGATGTTACTTAGACATGTAGCACCCACCTAGACCAGACCAGGCACCCCCACCCCATAGCACCACAAGATGTTGACCTGGCCTCTAAATTCACTAGATCCCAAACTGATCAAGTATCTGTGGGATGATCCACAGAGGTCCCTCAGCTCAACCCATAGCACCCAAAGGTCGCCCACTAACAACATTCTGTTACCAGACACCACAGGACACCCTCAGAAGACCCATGTCCATTCTCTGATGAGTCATAACTGCTTTGGAGGCATAAGGGAGACGTACACAATATTAGGAATGTGGTCATAATGTTATGCCTGATCTGTGTATGTCCAGTAAATTTTTTTTGTCGATCAGTTAAATTAATTCTTCGAAAACATTCAGACTCGACTGACTGCTCCCTGTTTTCAACTATCTGCTGTTGTTGTTCTGTTAAAACTACCAGGGAATCTGCCAGAAGTATGCGACAGAAATTACTTGGCATGGCACGTACTAACAGGGACCGAAAAGAAATGGAAAGTCGAAAAATAGCAGCAAAACCAAAAGCTGTGAAAACGGCAGCCAAAAATAATCAGCTTCATTTTCTTCTGCCGTGCTTAAAAGTTGTTAGATTCAGGAGGAGGATTCCTTTTTTCCCCCCTAATAATAACGACTTCTGTTCACGGCCCACTCACGCAATGTTCAGTGTATTTAACGTGACAGGCAGACACACAAGAAGCTGCTTGTGTCACTCAGTCATGCCTCAAGGTTGAACAGCTTATCAGGTTGTCATCTTTCTATTGGCCCGCTGAACTGACTTTTTCCTCTTATCTCTCCTCCCACTCTAGGTCTGTTGGAGGATGAGCGTCTGGCCAGTGCCCATCAGGCTGAGGCCTTCACACGGCAGATCCAGAATCTACAAGGTATCAAACTAATTAAAACCATCAGCAAATAAATTCCTCAACAGCAACGGCCAAGTTAATATACCGACAATGTCATCCGTCTCACCAGCTCTCTACTGTCGCGTCTCGGATACAAAGTGCCACGTCGGCATATCTGGATGTAAATGACTTTGCTTCATCTCGAGGCCCTAATGATACGCAGTATGTGTTCAGCCATGTGGGGGTAAATAGATTACAGCACTAACATACTATGGGAAAATGACTTTAAATTAGAATTTTCCTTCGTTTTTGCAGAGAATCACGCCTTCCTTTCTAGGTTTAAAGCCTGTTGTGCGCTTGCCTCTGCAGCTGCAGCTATCATCAGCTGCCGTGATGTCAAAACAAGTTTAATTGCCTTGATTTAGATCCAACCCGGACTAGATGGCGAGGAAAAAGCAGAAAAAGCGTAGAAAAGAGCCCTCAGATGTATTAAATTTGTAAAATACCAGGCAGGGTGTAAAATATTACAGAAAGAATCCTGAAAGGTGAAAGAAAAATGAAATTCTTCAAAGCAGAGGTGGGTTACATAATAAAAAAGATGTTTCGAAACCAGTGGAGCCAGTGAGAAACGGAAAAAAAGAAGTGCAATTGTTCTTGAAGTTGTTATGAGGTGGAGAACATTTTCTGTTCCTGAAACTGTTAAACTAATAATCTAAACCTGACCCTGAAGAATGACGGTTACCATCAGTTACATCAGCTACGCCTTCAAACATTACTCACACACACACACATACAAGAATGCGCCACCCACACACACACACAAACACATGCAGGTCCAATGCCGTAAAACCTCAGGTGAGATCAAACACACACACACACTCTGACACTGCAGTCTCACCCACGCATTGCCCGTAAAGAAAACCTAACGTTCTCCTCCTCCTCCTCCTCCTCCTCCTCATACCACAGCCCAGCTGCGCTCTGTGCAGGAGGAGATGGACAGTCTGGAAGAGGAGAAGGAGAGCGAGCTGGCTGAGGCCCAGGAGGAGCTCCGTGTGGCCCAGGAGGAGGTGCTCCTGCTCCAACAGGCAGCGGAAGAGGCGGCGGCAGAGAAGGGAGAATGACATTGCGTCGCTGCAGGAGGAGCTGTGTCGCCGGCGGGCCGAGCTGCAGCGCCTCAGCGAAGAGACCCAGGAGTATGAGCTGGAGATCACCACGCTGAGAGCCGAGATCAACATGAAGAGCCAGCGCCGGGATGCAGAGAGGAAAGAGGGTGAGGGATGAGGGGAAAGCAGGGGAGACGTCAGTGCAGTAAACACAAGGAAACACACAAAGACAGACAGACCCCAGTGAAGAAGACAGAGGTGCTTTCAGACGTCAAATGCCTCCTTTTACCGTTCAACATGATTTTACACACATCGAAAACAGCACAAGTCTTGGTTTTACACCTTATCTTCACACTGTGTGTAAACGTTCAGTGTGAAGAGCATTAAAAACACAAACAGACCTGAATCTACCAAGCCTGCTACTCTCACAAACAGCCTGTGATCAGTCTTTGTGGCTGATATTATGAAAACAAAACTCGAGGTTATGGATGAGCTTATTCGCTCACATCATGTTAGCATCCCGCAGTCAAGAACATAAATCATTTGCGGGATTCAATAAATATTACACATGTGAACGCCGAGTGTTGCAAAGGGAGTGGTGTGCCTGTGTGTGTGTGCAGATGTGTGTGTTGGTGCGTGTACTTAAGATACCGAAACCATGAAGTCATGATGGGGAGGGACACACACTTCCATCTCATGAAATCACTGCTGGGTTCTGCAGCTGAGCCTCGGGTGGGACTGAGGGAGGAGAGTTCATATGATTTCATGGCTGTGCTCATGAAAACACATCATCCAAAGTGTGTTTCATATGAAACCTAACTGCCATCAATCTCAGAGAATACACTATGAAGATTAAAGTAAATTTATAGCTAGGATCTCTTTGCTTTTGTTTCTAGTTTTTATGCTAAGCTAACAAGCTCCTCGCTGCAGCTTCATATTTAGAAGACACACATGAGAGTGGTCTAAAGTTTCTTGTGGAAACTCTTGGCAAAAAAGGGATCAAGCTTTAAAGATGCATCCTCTTTTAATATCTTCATCTCTGACATCTCCTTCTGACAGGTGACGTGGACCTGCTAAAGGAGGAGTGCCGTATGCTGAGGGAGGAGTGTCAGACCCTGAAGGAGGACAACAGACGCCTCACCGAGAGGCTGCAGCTGCTGCAGAGACAGAGGACATGGTGAGAGGTCAATGGCTGCTCACTCACTGGATCAGCTGGAGGGGATACCCCCTGTAATACTACCCCTCATCCCAGTCGAGTCTCATTTAGAAAACACTGGCCACCTGTTAGATTGTAATATCATATGAGGGATTACAGTGAAGTGCTGAAACCGTTTGGGGATTAATTAGCAAGCAATTAAAAATAACCGAGAGATTAAGAGTTAAATTTTGATGTTTGATGGGCATTTCACAAGTATGTCATGGGCATATTCTTCAGCTATCTAATATTTTATAGACAAATTGATCATAAAAATTTCAAATAGACTTCATAGCCTAGCTGAAGTGCTGTATTTCTGAGACAGACAGTGACAACCCAGTGTCTTTCTATGGCCTAATGAGAACTCATTGCTCAGTGTGACAACAAAAACTAACTAGCTCTCTTGTGAACTCTTAGAATAGCCTCCGCGTCTGTTCTTTCATCGGGCAAATTATCAACTCATTTGAAGTGCATTTTTAATCTTTGACCTCCACTTTGCAGCTCCAGCGTGTACCTGTCACTGAAAGAGGAAGACACAGTGGAGGGCACAGAGGGGAAGGAGATGGAGACCGGCCCAGATGAGGTCATGACAGAGAGCTACATGACCATGGCCCAGTCCGAGAACTGTCGCCTGGTCGACGCCTCCATCCAGAAGAATATCTCGTTTGATGGAAAGCCGATGACGCCCACTGGCTGGAATGGAGGCGTCGGGGAGATCTTCTCCCTGAGAGACCAGCTGAAACAGGCCGAGGAGAAGGCCTCGCAGGTTCAGAGACAGGTATGATAGAGTCTAAGCAATAAAAATGTCAATAAAACATCTACAGAGTTGGCTCAGATACTGGAAAATTCATTTTGCTTTTCGGTGCTCAAATAAAGTTAATCTGGTTACCATGAGAGAATGTTTTAACCTTGTGCCCTCCCAGTGTGACGGTCTGAAGATGGAGCTGCAGGAGCTGCAGATACTGTATGAGAGCAGTCAGAGGGAGAGGGCGGAGCTGGAGGAGGAGCTGCAGCGCTGCAAGGCAGAGCTGGAGAAGCTGTCCGGGGGGACTCAGGTGAGGGACTTGAGGGCCAAGGTCATAATGGGTCAAACATGAATAAAACAACGCTGTACATTTGGTATCAGATTAAGGTAATTAATGTAAATGCTTTGAGTTATTCTTAAACTAAACACAATTTAGAATTGCATTCTGGACTCGATTCTTTTCATGTTAAAACAGATTTGAATTTATTCTCAAAACTCTACAGTGATTGAAGAAATATAATCCTTTTCCATTGCAGCCACACTGTCAACTAATCTCACATTACACCTTGCTGTACCCCATGTCTTGTGAGCCCACTTTTTTATGTGTCCCATACCGTAGCAGTATATGTTTTGATATGAACTGACCTGGCCCCGTCAGCACATATCAGTAATTACCGTGTGCTTTGGGCTGGGGAACCTTCCCCCCAACTGTGTCTGTGTCCTAACCTCTCTGTGATAGCAAAGCTTAAATACTGTTGTTGGACAAAAACACAACATCTAGGGGAAAAAAGCATGCAGGCACCAGAGAAATAATGCATATTGTGCTGGTGAGCCCTGCTCGTTGTAGCCTTTAGACATTTTTCAATAGAGCAAAAGTAATTGAAGGACCTTTGCGGCATACCAATTGTTTTAAAGTTTTTTTTATTTTTTTTCTATCCTGCAGTCAGCCTGGTTTGTATTCTCTTTATTAAGACACTGCATGAAAATATGCTTGCAGTGAAAAGAAAATTTAATACTATGCCCGTTTACAGCTATACCATTCTTTCATAATAACTACTTGAAAGCATGGGTAATTCCAAAACATCCTGCAGGATTTGGGCTTTCAAGCTCTCAACTGCCATTTGCTTTCTTCTTAACTGAAGAAGCAGTACCTAATTGTGTGTATTTTTTTTCAAGGCATTAAGGTTTAGTTTCTAATTGTTTGACTACATAAAAACAATGCACAGACTCTAAAACAGTTTGTGCTGTCTCTTGTGTTACCTCACGAACACAAATGTATTCGAACAAGGAGTCTCTGCTGTAGGGAAATATATGCATCCAACAATCTGAACACCCCCCCAAAATATGGTGGTTTCGGAGAAGTGTTGCTAGCCATGTAAAGTATTTGTGTTAAGGTTAACCTGCTCAAAAACAACCAAAAGAACGAGATTCAAAACTCTGTGTTTTGTCGACAACAGCCGTGATGAAATGTCTGTGTCAAACTGTCTGCCCGTGCCTGTCTCTGGTGCTGTCCTTGTTCTCTGAATGTCCATGACCTCTCAGCCTGTATGATGACAAATTTTCCAAAACAAATGACCTACTAAGTGAGGATAGAGAGACTAAAATACCTCCATATGCTAGTCACAACAACATCCATGCTGTGTTCCTTTTCTTGCTACCACAACATCACACAGAGCCAGTAAATGCCACACGGCGCTGCTCACACATACTCACATTCAGTTGATGTTTATGTCACCGTAAAGCTATGCATTGTCTTGATGGGACATATAAATCACTCCATCTCTAAACCTCCCCCTTTATGTCACAGCTACAGACCATGTTGTACTTTTAATTTTGCGGTTTTTGTCCATTTGTGCTGCTGTCACATATCTGTGTGTGTATTATTTTGCTACTTCAGTCCATCCGTTCATTCATCCCCTTCATCTCCATGGTCCTTGTGTTTGCTTTTGTTCCCTCCTCAGAGATTCATCCATGCGTCTGAGCACCCTGTTCTCTCCATCCCCTTCATAGGAATGATTGTAATTGTAGCTGTGGTCTGGTGCTGGTTGTCGGAGCTGGCGTCCCAGAGAGCAAGGTATGGGAGGAGCTTATCTCTGTCTGATGAATAATGCTACGTAGGGTTCTTACACACACATAACACATTAGTTCACCCTAATTACAAAAAAAAAAGAGCATTTTCCCACTTGCCTCTTGTTGTTTCTGGTTTTAGTTGCTTAGAGATACAGCAAATGGTTATGTTGTTTTAGCTGGAGAAAAAAAAAATCTCGCTGCTTAAAGAACAAATGCTCTGTAAATACGCACGATCAATAGATTTAATAAGTCAACAATTCCAAACTTGGGAGTGAGTGATAGTACCCAGCCGGTAGCCAGACAGCTGACGAATAAACCAGGGATTTTTAGGCCTGAAAGAAACAGCTGATGCCAATCAGTGAAGCAGGACAACATTTTTAAATGTAATTTGTTCACTTTGTTGCTTAAGATGAAAAGTGGAAAAATAAAGACACATCGGCTATCTGCACGGCTGAATAGCACTAGAGGCAAAAATATATATATATTTTTTCTGTTATTTTGGTGAACTGACCCTTTAATATATATATTTTTTTATTGGGGTTTCATTTAGTTAATACAGACGGGTGAAAAGCGCAGAAATGGTCTTTAGTAACTGATGTTGCAAGGTTACACAAAGGTGGACATGGGACGGGTGGGCAGTTTGGCCAATTACAGCAGAATATTTCCTTGAACGGCACCGCATGGCTTATTTAAATGAATTGGTCACCATTTTTGAAATTATACTTAACACTTTGAGATGGGAATATTGGTACAACTCTCGTATATTTGTGTTAAATAGGAAGCTGCAGCTTAGACAGTTAGCTTAGCTTAGCATTATGAGAAGAGACATGGGGAAATGCTAGCTCAGTGCCATCAGCGCCTCTGAGGTTCTAATTTACACAGTGTATCTTGTCTGTTAAATTCATACACAAACAGAGAAAGATGCTATATTTAAATGCTAGGCAAAAGGATAAACCGAATAAAAGAAGAGTGACAGCATAACCCCACCTAGACTCATTTGGTTTAAAAAACTAGATGCAAAACAAGTGAACTTTAGAGTAGCTGGGAGGTGTAGCAGCTTGGTCCATGTTAGCCTTACTGTTTCCCCATGCTTCAGTGTTCATGCTAAGCTAAGCTAACCACCTCCGGACTCCAGTTTCATGGTTGACACAAGAGAGTTAGCATTCTTCTTATCTCCCTCTCTGAAAGCAGAAATGTCCTAAAATATAGAACTATTCCTTAAAGGATTTAGCGTGATTTACAGGAGGTGGATACTCTCTATGGACTCCTAACACTGCTCTTTTCATGTCTTCCCTCAGAGGAGTGAGGTAGGTTGGAACTCCATTGTGACTATCACTGCAGCCACAGCAGTGCTTCTAGTGATGACTAGCTTATTGAGAGCTCTCGTCCGATGTTGATTGGATGGGTAACAACTGCACAGGAACAGACGTCTGCTTCGACCAGCCCTCGTTCTCTCCTGCCACGTCTAATAGATTGAACCGGATTGATCTAAATGTAATAGAGCTGACAACTGTGTAGTAGGCATGGGAAGTTTTTATCTCGAATGCGACGGTACACGAACGCACACAGAATCAGTCTCACTTGAGGTTGAAAACAACGATGATAACGAGTTGACCTGCAGAGAGCCCACTATGAGGACGGACGTGTCCACTAAATGTATGCTAGCGCTGTGTCATTCCTCCTCTGTGTCTGTGAATATTATTATTTCTCTCAATGTGACTAAATGAAGGTCTTGATTATTGATGTGCACCAAATGGGTTTTAGTTTATTTAATCATTATTTATTTTTTTTGTTGTTTTTTAAGTATTGTTCATAGGTGTCTGTGCTAATAATGACATTCAGTTTGGATATTTGATGCACTGAAAACCCTGAAATGTACATAGAACCTTAAAAACATTAACAGAAAGAGTTATCTGTTGCTCTCCCAAAATACTAAATGTAATAAATGTAAAATGTAAAAAGTCTTCACAAACTTAGCTTATAAGCACAAATATGATCCTGCTAGTGTTATTCTGCCCGTTCATTATTTATTAGTTGTTTCCTCTTTCAACACAAATAACATGCAATTTCAAGAAGGTATGGTTAATCAAGCACCTGTCAATCCAGGGTTAAAGGGTGAGTTTGGTTCCTTGAAGGAGTACTGCCACTGAAACCGAGCAATGAGCTGCTGTAGACGTGGTCAGCAGCAAAATGAATTTTAGCCACTGAAAACAAGGCCCCTCTGAAAAATCAATATGAGTTTATGAGTTATTCTATATTTAGAACATTATCACCGCTTTAAAGCCCTTTGATGGCAACTGAAGCCGGTATAAGCTGCTTTCTTCAAAGCCTCAAAGACTCTCTCAACTGAAACTGTAATTTTAACCGGCAGAAGGCAGAAGTTGCTGGTCTGCTGCAGCCTTGATCAGTTAGATTGTGTTACTGTGTCTCTGGCAAATTAACCTGTTAAAACACCAAAGTCATAGCGGTAAAGCAACAACTCCTGTCTTCATGGTGGTACTCCATCCTGCTTCCCCAAACCTACACTATGCCAATTGTAATCTGTGGTTAACTCACAATAATTAAGAGCCTTATACAACACTACTTCAAAGAAGCCCAACTATCCCTTTAATGATTTTTAAGGCATGTTACCCCTAATGGGGGCAATCATCTCTTCTTCACCCTTCCCTTTAATTATCAGTTAACCAACATGCCCGATCGTCAGTGCAGTGCTTCTGATTTATCTTGTTCACAGTTTCCTTTGAAATCTTACAAAGCTGCAGCTGTAATGTGATTTGCTATAGTCTTGTTATATTCTTGTTAAGATATGTCACCAACTTTCGGAGCAAATCCTGGGATGATCAGACGAAGTTCTTATGCTTTCTTACATTTCAAACCTAATGCCCAGTTTCAGCGTGGAGAAATAAACTTTTTTTTTCTCTCTCCATCAGAACTTAATTGGCTCTATTTGTGCAAATGTGTTGTTAGCGTGTTTAATGGTGCCTGTTGATTGTTAAAGGTACACAGTGTGAGAATGTCGTGTTTCATGTGAAAAAAAAAACTGCAGATCCAATCGGTGCCAGTTGACGGTGATCTGATTTAACCAGTCTGACCAGACACGGTGAAGTGAATGAACATGGTTAGTTGTTTGTGAGGACGTTTATGATATTGCAACGGGTCCAAAACATGTAAATAGGAAGGTGCCAGAAAGATTTAGTCTAAGCATCGATTACAAAAAAAAAACTGTATGTACTGAAGGAATCTGTTTACATTTGTGAAATGTTTCTTTTTGTGAAAATCTTTTAGAACTGAGAAAAGCATGCCAGAAGACATATAGAAGCACAATATATATATATATATAATTTATGTTGGTTATGTGGATTCTGTTACTTTATTTTTCATGTAAATAGATGTGACATACAGTACTATGGGAGAGATATTTCTTAAATCCATTTGTACTAGCTTTGTAGAAAGTTTACTCTATTTTGAAAGAGCATCGTATATTTGATAGCCAAATTATATGCTATGTAAATGTTTATTTATGGTGACGTTACTATGAAGAATCGCTGAGCATTGCTACCATTTTCAATACCTCTGTGTTTGAAGGTGGTGTAGTCATTGCATGCGTTTAGATTGCAGTTGACCGTAGTTGCCAGAAAGCACAATATAACTTCTGTTTTACTTTTTGGTTTGTTATGTTTCAGAAATGTGTCAGTAAACTGAACCTTGACAACCACTGCGATATTTTCGCATGTGAACATATACTTAAGGAAATAATGTGCCATCGGACTGCAAATGTTGTCACTATTTGATCAAGCTGCAATACAAATTGACTTCCCACTAACTGCAATATATGAAAATTGTCTGATTTAAGACATTATTTTGATTATTTCTAAGCTTATTTCATGAATATTAAATTCAGCGTTGTTCCAGGAGCTTCTATATTACAGTGTTTCTCAGCTTTCTGCTTGGACAGCATTGTTGTTTTCAATATAGTCGTGGCTTATTTTGTTACCTGGAGTTCTATTTTGCACTGTAATGACTTAAGAAAATAAATATACCCAAACCACATGATGTCTGTGAGTGTTCTTTTCTTGGGTGGTGGTCTCACCGGCTATCAAAGTCACGAGGTTGCTGGCCTAGTGCAGTCCCATTCATGAAAATGTTAGTAGTCAACCTGAGTAGGAACCGTCACCTCGACGGCCTCACATTACACGGGTAGTACAGATATTAATAACCTTCGCCCCAGAGACGTGACATAAGCTCACAGACATGGCTTTTTTTACCGATGGCAGGAACTGGTGTCTCAATGTTCTTGACGAGGCCTCTAAAGCATACTCATTACTCCATTACCATGACTCATGGTTTACCAAGTTTAAGTGCAGCTAATTATCTAAAAGTAGCATGGATGCACAGTCTGAACTGGACTCTGAACCGGGTTTCTGTCTCATTGTGTCAGAATAATGCAGGCCAAAGGAATAAAAAGTATCTTAATGGTTGAAAATTCAGAACAAGATCACCAGCAAAATCCAATCAGCTATACTTTGGCCTCAGGCCAATCTGTCTAGCAAATTCACCCCAAATCCCTTTTTAAATATTTAATGTATTCAACTGACAAGCTAACAGGGACAGAACTAATTAAAAAAAAGGTGGAAAGCTGAATGTGAAAGCCCCCATGGCCAATCTCTGGAGACACAATGTCAGTTCAGCAGTGTCCAGGTCAACCGATCTTGCTCCGTGATGCATTTCTTGCTTTAGTTATTCACACACACTTTATACTTCCTGTCAAAGGTGGGAGAAAATGAAATCAATGTAGTCAAAAACAGAGTTCAGATGACACGTTTGACTGCATCACTGCTTCAGTTAGGTCAGTCACAGCATAAAGCCCGCCAGACCAGACGATTGAATGATTGAGCCATCAGATGACCAGTTCCTAACAGAGTGACTCCAGACTCCAAAGTGCTGGTCAATTTTCAGATTTTGGGTTATTTGGGTCTTTTTTTGAACACAAAATGTCAGAAACAAACTTACTAAATTTTGTCAATATTATTCAAAAATGGATCCAAATGTGTGTTTTAGTTATGAGACAATGCTTAATGTGCATATTCAAACATATATTTCTATAAAACTTGGAATGCAATAATAAATAAATGCTGATGTAATCAACTAGGGAAGTTTTATGTTGACGTCAGTTGGTTGAAAGTAATATCTATTTTCTGAAAATAGGTTTTCTGGTTTAGAAACCTCCACGTCAGTAGCATTTACACACATATAACTATCCAGTCAGATTTCTATATTCATTCTGAATATAGAAGAGCTTGTTTATGGCATTCGTTCAGACTGATTTATTTAACTTTTACTTTTAAAATATTTTTTACACTATTCACCTGTAGAGTCTCTTAAATGATTTTTATGGAGAGATGATAAATGAATGTTTGCTTAGTGTTGGCAGATATCCTTTACAACAGAAACAACATGTTGCTTCTTGCTAAGGTAAATACATAATCTGGAGTGTGCTTAAAGTGAGCATATACTACAAATTAATAAATGTTGTTTTAAGATTACAGTAATGTAAACTTTACATTTCCAGTGAGTAAATCATCTGTCAGGAAGCTGAACTGGTTCTGTATCATTTCTGGGAGGTTCTGGTTTGACTCAAGTGAAAGGATCATCCAAATTAACGCCAACTTCACAGCATATGAAATCCATATTGCATTTAGAACAGGTCGTTGACAAATGCTTCAGAACGGCTTTAAAAAGCACACAAAAACATCTTTTTAATATCTTATTACACGGTGGGAGATCAATGCGGGGACCCCTGCGGTGTCCGCACTGAGTATCCTGAGAATGCCTTCAGCGTGTGTCACAGTTATTCTTACCTCCTACTACTTCATCGAGGTTGGTGCCGGCATCTGGTGTCAGAGCCACTGAGTGCTGAGTCACAACACCGCGACAAGTCCCCCCTCCTCCATCCTGCAGCAAACACACTGTATATTCTTATGGACTCATTTTGTATAGATGATTGATTTCATTCAAAGCTCATGCGCTGTCTCTGTGTATTTCTACATGCAGCCTCATCCTGAGTGAATACTATCATGCTGTCACTGATCAGAGTTGAAGATGATGCTCACCCACATGTCTCCTGGACAAACGTTTAAAATAAAGGCAATTTTAAATGTAAAAACTGGGATTTCAGAGTCCTGTGAGGTGAATGCCAAGTCCTATAGGTGGCATATTATGTATACTTCATATTACTTCGGTTGTGCTTCAGGGTGCAGACATGTGAATTTTTGTACATCAAAATGTAAAGTGTGCTCCTTTAAAAACATCAGCTATAACCCTCCCTGACCTTGTCCTGTATTGTGCTTGCCTACATAGAAATGCATTTCACTCGGTGGTGACAGATCACTGTCAAACACACGTAATGAACTCGCTTTATCTTTACTTGTTGACCTCATGCTTTAAAAGGTGTCTGTCCAAGGTCTTAGTGGGGGACTATAATGTGTGAAATGCAACTTTTTTTGTGACAATTATCATGTATGACATGACAGATTCTTGAGACAGAGAGACGCACTGCACATTTCATATTCTTTTCTTAGTTCAGTTGTTCAGTCAGTTGGACCATGAACAGCAGCAGCATGACACACATTCACAACAATCAGTCCCTGCCCCCAGCCGCCCAAATAGGAGCGCCTAAAAATAAGAAGCATGTCACAACTGTTGCGCTGCCTGGGGTCTGACCAATCCCTGCCCCATCCTCCCCGTAAACCGACCCCAGACTCCCGTTATCCTTATGGATTAGCAAATAGACTATGATCACAGACGGAGAGTGACGTGGCCCGGGGCTCCTATATAAACCCATCTCTTTCCTCTCTCAACATCCAAGTTAAACACGTTCAGAGTCAACTTCAACACTGCTGCTTCAACTCATCTGCCTCGAAACTCCACTTTTCTGAAAGAGAAATTCTTCCAGGGGCCATATCAGAAAGGGACGAGCTTTGTCAGGAGGGTGCCAATTAAAAAAAGAAAGCGAACGGCCAGCTGTCTTGCGCGCTGTAAATCGGATAATTTCATTCATCACTGCCGTGACATAAGTGGTTCCTTCGCAAGTACGTCCGAAAAATCTCTGGGCTGCTTTTAAAACTCATCCGAGTTTGAACTTTCCTCCGCGAGAGCGCGCTTGCCATCGACCTGCGAAAGTTTTCTGCGCTGCTGCGCACACAGTTCAACACAGAAGTGTCACCGAGGTATAAAAGTGGACACGGAAAAAGCCATCATGATGAGCAATAACTACGGCGACGACCAGCTGCCTCCACAGTACTACCAGGCCACTGATTTTGGGGACGAGGAGGACGACGAGATGCCAGCTACGGAGAAGGACCTGGCCGAGGACGCGCCATGGAAGAAGATCCAGCAGAACACCTTCACCAGGTGGTGCAACGAGCACCTCAAGTGCGTCAACAAGACGGTCACCGACCTGCAGAGGGATTTTAGTGACGGGCTGAAGCTCATTTCACTCTTGGAAGTTTTGAGCCAGAAGAAGATGTACAGAAAGTACCACACCAGACCCAACTTCCGGCAGATGAAACTGGAAAATGTTTCTGTGGCACTAGAGTTCCTGGACAGAGAACGTATCAAACTGGTCTCAATAGGTAAGTGGCTTTTAATGGCTTCTCTGAGGAAATCTCACTTAAGATATATAAATTTAAATGCTACTACCATGATGATGATACAGGGTCAATAAAGATGAAGACTATGATACTTAACAGCGGCTGTCAAGACCCTAATAAAATGCATTGCTATGGTATTTAAAAGATGTGCCAGTGAGTGAGTACCTTTTTGATATTTGTTAGACTGTCATATCATCACAGAAACACAAACACGTTATCTTCTGGTTTGTTATCAGTGCAGGTGTCAGCTAGCAGTGAGCCATAGCTCTCAGAGGCCTGTGGAAAGCTGTGTTGAGTTGGGGTCAACAGCTTATTGGAAAATTGCTGCAGAGGTGTCACTGAGGTCATTTACTTGTGTCAGGGCCAAGACCCTGTGGCTTTATATTACACAGCTGCAGCCAATGTGGTAAACTATGGGATGGAAATTCATTAGGACTGTGCTAATGAGAATGAAATAATTTATACATGCGGACAGGAGTCACACATAGCCCTCTACACAAACACACACACACACACATACACACGTTTGTCTCTGTCAGGTCAGGGGTTGGAACAACTCTCTGCAGCTCTGTTGCAGTCCAGAGCCATCAGCAACTCCTGTGTGGTGAGGATTAACTCGGGTGGGATTTGTGGATCACACTGTGGAACAGATTGCTGAAGTTACATTAAATTGTTGTGGATTATTTTTTTTTTTGTCACATCCACAGGGTCATAATAGAAGGACTTTGCTCAAACATTTAATAACTCAAGAGAAACTAGCAGCTTCATAAGAAAAACATAGATACGATGAAGAGGGGATCCATTATACACCTACAGAAAAACCTACAATTTCTAGATCTTTGACTTTGTGTTTTTCTGTTTTGGGGGCCTAATGTTCCTGCCACACGGTTGAGTGAAATTCCTGGCATGGCTGAGGCTTTGGCCGTTGGACTGTGAAGGTGTCACAGTGTGTCCACCTGGACACTTTGTTTGTTTATATGTGTGTGTGTGTGTGTGCACGATGACATTGGATGAAAAGAACAATGGAAAATCTCAGATCTCCCAGTGATCACAGAAGGGCAGAGGTCACAATCACAAATATTGCCTCAAAGACAAACAATGTGCCTAGGACTTACTACGCTGTTGTGCGTCTGGCACGGTTGTGCAGACACACACGAGGTCAGACTGCTCTGACAGAAAGAGGGCGTGATAATGAAAGTGCTGCCATTTTGCTTCCTGGCACCCTCTCCCCATGCGGCACTACTGGGTCAATGCAGCCCACTTAAGATAATATCTCAGCCTCATTATAGTGACCTAGAGACACAAAAAAAATTACCATAGGCTTAGCAGCACATGTGTCATAGTGTGTAACTAGACACCGTTTGATGGATGTAACCACACAGTTGCCCTTAAAGCCGGACACAGTGGGACCAAGACCAGAATGTGCCACGTCGTGCCACCTGCCTCTGCCAGTCAGACAGTGACACATCAAACATCACCCTCTGAAAACAGTCTTGTGACAAACAGCTGGCATCAAAGGCCCTCTGTTATTACTGAAATACCTGGAGTGTATCACACAAGATTAGTCGATGAAACATTAAAGTCTAGAACACGTCAGAGGTTATTTGGCTCAAACAGCTAAATTACTAAATTAGAGTGGATTTTAAATAGCTTATTTGACAAAGTTTCCCTCTGAGAACCTCAGGAAATGAGCAGCGTGATCACTGTCAATGAATCTAATCTCCTCCTATTTGATTTATCGCACTCCAGTGCTACAAGTTTAGGAGGTAATTGAAATCCTAGTGGTATTTATGCGAGAGAGGGATCTGTTTCCACATACCCTCAGCTGTCACTGTCTTCAGAGGACCATTGTGACTGGATGACAGATTGTCAGGGGTCCTCCGCCAGACAGCTGTCTGAGAGAAAGGGGCTCGGGGGGAAGCAGTGAGGAGCGTTAGATTCTTGTCTCCTCAGCAGTCAATCATCATTGTTTATATTTCTACCCAGAATAACCTGGTCAATACTGCAGAGTGGCAAGGAAAGACATATTAGATACATCCCACTTATTTTAGTAACAATATATAGAATTAAAACCAGTCTACTAGTAATGCACTGATCTGATCAGAACGGTTCATTAATCATTAACCATGAAAAACCCATGGAAAATTAAGTTAACAAGAATAGCGCTAATACTGTATGACGTGGTGCATCTTTTTTGCTCTATAAAGTTTTAAATCTTCATGAACTATTTTGTCTCTGTTGTCTGACTACAGATAGCAAAGCCATTGTGGATGGAAATCTAAAGCTGATCCTGGGTCTTATCTGGACTCTCATCCTCCACTACTCCATCTCCATGCCCATGTGGGACGACGAGGATGACGAGGAGACGAAAAAGCTCACCCCCAAACAGCGCTTGTTGGGCTGGATACAGAACAAGGTGCCCCAGCTGCCCATCAACAATTTCAACCGTGACTGGCGGGATGGTAAAGCCCTGGGAGCTCTGGTTGACAACTGTGCCCCTGGTAAGAAGCCATTGGTAGCATCAGCTGACTCTACAGACTGGACAGTGTGAATGCTGAGTCAGAATACGTGCAGTGACTGTAGACAACCTTGTTGTGGTGGTGGTTTTCCTTGGTTGCTAAGGGCCGGGGTCAGGCATGTGTCAGGGCGTTTGAAGCAGTATCATTTTCTCAGGAGAATTTGTCTTCTTTGGTCCTCGTCTCGAAATGAGGGCTTTACATCTTTCACACTTATTTGAACACACACGCACACAAACACGCGTCCAGATTTGGATTCAGATGTCAGCCAGTGTAATCTGTCTCTGGAGAGCAGGTAGTGTCAGTAGGTTGTAGAGGGGTTGCTAATAGCCTGAGGATGTCCCTGCCAGCTGTTCCACAGTGACTGAAGCTTTCAGTCTTAGTGTTTCAGGCCCTGAGGCCCAAGCCTGGCTTTGGTGTTTATAGCCTTACTGCTACACAACACCCCCAAATTTGGGCACCATTCCTCCACTTCTGTCAAGGGGGATGCTTGGCGCTGCATCAAAATGCAGAGTGATCTGTCACAGGGAGGTGCCTAAACCACAGATCCAAAGACCACAAGGCCACAGTTTGAGTCACTGCCAGTTTAGGCTTCTGCTTCCAACCCTGAACATTAGAGAGTCCTCTCAGCTTCATAGAGCGAAAGGTGGAGGAGTAGCATGAGGAGTGTAGAACACCGTGTTTAACTGTGTTTACATGAGCCATTGATCTGATGAGACGCATCTTTCAAACACTGTGCTGCAACACTGACCATACAAGGGCCTGTTTTTTCATCAGCTAATACTCAGCAGTAGTGTAGCTGACGAAACTAGGTCGATCCTGAAACACAGAGTCTCTGCTTTTGATTCAATTACAAATGTACACAACAGAGGCATTTCCCACACCAGAAAGAAATACCAAACAGCAGTTTCTCTTGGTACATTTAGTAATAGATTGGAACTATACATCTATCCCCATCTATACATGTCTCCCACAGTAATGTATGTAGCACCCATATGATGGAAGGTCCCTGGGGCCTCTGGAAAATGACAGCATTACACAGCTTTATTCTGCACAGTCCATTCCTTCCTTGCAGGTTCATGTAAACACAACCCTGCAGTCCTACTAGTCTATATTAATTGGATAATAGTATTCTATGGCATGCCTGCACGGGCCTTTTGAGTGAGTGGCCACTCCATTGGAAACACTAATCCAATTTAGGCATTAGTAGCACAGAGCAGGCTAACCTAAGCTGCAGTAAAAGTGCCACAGTCGAAGCTGCTTCCGTTTGAACAGTCAAGAAAAACATTCGCTGCCACACTTACAGAAGTCATGGGAGCCCAGTAGTGTGGGTAAGGTCATGCGGCGTTGTAGTTAAAGGTGTCGCAGAGATAGCACCGACAGCCCAAGTGGTCTTATTATAGCAACCGCAGTTAAACACTGCCAACATTAGTCTGTGCAGTATTGTCTAATTGCCCTTTTGCGTCCTGTTAGGTCTGTGTCCAGACTGGGCTGAGTGGGACCCAAATCAGCCTGTGCAGAATGCCAGAGAAGCCATGCAACAGGCCGACGACTGGCTGGGTGTGCCTCAGGTAAGATGCCAGATAGACGGCAGTCACCAAGTGTTTGTTAGTTTGCTGCAGCTCAGCTTGGTGGAGATTGTTTCTTCAGTTTTCTGACTGTCAAAATTGTTATTCTCAGCAGAAAGAAATCCCTCTAACACAAATCAAATCCAAGCAGTTCAAAACAAGTCCTAATCTGCGAATACAAACACACCTCAGAGTACACACCTGTGAGGAAACACAGAACTAGGGAAGGCAGTGCTATGTAAAATATGGAGTCCAGTTTTTTTCCAGGGAGATCCTGCTGGAGGGTGCCATAAAATATTTATTAGCCACCTCACTTCTAATGTTTCCATTTGCTTTATTGTAGCTCTCAGTAAGTGAGTGAGTAGGAGTTTTATTTGGTGGAGTTTGTGAATTTGTGGAGGTGTGAAATTTCACCTTCCAAGCCTTCCACTGAAACAGAGGTGTAAATATGCCTGCGCTTGAAATTTTCCCTCCTGTTTGTAAGACTGAGCGCCCGTATGGAAATGTGCACCATGCAGGTTGTTTACGTGTTTGTCCAAGACACAGGGTTAGCTATGCTGCATGAGGCTTAGCATCGGCGAGATAGCTGTAGGGTGTATGTCATGGCTCTGTAGGCCTGGGGGCTGGATTCCAGTGTGGTGTTGTTAAGGAGATGTGGGTGAGGTCTGGCTCAGGATAAATCCCCCCCTGGCTGGTTTATTGAGGGCAACAATCCTTAACCTCGCTGCCCTGTAGTTAAATATAACCAGTGTAGAGCATGGCTTGGTGCCACTGTGTGATAGACAGGCAAACGAGTGCTTTAAGGGAGAGAGGAGTCAGAGGTGGAGGGAACAAATACGTTTAATCCGTGTTCAATCCAATTGCACTATGCTGAATAAGAGAAGGTTGTAGAAAAGAGTAGCCTGTACCCTTGTTATAGTGTAGTTGCTGTCTGATGTTGCATAAAAGCATAAAACTTTCATTTCATTCATTCTTTTTGAATGAAAATTTGTCCCCAAAAACGCACTAGTCTGAGTCTGAGTCTCAGTCTGTAATGCTGCATGACTTTCCTGTTCTGTAGGTGATTGCTCCTGAGGAGATTGTGGACCCAGATGTAGACGAGCACTCGGTGATGACCTACTTGTCTCAGTTCCCCAAGGCCAAACTGAAGCCTGGGGCTCCTCTTAAGCCTAAACAGCTTTTTCCAAACAAGGCCAAAGCCTATGGACCAGGTAGGTAGATCAACACAAATACCCAATCAGCTGAAAGCAGTTCATATGAACAGTGTATCACCTTTTCAGTCCTGAATATAAAAGGAGCGATGTTAGGCACAAGGGGCACAAAGATACAAAGTTTTTTGTGGCATTTTGTTGTTTATTTGGATTGCCCCTAACCTGTTTGAGTTATCCGTGTTTCTGTGTTTTCTTTACAGGTATTGAACCTCATGGCAACAAGGTGCTGCAACCAGCTGTGTTCACTGTGGAAACTCTGGAAGCTGGCAGTGGTGAAGTCCTGGTGTATGTGGAGGATCCTGAGGGGCACAAAGAGGAGGCAAGTCATGCGACCTCTCAAGGCCTCACTATTGAGTGTAGTTAAATGTAGTTTCTTGTCTTAAACTTGTTATTTTGGTCTTTCTTCCAGGCTAAAGTTAAACCCAACAAGGACAAAAACAGAACCTACACCGTCACCTATGTTCCTAAAGTTGAGGGCGTCCACAGGGTAAGAACAACCTGCCAGCATGTGTTTACTTTGTGTCCTCACTTGGCGAAACTATTTAAAGGTGTCTTGAAAGTGTCTTTCTTTTTTCTTCAACATTAGGTGAAAGTGCTGTTCGCAGGTCAGGACATCGACAAGAGCCCTTACACAGTGAATGTGGCGAAGGATATGGGAGACCCCAGCAAAGTCCACGCCAGGGGACCAGGTTTGGACCCAGTAGGCAATGTGGCTAACAAACCCACCTACTTTGACATCTATACAGCTGGTAAATAAAGAAAAGCGACAACAAAAATACTTGATTGCATTGTTTTAAAACAAAGTGATATTACATTTTAACCTGTGATAATTTCTCTGGCACTCTTAGGTGCTGGTAATGGTGACATCAGTGTAGTCATCGTCGATCCTCAGGGCAAAAAGGACACTGTGGAGCTCATCCTGGAAAACAAGGGAGACAGTGTTTTCCGTTGCACTTATCATCCTGTGCTGGAGGGGCCTCACACCATTCACATACTGTTTGCAGGCCAGGAGATCCCCAAGAGCCCTTACAATGTCAACATCGCAGAGGGTGAGCCATCTGTCTGTGCAGTAAATTACTGTCACACAAATCTGATTTCTTAGCGTGCTGTTAGTGTCAGGGTGATCTATCCATCACTATCCATCGTCATCTTTATTCTCCCTGGGAACAGCCGCCCTGTATAGACCATAACCCTTCCTGTCTGTCATTTCTAGCTCCAACTGTTGCTCCTACCATTGGAGCTCCACTGCAGATAGCTCCTCAGTCAGTCCGCACCCCTCCTGGAGTGAAGGGTGGGAAGGGGGCACCTCCCCCAAAACCTGGCCGTCCAAGTTAGTATTGTCCGATAGGAAGGAGCTTGTTCCCATTGCTCAGCAAAGAGCCAAGCTATTCCAGGCCCTGCAGATGCTCCTCCATGCTTTCTGATATATGGATTCCGTGGCTCAGTGCCATGCTTGGTTGCCTGCTCCGTTATGATTATGTTAAGGGGGTAGAACAGACTTTCTACAAATAGTTTACAGATTGTCCCGTTCTGCACTTTTGTCAGTTTCTGCATTTCTTTGTTCTTCGTTAAATGTCTTTGCTTGTGCTGTTGACATGTTTGTTTTCATCATGTCTGAATTTGCATCAGCCAGCATTCAGTTGAAAGCTTGCCTCAACATTTCGAAAAAGACTGACTGAAATGTTGTCAGATGCTCCCTGGATGCACTGTAATGCATCAGTATCTTATTCAGCATTGTGTACTTTGTGCGAAATGTGCTGCACAAAGCAGAATTCTCATTTACAGGTTCTGTCTGGCAACCTTTAAGGGATCCCATTTGAATTGGAACTTGCTACTAACATTGCCGTCAACTGCTGGCTACTCTCTTTTTGTTCTGCTTAATATGTTTCTGTCTCACACTTATTGTTATTCTTTCCAGCCATGAACCCAAATGCTTGCAGAGCTGCTGGCAGAGGGCTTCAGCCTAAAGGCTTGAGAGTAAAGGAGGTTGCAGACTTCAAAGTGTTCACCAAGGGAGCTGGCAGTGGAGCACTGAACGTCTCAGTCAGAGGACCAAGTGAGTCAGACAGCTCTCTTTTCTCTGAATCACTCCTCCTTGCACATTTTGGGAAGTATTTCCCTTTGTTTGGGTTATTCGTACAGTCGTATAATATGGCACTAAACAAAATGCATGAAGTTTCTAAGCAGATAAGGATCCATTTTGACAGTATAATTCGTCCTCAGCTGGAGCAGAGGAGCAAGTGAAAGTGCGAGATGCGGGGAATGGTGTGTATGAATGTGAATATTACCCCCTTAAGCCTGGTAAATACACAGTCAGCATCATTTGGGGAGGCCAGCCCATCCCACGCAGGTAGGCTCCTATTGCAGCCTTTAGCTATTCATTAAGAATGCACCGTCACCTTTACGTGAGGTAATATTGTGTATTCTTGTGTGTCATTTTGTGTTGCAGCCCCTTCGAAGTGGAGGTGGGAGTAGAGGCAGGTTTTCAGAAGGTGAGGGCCTGGGGTCCTGGTCTGAAGACAGGCATGGTGGGAAAATCTGCTGACTTTGTGGTGGAAGCCATCGGCACTGAAGTCGGAACTCTGGGTGAGACACAAGACAAGTGATACGAGCAAAAGAAAAGTTTTGAAATCTGAAATCTAAATGCCTTAGTGTTTCCTTTGCTCAGGCTTCTCCATCGAAGGCCCATCGCAGGCTAAAATTGAGTGTGATGATAAGGGTGACGGCTCCTGTGATGTGCGGTACTGGCCCACTGAGCCTGGCGACTACGCTGTTCACGTCATTTGTGATGATGAAGACATCAAGGACAGTCCCTTCATGGCCCACATCCTCCCCGCAGCCAATGATGTTTTCCCCGAGAAGGTATATTTCACACTCACTGAATTTTAAATTAAAGTATAAATTAGGTTACCATGGTTATCTGATTTAATCATATTTTTAATAAAATGTTTCCAGGTTAAAGCCTATGGTCCAGGCCTGCAGCCATCTGGTGTCATTGTAAACAAACAAACGGAATTCACTATCGATGCACGCATGGCTGGGAAGGGGCACCTCAAGATCTACGCACAGGTATGGAGTGCACCAGTTTGTGGAGTCTTCATTTTTTATTCATAGGAAAACATCATTTATATTGCATGTGCCTCTGTGCAGACCAGAACTGACAAGATTTTGTATCCACTCAGGATGGTGAAGGCTCCATCATCAACATCAAGATCACTGACAGAGGAGATAACACATTTCTGTGTGTGTACACTCCTGTCAAGCCCATTAAACACACCATCATCATCACCTGGGGTGAGGTCAACGTGCCCAATAGCCCTTTCAGGGTAAGAGACATGACGACGCGCACACACACACGCTGACAAACAGCTATTCTGCAGTTGAAATTTTGTCAATTTCATATAATGATACTTCAACAAATATAGACAAAGTAAAAGGACTGTAGCAGTTGTGCTTCAGTGAAAAGCCTCTGCTTTAAGTGCACTGTGAATTCATTAGGTGCTGGTTGGAGAGGGTTCTCATCCAGACAGAGTCAAGGTCTATGGGCCTGGAGTGGAGAAGACGGGGCTCAAGGCTAACGAGCCAACCTACTTCACTGTGGACTGCGGTGAAGCTGGTCAAGGTGAGGCTGTACGAGGAGATTATGTGGGTGGTTATAAAAACAATCCCGAGTTTGGTCGGCACGAAATAAAATTAGAGTTATATCATGAAAATGTTTAAAAAATATATTAGGCATGGGAACAACAGGACCTAGGCAGCGGTGCAAGGTTATGTCATTTGAAATGTGAAATTGTACTTAAAATAAAGCTCCAAGCAGTGGAACGACTGCTTTAATTTATTCAGATCATCTACTATGGAATAACCTCTGTGAACTGTGCTCATTGTCATGCACCATTAGGGGACATCAGCATCGGCATCAAGTGTGCCCCAGGCGTGGTTGGCCCTGCCGAGGCTGACATAGACTTTGACATCATCAAGAATGACAATGACACCTTCACAGTCAAGTACACTCCCCCCGGTCCAGGCCGATACACCATCATGGTGCTGTTTGCTGATCAGGTAAGAACACAATGTCCAGTGGAAACAGGATTGATGAGTTGTGAGGGACTGCTTGTGGAATGATGGATAGTTTTTTTAAACATTTTTTTGTTTTGGTTGCTTTCAAAGGAAATTCCAATCAGTCCATTCAAAGTCAAAGTGGATCCTTCCCATGATGCTGGCAAGGTGAGGGCAGAGGGTCCTGGACTCAACAAGACAGGTGAGGTTTTCACCATCTAAAAAGTTCAGTTGATATAATTATCAAGACACCAAATTTGTATTCACATTTCCAACACTAACTATAAAGATTTAATGTCATAGAAGAGGTATGATGTGGCTAGCGCTGACAAAACGCATGTGTGTTTCAGGTGTGGAGGTGGGCTCTCCAACCCACTTCACCATCTACGCAAAGGGAGCTGGCAAGGCCAAGCCTGAGGTGCATTTTGTACCATCAGGCCCAGGAGAGGCAGTTCGTGACTTTGAGATCATCGATAACCACGATTACACCTACACTGTCACGTACACGGCTCTTCAGCAGGTACAGCAGGCCTCCGTTTGAAACCCAGTTACATTAGAACATGATTATTCACGGTAAATAATGAACACATATCCACTCTTATTCTGGTGTTTTTTTTCAAGGGCAACATGACTATTTCTGTGACTCATGGAGGAGATCCCATTCCCAAAAGCCCATTCCACATCACTGTGTCACCAGCTATGGATATTGGGAAGGTGAAAGTGGAAGGATTAGAAACCAGTAAGTTACAAGGACTAACGTCTATATGCCTGCAGGCACACCCTATATTCATATGTGTGTGGGTTAATATATAATATATCACTTTAATCTTTCTTGCAGAAGTGGAGGTTGGAAAGGATCAAGAGTTCACCATTAACACAAAGGGTGCTGGTGGGCAGGGCAATGTAGGCGTGAAGATGACCTCACCCTCTGGTCGACCAATCCCATGCAAGCTGGAAGGAGACAAAGCCAAAGGCACTCACAGTGTGAAGTATATCCCCCCAGAGGAGGGGCAGTACAAGGTTGATGTCATCTATGACGGGAACCCTGTAATGGGAAGCCCCTTTGGTGTTGAAGCCGTGATGCCTGCTGATCCTTCAAAGGTAAAAGTTCATGACAGCTGCATTTAGGTCTGACATCCGTCCATCGTTGGACCTCATTAAAAAGATGAGACGTTTTTAAAAACATCTTGTATTAAAAACTGACTGCTGCTTCACAGGTGCGAGCCTTTGGTCCCGGCTTGCAAGGAGGCATTGTGGGTAAACCAGCTCCGTTCACCATTGACACAAAGGGTGCTGGCGCAGGGGGTCTGGGCCTGACAGTAGAAGGTCCCTGCGAGGCAAAAATCGAATGCCAAGACAATGGTGATGGCACGTGCTCAGTGAACTACTTGCCCACTGAGCCTGGCGAATACGCCATCAACATCCTGTTTGCGGAGCAGCACATCCCCGGCTCGCCCTTCAAAGCTGCTGTTCGCCCAGCCTTCGACCCCAGCAAAGTGACCGCCAGTGGGCCTGGCCTGGAGAGGGCCAAGGCAGGTGAGCCTGCCACCTTCACGGTGGACTGCACCAGAGCAGGAGACGGCGAGCTCACCATCGAGATCGTGTCGGAGACCGGGGTTAAGGCGGAGGTGCATATTCAGAAAACTGCAGAGGGGACCTTCTCTGTCACATACATCCCACCCTTCCATGGCTCTCACACCATCACGATCAAGTACGGTGGACACGTGATTCCCCACTTTCCAAAGGTCCTGCAGGTCGAGCCCTCTTTGGACACCAGTGGAGTGCATGTATATGGGCCTGGAGTTGAACCCAGAGGTAACGCCAGACATAATGAGTTCAAAATGAAACTTTATTCTAAGTTTACTCTATAGAAGGTTTTAATATGAAATATATACATATAATGACAGATACATGCTTACTGGTTACCAGCATATCCACTCTCTTAGTGTTGTGCATGTTGCCTACTGCATGTTATGTCGTAAACACCAAATCACCTGAGGGGCTTGTTTTATTTTTAGGGGTCCTCAGAGAAGTCACAACCCACTTCATTGTTGATGCCCGCTCCCTCACCAAGGTTGGAGGAAGTCATGTGAAGGTTCACATCATCAGCCCCTCTGGCACCAACACCGACAGCTACATCACTGACAAGGGAGACGGCACCTACAGAGTGGAGTACACAGCATTCGAGGATGGTAGGGGCGCGGAGAAAATATTACATTAGGTCATCTAATGATGAAAATTAAGGCAATTATGAGATTAATGTCATGCGACAACGATGAAATAGAGAACTTTGTCAAAAGACAAACCTAACTTGATGGAGATAAATAGTGGACTTGCGAACAGACAGACAGAAAAAAACAGGTGCTTGGGTTGGACACCATTTGGGAATAAAGCAGGAGGGTGGGAAAATAAAGAGCGAGCAGCAGAGGGGTATAAATACAGGATGATGCAGTGGAGCAATGATGTGAGGGGCAGAGAGCAGGGAGGCAGAGAGGCAGACAGGCTCTGTTTTATAAATAGTGTGCTCTGGAACAGAAGCTCTTAACCAGGCAGGTATGTGTGCTGAAGGTTTCCTGCACACAGCAATACAGCAGGGGAATGACAAGGGATATTAATAGAGACCTATACCGCAAAGCACAGAGATCACAGAGCCCCTTTCCACCACCAGACATGCTCTAATATCGTAGCAGTGTGACTGGGAATGTGGCATATAGGCCTACTGAGAGGGCTCTGTCAGAAAAACGTTGTAACAGAATAATGAATAGGGAACAGATGTAATGCCTTGTACATTTACCAGAGCGTCTGCGCCCCAGATAGTGTCTTTGATAAATAAACAGATGTTTATCTCCCTAAAAGGGAATTTGTGTTGCCCCATAATTTAGAAAGAAAGAAAGAAATAGGCAATAACAGAAAATATTTGCTTTCTTTGAGCACTCACACAAAGAGGTGTGCTGTCAGACCCTGAGCCGGTTTGTCTGTACATATGCAGGAATGCATCTGATTGAAGTGCAGTATGATGACGTGCCTGTGCCCAAGAGCCCCTTCAGGGTGTCTGTGGTGGAGGGATGTGATCCAACCCGAGTCCGTGCCTTTGGACCAGGTCTGGAAGGAGGAATCACCAACAAGTCTAACTGTTTCACTGTGGAGACCAGGTACTGTTGAACCACAACTACATGTTTTGTAAATGTTTTTGCCTTCTTAGCCTTTACAGGATATGACAGCGACAGAAAACAAGGGAAGACTTTGAACAATATTTTTTCCATCTCTCTCAGGGGTGCTGGTACAGGAGGACTGGGTCTGACCATCGAGGGAGCCTCAGAGGCAAAAATATCGTGCAAGGACAATAAAGATGGCAGCTGCAGTGTAGAGTACGTCCCCTTCACTCCTGGAGACTACGACGTGAACATTAATTACGGAGGTCACCCGATCCCTGGCAGTCCGTTCCGCGTGCCTGTAAAAGACCCTGTGGACCCCAGCAAGGTAAAATGCTCAGGTCCAGGTCTGGGCACCGGAGTGAGAGCCCACGTCCCTCAGACTTTCACAGTAGACAGCACCCAGGCTGGACAGGCCCCACTGGATGTCAAACTCTACGGTCCAACAGGTGAGAAACACGCTGCGTGAATGTAAAACCCCAGATACCTGCAAACACCGATCATCAAATATTAACAAGTGTGTATTGTTATTTCCAGGTACTGTGGAGCCTGTTGGCGTGAAGAATAATGGAGATGGCACCCACACAGTTCACTACACCCCAGCCCAGGATGGCCCCTACACCATAGCAGTCAAATATGCAGATCAGGAAGTCCCACACAGGTGCACTATGACTTTACACACCCCCATGGCAGGCAGTGTGTTGAGATATGTCTTAATTAAAGCTCTGCTCTGTCTGGGTTTAAGAAAGAAAGGTCTAGTTCAGCACATTTTCTGTTCCAATTCTGTCTCTTCTCAGTCTGAATTTTATAATTACATTTGCTATTTCCTCAACAGCCCATTCAAGGTGATGTCTCAGCCTGGGCACGATGCCAGTAAGGTGCGCGCCAGTGGCCCTGGTCTAGACACTAAAGGTGTGTCTGCGAGCTTACCGGTTGAGTTCACTATTGATGCTCGTGATGCTGGCGAGGGACTGCTCACTGTGCAGATTCTGGTGGGTCCATTTACATTTTATACAGTCACCTCCTAAAGCACTGGCTGGAATTCAGAATAACTTGAATATTCTTCTCACAGGACCCAGAGGGCAAGCCAAAGAATGCAACCATCCAGGATAACAGGGACGGCACCTACACTGTGTCCTATGTGCCTGACTCTACGGGCCCCTACACCATCACCATTAAATATGGAGGAGACGAGATTCCTTACTCCCCGTACCACATCCAGTCACTGCCCACAGGAGACGCCAGCAAATGTCGCCTCACAGGTAAGAAAATTACTTTGTTTTTGTTATGGTTTTGCTAAATAAAAATCCCATATTGTATTATATTTTTATCTACTGTATGCTCACTACTATTCCCTTTTCATTTCCAGTTTCAATTGGCGGACATGGCGTGTGTGAGTAATCAAGGCTGTTTATAAATACATATACTTTTTTTTTTTTTGCTAAATTGCAGAAAAGCTTTACACTGCTTCTTACCCTCTATACTTCATCCTTTATCCAGCAAATCTTCAGAAACTGCAAACCTCTGAGGACACAGTTATCACAGTGGACGCCAAAGCTGCTGGGAAAGGCAAGGTGACCTGCAAGGTGCTGACCCCGCAGGGGATGGAGGTGGATATGGACGTGGTGGAGAATCATGATGGAACCTTTGACATTTATTACACTGCCCCTGAACCTGGGAAATACGTAATTACCATCCGTTTTGGGGGGCAGAACATCCCCAAAAGCCCCTTCCAAGTGGTGGTGAGTAAAGGATGATTAAACGCTGCACAGTTGAGTGCAGCATGTACTCTTGTTTTGACACTTAGTGCCATGAAACCAACAATTTCTCTTCACTCGCAGGCCACAAACGAGCCAGTCGTTCCCCGCGATACAGTGGATCCTCTCTTCCGTCCCGTTAACTTCCTCGTCCCTTTCACACCTCAGCAAGGGGAAATCACAGGTGTGTCAAACGCTGCTCATACAGACACAAAACGCTGCACACAAACACGCCCACAAAACATCTCTTTTTAAGGTCACCGACATTTAACCGATTTGCTCCTTCAGGCGAGGTGCGGATGCCTTCTGGCAAGACGGCTCGCCCACATATCACTGACAATAAGGATGGCACCATCACAATCAAGTACCAACCCACAGAGAGAGGCCTCCATGAGATGGACATTAAATATGAAGCAAACCACATTCCAGGTCAGTAACATGCAATGCTAGACAAATGGGAAGTGGTTGTGTTATTTTTATTATTAAATACGGTAGATGTCGGTCACTTTGACAAAACTATGCTCAGAGTTTGCTGTTTGTTGATGGTTGTACCCCCAACAGGAAGCCCTCTGCAGTTCTATGTGGATGCTGTGAACAGTGGCGTGGTGACTGCTTATGGTCCAGGTCTGAGTTACGGCACAGTCAACAAGGCTGCCACTTTCACTGTGGTCACCAAGAATGCCGGAGAAGGTGAAATAACATGCTTTCCCAGTGATCTTTTGGATTTGACATCAGCAGCAGACAGGTGAAAGAAGAGAGTTTGAGCATTTCATCCTGTCTCTCAGGTGGTCTGTCACTAGCAGTGGAGGGTCCCTCTAAGGCTGAGATCACTTGTAAGGACAACAAAGATGGCACCTGCACCGTGTCCTACATGCCCACAGCTCCTGGAGACTATAACATCATTGTCAAGTTTGACAACAAGCACATTCCTGGCAGCCCCTTTACTGCTAAGATCACTGGTGAGGAAAGACATTGTGTATCCCACAGTATATATTTTGTTACGTATTTATTTCTTATAGTTATGCTATAAATCAACTTTGAGAGGTTGTCAAACATCAAGACAATTTTTTCTCATGCCAGGGGATGACTCCATAACCAGGACATCCCAGCTGAATGTCGGCACAGCAGCCGATGTGTCCCTGAAGATCGCAGAGACAGATCTGAGCTCTCTGACTGCCAGTATCAGAGCTCCATCTGGTAATGAAGAGCCCTGCCTGCTCAAGAGACTGCCCAACAGACACCTCGGTGAGATATTCACTTGCCATATGCACAAAATAACAAGAAGAACAGCACATTGATAAGGTGCCTTAGGATTCGAGTAATGCATTTTAATCAAATTTCCTGGCTCTTTGTGTTCATTGTTTTTTTTTCCTCCCTGCCTTTTTCACATTCACAGGCATCTCTTTCACCCCTAAGGAGGTTGGCGAGCATGAAGTGAGTGTGAGGAAGAATAGCATGCACGTGGCCAACAGTCCTTTCAAAATAATGGTGGGCCAGTCAGAGATCGGTGAGGCCAGCAGAGTGAAGGCTTTCGGTAAAGGCCTGGTGGAGGCGCACACTTTCGAAATGGCTGAGTTCTTTGTGGATACGAGGAATGCAGGTAAGATTTGTGAGCCGCACGCTCTACCTTAAGAGCAAACGCAGAAAGAATCCGAAGCTAATTATTTGTTTTCTCCTCAGGTTATGGAGGTCTAGCTTTGTCAATTGAGGGTCCAAGCAAAGTAGATATTAACTGTGAGGATGTGGAGGATGGGACGTGCAGGGTAACCTACTGCCCAACAGAACCTGGTAGTTACACTGTTAACATCAAATTTGCTGAAAAGCACATCCCTGGTAAGAAACCTTTACTTGGAGTATTTACAAACACCAACATATTTGACATTTTGAATGGAATTAAATCTGTATGCGTGTCTGTTCTCCCTCCAGGAAGTCCTTTCACAGTGAAGGTGACTGGAGAAGGACGAATCAAGGAGAGTATAACAAGGAAGAGACAGGCATCCTCTATTGCCTCAGTGGGAAGCACATGCGGTCTTAACCTCAAGATCCCAGGTGAGTACAGAATCCAGTCAGAAGTGGTAAAAGGGCAGCCGGTCAGCCACCTTGAAATAAAAGATGTTCACCTACATTGGTATTCTCTGCCTTTCCATTGCTGCAGGAAACTGGTTTCAGATGGTTTCAGCTCAGGAGAGGCTTACAAGAACATTCACCCGCAGCAGCCATACCTACACCCGCACTGAGCGCACAGAGATTAGCAAAATCCGCGGTGGAGAAACCAAGAGGGAGGTACGAGTGGAGGAGAGCACCCAGGTGGGAGGAGGAGGAAGCCCTTTCAGAGATGTTTTTGGAGATTTTCTGGGCAGGGAGAGCCTCAGCAGCTTTGCTGGCATCACTGCCAGACCTGAGGGTGAGTCTGAATATGAACCCACATGTAGCCTTTAGCCTTTAACTGTCTACTAAATTATAAATGTTTTAGAAATGTTCAGCCAAGAATACAAAACGTCTAACCGTATTGACTGTACTTTGTCTAACTCCTGGTTTGCTCTACCTCACCAGTTGAGAGTGGTTCTCAGGCCATGACAGCTCAGGTGACCAGTCCCAGTGGGAAAACAGTGGATGCTGACATCTTGGATGGAGGAAGCAGCACCTACAGTGTGCGCTTCATCCCACAGGAAATCGGACCCCACAATGTCAACGTCAAATACAGGGGCCAACATGTTCCCGGAAGCCCCTTCCAGTTTACTGTGGGCCCCATGGGAGAAGGAGGAGCACACAAAGTCCGTGCAGGAGGTCCAGGCCTTGAGAGAGGCGTGGCTGCAGCACCTTGTGAGTTTGCTCTGTAAACACTGACATGCTGTCACTGGAGAAATGGTGTTATCTTCAAATTCTACTGAAGATATGAGTTTAAATATTTGATCAGCTGTTGACTTAAGATGAATCTTCTTCTGATCCAGCTGAGTTTAGTATCTGGACCAGAGAGGCAGGTGCTGGTGGCCTGTCCATTGCTGTAGAGGGCCCCAGCAAGGCTGAAATCTCCTTTGAGGACAGGAAAGACGGCTCCTGCGGCGTCTCCTACATAGTGAAAGAACCAGGTAGAATCTTTGTCAGGCACAAACGTGGATTTTTCAGAAATTCTTCGAATGCTTCCTCAACTTTATTTGATGGTGGAAGTTAATAACCTTTCTGCTTCCCCCAGGTGACTATGAGGTGTCAATCAAGTTCAACAACGAGCACATCCCTGACAGCCCCTTCATCGTTCCGATCGCTACACTGTCAGACGAAGCCCGCAGGCTCACTGTCACAAGCCTTCAGGTTATCTCTCTCACACGCACACACACACAATCTCAGCAGCAATCGCACGCATATAACATGCACACAGGCAACGTATCAGAGTTGAATAACAGATGGCATGTAATGCAATGTACGATTAGTTGCAGATATTTTTGTTTAGTAGCACTTTGCCCTTGAAGTGTAATTGAATGAATGCCAGTGCTGGAGCGGTATACAGGACTGTAATACTGTGATGCTGGCCAGTGATGAAGGGCTGGATTAACTGTCCCTTGCTAAAGTGGGGCAACGCAAGCTGTATTATGTGGGCACTCTGCTCGCATGCAATTGTGTTTCTGTCAGAGAGGAAGGAAAGAAAGAAAAAATAGGAGCGAGCGGAAGATAAAGATAAACGTGAGATCTCACAACATTGTTCTCATCACGAGACAGATGTTTTATTTGCTTTTACAGTCTCCATTACAGCTGCCAGCAATGCAGTGTATTTTTAGTTAGTAACTGAAATGCCACTTCAGAGCGTTATTCTACCACTGGAAGCCAGGTGAAGAGCAATAAAATTGTTTAAAATGTCACGCCATCTTTTACTGTATGTCTGCCTGGACCGCTTGTCCACCTGTGGGGCAAGAACACTAAACGCTTTGCTTCAAACTCTGACCTTTACTGCCTCTCACACCTAACCTCTCTATCTATTCTAGTTCAGGCATGATGAGTCACACATAGTGTCCCTCAAGGTGGGGGCGCACACAGAACTTTCTAACTTATTCCACCCTTTTTTTTTTTTTTGTAGGAGAAAGACTTGAAGGTAAACCAAGAAGCATCTTTCATGGTGCAGCGCAACGGGGCCCGAGGTGTGGTTGATGCCAAAGTACACACTCCCTCCGGCTCTTCTGAGGAATGCTACGTCACTGAGCTGGACAGCGGTATGCACCACCCTCAGTTTGTAGTATAAATTAGACTTCAGGACACAAGTAATTCAGTTCTATTTCACCTGGAAGCATCATGCAGAAGCACAGAGCACAACTATCTCAACTTGTATTTTCAGACAAGAGTGCCATCCGCTTTATTCCACGTGACAACGGCGTTCACTCCATTGATGTCAAGTTCAACGGGTGCCACATTCCTGGAAGCCCCTTCAATGTTCGAGTGGGCGATCCAGGGCTAATTGGAGACCCCGGCATGGTCACTGCACACGGCCCTGGACTGCAGGGAGGAACTACAGGTAGATATTTATACCAGCGTTATGAATATGTACCACATTTGTTAATGATTAATCATTTATGTGCAGCAAATGAGCAGCCTTGGCACCATCTGTATCATTTTGTCCCTTGTCCTTGTTCTTCCAGGCGTAGCCTCTGAGTTTGTGGTCAACACCTGTAACGCAGGCTCTGGCGCTCTGTCAGTCAACATCGACGGGCCATCCAAGGTCAAGATGGACTGTCGGGAGTGTCCTGAAGGCTACAAGATCACCTACACGCCGATGGCACCTGGCAACTATCTCATCACCATCAAATACGGCGGGCCTCAGCACATAGTGGGCAGCCCTTTCAAAGCCAAAATCACAGGTCTGCTTGACAGTCATTCTCCCATCTGATCTGTGGATGACAAGTGTCTTGGTTATGAAACAAATGTTCCCCTGAAAAAAAGAAGTGTGTTAGTTGTCAGTGTACATCCTTCTGCCTTTCTCTTGGCACCCCAGCGATATATTTCTCTCACAGCTTGGCGCATACAAATGCTGCTTATGAATACAACATAAAATACTTTCAAGATTGAAAACATTTCCCAAGACGTCTGAAAGTTCACTTCATTTGAAAGTAGTATGAAATATTTTCTTATTTGGACTCAGGCACTGGTCCATTTCTTTTTCTGAAAGGAGGGAAACTCTCCCCATGAGATGCCGCCTCTTTGCTTGATTCACATCTCTGTCAATACTGAGTGTGTTTTGTGATGTCTAAGCTACGATGCTTTAGATAACCCCCCCTTCTCCCTCTGTCTCCTTCTCCTGCAGGCACAAGGCTGTCAGGGGGGCACAGCCTCCATGAGACCTCCTCCGTCTTGGTCGAAACAGTTACCAAGACCTCCAAAGTGGGTGGTGCCTACAGCGCCTCCTCTTCCACCACCTCAACAAAACTTACATCTGACGCCAGCAAGGTGGTTTGTCGCGGGACGGGGTTGTGCACGGCTACAGTCGGGCAGAAAAACAATTTTACCGTTGACTGCAGCAAAGCAGGTGAGATGATGAGGACAGAACACAGTAAGACATCAGTCAGACACATATAGTGTGTGCTGTGTGGATGCTAAAGTAAAGTAGCATTGAAGGGTTTTGCCTGCGTAGATGCAGTGAGTCAAGCTTTATGCACTACAACACACAAATTGACACATAATCAGCCAGTGGAACATTTGTCTTAATTATTGTGGCCAGCGTGTTGGAGAAGAGCTGCTAATTTACACATCCTGTGAACATGGAGCCCAGTTTGCATATATTTTCAGTTGTGTTTCTGGCCACCTGGTCAAATTAAGTCACATACTTTCTTTGGTCTCTGCCAACCCCTATTTGGTTAATATCCTAACAGCAACAATACCTGGAAATGGAAAATTGCTTCACTATGTTAATCGGCTAGTTTAGGATGATGATGGACTTTAAATAATGTGTAGTTTTTAACTCGAAGTAGCTTCCCCTGATATTCTGATAATCAAAATGTTGCAGCCCAGGACAATGAGTTGAGCCATAAAACCAAAACAAATAGCTGAAAGACACTAAGAGGAAGACAATAGTGCAGAACTTAACGATTATTCTCTCTTGTTACTATTAATAATCCGTCTGAAATTACACATGACAATTTCAATAACTGGCTGTTGTAGCTTTAAATTACACCAACAGCATTAAACACCCCTCTTTCCATTCCATCCAGGTACCAACATGCTGATGGTTGGTGTGCACGGACCTCATGCTCCCTGCGAGGAGGTGTACGTCAAGCACATGGGCAACAAGCTCTACAATGTCACCTACACCGTCAAGGACAAGGGCAGTTACACCGTCATCGTCAAATGGGGCGACGATAACGTCCCTGGAAGCCCCTACAAAGTGGTTGTACCATAAAAAAAAAAAAAGAACTGTGCAAACGACCCTTTACCCACTTCTCCGCTGACCCACCGCGCTTTTCTCATCATATGCACGTATCAGTCAAACTCCCCAGTACCTCTTACCCGGCACTGCTGTTTGCTCTTCAACGGATCGCAGTATACTCAACAAACACGACATGCAAGGACATTTGCTTATGGCTTTACTGACGGTAGAACATGTATTGTGCCAAAGATTTGTATTAACTCCGGAAGTTACATTTTACACTCACAAGTGTGCATCCTCATTCAATGGGATGTAGAGGCAGCAGTGTGGTTTAGAAGGCAATGTTTTATTGTTGACAAATACCATAAGATGGTGTTAAGACCTGCTGGAGTAATCAACAGTATTCAATCAAACAGTGTTAAGTGATGCAATATGGTTTTGTATGGTTTAAGAATGAGAAATTGACTGTTTTTTTTGTTATATTAACCTATTTTTGGTAAGTCTTTGCAGACCTAATAAAGATTTAATTGCTAACATTTGAGATGAAAAAAAAGACTGGATTTATTTGCCTTCACTCAGCACTCCCGGTGCTGGCACACACTCCACTAGTTCTGCGAGAGGAATCTCTTGCTTTTACATATCCATAGTTTCATCATGCACCAATTTTCTGACCACTGCCGGTTCTTCGGTCTGAGCAGCTGTCAAGATATTTTACTCTTGATCACAGACTCTTGGCTGAGTATCTGGCCCGTGCACAGTGTGCAGTTAGATTTTGGAGGTTTTAATCTTTCTTCCCGGGGTGCTCATGACAACGTTAGATATTGAACCACCTATTAAGATTTAACTCGGTATCACAGTTTAGTGCTGCATTATTAAAACAGCCCAGGATATTCTTCCAGTCCTCTTATTTGCATCCTGTACTGGTGCAGATGCAATCACAAGATGGCAGCATAGTCAAGCTCACATCTGTATCTACATCTCCACCAAATACACCAAAGTAAAATCTCCATTGTTCCCAGTGAAGATTAACTACACCTTGCTGAACACAAGGGAGCCTGCAGAGCGTAGAAACCAGAGGCATCAGCTTCCATTGTGTGTGTAATTAATCCTGTTGGATCAGAGATGGAACACAAGTGGTTTCTGTTGTGGCATCCTCACAGGGGTGACGGTGGCCCTGCAGAGGCACAAATCAACCAGAAAGAAGGGAGGTTCAGCCTTTCGCCCGTGTCATCTCCTGTGCATATGTGTGTGCAATCGCTTGTGTCTCCTCCGTGACCTGTGTGTGTATTTTGTATGTCCTCTGCATGGTTTGCAGGCCTCAGTCCCACAGTGAGTCAGCCACCCAGCCTCCACACGGTGACACACTCCACCAGCACCAGCACCATTCTTCACAGAGAGGAGCCTATAATTAGGTGCTAATTTTCTCTGGTTCCACTGTGACATGATGCTGGGGGCCATGGTGAGGCAAGACAGAGCGAGCTGGTGCATCTGATGAACAGTGGCGAGAGTTTGACTCCGGACCATCTGGCCAAGTGGCTGGCGTTGCCCGCTGCTGTCTGTGCTGACGTTGAGACCGGGGCATGGCCCACCCACGTCAGTCTGTCCTCCCCATTCTGCTGCTTCGGACCGGGACCCAGGCGTCTGTCCACCACAACATGTTTATCTCGAGTGGTTGCCAAGAGAATCGGCGGAAGACACAGCTCCTCCCCGTGCAGACAGCAGCGATCAGGCAAGCAGGGAGAGAGGGGGGAGAGAGAGGAAGGGAGGGGGGAGGAGGAGGGGGAGGAGGGAGGAGAGGGCAAAGAGAGGGGAAGGGAGTGTGGGAGGAAGAGAGTGAGAAAGATGGATTAGAGGAAGAGAATGGGATTAAAAGAATCCAGATGGAAGAATGGGAGACAGACAGGCACGCTCACACACACAGAAACAGGAAAGCACAAGTACATTTGAGACAACCTCAAAAAACTGACTGCAAATGAATCAATCACTGCCCCAAATCCATTTAGAAGATGCATATGCAATGTATAACTTAACCTTCAAAGCTATCATTAGTGTTAGACTTAGTGAAATGGGTGACTCTATTCTGCCTGGAGATTCTTTTGTTTCTCTAATATCTCTCTCATCCCTAGCCTCTCTCTTTGTCTCTCTCTCTCTCTCTCTCTCTCTCTCTCTCTATCTATCTATCCCTCACACACACACACGCATATACTAAGAAATCTGGATTATATTAAGAGTAAAATTGTGTTAAGGCATGCCCCCCAAAGCTTTTGAAGTTGGTGCTCTCAGGGCAGAAATCTCATTCTCTGGCTTGCCCCTATCATGCTGACTCCTGCTCTCTTCTCTCTCTCCATCTACTCTGATCCAGCCTCTCATTCCCTCCTCCGTCCCTTCCCCCAATTTAATTTTTCCTCCCTCTCTTTAAATTCCAATCAATCTTAGCTTCTGCACAACCAGTGTTTTATTTCTCGTCTCACTTCTTCTGTCACCACAAGCCTCGTCCCCGGGCCTGCCTCTTCTACCTCTGACCTTTATTTATCAATGCTGCCTGTCTCTTCAGCTCAGATGGAAATCCCTATGGATTGTGTCAAAAGAAATTGACGTCTCTTGAAGCAGATAAAAAAGAAAAGGAAGAACTTCCATTGCTGGGTGAACAGACAAACAAACAAACAGCTAAACAAATGTTTGCACAAACAAATGGCTGCCCGGATGGGTTAATGAACGGACATGTAGAGAAAGGAGAGCGACGGGGATTGTTGCAGGAATTTATCCGTTCAATTTCCATCCAAGCCCGAAGGCTCTGGTATGTAATTGCTTCATGCATAGTTGATACACCGCATAATCAACCAAATACACTAGATTTTCTCTGTGTTTATGTTTAAAACTGTACTTTGCAGGCCGCTGGTGAAGTTAGGATTTTGGCATCTTGTAATAGAAAAGCTCATTCATATCTGAGTGCTTATCCCTCGCCTTTAGAATGAGCAGATACACACGGGACCAGCTAAAGGTATGCTGTCCTTTAGTTGAATCAGGGCCATGTTGTGTTTTATTCATATAGAAGGAAGATGAAATATTCATAACAGAGTGTTGTTGCTCTGCTCTCTTCTGTGTCTCTTACCTCTCGTGTACACAAATCCTGATTAAAAATCAGACTGACTATGGTCGCAAATTGGTTCTCTTTATGTGTGAGTGTAAAAAACAATGCAAATAGATGGAAGGGGTTCCCACTGGGCGTCAGCAGATTGTGTTCATGCAGCATGCAAATGCATGAGGCATGAAGCTGGTCCAACCTACCTCAGTTTCTGAACGTGCTGCACTATAGAGAGGGATGGATTTCTGTTGATGGAAACCTCAGACGAGAGACGCATGCCAAAGACCTCCCACCTCAGGATAGTATTTTCGCGCAGGCTACAAAGATCACGTACACATACACAAGTTCACGCACATTTCTCCCATGGACATACACATATAAGCTTGACCAGTCATTCGTGCTCACAGGCTCAAACGCCCAGGCAGTACCACACACATGAAAAGAAACAGCATGGTGCGAAATGGTTTGACTTCACGAGGTGTATGAACAGCAACAGCCTGAGGCAGGAGAAATGACAGGACGGAAAGCCTTTCTTTTGTATGAGAAAGGTGTGTCCACACCTCTTTTGTGGAGCAGCAGGGACATGTCAGGGGCAAAGTCCCCGTGTCTCCATCTTTAATTGGAGCGTATCCCTCTGCCCTGTCCCTATCGCACTATGGTAGAGGCAGGATGCTGTGCTAATGGATAGCCCCCCTGTGGAGTGCTTGTCCTTGATGTGCTGGGTTGACGGCAGCCCATGCTGAGGGTAGACTGCAGATTAGAGGCAAATCAGAAGATTTGTTTGTCCTCTCCAAGCGGGGCGGGACATTCAAGGAGAGAGACCAGCCATGTGCTGTGATGGAGTGGGTTGGACCGGTGCGACAGATGTGTGTTAGTGTGACTGATGTGTTCTGGGTGAGCGGGCCGCGCTGGGTCAGAGACACCTGGAGAACGAACATAAGCCTGTCCAAGAAATGCCTGGGCATACTGATGCTGCGTTTGTTTCGATCAATGTCCAAATGGCAAACAACCAAGCCAAAGGTAGCTTTCTGCGATAACACCTTTGGGTGAAGATTTAGGAGGAGATAACGATGTTGTAATTACCTGTGCTATATTGGAACTGTGGATGCTCAATGAGCTATAAACAAGGTTGCTGTGGTCCCCTTGGGGTAATTGTTTCAAAAGCCTGCAACAGCCTGGTCCAGTGATGGTGAAATTGGAAGGGGTGGTATCCTGTAATTTCTCAGACCACTGAAGCATGTCCTGTGTGTGGGCTGAAACTCTGGCTGATTTGAAATGGAAGCATAACTTTTTGTTCCCTCTTACCAAAAGAGTCAAAGTCATTGGTCTCAATCAACTTTTAACCTAGAGATGATGGGGGCCCGTGAGTCACTGGATGCCACCTGCACTGCTTTTTACATTTCACTGAGTGTGCCAATTCCTATTACAGAATCTTTCTTCAGTCGTGGTCACAGAGCTTCTGTGAAATGCTGTAGTAGAATATGTGCACAGGTGTTTAAATCTATGTTCCACTAAGCAGAAATAGCTCTTGAGAAGAGAAATACAACCTATTTGATGCTCCTTGCAGATGGGCCGTCTGTTAATATTAGCATAATGAAATTCAGAGCACACTCATAGAGATTCACTAATTCATCACAGCGTCAGGCCAAGCCAAATAATGCTGTGGCTCTTGGGGTTTGAAAGGGCAAAGTTATTTTAAATATTAGAGCAAAACGACTGTCTACGGCCTAAACGAGTGCTAGACTCAATTGTTGAATGTCAACGCACGCAGGCAGCATTGCTTGGTAACACGCCATGTCCGTTATGCAGACTTGACCAATGGAAAGCTTCAAACCAAAGGGTTATCCATCTGATCTCGCTGGCTTTGTCCTCAACCCACGCATCTCACCACGTAACTGAAATTGATGACCACAGTCATTCTGCAGTGATCTCGGTCTGATTTACAACCTGTCGTTGCATTTTTTCCTTTGTATCTGTCCCACTAGCGGGGACAACTTTAATACACGAGCGGCAGCTAGTTTTATCAGAGTTTGATTTTAACACACACCCTCTCGTGTGATTGAGTGCACCAGCCCAACACTGCGCCAACTGTAAGACGGAAAGATGAGAGGAATCACAATCAATGTGTCACGGCAAACTGATGCAGGGAATGTCATTTTTGACTGGTGCTTGAGGAAATGTAATATAATGCATCACTGCCGCATGCGAAAGTCACGAGGTGTGCATAGATTGAAACGCCCACACAGATGGACACACACGCGCGCGTACACGCACAGGCAAACACACACAAATTGTTTCATCAGTATCACTCCAAAATGCATGCGTTGCAGGCACTCTGTCTTCTCGACACGCTCCCCGCCATGATTAATAATGTGTTGCTTACATTATTTAGAATCTTTAAACTAGATGCCTCTTTATTAACATGCATATTGCATTATCATGTGGAATCAGGCTACATTAGTGTCATGTAGGACCATCAAAGTCCCCATGAATTTAATTAAGTGTGTTTCCTTTAGTCTGTGGGGGGTTGATGCAGGCTGCTCACGACGGGATCTTATCCACGAATGTCGTTAATATTTTCTATACGTTGGACGTCCCACGTCTTTATCATTCGCGCGCATTGCATTCGTCATTACTCAAAAGCAAAAAGATGGAGGTGATTTATTGGAAACACTGGAGGACAAACCTGGTGACAGATGTGATCATGACAGTGATCATCACCAGAAATCAATTCCTAATCTTTTAATGAAAGTCAGCGCCGTCCCATATCCAGGATACTATAATCAGAGCATTAAATATCACACAGTGACATTTACATGGAAGATATGAGATTGCTGTGCCAACAAAAAAAAAAACTGCAAAGGCAGAGTGTGCAATTTTTTTTACCGATGTAGATTTCAGATGGTATTTTCAAATGGAACTAATGATTTTAACTCAGCAAAGTATTCATTAAGTTAAATTAGATCTGTTTTACTGCTGATTTTACGAGCGTCACTGACAAAAACAAATATTGGACTCTTAGAATCTACAACTCAATTTTGGTGATGGACCAAACTTAACTTTTTAATGTTCGTCACTTTTGATTTTCTTTTGCGTTTACAACAGTGTGTCTCGGAGAATCGCTATCATGTTATCAGATTCTGTAGTTCGCCTCAGTTTTATGGAGCTTTGCGCACATTGCTTTGGTTTTGCAGAACACAAATTTACTTTTAATGGCGACCTTAAAAAGAAAGTGGGAATTTGTTTGAGTGAACCAAAGTTTCAGAGCTGACTAATGTTGCTTCAGGTCTGCTGTCTTAACATTACCTTCACAGGTTTTTTAAATTCACTATCAAAACTACGTATCTGTATTCACTCCACATCAGAGCAGAGCAATAGCTCGTCTTACAGACGCCTGTCACTTCGTTTTATCCTCATTTGATAGATGACTTTAACATGGATCAAGATGCAATGTGGATCTGCCAGTTTCATATGCAGCATCAGACGCCTCATTGCCATGTGCACATATTATGCCGTTCTTCAAAACAAACAATCAAAGTAACTTTTTTTTAGAAGACAGAAAGAGCTCTTGCATGAAGAGCTTACAATTATGCTATTATTCCCAGTGTGTCCTGCTAAGCTAAATACTTCAAATCCATCAGAAAAGACATAATTAATCTGGTTCAATAGAATGGGATATAAACCCTGTGCATTAAGCGTTATTTGAAAGTGATTGGCAGCTTGTCTTTTTGGCCTCTAGGTGAGTGTTAGAAAGAGAAAGAAAGCAACAGAGGCACCACATGTGCAGCTGTGCTAACGTGAATGCCCCTGTGTGCATGTGTCGTCTGTCAATATGCTTATAGGGCGGAGGACGTTGAGGGGGGGAGGTGCAAAATTCAGTTTTGTCTGTTGTGATCCAGTCCCAGCTGTGACTCATTAACCGCTGTCATTTTAATCCTCTTAGTCAAATCCCATAATTTTGTCCATCAACAAAAACACAAGCAACAGGCCAATGATTAAGCTACCCAGTTCGAGCCGTTCACAATGGTAGAAGTCAAGATCGAGTCAACGCTAATACAGTTGCACGCAGCTTGGTGTTATGTAAAACAATCGTGAGGCCTCAGCTTTAAATTTTCATCGACTGCTCGGTGCAAAGCTACTGTTAATCTGGTTTGGACTCTGCAGATTTCTAGGAGCTGAGAGGATTTGTTGTTTGTTGCTTTACTCTGTTCAGCTGCAGATCCTCTGGGGATGATGAGCAGTTTGGTTACGTACCACTCCTGATTCCTGCAGTCAAATTCTAGTTTACCCATGTGAATTTATTTGAAAATGTATGACTGATTCAGTCTCTGCCTCCCCATGGCCCGGCAGTCCTCTCCCCTCAGTGATGAAAGCTATTTTCTTCCCGTTCCCCACACAGACAGCTGGTGTGTGCTCTTCACCAGCAACACTTCAGCGCAGACCAGCTCTATGTATAGATCGTTGTCATTGAAAAAGCCTATTTCAGTGGCTCTTGCTGCTATGAATATATGCGCAACATTCGGCTGTGCTTTATTTCCAATTCAATTGCCTCTTTCTCTCCAAATGAGCCCAATAATGGTGCAGTGCGCAAGCTCTTCAGGGTACATAAAATCCAACTTTCTTTCTGATGAGAAACCCAGACATGATTGTCCAAATGTCAAGCTGTCCCCTGAGAGGCATTGTAATGTACACAGAGCTTGTGGTTGGTTTTAATTGTGACATTTATGAGATGTAGGGGAGCAACATTTGTGCTCCTTCTCTCCTGTGCCACAGCTATCTAGAGGATTCTTTTTTCCATGAGAGTGAGTCGTCCATTAATTGTGGGTACAACTGGTGAATCGATCTGTCAGGTAGTATTTTCCCGAGCTGCAAATTAGTTTCCCTGGAAGCTGTTAGACTAACTGTGAGAGGGTTGCAGAATGTGTCTGCCCAGCGTATGGTAATACCAAACTGTGTTGCCATAGCTTCCCCATGATGCCTATAAAGTTCAAATCAACACATTTTGCAATTACCACCTATTCCTCAGTGTATGGCTACCAATAGTGACTGTTCCACCAGGAGAGTTAAGACAAGCTTGACTGCTTTATTCTCCCGTATGTCATCCTGGGCTGCAAAACAAGATTAAATTGGTTCTGCTCAACTATTTGCTGTCAGCTAAAAGTAGATGGTTCAGCCTCAGAGAAAAAGGCATTCTCCGAATCCAAGACCAAACACTCACTCCAACAGACAATAGAGGTGCGTGCATGCTCGTATACAGGTGGATGCAGTTGCACTCGCGCTGTCTTGTGCTCGTACACAGATAAACCGAGGAAATTCAAAGGCAGATTCAGAAATGCACAACAAAGCGCGCGCCGTAAGCAGGCACACATCGAGACGCGCAGACCACACAGTCAAACATTAGTGGCATGTCAGAAGTCTGTCATTTCTTGTTTGGAAGATGTGAAGGCGGAGGCCGGATTTGTGACCTTTGTTGTGACTGTGAGGCGCATTTCTCCCTCTTTGGAGAAGATGATTAATTTCTGTTATTTACATTACTGCCCTGAAGGCTCCTCAATAGGCCTCACGCATTTGTCATTTCCACTGCACTGTTTTTCAAATGGAAATGGAATAGAATGTACAGCCTCCTGGGTCCGCCTCGCCAACACTCTTTAAAGCAGAGAAGACGCAAGGAAAAAACAAAACAATTTGCTCGTAATAAAACGGCCGTGTCAACATGGCGCTGCAGCATTCACACTGTGCAGTCTTTTGGCTCTAGTACACAACACAGCCTCGCCATTCCCACACTGCTCTTGCTTAATTAGAGCTCTGATTGGATGGGCACAGTCCATAAAGCAGCCATAACACTGTTTCTATTCTGCTGCGGATCTGCACTGCTTTTTTAACATTGGTTTATAGCCTGCAGGAACCTGGACATCCCCAGATGTCTGCCTGTGTATCCCCACACATGTAGCCTGTGCACACACACACACACACATCTCAGGGAAACACGTCGTGAATTTCTGTTCACCCTGTTCTCACTTCTTCCTCTTCCAGCAGTTCAGGGCTTATTTCTTTCACCTCCAGGGAGTGTGGCGATGGAGTGAAAGAAAAGTGAGAGGAGGAAACAGGGAGTTAGAGGGAAAGTGAGAAAGACTTGAACGTGTCCTGAGAGCGCTTTTGCTCTATGGAAAATGCTTCAGCTAATCCTCTGAGTGTCTCTCTCTCTGTCCTGAATAGGAATATTCTTTCTTCAGTAAGTACAGACACTTCCCAAGGCGTGACTATCTCTACCCCTCCCACCCCCCTCCCTCTGCAATTGCTCACACAGTCTTGGAAAAAATCAAAACAACAAAATAACACTAACAATAAGCCGCATGAGTTTGTCTTCATCAGAGCGGTCATTATGGCGCATTTTTGCCGTTAAAAGGAAAACACAAGCACAAATGCATCGTTTTCATCATTAGGACCTGCTGAGCTTCACTAAAATGGTCTGATTAGAAAAGAGCTGCCCCCGATGAGATGAATAAGTTGCGGTCATCTACGCTAATCGAAGCTACACACTCCACACACCTCGTTCTACGTTAAACAAACACTTTATTTTCACAATGAGAGGGGCTGGCATTTGCTCCCGGGGGTTGTATTACTACAGCTGGCCTATAGCTATGATCATAACTTAACGTCTCCATAATGGACTTGGCCCTCTAAAGCAAGCTGACCTGTTAGGCCTGGGACTGCTTGACAGCGGTAATTACACATGTGAGCCATTTAAATGAGCACGATTAGCCAGTAACAAGCTGGAAGAGTGAAAGGAGGTGATTAGACAACTGCATGCTGATTCATACGCCAGTGGGAACAACCAACCCGCTGCAGGTGAATATTTGCGTTGCTTTATGCAGTAATAGTTTCTCTAACAATGTTTATACTCGTGCTGGTGAACAACCAACCGTAATGAGAATCTTAAATTGTAATAAAATGTGGTTTTACTACTCTAATTTAGGTGGAAGGCACACCGAGGCACAGTGAAATGGAAGTGCTTTTATGAGGCTGCGTCTGAGCAGGCAAATCAGAAAGCGGAAATCTATTTAATAACAGTAACTTCAGCTCAGGTCACATGCCTTGTGTTTATTTCAGACTCTTGTTTAATTCAACCACATGCTTGTGTTGCCAGCGTTACCCCTGAGCTACTATGAAAGCCTAAGCATTGGCCTCTGGCACATTTCTCCCTTTTGCAGATAAAAAAAAAAAAAAAACACGTCTCAAGCATATCAAAATATTTCACAAGTTTTCATTTTTTTTACAGTATGGAGGATTTATAATTATTTCACCATCAAAAGACAACACTTGGCGCTGTTCTAAAGCTTGTATGTGCTGCTTGCCCTCATAATATCTGACAAGCAGCTTCAGGCACTTCACTGTGTACCGCGAGCAAGAGTCCGATTCTGACAGTGTTTCTGTGAGATTTCAGCTACACTGTCTGTCCAGACTCGTGCAGCGGCTCCTGTGGGTGCACCAATAATTAATCACACGTTAAACATAGAATAAAACATTTATGGACAAACTTTTGAAGGCATTCATTATGATGATGATCTGTAAAGGGAGCAGAAAACCACGGAAAAGATGTGGATGAAACCACAAACACTACATCTACATCATCGCTTTGGGTAACTGATTCGCACGCAGTGAACCACAAAGTGGGACTCTGGGAATCAAAGAAGATCAAAAGTTGCATTGAGCAGAACATGACATCGAATTAGACTCAGTGATTAGTGGCCTTAGTGTAGGTCAGTCATAAAGCAGGGAGCATCTTCACCAGATGCTCGCAGATGCTCACACCCATGCCTAAACACACATTCGATAATGATCTTTCACTCAACTTGAAAAACGTATACAGAAGCAGGCCATTTCGAGCGGCCATTAATAACATATTAACGATGTATGTCTGCTTTGGAATTATCATAATATTTTTGCAAGGGCTCAATTTGAAATCCATCACAAGTCTGGGGGGCTTATTACTAATATGTACCAGAGGAATTATCGGAACAAGGGCCTTCGCTGGCTGTCTGTCATTACAACACTGTCAGATGTGCTTTGGCTGGGGGGTTGGGGGGCCCCTGTTAAAGGGAGCACGGGGACTTATCTGCTCAGCTGTAAAATGATTTTCTGTCTCTTCAAGAGATACTGTGAGTGTGTGCGGGGGGGTATCAGTGATCTGAGAGTAATTAAGATATGGGCTCACATCACACAAGGGCTTTGCACGTGGGAGACGAGCAGATAAAATTGAATGTGAAATAGTTGAGTTTAAAGGGGGGACTTTGATTAATTACAAAACTCTCAAAGGATGGTCCGCCCCCTCTTAAATTGAACTGCCAGCCAATAGCAGCTGCTCAGGAGCTGATGACCTCAACACCTCCGCTTTATCTTTAATAGGCAGGTTATCTCGTTATTCATTGCAGCTCTCCCATTCATTTGCCATATTGCTCTTTCTGCGAGACTGAAATACATCATTATCTTTGTATCAAGCTGTTCCGCGTAAAGATTTTCTTTAAAGGGTAAGACAATCGCGTCCTCGATGGAATTTCAATTGAGTTTGTGACACATACCCATGCTGGTCCTCTTACTTTCACTGTGAACGAAGGGATTGCTACAGATGCTGATTGCAATATTCCCTCATTTATACATGATGATAGCTGTTGTGCTATGCTAAGCTAAGCTAACCAGCTACAGGTCCTTGCCTTGTATTATAGACAGATAGGGGAGTGGTATCTGTTTTTTCATATTTTCTCATTATGTGCGCTTCCCGGATTGTTTCCCCGCTACTCCGTCAACTGTCGCTGTTGGAAATTTATTTGGTCAAATATTTTGGATCGCATGGGCTCAGCTCCTCGTGGAAAATAATTGTTAATTTATAGTCTGGTGAGTCACACAACGAGCAGTGCGAAAAGGATGTAGAAATAATGAAATATGCTAAGAGCAGCAGCTCATTATTGACTTTCATAAGGATTGATCACCATGTGCATTCCCTGTCATCGTCTCTGCGGACGTATAATTGTCTGTGACTCTGTGGCTTGTGTGGTTTCTAGTAGAGCAGAAATCAATGCACGAAAGCATCTGAAAGAAGCTTCGGATTAAAGTGCGTATGCTTATCAGTTTACTGATATGATATAGTTAAAGAAAGTCGTCCTTCATTTAGGCTTCCTCTGAGCTGCAACGCTTATCATTGATAAAACTTTCAAAGGTAATAAATTGATTTGCCTCCTTCGGCAGGTTAACAGGTCACGTTTATGTACACTGAACAGCAGCGCTCAAGTGTTCAGTTTGACTTTCAACGTTTATCTCCTTGGGCTTCTGCACTATATCACAAGATACCTGGTTCAATGACAAATCCCTGTTCCCTGGTTGTTTCTATTCATAGATGAGTGACATTACTTCATATGGGACAAAGGCATCGATACAAGTGAAACAAAAAAATAAAAATAAAGGAGGGGACATGAGACAGAGAGCACAGGAGAAACAAATTTTGCAGTCCCCATAAAGGGGGAGGTGTAAGAGCTGTTCGCTGTGCCTTCATGATGATATTTCACCCAGAACAAACAAGCTGAGCCTCACAGTGAGAGGAAAGCATCGATCTACCCGGCTCCAATCATAATACATCCACTTTTCCCCAAGTTTACTTTCTGGCATTCTATCAGGACTTTATAAATTATTTTAGGTGACAAATCGATCTATTGCTGTGCCCCTCTCTCGCCCGTTGTCTCTCTCTGCTGAGGGAAGGGAAACTTGATTGTCAGCGTGTGCGTGCTTATGTAAATGTGTGCTCGTCTGTGCATGAGTGTTTGTGTGTCGTCTGCTTCGGAGGCATCATCTGCCATCTGGCCTCAAAGTACAGGGGCCACATGGTGGGGAAGCAAATGTCACTGGTCAGGCCAGCCAATGCCAAGTCCCAACAAATGACGTCAGGAGAAGCCCGTACTGTCAATGCCCAAACAAACAAGGCAGCCAGCGAGTCCAGTCCCCTCCTGACCCCATGTTCACCGTCGGTTTCTTGTAATGATGACGATGATGATCTAGGAATTAAAGCTTATCCTGGTAGTACTGAGAATTTGAGAATTTTTGATTTTGCAGCCTGTGCACTTTAAGCTTGGGTGATATAAACAGAGAAAACAGATTGAATACCTGCGTCTGAGGTAACAGTATTAAAGTCAGTGATATTAAAGTCTCAATCAGCTTAAGCTGGAATCAAATTCTGAAAAGGATTCAGTTAAATTGGACCTCACACACACATACGATGTCAGTATTGAAACAGATTGGATCACATTCTTTCCCTATCTTGGATACCACCCCATGTGCTCCAACTGAGACGTCACAAAAAAAGATTGCTCACTAGTGATGAACAATGAACTCTGAATGTGCCGGCTAATGCCTGATCTGAATCTGAGCTGAACTCTACAGCGAATTTCACTCCATTCTTAGCCGCCACTTCGCTGCGCAGGAGCAGCCGGAGCGTAAAGTTTTCAACTCTTGCCACATTTGGAAAAAAAAAAGAGAAGCTTCATTTCAATTTGCTGCTGCACAGATAGTGTGAACCTGTTAAGAGCCTTGTGTTTAGATGCTCACATAACATCTGCTCGGCACCTCTGCACCGGGGAATGTGTTTAGCAGATGCGGGTAAACAATGCAGTGTCCTCGCAGAGAATTACTGTTTCTACGAGGTTTTGGCACCGGGGCGCCGTCTTCGGTTTTTAATTACACACCGTGAGACAGACACATATATGTACTGCATTTTTCTTGCGGTTCTACAAGGCCAGAGGAAATCCTACAAGGCTGAACAGACAGGGCAAGGTAAGGGAAAGTGTGATTCAGTACAGTTTCATGGCCGCGCTTTACATTTTCCAGCTGATGTGCCCTTGTGCAGTGGTAGTTAAAGGGCTCACGGCTGATTGTGCAGTGATGTGCTGTACTTCTCAAAGCCCCAGACACATGCTGCAGTGTTCGCTTTAGCTATAGGCAGAAGCACTCAAAGTGACAGACACCTCCTTTTCCCTTGTAATCGTTTCTACACCTCTTCACCAGACGACAAGAGCCTCTCTCCTTATAGAGACAGAGAGAAAGAGCAAGGTGAAAAACTATTAAAGACATGCAAGTGGGTAGAACACTTGTCCCCATCCCCTCGTTTCCCATTCAGAAAGTATATAAATGATAGACTGATTTAATGAGCTTGTATTTAAATGGCGAATTTGTGGATTTGCCAGTCGAGTTACACCTGCTTTGACATATTTGATTGTCTCTATTGCCAGAGGAGAGTGAAGTGGCAAATATTAAAAGGCTTTTAAACAGGTAGCATTACAAGTGTTGTGCACCACACATACCCATGTGTCCTATTTGGTGTTTTCTGACAAATTGCACTTGTTAAGATACAGCTTATCCCAGCAAACCTGACAGGGATGAAGCTAGTCGCACAGGCCTCAAGCATCCTTCTCTGGGCAACTCCCTTCCCTGCAGTACATGAACGCACATATAAATAGCTTCACACATGAGTGCATGCTTGTGTACACAATCCCACACACACGAGAGATGCAGACGCAAACACACCAGCTGCCATATGCAATAAAGAAGCAAGAAGGCCTACTCTATTTTACACATCCGCAGGGGGTCAATAACTCATTAGAGCCGAGGAAAGGCAAAGGCAGCTGAGGGAGATGACGTGGTGGGAGGCGGCCCGTGTGGCTGCGGGTTTTTCACCTGAAGATATCAGCGTGTCATTGCGATCCAGAGGTCACGAGGATGATTCAGGACTTCATTAGCAGCATTTCATAAAACATTCGAAGGTGTTTCAAAGCCCGATACAGGCTACTGTGCGTAAATTTGGCTGTTTTATTCTTCTACAAGATTCTTTTCATCCTTTCTGGGATTTTTACTGCTAATCCTTTTGGGTTTTTATTTATTACCTTTTTATCGCTTGTCATGAACCTGCATCTCGTTGAAGTGCTTCATAAAAATGAACTTTATTATGAGGTTAAACTAAACCTCTGTCCCTGCAGCAACCCATTGCAGGCCTATGGGATTTTCTTCAAAGCCGGCGTAGGCATCGAAGCAAATATTTTTGCTGTAGATGATTCATCATGCTTGCTTTTTATTTCAGCTTAAACTTGTAAAATTGCTTCGATAATCTCAAATATTTTGAGTTTCCCTGCTGATGACCCGGATCAAATGGTTGCTGCCCCTTCACTTCTTCCTTACAGGCCCTGGCACATCTCCAGTGAAGGGGACTCATCTGTTTAATCATCTCAATCACTGAGCTGGACCTGACTAAATATAGAATACAGAAAACAGGCTGCAGTGTGGGCTGCATCAGTGTACTACACTGGACCGGCTGCTACTGTCATTGGATCAGAAAACATCACTGTGTGCGTGTGAGTGTGTGTGTAAGCACACATAAATTTCGAAAGGTTTATCAGACAGGCAGAGCGTGTGTGTTTGATTTGGTTGCATGCCTTTGAGTTACAACACTGAGTACACTTAATGACCTGTTTACAGAATTTATCCTGTTACACAACCTAATCCCAAAAGCTTCAGAGTCACTTCAGCTGCACAAGTTCAAAAAGTCTGCAAACACGATCTGGATAGACAGAACAGGAGCTTGATTATATCAGTTGTATGCCTTGACTGATTTCCATCTCTGAACTGACGTCCTCACAAAATACCCCACAAGAAATGCCAGGATGGGGTATTCAACCTTGTTAAGGACACACGCTAATTACTTGATCCAAAGACTAAATCCATAAACACACAGACGATGTAATTAAATCATCTGCAGAGCTCTGCGTCAACAACAATCATCTGAAATGACCTTGGAACCTCTTGGAAATGATTGTGTTCATGGAGAATGTAAGCATGTCGTCGTCATGCAACAAACCTAGTCTGTACTGTTCTTTTAAAAAATGAACATAAGGTGGAGGTTTTGCTTGTAGAAGGGTCCTATAATGACTAAGAATTTATCATTATAAGGCAAACAAACATGGGAGAAACAAAAGATAAAGAAAACTGTATATTCACTTCTCCTTACATTCATACTTGTTTTGCAGCATTTCACTCTAATTTAGAAATGCCAGGAATCAGTTTGCTTAAATTACAACATATGTAAAGGTTAAACACTTCTGCTACCTTTTAAGTTAAAATACAGTGGATATCTGTGCTCTGACAAGCTCCCAGCTAGTCTGGCATCCAACTCAGCTGGGATGCCTGCGTTTGGTGCCATTTGGCAACCGCTGGAATATTTAAATGCCCTGATGAATACATAGCCCCTGGGCCTGACTGCTCTAACTGAACACTGAGTCTGCTGTGACATGTTCAGCATACACTAATGGGACTTCTGACAGTCCTGTGCATTCATCCTACAAAAACTCGGCATTGTGCCAGGGGGGACCAGTGGCTGGGTGTGAATGCAGTGCACTGGCTGAAGATCTGGGAAGCAAGAGGGCACAGGTCTGACTGGTGCAACATCTAAAGTGTCCATCAGCAGCCACTTACTCCATCAAGCTGTCCTTGGGCAAGACAGGGAGCCCCATACTACTCATTTGTTGCAAATTACAGTGCTTTAGAGGGGAGCAACAGCTGCAGTAAATCTTCCAAAGAGAAGGAATCTACACCTCATCTCGACTGACCATCCGTGTGTACTTAAGCATGACTTTGAACCTGTGCGCTCAGCTAAAGCTGGAGAAGATCCACAGCTATGTGACTGCAGTGTAAAACATGTCTGGAATCTGTAAGAGAGAAACAGGCTCTTGCTGCAGCGTTGAAAGCTCTGGTGCTGTCCACGGTGCTGAAAAACAAAACCGAAAAAAAAAAAAAAAAAAAAAAAAAAAATGTTAAAACTGCACCCGAATCTGTACAAACCAAATACGGTCCACGCCGCAACACATGCTTCACAGTGGACACAGCTGCCCCCCGCGGAGATGTCAGTGTTGTTACGTTGTGGAGCACCCGAGATATTTTATTGATTATGATTATTTTGGAAAATGCCAGTAGAGCAGTGTATCCCAATGATGTTGACCTTTTAAGCTCGGTTACGCCGTCCAACAGCATTACAGAACAAAGCAATTCAAGAAACACTATTGATCACGATTGATCGCAGATCGTAACTCCGCATACTTATTTTAATTAAAAAAAAACGAATAATCCGAAATATTATTACAATCTATACAGTGTGCGCATAGGGTCTAACGCGTCGCCCCAAACTCCCAAAAACTGAGTGGTATCAGAGTTAATGCGTCTGTGGAAAGCTTTAATTCGTTCCGACCTCCACAGAAAATAAGTCACAATAATTAATACAATTAATGATTTTGACAGTGTTGTATATAATGTAATTTACAGAAGGGATGAATCCATGGTGTGCAACGGGGGAAAAAATACACAAACACAAGCGTTAACTTGGGGTTTGGAGATGCCGCCTACTTAGACTACCATTACGCATTGATTAGTTCCCCCCACAGTGAAGCAGCAGAGGAATTTCTGGGTGCAGATAGGACCACTCCTCTCCCTGCATATGATTTTCTCTCCTCTCTCCACAGTCGGGGCTTGGTGGTGAGGAAGGGGGAGGGTGGTCTTGCAGTCGACGAGAGGAACAGGAGTTTATTGAGGAGTAGCTGCAACGGGAGCAAAAACCAATGCATATGAGCTTTGCGGACGGACAGGGGAGAGAAAGAGAAAGCATCGCGCTCGGACAAATGGCCACTCACTGCTGAGAAACTGCCGCTCGAATTGTTTAACTTGTTGATGCAACGTTATTGTAGTGTTTTCCTCCATCGCCTGGCTGCAGTGACAAATAGATGGGTGGCGGAATCGCAAGTATTCTCTTCCGAGGATTGGTATTTTATTGAACTCGCCGTGGGTGCAGTTTAAAGAGCAACCTTCCCTAAGGTGGGTGTTTTTTTATTTTACTTGGATTTTCACTGAGAGTAAAAAACACATTCCTGGTTATTGATGGGTGACATTTCTAAACCCAATTTATATTCTGCCGCAAAGTAGGCTTTCATAACTGAACAGTTACACTGAAGATAAAGCCGGGGAGTGATACTATCACTATTGCTATGCGCAATGTCAGTAGAAGTAAATGAGCTTGTGCGTTTTCTTATCATATTCCGTTGAGCAGAGGTGCCTCGAGAGCTTTTAACCATCATTGTCCCTATCTGGTGTTCTTCCTGCAGATGCAATTCATCTCTGAGCCATAGCATTGTGATAACCGGAGCAGGGTCGTATTAAACACTATAGGTCAGCATGGCAGCAGGTGTAGCGGCATGGCTTCCCTTCGCCCGAGCGGCGGCCATAGGATGGATGCCCGTGGCGAGCACCCCGATGCCCATCCCTCCCCAAGACAAGAGGAAAGCCCAGGAAGGTCTCATCATCCTCAACGTCAGTGGCACCAAGTTTCAGACGTGGCGAACCACTTTGGAGAGGTACCCGGACACTTTGCTGGGGAGCACGGAGAGAGACTTCTTTTTCCACGAGGAGACGAACGAGTACTTTTTCGACCGCGACCCTGACATCTTCAGGCACATCCTCAATTTCTACCGCACGGGGAAACTACACTATCCGCGGCAAGAGTGCATATCGGCGTACGACGAGGAGCTGGCTTTCTTTGGCATCATCCCTGAGATCATCGGGGACTGCTGCTACGAGGAGTACAAAGACCGGAGGCGCGAAAATGCGGAGAGGCTCCAAGACGACGAGGAGATGGACATGAGCAATGACGTCACGCCGGTGAACCTGACGTACCGGGAGTACCTGTGGCGGGCTTTTGAAAACCCCCACACCAGCACCTTAGCTCTGGTCTTCTACTATGTCACTGGATTCTTCATCGCCATATCAGTGATGGCCAACGTGGTGGAGACGGTCCCCTGTGGCACTTTGCCCAACAGGTCAAAGGAGCTTTCCTGTGGGGACCGTTACGCACTGGCCTTCTTTTGTTTGGACACTGCCTGTGTCATGATATTCACCGTCGAGTATCTCCTCCGACTGATCGCAGCGCCGAGCCGTTACAAGTTCATGAAAAGCGTGATGAGCGTCATTGATGTGGTCGCCATCATGCCTTACTACATCGGCCTGGTCATGACCGACAACGACCAGGTGAGCGGCGCCTTCGTCACGCTGAGGGTGTTCCGGGTGTTTCGGATTTTCAAGTTCTCCCGGCACTCCGCTGGGCTGCGCATCCTGGGCTACACCTTGAAGAGCTGCGCCTCCGAGCTGGGCTTCCTTCTCTTCTCCCTCACCATGGCCATCATTATCTTTGCCACGGTCATGTTTTATGCAGAGAAAGGCTCCACAGCCAGCAAGTTCACCAGTATCCCCGCAGCGTTTTGGTACACCATTGTCACCATGACAACACTGGGGTAGGTGGCTGAATAAGTCTATACAATCCTAAAAACCCTTTTGATATCCCATAAATCACAGCCTCGGCTGCCTGGTGCCTCAGAGAATCGTCCACATGTATACTATATATTTTTTTAATTACAATAACCCACAGTAATGACTTACTGTTTAGCCACGCTCCCCTTCTTGAGGAGCAGGTACAATAAGCCTGTAAATTCTAATTTGCACAATTTGTTTGGCCACTGTTTAAACTAATTGCGGCGCGGCCACAGGTGCGTATTTATTAAGCGGCCTCGAGCTCTGCTCAGCCAATCAGAGGGCAGGAATGATCCGCTTCACAGGAGCCTCTGTGCGCGATCTACCGCCGTACAAAGAGCGTCACAAGCACCCCCTTACCACGGTGAAGGTTAGCCATCCATTGTCTGTTTTTCAAGGATCATTATCGGATGAGGTGGTTTCGAGAGGTTGCCGCAATGACAATGCCGTGGTCCTAACAAAATATATAAATAAAAATAAACAAAAAAATCAGGAGAGCTCTTATAACCAAACGAGGGGAGGCTCCTAACTGGCCAACATCCCGCATACCGCATTTGCAGGCCAACCTGAGGCAAGTGCAGTGATTCAATTAAAGGCAAAGTAGTTTACAAAATGTATGGTCTACACACACACACACACACTCACGCACACACACACGCTACGCTCACATACACACACCTTTCCTATCCCTGCACCGCCAGCCCTCTCCCTCATTCATTGTCCCTCAGCTCCCGTCTCTTCCTGTCATCGAGGTACTGTAAATATTTGAATGCTAATTTCATGCCCGTGAACAACGCCAGCCGTACTGTGTGCTGATGTAGCATAAAATAATTAAACACCGTTAAGACGATTACATCAAATTAATTCGTATTGATGAGCTCACTCAACCGCTCAGCTTCTTTGTGTGGGTTATTATTATAGTTATTATTACCATTATTCACTCCAGCGCAGCCCTCTGGTACGATCTGCTTTCCAAGGTGCAGGAAACTTTTGTCCGTGAGACGGTCTGGGTGCCATTTGGTTTTTTATCTCTTCAAATAAATCAGCAGAATGCGGAGTTTATGGAGTTGTATCGCAGTGGGGAATCATAATCAGACCAGATATAATCAGAAAAAATATAATAATCATAATTAAAAAAAAAATAAAATACACTGGTTGCTTCTTTACTCACTGCTGCACCGTGAGGTTGAGCACATCCACTCAGGCAGTGCTAGTCCTCACGTCCTCTTCACTGATGACACAGAAATGAGGTCTTGTTGAAATAATGCCGTGTTTTAATTTCATAATATCACAGATCAAACACTGCAAAACAAATTGCCACGGGCTGTGTGTGCTTGTGTGTGCGCCTCTGCCTGCCTGTGTGTATCTGCAAGTGTGTGGGAGCCAGTAGAAAATATGTGCAGTGCATGTGTGTGCGCGCGCTTCAGATGCATCAGGCGCTGTGAATATAAAGTTTAATTGTGTTATTTTCTGCATTATGTTTGGTTTAGCTCATAGAGGGATCTTCACAATGCAGACAAGCTGATCCTTCTTTTTTTTTTTTGTTCTGTTCTCACATCTGCATTGATGCAGCCCCTCACCACCTGGGTATGCATGCAGCCTGCAGGCAACATATGTTTTTATCATTACTGTTGTAATTATTATCCTTTAAAATATCGACTGCCAACTTCTTTCTGTCTCTCTATCCGCTCTCATCCTGCGGGTGACAGTGAGTTAGTGGGTTTCCTTTCTTCCTAATGGTGTACAAAGCTTCCCCTGCACTCATTCAATACCAGTCGAACTACCACTCACCCACAAAACGACCAATGAAAGCATAATTAGCAATAAGCACGATCTGGTGATTGAAGCTGCCATCTCAGACTCAATACTACATAGCCCATGCTTTCCATTTAGATTCAAAGCCCAGATGAAAGATGAGTTGTGTAAGAGGGTACATTATTTATCTTTGGGGAGCAACAAAGATATTGCTGCATTCAGCTTGGAGTCCCCTTTGTGTTGCTCAAGATGGATTTAACAAAAAGATGTTTTGCGGTACAAGAACAAAACTGAAATGTCCTTGGTAATGGGGACATCTCTGTCACTCCATTGTGAAGCATGACAGCCCGGCTGACAGATTTGCAACCTGAACTGAAGCCATACGGTGGCGCAGAATGCTGCATAGTGGACCACCGGTGGAGAGGCTGAATACTCATCACTGAAAGACAAAGTCGTCCCTTTCACGTGATCTGTCATTGTCTCGAGGTGGGCTTTTAAAAAACACATCTCATACGAGCCCGTGGAGCTGGATCACGGTTGTCGTTGTCTACCGATACACTGGAGTGAAGAAAATATCTGTTGTACTCTCCTCCAGTAACCTCCAAGTGCTTATCTGATCAGGGGAAATGAGCTATTGTGATGGTTTGTTTCAGAACCCAGCATGCAGGAAAATTGATCCATGTCTAACAAACCGTTATTTAGACAGATGCGAATGGGTTGTCTTTTCATTCGGTGGCAAATAAGCTCTTTAAAGACTAGCAGGGGTGCTCCTGGCTAGAGCCTCCATTTGAGGCCTTTGAAAGCATTTGATTTCATTCTGGTAGTCAATGATGCTTTATGCCTGCATGCTATCATGATGCCTTTCCACTACATATATTTTCAATTTCCCTGACTCACACCCTGTGGAAGTAAAGACAGTGGCGTGCATTCTCTCCCCTGCTGATGGCCCATTGATTGTGCTTAAGCAGACGTGCAGACATTGGGAGAGCAGGGGCTCCTGTTCAGAGGCACTTGGCAGGCAGCCTGAGTGAAAGGGAAGGGTGCCTGGAGACCAGCGGAGAATCAATAGCACTGTGCAGCTGCGTGTCATGCCTCTGTGTGTCTACTGCTCTGTGCCACCAAACACAGGACAAGACCCACTTATCCCTCCTTATTTATTGAGCCTAATCTCTGTGCCGGCTTTCGGATACCCAACAAAAAAGGAATCTGCCTCCATCTGAATGTTCCTTCCGAGAAGAATTCGACGGCTGTATAAAATGGGAGATTTATATCTGTGTGATTGTGCTTCGTAGTATCTTTGAAAACTGTACTAAAGTCAGAGGGTATAATATTGTGAGTTGTGTGTTTTATATTGTCTACTTAAGGAAGCAATAGAATCCAATTTAAAGATAGCACTGCACTTTATTAGGCTGGAATCAGATGTTGCAGTGTTTTCGTGCTCTTATTTTCTCTAGATGATCCGCATGGTCAGGGTGAATTAGCTGCAGAGGGACTTTTTGGTGCTTCAGATCTTTTAAGTGATTTAAGGTGTAATGGAGTGCACTGCTGAGAGCAGCTGTGAAAACGGTGGAAGTCAAGCGCAACCCACAAGGGAAGAGGAGCGGGGAGGACAGGGTTTAGTCTGGCAGAGAGACACACACGTTCCCCTGGACACAGACAGATATTACCTTTGATAGACATGATAGGCCTCAGCCCTTTGCCAGCACTCCTTCCCCATCTCAACATCCATTTGGAAACTATCTGAAGATCGCGCAGAGAGGAGTGATCAATCTAATTACTGATTTGTTGTGATGTTCGACGCTACGTGAATTGTCCTGTGGTGCAACCAACACACCCGCACATTGTGGTCTCAACAGATGCAGAATTTATCACCATGCCATTTGTCTGTGCTGCAGCCCCACCCACCAAATACTACTGGAAAGGCCTGACAAGTCAGACCTATAAACCTCTCAGGGTAGGATTTATAAGACAGAGGAAGCAAGGTTAACAGACATGAGGGTCACTGTAGGGCCCATAAACCAGCAGAAGTATAACCATTATCATGCTTGCCAGTTTTGACACCTCAGCCCCGTGGCAAGCAAAGCCCACAATGCGAAGTATTAACTTCATGCTTTAGTGTGGTGCAGAGCAAAGCTTTTTGAAGTCCAAACCCTTCCCTGCATGTCAAATGTAATTGAAATGTACAGGGACAATCTGGAGGGGCTTTATCTGTGTGCGAGAGATAACAAATGCATCCTTGATGATATAGTACTCATGTGGTTGGATAAGTTGCCGTGCCCCTGGCAGGCAATGCAGAGAATCTTCACTTTTTTTTTGTTCTTTTTTTTTCTCCTTCTGAGCAGCAGACAGTCAGCGAGAACATTTGGTGTGTTTGATTATGTAGTGCAACGGGTGTAATTTTTTTTTGTGTTTGGTAGAATACATTAAGACCACTTGGCGCTGTGTATGTTACGCAAATTATGAAAATCAGCAATCCATTATGAGTGATGTGATGCATTACCGTGTAAAACAGAAGTGGTTAATGTGAGACGTGTAGGCTGCCATTAGCTCGTAGGCTCCCACTGCCCCTCCAGGTGCTTTATTGGGGAGGAGAGGTGATGCTAATAAGAGGCTGGTATAATGGTCCTGAAGTGACAGGTGACTTAATGAGAGGAACCTGGCGCTGAAGTGTGTTCTGTACGAGCTCCTTTCTGCCCATGCAAATGGCTGCGAAATGGAGGAGTGCGAGCGAGGCGCAGTAACAGGCAGCCAGGAGATTAAGATCATTGTGAAAGACGGAATCTGTAAAAAAAAGAAAAAAAAGAAGAAAACGAGAGAACGAGCGAGATCCAATGTTTTTCTGCTGAATTGAAAATACGCAAGCCCCTCCATGTTCTTCATCCTCTTTGTTTGCTGAAACTGTTTCACGCTGGCAGTCAGAGCTCTAAAGGGGGGTTGTGGAGGTGTGAGATGAATGATTGATTAACATTTTACAGGCATTCGTGTGTTACAGATTTATTACGTCATATTTCTGTACTTTTATAGGTAATAAGTTTTAATAATGCTCAAAGATTTTTCCGCAGCAGCTTAAATTAAATTGAAAAGATATTTTATGTGTATTTACTAAAAAAAAAAAAAAAAATGCAATGTGAGAAAGAATATTTGTGGTCAGCCATCCCTGAACTGAAAAACAGATTATGGCCAGCTGGTAGGTTGATGTGAGGTTACTGTGTATGTGAACTGACTCTAAAAGCAGACATGCATCACTGCGGATGGTCAAATTGATAAATAATCTATATGGCAAGGACAAAATGGCTGTCCTCCCATTTGATTCGATTTCTTTGACAACCCGTCTTCGAAGCCACACCAATAACACTCATTCCACACGGGGGATTTTCCTTAATTCACTTTGAATGTGCCGCATTAGGCAGGGAACTAGACTAGCATGTCCTGCACGTGGGCCCCGGGTAACGCAGTGTGCGGATGTAAAATATGGCATCAGTGTTTTCTCCACTGCTCAGCATTTTTTATCTTCTTCTTTTGTATTGCAAGCAACGTCGAAGATTAATGGAATTTTCCGGAACAAGATTAAAGTTAGTGCGAATGAATGCAGCATCACTGCATTAGGAAATAAGGAGATATGTGAGAAAACACATCACCTCGATTTCATTGTTGTTAGAAAGCATTTGCTCTGCCTGACTCCACTTCCATCCAATCTAACAGCCCAGAAACTCTGACCTAGCACGAATGAATGAATGAAATGAGGAAATATTGCACATTCTGTGACTGTGTCCTATCTCTAATGTTGATGTGTTGCAAAAGATATAAGATGTAAAGTGTATGCCACAAGATCAGTGGATCAAATAGTGTGCAAGTGATAAACCCAAGCCCAACAGCTATCTCCTCCTCTAGTGCTGCATGGCTTATTTACATACTCAGCATTAACATACAGATGGAAATGGCTTGTCTGGTCATGGATATTGGTATGCAGACACACATTATGCCTCCTCATCACTTTGTAGAAATGTACAACAGTATTGTCTAAATGGGTTCTCTTTTGGTTTAGTCCTCCGGTTTACACCGTGCTTAGCATTAGATTAATTCAGTTATCATGTCAGAATCAATGTTCCACAAAAAAAGATGTATTCAAAGGACGCACTAAAGGTATGCAGCACCGCACACTTTGGTTTTGCTCCGACACAGTTTATGATACCGGAACCCGAATCACCGATATCAAGACCTTTCATTACCAACGTGGTGAAATCCAAAGAGGTAATGTGAGAAGTAGCAGGGGGCCACGGGATGATTTATGAGGTGAATATATTTCTGAATATCGTTTCATCATTACGGACGTGACGTGTTTCTTTTTGCTGCGTTTTCTTTAAAACCTTAGCTGCGCGCGTGTTCTGATGCAAGAGGTTTTAATGATAAATAACAAAAATAAAATGCGCATTTTCCGAACTAATGATGCGCGCACACAACAGCAGCAGCAGCATAAAGCAAAGAGCACCTGCATTAGAGAGACTACTCCATTTTCTCTTTGTATTGACCCCACGGGTGCACCCAAAACTAAACATAGTGTCAGTAGTATCAGTCCATTAGGTATCATTTTTCTGTGTCACTTAAACGGGACCTATTAGACTTTTATCATGCACCGTTATATGTTCTACTTTGAGCTGATGTCATCTCAACACAGATTTCTTTATATGGTCATCTGGACACCTACCAAGTCAGACTATGTTCCTCTTATGAAATGCGTCTGTCAAAACTGTCTAATTGAGTTCTATTATAGGCATTTAATGTACTCATTCAAATAACCTCTGACACTGCAGGTGTCACAACACAAAGGTAATGGGCGTGTTGCTGCAGATGTTCAAGCTATCCATTGTCATATTTCAAATCGGTCTTAAACATATATGGATGGAAACTTGAGAAATAGTCCTTCACAAAAGAAAATGAGAAAGTATGTTATTCTGTAGGTTTATAGTTCGCCAGTGTTACGCATCTCTGGATTCCTATAATAACTGATGTCCATCATCCAAAGGCAAACGTTTCCACAAAGTCTGGCAATAAGATGAATGCGGTCCTTAATGTAGCCAGACTCAACACGCCACTGGTATTTAATTATGTGGTATGTTTCAAATGATACACAGAAAAAAAGTACCTCTGCACTCAACAGTACTGCAACCAATCAGAGTCATTTTATTGTAAACAAATTCAGCTCCACGGTGCTGAGATAACACGTGTCACTACGTCACTGTTACTCTTCGTCCGTCACAGCGTAAATCTCCTCCGAACGATTTGATTGTCTCTGTAATAATCAGTTCCCAATGGAGCAGCTCCAGACGTACTGCCGGGACATCCAGCTGGCTTCCGGGCTAGGGCTTTTAGGGAGGGCGGCCTTAAAGAGACAGAAGCTGCTTGTTTCAGACAGTGGATGAACCAGTGGCCTGTGCAAAGGGTCAGTGTGAGATTTAAGGATTATTTTAAAATCGTAGTAGAGTTATAATCGGCCCCTTTAAGTGTTGTCAGATTGGTCGGTGGGTTTCTTAATTTTTACTGGGTCCTGTTTATTTGATGGAAGGTCTTTCCTTCACTTTCTTGTAGAAGATACACTTATAAATACACTCAAATAATGTTTACATTATTCTTGAGCTAATGGACAAATGAGCTTTTGTTTCTACATTTTCAAAAACGAACAAGCATATTTTATCTGCTGCAGTACTCCTATAAACTGAAGTGCACTGAGAACTCACGGGCACAATGCCGCCCTCAGTATTATGAAGTGTTTTTCTAATACTCCACGTTGCGTACTTGTGTCCTTTTATCAGAGCAGATTCCACAACATTTGTGCATTTTTGCACAAACCCTTTTTTTTTTTACGAGTTCAAGAACAGCCACTAAAGGTTTCTTTGGAGAAAAACAGTGACTACCACTCACTTGTTTAAAATTTCATGTTTCACTGTAAGGTCGGCAAACTAATTATCTGCTCGGTGCTGTGTTGAAGCACGAAAGGAATTAATTGATATGGGCTACATTAGCATTGTGAAAAAAGGATGCAAGTCAATGGCCTTGCACTTATTACTTATGTGGCTAATCAGCATACAAAGTACAACCTGGATTTGCTTTCACAGTGAACGTTTTTAATGTTTGCCATAGCTATGTGAACATTGCACTGCTCCCCACACTGGCATGTACAGTAATCAGTGGCGGTCGAGAGAGAAACAGTTGTTCTTTTATTTTTAGATGCCACTGTCACTATGGCAAAAATTGAACTAGCATTCATTATCCCGCATCTCCTGAACAGAAGCAGCCTTGCCCCCTCCTTGACCTCAAAATCCAGCTTTGCAGCACAGATGTAGGATGATAACGTTGCGCGGAAGGCGGTGATAGTCCCACCCATCACTGTGAGGAGTTTGGAATGGGAGGGTTGCGCCGATTATTTCTCTCAGGCGCATGGGACAGCATAGCAAACACAATATCTTGAGATGGTGCCAGCTTTCATAATGCCAGAGTGTGAGTATCCCTCCCCCTGACATTTGTCTCTTTATCAAAAACACCCCTCAGCCAACAAGCCAACATCTGTGATCAGCAGAGATTCAGAGATTACAGCTAACAGCAATCGTCAGTCTGCTGTGTGAACGAAACAGAAACAAAAGAATTCAAAGGCTGATGTAACTTTCGCCTCTCTGCCACCTCATTTAAAGAGTGATAGGGCTTTATCAGGGTTTTAAAAAGAAAGCTATGCAGATTTTAAAGCCTCTCAGCAAAAACATTAACCCGGGTGAAATGAGAGAAATCCATTACCCTGACAGTCACACCAGTTTTTAAAGTACCTACTCCTAAATGCTGTGTAGCATACATTCATTTTGGAGACAGGCTTTCATCGTATGACAGTCGGTTATGTTCACACCGGTTACTGTCTTGTTCCCTTGCGAAAGCGCTGAAATCAATACGGACTTTCATGTTCTGGAGACAAACACGAGGCATAGCTCTTCATCGGTTTCAGAGAGAACAATGAAACTTTGATGCCAACACATTAATTGAAACTTTGTTTAAAGCCGTTCATAATACCTGAACACGAGCAGATTCATGAATATTGATTCACATCGTTTGTTTGCTAAAGCCCTTGTTTCACTGTTCACGAACCATCTGAGGAATCTTAAGCCAAATGCAGCAGCGGGATGCAAAAAAACGGCAGCGTGATCAATACAGATCGCACTTGAATGAAATCCACCAGTATTTCAATTGTGGCTCTGAACCGAGCTGCCCATACTTGCCACTGTTAACCCAGTTTCATTGTTGAGACTTTGCCACAGGCTCCGTAGATTATTAGTTTCTGTATGCTGTATGAATGATAAGAGGCTATGTCCCATTTCAGTTTAGGCATAAAGAGCTTCCTCCTGTCTGCCTGGCAGGGAGGTCCTGCTGAGATGAGGGATGTCAGCCTGTCACCCTGACGCATGGCAGCTGTTTCCTGCCTGCCCCAGCTACTATAAATAGCTAAATATATCACCTAATGTAGGCCATTTGGTCAAACAGAAACTAAACAGGGCATGTGCTTCGGGGCTATATTTTTCTCTTTCACTTCAAACTATTTTCTTGTGTACAGGAGTGTACAGCATCGGCCTGAGTGTTTCCTTCTTCTATAACTGACTCACACGGATTGATGACATATTAAGCGGTGATCCTATGGTGCCATCATTTCATGTCAAGTTCAGACTTCAGCTATCAACTTCAGCTGATATCCAGTCCAAGTGTAAGACTCCTTAAAGATATATAATATAAACGCTATTTAAAAACCAATCTGCCAGCTTCTATCTAACAGTTTATATTAAGCAAATGTACCATATATTGGGTGGTGGACACTCTGTAAATTGTATATTACACTCTATATTCCACTATAATAGCTCTAACAGCTTGTGAAAATTGTATTATTTGTCAGCCTCGGTGTGTGTCAGAAAGTTGATAGTTCCTCTTATCAAATTTTTAACCACACATCACAGTGTGATGCAATTAAAATACTGCATCCGATAGTCTTGCCGCAGTGTTAAATCAACTCTTTACTACCACACTCTCGAGAATTGAGCACTGAATCTTCACAAAGGGAAAGCGCGATGATGGTTTTACTGTGGCCACCCACTGTAAATTAAGAATCATTACATGACAGGTGGAAGGCAGCACATATCAGTGTCTTTCTCTTGTCTGTATTTTTCTACACAATTTACTATCCGCCCGTGATAAACTGCAGTATTTTCTGCCGGATTTATGCATACACATCTAGCAGCAGTCAGTCAGTAAGTCAGTAAACCGCTACAGCGGAATATCGCTCCTATGGATGGATCACCGTGAATCTTTATGCAGATATTTGTGCTACCCAGGGGTTGATGTGTAATACGTTTGCTGTCATCTAATTTAAGTTTAATCAACATATCAGAGTGTCTGCAGACTCTCCGTATCTTTGTATTTGTGCAGTGAAATGATGTGGTTGTTTTTTTTCACACAACTAGCATTACATGTTGAGAGCTCTTATTTCATTTCTTATATCACACTGACTGACTCTTGCATTTGATTTCACTATCACAGACTGTTTTGACTTAACTGCTAAAACACATCTCATTAAGGAAGTGTGTTCCTCCGTGTTTTTCTCAGGCTATCATGCTGATTAATTCACATTTTACTGAAGCATTAATCATTCTGCTGAGCTTTATTCAAAGTACGCATGCAGGATGCTGGTGTTCCCCTCCTAATGTGTCACCTCTGACACCCACCATGGTGCCTGCAGGGGCACTGTGGCAGGTCAGGATATTGTGCTGTGGCCATGTTGTAGCTTGCATACAGCATATCTCATGTAACCGGACTAAAATACAATATCACGGCACTTTAGTGTTTCCACTGTAGGGTGCTTTCAGGAGGACATTATTTGGCAGCTATCATTTGGATTTTTCAAACATTGCATAAAATATAGATAGATTAAATCACTCAGGAGTTTATGAAACTGCTTTCGGATAAATGCATCAAGATAAAATAAATAAATAAATCCATCACTCTAAGTAAAGAATTACAGTGGGTCTCACTTACTGACCGAATTCATAGTTGTGAAAATGCCAAGATAAAATAAAATAGCAAAAAAAAAAAAAAAAAAATCATGGATGCAGTTAAATTAATCTTTTCAAAGTACATATGGGAGTATAAAATACACGCTCCAGGGGGTGATCTAGGCTTACAACTAACAAGGTCACACCAGGTAAGCACATTAGAGTTGAAAGTTTAAAAAAAAACACGATGACAAATCCTAATCCTGTCTCGTCAGTGGCTGACACACCACACTGAATCAAACTAAAGGACTTAGAAGTGGCAACCATTTCAGAGCTTAATTTGGAGGGAATGGATGATAGCTACTGTAGATTGCTCATCTTGGTGTTAGTGCGGTGCAAGTTCAGCTCCCATCTAGAGGATTTCCTAGCTGCATGTCTCACTGCAGGTGTCCTGCACAGGAGTATCTCAACCGCTTAAGGATTTTATTTCCATGTGGGGATTTTCTCTTCATTTTTTTTTTTTTTTTAGGAGGGGTATTAGAGGAAAACCGTAAACGGTTGATTATTATTTGTATTTTTCCTCTTAGCCAATTGTCCGTAATCCCTGTGGAGGAGCTTAGGAGTTAGATTTCTGGCAAACACGGGAATATTCTCACACAATGCTCACAGACGAACGGATGCGTCTCGTTGTGACTGAGGCCAAAAGACAAAGACAAGCAAGTGAAGAAGAAAGCCACCTAGACAGTTAACATTAATAAGGCCAGACACTGCAATCAATTTCAGATGCAGCTCGGTCTCATTTACTTTACAGACTCAATCTTACATGCATGGAAACACACGTAGCATTTGTATTCCTCGTGTATCTTCTGGTAGCAGATGTGCTGATGTTAGATGCTCAGGGTCTTGCCGTCCTCTGGAGGTCGCGGGGGATGCATGCCTGAGCATGAGCCAACATCAACCTCTCTAACGTGACATTCAGTTACCTCTAAAGGTGAAGTGGTCTCGCTCGCCTCCGAACATCAATTTTGCATGGACTTTCCTCCAGTTTACTTTTCCCCCCACGATTTTGTGTACACATGTCTGTGACAGAAAACAAGCTGCGCTGCCGTTGTTCCAACTCCCATCGTCTTTTCTATGAAATGGCATCCATCAAAGTTAATGGGCTGTAATCATCACCACAAATACACTGTCACACGTCCCACTGCTCGCTCCTGAGTATTCAACTCCCAGTCAATGGGATGTAAAGAGTGACAAGCGTGAGGAACACAATTTGCCATATCATTAACAGCTCCAAGTTGGAGTTGGGAAAGAATCCAGAAAGTTTGCCATTTTTCAGAGTTTGATTCTGTTTGCTCAACATCTTTGGGGACTGCAGGGGAGAAACATCTATTAGATGAGCATGTGACATACAGTCAATACTACTGACGCTGTGTTTGGGGCACCCATCAACGTTGTCATCTTGTGAAATAATTCTTATTAAAGTATGTCAGTCTCCACAGGCAGATCTGCTGTGTGGTAGATAGATTAATTTCCCAAGCAGCCGATTCTGCCAGCTTCAAATCAGAGTTAAGCGTATGCTGTATATCTACTTATCTCCAGGCTGTATGCTGCTGGACTTCTGATTATGCATCACACAGGTGCACACCCAGACACACAAACACACACAGCCTACTCTTTCAGTCCCTGGCATGGCAGAGCTCCAAGAAGAGTGTCCCTGATGCATTTGTGCGTTTGATAGGATGTTTTAGCTGTAGCATCCCCAGAAGACAATTTGTAGACCTCAACAGATGGAGAAGCCCAATTAGAAAGCGGGCAAATGAATGGGAAAAATGGGAGATGAATGTTCCAACTCTGTCTGTCTCCCTCAGGACAGACAGCTAATCCTACAGTGAAAGTACAAAACCAACATTACATGTTTTAGAGGGGAAGCATTTAACAAAGACAAGGAATGAAGGCTAAAAAGGAGGGCAGCTGTGATTTCATGTCTAAACACTGCACAGTCAAAGAAGAACGGCTGAATCCGATACAGTGCGCTCTCATCACATCTACAGTATGTATAAATATCTCCTTCTGTTGTCTGATTCTTCAAGGGCAGACGTCCCACAAAGCAATTGCCTTGCCATCAGCCAAGACCAAAAAAAGGAGAAGAAATGAAAAAGTGCTTAAATATAGCAACCCCTGTGGGACAGAGGAAAGAAGGGCGTGCTGTGGTGTGATTAAAATGAATAACCTTCATTCAGTCACGATTGTTAACGGTACATTTGAATGTGGCGTCGATGGTGGGGGCCAAAGCTGTGCCTTTACTCCGCCTGTCCTCAGAGTTTAAACCTCATTATTCATCAGGAGGCATGTCCTCCGCAGTGACATGGATACTGAAGTTATAAATAATAGGAGCTGTGTCATTAAGTACACGGTGGACCACGGTCAGTATAATTCAGGCCCCTCCCCTGCCGTGAAAGAAGACATAGCAATAATGTCATTGATGACTGATACATTGTGTGGATGCAAGTCCAATTTCCACTGGTAAAATTACCTTTTGGTTGTGCTGCTGTTGTTGTTCTGAGTTATTATTTCCCGTGTCATTTTTTGATTTGACAGGAGGAATCTGGTGGAGTGAAATGGGAAAGGTAATGATGTCCCCACGCTCACAAAGTAGCGCGGTGCAGGTGGGGTGATGGTCGCGGCTAGTGGTTCTGCTCTGCCCCAGGGGCCAGTCAGCAGCTGTTAGCGACGATGCAGCACTTCCCAACACTTCCCCACAGGTTCTCGCTGGTTCCTGATCCTCGCTGCTATCTGGGCTCGCTGCTGTCGCCAGTTTGGCTGCCGTCCACACTCTCTGTGCGAGCGCTTGGTACATTTTTACGCTTCGCGGCCCTTTCACAGTCTCATCACAACCTTTTCTATACCCCTCAGCTTCACTGTGAGATTTTGAAGTGTCCCTTTGAACGTGGGGCTGTTTTATTTATTTTTTTAAACCACTGGAAATCGTACCTTGATGTTTGTTTTAAAGGCCCCCTCTGAGGAATTAAAAATACTTCACTGGTGTGACAAATATTCTGAGGCCATTTCTGTATTGAGTTCAGCACACACAGCATCAACCATCCTGATTGTGTAGCTTTGTATGTACAGGAAGCAAACCTGAATATGAGGGGCTGCAGCTGTTTGGTGCAAAAAGCTGATATAGACAATTTAAATGTGCAGCTCAAACAGAATCTAGAAGTTTTCTGGTGAGGAGCGTGACGATAGTCGGACCTTTCCCCCAGTGTTCTATTATCCTGAGACTTTCCTTTCAAAGTTTTGATTTAAAAATACAGTTAGGCTGCTAGTGTTTATGTTAATGGATCAGACTGGATTGGGATGCGTTCATCAAAACATTACAGATTTCAGCATCTCCGATGTTTTGCCATTCTTTGTCGCCTGTTATTTGGAATTAAGAAACCTTTGGATTTTGAACAATTGGTCCAGACTTCTGCCACAGCTCTGCTAAATGGTGATGGGCATTTTCAATTATTTTTTGACATTTAAATTTAATAGTTTAAACAGCTGATTTATTAATCAGCTGCTCCATTTAATATTGAATTTTCATATGGCTGGGAGATGGACAGATGGAAAAAAAAATGAATGAAATTATCAAAACTGATTACGGTTGATTTACGGCTCCAAAAATGCTTCTTGATGGGATTTCTCTAGGACCCCTCCCCCGGCCGGTAACTTTCTGGTTCTTATGAAACTCGTTATGAATCTGAGGCCCCCAACTTGATAACACAGATGACACCGCTGTGACGTAATCACAGATTACATTCAGTAAATCTCCTCAAGATTCACACGAGGCAACTATTTTTTAAGCTGCATCCTCACGATGAATCTGATCTTCAACTGTCAAGTGCCACTTTGGTAAGAAAACACTCAACAGGCTAATTGATACTGATAATAGCTGAATGGCAAATTGGCTGCTAACCAAAAGTGGAACTCTTAATTTAAAAACCATGAGGATATTTCTTCACTGAGAGCACAAATTACCGTGTCCAAAATCTGACACTTTAGTCGGCCATTTAAAAAGCAGATTTTTAGATACTGTAGCTCGTGAATGCACGCGCTGCAGACTCGCAGTTAAGGGGCCATTTGGTGGAGGAAGCTGATATCCAGCGGCTGCTCTGTGTGGAATCGCACATCAAAGTTAATCTTGCACCGTCTGCTCTGGCGCCGCGGAGCACTAATCTGCTGTCAGTGTGATGAGGCTCCTGGACCAGTTCCCCTTTCCAACACAGAGGCACTAATCCACAAGACCTTTCACGTTTTTTTCTCTTCTCTATCACCTGATCGGACAACAAAGGTCCCGGGGGTCGCTTTGAAATTACATCTGGTCAATACTAGCCGAGCATCAGCACAGGTTCTTCCATACATAAGGCCAGTTTAATGCATTCGGCAGCATCCTGATTGTGCTTTGTCAACTACTTTTTTTTTCCAGAAAAAGGAACAATACAACCAACGCTATTACTAAAACTAGCTAGCTAATAGCACTGACAATAATTTATGACGTGTAAAATTCACCTTAAACCTCGTTTCAGGCCTTTACGTTCCGGAGGTGAGGCAACGTGCTCCCCTGCTCGATCAAAGCTTTCTGTGTTCAAGAAAATGCCACTGCTCTCTCGCCTTCATGTCGATTAACCTATGATGAATACGGAATGAGTTCATTAGCATAATCGCTTGAGTGTCTGATGATTTCATTTTTATTATCACGTTTTCTTATAATCCATAGCTATGGCGCCCCTTCGTGCCTCCAACCCCTCTTTCATGTTCCTTTGCCCACCCCATTCAGCCACGAAGCAGTGTAATTGCATTATCAAAGCATTACACTAACACTGTGGGAATGTATTTTTAGCCCCTGGCCTTCTGAAGTAATGTAAGCAAGATGGGCAGAAATCTAAACATGGAATGACAAATGAGACTCTGAGCAACACTTGGATCCGCTTACCTTGGTTTCATCGCGTTCTGTCTGATCAAAGGTTTGCGCTTACCAGAGCTCCTTCTGACCCAAACTATTAATTTAACATTTGCGTGTTTGTAGGGTTACTATATTATGGGCCCATGCCGACACTCAGCCCTCGTAAAACCTCTATTAATCCAGAACAGCCATTCACCTAGTAATTAAAAGAAAGTGCCACGAGGGATTGGTTGCAATCATGACGATGAGTAGGTGAAGTAAAGATGAGTTGGCACTTAATAGCAGTGGAATAGGGATGCCTTTTGTTTTTTGCATAGGACAGCAGTTGTTTCTCAAGTGTCAGCAGGTGTAGACTGAGCGACTGGTGAGGAGCAGAAGAAAAGAAAAATGTCAAAGCGGGGCTGTGCTAGCACTGCATGATAATAGAAAAGGAGGAGGAAAAAGAAAGAGAATGAAGCGTTTCATCTCCAACTTATAGTTAGAGGCAGGCAGGTCCAGGCAGAGGAAGGGTGACTCAAAGTCAGGAACGGAAGAGCGGTAGAGAGGAAAGCTTTTTATCATCCCTGACTCTTAAGAAGATCTCCCAAATGAGAGAGGGCGTGCATGCTAATGTCAAAGCCGCGGTGATAACTAGCCGCCTGGTTTGGCGGGGTGAGGGTTAAGCTGGGATTTGGAGGGCTGAGGGAATACATGTTTGATATGTGAGCGAGAGCGAGCTGAGGTGCCTTTGCCAGAACTATACGTGGGGGATTATTCTATATGATTTATCTGTGTCTGCATGGCTAAAAGAGAGGAATCTTGCTGGTCTGTGTTGGCTCTGTGTAGCTCCTGAGACTCCTGGGTGAATGTTCAGCTGCAGGATCAAAGCTACATTGACATTGCTGCCACAAAGTCTTCAATTACAGCGGGCTGGCATGTAGGCACGCTTTCTGTTTCCGTGAACTTCACATGGCAACCTTGAGCTCCACCCATCGCCTTTCACAATCCTGCAGAGGCTGAATCTCAGCTGGAATGTGGAAAGCATAAAGAAGAAAAAAAAAAGGTCTCACACATCTGCTCCACGCTTCATTTTACTGCAACATCCAGTCAGAACAATGTGGTCTGTGCGTGTGCGCGGTTTAGTCCTTAGAGTCGGCAACGTTCACCTATCTCAAAGTTGTCCTTCCCCGTAGCTATTGTTCACAGCTACTCATACTCTGGCGCGGTGTTTTTCCTACCACACGCATTACACGAGGCAGTGCGGTCCTCTGGCTCCCCCCTATCTCCGCTTTTCTATCTCCCCATTATGTTGTGTAGTTCTGCCAGCATCCCCTTCTCTCCCTTATCACCTGCAGAGAAAATCTAGCGGGTTAATCCCAGCGCCTGTGGGATTCCCCTCTCTATAATGATGTATATCTGAAGGATAGCATCAGAGCAGAGTCCTATCAGCCCACACACTCTTAATCCCATCAGTCTTTGGTGTCCAAACCCAAGAGAGGCAACAATTTGGATGTTGTGCTCCCAGCCCGTAGCCAGAGATGCAGTGCAGAACATCAGCAATGATACTTAGGGATCATGTTGGAGATCATGTTCATTTATTGTGTTTCAGCTTCTTGAACACTTGTAGTATATCATCCTGCCCTGCACACACTGCAGCCGTTACCACTGCACTGAAAAATTCACCTTGCAAGCCCCTGGTGATGCTTCCAGTGTATCCTGGATTGCAAAGATTTTTTTATTTGTACTTTTTCGCAGTGTGTTCTTGGTGGAGATAGATAAATACAGAATGTGCTCAATATTTTAACGGGCTGACCAAAACGCAAGTACGCTTGATTCATTAATAATATAAACATAAATTACACTGGAGAGTTTTCCTTCATTCCATTGGTTTTATTTGCCCTTGCTTACCTGTACATACAGCATCCTATTTTACATTTCTCTTTTCTTACTCTATGGTCAGATTTACCACACACAAAAAAGGGCTGCCTTTTTTTTGTGTGTGTGTCCCTGTTTTTACGAACTACTGCTATTTTTTACGAGGTCTCTTAATGCGACATAACCGCCCTCACGACCTCTCCTGTACTTCTCCATAAATCTTGTGGTCTTCGTAAACCCAATTCCAGATAATTTATATCTTCTTGTCACTCATGTTAGTATGCCTTTATGACATGCAGACAGTACAATCCATTTTCTTCAAATTCTGAATTCATAGTTCATAGCATGATGGAGTTCAGGGGGAAAATTACATTTTTTTTGGTACATCTATTATTTAACTGTCAGCAGGGATGAATATTGTGCTCTTTCAGCCTTGTGGAGAAGGTACAGAGAACCGTATTGTTGTGCGGCTTTGCTCCATTTGCTCCTTGTCATGACTTGTAAAATATGGAGCCTTTCTCAGCTGGTCAGAGCAATATTTGGCAGAGTGTACGTTACAGTACGTCCTCAGGAGAAAAAAAATAAATAAAATTCGACATTATGTCCACTCTGAAACCCTTTGATCCTCTGCAGCAGCTTTACATTTCACATCATGCCCGCAGGAGATGTCATCACTTTAAGGGTATCTAATACTTCCCGACCTTGCCACCACCCCGTCGTCCCTGCACAATTCTAATGCGTCTTCCTGTCATTATCAACTTTTGATTGGTACAGTCAGTGACAGTATCAGAGTTTCAGAGCAGGAGACAGGGTTTGGTCTCACAGGTTTGGAGGGCCTGTCCGTGCAGCAGAAGCCATTGAACTGTGAAACTAAGCTAGTGAATTACCTCAGGAAGCACTGATAGGGGAGTCGGCGTGCAATGGGATGTTTGGTGAAGGTCAAATAGAAAATCACAGAATCATTAAAAGACGCGCAGAGGACAAGCAAGGCAGACTGCACGTATGGAATTTGCTCATCTTTTACAGAAAAAATATCAATGTCATATTGAATTATTAATAGTCGACCTATATATTCTTGATAAGTGCTCTTACAAACGAATGTCTTGTTTGAGTAGGCTCGCTTTGACCTAACAATGACTGCAATACAAGACAAATGCTGACGTGAAGTTAAATCAGTCTCATGGAAAAAGGTGAGCCTGAAATTAATTTGAGATTCAGATCATCAGATTGCAGGCCTCTCGGTAATTATTGCCATGAAACAACATGCATAGATGGTGCACGAGATAGGACAGTGTGCTTAATTCATTTTCATTCTAATCAGCTGATGAATCTAAATGGTTAATGTATTAATCAAATTTGTTTCATTCCACTGCCTCTCAGTGAAATATTAAAGTGAGGCAGATCAAAGTGTGGCTTGATGAAAGAGAGGTTTAATGTTCTTACCGTGAAGGATTTAATGGGATGTCACCTCACAGTCAGGCAGCTTCAGTATCTTCATCATGGGATTTTTCTCCGTTTGAACACCTTGACCTTGATCACTTGTCAATGGAATCGAACACTGAGAGGGCTTTTCGATGTTAGCCATTCCCTTTGCTTTTATTAACGCGCTTTACCACAGGCTCTTCTGCAGGAGCTAGTTTCACGGTCAGACGCAGGAAATGGAAGCTACAAGCACCATGACAGAGGTGAAGGTGGATGATTGGATTTTAATGCTGTTGACAAAGGCCCCTGAGCTGCAAGATCTGCCACAATCCTTCTTAGATCCTAATTGTCAGCAGTGCTAAGCTTTGGCAACTGGAATGTGAGTTGGTGGGACAGAAAGACTTACTTTAGACCACTGAGCACAGATATTTGTGTGTCTCCCTTCTCCTACCAACCAGCTGAAAAGATTTTCATTTTGTTTGATTTTACACACAAGAACCTGCCCCATCTCTGAGTAGAGAAATAAACAAATGACGTGTCTGTAAAGTCATCCAGATATCTTTTTTTTTCTCACTTCCCACTAACCAGATGGCAGTCAGATTTCAGACACAGGGTTCTGGAAGACAATCAAGGAACAAGATTGCTTTTTTAGGAAGGGGGATTGGTTTAACTAGATGTCAAATTAAAGGCCTGTTCACACAAACACAAACGAGCGAATGTTGCTCGTGACCGCCCCTGTGTGCGTTTGTTCCTGTGTGTCCAGGATGTCCATGTTTTTGGGTGTCAGCGCTCGCTGTGAGGCGATGAGGTCATGTACGGAAATCTGTCTCAGAGCCCTCCTGATGGAATACCTCACCGCCTTTAGGGTCAACCGCACAAACTCTGCCACGCAGGTTGATACAGGGACTCATGAATGTTTGATTGGCCTATTATCCAAGCCGGGCGGGCACATTCATCCACCCGGTTCTGGAATTCAAATATTCCTTTTAGTCTGACATTTCCCCTACACCATCTGAGGCAAACCCCAGGATTTGCTCTCTCATCGCGCCGGGTTTCATCTGCAGTGCTGTCATCTCACCGCAGGACAGTTCGATAGACTGCGCCGTTTTTAAGACGGGGTAAAAGTGCGAGCACAGTATGGTTTCAGGTGGGTGGAACTGGGGAATTGATACTCAGTCATTCCGACGTACCTCTTCCTCCTCTGCAGTGAGGATAAGGATCTGGTCATCCATCTTCGTGTCTCACCCATGTCAGCTCGGGGTAGCGAACGTGGGTACCTGGTAGTCAGAGACAACAAGAACAAAGCAGGAACATTACTTTAATCTGTCGCTGCTGTTAATTCCTACCTCTGCCGTCATCCAGGAGGCAGAGCTTTGTGTATCTCAGCTTCCCCCTTATGAACAATCCATCACTGTTAGTGCCTCTCTCCAGAGTGCGCTAGCTCTCCTTTCTTTTTTCACCTATTCACTACTACGGTTTGCTTACAAGAGACGACACCAGCAGAAACCGCAATACATTGCACTGCACAACTGACGTGGCGCCCTCTTGCCATTCCCCTCCGGCTCATTGGAATATAACACATGTGAGCCATCACATTCATATGAGGGAGTGCTCCCCTGCATTTCTATATGGATCTCTTAATAGGCTTTAAGCAGTACATCCAGAATCCATAAGTGACACTTGCTGTCAGACTCTGTCTGTGATTACACAGGAAAACGACTTGACCTGTAATGAACTGTAAAACTAATGACATCTGTGTGAGATTAGTCAACTTGAAAGCAAACTGTTGTAACATGAAGTCCCATCAAGCGTGATATTAAAATGTCCACTTGTACATCTTTCCACCCAAGCTCGGTAAAATCCCAGGCTGTTGGGCCCAACGTGTTGGAAACCTGAAGCTAATGAGTCAAGCAGACGGCTGTGGACATTAGACAACTTCATTTATGAAATAGTCAACCTCCCGTGTAGCGATACATTCACATTACCCTGCCTCACTTGAGAGACGCACTGCTGTCACAGCCGCTGAGCACTGCTGATGTCCCTTCCTACCTGCATTCATCTTGCTCTCTGGAGGTAATGGTCTTCTCAGGTCATTTGCGCATTAGGGTCTCGATCATTCAACTCACCCACCGGCAAACCTGTGCACCGCCGGTCCTCCGCAGTACATGGAGGGATGTTTAGACAAGACAAGGAAAACGCACATGCCCCGGATCCTTCGTCTTTAACTGGTTTTAAATCCTCAGCAGATATTTGTGGATACATAGTGCATGTTTAAATGATTGGTGTGAAGAATTTGCAGGTTTCGTGCCTGCTTTAATTAATTGCCTTGGAGAAATCAATCACATTCTCTGTAATTATGTGACGATGATGTTGAATGATAATCACACCTCTGTGCGGCAACAGAATATCACTGTTTTTATTCGAAACATTCAGCACAGCAAGTGTCGACTGCAAAGAAGTGACGTCAGGATGACAGTTTGATTTAGCTTCATCTTGACTTCTGACATGTCTGACTTTCTAATAGAAGACGGCTACATTAATCTGACGGGGGACAATTCACTTCTAGCCAACATAATAACCATTAATCTGTTTATCTTGAATGCAGCCTGTTCAAGATTTTAAAAAACGACATACTATTACTTGTGCTTAGGTACACCAAACGATTAATGTTGTGCATGATTTCCGAAGAGCAGTTTGTCTCATTCTTTATTCAACGCCCCATTTTGATGAGGGAGGAAGAACAAAACACAGTAGCGGCTGCCGCCGAGGCCCACAGACTTAAACGATCTCCCCAGGGTTCGGCCCCACACTGTTCCTTTTTGCCTTTACTCGATGTGATACTACTCCCCGTATCTTTCACAAGCTGTTTTGGCTAGCAGAGGTCACCGAGGATGTGTAGCGCATTTGGTCACGACGTGAAAGCATTAGCCGGTGCCAGCAGGTGTGTAATTATATATGAAACAGGGTTTAGAGACAGGAACATCACGATGTCAGGTAGAAAGTAGGCCAAGAAGAAAGGGCTTCAGAGAAGTCCTATTTATTCCTCACGCACTTCAAATGTGTGACTTCTCATCTGAAGTTGTGACATATTCCAAGGTCATTGTAACTATTTCAAGACTACTAAAAATAACATTAAAGACAGAAAAACTAAAACAAGCCTCCTAGGCAGAGGGTTTCGGAGGAATATATTGCCTCACTGCTCTCTGTTTTCTGTCTTTCAGGTACGGTGACATGGTGCCAAAAACAATCGTGGGGAAGGTGTTCGGGTCCATATGCTCTCTGAGCGGGGTGCTGGTCATCGCCTTGCCTGTCCCTGTCATAGTGTCAAACTTCAGCCGTATCTACCACCAAAGCCAGCGGGCAGAGAAACGACGAGCGCAGAGGGTACTGATTCTCCTCCTTCCTATTTCTCTATCTCTCCTTATTGTGCTTCTATCTGCCCTTTTTTTCTCTGTCCCTGTCTTATCCGCACGTAACAGAATGACAGGGCAAACACTATCTTCCAGAATATTAATCTTTTATTGTGCTTCTGTGCATGTGTGTATTGGATGGGCTAAACTTGCTTGAGTATATCTCAGTGGGAAAGAGAAATACGAGAGGGAATGACAATGACTGAACAAATGATCTTCAGAGTATTGTGTCAGCAGCTTTTCAATAGCAATATGTGCATTTCTTCCTAAAAGTGTTTACTAAGGCAGAATTTCCTAATCGTAGATTTAAGCATAACCTCTCCCTGCTAAATAGTGCATCTGCCAGAGGGAGACAGAGCCAATTAGTCTGACAGACAAAACGTCAAAGGCTAAAACAGAGGTCTGTTTGTTCAAACAGAAAACTCGCCTTGCTAGAATCCGTGCTACGAAGATTCGAGGCACTAATGCCTATATGCGCTTCAAACAAAATGGGCTCCTGATCGACTCACTGGAGGAGGTAAAGGGGCCAAGCAGCAGCTTGGAACTGACTGACCGGGGCCTCGTTGACTTGCATGCTGCTCTGCTCGGGGGCCATGCCACCACACACATGGGAGGTTGGGTGGGGGTGGGCTTCTCATCCCACAACACAGGGGCTGCTGTCATTCCAGTGCTTCAATGTGATCGTCCTCTCTCTTACATCAATCACACCTCTCAGCTGCAGCATTGACATGCTTCGTCAACACTCTCTCTCTGTCCATACAGCAGGAGGGCCAGGCAGGCACACTTGCCTTCTGGTGGAGTACAGCCATTACAGTCACACTGACTCATGACCAAGCTCTGCATGTCTGTCCAACAGGGTTTGGAGGGGAAGGAGGGAACCAAAGGCTTACTGGACAGTAGGTCGCCTATGGAGGCTGTCTGCTCAGCCTGCATCTCCTCTAAACTCTGTTTCTGATCTGCTGGGTGTTTTGTTTTATGTGTTATTTCTAGAGCATCCAGGTTGTAGTGCAGACTAATACAACATACCTTCCATCCCAGAGAAGTGCAGAGCTTCATCAACTGTGTGTCAAGTGTGTAGTGTTGTTATGTCTGGAATCTGTGCTGTGTTTTGGTACAATCTGTTCGATCTGTGTCTAGGTGTGCCACTGCTGTTGCACTGAAATGAGCTCAGTTTGAATTGGACTTTCCTGGTCCTTCTCACCAAATCAGTGAAAGAATGGCAAGACCAGTTCTATCAGTGAAACTTGTTGTAATCAGCCACCGTCTCTATGCACCCCTAAAACACCACCATCTCACTAGGTCCAGTAGATTGGCTGCCGTGCTACAGATCAGCATTTCAACTCTCAAGTGCTTTGCGTACTCTCCACTACATCAACCGAGCTACTAGCTATTGCCTGAGACTGTTTCTGTGCCTTGTCTGAACCTGTTCATCTACACTGCGGCTTTTCTTTTCTTTTCTTTCCCAACCCTGTGTCATCCAAGGCCTCCAAGGAGGCAGGAAAAGCCCTGGTGGCGAAGGCCGCCAGCCCTCCTTTTGAGAGCCAACATCATCATCTGCTGCACTGCCTGGAGAAGACCACGGTAAGAAAAAATAAAAATAAAAAATAAAAAATCCCTCAAGATTTAAAGTGTGTTTAGTGGAAAACAATCATTCTGGCTTCTTTAATTTTTATTCTCCCGATAACAAACTTTGCGCTTCTCAAAATAGCTTGCTGTTAAAAAAAGAAGAAGTTCCTTTTATGTGAAATTACATCACTCCCGCAGTTCCTTCTGTTCTGTATATTTAGTAGTGCCAACCTGTTACAGTGAGATGCAAATAGAAACAGAGCGAGTTTTTTTTTTTTTTTTTCATCCATGCTCAAACAGTAGAATCTATTTTATATGCAGCACGAGTTAAAAATAGCTATTAATGGAGTTGGGGGAAACGATGAGGGCCCTCGCCAGCAACATGCTAAAGATAACATGACTCTGCCAGCCACTAACATTGCTTCATTTTACACTATCCATAATTTAGAGACGTACGAGCTGCTTTAATGTTTGGCTGGGACATGGGTAATACAGTTGCAGCTCTAAACCCTGTATAGACACATATAGGCAGCCAGGAAATCTGTGTACCTCCTCATATATGATCCTCCTCCCAGTGAAAGGCTTGTTCCTTGTCTCAGAGAATCTCCATGAAGGCTTCATACATTCAGATGCAGACCTCCCTCGTTGTGGCAGATAGAGATTAGCTCCTGCACAGTGTCACTCTGCCACCTGCTGGCAGGCCCTGAAATGCACTTGTGGCCTGACCTTCAAGTCATACTCATCTGTCACAGGGATAACAGTTGTGAATGTTTTCACAGATGGCACTTAATATGGGCATCTGGGCCAATACATTCCTATTCCCTTGATGGTTCATTTTTCAATTATTAAACATTTTTGCTGTGGATTCTGTTCAGTCTGTTTAGCCCTTAATGTGAACCATCTTTACTCATTAGTTAGCAGAACCAATCACATGATGTAACCGAGTGATTCATAAGCAACGCTGAATCAAAATTGCCGTCACTCTCCTCCCCAGAATCACGAGTTTGTGGACGAGCAGACGTTTCAGGCCAACTGCATGGAGATCTCTGTGATGAACAAGTCGGGCTCCCGGACCTCCTCCCTGTCCTCGTCTCCGCACGGCCTCGGGTCGTGCTGCTCCCGCCGCCACAGGAAGAAGAGCAGCTTCAGCCTGCCCAGCACAAACAACCAGGAACTCAGCACCATACAGATTAGAGAGCGGCCAGTGGCCAACAGGTAGTCTCCTTGACTCTCTGGTTTTGTTTCTTTGAGCAATCATTAAACGCACATCCACACATGCAAATAGCTGGTCCTGAAAGATAAGATAAACGCTGCAAAATTAAGAGATTGATTGCTTTGCAGTACACTGTATCACCTCATGTGCAGATAACTTTGGGTAGAGGATATCCATTTTCCGGCATTTAAAGCATTTAAAAATAATACACTTCCTACCTGGCCAAAAACAAACGAGTCGGTACCTGGTTTTAACTAAGTAAATAGGTACAAGCCTCCTGTTATTACCAGGGTAAGAAGAGAGGCAAAGTGATGCACCCATCATGGCTAGTGTCTACCGTACAAGCCTGTGGGGGCAGTGCTATGATCTGGGGTTGCTGCAGTTGTCAACTGGTGCAGTTGGTATTCAATCAATGGATTTTTTCTTCTCTGATGACATATTCCTAGACGACAATGCCAGGATTCATCTGTGAAATTGTGAAAGAGTGGTTCAGGGAGCATGAGACATCATTTTCACACATGGATTGGCCACCACAGAGTGCAGACTTTAACCCCACTGAGAATCTTTGGGATGTGCTGGAGAAGGCTTGGCACAGTGGTCAGACTCTCCCATCATCAAGAGTTATGTGAGGTGTCGCATTGTTCCAGAAGTAATAATGACTTCATACAAATGGGTAAGAGCGGAGGCACAGAATTTCAGCTGCGATGAAATGTTCTAGTGACGAGTATCTTTATAATCCTTCTTCCTGACACGGTGTTCTTGTCACCATGAATAATCCCCACTGTTTTTATTGCATCTACTTTCAACCTAATGTTTCTCACAAAACGTGTTAAGTGGATTATCCTGAATAAAAGTTTTTTTTTTTTCCATATTAAAAATGGGAGCAGAATCGAACGCGTGGGCAAGTCAAGTCACTTGACACTTCTAGGTTAAGGAAATGTGATATTTCATGAACCGGGTGAAATGCAGTCGAATAATCTTGCTGTGAAATTGTTAACACAAGGATGAGAAGAGCAGATTCCTTTTCAGGAGCGTGCCTGCCATCACGTGTGATAACGTTCATTTCATGTGTGAAACTCAATCTCACTTCTTTCAGACTATGTTTAAACACATGTCTGGATCTAACATTCAGTGCATTCAGTATAGACGTGCTTACTGAGTCCTTCCATTCACTGTATTCTCCATGATCTCTGGCTCTCATTTTAACATGAAATATGCCTTAATGATCAGCATCCTTTACAAATTCACCCAGCACAAAGAGCGAGTATTTCTTTTATAAGAACGTTTGAAAGAACTCTGTGTGATATAGGCCTTCCAATTTACATTTACAATGCCCGACCTCTCACAATTTTTCATTTTGTGTTCCCTCTCGCAGCCGCTCCAACCTCAACGCCAAACTCGATGGGACTGTGCCCTTGAAGTGTGATGACCCTTACATCACTCCCTCCATGGTCAGCCTCTCCGCCCCGGTGGTGACCTCATCAGACGGGGACGGCTCCACCACCACAGCATACTCTCAGAGCAACATTGTCCGAGTATCTGCCTTGTAGATGTCATGCCTATCTGATCGGCTAACTGGTCTCGAGAAGCACCAGATGCTGAGGAGAGGGACCACCGAGCATCAACCTGCCATAATCTAGAGGGATTATAAAATTAGCAGAGGTCGGGGGTTTTTGAAGTAGTGATCTCATCTGATGTCAAACTCTGCATGGTATTAAAATGACGTGGACCGCTGCCTTGGAAATGAAAGCGAACCAGCAGATCTTGCTTCATCAAGCACAGCAGAGCGAGGAAGTGTGGGGAATGCGTGGTCATCATCGTTGCCTAAAAATACTGAGAAAAAAAACTTTATTTTTGAATATGTAATGTAGTTGTATCTGTTGTCTCTGATTCAGAGGAGGAAAGGCAAAAGTTTAACGGTCATTCTCGATGGCCTCTTATGACAAAGCACACATATTCATTACCAGAAATCCATCTTTGTGAATATTAAACTCTTACTTACACAATAGAGACATTCTCTCACCACCCTGTTGCACCGATTGTTTTGCAACCCCCTCAGTTAAATGGTTTCTAATGTTTCCCGCACTGTTGTAAATTTAAAAGACATACATCCGCTGGAATGGATAGCTGTTGTGAATATTCATTGACTGACTCATTAACTGGTTGGTGTCATCGCTTGACGAGTAAAATATACTACGCATCCCGACATGTTTGTGAAATGTGCAAGTGAAAGTCAAAATGACAAAATCTGTGTTAGTTTACATATTTGACATTCTGATATGGATCTGTGTGAAAGCCACTGTTGTTAGTTTTAACAAATGATATTGAGAACTATACAGGGTATATATTAGTTAGGTCACAAGGTAGAGACATAAGTGAGTGTTCTCGGCAACACTTGACTAATACTAACCCTAACGTGGACACATAGTGTTGAACTGGAAAACCATAAGAAAGAGTGTCGAGCATTAATTCCATTGACTTCCTCATAAATTATAAAACACAAAAGCGAGACTTGGTAGATTTCACTGTGTTAAAGGGTCATTTTGTACATTTTTCATATTGTAAATATCTCAGTTATGACTTTATGAACTGCATTTGAAGCTGGCTCCTCTTCTTTCTAGATTTAGTTGACAGTTGTTGGGCTACTGTTTTTGTCTGTTTACTGGTTGAATTAAGGATTTGCATGCTGTCATTGCCGAATTCTGTTTTATTAAAGTATGTCTCTGCTTCTTGTTGGTTTGTCAGTAAAAATGAGATTGGTGGAGGTACATAAGACGAGGCTGGTATGTTATGATGTAAATTCTGCAACACTTTGCTTTTAATGAAATGCGAATCTTGTCATGGACTACATGTGTAAGGGGGTATGGAAGAGGGACACATTATCACACATTGTGCATTTAGTGCAGTGGATAGAATAAATACTGTAGCTCTACTCAAACATCCATTAAACGACCCATGTCTTTTTTTTTTCTTTTACTAGAACTCAATTAGGTGGCTTTCATAATGCTTTTCCTGATTACACAAAGAACAGCACTTATAACAGGATGAGATAATAATTAGGTGTTGCTGGAGGACATGTGAGGACCTGACTGGCCCAGCGGTGCGTCCCGGCTGCGAGGTCTCCGGAGACTGGCATGCGGGCCTCAGTGATCGTTTGACGGAGAGCTCAGCGGCGTGCCCCTGCTGAGCTGATTGCGTTGGTCTCAGCCGCATCTCACAGCATGCGTCGCCTCTGCTCTGCAGTGTTTAGTAACTGCTGAGAAGTCAGTCTGCATAAAATCTAAGACAACACAGCAGCACATAAAATAATGGGCTCCCTTAAACGCTGCGAAATACTTTGACAACTGCAGTTTAATGCAGTTCATATTTGGACAAAGACTAGACAAATGTTATTCATTTAAATCTGCGGCTACGCGATGAATAGAAATGTGCTCATTTCTGTCTAATGTCACTCAAACGGTAGATAGGTGATCTGCTCATTCCTTGCTGAATGTGGATTTAAGACTGTTTTTCAAACGATTAAACTCTGTCCGAAACTGAGGGTTCACTGCAGCGTATATGATTGGGTCACTCAGCGATGTGATGCAGGCAATAGACACCGACAGGATCTCCACGTCCTGAATGATCAGTATCTGAAAAAATAACTGAGAATTGAATAAGTGTTAGAAATGCTCAAGTGGGCTATAGAACAGTCCACAGGTGGTCACTTGACATGCACGAAAAGGTCATCGGTTTTCTTTGTAATTCTTTATGATTTTATAATTCCTGGTGCTGTGACTCACCTGTGCGTTCCTTCTTTTGTTAACGGGTAGGTTCAGCAGGATGGTTGTGATAAGCAGCAACCAGAATAAAAGGAAGGTTATGATTATGTAGCCAGCACGCTTGGCCAATTGACTTTCTTTCTTCTTGCTCGCTCTTTCCCTGCTCGCTTTTGAAGGCATCATGCAAACCGCACCTTCTACGGCCACATGCTGGGTAGTAGCTTCTGCTTCGGGGGCATTGCTTGAGATCGGAGTTAATGAAGGCTCTTGACCTGGTGTAGAAACTGCCAGCGTGTCTCCTCCATTGCTGCTGTCAGCTTGCTTCTGTTCAGTCCGTAATGCAGAATTTGAATCGGGATTTTCGGCCTGTGTGGATGAGGACACATGGGGGGTGGCTTCTTTTGTTGCTTGGTCGGTGTTCAGTCTTTCGTTGGGCTGCTTTTCTGTGTTGGAATTGCTTGACGGCGTCTGAATCTTTGAGGTTGAGCTCTTAACAATAGCGTCTCCATTTGATGCGCCATGGCTGGACTGATCTGTTTTTACAAGTTTCTCTTCAGTGTGCACTGCAAAAGGGTGAGGTTGCTCTGTTTTCACATCACTTACCTCCACTGTATTTTTAAATTCTTTATTATTCTCTGAATCGTCAGAGATACATGGCGTAGGTTTAGCTAAGATCTCCACAGGAGCCGAAAGATTCTTCAGGGATGAACTTGGTTCAGATGGTTTCTGAGCAGCGCTTTCACTAAAGGTTTGGTTAGGCTCTGATTTTTCATTTTCCAAAACCGTGGTTGGTTCTTTCTTTTGCTTGTCTTCTGTCGTGTCGTTTTTAGGAACAGGAACAATACCGTTATCAAATATTTTGCGGTTGTGTGATCTCACATGGGCAAATATACGAGCATAGAATCCAATGATGACACTGAAGCAAGCTGCCCACAGCGGGAACAGCATGTAAAGTCCAAAGCTGTCATAGGTAGCTAAGGTTTCTCTCTGTAGTCCTTGGCATCTCACGTACACCGGTGAGTCCCTCAAAAATATCAGACACAAAACAGCCACCGCAAAAGCCAAGATCCATGTGACAGAAATCAGCACAGTAATCCGTCTTTTACGTTGGCTAGCTTTGAAAGGTTGTACGATGGCCTGGTATCTCTCTGCGCTTATGCATGCCAATGTTGACAACTGGACACAGCAGCTGAAAGCAAAGAAGGCTAGTTGCGTCTCGCAGATCAAGTCGTCCCCGTGTCCTCTTTGATACACAGCCACAGTGATGGTTAACAGAAGGGGGCAGTCGATCACGCATCGCAGAAAGTCTATAACAGCCAGATTCACCACCAGAGCATTATTGGAGGTCTGCAGCGACTTTTGGCGATACACTGCCAGCATGACAAAAGTATTTGCTGCCATTCCCACAGCGGACGTGATTAACAGAATCAAACTGTTAATCACTACAAAGGTAATGTCCGTGTACTCCTTCCAAATGGTGTTGTTCCCAGACTCCCATGCAGGTGCAGGCTCGCTTTTCATCTCCAGGTTCAAAGAGTTCACTTTGGCATCTTCATTCTAACCACACTGACCCAACATACATCAAGCCTGCGTCTCTTGTCAATGCGTGGCTCCACTGAATGAATAATATTTAATGGGCAAAGCTGGAGCTTGGACAAGTTACGCCAAAGTATCCGCCCTTTTCATTATCACTCCTCAGCACCAGTGGGTCACCTGGGACTCCTCACTGTTAAGATTCATTAAAAACGCTGCAGTGTATTCACAGCAGAGACAACTGGAAAAAAAAAAAGGCCGACTTGTAATTGAATAGCAGTTACATCACTTTCGCCTCAATCCTGATATACAACTTTGAAAAGCCGAGCTGGGCTTTAAATCCAAAATGCAATAAAGATGATGGTACGGCGCTGTGATGCCCAGCATACTGTAGGAATATGTGTCAATGAACAGCTGTCCGTTTCATTTAATGCAGCACCTCACAAAGGTTAAAAGCTTTGCATTAAGCATGCCAGATGGATGACTTGGGAGTTCTTGAATTGGCTCAGGAAATAAAGGGAGCAATGCTGCAGGATTATAGCATGACACTGTGTAATCCCGTTTGGAGATAAAGTGTGAAATGCTCTTTGCTTCGAATGTGTAAGCCCATGGACTATGCCAAATCTGGGATTAGATCAACACAATGCATTTCGCTCCTGACCATCCCACATATTAAACTGATCAAAAGTGTCTGACTATTACACAGATAAAAAAAAGAAACAAAAAAAAATCAGGAAGTTCTGGAAGAGAGACTGGAGACGAGCACAGCCGCTGAACGGGCGCAGCAACATCGGGACGGCATGAGATAATAAGCAGCTTGAAAAATATGAGACAAAAGTTAAAAGCACTTTATTTAGAGGCAGAGTCCCATTTACAGTATTTACATCGACTGTGCCAAACAGGTGGGAGGCGAGAGAATAAGCAAAGAAACATAGTCAACCTAGTTTATACTAACAAACCCAAACCAAAAAGGCGCTAACATGTCTAGAAGAGATATCACATACGAAGCACCAAACACGCCCGCTACAGAAACGGAAATCATTTATTCGTGCACACAGCGGAGGGAAGATCAAATGTGTGTCTTAAAAGCAGATTTAGCTAACACTGTAGCATTCAGTATAATACTGCAAAGAGGACATGGACTTTCTCTGGCTACTTCATTGAGAGCACTGGTTAAAATGAATACATCTTATATAACAGTCCTGCACTAAAGAAGTTCACGGTATTCAGCATTTGTTTAAAATGACCTAGAGCTGTTGTTTCACCTTTGTGTTTCATACAAACCAGTGTGACAGCACCACAAACTACATCCTAATGATCAGCCAGTTGAATTATTGTCCTCCTCACATGTTTCAGTATAAACTGAACATTATAACAGTCATTAAAGGGGGATTTAGCACAGGACTGTAAAATCAGGATGCATACGTTTTTCACTAGTGTACCCAATGAAGTGGCAGGGTGAGTGCATGTGGGTCTTACTCATGCAAGGGACTGGATGGCTGGATTTCAGTCTCACCATTAAGAGACGTTCACAGAGGGGAAGGACCAGCTGATCACACCTGGAGAGTCAGACATGACACATAATAAGGACGTCAGACTCGTCGTCTTAAATTCATTATCCCAAGCAAGCACCAGTTCAGCAGTAAAAATTCTCCCCTGGCTTTTTTTTTTTTTTTTTTACTCCATCTTTATTCAGCGACGCATGTTAATCTCCCCGACTCACTGCGGGCTCAGACACGTGCCGCATGAGACGTGACGTCCTGCCTTTGAATCAGGGGCAGGAACGTTGTTATTATGTTATCCTTCTTCTGACCTGTCTAAAGCTCCCTGTCTATAGAGATGAAAAATACAAAGTAATACAAATGAAAAATTGCCAGACCACAGAGCCGACTAACCAAGAAAAATGAAAGTCTTTTACTGCCTGGCTGGCTCCCCATTGTTAAAACATGCACAAGGTGAGCCGTGCTGCTGGCCTGCTTAACAAGTGCGCCCAAATTTCTAATGTTTTCCTAATGTGATTTTGAGGGTAGCGGGGAACATATTTGTGCATATTATGTTGACATTGCTGTTTCCCTGAAACCAAAAAAATAATTCTACTGACTGCATTGTGTATTCACAGTGGTGCTTATGAGAGAAATTACAGCTCTATGCGGTGCAGCAGTGTTTTGTGCAGGCCTTGTCTGGGATGTGTGAGAGCAGGGAGAAGGCAGGACGTACTGCATAATCCACGACAAATAAAATTATTCAGCCTAGCTGTCAGGACTGATTGGAAGATGGAGCTTTCTACTGTGGACTTTAATTCTATTTTTGCATAATAATAACATCACATAGGAAGGTGGTGCTGTGCAGTATTTCATCCATAAAATCAGTTAGTTCACAGAAAAAAAAGGCCTTGAAATATAAAAAGGACTGCACAATGTATAAATCAATATTTCATTACCCACCACCTCGAATTTTTTAAATATCTAACTTTGTTAAACGAGAAAATAGCTTCCCACATAACCCAAAAAGGTCCGCTGCATTTAATTTATGAACAAAAAGTCTGGGGCGAAAACCTTCTCGTCCTCACAGTCTCTCTCTCCTTCTCCCTCCGATGTTTGAATTGCTTTGTGGAAAACGCATACAAATGGAAAATTGGAAATGGAAACTACACTCTCTTCAATCAGTATTTTATCTCGTTTCAATAGCTCCTTTCTTTTTTTTTTTGGATAGTTTCCTACATTCATACACTCCTGCAAACATCACTTTGAAGAAGGCAACTGATCTAGAACAAGCCACATGAAACCGCCTCATTGAATTCTCTCAACGCATGAATGCCGACTACAAGTAGACTCTTGGAATATAATGTGATCCAATTAATACAAACTAGCCTCAAACAGAAATCCAAAACAAAAAGTGAACGAAATAAGCAGTTCTTCCACCGTGTTTTGTAGGATTGCATTAGTGCATCTTCTACAGTTTCCCTGTTATTTTGTTCACCTTCTGCTATCAGTCTCTGAGCTGATCACTGGGCGACAGTGAAGACCTCTGTAAAGGACACAAGCTTGTAGTTGTTCAGGTCTGTGTCCTTCATGAAGCACCAGTGAGCACTGACAGCCAATGGCAGCTTCTGTGTTTTTCATAGTCAGAGAGGCAACACCTTGCTGTGCATGTTGATGTTCCTGCTGAAGGAAGACAGACGGCTGCTCCTGTTCAAGGAGCGCATGGGGATGCTGACACTCGTGGGCCCGTGGGGAAGGTAGTGGCCGCACGACAGCGCCTCCATAGCACAGTCACGGAACTGCCGGAACATAAAAATCAGGATTCGTATGACCAACGCTTTGCCACCTGTCTATTTTCAAAACCATCTGAAAAGCAGACACTTCAGCCGCTCACCTGCTTGTTGGAAAGGAAGTAGATGATGGGGTTGTAGACAGGGCTGGTCTTGGCGAAGTACATGGGCATGGTGGCAACCAGCGGAGGGATGTGCAGCTCCGGATCCACAACTACCACTACTGACAATAAGGTGTAGGGCAGCCAGCAAATAAAAAACGCAATAATCATGGCCAGGACCATGGTGATGGCGTGATCATTCTCCTTCTGGCTGGAGCGCCCGCCTTGCAGTTCCACACTCCTGTTCAGCTAGTGGAAAGCAAATATAACCCACATTAAAATGGAATGTTTGAGTATGTATGTGGAAGACTACAACCAGATATGCAGAGATATGAATTTTACATATTCAGATGGCATAAAAGGGTAATAAATATGCATTATGAGGCCATTACGAGCCATTACGAGCGCACCTTATCCATGGATGTCAGCACTTTGGAGTAGCAGTAGATGATGATTGCGACAGGGAGAATGAAGCAGAGGAGCGTGTAGAGGATTAGGTAGCTGTAGTTGCTCCATGATCTCTCTTCCCAAGCCAGAGAACAAGAAGTCTGGACGCCTTCAGGCCCGTAAGAGCTCCAGCCAAGTAACGGCGTAACGGCCCAGAACAAGCAGAAGATCCAGACAAAGAGCAGTCCGACGATGCTTCTCCGCATGCTCAGCTTTAAACCAGCTTTTGGCTTGCACACCACATTGTAGCGCTCATAGGCAAGAAGAGTAAGAGTGCAGAGAGACACCAGACCTGGGAGAGAAAAGGAAAAAGATATTTTAACTGACGTAAAAAGATAGTTTCTTAGTTTTCTGCTGCAAACCGCATAAAATTGGTTTAATTGTCAGGAACAACATTTCTAATATCCGTAGAACTAGTGAGCAAGCTCTATTCACTGCTGAAAAGAAAGTGCAGCAACAAACAATAACTGATTTATTAATGGAGTTACAGCAGAGACACTTTTTCAAATAAAACACCCAGAACATAGACATTTTATGAAGCTACAGTTCATCACCATGAGATAGACTGAAGGAAGAGCAAGTCTGCTCATGGTCATTTTGTTTACGACGCCCGACTAGGACAGAACTCCAGACACAGAGAAGACACAAACTCCCCTCTCTCAATCAAACTTACCAAAGTAATTGACCGAAAATCCTTGAAACACGCAGGCGGCGCGGCCAATAAAGAAGGAGCCTTGGTAGTTCGTGATGGTGACGACCAGGGAGCCGCACAGGCCGATCATGAGGTCAGACACCGCGAGGCTGAGGATGAAAATGTTCATGGGGTGGAGGAGAGACGGATTCCTCACCATCACCGCTATGACGAGACCATTGTTAAAAACTGTCAAGACCGTGTTGATGAACATGAGGAAAGACAGTATACTGTAGCCCACCCGAGGGAAGATGGTGGGAGCTACAGTTACCAGCTCAGTGTGGACAGACAGAGGAGAGAGCCGGAGCTCCACAGCGTGCCGTTGCTGCCCATGGTTCCCAAATGATCCAGCTCTGAGGAAGCAACTGTGAAGCCAGAGACTGAACCCGCGGACACTGTGCTCAGCTCAGCAGCCTGCATCACAGATTTTATCATTTCTGATCCCTGTTCTTATTTTGCAAGATCCTAGATCGTGCACCTGTCTGACAGAGAAAGCCCCAAATGCAATATGGGAAATTGGTTGGTAACAGGATTTGGGAGGATTAACCACAATAAACCCACTGCTATAATTATAATTGGAAAGTTGAGTGGTTATTAACAAGGGATCAGTTAGTCCTCAGAATTATTATTTTTAAATTATGAAACCTTTTGCTGGTTATATAGCATCACATTTTCCCCATTATGATTAAGTATAATTACAACAATTGTCATGCTGCTATACAATGGGGGAAATAAGTATTGGACACGTCAACTTTTTTCTCATTATATTTATTTCCAAAGATGCCATTCATGTGACATTTCTTCCAGACACTGGTATTAACTCAAATAATCCACACATGAAAAGAAATCACAACATTCAAGTCCATAAATAATGATTATGTGGAATTAAGTGCAATAACACAGGAAAAAAGTATTGAACACACCATGGGAAAGCTGTATAGTTTGGCAAGGAAAGGCACCATACCATCTCAAACCTGAAAGTGATTAGTCTTTGTACTTCCTATAAGTGCAGACCAACATCAGCTGGGTTAGTGCTAATTGATGGCCCTATAAACAGGTTGTTTTTTCACCAAGTGTCAAACAAGACACATCTCATGATGGGTAAAAGCAAGGAGCTCTCTCAAGACCTTTGCAGCCTGATTGTTGCTCAGCATCAGAATGGAACTGGTTATAGACTCATCTCAAAGAATCTGAGAATCCAGTAAGCACCGTTGGGGCCATTATCCGCAAGTGGAAGAAGCATCACCTTATCATCAACAGGCCGCGCACAGGAGCTCCTCGCAAGATTTCTGACCAGGGAGTCAGAAAGATGGTCAGAAGAGTTTGCAAAGAGCCAAGGACCACCCGGAAAGCGCTCCAGAAAGACATGGAGGCAGCAGGTACAAGTGTTACAGAGAAAACGATAGGCAATGCACTCCACCGCCATGGCCTCTATGGACGCTCAGCCCGCAAGACTCCATTCCTCAAAAAAAGGCATGTTGAAGCTCGTTTAAAGTTTGCTAAACAGCATCTGGATAAGCCTGTGGAATACTGGGAGAATGTTGTCTGGTCAGATGAGACCAAAATTGAACTTTTTGGCTGTCATACTACACACCATGTTTGGAGGCGAAATGGCACTGCACATCACCCAAATAACACTATGCCAACAGTGAAGTTTGGTGGTGGACACATCATGGCATGGGGTTGTTTCTCATCTCGGGGTACTGGCAGACTTCATATAATTGAAGGAGCAATGAATGGAAACATCTATCGGCAAATTCTTGAGATGAACCTGCTGCCATCCACCAGGATGATGAAGATGAGACGTGGCTGGACCTTTCAACAGGACAACGATCCGAAGCACACGGCAAAGTTGACTCTCGAATGGTTTAAAAAAAAAGAAAATCAATGTGTTAGAATGGCCCAGTCAATCACCTGACTTAAATCCGATTGAACATTTGTGGAAAGAACTAAAGATAAGGGTTCACCAGAAGGCATCAAAGAATATTCCAGATTTGAAGACAATCTGTGCGGAGGAATGGGCAAGAATCACACCTGAGCAGTGTGGGCGATTAGTTCATACATACAAGAAGCGTCTGGAAACAGTCATTGCAAACAAAGGCTTCTCCACAAAGTATTAAACGAGTCTCAGATAGTGTGTTCAATACTTTTTTCCTGTGTTATTGCACTTAATTCCACATAATCATGATTTATGGACTTGAATGTTGTGATTTCTTTTCATGTGTGGATTATTTGAGTTAATACCAGTGTCTGGAAGAAATGTCACATGAATGGCATCTTTGGAAATAAATATAATGAGAAAAAAGTTGACGTGTCCAATACTTATTTCCCCCATTGTAAGTCAATGACATGAGCACTGTGCTAGGATCAGGCCGTTTCTAGTTTAATAAATAGTGAAATAAAACATAAAAAGTACACGTTTGGTTTTTTTTAAATTACAGAAACACAAAATATGAGGTCTTGGTTGTGGCCACTGTTATTTCCCTTTTACAAATCCATTAAAAACAAAATCTTACTGTACGTGTCAGATATATCCTCAACAAGATATCGCTCCAGTAAGTGTGAAAACATTTCACCCAGTTTCTGCAAAAAAAAAGTGTCAAACCCAAGAATGCCGCCTCTTTCACAGATCAAATAGCGACATTCATGCTAAACATAGCAACTACGCTCTATTTTCTTCCTGAGAAATACTAGCATTTCTCATCTGCTGAAATGAGACACACAGCCTGCATTGTACAGCTAAAACTATTAAAGACAAAGAACATCAAAGTGCTATGCGTGTCACACCGTGCAGCACATAACGACATTTGCTGGCAAATTTTGAAAAAGCTTGATTACCATAAATTATATCGGTCTATCACTAAAAACAAGAAAGAAAAAAGAAAAAACTATACATTGTGAACAAGAGATTAAGGCAACAGAGTCTGTAATGTAAATGTAAATTCCCACTGCACCAACAGATGCCTTGGACAAAAAGGCAAAGATAATCTGTGTACAATTCATACCACAGAAATACATGATAAACTTGATGCGTGGCTGCCCCCTGTTGATTACACTGTGCATCTATCCCCTCTCTCTCTCTCTCTCTCTCTCACACACACACACACACTTTGGCGTTAAAAGTACTAGATTAGTTTAAAGCGTAACGAACATCAAAATTTCACATGATTGTCTATATAATCGTATATATAATTTAAACGTGTGGCATGCATCTTCTAAAAACATGAAAAACTACATAAATGCTGTGTCTTACATAAAAGCTAATCAGACTCTGCTCTGGTCTTGTGGTGTTTTAGTGGGGACGCTCAAGTCGGCGGGACTGTGCTCGGGCCAGAAGGGGGACTCGTGCTGCAGGGGAGTGCGGCGAGGGAAGAATGTGTGCTGGAGGTCGTAGTTGAGCAGGCAGCTGATGGAGGCCATGTAGATGTCGGCAAAGCGCGAGAGTCGTCGTGAGAAGTAGGTGGGGTTGTGGTACGTCCGGAAGAGACTCCCGAACTGACGTTGAAGATGTCCTTTGTCTGTGGCCTGAGAGTAAACACGAGTCATCGATTGTTCGCTACAAGATGAGCAAATGTAATTCACAAACTGTCATTGCTAAAGGAACCCTCTTCATTACCTCATGGCTTCTCTTTCTCTGATCCACTCATCGACTACGGCTTGAGATTCTGGATCCCTGTGAACCTGTTTGTGAGCAGCGTTTAAAAATGAAGCACATGAATGTTTCAGGGGAAATAATGCAGCACAAACGTTTGATAACGTCCCCTGACCTGCATCTGTTCGATGATTCCGGTCAGCGCCTGTAACCACATCATCATGTGCGCGTACTGCTGTGTGTTCATGATCTTGATCTCCTTCCTTAGTTCGGGGATGATGGCACCCGTCCTCCAGCCATGTTTCAGTGTTAGATCCTGTTTGACAAAAAAACCATAAGATTTATGTTGAACCCAAATGAGCGTGTACAGGGCAATTTGTCCATGATTTAGGAAGGTGCTCGTTTGGCTGGAGGTGTGAGTCACCGATCTATACGCAGGAAATAAATAATTAAGCACAAGGGAAGACAAACGTTGCACTGGCTTTATTAGCTTATAACGATGGCGCAGGCTTTTTATGTTTTAAATGAAGGTCTGTAACAATCAAGCCCTCCCCAAACAAACTCGTACAATTAATCTAATGCGCTAAGCCAACCACTTTTATATCTGCTGCTGCTGTTGCAGCGGCATTGATGCATCTTACATCAACCAACAATGACCAGCTTGCCAGACCTAAAGAGGAGAACAAAAATAGCAAAGGAGACAGAGCAGTCTATATAATAAAATGAAGTATGGCAGAAACAAGAGATACAAGTGTCAACAAAGGATCCATGAATGTATTGTTTGTGGCAAAGCTTCGGGAAAAAAGGATCATAGTCTAGAAAGTACCTCTACTAGATTGTAGACATTCATCATAGGCATATGTCAACAGTTATTGTGTAATGACTCTTACTGAGGGAGATAAAAGTTCTACTGTTTTAAAGTACTCACAGCATGGAAACACTATAATTTAAGGTGACACTGTTATGCTACGGTTTCATAGTCGTAGTTATGATTGTCTGTTACCAATACCGTAGTAAACACAGCACGCCACACAACAAGGCCACACTAGATCTGTATAATCACAGCACTCCTACCCACTCAGTGACATCTCACTGTATTCACAACCTCATACAGAATGAATGTTGTAAAAATGAGACAAAAGATTTTGGATTGAAGTCTTTCACATATCTGGATGCAGCTGTAGTTAAAGGTATGCACCTAAAGCCTTAGTAAAGACAGACCTGTCGGATGACCAGCACAAAAAGCAACAGTTGAAACAGGAGAGTGTCTGTTCTATCAAAGCCGACCTGAACGAGACAACTGAAAAACCATCCAGGAGAGTGAGAACAGGCTTTGGACCTTGCGTAATTGAATCATTTCATTAGTAACTCTGAGATGGTTCTGCTCTGTGACCACTTGTAGTAATGATCTCGTTCTGCAGCCAGACAGTCCGACAGCGAGCTGTAGTTGGTGTGAAACACAAACGCCAAGATCCATCTCTCTGAATAAGCGAGACAACATAATTGACTCCTGGCCGTCTGCCACCGACAAGGCATCACGCCAAAGATGTAAATTCTATCTCATCACCATTTACACCTGATCAAGTGCATATATATGCATATAAAAAGTCTTTGTGAAGCAGTTTAAAAAAAAAAATGATGCTTGTTAGTTTGTTTACTGCAGATGAGTGACAGCAGCTGGCCAGTTGCTGGGTTACAAGTATAAGTGAGGTGCATGGTACTGCAGTATTGTTGCAGATGTGCTAGGTGTGATATATCAGGAGACACCAATTAAAATGTCTGTAAGATGAACTAAAAGCAGTGCTTCAGTAACTGGGCTTTAATGCAAAAGTATTAATTTTTTTTTAGTACCTTCTCAACCAGTCATTTGCCATTATACTACCTCAGGCATCAGCTCAGTGTCTTACTACGTGCATCGTCTAACAGAACAGTGAGACTTACACTCCTATTAAGATTAACTGAGTCAGATTTGCCCTTTAAGTTCAGAGGGAACACATTTATCTCAACTCGCGTCTTAAATGGAGCACAGTGAGAGCAGGGTTCTGCTCTTTACTCGTATTCATAACGTCATATTTTTTCATGCACTTCTTTGTGTACTTATAAGGACTCCCTTGTTGTAAATGTGTTTGAATGCTGCTTACTGCCAAGTCGCTGTAGATGTGGTCTCCAAAGTAGAGCACTTTAGATCCTCTCCAGCCAGTCAGCCTGAGAAACTCATACAGGTTTCCCTGGAAATGGAAAACATGAATTAAAAACTAAATCAACCATGCGTTTCACGGCGAGTATCCAGAGGTCATTCATTAGAACCTGAAAACCTGTTTGTAGATCTGTCCTTTCTCCAGCTTGTGAATTCTGTCCCACAGCAGCGCACCTCTGTCTGTCACTCGCCTGAAAGGTCTAGCACAGAATATAGACACAGAAATTACACATAATACTGGCAGCACCTGAAGGGACTTACAGTAAACCTATGCACATTATTACACAAGAGCTGCTGCTGGCATTTTATGTGCTCATGTGACCCCTAGTGGGAATAACAATGCATTACATGAACACACTACGAGCTGCATACACAAACATACTCACTTTCTCCTGTCGTTGAAGAAACTGGGTTTGTCAGCTTGAACAATGACAACATCAAACAGGTCTCTCCAGTCTTTTCCAACAATGTAGTTCATTCCTCGGTCCCTGTGGAAGACTTGGAATATTATTCTACTTTGCCAGCAACCTCTTGAAGCTCATTATGAGGGTACAATAACACTTGAGATGAGGGCAGAGCTACACAACAGCGGCGATGACTTTTATATCCTCACAACACTATATATATCTGTATATATGGAAGCTTAGTGATCAACCCAACTGTTGCATTTTGGTTAGAATTCAATGTCTGCAAAGTGAAACTGGGAAGCTCTCACTGTAATATTTTGTTTAATAAATAGGAACTTGCAACATTGCACGGATAAAAACTTCAGTACCTGCACATTTTAGTGTGTACATCATATCAGTGTTTTGGGATTGACTACACCTTTGCACTGTCATTTCAGGATAACAACCCTGACCTCAACAGCCAATGAAGTACACACACAAGCCTGTTTAATATGTGTTTGCCTATCCATAAAAGTGAGGCCATTAAACAGCGGTGACAATTAAATGTCGGTGAATCGTACATGGCCTTCTTAATTATTCGTACCAACAAATGCGCGCACTCTGTTTGCTCACACTTACACAAAATCAAAAGGGCTATTGGTAATGAGGAACATTTTTTTCCCATGCTCTGTCAGCTTCTTCAGCACCGCGTGGCTCTGCTCACCGTAGCAGATATATTTCCCTGGAAAGAGAACAAGAGAAAGACAGAAGGTGTATGGGTGGGTGGTGCTGCTTTTTATTTGTATAGCAAAACCTCATTACGCCTGAATTATGTTTTTATTTCCTGGCAGCGACACAGACGTGGTCGTATAATTTCCTTCGTTAGCCCAAACAAAGCAATATCAATCAAAGAAGATTACCAATATCTGCCTCCACGGCTCGGTACATAATGCCCTTGACGTGAACATCTCTAATAGCTTCCTGTGAAGAGGAAAAATAAACAGCCCTTAGCCAGGAAGTCATGACTCCGGTGACACAATGTTAACATTCATCTCCAACAGCAACTTTGCTCTGTATATAAACAGTTGACTTGGAAGCACAGAGGAAGTGAGTCTCTGAATACAAATTAAATATGAAGAAAGCAGGCCCTGGAGTTTAGTCTCTCTGGTGACACACTGAGAGAGCTTTTAAAAGCAGTGATTGAGTGAAAAGGCAAACTTGGCAAGATCATAACACACAAAGAATATTTGATGTACAGTACAGTCACAGGGAAACAAAGTTTCAAAATGGAAGGGTCAATGCTGAATAATTAAAAAAAACACATTAAGGGGAATGTCCTTGAAAAGATATGAGGCGCTGGTGGAACAGAGGGCGTGAGGCCTTTTGAAAACTGCAATTTGTTAAAACACTACGGCGTCACGGGTGACCGGCGTGACAGCTGGCCTCACAGGGAGAACACAGCACTGATTTTTCGCCCCTAGCCCTGTGAAGTAGAGAAGCCACCAGAGAACAGGCGCACATGGCTGGAGGCAAGCTAACTCGACTAAAATTAGACACTGCCTTTCAGAGCTAAAGATGGCACTGAGCGGCTGGAGTGTCACAGCACACCACAAACATGCAAATACATTCATCCACACCTGGACAGATCTAATGTATTTACACACATCGGCCCTTGGGAGATGCAAACCTGGGAAAAGGGAGGGAGCTGCTGCTGCATCACATTATCCCACGACAGTGATCAAACAAGGTAGAATGATAAAAGCTCACCTTAACGTCTTTGTAGAGATGGACTGGCTCATAGTCGATGTTGTGCTGCATGAAGAAGTCATTGACACACGACAGGAGGGTCATCTCAGGGAGGGAGAATATGTCCATGAACTGTTTCATGGCGTGGCCATGTGAACTCTGCAGGACAGGGATTATCATCATTATATACTGCATATATTACAGTTTTTACATCCTAGCACTTGTGTTAAGAGAAATATGGGTTCATCACCTTTCCATAGAAGTCACTCATGATCTCTAGAGGTACATGAGAGCCCTCATACATGGCAATTACTTCCTCGTCAGGAACTGGATGAAGACCCCTGAATCAGAAATAGGAATCACTGCAAACTCTTAGAATTTATAATGCTTCATTAGTAGCACGTGCAGCCTAATAAATGTGGTATTAAACAAGATCGGACTGTTTTACATGCATCAACAGTGTTTGATTGTTTTCCCACAAATCTGATTTGAAAGTAACACAACGCGCACACACACCTATACACAGTTCCCAACTGGATATAGTGGAAAGCATCTATCTTCATCAGCAGTGCCTAAAGGAAATCATTACAAATAATCTGCACAGTGCAGCTTATGCAAAATATGTACGAGAGTGGTTGGACAGGAGAAGAACTTCTCACCTTCTGGACGTCATAGTGAAGCCCCCTTACAGCAAAATCTGGAATATACTCATATTTTCGCAGACTCTCCGGATACTAAGAAGAAGAAAATAAAAAACTGGTTAGAGATTCTCTGTGACATCCAAGAGCATTACATCTAATGCATGCTAAAACAACCTCAGTGAAAGCTAATACATACCCTGTGGTTAGTGATGAGGATGTCTCGTGCTATGTTGAAGATCAGGGTGTGGAGGTGGCTGGAGTAGAACGCCAGGGTGTAGTCATAGTCAAAGCCGTAGATCTCTATGTCTCGCAGGCTCATCTCGTTGTTGGCGAAAATGGTGTCTGGGTCCACAGAGTCGGTGGAAATGACTGGGATCAAATGTGAGTGAGGAGAGAGGAAAACAGCTGAGGTTAATCTGCAGTTTCCTTTAATTCAGGAGTGTTATATGTTGCTGTGATAGAAAAGCATCTGAGGAGAGAAGAACATCTGAAAACAAGTTCATTAAAGTCGACGGAGATGTTGTTTGCGGTGCATGAATAGGGCAACTTACACTACTAAAAATACATGAATGTAGATCCTCTCATACTGTACCTAGATTCAGGGGCCAACAAGCGCTCTACTTTCTGTATTACGTTTCTGTCTCTATTAATCACATTACTATTAGTAACAAGTCCTTATGCAATACCAGTGCAGAAAACTTTGTGGATTAGGTTGCTGCACTCATTTAGGAGTGGACATAGTAATAGGAACGCCTCGGTACAGAACAGATCCATCTCTTCTCTGACACACGCTGGATGTAGTAGTCCTCCCTTCAACATTACAGCTCTTTTATTCCATTGACTTGCATTTATAAAATACACATCTGTGTGTTGTGTCACTCCTGTTTTTTAATTTCTTTTTTCAAAAATATCTGTGATGACCAAGCTCATTTATTCTGTTATTGTCCAATTTTGATCTTATCTTTATACACATCTTAGGTTGTGTAGATGTCTCCAGTTTAGTAACACTACAGGTACAACATGTTATTGTAGACGTAGGCTGGGTTTATTGTGTGGAAGACTGTTAATATGAGGCTGTAGAAATAACTGGTGCATTAGTCACAACCATTCACAACAAGGTTATAAAGCAGTGTTTACCAAAGAGCAAATGCTGTTTTTGTTTAACAAAGTCCATACCTTCAGTCTGCCTCTTGGTCTCATTGTAAACAGACCACAGTCTCTCTGTCATGTCCTGACCGACATAGGAGCTGCTGCAAAGTGATGCTGCGTAGTTTTTGGCTGCGGGCTGGCGGGACAGGAGTTGGCCGACTTCACGGGTTACCGCACTGAAATTCCGTTTCCACAAGCGAGACCTGCATGGTCGGTGGCGTAAACCCTGTATTAGGTTACAGAAAACATTGGCCCTCTGCAGAGAGTCCGTGTGTCTCAAAAGAGACAACGACAAGGGCGCCATGGCTCTGTTCAACGCGTGGCGGACCGTGTGGAGGTCGCAGTGGGCTGTCAGGCGACTGCATGCGGTTTACAGGCGACTCTGTAAATACCGAAACTGTCTCTGTGCGGTGGCTCCTGCGTCACTTCCGTGTTTGGTGAGGTCCCAGCCAATCAGCGAATCAGAAGCCGATGCGTCTGGGGTGCATTCGCTCCCTGTTGCCCGCGCACCAGCTGGAGTAAGTTACCGGATACATGTATTAAATATGCATAAACTAGATAAAGATCCGCTCTTACACAGAGATACTGCAATAATCAGGCCAACAGCGTTTTAATTTCTTCAAGTTTTAAGATAAATAATAACGATAATAGTAATAATCTTTATTTCTATAGCACTTTTCAAATCAGCATAAAAGAGTGTGAGTGAAACAAATGTGCAATATAATAGATAATTGGATAAAATGATTCACACACAAAGCAAAAACAAATTAAATGTTAAGAAAGCCCCAACCCTTTAGGACATTTACAAGACGTCAATAAAAATGATCACGATTCAATAATTTGATTAAGCATGATTGGTAAGATAAAATAACTGCAAGACTTTGACAGACTACATGAAGAACTTTTACTTTGTCATTCCTAACCTCTCAGGTAATGCAAGGACAGCCAGTGTTTCCACCATCTGCAGAGAGTGAAGACCTTTGTGGCATGCAGGACAAATACTCAGAACATCCTGAACAAGTCCTCTTAATCCCCGTATGAGACTGTTGGGACCTTATAGCTCCTACAGACTGCTGCACCAAGAAGGAGCTCTATCAGAAGTTTTTCTCTTTGTCCCTAAGGCAGTCAGACTCTTTAACCTCAACATTTTTGGCAGTTTGCTGAATTTCCTCCATGACAAAAGTACTACTAACACCCTCTGGACAACAGATTCTGAAACTCAGGAAATGTTAACTCATTCTGAACAATACTATTTGTAATTTTCTCCTTTCACAAGTACAATATATATATATATATATATATATATATATATATTCCAGGTGATCTACAAGCTCACTTTTTTGTGCATAATTTGCTGTCATAAGAGCAATACTCCCACTGGACGTGTCATTATTCAACTTTTTTGGTTTTAACTTCTTCTTCTTGTTACCACTTGCTTTATCTCGCTACAGCAGCTGTAAATATGCCATACCGTTATTATACAGTATTTATTCATTCATTCATTCATCTTCTGTACCCACTTATTCCTATTAAGGGTCGCACTGTCTGCTAGAGACTATCCCAGTTGTCATTGGCGGAGAGGCGGGGTACACCCTGGACAGATCGGCAGTCTATCACAGGGCTAACACAGAGAGAAAGACAACCATTCACATTCACATGCACACCTACGGCCAATGTAGAATCCACTGTGCCGTCCTATACAGTATTCACCTCAGTAAATGTGTTGTGGGTTTGAAAAAGGTTTACGCAAACAGCAACCCGGCAATGGGACACTGCTCATAATGATATTTCATAATTTTGACTTTAAAAATTACTCTGATTACTCTGATTTATTCTCTCATTTGTAAGTAGTTGTTGATTTGGATGTTGTATCTCATATTTTTATTTGTCTACGTTGTCATTTCCAATCTATTTTTTCCATCCACTTTTCCTGATAGACTGATTTCTAGTTTTGGAAATGATACACCTATGGGAGCTGGCACCTTGTTCAGTCAAACTTAATATAACTTTAAATATTTTATGTATTTTCCTACAAAGCACAATTTAATTATATTAATGGTAGCCCACACCCAACAATGACTTCCATTTGACACCTGTAGCCTGATCCTTTTCTCACACAGCCAGGCACACACCCACTACACATGTTCAATAAACAGCACAAAAATATGCACATTTGTATGACAACCTTAAGTTCTACTTATTTATCAGTGTGTGATTTCCAGTATAACAAGGCGTCACTTTTCTTAAACTAATCACAGTGTGTTTCTGAAATAATTAGTTGTTTGCTATCATGTGCACAATCTGACTTACTGAATACTGCCACCTTGTGGGCAAGAACTGAGTGCACATGAGAGCTGAATATGTTTCACATATTGTCATGATGATGGTGATCCGCGGCTTTAAAGGGGTGTTGCAGATAGTTAAAATAACATACAGCAATAATCGTTTAATGGTTTAGTATAACATAGAACTAAATAGATTAAAATATATCGGCTATAGAGCTACAAGCATACAACGTCAGTCATCTTTAATCCTTCAAACGTCGTTGTGTCACATCGTAGTAGAATTGCATAAGATAATTAAAGTTTAACTGAGCACGTGTACAGAGATTTTTTTCCTTCACAAATGAAAAGTAAATTTTAGGAAGTGATGTGCTGATCATTCACTGCGGGCCAATGATGTCCGGCCACGATTTTCTGGTATTGACTTATGTTGAAGAATCTGATTGGACAGCATGTACAGAAGGCTCCGCTGTGATTGGCCGGTGGTTGTGCGTGGTGCGTAGCCATTGGTCGGTTGTCACGGGTTTAATAAGGTGGGCTCTTTTGGTGGGAGAGATAGCTTGTCAGTCTCCACCGTAAAGCCAGTGCTGCATGCGCTGCTCTCTCCCGGCTTTTGTCTCAGCAGCTGAAGACTCACAGCGTCACTCAAGCGGTATCTCAAAATGAAACGAGTTTGGCTAATAGGTCTGCTTTTCGCACTTTTCGCCTTTGGTGAGTAGCGCGAAGATTTCCTCTCTCTGTTTTACTTTTAATTTTTCCAACATTTTAGCTAACGTTAGCCAGTGAGCTAGAGTTAGCTTATATGCTTCTCGCCTGCTCATTGATGACCAAAGCCTTCATAGATTTGTAGTTTCCTGGCGTCATTTTGTTCATTTAATCACAGGCCTGGGTGGTTAGTTTGCATTCACCTTAAGTCTTAAAGCAACGTTAGTATACGTTATTCTTCATTGCCTTTCCAGAAGTTTCTCGCAGGAACACCACCTATGTCGAAATCTGTCTAATGTTAGCGAACATTCCCAAGTAAAGGGTTGCTATTCCATAGATGCATGTCCAAATGTTAAATTAAAACCACAAACCTAAAGTATCACTTTACTTACGTGGCGTTTTTGATCAGCATTGAGTCGAAATTAAATTATGTGAAGTGAAAGATTTTCTGACGTATACCAGCAGTAGCTGGTAAATGATTTATTTATTTATATATATATATTACAACTTTGTGTCACCTGACAGCTGCTGTAAAGGCAGAGGATGAACTTGACGTGGACGGGACAGTGGAGGATGACTTGGGTAAAAGCAGGGATGGCTCCAAAACAGACGATGAGGTTGTGCAGAGGTGGGTGTTACTTTAAATACCGTTTTAGATTAAGCCTATTTTGTGAATTGTATTTGCTGTATTAGAGAAGGTCAGATTAACCATAAGTTAACAACAGAAGGTCATCATGACCAAGCTTGTGCACACAAACGCTCAGGACGAATCCTGGGACTGTAGTGAGGGCAGAGGTGCTTTTCTGCACATCTCTCATTAAGAGAAGAGTCTTGTTTGTCTTTCAGGGTTTCCCTAGAGGGGAGAACAGATTTTTGTGTTGTTTGGCAACAGCTGTGGTTTTCTGTTGTGCACTCCCTCGATCTCACCTATTTGCATGTGTCTGCAGAGAGGAGGAGGCTATTCAGCTGGATGGCTTGAATGCAGCTCAGATAAAGGAAATCAGGGAAAAGTCTGAAAAACATGCCTTTCAGGCTGAAGTTAACCGTATGATGAAGTTGATTATCAACTCACTGTACAAGAACAAGGAGGTAAGCATTAAATTAAACATTAAATGCAGTCTGAAGTAAATCACAATTCTTTCTGTAGATGTACTCTCCTGGCTTGCAGTCCTTCTCATGATGTGGTTGTTTGTTTCAGATCTTCCTCAGGGAGCTCATTTCCAATGCCTCAGATGCTCTCGACAAGATTCGCTTGATGTCTCTGACCAATGAGAATGCAATGGCTGCCAATGAAGAGCTGACCATCAAAATTAAAGTATGCACACAAATTGTATACATATCAATCTTTTTTGGTAATGCAAATAGCTCTCTGTTTGGTAATGTAACCATTCTTTGTCCATCCCCAGTCTGACAAGGAAAAGAACATGCTCCACATCACTGATACTGGTATTGGAATGACCAAAGAGGAGCTGGTTAAGAACTTGGGCACGATCGCCAAGTCTGGCACCAGTGAGTTCCTCAGCAAGATGACAGATATGCAGTCTGAGGGACAGTCCACCTCAGAGCTGATTGGACAGTTTGGCGTGGGTTTCTACTCTGCTTTCCTCGTTGCCGACAAGGTCATTGTGACATCGAAGCACAATAACGGCACCCAGCACATCTGGGAGTCAGACTCCAATCAGTTCTCCGTCATCGAGGACCCCCGCGGGGACACACTGGGAAGAGGAACCACCATCACGTGAGTTTCTTTACATGTTCCAAGTTGTTATTTATATTATGAGCTGTTTGGTGTATTGCAATACAAAGCTCTCGGGGACCAACAATCCACAGATCATTGTTTGTGTATAATGCTAACTTTAAAATTAAACTCCCTCATTTTTATCTAACTAACAGACTGGTCCTGAAGGAGGAGGCCTCAGACTACCTGGAGCTGGAGACAATCAAGAACCTTGTCAGGAAATACTCTCAGTTCATCAACTTCCCCATCTACGTCTGGGCCAGCAAGGTGATTATTTAACTCTTTCCATGCATACGTTGACTCAGACCTCATCCCCATGCAGTTATAATCTGAAATGGACAAATATGGAAATGAACAAATGGTTACATCACCTATTTCTCAACACGCAAAGACTGAGACAGTTGAAGAGCCCATCGAGGAAGATGCTGAGGCAGCAGAGGAAGCAGAGAAGGAAACTACTGAAGATGAGGCAGAGGTGGAGGAGGAGGAGGAGGACAAAGACAAGCCAAAGACAAAGAAGGTAGGATGATAACAGTATTGGACAGTAACGCAGTATTTGAATCCAGATTAGAATTTTATTTCTTTTTTGACTGTTTTTGAAAATGTTATCTATGTGTGTTGTAGGTTGAGAAGACCGTGTGGGACTGGGAACTGATGAATGATATCAAGCCCATCTGGCAGAGACCAGCTAAGGAGGTTGAGGAGGATGAGTACAAGGCTTTCTACAAGACCTTCTCAAAGGTAGGCATGTGAACATTGAAGCATCGTCAGTGTAGAATATTCGGTGCCTTATTTAGGTCCAACATGTTTGTTTTTCTAAATTCCAACTGTGTTTCCGTCTTAAACAGGACAGCGACGACCCTCTGGCTCATATCCACTTCACAGCCGAGGGCGAGGTTACCTTCAAGTCCATCCTGTTTGTGCCCACTGCAGCTCCTCGTGGCCTGTTTGACGAGTATGGCTCCAAGAAGAATGACTTCATCAAGGTGTGTTCCTTGAGGATAATTTTGTATCTGTTACGAAGGATAATTGTTCCTTATGAGAGAAAAAGGTTCTTTTGGAAGTTTGATAATAAATGCCTTTCTTTCACAGCTGTTTGTCAGGAGAGTTTTCATCACAGACGACTTCAACGACATGATGCCCAAATACCTGAACTTCGTCAAGGGAGTGGTGAGTCAACACTGGTTGAAAGATGTCCATCATGCTCTGTGTTTCATTGTCACCTGCACTGTGAATAACAAACATTTGTTTTTGTAGGTTGACTCTGACGATCTTCCTCTAAATGTCTCCAGAGAGACTCTGCAGCAGCACAAACTGCTCAAGGTGAGCTTGGCATTCATCACAAATACTACACAACACTGGAACAGTGACTTTATTTTTAGATTTCACTTGTAGTGGTTTCGTCATTTCATGAATGAACCACGATCTGGTCTTTTCTGTCGTAACTGAAGCCTTTTTTTACATTCTTCATTTCACATAAAATTCACAAAATCAAGGCTGTGAGGAATAAGAAAATATGAAAGGAAATATGACAAAACAAACCTTATCTTGTCTTGTCCCCTGTTCAGGTTATCCGCAAGAAGCTGGTCCGTAAGACTCTGGACATGATCAAGAAGATTGCAGAGGAACAGTACAATGAAAAGTTCTGGAAGGAGTTTGGAACCAACATCAAGCTGGGAGTCATTGAGGATCACTCCAACAGGACCCGTCTGGCCAAGCTGCTGCGTTTCCAGACCTCCAACAGTGAAACTGTCCTGGCCAGCCTGGAGCAGTATGTGGAGCGCATGAAGGAGAAGCAGGACAAGATCTACTTCATGGCTGGTACCAGCAGGAAGGAGGTGAGTGAATGTGTTGTTCGTCTGGGTGAGATACTCGGTTATGTGTTGTGAGCTTTCAGATGAGCTATTCTGAAACCCACCATCTGTATTATTCTCCATCTACAGGCCGAGTCATCTCCCTTTGTAGAGAGGCTGCTGAAGAAGGGTTATGAGGTGATCTACCTGACGGAGCCTGTGGACGAGTACTGCATCCAAGCACTGCCTGAGTTTGACGGAAAGCGCTTCCAGAACGTGGCCAAGGAAGGCATCAAGTTTGATGAGGGCGAGAAAGCCAAGGAGAAGAGGGAGGCCCTGGAGAAGGAGTATGAACCTCTCACCACTTGGCTGAAGGAAAATGCTCTGAAGGACAAGGTAGAGAGACGGTTATGTTGTAATAATCATGGCATAGGAAATAAATACCAGCTGCAGAAGCTGTGGCTTCTGTCTATTCCATCACTCAGATGATTAAATAAAATGCTGTGTCTTATTTTTTCAACAGATTGAGAAGGCCGTCCTCTCTCAGCGGCTAACCAAGTCACCTTGCGCTCTGGTTGCCAGTCAGTACGGCTGGTCAGGAAACATGGAGAGGATCATGAAGGCACAGGCTTACCAGACAGGAAAAGATATTTCCACAAAGTGAGTAATAATTCCGTACAGCTACACCTCTTGAGTATTAATACTTGTAGTAAATTCTAACTTGCACCATTTCACCTCTTCTATTCCTCAGTTATTATGCCAGCCAGAAGAAAACACTAGAAATCAACCCTAAACATCCTCTTATCAAGCAGATGCTGAGCAGAGTCAGTGTAAGTCTGACCACTGTCACGTGTAGTGTCCGTTCTCTTTCAGTGTGCCCATATAAGTAATGTAAAACGATTCGTTTTTTTTAAATAAATCAAATGTAGTTTGCATGTACAAACTGACTTTCAGACCAGTCAGAGCACAGACCCTAACAGTTTCTTTCCTCTCATCATCAGAATGATGCTGAAGACCAGACTGCGTCAGATCTGGCTGTGGTTCTGTTTGAGACGGCCACTCTGCGCTCAGGCTACCAGCTGGCTGACACAAAGGCCTATGGAGACAGAATAGAGCGCATGCTCCGACTCAGCATGAATGTACCCCTGGAAGAAGAGGTAAGTCGGTTCCAGATGTCAGATACTGTTCTGCTTTGCAAAATTTGCATAGCAAATATTTTCAGTTTCAGTCTTCTCGTGTCGGCTCATAGCTCCTCCACCATTTCTGAACTCGGTCCTATTGTGATTAGTATGATTTCGCTCTGGAACTAGTTCCACTTTGCTTATTTTTCTTTTGCAGTGTTTTCTGTTATTGTAACCATTTTCAGTGATGGCTAATAATCATGTGACTGTTTAGGTTGAAGAAGAACCAGAGGAGGAGCCAGAGGAACCAGCAGAGGATGACTCTGAAGATAAAGAGGAGGAGATTGTAGATGAGGATGATGATGAAACGGTAAGAACACTTATATATTGTAGATGCAAAAGGACAAATTCAGACTGGGGTATATGCTCTTCCTGCTTCATAACCCTTTTTTTTTTTCTTCCCTCACAGACACAAACAGACAAAGATGAACTGTGAAGCACTGAATCGGAGAGCATGTAACAATGGAGCTGGAAACCAGACTGAAGTCGTGTTCCAGCGACACCGTGTTCAACGTTATCATGGGTGGGGGTCCCTGGGTTGGGTTTTTTAAGGCGAGCTTTGTTTGTTTTTTTGTTTTTTTTTATTACATTCCTCATGACTGTAAATTTGTTAATATTTAACTGACCTGTTTATGGAAAGATGCGATCCTGTCTATTGATCAAATAAATGTTTCCTGGAAAAACAAGATAAAATTGTGTCTGGTGTTCAGGAACAGATCAGCCATAACATTAAGACAAGTGACAGGTGAACAACAGTGACCTGTGTTCTGCAGGCACACACAAAAACGGTTTAGAAACAACTAAAAAAAAAAACATGAACAGTACAAGGTGTTGACCTGGCCTCCAAATTCACGAGATCCCAAACCGATTAAGTATCTGTGGGATGATCCACAGAGGCCCTGCCACTCATCCCATAGGTAACATTCTGTTACCAGACACCACAGGACGCCCTCAGAAGGCCCATGTCCATTCTCTGATGAGTCACAACTGTTGTGGGGGCACAAGTGAGACCTACACCATATTAGGTTATAATGTTATGGTATATAAGGAATAAACATACTCCATGATGGTTAACACATACCTAAAGGAAAGCTTTACTTTGACACCAACATTACAATCCAAGCAACACTTCGGCAACATTCAAAACAAGGTGCTCAGATTACAGAAGACATTTGTGCTGACTCTTTATTTAGAGAGTCTAAAGGTAATACTGAGAAATTTAGATGACTCGTATGATGCATAGGGAAATAATAAACCTTGAATCAATAAACATCTATTGTGCGTCTTCTAACTCTTCAAACCACACACAATCATAAGTGTACAATCATGTGATGTGGTCCTAATTAAACTGAAGTTGTAGCCTCTCTGGTCCATAACTCTACAGTATTTAACCTTGCCATCTCCTGCTGTAACTTCTACGTGGCTGGTATTTATCCACGGTGCCATGCTACTAGTGGCCATCATGACCTGGATCAGTGTTGTATGTGTCTGAATCTGACTTCTAGGTGTCTAGTGTACAGTAAGCCATCACTAATCTTGTTGCCGTATAGCGTTCCATTTTTTTTCTCTCCATTTATACAAAGTCAGCAAAATCAATCCTATTTTCAGTGAGGAGGCAGCTGATCTAGGTAAGAGTCACTCGGCTATTGACAGGATTATTGGATACTGTGGTGTTAGTTTTGTCACTGTGACATGTCAGTCACACGGGATGAATACAAGTGTGCATCTGACGATCCATCCACAAAGCTGTCTAACCCCGAAGAACACAAACAGTAGTACCAGATCTCCAACCTGTCAGGGAGAGCAGGCACTGATCACAGAGCAGAGAAGGAAAGAGATTGGGCCACAAATCATGGATATATCTCCAACAGAACGTGATCATGCGTTTTGTTTTTTTTATATATATAGCTCTGTTGTTGACATGTAACTGTCATGGTGCATGGTTGACAGTTGTTATCGGCAACGCCTCCGTGTGGTTTGGTTAACAACTGTGACATGTGATAAGTGCAAATTATAAAGCCTTATCACTGTCTATTGTGATAAGCAGAAATGTGAAAGGCAGACTTAAAAAAAAAAAAATCAGGTTTATCATGATTTACAAATAATTCTTGTCCCTGGAAGCTCTTAAGGTGCATGTTTCCTCACCGGTGCTGCAGAGCACAAGAAAAAATCACACTGTGATAAGTTTGCAACACACTGATCATTACTTAATGGATGAGCTGAGTGAACAGCAGAATGATTAATCACACTTGTGGAGAAACCACATTGTCGTGTAAGGGAATGTCCAGTAGGTGGCACTATTACCCACATCTAGAAAATTAGAGTTCTGACTTTCAAGAAGACCAAGGTTTAAAGAGGGGCAAACTCATGTTATTTAAGCAGCATGATAATTTACTATAGATGGTAAGTAGATATTTGAGTTTGCAACATAATAAAGCAGTCTTTACGACTTAATAAGGCTGACAATTATACTATTTAGCTTGAAATCACCCTGTGTTTACACATCATCTAAATCTGCGAATAAATCCGTGTAGAAGTGAGCAGCATTAAAATGTTCAAAGAGGAAGGATTTAAAGTCCTCATGACGAAGAAAAAAAAGCGTTTCCTTTTCACAACAGATGTCTGCCTCTTCCTCCTGCTTTTAGTGGTACCACATTACATTTTCACACTTTAGTTCCTTCAAGGACATCAGCAGAGGCCAGTTCCTGCTTGCAGTGCACTGCTCAGTTCTGCATTTCATGATGTTCAGTGCCTTATTGCAACCTTACAACAATTCATATATTCTTTGCATTCTGACGAGCACTATTTCCGCAGCTGCAAGCTCCATTGGTCTGTTGAGAACCAGAAAGCAGAAACAGAAAACAGAAATCTCCAGGATCTGCGGTTCAGAGAGCAGAGGGCTGATGCAGATGACTCTTCCAGCAGATACCACGTTGGGGTTGTACTGTACACGTCCAAATAAGATCCCCTTGGTGCACTGTTCACAGTTGTCTTGGGTGGCTAGTTGAAAAGCTAGGCAGCAGCTAAACAGCTGCAACAGCTGCAGCAAGAGCAGGTCCTCTCCCTCGACATGCGCCCATATGTTCCCCGGAGTGAGAAAGTGTTGCGCCTGGCTTCTTAATAAAGGGTGACAGATATGGGCCACAGCGGGGGGAGGGGTCTCACAGCGAGAGCCACAGAGGACTGATAACCGTGGCAGATAATAGCTGTGTTCCTTTAGCAAGAGGTGTTTCCTCAAGTGATTCCACCTTGACTTTCAAGCTCAACATGACAATTTGACATGACACACACTCAGGAGGCTTGTTTGGCCATCTGATGAGCTGCAACAGCAGGTCCTGAGCAAAAACACTGACCTCAGACCTAGAGACTTTTTCTCAGGAGTAAATGCTAACTCCAAGCTCCTCTGATAGGTCCTCTGAAGCACAGACATACAGACACGTGTGCCAAAGCCATCTTGAAACAATTAAGAGCCCAGTTAGAGAAAGTTAGTGGTCATTTTAAAAAACCCAAGTAAACAGCGTTGTCGTGCAAAGAGTTGACCGCAAATGGAAGCCTGTATACTGTCAGGGTTTAGTTTCAGACCAAAACTATTATATATATTTTTTCTCCTCGTACAAACTGAACGTGTTTCATCTTGTAATGAAACTTTGTGACATATTGTATCTGCTTGAGAGTCACAATGTTCTCAAAGGTCCCCTGAGATTAAAACAAGCAGCAGATTTATTAATTACTCTCCCTCTGGAGCAAGAAGTGGGCTCCAGTCTCTCTCTTCTATTAAAGACACATTCTGTAATGAGGCTTTTTTTGTTGTTGTTGTTAAATATTTATTTTCTAATTTACTAGATTATATATCAAATATTTTAGTAATAAATTATTTTTATTTTTCCATATTATTGTCTGCTGTTTTTCTTGGATTTATCTTGGTTATTATTTTGTGCCATTTTAAAGCAAGCCTGCGTAAATACACCCCGAAAACCTTCCGCTAGACAAGAGACATAAGATGGACTTCAGATATTTGATGTCTCTCAGTGAAAATCGATGTCTGACTGGTAGAGCCTACCACAGGGCTTCTCTTTCCCATAATTTGTATTTTGCGACTGACTGCAGTTTCTGCGCCGCTGCCGCTGCTCATACGCAATCCCTGGATAGGTGGTTGCCATGGATTCCTGGGTCACATGCGTGGGTTTCCTATAGCCAGAAGCAGCAGAAGATGCTCGGACCAAAAATCCAGAGCCATTTTCATTCAAGAAAAAGAGAGGATCCGCTGTGGATGGCTTGCTGACTGGGTGGCCTGACTACACCCGTCTGCTAATTTTGGCTTCTTTTTTCCCCCCCACGCACGCACACCCGCACATCTACAAACCCACCGAACCTCGGCTTTGTGCGCTTTCGATCACCTCTAATTCGCAGCAAACCGGTTTTGTCCACATTCATAGACTGATAACAGGAATGAGTATAGAAATTCCTGAAGGACTGACGGAGCTGTTACAGAGCTTTACCGTGGAAGTGTTAAGGAATCAGCCCAGGGATTTGCTCGAGTTTGCGTTACAGTACTTCACCCAGCTGAAGGACAGCGAGACCAAAGAGGCCGCGTTTGGCAATGACCAAAATTCGGCCCCGAGACCTGGAAAAGCGGTCAATTTCATTGACGAAGCCATGCAGATCGATTCGGAAAACGGAGAGGAGGACGACGACGATGACGAGGAATTCATAGGTGGGCCGATAGATTTACTATATGTCATGGGTGTGCTGCTGTCTGTGCGTTAATGTGGATGGGGCGAATGTATTTATTTTCAGTAATGTTCATGCATGGCTTCTGGTCTCTGGGAGAAAACACACTGGGCGCAGAGATGCTCCGCCACCTTGCATCCACCTCGGCTCTGTCATTTGCCATATATGGTCACGGAGGCTGAAAGATGCTCCGTGAACGTGTCCCGCTTTTCATCTATGAACACACGTTTTTGTGATAAGGACGCCGCTAAAGGGCAGCGGCTGCAGAACCGAGGCACCGTGTTTGCTGGTTTGTTCGCTCCGTAGAAGCCCTGCAGCTCTGGATCATTTGAATATTTCCCAGTTGCAGGTGCAGGGCCTGGTGGGCCTGTGCACCCTGATCAGCTACTGTAGCACAAATATGACAAAGCAGATGGAGGTGGAATACTGAAGCCATCACCATGTGATGCAAGCAATAAGCCACACGCAACACGACTGTGGTTTAGCGTTTCCTAAATCACATCCGACACAGTGGCATGCAAAGGGGTGCAGCAAGGCAGAGCTCTGACACAGCATCCCAATGAGTGGTGGGGTCTGCAAGACTGTCTGCAATGGTTACATAAGGACAACCATGTTCAGCTGTTAAACTAACTAATCTAAACTTACATGCATTTGTTGTTTCACAGCCTCCTGTGTTAGGGATATTTCACTGAGCCCCAACCACCAACACTGGCCGGCAGGCTATTAATGGAGGAGACCTCCTGTCTAATGTATATTTCATACCGACCTATTGTGTAGGAGCTTGGCACTTTTTGCAGCGTTTTACATTTGAATTTTTTCCTCTCATTTAAATGTGATTCAAAGACCCAAATCCACTTCAAAGCAGCTGTCCTTATTCAGGTCGTCCCTGGATGAATATGGATCCCTAATGAGCTCACTCCACATGTACCACTGTGGATATGGAAACACGGGAGCCCTCCTTGTAATAACTGCCATATACATGTACTTTATGATGAAATCTAACTTGTAGTATGTATTATTTATTTATTTTTTTCTTATGCTCTGCAGCACCGGTGATAAACAGATTCATCAGGAGAGCATCGGGTGAGTTCCCATTTGCCGCCTGTAAAAGTTGGCTCCTAAAAGTCTGTCGTATCAGAGGGAAAACTCTGGACAGCGTCAGTGCAGGAAACATAAAAATCTTCTTTGACACGCGAGCACCGAGGCTGCGTCACATTTGCTCCAGTACAAGTGATATCTGAGTTTTGTTTTGTTTTTTTCCTCCATCTGTCTTTTGTCACTGTCTTCCATGCTTTATAATAGGCTTAATTTATTGGAGCTTGTGAAGCCACTTTGTCGTGAACCTGGGTTGATAATGTCAGCGAGTGACGTGGGTGGGAGGATCAGGACAAGAGGCTCTACTAATAATCAGCTCTCTCTCATAATATAATAGTGAGATTGCAGCTTCACAAGAACAACTTTGCTGTTATCAGGAAATAAGCATCGTAGGACACCACAGTGACAAAGAAATAAAGAAAGTTTTAGTTTATGGGCAGGTTACCAAAAGTATATCACTACTGCTACACCTTCCTGTTAGAACGTAGTACGGAAATGGATTATGAGTGCCAACCACAATCCCTCCGGATCTCCAAACTTAAGACAAGAAAAGTATTTTTATATTGAATGATTTATAGCATGAAGCGGTGCTGAATCATTCCGGGAATTTGGCTTTTTCTGTCTGGGATTTGGCCAGTCCTGTGGCTCACCTAGAAAACAAACAGTCTTTTTAGAGGTTGTATAAGGTTTGCTAAAAGTTCAGTTTTTATACATGTACATCTATTCATCCATTGTTTAATGCACACATCATCAGCAGTGGAAGAAGTCCTCAGATCTTCCTTTATCCAAGTATGAACGCATTCGCTAAACATCCCGAAAATATCTGTTTTCAGATGTTATACCACGGGGTTATTATTACAGCATGTAAATACAGCAGCTGACTGAGAACTGGTTTCACTCGGTTTATATGATGTGACTTAAATGTTTAACAAATCACTGAATTCCTGTATCTTTAGATAAGTGTAGTGAAGTGAAAAGTATGATATCTCTCTCTGAAATAAAATGGAGTCACTTAAGTAAGTACCTTAGGATTATACTTAAGCGCTTAAGTACAGTTCTTTGTCACTTTACACCAGCGCACATAGCAGACGGGAGCACTGGGAGAATAAAATCATGAGAAGAAAGATGGTGGGCAACACGTGCACCGTCACCACAGAGATTACTGAATAAAGCATAGATTTCATAGACCTTAAGACAGCCATGAATCCTTCATTATAGCTGACATCATTGTGCAACATGCTGCAGTCAAAGATGATTCAAGTTACAGCTTTGGCCTTTACAGTCACTGTACAAGAAGATGAAAATGTCGGACGAAACATCTGAATCTCATTCACTTGTTGCTCTCTTTCGTGCAGTGTGTGCTGAAGCTTTCAATCCTGATGAAGACGATGAGGATAAAGAGCCAAGGGTAAACTGTGTGCATGCTGCAGTTATCTCATTATCATTAGCAGTTGAGTTTTACGCTTTACAGCAAGGACTGTAGCTGGATAAAATGGTAACCTATATGACTTCTGTATGTACTGTAAGTGTCAGCCCCCATGAGACCATTTCACTGTTTCATCTCGCAGGTCACCCACCCGAAAACCGACGAGCAGAGACAGAGACTACAGGAAGCATGTAGGGACATTCTTCTGTTCAAGAATCTGGATCCAGTGAGTACATTATTCTGTTAGCTCTCCTCTGGTTGGAGACCATGCTCAGTGCGCTAGGCTTAATTTTTTTTAAAGATGCCGATTTGTACGTCGCAGAAACAGAACCCAGAGTGGATTGAGCATGACTGTTTCAAGTGTTGTGATGTTTGTCCCGATCACAGGAAGAGATGTCTCAAGTGCTGGATGCCATATTTGAGAAGTTCTGCACAGAAGGGGAGCACATCATCGATCAAGATGATGATGGGGACAACTTCTATGTTATTGAAAGGTACCGTTCTCCTAACATTCCTTATTCTTTTTAATCAGATAGTCCAGTGTTATATAAGAAACGTCAGATGCTGGAAGCCAGCCCGACATCTCCGCCCACAATTTTCTGTGGCAGAATGTTGGCCTGGAGTTGCTCCGTTGGGAACTGATAATGGTCCAACAAAGCTCTGCGGGGCCAAACCGATCGCTTGGACAGGCTTTACGCGGTGATGGACAGAATGGTAACAATGACGTGGTCACACGCGCCATCTGAGCGCTGTCGAGCTCTGATCGGTTGTTGGACTATCCAGTTGCACGCAGGGATATGTTTTATCTCTGTCGGTTGAAACGCGGCCCATGATGAAATCCTAATGGCTTGATACCAGACTCATATTCTCATAAGAACTGAGCCTGGCTATATATTTGTAAAAGAATCATTAAAATTCAAGGACTCAATCTCAGGGCTACTACATTTGTTGCATTTGCTCTGATGTTTACCCCCTTGTTGTTTTTTCTTTTTTTTTTTTGTCATTCAGTGGGACGTTTAACATATTCGTGAAGGTTGACGGCGTGGAGAAGCTGGTAGGCTGCTATGACAACACAGGCAGCTTTGGAGAGCTGGCGTTGATGTACAACACCCCCAGGGCGGCCACAATAATCGCCACCTCGCCTGGAGCCCTTTGGTGCCTAGTGAGTAAACCATTACATCTTCCTGCAACAGCACAGTTGGCTCCTTACTCAGGTTTTTATAACACGCTGTGCTGTCAGTTGTCACAATTTAAATAAACAACCAGGTTGACTGTGGCAGTGTTGCTACCTGCTGCCACAGAGTGAGAGCGGGATGTCCAACTGAGATAACAGAGCTACTTTAAAAACCCAGTGGATTCAGGAAAATCTGAGAGAGCACTAATCGTGCCTCTGGTAATGAGTTTACATAATCATTAATGCTTATATCAAGGTCAGTGAATATGCAAACTGAATATGAAAGAAATACATATTTATGAGTGTTACTATAGGCCTATTAAGACTGCTTTCATTGCCCATTGATAAGTCTTGGCTAAGACTAAACTAATCTGTTTTACAAACAGTTGTTTAGGAACGTAGCTCAAGGTGTTCATCAAAATGTACAAAATACTGGCAGCACCTTAAAGCTGACATCAGTCTTTGTACAGTAAAATACCGAACTGTTTTATAAATTGCAGCGAGAACAGCTGTTGTAGGACTTCAGTTGCTACTTGTTTCTTCCTGTGAAGCAGCTTGTTTATTAATGACTCTGTGAGGGTCGTGTCCTCAAAAGTGTGGGTAACAGCTTCGTTATGTCATCTCTGCGCAGACCGGGCAGGTTGCTGCTGCTCCCCTGTTGACCTGAACACTTGTAGTGCGTGTTTGAGCCTCGGATCGCGCAGGAAGCCCTGTTCCACCGAGCGTCGGTTTAGGTGGGGGAGGGACAGTGCTGCCTAATTGCCTTTAAGGCAAACAGTCAGGGCTTTACTTAGACTGTGATTGGGGCCTGCAAATAAATTTGTGTAGACGTGACTTTGTGGCACTGTGGTAAGATAATAAATCTGCATGACACTGAGTCCAGGGTCCTCATTCTATTAACCACTTAAAAATTAGAGCCGTGTGTGCTTGGTCTGGTTTGTTTGCTTGGTTTCACCGCTAGAGGGCGCCCTCTGCAGCTGCAAATGTTCCCTGCAGTACAATATGTAACAGTCTGTTGCTGCATGTCTGCAAATCTGAAATACTTCCTGGCCCAGTATTAGACTTTAGACCCTTCCAAACTTACCCGATACAACAGAGACAGAGTTATATAATAGAGTTTCATACAAGTTATTGTTCACTGAACAGGCACCAGAATAGTCTGAAACTGTAGGGAGAATTAACAAATCAGTGTTACCAGACTTTCTGAGAAACCTTGTTTGCTACTCAATCATGTATATTATTATTATTATTACTGTATATGCCCCCAGGTTCAAAATCAGCCATCAGACTTGCTGTTTGACATTTTACGGGAAGAGAAGTGAGATGGCTTTTGATGTAAAAATACTCAAAAATGTCATCTGTTCGTATATACGTAGACAAGTGAACACGGGAATACGGCGTGTCTTCAAGCATAAATGTAAACATTTTTCCCCTTTCATTTCTTCCTGCGCTTCAGGATCGTCTGACATTCAGGAGGATCATAGTGAAGAACAACGCCAAGAAGAGGAGGCTCTACGAGGCATTCATTGAAACGCTACCACTGCTTACATCTTTAGAGGTCGTGATTAGCCTTGTCCTCCAACGTTAAGAAAGTGCTCCGTGCATTTACTAGCCGAACCGTTGTTAACCTTGTGTCTTTTCATCCGCAGCTCTCAGAGAGAATGAAGGTAGTAGACGTGCTTTCCACCAGGGTGTACAACGATTCACAGCAGATTATTGCTCAGGTGATGAATCTCATTATACTCTTTATGCATTTCTATTTTGCTTTTTTCCACTTTTTTTTTAATAAACATTTAAAGTTACTTTGTGGCTTTGCATTGCAGGGTGATTTAGCAGATTGCTTCTACATTGTTGAGTCTGGCCAAGTCAGAATCACCATGAAAAGAAGCAGGGTATTTTTGCACAATCTTTTCATTCTTAAGTTCTTATTTAAAATGTACTGTGTGGTTAAAAGGTCTTCTGTGCTGTCTTATAATGTGCATTTCTTTCTTGCCAGTCAAAAAAAGACCAGGAGGAGGAGGAGGTGGATATCGCCACATGCACTAGGGGCCAGTATTTTGGGGAGTTGGCTCTTGTCACAAACAAGCCGAGAGCTGCATCTGCCTATGCTGTGGGGAATGTCAAATGCTTGGGTACGTTTTATGCAAATTTATGTTCACTGTGGCCAACATTTTCTAGCAAATCACGTATTATTTTACATATCTCTGCCTGATTCCCCTCAAGTTACTATATGTGCGCTAATGTTTCTTTTTTCTCAGTGCTGGGCATTCAAGCCTTTGAGAGGCTGCTAGGCCCGTGCATGGACATCATGAAGAGAAACATTGCTAACTATGAGGAGCAGCTGGTGACCCTGTTTGGAAGTAGCCCTGAGATTGAGCAACAAAATGCATGAGACGACACCAATGGACCATGAACGGGCAGAAAGAAAAAATAAATAAATAAAGGCGCGTATGGATGTTTTCCCCAATACCACTTACAACACGGCTTTTCTTACGAAATGTGAACACACACTACACTACAACATTTGAGTGTTAAATAAATAAAACAGACTAGATTCGCATAAGGTTTGTTTTAGATGAGATTTCCACAGAGAGTTCTGACTATAGGAAGCCAAAGCAGAGTTGCTTAAAGCTTGTTTAAATTACATTTCTCATGATTCTCACCTTAAAAAAGTAAGTGTACATTTTACTTGTCAGTGTCTAATGCATTATTTGTTTGTATATTGAACACGGGACAGTTCATGGTGTTCATCTGGCTTGTAGTGCTATTTACCCATCTGGATTGTTGTGGAGATGGTTATTGCTTTTTTGAGATTTCAGCCTTCTCTAAAAAAAATAATGGAATTAGATGTCACTCAGCTTGTGGTGTGCTCAAAGCAATACAGAAATACAGCTGAGCAAAAAAACAAAACAAAACAAGAGCAATTTCCGGAAATCATGACACGGGTACTCAAGAAAATTTCCAGACCTGGTTGAGAGTAATTTCATGTTGGAACTATTTTCTGTGTAACTGCACCTGCCAACTGTACCAATGCGCAGAGGGAAGGATGAAAGCTATTGCTGCGATTAGCCAAGGGCTCTCTTCATGGGCAGGTGTTTGCTTCTTTATGCCTAGTCGTGAGTAAAGTCAGATAGACAGAAAATAGTTCCATGACAAAACTCCTCACAATTTTCTTGAATAATTGGGTCTTGACTTCCGTGAAGAGGCCGTAGTAATGAGTTTTTTCCAATTTTTTGGTGCCTTGAGCACCACATGCCAAGCACCATGTAATTCTGTTATATTTAAGAAAAGGCAGAAATCCCTGTGCCCGATGTCTTCGCAATTCTGCTACCCAAATCAAAAGACTCTGGATGGATGAAGTGCACTACATGCAGAGGTGTGAACTGTCCCTTCACCTTCCCTCCACTGTGTTATAGCTACACCTACAATATAATATCGTTTGTAAATTTCTAAACACTATTCGTTTAAATTAAGATGCCAAAGCTAATTTCTTACTGGATAATTATGAGCGGATTAGTCAGATTCTCTTGTCGCAGTGAGAGGTGCGCTGGTACAGGAGCCCCAACATGAGGAAGGACAAACATGTTTTTAAAGGACATTAATCTGAATATCATCTCTCACATTTTGATTACAACAGAATGTCGACTTGGCAGGACCTTAACATTTTTACAAAAATGCATTTCTGTTTATTGTAAGATTGAATCCCTTGAATACATGCTCATAAACTGTATATCATTGTTGGTAAGTGTTTGTGGCAGTTAGCCTAATACTATGCTTTTACATGAAAGCAAACTTCAGAGAGACGGCTGATAGTTTTGTAAGAATATACAACACTGTACAATTTTAAAACTATTTACTGTTATTATATAGGCCCACTTTTAACTTAATCATTCGCCCTGTTAGACCGTAGTCATTTGGCAATGTCTTGAGACAGTTGATTTTTTTTCCGTGTTTTAACGTAAAATTTAAGTCTATTGTTTTTGTGTAGGTGAAACATACATTATTAAGATATACATTATTGCTGTCTACCTCTGCCAACAACTTATACTGTTTCCTGCCCAACAGGAATCTAAAGTGGGTCCTCTCTCTTCTTCTCTCTCTTTTTCTCTCTCCATTTTTAAATGACTGAAGTCTTTGTGTATTTTGTCCGCAGCTTAAATTGTTTAAAACTGGGTAAACATTTAAATGTGCTGATTTTATTTCCCCCTGGTAGTACTGCTAACTTTTGAAGGCAAACCCACAATACTGGCTAAAAGTACTGTATGTTTCACTTTTCATGTCAATAAAGAACATTTTATATTTGCGTGCCTCACAATTATTTGTTACAGTGAAGAAAATAAACACTGTCAAAGCATTTTTTTCATTCATTGTTCAGTTGATCCTGCATCTTTCTTTTATTCATTCATTCATTTTCTAACATTCATTTGTTTATGTACTAGATCTCATTGATCTCGTAACGTTGAAACAAAGATTTTATTTCAAGTGAGAGAAATGTGCCTAAAAAAACGGTATGTACTTGTACTTCTTGCTGTAGTTGCAACATTGCAGATAAAAAATAACCATGTATTGTTCCTGTTATTGCCAATCAGCTGTTACTGGGTAGTAACAGGCACATACTTTCAGCCAATGATATGATGAACAACAAACTAGGCCACGCCCATCCTATTTTCCTCAACTGTCTGGGCCAATAGGCTCTGCGTATTCTTGTTATTGATGTTCTTATGAACCAATGGGAGGCCTTCTCTGCAACCACTCATTCCCACCCCTCGAGTGAATGCTCAGAGTTTCTTGATGGCGACAGGTCTGGTAAGTGGGAAGTTGACTACTTTTTTCGAATTAAAAAAAAGTTCAAACTGAATTTTGACTACATCGTTTTGTAGTTTGTGTATTTGCAATTCCAACGCGGTGTTTTAGCTAGGTTGTCACGCGCTTATTTGATGTCGATTGACAGGTTGAGGTCGACTGTGGATTTTTTTTTTTTTTTTTTCCGCTGTAGCGCTTGTTGTTTTGGTGATAACAAACCCACTCGACAGCAGGGTTATGTACCTGAAGAATTCTTAAAATGTATAATGAAAGCTGTTTTGAATTATTTGAAATTGTCGCTTAAATGCTGCCGGAGGTTTTCGTGTCATTCATTTTAAACGGGGTAGAGAGGTTGCGTCATGCCTCAACTTGTTGACATTCTTTTGTTTACAGTGTTAGACCCGACAGCCTCTGGGTTTGAGCCGAGGACACGGCTGCTGCTTTTGAGGAGTGGGGAAAGACTAGGCCCGTCTTTTAGTCCGTCTTTGCGAACGAAATTATACTTTTAAAGCGCCTAATCAACGATGTGTTGCCACTGTATCCGCGTTTACACAGTCTAACGGTTTGTTTTTTGATCGTGCATCTACCGTTGATCGGTTGACAGAGCGCAAATGACCGTTAGTTCTTCCCTATAGCATAATTTAATTGGTGTTTATAGCTACTTTTAAACCTGCAACGGGTTTTCTTCCGTTATGTCGCACAAAGACATCATAATTTTAATAAATTCGTACAACATTAGACTAAGAAGGTGACATTTATGCAGGTTTAAAAATAATCGTGTTTTCAAGCTTCTACGTGCCACTTTTTAAGACTATTTTTTCGTATTTGTCACTTTCGCTGCGCAGTTATGAATGAATGAGCTCTGCTGCGCATGCGCCAAACCCTTTTAAGTTTATAAACAAGGCCTCCACGCAGCGAGTCACATGACTAGCTACAGAGGCGTTCTGTGTCGATTCAGAGACAAAGGGTTCCCTTAAGGCTGACTACTTTTTAATATCGAAGCTATACGCGACATGCAATGACTACATACTGTATATGATTTTTATTTGCCGTAATCCGACATATTATTATGTTATTTTATGTGTATTATATCGAGGTTTTAATTCCATGGATTTTTCCATACTGTCAAAATGAAACTACCATTTTCGTTTTAATTTTTGTTTATGGTTATTGTATATTTAATAGAAATTGCATTGTAAGTATCCCTCATCGGTGGTTTGCCATGGATGGACTTTGTGAAAGCTCCAATTTTGACCTTTGTTTTTGTCTATATCCAGCTGATGTGTCAGATGAGGACAATGGAAGCAGAGTAAGCTGAATTGTCGCCTGTTTGAAAAAAGAGGAAACAGCAGAACATTGTGAGAATGGACGAGTCTTTTGATCCACTCAAGTGTAGCGAAGACCTGCCTTCCTCACCTGGGTGTCACATGGATTACGGTAAATAGTTCAGTCTACAGTTAAGCTAACGGAGCTTTTTTTTCTTTAAATGTATTTATTATGACAATGTTATTATGGCAATCTCTCCTCAGATGACATGCCAGAGCTGCAGGAGGTAGAGGAGGACCAGAGGTCTCCGGGGTTATTTCAGGTTGGAGCAGTGTCTCACCAGGAGCTCAGCTGCTCCCCTAACACCAACTGGCTTGCTGAATTGGCCAACATTGCCACCAGTCCTCAGAGCCCCCTGCTGAAGGATGCCCCACACAAGAGGTTTGCACAAACACACACTGACTTGAAAATCAGACTGACACACATGTTATAACATACACTCCAGCATACCTGGGGCTATTTCACAAAGCAGGACTGTCGAGTTAGCAGCACTACTTAGAAAAATGGTTGTAAAATATCCTCAGACATTGTGTTGATTTTTAACAGTTGCATGTTTATCTCATTATGAACAGAATTTTGCTTAACCGTTTTTCTATCTCTGGTTAAATAATCTTTTATTAGAGAATTGCATTAAGAGGTGTATATGTTAAAAACTCTAGCAGGTGCTTCATGACATGATTATCATGTGTGAAGTGTGCCATCACTGCAATTGTGTTTTCTTTATAAAATGACTCATATTTATAACATTGTCATTATTTTCAGATCATCTCCAGTTCACATTTTTGGCAGCAGTAATAGTTTACATTCCTACGCCCGGCCCCCTTTAGCCAGCAGCGCACCCAACCCGTCCAGAGGTCACCTGAGAGAGCGTAGGCGTGTCAGGGTAAATTTTCCCATTCTTGACAGCCCTGTCCTGTGATTGTTTACTGCTAAATTCATGTGTAACATGCATTCTGAAGCTGTTTACTTTAATGATGTCTGTATAAGATTTTTCTTTATGATCTACAACAGGCCAGCAGTGAATCGGAGTCAGGGGTTTTCTCAATGTCCTCATCATTTTCTGATGACGAAGACATGGCCTGGTCTCACTCCTGGCCCTCCACAGCCTGGCATTGCTTCTTAAAAGGTGCATGCACTCTCATTTACACACACTTGGACCTCAATTTACTGACACATGCTGAAGAACTCAAAGAATTGCTTGAAAAATCGTTGTTGAGAAATGCCTCACAGCTTAAAGGCATATGGTCTAGTATGAACATGCATTCCTCATTGGACAACAGTCATTTGTTAATGCTTTAAGTACTACGTTATAACTTTTACATCAGTTATGTTTACACATTTACACATAAAGGTATATTTTCTAATTTGGTCAATTGAGAAATTTGTCCCTTTGGGACCACTGTGCTTAAAAAAATAAAACAGAACTAACTAATTAAAATGTTTTCACTATACAGTACACTACCTGGGTCCGTTAAGTCCATATAAATAATATACTAGCACCCCTCACGAGAAATCAAACCTGCTGATGTCATATGCAACAACCAACAACCACTAATGAACCACTAATATTTGTCCAGAAGAATATATTTTTGTTGCAGCCAGCACATTTTTATATACACATAGTTTTTCATGGACACTTGCATGTGAACACAATGGCCCCAGGATGAGCATGACATATAAACATTTGTAAAGCAGTCCTTACCTCTGGTGTCCAAACAGCAGTATTGTGTCCATTTTCTAGCATTTTCTCTGCAGTATCAACGCACATCAGCTTATTCATCACGTTACATTGTTGTGTTGATATTCAGGAACCCGCCTGCGCTTCCATCGTGGTCCTAATGTGGAATGGCAGGAAGCTGATGAACTCAGGGATTCGGATGATGACTCAGATGATGAAACCATGATGCCGTCCTCATTTTCTGTCAAGGTAAGGCAACCAATAGTGACTTAGAATATGTATGACTTAATACACTGTAATTTCAGTAATCTGACTGAGAGTAAATATTCAATGTCTGTATACAATTGCTTGGATTGGCCACAGGGTGGCAGACCATCAACATACAGTTTTTAAACAACGAGACACTTAGTAGTTTATACAGTAATTCCTCCATGGTAATGCAGACTCATCTCACTGGCCTTTTGCTTCATTTACAGAGGTATGGTTCAGGAGGACTTAAGTTGGTGAGCCATGAAGAAACAGTATCTTATGGACAAGCTGTTCTTAAACTGACCTTTGACCCAGGCTCGCCAGATGAAGGCCTTCTAACAGCTGAATGCCGTTTGGATCACCCATTTTTTGTCAAAAATAAAGGTACAAGAATCTTTAAATCCTGTTGAGCTGTACAAGAAAAATATACTGTTTCAGATAGACTTTATCCTTATGTCTCCTTGTTTGAGAGTCAGGGGTAGTCAATAAATACAGAATTGTTGGCAAGAGAGCAAAGCAACATTACATCAAAACAAGATTTTGCAGCAATATGTGAAATCAGTCTTTGCCAACAGAAGCTAATAATTTTCAGGTTTGTTTTGAAATTCAAACATTTAGGATCAAACTAATCCGTGAATAACCATCTGTCCTTTTACAGGGTGGTCCTCCTTTTACCCAAGCCTTACTGTGGTGCACCATGGGATCCCTTGCTATGAGATGCAGCTAGGAGATGTGTGCCTGCCACCAAACCACCCAGATGCCATTAACTGTGATGACTCAGTCGTCTTTGACACTTTCAGAAGGTACACTCTTTATAAAAGTGTCATATTGCTTTGTGTATGAGCGAGATGACATTAGATGACTTTGTGACTATGAGTCATTATTAGTCATTTAAGAAACATGTTATTCACACTATAGGTCAACTTTAGGGGACAGCATATATTCCTGTCTGTCCACGTATTATATTAAACATCCTGTAATTTCTTTTGAACTTTAACATAACGTATATACTTATACATCTTCTCTTTGTTTACAAAGTATATATTAGGGCTTGTACAGACTAGTTGACCAGTCAGTTTGTCGACTTGACTGCTGTGCCATGACGCTGTAACTTATCATGTCAACTAGTCACTGATCATGTGACAGTAATATATCTCAGAGAAGACATGTGAGGAGCCCAGTGGGTCACTGCAGCAAAGTGTGGTTCATCAAGTGTGTGGAAATATTTCACAAAAGATGAAGCCATACTACTCTGACATGCAAAACATGTAAGCCAGTCATGAAATACCACAGAAGTACTACTGTGATGCACACTCATCTGAAAAGGCATCCGCTAACACTAGCAGGGGAACAGTCCCAATCCTCTCAACGGCAGTCAGTTAACAACTTCACCGAACACCCTGTGATAACAGAGAGGAGGAGTCTGCTAATCAACAATATGATGGTGGATTCCATTGTCTAAAGTTATTAGGCCTTAAGCAGAGAGGGCTTCAAAGATGTACACTGTCCCATCTTACAACATGTCATGGAGTATTATTTAATGCTATTGATGGTGCTGAGTTGCAGCCTGTTTTTATACAGGCTACACACGTCTGCAGCACACAGTATGTAACACATGAGCTGTCTGTTCTCAGCATATGTATTCAGGTCAAAAATATACATTTCATTATCGCGAAGCATAACTTTCTACTGTGTTTTTGTAAGTGATGTCATCAGCCACTAGTCGGTGTCAATTTGTGTAACCCATAGTAGTTTCAATGCATTTTTTTAATGTAACTATTGGTGTGCATTGAAGGGTTATACTATGCAAGGGAAGTCAAATCAAATCTATCCTATATTTAAAAGTTTGAAGAAGGCAAAAACAACAGAAATCTCTACTGCATTTGTTCTTCATGTAACAAATATTCAAGGGTGATGTACATGTAGATTTAAGACATTATTTACAGGAAGAAAAATGACTGCATAGACTGTTGCAGATTTAAAGACACATCTCTCTCTTTCCCTTCCTGTACCCTGCAGCTACGACTTCACCCCACTAGATTCCTCAGCAGTGTACGTTCTCAGCAGCATGGCTCGTCAGCGCAGAGCCTCCCTGTCCAGTGGGGGTGCCGTCAGTCCAGACTGTGATAAACTTGAGCGTTCTTGCTCCCCACAATCCTCCAGCAGCAAATCAAACCGCAGCCACAACTCAGGGACAGCCAGTGGTGCCACACCTACAAAATGCAAGCGGCCAATGAATGCCTTCATGCTCTTTGCCAAGAAATACAGAGTGGAGTACACGCAGATGTATCCCGGGAAGGACAACAGGTGTGGAAAAATACGATAGAGTGTACACTGATAAAGATGTCTCTATCAATGTGTCATATCCTAAGGTCCAGTCAACACACACTTAGCACTGAAAGGGTATGTAATGTCAAGCAGACTATGAGAGCAATGTTACAGGCATGGTTGTGTAATATTCTGTGTTCCCGCTGTTTTCAGTAAGTCGTTAAATTGACATTTGATGTCGGGATCAGTGGGGCTACTTTTCCCCCCACACAGCACTTGATATTAATCTGTGGCTCTGAAATTAAGGGACAGCTTCTGATTGGAGGGCTAATCTGATTCACAGCTTCCATCTTTGTAGCTGAGAAAAACAACAATATAGTGAACAACTGTCCAAATGATGAAAAAGATGGAAAAAAAACTGTCCATATTTCACACAGACGGCGTCATCGTGGCGTGCACAGAAACAGCTCCCATTCGTCTCAATATCAATACGTGGCAAGACAACCAAACAAGCATCATCTTAACCAAACACATTTAGACAACTAACATCAGCATAGTTGAGAAGACAGACATTCTGCATTACTAATACTTTTCATTAAAGGACTGATTTAGTTATATATTTTTTTTTGGTTAACTGGATAGTGTTTAATACGAGTTTGATCAGAACTTTTATTTTCCAAGCCACCACAATTGAATTTAATGCAATTCAGAGTACATGCAAAGTCAACAACTGTGTGGCACCTTTGTGTCAGTCTTGGCTCCTCTCAGTGAACCCTAAATTCAGCCACCCAGTGTTACAGAGATCTGACAGTTTGCTCTCGGCTACAAAGAAGCATGAGAATGCCATGGTTATTTTTTTTTAGGACATTTTACCATTTGTCTTATTTTCCATGTATTACAAAAAAAAAAAAAAAAAAAAACTACAGTGGAAGAAAACTTTGAATGGACTCAACATAAAAACTATCAGGTTCTGTTTGTGATGAATGTTATTGAGTGGTTCTGGCTACAGCTGTAAAGCCCTGAGCTACATACTCAAAGTCCAGGACATTATTCAGTATTTGAAGCTTTGTAATTTAACACTAACACAATTCCTCATGAATCTCTAAAGCCCTTAAGGCAAAGATCAAGTAATGCTATAAAATAGGGTCTCCTTTGTCATACTTTCAGTTCTGCAGTTACACTAGTATTGTTCTGTTGAGAAATGATTTGATCAGTGGGTTTCCGGTTCAAATACCTGGATCAACTGTAAACACGTGGTAGCGAACTTAAAAGGCTCACATTCTTTTCTTACAGTTTAAGATCAGTTATCTTCAAACAGGAGCTAGACCAATTTATTAAGACGATCCTCTTCCAGTATTTAAGACAGAAAGCCTGCTTTGTTGCATCCAGTTAATGCTGTTTTTTTAATATTATTTTACATTCGATTGGCTTTCTGGCTAAAGTTCTTCCAATGCAGGAATACCACCCAGCGCATAAGTCTGCAAAAACCTTTAGTGCTGCTTCACTTCCTGGGCCGTTACACTGTGTTGTTTTTTGTAGTTACTAACCCTTTTTAGGAACTCAGACATCAATTCAATTTATTTGTTCTAAAGAGCCTTACTCTCAGATCTTGTAAAAATGTACGCAGTCTGTTTTTATATTCTCTGCGCAAATGGGAAATGGCTAAAACTGTAATGGAAAACAAAGACAGATTCCTTCCACTCAAAAAACCTGATAAACTAAGTCTCCATCTGTCTCCAACCTTTCGCTCCAGAGCCATTAGCGTCATCCTGGGGGACAAGTGGAAGAAGATGAAGAGTGAGGAGAGGAGGATGTACACCATGGAGGCCAAGGCTTTGGCTGAGGAGCAGAAAAGACTCAATCCAGACTGCTGGAAACGTAAAAGAACCAACTCAGTAAGGACTGAAGTAGCTAACGGACGTTACATGTGAACTTTGTGTATCGAGTTAACAGTTTCAAACGTATGTCTACTCTACTGCCTGCCCCTAAATCCTGTATTCTTTCCATAGGGTTCCCAACAGACCTAGATAATCCCCCACAATCCCCAGCTGCTGGTGTTTTGTCATGGAGAGGTGCTGGACAGAGTCTGATGGACCGCTTGATGCCTCTTTGCTCTCCTGTATTCTTGAGACTCAACTGTGATGCAGAACTCACATGCTTTTATAATCCTGAAACATTATTAGTGACAAACCAGAATTATGAAAACATATACGAAACATGTATTCTAGTCACTAACAGCGCATATATTTTCTTATATCTTTAATGTCGAAGATGTCTTAGTCCCCTGAGATAAGAATGAATTGTCTCTTTTATTTTAGGTCATTTCATATTCAGTGGTGGGGGAAAGAAAAAACAACCAATAGATCCTGTGGTGCTACGCTTCAGCATGGATAGGAAGCATGTGTCTATATAAAAAAAGGGGAATTTTAAATGAATTTTTCACAACTGTTCATATTGATATTTGTAAAACTCAATATATATATTGCACAGATGGGTAACCCTTTCATACATTTTGTATTACAGTATATATTCTGCCGCTGAACTACAGCCAACAGTTTGTGATACCGCCCTGCCAAGTCTTTAGATTGTGTCTGCCCAACCACCCGGCCATATTCAGAGAAGACTTTCAGCGTGTGGTGGTGGGTTTACACTCGGTCACGTAGCACTTCAGGCCCTCACTGTAAGTGTTTATTTCTTCTGCACTTTATATAAATATGTAATCTAATCTATACAGCCACTGTATACTGGTGGAAGCGGTTTGTATAGTATCCTCATAGTTAGCCATTTGACACCATCATGGCCCAGCAGCCATGCTCTGCTTTCAGGTTGCTTTTGAATTTCAAGTGCTTTGTTCATAATGTACAGGTTTCACAGCCCCAACAACCTCTTGCACAAAAATATCCTTGTATCATATTATAAATAATTTTTTAAACTTCTCACACAAGTGTTTTTGGTTCTTTTCCATCAAATGTAACTGCCATCTGTGGGTTGTCGTGCTCGGGTTTGTGTTTCAATACACGTTGACAAGTTTTCGTCTGTTGTCTGCTTTGAATACATTTCAGTTTCGCACACGAACAAGTGCGTGTCCTCGAATGACACGACAAAACCGGGAACATTTCATCTCTGGCTGTAAGAGCTCTCGATAGCCACTGATCCTATTGTCCAATCAGTAAAGCCTGATGTTTCCAGGTAACAACACAGTTGAAGTGTATTTTATTCTTTGGTGCATCTGCTGGACACATCAAAACCATCATGCACGGATGCTAACAAAGCCTCCCAAGTAGCAATTCTACTGAAGCAGGATTATTCACTCTTGGGCTGAATGAGGACAACGGTAAAGGTTTTAATTAAATCTCATAGTCTCTGAAAGCCAGCCACTTACCCTGGAGATGAATAAGGAAGGAAATGAAAAAAGGAAAAAAAAAAAAACACATTATCACAAGCTTTTAACTGGAGACAGTGTTTCATAGGCAGACGTGTTATTTCATAAACTATCAGGCAATATAGATAAATGTGCAGGATGCCCTTAACTTCCCGCACTAATTGATGCTTTCACAGGCTTAAAAGAAGTTAAAAAAACAACTGGAAACAGTATGCTAATCCCAATTTAAAGATGTTATTTAACTATATTAGGGCCAGAGGGCGCTATTGCGTTAGTTTTCTTCAGCCACATAAGCTGCTTTCAAAATGACAGACATCTTCCATCTCTTCGTAGAAGATAATCTAAACATAAGGTCAACTTGAAGCTAGCGTTGATAACACAGCACATGTGGGTTAGGTAACTACAACATGCACGTGATGCAGCCGCAGAAAACGGATCAGCTTTTTATGTTATCGTGAGTTGACAAAAATAACCTCCCTCGAACGATTTATCAACTTCATGAAGTTATTTTCCAATCTATGAAAATCCCGAGGCTCCTGCTTGGTTGCTGCTGCTGCTGAGCATTGAGGGCTGAGAACCATAGCTTCACATGCCTCATGAAATAACAATGATCAACACCCTTGCAAGCCTTTCAAGCACAGGAATCTAATTATAGCATATCCGTAACAGGCCACTCCAAAATGGCTGAAGTTTAATACTTTATGGAGTTGCGGCTGACGTGCCTCTGGCTGAACAGCACTGTAAGTATAAACGGAGGACTAAAGAACATTGGAACTGTATTCGGAAATTACAAGGATTTTTCAAAAGGTGTCACCGTTTTGTAAATTAAAACCATGTGTCACCGCCCCAGGAGTCAGATCACCCCAACTACGGAGCAGAGCTGTCTAATTCACGAAGATAACTGTGCACAAAGTCAAGCCATTAGATGTGTCTTCTCACGTTTTACTTTTATGCGCTGCTGCTCCTTTGTTCTGTCGAGGATCTTATAAAGCAAAATGTTACCAAGATGCAACCTCAGCCTGCATCATAAGAGGACTTATGGAGATACTAAACCAAGCAATGATTAATCTAACATGTGGGAGGTTGGATATCAAAGGAATTGAGGATTTTTAAAGCATTAGATAATATATCATGTAATCCATGTGAGGTTGCCGAGTTCCTCACAACAAGCCTTCCAAGAAAAGCTTATTTTTGCACAAATGACTTGCATTTATTCATAAGGTCCTTTGACGGGGACAATGGGAAAGAAATGAATACTAAAAAGAACAATTAGAACGGCGAGAAGCCGAGACAGGAGTCATCACTGTTGGCCTCCTCCTAAATCAGAAGCTGCACTTTAATCAAGGCTTTCTAATTAGGGGCAATTAGCGTCGGTAATTCACTGAGAAACAGCAGATTCTTTGTGTCCTCGTATGAGCAAAGCGCGTCTGAAATTAATAAATAAATGCCCCTTTCTTATCGACACATGACAGTCCTCTTTTTAAAGCCTGTTCATGTCTTCGTTTTACTATTATCAACCACTTGAATAAACGTAGCACGCCCATTTCTCTCAGATCATTGTGCGTGATACTGTGACAATTTAGAAGAAAGGAGCCGACGCCAAGTATAAGGCAGCCAGTTTAAAAAAAAAATAAAGAAATAAATAAGATAAGCAGACTTATTTTCTCTCTTCAGCAGCTCACTTCTACCGTGATAAATTGTGAAGAGAGCTGCAGACTTCTGCAGGTTCACTGGGTTGTCAGCAGTGACGAAGAGGAAGTGTGTGTCGAAGGAGAGAGAGAGAGAGACAGAGAGGGAGAGAGAGAGAGACAAAAGGGCTCTTCCTAGACCACTTATGTGTGAACAGTCCACATAATCCACTGTTTCTGGTGTTTGAATTCCTCGGTAGCTCATATTTGTTGTCAGTAATTGAGATAGTCGGTTTAAAATGCTATTAAAGCTCAGAGAATTACTCGGAAGCCTTGGACAACAGCCAGGATTTTAAGATTGATCGGTAAGAGCAGAGATGAGTTAATGTCAAGCAGATTAAACCGCGGTTTGGAAGATGGAGCTTCCCTCTAATGGATTTTTTTTCCCAGCCCCAATAAATACTAATGGTGAGTCTGTTTATTTCAGCAATTAGAAATCTGACTAGTTCTTTTTACTTATGTATATGCTATTTAGTTCTTCTCCATTCTCTGACCCCATGCACCATCACAGAGCAAAATCAGTGCTTTGTTCATATGTGACGTCATCCAAAATACTAAATGTCATAAATCACAACACATATCTTGTGACAGCTCTGCTGCTGGAATGACGGACAGCCCAGTACTCAACCTTAAAAAGCATCTGTCAGTGAAGCTTTGTTAAACCCACAAAGAGGCAACCAAGGAAGAGTGAATGTTACCTAGTCATTTTCTATCAGTCGAGCAGAAACTCAGTCACCCAGTCGTTTATTATCGACTGCAGGGAGAGCGAGGTGTTGTTCCTCCCCGACACAGCTGTGCGGGAGAAACCAAACACCTATCATAACGAAATCTCCACTCACTGAGGTCAGCCGAGACGATGCGGTGGCAGATGAGTCGCGAAAGGCCAAAGACTGCGATGCAGCGAGGAAGAACGGTCGGCCCTGCACATCACCTCTTCTTCACATCACCACCATCACAGAGTTTTTCATTCAGGTCAAGGAAACTTGAGCTGCGGACGATACAGTGGAGATGAATAAATTATGAATTAGTTTGACTGAAGTTAGTTCCTCATTCTGTCCTTATGCTGTTGAAAGAATGGACTCATTTAATGGACTCATCCAAAAAGGCTATCGCTGGCTTTCTGAAAGTGCTGACGAGAGGCTCCAAAATCTCATAGAGCATAAAGCTGCTGATCAGAAACACGGATATGGACCTTGTGAAAAGTTTAATGCGAGTTTAACAGCTACAAAGTTTATCCCTTGTAAATTACTGCAAATGGAACATGGCACAGAGATCTCTGCAATAAATGAAGATAGTTGTTGGAAACATTTGAGTGGCACATCTAAGAATCCAGACCATCTACTAATGCACTATAAATGTGCCCATAGGATGTACCTTACACCTAAAAGGGGCCATTCTATTATCTAATATTATCTCCCAACTATAAACTACATCCATTAGGTACCCTCGGGTTCTTTATGCATAGAGTATTGGGAACGTCCAGACGTGGTTGAATACTGGAAACAAGTATCTTTAAGTGAGATTGTGTCCTGCTCTCTCCGCTGTTGATTCCCCTATAGATCTGTCCTTGCAACAGAGACGTATATTATGGGCTGGTCTCAGCAGCCAAAACACATGTTGCCTCAGAGATGGCAAGCATCACATCAGAAACAGCTCAACACCTTTCTTGACTGGTTAAAGAAAGACTGCAACATGACAGACGTGCATATGTATTTTTATTTAGTCCTGAGGTGGGGGGTGAGTTTGAAATGTGTCACCTATAACCCAGCTGGTTCTACTTGTGGCCATCCTTTGATTTTTGGCACTGGCTACATTTACATGGACACTAGTGCTGTGTATTACAATCAGAATTACAGCCCAGTCAGAGCAGTAGCGCCTCATGTGTTCACCTCAGTCAGGACAGAACGGTGTGAGGAGAAGGAATCTTCAGTCGGACTGAGAGGTAAACCTGTGATAATTCATTGACTAGGAGGACATTAGTCCCTATTAACCACGTGAAGCCTGATCCAATCGTTGGATGGACAGGATGTCAGCTTCCAGAGAGTTATTTAAACATAGAGTTTGAAAAGACAGACAAAGCCAGAACTGATACTGGATGTTTCTTAAAAACATTTTCTCCATCTAAGACACTTTCTGGAGCTGGAACTGAACATTTTAACTGTCGTGAAGCTGAGATTTAGTGCAGGGCCGTTTTATTTTAAATTAAGACACATTCCATTTCATTAGTGTTCCTAATCATCTGATAAGTGAGTTTGGCACATCTGGAATTTGTTTCTAATATATCTGTAATAAGCTTCTGTGGCCCATCGCTTTGGCCATGGGCCCTAGGTCCATTACAGATGGTGCACACACAACTCAGCATTAACAGTGACTGAAGAGCACCATGTTAAACAACTACACTACATCTAAAATGTATAGGCAATTTTACATTCAGTGAATTCTACTTTAAATTCAAGGAAGTGTGCTGGTATTCAAAGTCGGCTGCTCCTTTGTCTTCCTGCTTCCCCAGCCTTTTTCTGTAACCTGTCACACTACCGTTCTTCTTTTGTCTTCTTCTACTGCCCACATCCCTGCCCGTCTATTGCTCTCTCCCTCGTGTCTCGCAGCTCTAATTGGATGGTGTGTGAACACTGTGAAAGAGGGGAAAATCATTCCATTTTCTCGGTCCGCAGGTTTGTCCGCAGGACAGAATAAACTCCTGCTGATAGAATTTGCACTTTGCTCTGACAGCTGAACAACAGAACAGCCAAGAGGAGAGAAATCACCTGAGAGTCTAACAAAGCTTTAGAGGAGCCGGGGACCCAATCGCTGCCTTTTATACTAACCCATGCTGATGTTCAAGGTGTGGGTGCTGCCCTGTATTACACACATAGTCGTTAATGTGTGGAATACTTTAACAACTATTCTGAATTTACAGCTCACTGAATAGGTAGGACTTAAATTTTTAATATCAGACAAATGGGAACTGAAATTGTTAGAGAATAAGAAAGTCACTATAAAATGAATCCACAAAAACCCTTTATAAAGCATGGCAATGTCAGCAAGATCAAAACACAGGGCATCACCAAAAGCATTATGACAAACCCTATGGGAACCAAGAGACTTATCCAGTAGATGCCAAGATGTTAAGCAGGAAAAGTAAAAACTTAACTGATCACCAAAATGATTCGGATCACAACGTCTTGTGAAAATCCAGTTAATAGCTGGACAGACAACCCTCCCTGCAGCCATGCTTCTCAAATGTGATTATATGCATTTATTTACAAAAACTGGTGTATGAACGGCACAGTTTATTAATAATTATTACTCCTTATTCCAGCAGTGTTGCAAGAATAATTACTGTAAGAGGTGATCCCCATAACCTCTACATTTAAATGTTTACAACTGCTATCAGATAGAAAAAATGATGGACTAGTGCACTGTTAGAAACTATTACTCAGTCTTAATAGAACAGAAATAAAAGAGAGGAAGTTGGGAAGCAAGTATCACTTCCGAGAAAATGGCCATAAAAAAGATGCAATTAGCTTTTATTACTGCCTGTTTATTAATTGATTTTTTTTTTTTTCCGAGGAATGATACTAATGGTTCAGGCCGAGGCTGAAGCCAGTGCATGACTGAGAACAGTAAACATAATCAGCCTCATATCCTCATTTCCTGTGTGTACTATATCGAAAGATACAACTCAAGCTCTGATAACGTAATTAACGTCTCCCAGAGATCAATAACCCCAGAGCAAGCAGCTAATGAGACATTAAAATGACAGAGAGAGAAAGAGAGACAGACGGAGTCTGACACCTGACTCTATTCACATCATGAAAGTGAATGGGAGCTTAATAAATCTATTTTTTTCTATAGGAGTCATAAAATACTGGCAAAATGAGAATTCAGAAGGAAATTATTCACTGGTTGTTTACATATTTTACAGGGAATTAAAAGATAATTAGTTTGTTGTCATTAAGTCACCACTACATGCTAATCTGATGTTATTGCCTTCCTCAGGAGCCTCTGTAAGTCGTCTGAGTTGTTTGCCTGAAGTGAGCGGCAGGCCAATAAAGACATTTGAAATTGTGCAGACGACCAATTCATCAAAACATGACATCCACTGCAGTACTGTTAGGGGTATGACATGCTTTTATAATCATTACACAGTGAGGGCGTACTTGTTTTTGAGAGTTATACACACAACCACAGAGGTGAACTGCAGTGCTGAGAAGTAACAAGGGATTGTAGTTGTAGAGTTCCTTTTGGCAACCAAAGGTATATATCAATGCTAAGTGTCTAAAACAAAAGCCCAGGAAGAGACAGACAAGGTTAAAGACGTGTCCTGGCAATGCTGATGTGACACGCCCAGGTATTAATATTAACAGACTCCCACAGGTGCCCTAAACACTCAACTCTACACCTGTTACAACCTCTGAACATTTACTGTTTAATTTCATTATCCTGATCCTGTCTCAATCAGGTTAAAGCAATTTACATAAGAATCAAGAAGACAATGTCAGTAATTATGACTGAGTGAGGTTGTATGCTTTTGTAGACACACATATAGGTTATTTAACATTTAATAAGCATGTTCACCACCTCAGTTAACTACTGCAGCAATGGATAATATCTGGGAGGCTCATAAATAAAGTGCTGGACAAACAAAAACACCACAAACACCTATTACATCAAAAAAGAACGAAGCGTAAGTGCATGAACTGATTTTTCGTCCCACAGATCACACGCATACATACAGTACTTCCAAAGTCCAAACACTGTAACTACCTGGCTGCCAACTTGTGCTCAACACCACGAATATGTGTGAGAATTACAGGGAGAATTAGTGTGCCAAGGTCACAGAAGAAGGCAGGCGGGCGAGCACTGCTTTGGATCTGGGTGAGTTATCTTTTATTGAATCTTTGGAGACATCAATGAAAACCCATCAGGCTGCTGCTCTAAGCCTGCCAGTGGTATGGGAAAATCCTTTATATCTGCTCCGCCCATCAAATGTATGTATTACAACCACCGCTGGCTTGCAAGCTGGTGCCATTTGCAGCTTTGGATTGTAATACAGGAGCAAATGGTTTCTTAAATTTGTGAATGAATTCTCTTTGAGACTTTGACACAGGCAGTGTTGGGTCTATAGCTACATCAATACAGCTATAGTAACAACAAAGGCAAGGAAATATTTCCAGAAGCTGGATCTCGTGAATGTTTGGCATTTTTCTGACTACCATCAAGCTTTTGCTGCTTTCATGCTGCACATCTGTAATCTTGCTGCATCACTCTTCTTTAAATGGATCAACAATTTTAACTTCACAAATGTGCGTGACAGTGTAAAATAAAGAGTGTGCATGATTTGAGGATAGTGGATTGAAGTTGTAGAGATGCAGAGTGTCTGATTTAACAAAACATCAAGATGATCACCTCCACTGTGCCAGACAGAGTCTAGCAGACGTATCACGGCACAGGCTGAATATGCCAGCCAGTTATTCTTTTGACATCTTGCTGTAACAAGACAATAACATCAAGTCAAGTCTAAGCGACCGCTCAAAGATGAAATACATCAGAGCCGGTCATGTCGAGTAAGATGTTGAAAATCTTCGCGGATAAAGTAATCATCAAGCTGTTAAGAGAAAGAGGCAGACGCATGATTGATTTACAGTAGCATGTTAATGCGGCCGCGTCCAGTCGACATCCTCTCTGTTCTCCATCTCCACTGTAATAACAGACGGAGAGGAGAGCTTTCACAGACCTCAGATATCATCACTCCAACGCCACCTCCCTCTTAAACTAACGCTCACCTTTCGATGGTATCGGCCTCCTTCATTCAAACATTAATATTTGCCATCATGGTTATTAAATATTAAATATATCACCATGGCAGTATTTCCATTTTACTACTTCACTTGTCAGTGGGCGATGGCAGCAGAGTGGAGGGGGCCACCGTCGTTTAAGTGTGACAAGATATGCACGTTGCATACAATGGATGGGTATATTATAACACCTGTATGATGAAAGGCGATCCAGTTTAGCCTAATCTCCAAACTACCATCCTCTCCTTCGACCTTGTGACTTCCAGCTGCCTCACCACCTGCTCCCTTTACCCCACCCCCTTCACACTTCTCTCGTCTGTCAATCCCGATCTCTTCTCCGTCCTAACCAATCATATCAACACATCCCTAGCCTCATTTTCCCTTTCAAATCTGCTGCCGTCATCCCATTTCTAGAAACACTACACACACTGGAAGCGTCAGACGTCAAAAACTATTGACCTTCCTTTTCATTTCAAGACAGCTGATAGTGCCGGTTGCAACAAACTGTCTTTTTGTTCGTCCTTCTTTGGAGTGACACATGCTGCATTAAACACGGTGAGCCACCGGATCCTCCATCCCTGGCTGACATCTTGAATGGATGTCAGGGCATCCTAATCTCTAAAGACTGAGATCGTGTTCCTTCAGGAGAATGAGTCGGCTCACAGAGACCATGACCACTGATGACGACATGGACAGCGAGGTAACTGGAAATGGCCTTGAATAATAAACTGTCATCCTTAAAATAATCTCCACTCAAACTGAAACCCTATACGCTAGCCCGACAATTATGCTCCTCTGCCTCTGGACGTTTAACAGTCCCATTACTCAGCAACTCGTGATTGTTAATGTTGGTCATGGCTACTAGACCCAGAAAATTTAGACAGATTAGTCCAACAACCTGCTGCACTCCAGTCCAGTAGGTGGCAGTAACGCAGAGGACTACACAGCAACATATAACACATATCATAGAAAGTGATGGCCATTAGGAAAATGCCGGCAGTGCTGCTGTTGATCGTGACTTCTAAGCACATGGGCCCTGGGCAAGGACTTTTTGGGTGGCAAAATAATTTCTCTAGAATCTAATTTAGACCTTGGGCCCTGCTACTCAGTGGAAAGGTACCGAGTGCTTCCAAAGTTTTATAGTCCCTGGGGAAAGTTGCTGGGGTGGAAATGCGGGTTAGATGAAGGAGGTACTGTTTTCTGAGGCTGTAAATTGTGGCATTGTTGTACTCGATTGCATTTTAGTGGTCTAACTATAGAAACCTAGACTTTTGAGTACACTATAAAATGTAATATAACCCAGCTACACTGAATTACTGCCTCTTGTAATGTCTGAACGCCAACAAACCAGGTTCATAAAAAGCAGCATTTAATGAAGGGGTAATAGTTATTGCCAAATAACTGGTTGGGTTTCTATTAATCAACCAGCAGTAAATCAACTAAAATATAGTTTTTATTTGACAACTATATAATGCGCCTTTAACTTTAGCAATAATGTAACCCAGTAACTGGTTTGGGCAAGAGAAATGCTGACTGTGAATCATCAGGTGTACCCCTGAGCCTCAGCATCAATCCAGCTAGAAACGTGCTTTTATTCTCAGACCTGGAACATGAAAAGAGTTATGATTTAACGCAACAATGTCCTGTGAACAGCAGCGGACTAATGCGGACAGAGCTTGTCACACTGTCATTCTGTAATTCGACGACAGCTGAGACATCGTGCTGCAGCTGCTGGTACCTGCAGGCCACAGCCCACAGGCCCACTGGACACTGAGTGGTCTGTGACCCGGTCTGACCGCGATGGACGACACCCTCAGCTCAACAAGACAACCCCAGCCTCGTGAGCACATACACAAATACACTCACAAAAAAATAATTAATAACACATAGCTCGGGGGTAAAGGGAAGGGACGGAGAAGTAGGTATTGAGAAAATATAGGTGAGAAAATAGTGAAACGGGGAGAGCTGTCATGGCAACATTCTAAAAATGGCAAAACAGTTAATTACCACCTCCACCCACAGGTATGATACATGCATAATAGTGAAAGTGACAGGACACCTGCTACAAGCTAGTTATCACCTGCGGGTATTTCTGGAGCACCATGTGCCAAGAGACTAGCCTCGTTTTTAAGAGATTCAGTACATGAGGAAAATGTGAACGTGTGAGGGAAATACCTGGAGATCTGCTGCTCTGACTGTCAAAGATAACACTTGACGTGTGGTCTCTGCAGGGTTTTCCAGAGACCATTTAAAGGCAACTGGTTGTATCACTATCTGGATGGTACACGCAGGATGACTTACACATATCGGTAAACATCAGTTACCTCAATATGTACATGATCAACTTACTGAGAAACTCACTTATTCAAAATCTCTTTACAGCTTTTTTTTTTTATTATTTAAGTCTTCAGACTCAAAACTGTCACTATTCAGACAAACTGCAGGGTTCATCAAACACAGTAGAGAGCTCTGGGATCTTTACAACAAGCAGGATGAAAGGTGAACCGATGTGACTCTCTGAAGAGACCTAAAGCTGGAAAATGCAAACAAAGCAATTGGCAGCAGAACAATAAAAAAAAAGAAAGAAGCCGGATCAGGCTTTCACTCTACACAATAGGCTACAGGCTCAGAGAGTAGGATTTTTGCAGATGTAGGCAAAGCAATCAGCCTGAATGGTTCTAACATTTAAGGTACAACTACAATAAACACATTTCTGTCGAAGGGCAGCAGTATTTAAGAGCGGTTCTGCATGTTCAAGTATAACATCATTACATCATTACATGCAGTTCATTCGACTTTGTTGTCCCTAAAGGCTAGGACACATTGAAACCCGACATCAAAAAACTACCAGTTGAAGGCCGACTGTGACGTTCTTTCCAGAACCATACTGTTTAGCTATTTTACTCTGATTATCCAGATGCAGTAGCGGGCCGTCAGGGCCAGCAAAGCCTTCTCTGCTGGCCTAAACTTTATCAAAATCACTGATTTAAATTTCAATATTTTCCCATTAATCTTATAAAATTATTCCCAATAGCCTGTTCTTTTCATGTTATGGCTTCTTGTCTCTCTCTCAGCTGCAGTGCTTCTTTGCATTGGAGCTTTTATCATATTTCAGCAATCATGTTGTTGGAATCAAAGAGATCTGCCTGGGCCATTACAACTAAATCTGTCATTTATCTCACTGTGAGACAAAACGTCCTGTTTTATTGCATATCTGTATGTTTTCGATGGTTTCTATAGCAGTGGTGTCATAAAGATGCATTAAGAGGTATTTTAAAAAAGGATAGATGTCATTGAAGGCCTAGGTGGGAAATGCACAACCTGCCACTGTTCAGATGAGATGAAGGTGTAAAATGAGAAGAGCCTTCCATGTGGGCTCTTAAACTTTGCCATTCGTTTTAGTTATGTCATGTTCTTTTCTTGTTCTCTTGGCTAGGATTAGAGTAATCAGAGTAATGTTCGCTCCACCACAGATTCGGCTCGATCACCTGAAAGGCCAGTGACTAGTGCCAACTAGTCAACTAAAAAGAGCTGAAACTAGGGCTCACAGCTGCTCACCTATGGCTGACTGTTGACTTGGTGTGTCCTGGTCTTCCTTAAGCAATCATACAGTGATACCTAATGCTATAAAAAATAGAAAAGAGGAATCAGGAAAGTAAACACAAGAACTGAAACAGACACAACGGGTTAGAAAGCTCAATACGGCAATTCAGTTTTAAGAGGAGACATCATCTTGAGGGGGGAGCATTTATTCATATAAATGGGCACACTCACTTCAAGGTCTTGGGTCAGAGATGGAGCATGATGAACTCTGTGACACACACTTCTGAAGATAATTGATTCAGGGATTTATATATTTATTTCAGGCCACTTCAAAATAAAGCTTTGGACTACAAAGGTCCTCTCTCAGACAAGGACAGATATGTTCCACTGTGAATGACTTTATATAACATTGTAGGTAATGTCACGGTACGAGGCATGAGAAAATTTAATTAAACTTGGTGTGTGCCACACTTTTCTTACTTGGATGAAGAATGCAATAGTTGAAAAAAGTTGCGGCATAAAAAGCTGCAAACATATCAATGAGTTCCATTACTTTCTCTTCTCTGGTGAATTTCACATCTTATGCAAATCAGGAAGAGTGTTGTGCCACAATCTGTTGAAGTGTTGCATTCTCCTTCAGCTGTCCACAGAGGAAAATGATTGGAAGTGTTAAACGTCTGAAAAACTGAGCAACAGAAAGAGCAGCGACGTTTCAAAGTGGCCAGGCATGGACAGGTACATTGCTGTTAAGTCCCCGCTGACCTGCTGCCCAAGTGCTGGTCGATGTTGTCGTGTCATCTTTTGTCTTAAAATGAACTCATACGACTGGCTGACATTCACCTCATCATTTGTCATGCAGTGACAAGTGTCAGGTGTAAAGATGATACTTTCATATCACCGGCTTCCATTGAAAAGAAATGACTTGCCGACAGCGGCTTTCTTTGCTACAGCGTAAGATCAGTGATGTGGCAGCAGGGTAAAAATCTTTATACAGTAGTCAATTAGTGTCTGACCTCACAGTCATTTCTACTTAGAATTAATACAGTGTTCCTCTTCGATTCTCCACAGCACAGAGAAAACAAGGTGAAAGATGACGCGCAAGGTTAACATTACTCATGGCTGTCCATACAGAATAGTACTTATGATTGCACCCACATATCATGAAGACAGATATCAAATCTCTGAAAGATTGGCCAGTTCAGACCTGTGCAGATGGAGAGTGAAAGATGAAACAGCAGAATAGCCTGTACTTGGGGAAAGAAGATCTTCGCGGCTTAGAAACTGAGCTTGGTCCACAGGCGACAGTAACTCCCTAGGGATGACAAAGACGGGAAAGTAAGAAGGATCAGAGTCAGCTGAGGAGACTGTATTGGCGCCCTTCCTTGTTATCTGATTCCTACCACTGCAGTTATCAAACAAACTGAGCCACGGTTATTTGTAGAGCAAGTGGTCAGTGATGTTGTTTTTGAGATGATGAAATCACAGTGCAGCGCTCTGCACATAAATCCTTTCAGCTTTAAGGTCCATCTTAAAACACTTGGCTTTTCCTCCCAGTTTAGCAATCATAAGAAGCCTAACACGAGCTAATAACCACCGTTCCCTCCCAACAGATGGGGCGACGTGTCTGGACTTTCACACTTACAATATGCGATGATCAGTAGAATAAGTGGCACTTCAGAAACTCTCTGGTGTGTTTGCTGTGCATCGGGGAGAGTGAAAAGCAAACGGCTCTCATCAGAATTGCTGAGGAAGTCTCCCCAGATGTCTGTACTTCAGTTAATCCTGACAGAGTTTAATATTGTAAAGCTAGAGGTAAAAGGAGGGCACAAAGTATAGTTCCGTCTCTGCAAGTTTAAAGCCGTGCCCGTTAATCTCCTAAGAAAAATATTCACAAATTCACCACTCTCTGTTTTCAGGTACTTTAACGTAGCTCATCTGGTTAATGGCCAAGTTAAGCAAGGTTGGGCCTAGTTAGTACCTGGATGGGAGAGAGGTTGAAAACACAGAGTGAGCTGTGGTCTAGTGGTTAGAGGAGATTTGGGACTGTAAGGTTACTGGTTCATACCACAGACAGTATAAAGATGGACGTCGGAACAGCTCCTCAAAAGTGAATCCAAGCAAATAGAGTGCCCCCTAGTGACTGGCTGCAGTATAAGTCATAAGCTCCGCCCCCGCAGTTTATATGATGTTGAGAAGTGTGTCAGTTTAGCCAATACAAGGAAGTGGCGACACGTTGTCCAAATTAAAACAGTTGATACACATCCTGGGGGTAGTAGTGACTTAGACTACTAAATATTACTTTAAAATCTCACCATCCCGTATCGAAGCTAGAAATATTTCATAAAGTTGTCTAACAAAATTCGAGGTGAAATGCAGAGAATATTTGTACTAATTAAGCTGATTTACATTTACATAGGCTGAAGATCCTTTCAAACTATAACATCATCCACCTCTTATCCTTAGAGAGTCGTGGGAGGTGCTGGAGTTTTTCCCAGCTGATACTGGGCAAAAGTCCCTAATTTCCTTAATCTGAGGGCTTTGTTAATCTGAACGCTAACCACTGTACAACTATGCTGCCTGTCAAACAATCCACAACCTATCGAAAAGTCCACAAAAAAACGGCCTGTTAGGAAGTTTTCGTAAATACAGCCATGATTGGTTCAATGCCTACATTCTTCTTTTTGACTCAACACTTGACATGTCACATTTATAAGTGCAAATACTACCCTCAGATCAGGGCATAAATGTGACTTTCAGCAAAGTCACTTTTTTAGTTTATCACAACAGGTCTGTCCAGAGCAAGCAAGCGATAATAAAGCTTGACAGACGGAGTAACAGTACCTATAATAAGAGGGGCAGGCCAATACGTCTTAATGGTCAAACAGCTAGTTTGAATGCCTTAAAACACAGTCATCTTTTTTAATATTAACAAGCATCATAAATCTGAGTTGACATACCATTAACAGACAATCAAGATAAAGTGAAGCTATCCATGCAATGGATGAAATAATATGAACTAATGAGGAATTCTGTGAGTATCCCACAAAGTGACTTTGTGAATCCGCCGAGGAGTCCTGGCAGCGCGGCCAGAGCTGTTGTCTGCCAAATTGCCTTGTTACTGAGATTCCCAGTCACCCTGGTGGCAAGTGACACATGCTCTTGATTAGAAATGTCTTGATTTAGAATAACTGATAAAGAATAGAAACACACAGAAACAGCTAAGCCTTAAGTCAGAGGCAGAGATGATGGATAAGGAAAATGGAACGCACAATTGGGGAGAGATGCCCATCAACAACCAACAAATGGGAAAGTTAAATGTTTTTTCCCCCCTACGAACTGTGCATACTCTTATCTTATCTCCTCTGTGTTATCTGGAAACACACCTGCTTTAGCTCCGGGACTGTCCTTAGAAACCTGTAGAAAAAGAATCCAACAGTGATCACAGACCTCCTAAAGTCCACCACAACATTTTTATAATTTCTTCAACTGTTACTTAATCACTGATATGAGTGAGTGTAACAGATTATGACAAGAAATTATTCACTGCAAATTTACCCAGCATTAAAAATCAGTGTCAAGAAAAAAAAAAAAAAAAAAAACTGACTTGAGTTAAACGCTATTTTGCTGTAGACGATGATTTGATCTGCACAACTTGTTTTATCTCATTTGTAGACGCTCAAAACAAATTCACAGATTACTCTCTGGCAGGTTGGCACATTGCTACCCATCAAAACCTAATCTAAGAATGAATGAATACCTGCAATCATAATTACGTGTTTTGTCTCTGCATCTCGAGAAGCAAATGTGCAGAAATTATGGAAAACATATCACTGTCCTAGTTCTTTATGCCTGAACTGTTGAGTAGACATGCCATGTGTGAGTGTCGCTGAGTTGTTTGCTCTGCATCTTGGCCAGAACTCAGCTCAGCTGTTTGCATCTAATTATGACATGAAGAATATCAGAATCATAACAACAGTGTAAAGCAACAACCAAAAGAAAATGTCTACGTCTGTACATACATGCTTTCTTGAAGCTGCAGCATCCAGGGAATATATGGTCATTCATTCAAAGTTGAATTGCAGGTCATGTGACTACAGGCTAATTTTTATTATTTTTACAAGGAAGGATGGCCTAGATATAGTTTTAAGTCAAATGCACTTCTCTCTACATGGTTTACTGAACAAAACATTTAACAAAAGGGTAAAGGTAAGATGATTTAAATACAAATTCAGTGGCTCTTGTTATAAGACCTAACCCAGTCCAGCAACTGTCTGTTTGAGACTTCTTGCTACAACGTTACTCTGCCTGAGAAACCCTTCAACAGCTTGTTAAAACAATTTAAGTGACGCGCTGCAAAAGCTTATGATACTGAAGAGGAACATTTCAAAGCTCTCTCTGCTGCAGGTGTGAATGATGAATGAATACATCATTGTTCGCCCTTTTTCTAACATAATATAAATGTTAAGAGGAGAGACACTGGCAGCTGTTGAGGTCATCTGAAAAAGGTCAGGTGAAGATTTCAAAGGGCAATGCCACCTGATTTCAAGGAAACCTGGTCTGTACTGCTGCTGCTAATTCCTCTGACAGAGCGATTATCGACTGGTTTAGAAACTTTAGACTATTGCCTGGCTAAGGCATTCAAACAGCTTAAATGACAACTGTCTCTGCAGTGTCACTGTACTACTTAACCTCGTGCTTAAGGTAATTCTATAGTTTTAACACTGGTTGTTTGGACTTGGCCCACTATTGGAAATTAGATTTGCTCAAAAATAATCTACATCCAATTGGACATGTTTCTAATGGTGAATTAATATTATTTTCATACCCTGAGAAACTCCAAAACAAAGCTGTGAAAGAAACCAGAAAAGAAGACAAAGTGATCATTTTCTCTCACAGTCCCAACGGAGACCACACACCAGACATATCTGCTACTGCAAAGCACAATAAATGAGAAATCTGGATGCTACTTTGATTGACACTACACACTTCTCTTGCACAAGCGTTAGTTCCAGTGAACTTAATGTTGAGTCGGTAGTGCAGCATCTTGCAGCATCAGTGGCAGTAGCTAACCTGATGTGGCAGATGGTTTGTTACACAGACACATCAGAGATGTTGCCGCTGGAAACAGTTTAGAAAAAGGGCACGCACTTTCAGAAAACGTGGCAGGTGATCATACAGCTAATTTCAACCAATCAGATCAATCCCGCTGTCGTCACCACAGGCTGTCTAACCTTAAACACTCCTGAAGCTGCCAGTAGTAGTTCAAACACGCAGCTTGAAGCTTGGCAAGATGGCGTCCCTCGTGATCTCGCAAATTTTGTGAGAATCCAGCTTATAAGGAAGTAGCTACTTCTTTTTAATACAATAATTAACCTATGCAGTCCATTTACCTGTGCCTACTATATATACTGCAGGCATCATTGTCTGTTGTGGCACATTCACCATGCCTCTTCCTCCCCCCACTGAGCTATATGCAGCTGGGGTTATTAATGACAATTGTAGAGCAATGCATCACCACATAGTCAAGATGCGGGTGTGGGTTTATAATGGGTCACAGCAACGGTACACTGGACCCAGAATTAATGACGACAACCACCTCAAACCTGAGGCACAGTAGGACCATAATGCACTGTTTGCCCTATGAAAAATAAGGTATGGAGAAGCTGGCTGCAAGTAGACCTGGGTCTTAGCGGACGCTAACGCACTGTGCATCCTGGAGAAATGAAATCTCATTGGGAAGGTTGGGGACTGTAATGTATTTACATTACTGCAGATGGCAGTTTTATAGCTCTGAGCTCAAAGATATATAGATATCATTAAGTGCCCCCATAGCCCTGATTAGGTGAAAAGAGTTCAGGGAGTGTTCACAGAGATGCAGAAATGGCTGGGGTTAGTTTGCAATGTCACACTCTCAAACATGGACCACTCTAACTGTTACCAGAAGAAAAGGAACATTATTTAGATGGGCATAAACAGCTCAGCAGAAAATGAAAGATATCTTATAAGCGTTTATGGCTGTACAAGTGGATCCGTGCAGATAATTGCATGTGTTAAGATGAATGGAGCGCACTTTGTAAACTATGCCCTTTTCCACAGCGATAACAAATTATCCACAGAATACCATCATTTTACACTTTGACAAGAAAGGAAAATAATTTAGAGTACGGGAGACAGGAACAAAGACTAATATCCTAAAAATTGCTCTGGCAGTGGCCGGTTGTGACAGCAGATCTGTTTTCACATCTGCAGTTTTGAAAGAAATTGGTCTAAAATAGCCGGTCCCAGTACGTTCTCTGTGACGGTTCTCAGTCATCAAGGTCATGTGATATGTACAAAACAAAAAAACTGAAACAAGGACTAACTGGACTAGGGTTTCTTGAAAGTATTTCACCACTCATCCAAGCAGGTTCTTCAGTTCTGTGGGGAGTTGAAGCTATGGATGAGTGGGGTTTGCTATCAAACCACATTCTCCTATAATGGGAGGAATCTTTTTTGATCCTCTTTTCCTTCCCCGGTGAATGGTCTTGAGGAACGACCAGTCCCAGTACATTAGCCTACTGTAATGTGGAACAATGAATCACTGTACAGGATTCCCACTGATTGAGGTGTACAGTATGTATTCAACCTGTCTAAATAGTGCACAGCATTGAGCAAAAGAGTTCGACACCAAAGTAACATTAGAATCTTATTAGTATTTGTTTTGACCAACCCTCTGTCTTTCAAAGTGATTCACCTCCCAGCTAGACTTGCACACAGTCTTTCAAGGTACATGATGACAGGTAGATTAATACAAGCATTTTGGATCATTTCTTCTGTGGTTTTAGTCTCAAAGAATATCTAGGTTGACTGAAATCACATTTGGTTGCACATTTGGAAAGATCTAGATATAGACAAGCTAAATTGGTCACAGTGTACTATACTTTGTAGCATTATCAAAATATTTATTATTTAACAATATTTACATATATAACTCTAGACTCAGAGGCGACCAGCGAGTAGCTGCCCAAAATGATGGAACATCCTAACACAAACAATTTAGGCTACCGATTTTAGATGACATTATAGATAGTAGTTGTTGGAGGGTGATATGGAAACTGATGTTTGCACGATTTATGGACTATTTGGTCACTGGTTTGAGGAAACTTCTGCCATGCCGCCAACTTCTTTGACACGGTACCATTTAGTTTGGAGTCGGCATGGTGTAAAACGTTCAGTAAATGTTAAACGCAGCAATCTCCATCACGTTTGGATGGTGTGTTCAAAAAAGTCTGTCCCTCTTGCAGCTCTTCTTATCTGACCAATGACATTTGGTTGGTTGATAGCATGTCAGCACACTCCACAAGCCAGTCGACTGAGGGGCTGCAGCTGTATACTCAATGTCTTCTGTGTGTCTTCATGTAATCCTGAACTGACTCCATAATATACTACACACACTTTCATTCATCTTCTGTAACAGCTTGTACCTGTGAAGGGTCGCAGGGGGGCTGGAGCCTATCCCAGCTGTAATCGTGAAAGAGGCAGGGTACACCCTGGACAGGTCGCCAGTCTAACACAGGGCTTCATATCGTATTTAATTCTGTATTTTTTATAGTTATTTAATGTTTTATTTTATCTCTTGTGTGCACTTTCCTTTAAACTATATGCTGCTGCAACAGTGCAATTTCCCTCACTGTGGTATAAATAAAGGATTATCATATCTTATTTTATTCTTGTCTATGTAGACAGTTCTTTTTGACTATGTCTGTATTTTTGGGTTGCTGCTTGTTGGGATAAATCATTGTGGAAAAATACAGCCGGATAAAACAAGGAGCACATTTCTTCAGGTCAAGTAATAGGTGTCTGAAGGTGGCAAAAAGGGAGGTTGCTCAACGGCAACTAAAAGCTCAGCAAACTGGAACTGTTATATAAAGACACAAGAGAGCAACGTGCTATGCACCTAGAACAGGTGGCAGACTTGATTTCTGGGCCACATATAACACAATTAAAGCTACATCAAGCACAAAAGCATCACCTCTCTGCATCAAACACAGACCTCGCTGTGGGGTCCAGGTGCTGGGAAAGGCTGCGAGTCAAAGAAGCCACGCTGAGAATCAATAACAGGTCCTGCTCCCAAAAAAATTTCATTCACTAATGGCTGACCCATGTGACATTTCAACCTGCTTGTACTTTTAGCTCCACTCAGACGTTCTTACATTCACAAGGCATCCGCTTATTTCTCACTACTTATATGATATCCCTGAGGATACCTGGTTTACCTCAGCAATGTTAATACATAAAACATGTACATTTAATTAAATTTGCAACAAAAGCGGAAAAGACAGACACACGCAATAAGGGAAAGTAAAGGATATTGTATTCAAAAAGCCTCATGGGTAGAGACACTGAAAAAAAAAAGATATTTAAAGTCAGAGAAGAGTAAAAAGACATTTTTTTTTTCTTTCCAATTTTGAATCTGTGGTGCATAACTCCACAGAGTTGTTTAGATAGGGGCTGTCATCCATTTCCAGAAAGCAGTGAAGCAGAGGGCAACATAAAAAAAGAGGCCACTACAAAGACTATTCAGACAGGCAGTCAAACACATGAATAGACAGAAGCTAAAGGTTTTCATGAAAAATAATACTTTCTAAAACTTGTGTTTTGTCTTAACTGTAAACTAAATAATGCCCCAATGAAGTGAGTCTTTTTAATCAATAGCCATCGTCTTAGTTTGGTCAACCGGAATGAGTAACAACAGATGACACGTTTCCAGCATATAAATGAACCTGAATATCTTTATAGTATTAACTGTTTATTATGCATTGCTATAAAATTAGTTCAAATGACTGCGGCGCTGGATGGCTTAAGACAAAAATATGGAAATTTATGGTAACTCATGGAAATGATCGAGTTTAACATATGGTTACGTCTCAAGCCAGCTGACAAACTGTTTCGACTGACAATGTCTATAAATCTCACAAAACGGACACAAGCCAGCCGCAGTATTATGCAGATATAAAACATGCTATCAGAGGTGGGGGATGTAAACAGATTAGTATGGGTTGACGTCTGAACGCGTAAAAGTGATTTACATGTGGCTCAACACTGAACTTCTGCATAATAATCTTACTGATTTACTATATACAGGGAGTACGTGATACTTGAGGTCACCAGTGGGCGGGGCTTGTATTATAATGTCAGGAATTTTTCACTTTTACTTCCAAAAGAAAGAGTGGATTTCTTTTAGTATATTGATTACACATCAGAGCAGGTGAGGAGTCAGCTCAATACGGTCTGTGTATAATGGCGACCTTGGAAGCGATGTGTGCGAGGTTAATAAGATGGGCATACATTTGTATACATTTGATGAAAAACTGCTGAAGCTGAAATTTGAACCGTTTGCAGTGACGTCCACAGCAAAGAATGTGGAGTTACATGATAGTAGTTAGCAGTGGACTTCATGGGAGTCCTTGTCCCTCACCCTAGTCCTTGTTCACATGTCCAACTGTCACCTTAAATCATCTATATGGACATGGACATGGCCAGCACAAGGTGGCACTTAGCTGGTGTAGCTGTGGGATACATAAAATGACTACCTTATCTTATTTTAGGATGATCATTCTATTAAAAGTCAGTACAGAGAAAACATACAATACCGTTTCCTCAGAAATCTGTCTGAAACTACAGGTTCCAGGTTATAGGCTTAACATTTTCTGGAGCTAGAACCACTGCAATATTTAACTGTCAGCGTGCAGCAATAAGAGCTTTGTTTCTTTGTGTTTATGGTAAAAAGGCCACATCCTTCCCACGAACGAGGTGGCCCGTGATGCTTTACTCACACAAAATTAGTTCAGAGGATATAAAAAGTCTACACACGCTTGTTAAAATGCCAAGATTTTGGAATGTAAAAACATGAGACCAAGATTAATCACTCGCAGAACTTTGTTGGAGCACCCTTTGATTTTATTGCAGCACTTGGGCAGGAGTCTATCAGCATAGCACATTTTGACTTGGCAGTATTTGCTCACTCTTCACTGCAAAAACGCTCCAAATCTGTCAGATTGCGAGCACATCACCTGTGAACAGACCTCTTCAGATTTGGCTAGGCCATTTGAAATACTATAATGTTCTTCTGGTGAAGCCATTCTTTAAGTGATTTGCATGTATGCTTTAGGTCATTGTTGTGCTGAAAGATGAAGTTCCTCTAGCAGAAACCTGAAGGTTATGAGCCAACACTGACTGGTATTTGAATCTTTTCATGAATCTCTTCTCAAGTCCCTCCACCTTGACTAAGGCCCGAGTTCCAGCTGAAGAAAAAACGCCCCAAAGCATGATGCTGCCACCACCATGCTTCACTGTGTTCTTTTGGTGATGTGCAGTGTTGTGCCAAAAACTTCAACCTGTAGCCAGGCTTGGATGTTTTTCAAAAAACATCCGTCTTACCATCCTACCACATAGTCCAGAGATATGAAGAATATAGGAGATATTGTCACGTGTACAACACAGCCAGTACTTGTCAGACATTCCTGCAGCTCCTTTAATGTTGTTAAAGTCAAGGCTGCCTCCTTGACCAGTTTTCCTCTCGTCTTTGCATCAATTTTGGAGGGATGTCCAGGTCTTGGTAATGTCACTGTTGCACTAAAATTTCTCCAACTGATAATGGCTGTCTTCAGTGTGTATCCATAGTGTATCTAATGCCTTGGACATACTTGAGCACCATTCTCCTGACTGATACCCCTGAGATCCCTCTGATGCTTTGGAAGCTCTCTTAGTACCATGACATTTGCTGTAAGATGTGACTAAGAAAATGCCAGGAAGTCTACAAGAACAGCTGAACTTTATTTGGGGTTAATCAGAGGCACTTTAAATGATGGCAAGTGTGTACTGACTCCTATTTAACATGAGTTAGAATGGGTCCTACGGATTAAGGGGAGCGGCCTCTGTAGACCAGGATTGTTCCAGTGTATCCCACAAATACCTGATCGGTTTGGGATCTAGTGAATTTGGAGGCCAGGTCAACACCTTGAGCTGTTTTTTTTTTTAGTTGTTCCTGAACTGTTTTTTGTGTGTGCCTGTGTCATGCTGCATACTGCTGGGGATGGCTGTTGTCATCATGAAGTGTGATTGCTATGGGGTGGGGGTGTCTGGTCTGGTCTGGTCTGGTCTAGGTGGGTGTTACATGTCTAAGTAACATCCACATGAATACCAGGTCCAAAAGTGTCCCAGCAGAACATTGTATTGTCAGAACATAGTCAATGTTACTTACTTCTCCTGTCTGTGTTTTTAATGTTGTGGCTGATCGGGGTATCATTATTCATAGTTTAACTGGTTTAACAAATAATTTAATCATCACTATTAAATAATAATAATATCAGACATATACTGGTATAAGGATATAAGAAAGTGTCTATATTGCAAGTTTTTGTTAATTGTTGGCATCCACAGGATATATCAATATAGATATATCTGTAATAATTTAATATTAACGGAATATAATTAGCTGATTCATTCATCCACGTTTGAAAATGATTTGAGGTGATCTCCATCTGATCAGGTAAGCAGAAGACGATCAGCAGTACCTCTCTGGCGCATAGTGGAAAAAAGTTATTACTGCCAGGTTCGGCTCGATACGTGACCTGAGGCAGGAGCAGAAATAACTACCCAAACAAGCTGTGTGTGCAGACATTTCCTGAGCCCACTGGAGAAGGAACACAAGGACGACGACAAGTACTGGAGGGTAAATGCAGGAATCGATCGGTACAGTGGCAGCTGTGATGATCTCAGCTCTATGGATCAAAAAGGCAATCTTTAACAGCTCCGACACTACTGGCATTTAAGAAAAAGCCCTTCTTCAGACACCAGTGCTGAGAGATGCTCACACTCAATGTGTACCGAGCCACAAAGACAAAAAATCAATTTTCAAACCTATAAATAATTTGTGGATGTAAATTTCTCGTCGATGTTTTTTCAAACCGCAGGTAAGACATTGCTTGACAGGGACGATGTTAAAGTTTGAATTTGTTTGGGCTGTTATTTTTGAAATAGATTTATCTATTTATTCAGTACAGACTAATTCAGTAATAGCAAGACATGGCATTTCTTTGCTGCTATGAAACATATGACATTACAAACACAAGAAATGTTCCAAATATGCTTGCTTCACATGCTTAAGTACTTCATAGATTCAAAGCCAACAAAACCTGTCCTCATTTAAACCAGAAAAACAATGCATCCAGGCTGTTGCTCCTCACATTCAGGTCTACGTCACATGAAAATGGCTTAAATTGGGCCACCACTGTCTGCAGTGCGAACAGAGCAGGCGCTGCTCAGAGACGCACAGAACCAAAGCTAAGTTTGTGACGGAGCTTGCTGTTTGGATAGCGCTCATATTTCAAATTGCAATGCAGCACAGTACCAGAAATGTCAAAAGTTGCACCGTCAGGCCAGGAGCTCTTCCATGTGCTGGAGTGCCTTGCTCTGCATGCCAGTAGAGCTGCAGTGCCTGCTGTCACTACTCCAAATAAAACCCCAAAGGGCTTTAGCAGCGTAGCACAACATAAAGGATTTAAATACGTGATGAGTTTTGAAGTCAGCTTGAAATCAGGTCCTTGTTCAACCTTGCCGCATGAAAGCAACACTTTTTTCTCCTCCTGTACTTTCAAGTAGCAGCACACATCAGAAATGTGAATGGAAAGCGACGTAGAAAACTCATTTGAGTGTATTTGTAACGTGTTCAGCTTTAGAATGAGTGATACGTAGAGCAAACGCGGCTGAAAACAGATTAATGGGCACAACACAACATACTATATAGACACACAAAGTGTTTCCTCGGGTACACAGCGGACCTAAAACAGTTTGGAAAACATCTGTTTGATGTGCATCCAGACTGAAGTGTCTGTGAAGTATCTATTCAGTAATCTGAGAGGCAGCGGGGCATCTGTACAGGGGCACAGCAGACTCCTCCAGGAGCACAGGGAGAATGCTAATGCTGTTAGGATTACCTCTGTCCCTCTCTCCTCTCTGAAACATACAAGGGCAACGCTGCATTAATCATGGATTCACATCCCTCCTCCTTCTCTCCCTCTCTATCGCCTCCCTATAAACGTACACTCAGCCACCTTTGTGCCTTTCTGTTTCCCTATCTCACAATCACACACACACCCCCATGTGTAACATCATTAAAGAAACCAGTTGAACACGGACAGTAAAATGTAAATGTCACTTAACCTGAAAAGCATGAGATATCTGAATCTGCGTTAATTAGAGTGCCCACTACTAATGAATGAACTAATGTCCCTGAGCCACACAGGGAAAAGCAGCATAATTCGCAGGCACGTAATCTAACACATCTCTTGAACAACACCCACTCCAAATATGCACAAGTACGTACACTTGCACACCTACACACATACAATCCAATACAGCGCTCCCATTTTCTGCTCCACTGCTTTGAGTAAAATGAGTGGGGAATAGATACAGAAGCATTCAGTTGTATCTGTGAATTCCGCTTCAAAAGCCATCTCAAGAGAAATAAAATTATCAAGAGCACTCAGTGGTCAAACACCTGTTCAGAGAATGCTATTGTTTTCAGATATAGAAAATCCTGTTTTTTTTTCTCACAGAGTGGTGCAGACTCTGCAAATTAGTATCACACAATGTAAACGCTGCCAGCAGCCCAAAGGACAGACTGGTGTGAAAGGGAGGTGTCACATAAGCAATGACACTAGTAGATCTTTATGTTATTCATAATTAGGAGAGGTTATTGAGGGAGATAAAGAGCCCAATTTGGGCAATTAGCTGTGTTAACCCTGAAGTGACACCACAAAGACACTGTGTACAACACAGGTCTAAAAACTCAGACAAGAATGTAAATGAACCTGACTAATAGCTGGTTCTATCCCTTGAGATTCGTACAGAATAGTTTAAGATAAAATCAAGGCATATTTTAAAGGACAAGTTCATAGGATTAAGTGACACCTAGTGGTGAGGCTGCAGATTGAAACCAACTGAATTCCTTTTCAAGTAAATGAAAGAACTACCAAAAACACTAAATATTATGGGCTCATTCTAAGCTAACAAACACACAATTCATATTTTCAGTTGATTACACAATATTGGAAAGACAACTGTGAATGCTATATTCTATTTCTGCCAACACATCCCCCTACACACTGTTCTCTACACTGTTTTATTCTCCTCAACCGTCTACTGTTGCCGTAGTGGTCTCTTTAACTGAAAACACTGTGCTGCAGAGTGTGCTGCATTTAAAAAAAAAATATATATATCAAACTGTGAATGTGAAAAACTACTGGGGCAAGCAGCTTTCAGTAACTCTGACTTTTCCAACACTGAAGAAGCAGCTTCTCATTTTTAACGATGCAGACCGTCTGTTTAAATGGCTAAATTGACAAAATGGCAGATCACGTCAATAAGGCCTTTTTCCATTCCATCTGATATTATGCAGAGCACAGCATGAGTCAGTGAACAGCAGTGCACAGTTGAAAGAGCTGGTAGCCCCCCTAAAAAGTATTGTAATTTCCGGACTATAAGTCGCTACTTTTGTCACTTGCTTTGGACCCTGCGGCTTATACAAAGGTGCGGCTTATTTTTACAGCTAACGGTCACCAAGGGCGCACGATCATGGAAGCGCAAGAGTGAGACAGACAGTTTGCGCCAGGTAACGAGAGCAAAACAAACCACGTGAGCCCAAATGCAGTACGAGAGCTGCTTTTAAGTTAAAGGCGATCGATCTGGCTGACTTTTCTGGTATAGTAGGCTGGTTATTTTGATACAGTAAACGACCGTGTTACTGCACCTTTACTGTTGTGTTGGCTGTTTGCGAAAAAGATGCTGGTTATTTTGTTGAGGAGCCGGGTTACTGCGCTTTTTGTTACAGGCTAGTACTGTAACACAGTACTTTTAAAAACAAATTAAATTTAGCCATTTAACGTTATTGCCTCGTCAAGCGTTATAAGCTTTGTTTTTTGTTATACTGCACTACTACAGTACTATGACCGCAGGAAGTGCCGTTGTATTATTTGTGCACTGCATAAATGCTGATTGTAATGTCAAAGATGTGAAAGATTGATCGATTGTTTGATTGACTGAAAGCTTTATTCTGTTTCTCAAATGTAATAAAATGGGACGGTTTGTGTTTCCAAACAGTCATTTCTGTCCCGACAAGCCCCTCCGTGGTAGAAGATAACCTTATGGTAATTAAACATTACTGTTCTGGCTGCAGCTCCTCATCTAACAGCTCACTGTAGCGACTCCTTCTTATTACATTACTCACAATATTTTAGTGTTCCACTGTCAAACCATTATATCAATGACCATTGTCTTGTTCCGAAGACAAATTTTTAATCAATGATAACAGTAACCGCTATGCCCACTGACAATACACACTGTGTTTCCAATGCAGTGACTACTCCTTGTTCGGTCAACTTGTGTTTTTCCAGTTTAATGTGTTCAGTGCGAAGCTGCAGCAGCAGGAAACTTTCATTATGCAGATGACACCATCTTATCATGGCTATCTAGCGTTCTGGTTTATATCTGTTTACAGAGATTACATTAGCAGTCACTTAATGCAGTATTTTGTTCAGAAATCTTGCCACAGACAAACATTTTGTAAGAAAACCAGAAAAAGTATACTCCATTATTTAGGCTGTTATGTTAAAAAGTACTCTGATATTGATTATTCTAAATGGTGTGTCTTAACAGCTCGTGGCAGTGCTTCGCGTAAAATAGACTACCAATGCCCCACCACACCTCTCTGCTACACAGCAAGTAGCAATTCATTTCTGAAGAAAATAATTAAGTCATTAATATATGATCAAATTTGAGCAGAGCAGACAAGGTGGTGCGTTCTCATCAGGAAGGTGTTATGGAAGCAATACATCACCTCAAACCAGTCTGTGACAAGATACACACAAATAGAAAACAGGCAGATGTCAGATGAGCAGGATGATCAATAGCCCTTTATTGCCTCGCCGGGCTGAGAGCGAGAGTCCATGTTTAGGCACTAATGCACTCCCTACTCTGATCAATACGGAAAGCTGCTCATTTGGACTAAGGTGAGGGGCGAGAGATACCACGCTTTTATTTTAGGGTTCTTACAACAGTGTGACTTCACTGAACACAGTCAGCACATCGGTATTAGCACACAAATGGTCACTCTGTCTTGTGGATATTGAATAATAAAAAACAGAGTCGATGATATTAGTGATGCTGCTGTCCTTCAGCCTGGTCAAAAAAAGAAAGGCTTTTAAAGAGGCATGCACGCTGTAGATGGACTTTGAGAGTGGGTTCTAAAAAAGAGAGTACTGTGTGGGAATGATAATGGAAAGTGGAAAATGGACCGTAGGAGAGGGATATTGGAGAGAAGATTGGAGCTTTGTGAGAGGCCAGGCAGAATGCAGGGTGTAGAGGTATATGTGGTGTGGAGGAATGAGAAGCTTTAAGAAAAATGGAAGAGGGACGACTAGCATTGCAACAGCAAAGGACGTTTTGACATGAAATGTACCCATATACCCCAAACATCCCACCCGTAACAACTTAATGATCCTCATCATCAAAAATTACTTAAGTAATACAGCACTTAAGTAATACAGCACTCCAGTGTGTTCAACATCATCCAGCCGGTGATTCTGAGGGACAAACTGTAGAGGATGAGTGTGGACCACCAGCTGTCTACATGGATCTTGGACTACCTCACAGATCGACCACAGTTTGTGAGAAAAAGGAACTGTGTGTCTGACCTGCTCACCAGCAGCACGGGTGCCCCTCAGAGCACTGTCCTGGCCCCCTTTCTTTTTACCCTATACACAGCAGACTTCAGACACAACAACGACAACTCTGTACTGCTGAAGTTCTCTGATGACTCTGCGATTCTAGGCCTCATCAGAGACGATGATGACGCAGAGCACAGAGGACTGACGGGGAACTTTGTATACTGGTGTCAGCGAAACCACCTCCTTATCAACACAGGGAAAACCAAGGAGATGGTGGTGGATTTCCGTAGACGCTGTTCTGCCCTCCCCTCACCAGTGAACATCCAGGGAATGGACATTGGGCAAGTGGACACTTATAAGTACCTGGGTGTTCACCTCGACGCCAAATTGGACTGGTTTAACTACAGCGATGCAGGATCTACCTTCTGAGGAGACTGAGGTCTTTTGGAGTGAAAGGGGCACTCCTGAAGACCTTCTATGACTCTGTAGCGGCATCAGCCATCTTGCTGGAACAGTGGCATCACAGAGAGGGAGAGAAAGAGCTGGATATGATTATCAGGAAGTCCTCGCATGGTGACGTGACAGGACTGAGGAGCAGCTTCAGTGACAGACTGCTTCACTCTCGATGTGTGAAGGAAAGATACAGAAGGTCTTTCCTTCCTACTGCTGTTAGGCTCCACAACGAGTACTCCTAATATGTGCAATATATCTGTAATTACATCTCTGTCATCCCTGCATGCTGTTGCAAACTGCAATTTCTCCATTGTGGGATGAATAAAGGTTATCTTATCTTATCTTATCTTATCATTTCTAGCAGCTGAACCTTACTAGATGATGTACTGTAATACATGTATGTAACCCTGGAAGCCCACCATGTTCTTGCAAAGTTGGTGTTGGACGATGAATTTTTGATTCTTGTGACAGAAAACGGTGTCAAACTGATGTCAGAGTTGAACAGCGTGATACAGCAGTGTGCTGGATGAAGATCAGTGGGGTGAAAACCAGAGAGGGAGAAAGGATGACACTTATAGACAGAGGACATGGCTTCCTGCTGCTCACTGTGAGAGACCAGCAGCACGGTGGAGAACTGTGTCCTGCCCACATCGTTTCCGTTTAACCTCCACAAACAGGTACACTACCTGTGGAGACTCAATTAGAAAGCCATTAGCCACTGACAGATTGGGAGCTAATTGCTGCCACAGGGGAATGCAAAAATTGGAAGATTCGGTGTACAAGGACAAGAACACGCCGTGAAATCCATCATCCATTAACATACTTTACAAGGACAGAAAGCTGTCTTGTGTTTCACTGAGCAGACGCTTTTAATCTGTTTTTCTGTCACGCTGACTGGCATGGAGGCTAACTAAGGAAATCTAGTGTTACATCTTTTATAATCCATTATAATCAGCTATCAAATAGCGATGAAAAAAAATATGTGCAATCGATATAACGTCTCCTATTTAGCTCAGTGCTAGAAACCAGTCACGTCTGAAGCTACTGACACAACAAATAGACATCAAAGAACTACCAGCAACAAAGGTCAGGGTGACACATTGACTGTGTCGAAGGCAAGATTGTTGCACTGGCACACGCGACAAAGACAGAAACCATTAGTCAGCTGCCACAACCTATGTACCTGTGTCTGTGTGAAAGGAAACAAGTCTAGTAAGTAGTAGTACTACTGGTACTAGTAGGCCAGCTGGCCTCTCCTGAATAATGCTGATGAGTTCCACATTGTATTCTTTCCAGATGACATGGGATACATTATTGTGGATTGATAACCAGACCTCAAAAAGTGTCTTGGAGCTCCTAAAATAAAAATAATATATTTATGGCTAGTTAACAGATTAGCATATCTGAAAAAGTATGTCACTAACTTTGGCATTGCATTCAACAGTGCCGTCAGTCCTCTCAGTGGTTGCTATATTTTGTGTACCTCAACAGCTGGCAGTTTGGTGTGTCATGCTGGTAGCAGGTAAACTAGCCTCAAGACTGCAGCCTAATGTAGATCAGCAGCTGCAGAGCCACAGTAAGCACCACCTCAGTTTTTCTTTTTCTAACTTGTATATATTCAGACCTCAGCTCCCTCTTCTGCAGCTCTACCTCACTTTACATGCACCAGCAGTAGTAATCCCTGAGACCTGCAAACAGACTTTGATATGTAAAACGTGTGACATATCTGTTTTAGAAGTGATCCCCTGCAGGAATTTACAATTTCCCGATTGCTAGAATAATAATAATAATAATAATAATAATAATAATAATAATAAAAAGGTTAGCTTACACACTGCACTGATCTTTTTTTCTCTTTCTCCGCGCTGACTCTGGTCTCAGGCGCCTGCTGATAAAGAGCACCGACGTGAAACAAGTTCTTAAATTAAAAATATGTTCACCATTATGTGGAACATAAAGCCAGAGATTAAATGTATCTGACAAAGACAGATGCAGTAAACTGGACATTTTTATAATAGTCATTAATAAAGAATTATTTACCGTGCATTGCTCATAGTGTCACTGATATGGCGAGGACGACAGTGTGTGCCGTAAAAATATATTAAATTCACGTCCAATTTAAAAACAGTCAAATAAAACTCAAGCCTAGATTTCAACAACCCAACCCACTTCTTATAACTGTGCGGGGACACTTTCTCCCATGAACTAGTCTTTTAAGGCATTAATTTCCCCAAGGCTAGAAATCACACAAACAAGCTCTGTTTCTTGTTTCAACTGCTCTCTCAGTAACTATCGGCCACAATTACAACTAAAACTTCTCAAGAGACGAATGGTTTGGATTTTTTTATTAAATAGCAGCGATGTAATACTTGAAATCAGTGTTATTCATAACACCAGTCTGAAGCAGCGGAGGTGTTGCATCAGTTGCTACTTCACTGACCCATTTAAAATGTCGACGGGCCTGCTTGTTGTTTATTACACATTACATAAAACTGCAGGTGTATGTGCAGCGAAGCAGTCAAAATGGGACAATGCAGAACCGTACCGCATGTGATGGGCCGACCTAACTACGACCGATCCCACACTCTTGAACATGAAAACAAGATTATCAGAATTTCTTTGAACATATTACTGAAGTGGAGAGTTCAGTGAAATCAGTAACTTTAAATTTAATATGCTGTTGAGGTCGAGCAGGCTTTTAACTTCAAACAGCATGCTCCCACGACTCTGCGTTCTGCATGGGGTTCCTGATATTTTAACCGACGTCTTCCCTCCGTGCTGAAGTTGTCAGGCGTTTTAGACAGTGACGTCAGCAAAGGCAAGTAATCTACTAAAACTGGGTCATATTCAAATCTGTCTCTCCCCATTTAAAGTAGTTGTTGCTGGGCTTTTGATGTAGCGGTTAATCTGTGTCAGCTAAACACATGAGCTATACACTGCACTCTATTCAGGCTTTCTAAGAAGATCTTCTCATGCTGGCAGTTTTGACACAAAAGAAAAACACTTAGGTCTTTATGAAGAGTATGAGTTTCAGAAAACACAATTAGGAAGATAATGTCTTAAGGTCAAATTAAAACATGTTTTACATTTTATCTCAAAGGCAGCAAACTACACTTGTCGACAAAACCGAATTAACATGTATTCACTCTTAAATGACTTGTCACCATCTGGGCCATTCTGTGTGGATTTTGCATGTTCTCCCTGTGTCTGCGTGGGTTCTCTCCACATATTCCGGCTTCCTCCCACCATCCAAAGACATGCTGGTCAGCTTAACTGGTGATTCTAAATTGGCCGTAGGTATGAATGGTTGTCTGTCTCTCTGTGTAGACCTACGATAGACTGGAGACCTGTCCAGGGTGTACCCTGCCTCTCGCCCGATGACAGCTGGGATAGGCTCCAGCAGACCCTGTGACCCCACAGGAATAAGTACAGAAGATGAATGAATGAACTTAACAAATCAGAGCTTGAATTTATATAAAGGTGTTGCTGCTAGACCCAGGACTCACCGTTGATGTTGTACTTCCAGATATAATCAAACTGTCTTTAAAGAACCAGAAGATTCATTCATTCATCATTTGCTTGTCCTGTGAAGAGGTGCGGGGTGGCTGGAGCCTATCCCAGCTGTCATCAGGTGAGAAGCGGGTTACACCCTGGACAGGTCAGTCCATCGCAGGGCTAACACAGAGAGACAGACAACCATTCTCACTCACATTCACACCTATCCAGCACTCGGAAGAACCAGAAGATAAAAAGTGAATTCAGAAATGCAACAGTAGTGTGTCATGTAGTTTCGTAGCTTTGTGCAGTTAATCTTTTCAAAATCAGCCACAATAAGGAGAGTAATCCTGGTTGTTATCGGCCTCCCACCCATTTACACACAGCATGAAGCCATGTGTGAGTGAGTGGGCTGTCCGCGAGGACGGTCCTATATTTATACGCATTTTGTATTTTGCTTACATCCATTATTAATTCTGTTATCATGTTTTGTATCTAAAGCCTGAGCCACTGTTTAAGCAGTAAAGTACCATACCATAAATGGTATTTAAATTTAAATTTGATGAGTGCTTTAATGCTGCTTCCATCATCCTGTCCCTCTTTCAACGCATGTCTCACTGTTGCACTCTTTCTCTTTCTTACAGAAACACTTTCCCCTCTGTCTGCGAGGAACCTAAAACAGAGCAGAATAACTAAATGATAAATTTTTTAAAGCTTTCAGTCTCTCCCCACAACTCCCATGTTTGCCCTCTCAGGCTGGAATATAGAGTTAAAAACAAAAAAATATAATGATGGCAAATTTGCAGATTCATCCACCCTTTGGAAGATCCAGTTTACTTTGCAGTTTTCTAAAACAATTCTGAAGACAATACGACTGTGACACACACTGTAATCAGTAGTAGATAAGTCTTTGAGACCATCACTTATATAAACATAGTAATAAGAAACAAAAGTGTATCAGTCCTTCATGAAGGTGGGTCAATTTGTAAATTTCAACATCTTTAAGTTTCTTGGAATGCTGCTCTAATAATAACCACAGAAGAAAAGGAAGACTAAAAGTTAGGACACATTCATTTACCAACAAACCAACACCTGGAGCCTACATCAACACTCAAACATCTACCTTTTTAACTTTAACTAATGGAAAGAGACTGCATGAGTCAGAATTACTGAAACTAGTTTGGGCTAAGTAACAAGGAATCAGACCTGTGGAAGTCTGTTGAGTCCAAACGGGAGATTTCTTGGTTCTGTGTTTTTGTGAGACACAGCGAAGGTGAACAGATGGTATCTGCCTGTGTAGTTCCCACAGTGAAGCATGGAGGAGGAGCTGTGATGGTGACAGTGTTGGCAGAATTCACGGGAGCACTTAACCAGCATGGCTACCACAATATTCCGCAGGAACACGCCATCCCATCTGGTTTGCACTTACTGGGGCGATCGTTCAATTTGCAACAGGACGACGTCCTAAAACACACCTCCAGTCTACTGATAGCAGAGAGGAGCGAGTGAGGGAGAGACGCATCGGGTGAGCTGGACCAAAATGGCCAAAGACCTGAGCTGGTCTGGGATGTGTGGGACCGCAGAGTGAGCAAAAAGCAGCCAGAGAGCGCTAAGCATATGAAGGAACTCCTTCAAGGCTGTTGAATGATTCCTGTACGCTGGTTGAGAAAATGCCAAGAATACATAAAACGGTAATCAGAGCAAAAGGTGGCTTCTTTTTGCAGCCTAAATAAAACCAAATGTTACTGAACGGTTTGGATGTTTTCAGTATTGTTATAAAATGCAAAACATAGTAAATGTAATGAGCAAAGCGATCCTATTTTACAATGGTAATGTATAAGCTGGAGCCAAACAAAGGAATAAAGGCCGCCCCATTTCTACGGGAGCGAATGTAAATGTGCATGAGATCACTATGTATCACTAATCAATATTCAGCTTGTGAATGTGCATACCTAATTTGACATTGGGTTTACTGAGATTATTAGTCATGCCTCCCAATTAGTTTTAATTACGAAGAACACTCGCACAAGACAGATTACAAGATTAAGTGTCGGCCCTCTCTCGTTATTATTCTTTGCACTTCCCTTTCATCTACTTCACATGAACCCACCTTCACATTTAGCATCAGAGAGGATCACTTTGAAGGCACAGGGCAACAACAATGGTCAAAAACTGCAGTGTTGTCTAACGGTGCGTGACAGAAGGAAGCGGGCTGATATATTCTTGTTTTTCTGGTCTCTATGAGCGCAACACAGTTTTGCTGCAGAGTGATTAAGCACAGTCCAAAAAAGGAGCCACTGAGTTACTGATACAGGTTCAATATGTTGGCCATGGACCCATCACGATGGATGGCTCCTTGCCAAAATTAATAATTAAGACTTTTTTTTTCTGCAGCGTCTTTGATGCCCTTTCTAGGCTATAATTCACTCTAAGCCAGTGTTTTGTGTTGCTCAAAAAATTAATTTGACATTGCAGCAGGTGCTGAGTGATTCAGATTCCTGTCTGGAGCAAATGGCACGTAACCGATTCATCTAGCAATTAGTAAATTTGGAGAAGAGCAAGGCCGTCATAAAAATCAAGAAGAGTTTAAAGAGGATGATTAGTGATGATGAGTGATTTGTGACCTGAGCGGAGTGCGGCTCACTTAATGAAAGTCATTGGTCATTATGATTTAATTTCGCACGTGCCGAACAGTTTTTGCGAGAGGGCGGGACTTTTAATCTCGCGTCCAGTGCTCGTCTGAATCACCTCTGGAGTCGCTCTCACTTCCTCTGTCCATCTGTTCTCTTCCCATCCATCCAGCTCTTTCTCTCCTTACATTGTGCTTGCAAGATGGGTTGATAGAGACATGCATTATTCATCTGTGTGTCCTTTCTGTCATTGCAGAGCTGAGCTCTGAGCAGAGGGGTGCAAAGCAGAACTACAATCAATCAACCAGGGGCTGACACGCACCACAATGGGATATGCTGATTGGATGTCACAGGATAACCATGTTGTGGGCCATTCTGTACACACCGGCAAAGACTGCCTGAACCCTTTTGAACCGGCAACAGCTGAAGTTCATTGGTATTCTGCTCCTCCTCCTGATGAATACCCAAAACACCTGGTTAAAAAAAAGCACAGTGCACTCCACAGTGATGGCGTGGGTGGGTTAGAGTTAGGCGCCTTGCTCAAGGGCACATCAGTTATGGATGTTGATGAGGGAAACTGCTGCTTATTCACTCCTCTCACCAAACATTTGTTACTGTCACTACAGGGATTCAAATCAGCAACCCCTCAGTCCAAAGCTGTCTTCTCTAACCACTGGCCGTTCTTACTTTGTCTCAAGCCACGTGCACCACATTAAAAACGTCACACCTATTCATGAGTTCGTGCACATCAGTATCAGCATTATTCAGTATTATTTAAGTCAGATTTTTTTTGTTTAGATGATTTTATATGGATTTTTTCAACTTTACCTACAAGAAGAAATGCAGACTATCCATACACAACTAGCACCAGAATCCCAGAGGAGCATGAGAAAAGAACATGACACAGTCTGCCATTCACTGTGTCAACCTGCCGCTAACAAGACAAATTTCCAATCCATTAATGTGGCTATTGTATATCTCCAAGTTATGCTAACGTTGCACTCTCCCCCATTGTTGCAGCAATTTGCAAACAAGTTGCATAAAGCAGCATATATCAGGGCGGCAAGCCAGGCAGGTGAAAATATTAAACGTTAGTTTTTAAGCTTTTTTGATGCTCCAGTACATGCCGATCTTCACAGTGAAGTTGAAGTGTGCATAGTTTGCACGAGCCACAGTGCCACAACCAGAACCTACCTGTACAAGTGATTCTTGAGAGAAGCTCATTATTACTATATGGCTATATGGCTTTTAGCCCCGCCTCCCATTTCAGCAGGAAGTCACATTCATCTCCAAGCAGTAATTTAAGGCAGTGAGAAGACTGACAGGCTGACTGTCATCACAGCAGTTGATTAAAATGCTATTTCAGGATGCAGAGACGTTCGCCACTGCTCACTGAGTCATTTGCTGATATACTGCCTCAAACACAAGCATTCCATCATTTATATACTTTGGACACTTTCTGAACAGAGGCTGCGCGGGTTAATGCTATCAGGCAGAAAACAGATCCAATTAATATTCTGCAGGATCCTTAAAAGGCCAAGTGGAGAAGTCGATGAGGAAAAAAACCCATGTGCACATGTGCAAATCAAGTTGTTTAAAAAAAAAATGTACTAATGCCCAAATGTAATTATGAAGTGCAAACAAAGGGTTGTGGTGCCGAATTGTTCCCCCTAAACTCTCGTCTGTCGCCTATTTATCACAAAAGTCAATTTCATGGCTAATAGGTTCATTACTGTGGTCATGCTTGAAGAGGTTCTCAGATAAAACTCACTCAGGAGTTCAGAAGTAAGCCGCTCGAGAACCGGTCTTAATAAGGTCCTCTATCTATCTCTTAGCTTCTTTCTCATGGCAGCATTACAAGGATCTTGAACTTTGACCCTTTCCTTCATACAACTTCTGTATTTTAGACTGCTTTGACAGCTCTGTGTGGAGCAGGTCCAAACACAAGAGAAATCTCCTTGTATAGAAAAGGGCACAGATTTGCCTCAGCTGCTCCATTCACTACAGACAATTTATCTGCTGTTCTGGGGGAGAGTGTTTCAGCAAAGGTCCAGCTAGACAAGACGTGTCTGTGCTGCATACTAATGACAGTCGACCGTTTCCACCACACAGCGTTGTCATCCTGCATTCCAGCCATGTTCTCATGCTGTCACGCTGCGGTGGAGACGGAGCGCTTTATGAGGCGCTGCAGCGCGGTCTGCTCTGCTACAGCACGTGCGATGCGCCGGCTTATGTTTTGAATTGAATTCATTATTGTCATGTAGATAAGTCTGGGCCTAACGTGCGTCATGCTGTCCGCGCCGCAATATCCTGATTCAGCAGAGGCCGATGATATGAAATCCTCCCGGCACCGCTAGCTCTTGAACCTGCTTAATCCCACGTGCATGTGAAAGGTGCATTAACTCCAAGTGCTTTCCATAAAAATGATTTCACCCTTTGCTCTCTGTTCACCTGCAGTTTAAACATCTTACAAACAAAATGCGTTTAAATCTACACTATGCAGTGCACAACTCAGCTGGGCTTGTGTTCCTCATCAGTTCTAATCTTACACTCCAGAATAATATCCACCACAAGGATTTGGGCTAATCTTAATGAACCATGAGGGCTAAATAATCCACTCTTTTGTTCCCAATCTGATTACTTTCTCCTTTTTCTGCTTGAACTTCCTGCTCTCTCTCTTTGTCATTCCCACTTTCAACCTTCAAGGGCACTGTGAAAGATTAAACAGTGTCAGCTTGGTCGTATAGGTACCTCTTTACATACAAACTAGTGCAGACATATCTAATGGAGTATGTGACGTCGTGGTCACAATGAACAAATGAGCCGTGGTCCGTGTGTTTTCGGGCTATTTGTCTGAGCGGGATCGGTGCTCTCGTCTAATCCACTATAACTGACCGGCCCCACCGGTCTGTATTGATCTGCAACTTAAGTGGAAGACAGAGCCTCAGAAGAGAAATAGAGTTAATATCTCGTGCTGCCACTACAAGAGAATTAAACATATTCAAACATGGAAACAGTTCAAGAGACTTCACGATGAAAAGGTGAGTTTCAATCTATACCTTACGCATTTATCTCTTTTTACCACACTGGCTGTAACGTTTGACCAGTGCGCGACGGGAAACCAATGCAAAATCAGGGGTCACGAGTCGTTGCAAGGCGCACTATAAAAACAAAACCTTCTGATTTCCAACCGGGTTAACAAGATGGGGGAAGAAATAAAGCTCTAGGAGTTTGTACTCCTTGTCAAAACAGCAATCAGCTCTATAAATAGCTCCCACAGACGGCCCTGGCCAATTATTTATGAATAATAATGGAATGACTTGCATGGAGACATGTCACAGATCAAAATAACATCATCCATCTCAGCTCTCATTGCCCAAGGGGAAGGGGTGGGGGGTGAATGGAAGGGAGGGTCTGGAGGTGGGGGTATTAAGACGTGAAGAAAAAAAAAGGAGAGAGAGGCACACACAGGGAGAGAGAGAAAACAGTCAAATCTGTTATTCTGAGTAAAGTGTGTGAGGCGCCTGCCAGAGAACAGCACACTCACACCTAACACATCAACAGGAAGGAGAAGCTCCACGAATAGACCGAAAACAAATACCTTCATCAAACAGCGTTTCAGGGTCACAAGAAATTCTGTGATGGTGTGCATCTCAACTTTCCTTCTTCACGTTGTAAAAAAGAAACAAGAAAAAAATAATTATATCCTGGAGGAAAACAAGTGTTCGGCACAATTCCACGTGACTAAAAAGCAATGTGGAGCTTACAGGACTCATTAAAAGTGTTTTCTAATGGATGCTGCCCCTGAGTTTGATGACCTGAGCCGCTGAAGCGCATCACATTTTGGGGATTGAACGAGCTTGGCCCATCATCTGGCATTAATCAGCATCAGCGTTCGGTTCAGTGTAAATATAAAACACGGGGATACACAGGAAAGTCTGCGGCGTCCGGCAAGTGCTGCCTGATTTCGCTATTAATGAAGCACTGGAATATTACTATGACAGCCATGAAGGAGAAGTTGGCCGTTTCAAAGCACGATGATATGACATGTGTAAAAATACCCTTAGATGTTGAACATACATCTAAGAAGAGATGAAAGAAATACAATTCTAACCAGCTGCCATGTTGCAGTGCATGTGGTCTGGAAGGATGGTACAGCCTTTGTATTCAGAAAGTATGTACAGCATAATTCTTGCACATCACATGTGTAAGCGGTGAACGCCGGCACAGAAGACTTACAAATGGAACCTGCATATGGGATAATCTCAAGTTACCCCGTCACTACAATACAGCACAGAGCACGAATAACACTACTGAATAATATGAAAGACTTTGAGATACTTCAGTAGACAGTGCAGCCAGTACGGATCCAGAGGATGAAAACTCAATGACTAAGGAATCCCTAGAAGCCCTATCCCAACTGCAGAGACCAATGTTTGGCTGCATAATACCCATCATTTACATAATTACTATACCATCCAAGTATTGTAACTGCTGAATATATGGTCCATCTTTATGCATTTTTCTTCCCTTTAACTTTCCCTCCCTCCTTCCATGAGTGGAATACGCCTAAATCAGGGCAATGCCCCTCTGAGTTCTCCATGACTTTTCTGGGTCATGATGATAAGAGCCAACACTGAGTCTGTGTTTCTTTATCTACAGTTGAAAATGTATTGCATGACATTTTAACTTCCGTTGACTGTCATTTAAAAAAAAAAAAGAAGAAGAAAAAGAAGTGCACATGTACATCTATTAAAGGTCTCTTCTCTATCAGAGGATATTTTAAAATGAAAAGAACACTGAAAGTGAGCCAAAGATGGAATGAAGCTGTTGTTCAGCCACAGTGATACAGTAGATGTGCCATGAGGAAATATTTGATTCTTAGCCAAGTTCACTGTGTTGACAACATGATTGATAAAAAAACGTTGTTCCACTGACTACCAAGAAGATGGAAAGTATTATGATCTACCAGGATGGAAGCTTGGACAATTTAATCTTGAAGAACTTGGCCTAAACTGACTGACGCACATACTTGCTTTTAGGGATTGGAATCGCAGGAAAACTTGATCCAGTGACAATTCTTGCGTCACAATCTGATTTAGAATACATTCCCAGTTTAAAATCGAGCATTTATTCAATGGACGGAACAGGAACCGGACACTAATTTTAGACTTTCAATCCAGCTCTTCACCAAACCAGCCATCTGGGTTTTTCGTCCTAAGCTGCCAGCTATGCTAACTGGTTGATGAAGGTCACTGTCTGACTGAACAAATAGAAGAATGTGTTTTGGACTACATTTTTTTTTTTTTTTATTGGAAAATGTATCTGGCATAATTTGGAATCATGTGGCAGTTTTCTTCCTGTGTGAGTACTGTACTGAATGAATCTTTTATTAAAACAGAAGTTGGTTTACATGCTCTGCAGGGTTATAGTTGACTGAAGACCTACAAGGGTTGGATTATGTGTTGGTTAGGTGTCTCAAGACTCTGGTAAGAGTGCAAACAATTTAACCAATCGATGGCCTGCTTATTTACAAACCAATAGTTGACTAATCAATAAAAATGAATGACGCTCAGTGGATGTTTTACTATATAATAATCTAATAATTATTTTTCACAAAATCAGAATTGGCTATATTATTAATTTGAAGAACAGACTAAGAAATTTAATTATAAATTAAATCACCCAAAATAATGACCTAATGCAAACTACGAGTCACTTATTACTCTGCTGGAAACAAGTATTCAGCTAAAACAGAATGATGTCAACAAATGCTGTGGTTCCAGGTTTAGTTAATGGAGGAGGAGGAGGAGGCTTATTTTGCATTATTAATATATTTTCAATCAGTGTAATCATTAGCTGCAATCATCAAATAGTCATTAATCCATTTAACCTATGCTACATTACTGAGGGCAGAACAAACTGCATCCATAATACATGGCCATCCATACTGCAACAAAGTGCTTCAGATTGGCTGTTCGACGCAGGGAAAGATGACAGCACTCCTCGTTGCTGCCTACACGTAGTGTTTTCTTGTAAATGGAAAATGTACACCACCTGCTACAGTATAGCAAGCCAGCAGCATCTAAACCAGGCCCAGACACACATCTCCTGGTCTACTGAGTGTGTAGGCGGACAAACTCCTATCCACTCTGTTGCAGTCGGAACGTCTCCCTAAGTGTGTGAACTTCAGTGTTTTGCTTTCCAAGAAGCATCCTTCTTATGCAGTGTATACCATGTAGTTATCTCTTGACAGAAAGAAGAATCTAAGAGCATTAGGGGGGCTAACAGTACACGTACTTGTCCAAAACTGCTCAATACAGACCTCCTCATGTTCAGTACACCTAGAGGTCCAAACAATTACCGTCAGACAGGTCTGTGTCTAGGGAGACAATGAACCAGCCAAGTTGTAGAGCTCACCCTGATCCCACTTTTCCACCAGTAATGGTCTGGTTGTAAAACCGATTTACTGTAGTTCTTGAACCATGGAAGTGGATCAAAGAAGTTAAAAGGCATAGCAAAAAATAAAAAATACAATGTGACCTCACCTGTTATTTAGTTAAAAGAGCAGGTGATTAGAAATCAATGCATTTTTTTTTTCACTAAAGTGTGCCCGACTCAAAGTAGAGAACCATTCACATAAGAAGAACAGTAACAATGATGTTCTTTCAGATTCCAGCCAATTACCAGCTAAAAATTCCAAGAAGAAGAAAACAAAATACAAGTTAAAGAGAAAACAAATATTTCTAAGGAGATCTGTATTTGACTGGAGCTGAAAGGAAGGAGTCATACAGTAAACTGCTGGGGGCAGCACAACTGACATTAGCTAGCTCATGTAGCAGTGCAATTCACATCATATAATTCACTATAAACTTTATTATAAAGGTAATGTTAGCTAAGCCCCAGCCGACTGTATTGTGACCTCCTGTCACTGAATCTGTTCCGTTGGCTTCAGACTTTGAGATTAGCTTGGCTATGAACTAAGCTAACAGTAGAGGCTAGCTTGGACGTTACCTAAACACAATGCAGCCATCGTGTCGGTGCTCTCAGACAAAATAATAAATGTAGGCTGGACCTTAGCTTCTCAAACTGTGACCTGTGGGTGCAGACCTGGGGCCAGATGCAGAAAATGCTGTAAATTCACAACTGTGTGTACATACATAGAAAGAAATATGCGTATACACATTCTTTTTGTCACGTTTATGAAGCTGCACCAGGGCCAGATTCTGTTTTTTATAAAACTGGAATCATTGTGAAAATGGGAACAAATGCAAGAGGCCATTTCCATTTCCATTTCCGCTCCTTTAATTATCAATAAATCAGAGTAGAAACACTCTTAGTGGCTGTGGCTATTTATAGCCTCAAAAGAATACCTCAATCATCATTATTGCACGGCAGAAGGAGGATTCATTATTAATCTACAGAGTTCATATTAAAAAGAAAACAAACAGAAAAATATGTTTAAAAAAAACACCTATATTAAATTATATGGTGGGAGAACAGTTCAAATTTAGGTTCGCAAGTGCCCTAACTGTTGTAGTGACAACTATGGTCTATGTGCCATGATTGAATTTTCATCAGCAAAACTGAGTAACATGAAAATGCCAAGTTATATACTGCGTTATAGGCCTAATAAGTTCAACTGACCTTTTACCACTAGACACAGTAAAAAAAACGACGTAGAGCTAGATCACAAAGGCTCCACACAAGGGGAAACTAAAGGATACAAAATTGTGAGAAATTATTGGTGCTCTAATGCAGTGTCCTCAAGAAACTGAGAAATGTTCAAACAAATGTCATTATGCAAATGCCATCGTGGGATTTGATCGCACTGAAAGAAAATCAAAGACAGAGGAGGCAAAAGTACAGTTGTTACAAGCTATCTGCTGCAAAGACCAGATCTGAGAACGAGTGGGAGTGAGCGTTCCATCTCTTTTATAAATGACACCTTGTTGTAATGCAGACAGATGGTCTGATATCATCCATCCCGACCATTTTCCCCCCACCCTGTACTTTCCTCCACATGCCCAACCCTACACTGGACTGACAGGGCCCTGTTGCTTGCCATCTGCTTGCCATGTCTGCCACAAGAACATGTACTTCCTATCTGAGATCCCTCCTGTTGGGGCCACCATTGATTACTCACTCTGACGCTCCCGTCATAAAGGCAGCTTATCGCTTTTCTTCTAATCATGTCAACAGTTATATGAACCCATCTCTGGAGTAAATCAGAGTAAATCTCAACACTTAAAACTCAAAAGAAAAACAGGTTTGTGGCTCATTTGTTTCATTACTTCCCCCCAAACTATTTCATTTCATGTAGAAGTGTTTTTCTGTCTCCAGATAATGCAAAAAGAGTGTTTGAATAAAGACTAGCAGTTGTTAGTTTCGCTAATGCGTCCTTATGAATTTTGTACAGAGCTGAGAAGAATCCAATCTCTACCGATCATTCAGCCAGCAAAAGAAATTTCAATCAATTTGTCAACTGAAACCAAAATCTAATCTGTCTGTTTAATGATACGAAGCTCTTTTCTACAGGGCCCACTACACAGTCTGTTTATAAACTTCCGCGCCTTCGCTGAGGCTTATTACATCCAGCATTTAAAAACCCACAAGAAGCTCTCAGTTCACAGTATTAGTTTCAGAGCTGCCATTAACTGCTCTTAGTATTTCATCATTTGCTATGCCAGTTAATTTATTTTGGGGGTGGGGGTTATGATTAAACTTCAGGATAGGGTAATGATATACGCCGTGATTGACAGTGCACAGTGAGATTTTCTGTAAAATCCACAAAGGCTGTGAGTCTTAAGCTCGAAGAATCCACTACACTGTAGGATCAATGCGTGCTCACTTTGCTGTTCAAGTGGTAATGTTACTGTGAGCCATCTGCATTTTTCCAAGCCTCGTCTCTAGCTATGATTTTCACATTTATTATGTTGAATTTAAAAATTGGTGTCAGGATTAATCGCTCAGCCCAGCTTGCTATATCCCTTCATTTAGAATTTACAAAGGGAAGCAGCCTAGTTTGGTGCTGACCAAAATAGATTAGCGACGGTGTGTTTCAAGAAAAACCCTCTGCTGGAGAACAACACGCTATATAAGCTGTCAATTTTGAACTCAGGCAAACAGAATAAGACATTCTATCCCCAACAGTTGTTTGAATTTTGTATAAAAAAATTGTCATTTCACCCAGAACCATTTCACACCGCACCAATTCCAACCAATTTCCAGGTCGCCCTGCTTGGATGTCTGCCTCGATAAAGTACGATCAATTCACATTCTGTAGAGATGAGTAAGAGCCTGAGAGCATCAGCTTCCTCCACGCCGACAGCAAGACTAATTCACAGAGGAGGCAAACATCTCTTAATGGAATAGGATCGCAAAATAACCGAACACCGCAGAGAGATCTGAATAATATCCCTGGTTCTTCTTACTTTTGAATGAAGTAAGGCACAATTTCCTGTGACACGACCGGAAAAAAGTGTTTGATCACAGACTACGATTAAACCCACAAAACAGGATGTACATGTTAAAGCCTAGTGGATGAGTCACTGTGTCACCAGCAAGGATGCGCCGACTATATAGAAATATTTTGTGCGACGCTCTAATAGCAGCACGTGGAGTTTTTCAATAATGTTCAGCTTCAGCGTGTGCAATATGTGCCTTGAAGAGAGAAGTGCTGACGGTATTGACCAGCCCTGCATCCCCTTGACCCCATGCCAGACAATCAAGGGCAACAGCCCGGTGTGCCCACATGCAGGGCCCATACCCTACTGCTGCCACCCACACACTGTCGCACTCCCGAGGAACAGTCATCCTAATGACGCATGGGAGCAAGGACTGAGCTGCACCTGGTGTCACTGATGCTCAAAAATATAAAAAAAATAAATAAAGCAGAACACTTAATATATAATAATTATGTATATGACAAGATAAAACCTTAATTTCACAAATGTCAAAGGTTTTTGACCAACTAGATCAAATAAAGAACTCAATTTACTTCTAACATCCTCTTTACAGTATACAATGCTGCATTTAACTGTTAATTAAATATTCCTGATATCTATTTGGGATAAGTAGTAATTGGAAAAAATAGTGTCCTTACATCTCATCTTGTGGGTTAGACATTATGCCGATATCAAGAATTTTCTTTTATATGACTGACAACCATAAGCATCAGTTTAATTCAGCTATTACCATGCACACAGGAGAGGAGACACCATCCAGCCAATTGCAGGACTACAGAGGTGTTGTGTGGATATTGACTTGGTTGGGAGGTGGAGCTGGGGTGCTGTGAAGATCCCTGACTGGTGTGACAGACACGGAGACAAAGGTGCTGATCTTTGTGCCACAGCTGCTGGAGGAAGACCTTAATGAAGAGGTAGCAGCTGAGGAAGATAGGCTCATCTTGGCTGTCAGAGCCAAGGCAGTAGGCCATTAGTGGTGAGCCGCCAACAGGAGAGGCCTCGCTGACAAGGCGCGACTGGGGACAGGCACAAGACGAAAGCTAGCACCGGCTAATTATCGTTAGGTGTGAGCAAGAAAAGTGAGAAGGAGAGAGAAGCATGCAAAGGCTTAAGACAGGGTGAAGAAGAAATGGGCAATTTGAGGGTGGAAGCAACGGCAAAAGATTTGTGCCACGCTGTCTGTGTCTACAAGGTGTAATATTGGAACCCTTCCCTGCAGGCGTTAGATTTCATTTAAAGTAGGACAGTTGTCAAGAGCCAAATAAATCACTCTACAAGGAAGCTCCTCTCGAGTGAAAAGAAAATAACAGGAATCCCCTAGTTGGTTTTTTCCACTTTTAGAGAAAAGTGGAGTTTCCTTAAAAAGTAGAAATCGCTATGTCTTAACCACCTGTGTCATTTTATGCACGCTACTTTGTGACCATTAGCGTGTGAGCATGCATTTCAGTTTATGTGTACGTGCACAATGGAGGGTAACTCCTGCGCATTCACGGGCCTCCTGTTGGTGTTCACAGGCCCATCTATTTGAGGCTAATCCCTCCATCCCCCTAAAGACTACAACTCAAAAGATATACAGAAGAGGAAAAACAAGCATTATTTGGGCCAGCAACCACAAGGCCAAAGTGTTCCAACCACAAACCCCTCTTTACATTAACCTGAGGACTGATCAGTGCATAGCTCCCTCCTCAGTGTAACAGCCAAATTGTCAGTCGAAATGAAACTCACTCGACTGGAAGGAAGCCAAACATTTTTATTTATTTTTTAGCAACTGCCTGGTACTATTTTTTTTTCTTTTAAATCATAGTTAGCTAGGTGCACCTGTCCCGTTCTCTGGAAAACAATAGACAATTTCTTTTAGATAACAACAGTAAACTTCACAGTTAGTCCTATTTTCAACTTTCTAATAATGAGGCAATTGAACACTGAAGCAATTACTTGAAAGAAATGCCACACACACTGCATAATGGCAAACTACCCTATGAGCAGAGAATAAAATGGCAGCAAATGTCACTGTGCTCCATTAAGAGGTCCTTGGTCTGTGTTACCATGGCCTTCAAAGCCTAATGGCCTATGTAGTCTTTGGCAGGTCATTTCTTTCAAGGAGGGAATTCCCTTCTGTCTGTTGGGTCTCTGGTGGCGGCTGAGCACGGGGATAAGGCTTTGTATTGGTAGACAGTCAGTAACGAAAGCAAAAGGGACAGACAGGATTAGGCCACTGACAGCACGGCAGTCCAACAACATGGCAGTCTCAGCTCCTAATAACACACCCTGAGAGACACAAACATATGTGAACACAGTCTCTGGGGTACAAATGTCCTTTGCACAAAGCCTGCATGGAAAATAATCAAATTTTCCTGATATGCACTCAAGACATGGGCAATTCAAAACGAATAAAATAAATAAATCTGCTGACCCAGTTTCCCTCAAGAAAGTCAAAGACTAATTGGTTAAAAAGTTCTTAAACTAGTTGTTCATGTAGAGCGGTTGTTTAATACAACATAAATCCAGTAATATCAACTCTCACGGGGGCAGCATGGCCAGATGAAATGAGATGACAAACACTGAGTGCTCCGATGGCTGAGTGCCTGTAGGGAGGAGCCCGAATGTGTGCATCTGCGTGTTTATCTGCAGAGTGTGTGTGTGGTTTTCTTGTACGTGCTTCCACAAGGATTCAGCCTTCCACTGCACTCGTACCGCCCTGCGTGTGAGCGGGGTCCCCCATGCACTGGCTTGCGTTCCCACGCCTCGACGGACACTCTTTGACTTTTCTAACGTAAACAGATGTTGCACGACGACAGGAAGTGGCTGACTTCTGAGGGGCTGATGGAAAAGAAGCTGTTCATCTCTGTGACAGAGAGCAGCGAGGAGGTCACTGTGCAGCAGGAAACAGCAAACAATCTCTCCCAGGCGTGAGTGTTTGGGGGACGGGGGACTGAATATAGTGCATAGAATATAGCCAGAAACCACTGTCAGCGTTAAACATTTGACCACCGCTGGTGCCACTTGACAACTCTGACCTGCAATACCATCTGGACTATCAATCACAGGCAGGGTAGAGAAGTCATATTTAAGCAAAACAGAGGGAAGGACGAAAGGGTGAAGTATGACAGAGAGGGGGACACATTAATTGAGAACTGGTTAAACGTAGAGCTAGAACAATAAAACAATGTAAAGCATAGCAACAAAAATATTCACGCAAATAATCCTGCATGTGCAAAACGCTTTATTAGAACTTTCCATTCAGCACCACCACACGAGCCAAAAACAGTGTAATTAAATAAACACAGGATTTTATGATGAGGAAAAAAACAGCTGCATCTGTGTTTATAGGCTGAAAGGTTAAATTCTGGCGAAGTGTTTCATCGTTAGCCCAGTGCCTCAACAGTCCACTTCAACACGCCGGAGGTTCCTGTTACATGGTTTGGTGCCTTGGAAAACTAAAATCATAGATGTGCGAAAATGAGTTCCAGACATCTCACGGTGCATTCGCTTCCGCTCTACAACTGTCAGAGTTGATGTTGGAAAGCCGATGTTTATTAACTTGATGAACCCCACCCACCAAAAGCAGAAAATCCCCACCAGATCAAACAGTAATGAACATCCAACCAACATCTTCTAGTTATTGTACTTATGGCATCTGAGTTTCAAAGTACATCCCTTGTGCAAAAGGTTTAGAAAACGTAGACTGTCAAGATTAGGTGGTAGGGCAAGTCAGATTACGATTCAAATTGGACAGGGGTGCAATGCAAAACATGATGATTCGATAATGATTCATAAATGCTGAAACAACGATTATTAATAATAACTAATAGTGTAAAACCCAACTCTTTCAAGGGATTCAGAGCATTCTGAGTCACTCACGGATAAGAGCTGAGATGAGAACGGTGCAACATCCACTCCCTCAGCAGAGAAACGAAATTTAGCCCAGCTCTCGGTTAAGCAGGGATCCACGAGTCTCGGTTATGAGTTGGTTAAGTTTTGTTTCTCTGGATACTGACAAATACCTTGTTTAAAAGTATGACGTAGATCCTGAATAGGAAAAAAAAAGATTGTGATAATCGCGATAATCGTGATAATCGTTGAATAATTGAATCGTAGCACCCTGAGTAGTGGGTGCCTTAAATGGCACACCCCTAGTTGTGGATACTCTTAAAAAGAAGTAAGCGAACATACTTATATGTTCTGACAATTACACAAACAAACTACACCTTTATAGGATATTAAGAAATGACATCTCATCGTAGCCTTACGGTACCAAAAGAGAAACTAGAGGAGTACTTAGAGGAGGTGCATAAAGATGCGGACAGGTTTAGAAAGTTGTCTCTACCCTCTGATATTCCACCTATTGGTGAAATTGTTAGCCAGTGTGATGACAGCCCACCAAGGTGGAAAGAGGTTCAGGAGGTGGTAAGACGCGCAAGAGCCTCTTCAGCCCCGGGACCTAATGGGGTTCCCTACCGGCTGTACAAGAGTGCACCAGATGTGTTGAGGTTCTTGTGGAAATTAATGAAGGTAGTGTGGAAGAAACAGGTTATTCCCAAGGCATGGCGCAGGGCAGGGGGGATTTTTATTCCCAAAGAGAGGGACTCGTTGGAAATAAGCCAGTTTAGACCAATTAGTCTACTGAATGTTGAGGGGAAGATCTTCTTCAGTGTTGTGGCACAGAGGTTGTCTAGTTACTTAGTGAAAAACGGGCTAGTTGATACGTCGGTGCAAAAGGCTGGGATCCCCGGCTTCTCTGGGTGCTTAGAGCACACCAGCATGATTTGGCACCAAATTCAGTCAGCAAAGCAAGAGAAGAGAGACCTGCATGTTGTATTCTTAGACCTGGCTAATGCTTTCGGATCAGTGCCACATAGTTTGTTATGGGAAGCATTTGATTTCTTTAGAGTTCCAGGTAGTATAAAAAACTTAGTCAAAGCATACTTCTTAGACATTCAGCTCTGCTTTACCACAGCAGAGTACACTACAGCATGGCAGCAGCTGGAGGTAGGCATTATGGCAGGGTGTACAATCTCTCCGCTAGCCTTTACAATGGCAATGGAGGTCATTATTAGGGCTTCCAAATGGGTGGTAGGTGGAGAAAGGCTGCAGGGAGGGCTTCGCCTCCCCCCAATTAGGGCCTACATGGACGACATGACGACAACAACGTCAACCGCTCCTTGTACTAGAAGATTGCTGGATAAGTTAAATAGCAATCTGCAGTGGGCTGGGATGAAAGTGAAGCCTACTAAATCTAGGAGTATTTCCATTATTAAAGGAAAAGTGGTAGATAAGAAGTTTTTTATAAATGATGAGGTAATTCCCACAGTGCTGGAGAAGCCAGTGAAGAGTTTGGGAAGATGGTACGATGCAAGTCTTAGTGATAAGGCGCAGTTTGAAGGGTTGAGGCAGGAAATGATTCAAGGCATTTCAAGCATAGACCGGTCAGGGCTACCAGGCAAGCTAAAATTGTGGTGCTGGCAATTTGGTTTACTGCCCCGGCTAATGTGGCCGCTGACGGTGTACGAGGTTGCCCTTTCAAAGGTAGAAAAGCTAGAAAGAATGAGTAATTCATTTATCAGAAAGTGGCTTGGTGTCCCACGCTGCTTAAGTAGCACAGCGTTGTATGGGAAAGGCATACTGGAGCTCCCAGTTACCTGCCTAACAGAGGAGTTTAAGTGCACTAAAGTTAGGCTGGAAATGACTCTAACTCAGTCAAAGGATCCAGTGGTTAGGAGCGTAGCACCTACTATTAAGACAGGGAGGAAGTGGAAGGCAAAAGAGGCAGTGCAGCAAGCACAGGCAGCTCTTAAGCATAGGGATATCATAGGCCATGTACAGCAAGGGCGTGGAGGCCTAGGAGTGTGTGCAGGGAAACCTCTGTGGAGCAAGGCATCAGCAGTAGAAAGGAGAAAGATGATAGTGGAAGAGGTACAGAGGCAAGAGGAAATGGTTAGATGCTCGAAGGCAGTGTCGCAGGCTAAGCAGGGTCAATGGGTGAACTGGGAGAGTGTGGAGAAAAGGAAGGTGAAGTGGAGAGAGCTTTGGAGCATGGAGGCCAGCAGGATTAGATTTATGTTAGGGGCTACTTATGATGTGCTGCCAACTCCCCAGAACCTGAACCAGTGGGTAGGTGAGGATGCTGCCTGTCCACTGTGCACTTGTGTCTGCACGCTTAGTCATATTCTGACAGGTTGTAAGGTTAGTCTCTCCCAAGGACGTTATACCTGGCGTCACAATCAGGTATTGAAATGTTTAGCAGCTGCAATAGAGGAAAAACGGGTGAATGTAAATTCCGTGGCCGTTAACAGAGAGAATAGAGGTATTAAGTTTGTACGGGAGGGAGAAAAGGCTAGAGGAGCAGGCTTCAGGCATAACACGGGACAGCTAAGGGTAGGAGGAGCCTGGGAGATGAGGGCGGACTTAAATAGCCAACTGGTTGTCCCAGGTGAGATAGCTAGCACTCGACTACGGCCAGATCTGCTGTTGTGGTCTGAGCCAGAGAAAGCAGTCTATTTCATAGAGCTGACTGTCCCGTGGGAGGATAGAGTTGAGGAGGCTAATGAGAGAAAAAGAGCTAAGTATGCAGAGTTAGCAGCAGATGCAGAGCAAAATGGATGGAAGGCTTATGTCCGCCCGGTAGAAGTGGGCTGCCGTGGATTTGTGGCAAAGTCAGTCATTGCTCTGCTGAGTGAGCTGGGCATACGAGGAAGAAGCCAGAGGACTGCGGTTAGCAATATGTCCCGGGCAGCAGAGAGAGCCAGTGACTGGTTATGGGTGCGCAGGAAGCATGCTAGCTGGGGAGCTAACTAAGGTAAGGATGTAGGCCGCATGTAGGCCGCATGTAGGCCGCATGTAGGCCCCAGTTGATTTGTTTGTTGCTTGTCACAGATCTGGTGGTTACGCGCTTCAGCTTGCATCAACGGAGCGGAGCATGGTAGATTTGTTTGTTTGTTATGGATTTGTTTGTTTGTTATGTGCTTCAGCTCGCATCAACGGAGCGGAGCATGGTAGATTTGTTTGTTTGGCTTGTGGCTATTAGTTTCCATACTAGTTGTTGATAGACATCGAATGGTGAGGAAGAGAGGGTTGTGTAGTGGCGGTGTGGAGGGGGGTGATTCCAGGACGCTGGAAATCACTGTTAAGCCTTCTTGAGGTGTCGTGGGCCTAACTTAACGAAACATCGGTGAAGGGAGGTGCCCACTTGAAAACCCCAATGATATGCTGCATACTGCTGTTGTTCAGATCACGTTCTCATGGTATTTGGTAGCCATGGTTTGCTGCTGAGCGGGCCATACAAGCCAGCAGCGTTTAGTTAGGTATGTTTTACAATGTTTGAGGTATCCTCTGCTGCTCAATGGGCTTACAAGCCAGCAGCCTCTAGTTAGCCTAGGTAGAATATAGGTTATTGGTCATATTATATGACTGTAGGCTTGGTAGGGCCTCTTAGTAGAACAGGGCCTCTAAACGTGTTTTGCCTGGGATTTCGGCACAAGGGATTGTAACATCTTGTCCTGTGTATTTCAAAAAAAAAAAAAAAATAAGAAATGACTGAAGACAACAGACACATAAACCAGTCCATATATAAATACTATAGCAATGTTATGATGGTACCAGACAACACTTAGACACTTTTCAGCAGACAAGGCAGACACAGATCTGGAGCAATCAAAGGAAAAACAATCGGCCAAGCTTGTGTTTGTTTCAGAAACAGTCCCAGATGCCCGGTCGGTTTCCTTCCACAAGACACACATGCTATACGGAATAAAACAAGCTGCCATGCCCAATGCTCATTTTTGCTCGTAACGCCCCATGTCTGTCAGGTCACGCCGCTATCAAGTAGATATTATTGGATAGGCTGCAACTGCATTAGGAAACGTCACATGCGGCTGTCAAATCTGAGCAATCGCATTATGATAATAAATTATGTCTGCTAATTATAGATGATTACCATGACAGAATTTTGCATGTTTTATCTGTTGCACAGAAGCAGATAATTGTGGATTAGATTTGCACTGTCAACACGGTGAAATGGTTATTTGACGATCATGTAGTTGAATTGTGAGAGGGAGAAAACTAATTTTGCTTGTCGCCAGAGGAAAACAAAAAAAATAAACAAAAAATAAAGAGGTCACCCATTATTTCTGTGCAATATTTGCTCTTGACAAATATTTATATAATCAATTTATGCCCCAAATGCCATCTTCAAATTGAGCTAGTAATGGACCTGTAAGGGGAAGGAAAACATATTGACATGTCCTCTAGGACTGATGCTGAATTTTATCTTCAGCTCCTACTCATCTCATTTCAAGGAGTGCTTCACATATGAGGTGGTAAGGGCAGGCTTCTTTGCTTCTCTTATTGTTTATATCGGGCACTTTCCTGCACTGTTTCAGCTCAGCATGAATTCAACAGGTTACAGTATCACAGAGGCTAAAGCAAACTGTGCTATGGTCAAACACAAGGCAAAAACCAGAGGACCCTGAGAGAGAAATTCTGAAGCAGGTTTTACACTGGATATGCATACTGGTTGATAAGCATTTATGTATTTACACCTTGCACAGATGTGTCACACCAGTGTGTAAATGTATATCACTGCTCAGCCGCTGTGTACATTTGAACCAAATACTGGCAGCAACCCTTTCTCACAGATGCAGCAATTATTTGTAACTGAATTCATGGTTCTTTTTCTAACTTCACTCAGTGTTACACTATGGGAAATCTCCCTGGGGGTGATGTAGAATAGTTCGTAGGAACTACTTGTTTGGACAAATGTTCTAGACAAGTTAGACGTGTATTTATACCAGAGTGACCTGACATCAGTCTAGGTCACGTCTGTCCGTCTTCCTTGAAACTACGATTCAGTCGTTATATTCCTAAAACATTATATGTGTTATCACCAATAAAAAACTAATGCTGCAGAATGGAGCTTGGAAACATTCAGTAGGTAATGTTGAACTCAGAAATCTGCTGTGTTTGTTGACTGAATAGAACATTTTTTCACTTTGTAATACATGGGCCTTGCCTTTATAACACTATGAATTTATCTGACAGAAGCTTTCCTTATTCCTTTACTTTCCCAAATGCATCTATGTTATCACTGCGTTTCCATGTCACTTTCACGGTATTGCACTATTTTTGTTAATTACTGATATCTCCTCTTCCCATACTGCATGAGAACTAAGATTTGTTCTTACTATGACAGTAGTAATGTTGAGAAACTCTTAAAGTAGGTTTCTCACTTATTAAAATCCCATGGACAACAACTCTGTCTGAGAATAGGAACACACAGCATAAAAAGATAAAAACAATATGTTTGAGAGACCAGGTGAGTGACCAGGTAATCATGAGAGGAAAACATTTTTTAATGAACAACGAAATGTGATAATAGTTCTTCAGATGTGTTAATGAGATGGTTAATCTGCAAACAAATATAAATCTTGGAATTAATACTCTTACATTGATTCTTGTCCAATTCTGTATAAAACTGCGAACTTGTGATTGTCATTGATTGTCATTTTAGATATACTGGATAGGACACTTTTGCTCGTCTCATGGCTCATCAGAGATCCCTCCTAACTACTCTGAGCAGAAATACGAGCCACAGAACGGCCTTCAAGGTAGAGAATAGAAACAATTTCCCGGTCAATGAAGAACCGAGGAGCGAGGAAGGATCAGATGAGAAACCGAGAATGTAACCTAGGTGTGGAAAGGATTTCTTACAAAAGAAACCAGCGGCAGTTCGGAAGACATAATTTGTCGTCCTTTTTTTCCATATGACTAGCCGTGTCCACGTGAGGGTGGAGCAGAAGCTCCTCGGGGTGTGTGAAAAGGGCACTTTTAATAGTTCAGGTGACAGCAGACCAGCCTCTCCACAAATGCTAGGTCAGTTCAATTCTGGGGCACAGTGATACCAAACAGAGGTACGTGTAATGCCTGCTGCAGGAAGGAGATAAAAGTCTGTGCGCTGGGGCATCCGGCCCTGATGTGACCATCCCACCACAGCATGATTGCCATGCAAAGTGTATACTTGTAGTAAGACAGTATATGGACAATTTTCAAGTAAGTCTGCTGAGGTATAGGTCACATGTTCTTTCAGGGCCTGTGCCTAGGAGATAGTCAGATAACCCTAACCCTAGCTGAAAGGAGTGAATAATGTGACCTCCACTAGTAAGACAGATCTATAGTGTGTATTCTTTGCTCATTTGCCACTCTCGCTGTGAGCCCACCTGCAGATGTTGAAATCAACACACACAAAGACCAGCGTGTTCATTCCTTCATTTCCAGTAGAGATTTCCACAACAACAGCCTCTGGCACATCTGCATCTTCGTTACGCGATGGGTTCAAGGCCCTCCCCTCAGACACAGCACACATACAGAGGCAGAGGAGGGTGTGAAACATGTGTTGAACACATCTGCACATCTGAGTACTGACAGGAAAATCCAGCATATCCATGGATGTTTACAGACCCTCAGAGTGAAAGAGGAGAGAAGGGTGTTAACATCAGACACTTGATTCTGGGGACAGAGAAGAAATAGCTGGATGAAATTTTAATGGAAATGAAATATTAATTCATACTTCTATTAAACTCTAAAATTTTGGAAATGCAGTGTTTTTGAGGGAGTATGTTTAGCACTCTTTAAACCAGAAGGAGCCGTGGCAGCACTGGGACGGCTGGTCGCCCCAGATATCCAATTGCCACTCTCTTCAGGATACTTCTGATGAAACGTCGAATTGGGGGGTAGAGCTGTTGTGCATCTATGTGCTGTGTAATTATAGTAAGACATGCAATGGCTTATAGAAGACTAAAGGACCTGCATGTACAGGAGACACACACACATACAGCATTTGATCTTAACACATGTTCCAAGCTCCATATGATGCCATGCGAAGATCTAGTGAGACTCGCTGATGACCGGCTTACAATGTATATGCCTGTCTTAATCCTTCAGTAATTGGTGGTTGCTGCGTGTCAAGTGGAAGGGAAGCATGTATCTCTGTATGATCAGTGGGATCTAATCCCTTGATTATACGCACTGTAATGAAGGTTTTCTCTTGACCCCCTTCCACTTGTTCTACATTAAAGGAGTTGAAACTGGTACAGTCTCAGGGAATGGATTCAAGCAAGACACATTATATTGTACAGGGGCAATACAGAGGGGTAAGTATACGTGCTACTGACATAATAAATGGTTAACAATTATCCACTAATATTGTAGTACTTGATATAATCTTAACCTGTAAGATATTTCTTTAATTAATTAAGGGTGCAAAACATTTTTTCACAATAATAAAGTAAGAATAAAAATAAATACCAGGTTAGGCCTTGCTTCGCTCTCAAGACAGCCTCAAATGTTCAATGTTGGAAACATTCCCTTAAGATTCTGGTACATGTTGGTATGGCTGAATCACATGCACGCCCCATCCTAGCAGATCCCAAAGGTGGTTTTCCGGGTTCAGATATGATGACAGTGGGGACCAAGAGACCACTGAATTCAACATCGTATTGAGGGAGCAGTTGAGGTAACTTTATCCTTCATGACCTGCGGGGAGTAGCCTTTGAAAGAGGCCAGCAACATAGACAGGCATGCTAGTGCTGACCAGTATGACTGGTGTTGGTATTAAGGACCCAAAAGCCCAAAGTGAGTCAAGGCAACGTTCACCAAACCATTACACCACCAGCAGCAGCAGCTAGGACTATTGACACAAGGAAGGTTAAGTTCAAAGTCATCCAGCGCCTCAGCAGAAATCCATTAAATGTCAAGGTTTTTTTCATCATTCTACATAACCTAAAAAGACTTCTATATATAGTAGAATTACTTAAAACCTGTCCATCTGGCACCAGCGATTACACTGCAGAGTTTTTAACTGAAGCTCCTGACCTATATCTCCATAAGTTTATCCATTGCACGGCTCCCGCATGATTGGCCTAGCGGATAATTGCATGAGAAAGCAGGTTCACAGCCCTTCTTAATAAAGTGCTTAGTGGGTGTATTTTCTGTTTTCTTTAATCTTTAGTTTCAGGTTGTCATTCCAGAGTGACAGTTGCTGTCATCTTCTTTACTGCAGGCAGGCACCAGGATGCCCTCTGGCAATAAGTGCACCTGACAAATGAGCCTTGACAAAAGAATAGAGTGTGGTCAACCTCCTATGGATCTGACAGGGCAACTTAATTGAAACTATCAATCAGAGCCGCTATACCCTCTCTCTTCTTTTCTGATTTCATTCTTTCCTGCATAATCCATTGCTCGCACTCACAGAGCATGGAATTTATCGCCTCTCTGTCAGTCTGCCTGTCTCTCATGCTCACTTGCACGTGCACATGAAGACCTATGCATGTGTGCAAAATCAATACAAAAAATATTGCTCCTCTCTGCTGGCTCTCCATCCTCATCAGTCGCCCCAGGCACACAAACACATTACCTGTTCATTACGTTGTGACAGAGCTAATTAATACATCATCCCAGCCTCTTCTGTTGCTTTTTCCTCAACAGTCTGCCTATCTGTGTCTGCAGCAGGTTTTCTGTTCAGCACAGTCATGTCTAAAGTCCCTGTGCAAAAGCGTAGTAGAAGCCCCCCCCCCCCCCCCCCCCCCCCCCCCCCAGAATCACTACAGCCTCACACGGGATGTTACAGTCGCTGACAGAGAGCAAAGGAGAAAGTCAGAACAAAAGGAAATACCTCCCCTCACTGGACGGGAAGGGGTTAAGCCTATTACAGAAGACCAATCAGGAATGGGGGAGCACTGCAAACCTCCGCAGTGAGAGAGAGAGAGAGAGGGAACGAGTGAGTGAGGGAGAAGGAGGAGAGCAGAGCGGGAGATAGAGAGATACCAAGAGTGTGATGGTTTGCACTCCTATCCAGACAGTTAGGCACGGAGGCAGCGCAACAGAGAGTTGGTTGGATGAGGAGTATTCACACAACAGTCTACATGGGTGGATAACAGGAGAGGGGGGAAAAAAGAAGAATCCAACCAGCATCCCTCACAGGACTAATCTTTGAGGACTTGTTCTTCTTCATGTCTGGCGCTAAGGAAGGAACGAACATATGTCTGTTGTGTGGCCCTTGTGTGATCATCTGTTCATACGCTGGATTACTGCTGGAGGAGGCACGAGACAAACCCGCAGTTTGAATCAGTCGACCTAGATTGTTGCAGAGGTGGAAGGAGAGGGGACACTGTGGTGAACAAGCCAGCTCCGGAGCATCTGTGTTTATTCTGCATGGTGAGCTCTGCTGTGTTTTGATGGGGTACTCTATACTTATTGGTTTGATTTACAGCACTAAGCCGGGGAAAGCCTTTACGGCAGCAAAGGAAACACAATGTCAAACATCTCTGTTACAAGGAACGCAGAGGACTGAAAACTGACAACATTTGCTGAATAATTAGTTACAATGAATTGTAAACACATTTTTAAGGCTTGAGTGAATTGGTAACTCATTAAAACGCACTCGGTCTTTAACTTTTACTCTAAAAAGCTGCTGCTGTAAACATCAAACTCTAACAGCCTTTTGGTAATTTGTTTACGCGTGAAGATGTCTGCACATTCAGCACTGAGCACATCTGTGTCTTACTGTTGTACACACACAAATGTCAGTCTACGGTACAAGAAACTTAAAATGAGCTGAGAATATCACTAAAAAATGCACAATCCTGATGGATACGGACGCGTTGCTACGATTGTTCGTTTCTGCTGACGCGGTGTCATAACAAAGTAAAGGCGCCTCTTACTGAAACAACCTTGGAGAGCGACCGACATGTTCCTCTAAAGAGATTACATGGATCACATATAGTGACACACAGGGAGGCATCCATGTCCTTATGACAAGTTCCCTCAGAGATCGCAGTGAATTAAAGCAAATCTGTCCCGTCGTTAACATTTAGAGTCATTTCATCAGCACTGGGGCTTTGAAAGGAACTGTAATTCACACTAACAATTCCCTGCATTCATTTATGCTTTACAGAATTTAAAATAGAGAAATGTCATTAAAGCTACTCTTCAGTCTGAAAGCAGGAAGGTGAGATGTAAAACACCACTTGCTTTTGTGCAAGCCCTTTATTAATGCAACTGTTATGTTAATGCAATAAGAGAGATGTAAAGAGCATCAGGCACAGCACAGGAACACGCTAAGACATCAGAGGCTTGTTGCTATGTTAATGAGAATTTCCTTGTTGCCTCTCTGCTGAGGATATGTTTATTTTCACAAACGCATCCCCCACACTTCCCTCTCCTACTCCTTCTCCTCTCACCCCATCTCGCTCCCTCTCTCATCTATTACTCTATCCTTTCACTCTCTCCTCAGGTCACTGTGAATGAACGATGTGGGACTGAAGGGCATCGAGATGATGCTGTTTACGGCTCCTTCGTCCTAAAGCCTAATTATTGCCTGGGATCTCTTTGCAAATCAAAACAGTGCTCTATCTGATGAACTGGCTTATAATAAGGACCTCCTCCTGCATTGCTGAATAACCGCCCCCGCCCCCTTCCCAGCACATATAAGTACTGGTGATCACAAATGTCACAGTGATCACATATGTCATGGTGATTGGACACACATACACTCCAATAATCTGCTCCAGTCACGCCATCTCCAGTGATTTAGGGTTCAGCATGTCAAGGGACAAACTGGAGACCTGTGCTCGATTTACAAGTCAATGGCAGCTGGAGCCAGGCGTACAGAGACTGATGAGAAAGGTGGAAAGTGAAGGCCTATTCCATTAGTGCCCCCAGGGGAGACATGGGCCTGAACGCTGCCCGGACGCACTGACCTCTCCCTAACACATTCTGGACATTACTATGGTGTACACCGGGGAATCTGCGACTGACTGATCGACAATTCTGCCTCTTGGAGTACAAGCTAATGGATATAACTCATTTTTCATATTTTAAGATCTGACCACGTTCTTCTCACCTTGAACCAAAAAGGTAAACGCAAGGGTTTGGATTGTGCTATGAGCAGTACATTCCAGCGCTGCACAGGGGGAAGAGTCTCTGTTTCTTTGTTTTCTTGGTTGGCTATGTCTCTCCTGCCTGGGAATATCATGAGATTATAAACAGGAGCTGGATCCAACATCTTATCTCTATTCCACTCATCGATAAGTGCTTGCCAAAGCAAAAGAGATCTGAGGAAAAACAATCTATAAAGGACATTAGCGTATATTCCCTAACATCCCCTGGGTACAGGTGACTAATTCCTTAGCTTTCTTGCCACTGAGGTCAGGAAGAAAAATCTGGCAGCTCATAGACAGTCTCTGGCAAGACAGACAGGTGCTTTTCTGGCTGACAGCCTCTCTGGGAGGGACCAGCAGTGAAAGGAAAAGCCTCGCTCCGGGGCTCTGCTGGAGCGGAAACACTTTTCCACTGGCTATGTTTGGATGGGATGCTCGTCTCTGTGGATCTAACATGGACTCTATGGCCTGATTACACAGCCCTGGTATTCAGATAGTGCTGGAGGGAAAGGTAAATATTACAAATAAAACATATGTTTTTCTCCAAGTCATCGAGAACGAAATTCAGATCAGTACAGCAGGTGTGCACGGAGGGTTTTAATAATGCAGGTGTGGATAGATGGTTTTAATAATGCAGGTGCAACTCCTTTATTAAAATTAATTGTAGAACGCACATGTATTAGATATGTCTCTACTAAGCAACACATTATTTCCAACAGCTTTTGGTGCATTCATTAGTCATTTAATTATTTATGCAGTCTCAACAGCTACTCATTTTAAGTGCATCTCAGAGTTGGAAGTCTGCTACTGACAATCCAAACAGGAATATTGGCAGAACGTTCTTGTTTGTTATGACCGGCAATGACTAAAATGCCAGAAATAATGCGTTTAGTTACCAAGGAGTGTGCCAAGTATTATTGCCTGCATCTCTCTTGTTAAATGAATCCCATCCACGTTCATTATCTATACAGTAAATGTCAATACATTACATCATCTTTAGTGTTTAGTAGACCCAAAGCCACAAAATATTAAGCCATTATGTCTATAACTATTTCTGTTATGTATCACAGCAGTGTGGATGTGGAACAGTCTGATAGGAGGTTGATAGAAGCTGATTGAGGCCATATAGTAATTAGTTAGTCATGCTATGCATAACGAGACAATCTAATCTTCAGGGCATGGTGGGAAAACTCTTTGATCATTATTTAAGTGAGCTCTCATTTAAAGTCAAAAACCTGTCTTATTATTTCATAACTGGTAGCATTACATGACAATATCTCTCACATGTAGGTTAACTGCAACTTTTCGGAGATGCACAACCGCAGACAACTCTTCATAAATTACCTGTCTCTCTCTCTCTCTCTCTCTCATCCCCACACGCAGGATAATGCATATCCTTCCCTGCCCAGAAAAAGAAGCCACCATGAGCAACGTCACGGTCACCGACAACACTGAACCCATCAGCCGCACCATGAGTCCTGCAAGCCCCAGCCCATATTCCTATCCTGTTAGTTTTCAGGTCTCCCTGACAGGCTTCCTCATGCTAGAAATCCTGCTGGGCCTGAGCTCTAACCTCACCGTGCTTGCCCTCTACTGTATGAAGTCGAACCTCATTAGTTCTGTCAGTAACATCGTCACTATGAACCTCCACGTGTTGGATGTGCTAGTTTGTGTGTGCTGCATCCCCTTAACCATTGTGGTGGTGCTGCTCTCCCTGGAAGGAGACACTGCCCTCGTCTGCTGCTTCCATGAAGCCTGCGTCTCTTTTGCCAGCGTTGCCACTGCTGCTAATGTGCTTGCCATCACCCTCGATCGTTACGACATCTCTGTCAAACCGGCCAACCGAGTGCTGACCATGGGCCGGGCCCTGGCCCTCCTGGCTATCATCTGGGTGCTATCCTTCGTTAGTTTCCTCGTACCCTTTATAGAAGTGGGCTTCTTTGCCCAAGGCCATGCCGATCTGAACCAGACAGTGGTGGAGAATGTGGTCCACGTTAACGAGTACTACACTGAACTTGGCCTCTATTACCACCTGCTTGCTCAGATTCCCATTTTCTTCTTCACTGCCGTCGTCATGCTCATCACCTACTCAAAGATCCTGCAGGCACTCAACATTCGCATTGGCACACGCTTCCACGCTTCACAGAAGAAGAAGGCTCGCAGAAAAAAGTGTCCATCCATGACGGCCATGACAACGCAGCCAGAGGCTACTGATGGATCCCAAAGCAGCAGCAGCCGCAATCCCACGCTGGGTATGCGTACCTCGGTCTCCGTCATCATCGCCCTGCGTAGGGCTGTTAAGCGCCACAGAGAAAGGCGAGAGCGCCAAAAGAGGGTTTTCAGGATGTCTCTCCTGATTGTGTCAACCTTCCTGTTGTGCTGGACGCCCATCACGGTACTCAACACAGTCATCCTCAGTGTGGGCCCAAGTGATCTAATGGTCAAGTTGAGACTGGGCTTCCTGGTCATGGCGTACGGGACGACTATCTTTCACCCTTTACTCTATGCCTTCACTAGGCAGAAGTTCCAGAAGGTCTTGAAAAGCAAGATGAAGAAGCGCGTGGTATCAATAATTGAGGCAGATCCTACCCCCAACAATGCTGTTATTCACAACTCCTGGATCGATCCAAAGAGGAACAAAAAGGTGACATTTGAGGACAAAGAGGCTCAGTTGAAATGTCTATCTTCCGAGGATGTGGGGTGAAGGAACTCACTATCATTAGAGAATATAGTCAATACAGTCAACGCAGCTAACACTGGCATCAGGTCAGGACAAAAAAGGGAAAATGTTAATCCAAAGCAGTATTGTAAATAACATGTGCAATAGAACGTACACAAACGAGAGGTGGATAATTTATTACTATTTATTGAGAACAAAAGTAGGTTTCATAGATATATCATATACTGTACTGTAGATATTGCATGGCTTTTTGTATCGTAACTACATACAGTACATTGTGTACATATACAGTAAATATATGTACAGGGTAGGGTAAACAAGGTATATAAATAGAGAGAGAGAAGTAGAAATTGTTATGTAAATGTATATTTATAATAAATTTTGTGTTTACTCACCTGATGCAGCAAACAGTGTCCTATTGTCCCCTCCCCTGAGTAAAGTGTTTGCGATTTAGCTGTGAGATTACTCCCATTCATCACTGTGCCACTTGCTCTGACACCAGGCCCTGCTATCCCCCGTCACCGCTGACCTTACTGCTCAGGAGCTCTGTGAGGAAAGGGTCCCCACATTGAAATGAGACTATAGGTATGAAGACACAGAAAAGACTGACAGGTCAAACATTGAGGGATGGGGATGGGAAGTAGTGGATGTTATGTTGCTATGGCTAAAAAGCAGCGAGAGTACTGTTCACAAACACGGCATTTAGAGTTCAGGAAGAGCACTCGCATTCCTTAGCAACAACAGGACACCATGGTTCTCATCACCTCATTTGACATAAACCAGATGTAATCAAAACCTGGTCTGTTTCATTTTAGCAGGCACCTCTTAAAGCCAAACGGGAAATCTACAGTTGCCTTATTTTGCTATGACGAATTAAGTGTGACAATATGGTGGCGCGCAGACTGCAACAGTAAAAGAACATGCTGAACAGATTGTGTTCATTTTCAGACAGAACGCAATAGACAGAGAATATAAAGAAAGTTATTTAACAAAGCTATGAAAAAAATGGTTGTATTATAAAAGTTACACTAGCTTAACAATTGTTAACTGTAATAGAGGACTACTGCAAAAATAAAAGCTTCTCTGTTCATATTAATACACTATATAACAAATGAGGATGCTGTTCCCTGCCTGTGTGTGACTACCAGTAGTGTGTGCCATCCATTGTTTGTCAAGAACTGCCGTTGTTAGATTACAATGCAGCTAGTATTGTATTTCTGGCTCAACTTATCTCATTAACAAGTTTGCCCTATTTAAGTAGGAATAATTTATTCATAATGCTGCAAAAGAATTTCAGTAGCACGAATTTGCAAGGGTAGGAAAAAAGGAGGAGCTTAATGCTCTCAGTCTGTGATGTGGGAGCAAATCGAAGCGCAGTGATAATATTTACTAGCATATAAATTAGGTGACCTCAGCTATTCGCTTTGATCAGTCAGGGTCAGTGATTATATTCTGTCTATCATGCATCATCATCCACAGTGATTTCCCATGCATATAAAAAGGTATACACACATATATATACACAATACCTTTTTATAACAACCTAATACACATGCCTTTGTCATCTCGGGTACAGTAGAAATTTGGAAAGCCCTTTAGATCCCGAGAACACAGGGCTGTTAGGTGGACGACTGATTACACAAGCGCTGTCAAATGCTCCTCTGGCTGCCGGCGTCTGGTTTGTAGCACAACAGCGAGAGGTGATATGGGAATATTGATGCAGGCAAGGTTCTTTATGGCCCTGTTGTAAACAGGCAGTGTGGATGTCACGGTGTCTTGAGGGCACATCTGTGATTGAGAGTGGAGATGGGATCACAGCCAGCAACAGATTAGCTGACAGGGGGAGTGAAATGACCTATAAGATGACACGTTAAGCTAGAGGACACATTCAAAACAAATATGCAGGGAAGTATGCATTTTAGGAGGCAAACGTCAAAGGTGGGGTGTTAAAATACAGAATACCGTACAGCGTTATATTTGCAACTGCTATGACAACGATACATAACTACAGTAATCTATTCCTGGTGAAGCTGCCACTCAAATGTCAGGTACTATTCCAAACTTCATCAGTGATACTGAAAAAATCATTTTTATTGATTTACATCTAAAATTACCTCTCAAAGACCAATACAATTTACGCTAACCAGATGTTTCATTCCGAAGTGGCCAGAATAAACAAGCCAGGGCTTCCAGGCTCAACCAACATACACTAAAACTACTGAATAATAGATATGCAAATGTTTTTAAACACAGCATTGTTTTCATTCAGTTATTTTCCATTTGTCACTGTGCAGATCAAAGACCAATCACGCACTGCCGGGTGGCGTTTCTAACCTTGATCCAACCTATAAAAGTGGCACAGATTCAGACCTGGAGAAAGATTTGTGCAATATATCAAATTCATTTGATTCATTTCTACATTTTATTTTTATTTTGAAATCAATATAATATCCCTCTGCAGTAAAAACCAGCACCAGCAGTGAGAAAGCTCTCTGGGCTCGTGACAGTAATGTGAGCTGTCACACCGTTTTTCGCAAATGTGACTTTGTCAGACAACACATCTGAACGATGGCAGCAGCAAAGAAGAAGGTGCTCATATTACTCCAGTGACACTGAAATGATTCGATTGTGAAAACTGATCCTGCCCACTTGTTTTTGTTTTCTCGCTTTTTTACTCTAATTCCAGCTGTTTCTTGTTTCTTTATAACTCCGTTCTGGTTAGCGCCTTGTTAACTCATGTTACAAGCCTCAGCATTGGTAAGTTAACACAGCCAAGAAAGAAGTTGTCAAAGTTGAGAACACACGTCCAACTTGTATGATGAGGTTTAATTACCTAACACAGCTCCACACTCCAACACAGTGCAGTAGCAGATGAATAGTCTTTTTTGATTAAAAACAACTCACCAAGTATTCAAGTAGGAGCTGCGATAAGAGACGCTGAAATTCCCCAAATGCTAACAATGCATTTTATGCTTCAATGCTTCCGTTTTTATCTCTTTTAGCATAGGACGCACTGGACCGTTCTTTATGAGAAGAAGGGAGATAATCCTGTAGCTTAATTCCTTGCAACAGCAACATTCAAAGCGACACAAAGCCTCTACAAAAAATAATGACCAACCAAGCAGTGTTGATCACAATGGGTTTCCATTTTTTTCCATAACTTATGTGTTATGAGTTTTCAATAATATGTCACAAGCAGAGACAAAGTATGAACACAAAGCCCTTTGTATGTTTAGGAAAGTGCTCTATAAATAGAAAGGATTACTATTATTATCATCATCATCATGTTATTATGATCAAACTGAAGTTAACATAGCGTGATCTATGCTCTGTTTGCATTAGTTATGCCCTCATTAAAACAGTTCATTTTACTTCACTCGCGTATGCTGATATGTTTGCCAATAATCTAATGAAGGAGGTAGTATTTGTGACCAGGTCGTTATATGGCCTGCATGGTATGAGTATACGTGGTAAAGTAGTTTGTCCAAAGCAGACACAAATCAGCAACGTCTACTGCGGCATAATTAGAAAACCTAATGCACAATACAAAATAAAGACTGTACATTACTAATTACACAGTAAGTCTGTGGACTATGGACTTTGACATATGAATAAGGAATAAGAGAAACAGCAACACTCTTACATAGGATATAGCACACAACTAACAAAATACTTTGCAATCGGTCAGCATAACTATAACAACAGTGGAGAAGAGGGTCCTCCACTGAAGTATTTCATCCTGTCTAAAACTAAAACATGAAGTGCTGATTTTATTTATTTTTTTAAATGATATTGTCCACCAATCAAGTAAATACACGCTCTTATGCTCTTGATGTGCAAGCAGACTGCATTTTTGGTCACATTATCTATGACAGACCTCATGAAATGCTGTGAACTGATTTTCAGTTTTTATAAACACCTGCCTGTTAAATTGGGATAAACTGATTCTGAAAGACTGACTATGAGCCAGCAGACACGTGCTAGCCTCGCAACATTAAGGCTACAATCAACCCGTAATGAACACTCCCTCCTGGTTAATGGGGAAAGGTGCACAGTGGTAAAGATTTGTGACTCATGTTTGGCTATGAGAAGGAGCAAACACTGAAACTTAAACTGTTCATTATCTACACCTGTAACCTTAGATGACCTTCACAAACAAGAAATAGGCCAATATACTGCTAAAGACAATAGCAGGGGTCCTGATGCTTTACTTGGAAGCTTTTTAGAATCACTTGACCCTGGTTCTTTCATTTCTCTCCTGTAGTCCACATTAAGGCTGCTATTTTCTGCTGTCCCCATCACATACATTAAGTCATTCCGTCTCCCGTTCAATGGCTCCCTCTCTTAGACAGCCATTCCCAATTCAGATGCCATCTCTTCAGGGCTCCTCTCTATCCAGCCACAGACACAGAATAAAAGCCCAGGAAATCACATTACTCTGTCCGTATGGAGCCTCTATTGCATTAGGTCAGCGAACACTCAACTGTAATTCTGCTACTGTAGAGAAGAAGAAAGTGAATTGAGCACACCAGCCGGCACAGCTTGACAAATTGTTGCTTGTGGTCATTTTCCAAATGTTACTCTCACCAAGCCACATTTACAGAGACAGTAGGACACTTTATAGAGTTGGAAGATATACGAGCGTGATAAAAGCTTATAATCTCTGTACACGAAAATCTATGGCTGAGATAGAAACCAGGGGGGTATTCCATCAAAGTCGCTAAGAAAATCAGGGCTATGCTGCAATCTTGAAGCTTGAATGAACGGCAACTCCAAACCAAACCCCAACCTGTTCCATCAAACGAGATCAGCTGGCTCCACTTGACGCTAATTCCAGCCTCACCTGTTAAGCCTGACACTGAGCGCCTCCCCGCGGAATATAAAAAGACCCAACAAGTCGAGTGCTGAAAATGTTGAAAAATGGCTCAGAATGCCTCAAAAGCACGAGCAGAAAGTTTCACGGCTGCGGAACAAACCCTCCTGATGGAACTATATGACGATTACCGGGATATAATTACGAAGAAAGGTAACACGACGGCAATAAACAAAGCCAGAGAGGCCGCGTGGAAGACAATTGCCGACAGGCTGAATGCGTAAGTGATGTTTTGTCCATTCATTATTTCAGACGATAACTGTATCAATGTTAATTATGTTCAACATAAAAGAGAATTGTAATTTCGGCTGTAAAGTTTAAGAAATTCATTAGACGATAAGTTGTACGCTACAGACTGATTTAATCACATTTCTACTGAAATTGTTTTTGTTTTTAATTGCAAAACATTGCTCATGTATTCTCATTTAACTCACCCCCCCCCCCCCCCCCCCCCCATTCAACAGAGAATGTAAATGTTTGCAGGGGTTAATTGACTATCTTGCTGCATAAAAAGGAGCGAATTCCTTCATTTTAGCCTTGTCTGTGCAGTAGGATGAGGAACAAACTAAAACTCACTCAGCATTCACTGTCTCTAATTAATTAACCTCTTTTTTACTGTCCAAACAGAAGCAACCTCGGCCAAAAACGCACCTGCCAACAGGTTAAAATAAAATATAAAAACATCCTTTCAAATGGTCAGTGATGCATGATAATGTGAATGATGTGAAATGTATAAATATGAGTGTAAAGTGACTATGTTCCTTGCAGCAACAAAGAAAAAAGCTCAACTGGGAGCCACTGGTGGGGGCCCGCCACCTGAAGAGTTAACGCCGGCTGAATCTCTCGCCCTGACCTCCAACAAGGGTCCAAAAATTGATGGGATTCAGGGGGGGTGCGCTTCCTCTCCTACTGATGCAGAGATGCGGGCCGCATTTGTTGAAGGTACTGCACTGTCAACCACTGTCCCTCCGCTGCATGGCGACAGCCCCTCAGTTAATTTAGCTGACTATGAACATGTTTGTTCGATTAGTAACGGAGGGACAAATCATTTTATTGGAACCCCCGGAAGTTGCAGCAGGGCCCTCAGGAGACCCTGTAAGTCCCAAAATCCCCAGTAACTGAAATTCTGCCTAGCCTCCTCTAACTGATGTTCCTCCATTTCCAGGGTGAAGGACCGAGTCATCAAGATTACCAGGCCAGAGATGAAGAGGAGACGGTTTCTGTAGAAGTCACTGTACTCCAAGATGTAAGTCTGAGTCTTAAATATTATTCATGTATGCATTGCCAAAATTAATAAATCCAACCCTGCTGCAGCAGACTACCCCATCCTCAACTAAAAGGAATGAAGTGAGTTACCATTCGCTTCTTTTCCTGTTTTGAAAATCACCATTAGCTGCATTTTGGCTGCACTCACACATTTTCTGATCATAGGATGTGAAGGTGCTGTACAAAAGGTACCTGAAGCTGCAGATCCAGTACAAACAACTGCAGATAAAAAAAATGAAACTTGAAATCAACAAGATGGAGAAGGATGTATGTATGAATCCAGGCAGAGAGAATAAGGTCATTGTTTTTACAGTATTTAATTCTGTAGCATTGTCTCCCCAGCTTGGTGACTCGGGACAATAAACATTCAAAAGCCATTTGGTCTTGTTATTCTATCTTGTTTCAGTGAGGGTCTACGGGTATGTCATGTTGCTTTGTGAAGCCCTCTGTGAAAATGGGCAATACAATGTGGGGTGGGGGAATGAGCTTGGATCAATAAATTGACATTATAAGGGATTTAACAAAAAGGGGGGGGGTTTGGTTCAAGAAAAATACGTGTCTCTGTACAGATTTCGCATGATCCGCCCATCTCTGTGTTCCTGTACAGGGGCAGGCTCTTCCCATCTTTCTTCAGGTTGAAACTGTGGAAGCCTCTCCCTCCGGATGGTGGCTATATTGTGTAGTACAGCACACGCAATCACTACCTCACAAGCCCGGTCAGGAGCCCGCCTTAAAAATTTTAAGCACTGGAACCTGCAGAGATTGGAACAAGATGTTGAAATGTTAAAATAAAATTCTGCATTACAGGTTGAAGAAAGCAGTCCCTAACCTGGACTTGAGCAGACCAAAAACCATCTCAATACGTGCCCTGGTGGCGCTGAGGGCATTATTAAAAGCTGCCTCAGCTGCAGCCCTTGGCTCAGGGTATGGGGTTAAGAGGTATGGAAGGCAGGGATAACCCCTGTCCCCGAGAAGGACCCCCTCAAACCCCCCTGCAAGGTGAGAAAACAGTGGCTATGAATTACATGATTCATTCATCTTTGCACACCCCCATCCATACTAGTGTTTTTGATGAAGATTGTTTTACCTTGTGCAAGTCTTTGTGCCAGGTGGCTTTCCCTGAGTATCCTCGCATCATGGACACCGCCAGGCCATTTGGCCTCGACGTTCGTAATGAGCAGCTCAGAATCACAAATCATCTGTCAGCATGCAGGGTGACATCAGTGACACTGGACACTAGCAGTCGGACATGTACAGTAGCTCCATGGGCTATGTACCTGCACATTCAGGCTGTGGTTATTCCTTCGATCCACGTAGTCCCTTTCCACAGGTCCAGGTGGGGCCTGGATCTTGATGTGTGTGCAGTCTATGCAGCCAAGGACATTGGGAAAGCCTATGTAAAAGGATAAAAGTGCAATGTGTCAACCTGTGGAACATTTAACTTCACATTGCATGCATTTCAATGTCACATACCTGCGATTGCATGAAATCCCTCTTTGATCCTTTGTGTCCCATGATGGCTTGGGAAGGTGACGAAGATATTGAGGAACTCTTTAAGGGCAAGACAGACTGCTCTTACCTGTAATAAAGTTGTTTTTTTTGTTCATGTATTCATTCATATCCTCTTGCAACCTATGTATGTTGTTTGGTGATGTAAGAAATAATCCAACTGATCCAAGTTTTTAATTTTGTAGGCCTACCTCTCTGCAAACAGTGGCCTTACTTAGTCCCTCAGCATCTCCAACACTATACAGAAATGTACCGCTGGCAAAAAACCGCAGTGCAATACATACAGATTGCACAGGGGTCAGTGATTGGCTGCGGCGAGTGACCTTCCTTATGTGTGGCTCCAGCAAAGTGCATAAGTACACTATGCTTTGACGGCTGAACCGATACCTCTCCCACAGGAAAGAATCACTTTGTTCCAGTGGGTTAGTCCTCTCCTGGAAGACCCTCGGAGCTGGTGGTCGCCTGAAGAAGGCCCTTTGAATTATTTGTGCCCCTTCATCAATGGGCTCCTCATCCTCAATGAATGGACATGCCATATTCTCTTACTTGTCTTTGCTGAATGTGTGTCCCCCTGCCTGTCTTGACTGCTCTGCTAGATAGTCTCCACCTGGTGCCGTAATTTGGCGGACATTTCAGGTGACTGGTGTAGGCTTCCTCTATGTGTTTTAAACATACCTTTAAATGTCTTCATTGTAATTTATTTTATTTTATTTTATTCATCTTTATCTGTAAGGATGAAATAAAGAAATGAAAACAGATTTATTTTTATTTGTCACAAAATCATAATACTTACCAAATGCACTTTTTCCTTAGTTTCCAAAGTGGATGGAAAGCACGTTTTGGTTTCATCAATTATTTAATCAGTACATTGTGTATGTAAATGCAAAACAGACATGTCTTTTGGACATTAGTGGAGTTCATCTTCACCTTAATCCTGGTCCAGACCAGGTTTGGCCGGCAGCATAAGTCACCATGGTTACAAGGCTGGCATTCGTGTTAACCACTTTCATGGAACAGAATTAAGGCTCAGTTTGATGGAACAGAAAGTCAGAGTTTAGCTCCAAGTGTCCGGCTTAGCCAGAACCATGTTTCCATGGTTACCAAGTTGGAGCTAATCTTAGCCACATTGGTGAAACTGAACTCTCACTAACATAAGCGAGACTTGGCCATTTAAGCCAGACTTGGAGCTAAGCGAGCTTGATGGAATACCCCCCAGGAATCAAAGGCAAACAAATACTACATTGGAGCATGACCTCTACTTTCTGTGACCTTAATGGCATTATTGTATGGTGCCAGAGAAAATAACACACAGCCTCCCCTTGAATCAGTGTAGTGTAGATTATCTGCCGTTATCAGGACCTTGCATTATGATCTGATCTGGGCTATCCAATCCCAAGTGGCCAGCTTTAGGTAGGCGTTTTCAGACCTGGCATTAACATGCGACTCCATATGCGTCTCCAGATCCGACTTCAGTTTTGCACTCGGCATGCAAATACACACCGGCATTGTCTGGGTCGCAGTAGAATACTGTAACAGCTGTTGTCTCTGATGGATCTCTACTGCTGCTCCAAAACCAAGAACAGCGCTGTTTTATGTGAGTGTGTCATGACTTGTGCACACGTTAAGTTATTATTTATTGATCTCAGCTCTGACTGTAGTTCGACCTGCACAAAACTCCTGTAATAAAGGCAAATAAAGACATGAGTGACTTAAATAATACATAACTTAACCACACGAGGCTCCTTAAACATCAACATGAACGCATCAATAATTAACCATATTCTTCACATCATTTATAATAGCATTAATGTTGAGTATAGGTGGTCTATACTGTATATATTTGCGACTCAGGACGCAATGTGTTCACACTACTGAAGGAATGTGGATACATGCGGACACATGCGACCCGGACCACCTCCAAATCTGGTCAGAGATCAGATCTCAATCTCAACCCTCAATCTCAATGGATCACACCTTCTTTTACATGAGGGGGGCTAACCACAGACCAGCAACTTCACATGCATGCTAAAAAAACACAACACATAAAGGCTCATATTGGCAAGCCTGGTTTTGTCGACCATTTAGTGTGTAAGAACTTTCCATTGTACTGTAATATCCAACACATCCTTCATGAAATGTGTTTCAAAAAACAGGACCGACTAGCATATTGTTATCGCGCTGAACCACAAATGAGAAGGACAAAGAAAGTCAGAAGTTTTGTGTGCGACATGGCTGAATGCCCAGTTTCTGTGTGTGTGTGTACTTGCCAGTCAGTGTGCAGCTGCTGTGTGTGTGGCCCTGTATTTGTGAGCTTATACTGCAGCATATGCAGCTACGCGCATACAATGTGCGCACACAGCCATGTGTCAGTCCAATTGTTTTACCAGGCTGTGACAGACTGTCAACTACCGTGTGTGAGAGGGTAGACAGCTGCCCTACAATTCTCCTCTCAGTGATGACTACTGTCATAGACTACTGCACTCTTCAACGCACACGGAGAGATATGAATGGGGCCACCGTAAAATAACATGTTCTGGTAGTTTGAACCTGACATGATATGGTAACATTTGTGTTTGAGCCAAATAAAAATAGGCTCTTACATTTTAAACAGATTCCATCCTCTTCCAGGTGGCTTCATATCACAGTAAAGTTGGGTAGGCAGAAGTTTCTTTGAGTTTCGGGGTTTAAGCAGCAGGCAACCTCTGGGACTGAAAACCTTTTTAAAAAAAAATGTAGGTGTGTGTTAAAATGCCCAACGTTACAAAAAAAATAAATAAATGCTTTTCATCTCTAGAGCTAATTTTCCCATTCATGACAACTCAACAGGAAAGTGCGGAGGAGGGGGTTAAATACATAATTGATACTGTTGCCACTATGAGTGACAGCTTGGTGTCGTCACAGGTGGCTGGCTGTCTACCTCTGCATCACCCACTTGCCCCCGATTCACTCACGCTCCACTTCTTCGCCCATTTCTGAATTAGCCCGGTGTTAGAATGAGTCAGGCTCTGCCCAGATGGTGACGGACGGAGCCTCCGCTGAGCTTCTAACCTGCTCTTCGGCAAACCTGCGGGGTGTCATGGAGGGTTCATCCATCTTTATATAGAGGAAATGGGCTTAAAACCTTAGTGCAATTGTATGACACTGTCTGGGTCCATCGTCTAAATTTGACAGAAGCAGTAGGGCTGGGTATTGGTACCGATTTCCTGAATCAATTTGATTTGGATTCACGCGGTCCCAGTTCAATTTGATTCAACATCAATAAATCTGAAGATATTTCGGTTTCAGATGTATTTTACATAGTTATGACAGGGAGTTTTGCAAAACTCTTGTCATCCATTGGTTCCAGTGGTATTTCCACAATATTTTACCAGTCGACACATTTGTCAGCTTTGCTTTAGCCCAGGCCTTATCTGTCGTCATACTTTTTAAATCCAATAGGCTTGCAGGTCTGGGGTGCTCTCAGGGTTGTAACTGCAGTCATGTCTGGGATATCTCTCACAAATGGACTGATCTCATTGCTTTGTCATCAAAGCAAAGCCAAAGGTATTACTGGACACAGCACTTGCTGTGAACAGACCAGCAAACAAAGGGCAAACGTCTGCTCTGATTAACAGATGTTTACCCACACACTGCCTGGGCGAAAACAACATTCCCCGCAATATGTGCCATATCACAGGTATTTCACAATATTCAGGATGTGATTAGAAGCATATAACTGAACTCTATGTTGCTGATTATTTTCCATCCATTATTTGCAACAACACCACAACAGCTCCCCCTAAACTCCTCACTATCATAGCTCACTGTGAAACTGTACCTAAAGTATCCATACACATCTTGAAATAGCATTGCTGGGAAACAAATACCGTTGCTATTAGGTTGGACATATCGTTATTTAATTAAGGTATACCATTGTTTGATTTATTCTTCTTTAAAAGGAAGAAAAAGAGAGAAAATTTAATTTACTCAATAGCTGACAACTTCTGGTACATAGATGGAAATATACGCTTTCTGACCGGTTTAGCAAATGAATTACCTAGCAGACCAACCATTGATAGTCATAAAATAATAAAAGGGAAAGTTCCATGTTCCAAAACTTCCATCTCAGGTTTTTAATATGGAGTAAAGTCATAATTCTCTGTCTAACAAGCCAAGGTCAAGTCTAAAGTTAGAGGGCCAGAGTCCATCTCCAATAACATACACAGCCAGTGCTGACCAGAAACATGATCAGTATCAGTCAGATCAGCCAATATCAGTCCACACGGTACAGTCAAAGATTCAGGAAATGTCCAAAATAATGTTTATCCAAAAAACAAAGGCAACTGGACTTTCCTGAAATAATGAACATACAGCACCATGATCTGGATAACAGACAACCTTCACTGACACAGTGACAAGTTGACTTTCTATATAAAGAATGTTTTATTCTGCACATATCTTATCCATTTTCCATTAAAAACAAACCGTCCAATATATCCCTATGTGACATTTTAACTATCAACTACGAATATCAGCCTTAAGGTCAGACTATTCTTCAAACTTAAAAGTAGCAAGGCAATTTCCATAAATTAATTTATATCAATAACTTGCTATTTATGGGGGGGGGGTCAGCTTAGACAAGCGAAAGTACTTTGCTTTGATAGTGATAAAGTAAACACGGAACCAAACATATACAAGTAGCCAAACAATTAGCATTAGCTAAAAACACTGACCTGTGTGTTTCTTCAGCTCTTTATGTAGCTTAGTCGTAGTCTAAGCTATAGGCTTCGTACTTCCAGCTGTAAGCGACACTTATTTTGTCTCCAGTGTCCTTAAAGTTCCTTAAAATCCTGAGCTGTAGTTATGGCACAGCTCCAAAAAAAAAAAAAAAAATGCCAAAAAAAGTTTAGTTTGGACGCTTGGTCCACCCAACACATGCGGCTGTTGTGTTCCTCTCTTGCGCATGCGCCACCAACAGTCAAGGATCGCGTTAGTATTTTTACACACCCTACTGTTGTCCTTTGGCGAGCGTTGTAAATAATTCACCTAATCAATCAATCAATCAATCAATCAATCAATCAATCAATCAATCAATCAACCAATCAATCAAGGCTGTCTGTTAGCCATTAGTATTCATTTAGTGAAGTAAATTTGTCACAGGCAAGGCAGCAGTCATTGACATAACTGATTGGTCCAAAAAGCCAAGGGTAAACAAATCTACATCAGTCTCCAGAGGGGTATTGCACAAAACTAGGATAAGGGATTAAGCCGGGATATGTTGATTATCCCGGCTTAATTTAGCCTCAAGTCGGTTGCATGAAAGTAGCTCAAACTTAACCCGGCTAAGTTACTATGGATATTTATTCTCTGCAGCTAGCCTGCTCCAGACCAGGCTAACAGCCAGGCTAAAATTAATCCTGGTGATCCACCTGTATTTCCACCGTCAATCCTGTGAGGATTTAATGTGTTTTACAGCATGACCATGGTCTTTCTAAGTATGTTGCATCATTTTAATTATTCTGTATTAAAATATTACATATTTATAGTAATTTATCATTTAATTTAAATGTGTTGGCTGTTTGTAATTCCAATAGTCTTTTTATATTGATTTAAGTGGTAGTATTATTACTCAGGCCAAGTGTTATGTTGCTATGCTAATGAAGACTGCTTGTCAAATAGCCGTCAGAGGTTTCATAAATATGTGATTTATTGCAGTAACTGAGATTACAAAACACAAGTTGCAAAGGTGTTTTCAATGAAATCTGTGACAAGGGCAATATAGTATATGTATGTGTATGTATGAGGGAATGTTTTCACTTAATTTTTGGATTTAGCCTCCCTTTAGTTAAAAGATCTTAAATGTCACTTTTTGGTGTGCGCATTTTGTTTAGCATTGGTGGTTCTCTTTTAAATTCTACTTGACATTCATGAAAGAGGGAGGACATCACAATGTTAGTCCTCCTTTGTCTTGCTTGCTTGGATCCTGGAATAGAGAGAGCAAAAGCAACAAAGATTAAAACACTGTATTGCAGTTATGGTTACTGTGTACACTGAAATAGCCTACTTCTCTTTCTAGTTTCTGGATTTCCAGGTCCAGCTTCCTGAGTGTCCGGCGTTTAATCTCAAGGTCCAGCTCCATTTCTTGGAGCCTTCTCTTCTTCAGTCTAATTTTAATGTCTGCCAGCTCTATCGATCTCTCCGAGTGCTTGCTGTAGAGAGTTCTGACAGTTTGTAAAAGAAATGTCAATTAGCATAGTAGGATTTGTGCATAATGTAGATTTACTTTGGCCAATACTCACAATGTTACCAGGCTGCTTAGGAGACTGTAGCATCTGGGTCCTGTGATATATTTTCTATTAGCACCACATCACTGACTTCATAACCTTTATGGACTAAATAAACAGGATATTTCTATAAACTTGACATACCTCAAGCCTTCTGGAGTCCAGTGACACAGTCTCCTCATCTGCTGAAGTACAATAAATGGAGTGCCAGCTCCTCTGCTGGGTCATATCCTGGCTGGGTGGGCCCCTGCTGCCCCTGTGCCAGTTCCATGGGCTTTTTTTTTTTTTTTGACTTCTACAATCAGACAATCAACATGTCAGCAGACTAAACTATTCACTTCATTTGTTCAGCGTTATCTACTTTAAAGTCACTTACAGCCTGCAAAATGTTCTTATATTTAATTTTAATTTGCTGCCAGGTCATTTTATGTTCAGACAAGTTTGTTCTTTATAAAGGATAGAAAGATAAAATAGATAAAAACGTAACATGAAAAAAATAGATTAAACACACGCATTGTGGATACTTGTTTGCACGTAATCATACTCTACATTTCCCGAGTAACTTCTAACTCCTTTAGTCCTTTTTAATTGTAGCTTAATTATGACAGTTCCAATGGAGCACTGTTTATTAATTGTACAGTTTTGGACTACTTACGCATTAAGCCGGTCCGCTATTGTCTGTCTTCTCGCGGTCTTCTATTGAATCTTTCACTTCTTCGTAAAACTGCATCAGGAGCTGTTGTTGCGCGGCCGTGACGTGTGACGCGCGAGTTTTTTCCACGTTGTCATCAGTGATTCTGTGAGCGATTGCGAGGTCTATTGAAGTGTTCCCGTGAACACGCACTTATCCCAGCTATCTTCATCTGGTTTAACATAGCCGCGCCTTTTTATCCTGGCTTGGCAAACGTGCAACCAATTAAGCCAGGATGCGCCGAGCAGGCTAGGTCAAGCCGCGCTTTCTCAATTATCCTGGATTTCTTTATCCTAGTTTTGTGCAATACCCCTCAGGGACTAAGGTCCCATATAGCTCGAGCTAGGGTGGCCAGCAGATACATAGCCTACTGGTGGCAAAGCCATGGCTATTGGCCACATTCCAGAGATTTTATGTCTAGAACATTGCTGTTGAGTCTCTCTCAGTATGTATGATTTCTCCATTCTCCCACTGTGTGAATGTGCTTGAATTAACAAGACATAGAAGCCCACAAAGTAACACTTGGCTGTCTTGTTGTGTGGTTTGGGGGAATGTATCTGTAGGAACCATTTTTTAGTTATTATTATGTCATGGTAATTTTTTTAAACCTGACATTCACCGGCTCCGATCCATTTTTGGGGAAAGTACATATTAAAACTGCGTATTTTAATGAGAGCATACATGTAAATGCCAGAACTACCACCCCAGTGGTTTACTACATTCCTATTTTTGTCAAATTGACGAGTTTTAGGGAGAATCTGAGTGCAGGAGTAGCACAAAAGGGAAACACTACAACACACTACAAAGCCACAATAGGAGTGGGCTAAAAAAAAAACTATTGAGTTGGTGTCTGAATAAGGCTGCAAAAGATTCCTGCTGATCACTTGTTATTAAAATTTGTGAAAACTGTAGGGTGCAGAAATAACAACAGGAAGCCAATGAACACCAGAAGAATAGTACATCAATGTTAGCATGTAATTGTGCTTTTTGAACATTCATTCATTTCAGTCATGATGCTTTATTGATATTGTTCGAGTAAAAATATTATATGTCTTTAAGAGAAATATTAGCCCAGGTGGCAAAATGCTGGGAAACATACAAAATGTGCAGTTCAAGCACAAAAGCGAAGGCTTGAAAAATAATAAGAAAAAGAGAATACAGACTTTGGCTTGTGATGTCAAGAAATGAATGCAGGAACATGCATTTTAAGGAACTTTAGAGTCCAAATGACATGTCCTTGGCAAAGAATGGGGGAGTTGGGGCAATCAGTAACCTGGATTTTGTTTGTTCTTCAATACCACACTGATGCCAGTATAAGCCTCTCAAGTGCTTGCATGTTATGAGGCAGCATTGATGTCATGAAGATCAGTGCTGCCAAGCCTGACAACACGTGTGATCTACAAGGTCAGCAAATACAGGGCTACGTTTTCTTTTCCAAGAAAATAAAAAACTCATCATAACCAAAGCCATGACCAAGGTGAACCCCAGCCTGTTCACTCAACTGAAGCTAATGTGTTTGTGTCATTTACTACTTAATAATCATGTTTCTCAAGGACGGCCATATTTGTAAATCTGGCAGGCATCCTTGTCTGTCAATCACAGTAGCTAACTACCCAGAGAGAATGAAAGGCAGCTCAGCAATCTAGCTGCTTGTAGTCGGATTCTGTTTTAAGAAGCAGCAGAACAAACTATATTGCTCCATTTGTCACACGAGGATGCTGGGAGGAAACATGGAACACAAGACACCTGAGATGTATCCATCTCCATGTAAATGCTAATGATGGGCCTGAAGGCAGAGCTCTCAAGTTGCTTTGTGGTCCTATTGTCTGATACAGTAAGGAGCTTATAGTGACTGAAATTAGAAGATCATAGAGACAGGAGACTGAAATGAGTTTCCCTGTGTTACCTTTGAAGGACAGGGTAAGAAGGTCAGATATACACTTACGCTGTACTCCATCAGGAGCATCATACTATTACTGGTAGCACCCTTCCTTTTCTCTCACAGCACCCTCTAATCTTCATGGTCACGATTGCCCAAGATCTTGGAAACATTCCTTTGAGATTCAGGTCCTAGTTTACATGAATGCATCGCATGATTTGTCAGCAGCACAGTCATGCTACAGATCTCCTGGTGTGGTCTTGTGCCATTATAGTGCATCCACCTCAAGGCTGGACACACTGTGACAAGTGTTTCTGCACACCAGTCTTAAAGAGTAATCCACATTACCGCAGCTTTTCTCTCAGCTCAAACCACTCCAGCCATTCTCCTCTGACGTCTCTTGTCTGCAAGACGATTTTGTCCACAGAGCTGGTGCTCACTGGATGGTTTTTGTTATTCCACCATTGTGAACACCCTCTAGAGACCGTATTCAGCTCTCAAACCAGCCCATCTGGCACCGATCGCTCCATGGTCAAAGCCAGTGAGACTGCTCTCTCCATTCTGATGCTTCATGTGAACGTTAAATGTTGCTCCTGTTGATGACTGGATAACCGCATGAATTAGCAGGTGTACAGGTGTTCCTAATAAAGTGCTTGGTGAGTGTATGCAAACTCATGTTTATTGATACCTCTCTGTGGCGGCATTGTGGGCACAAACAGTTAGGTACAGCCTCTGAAATGCCGAGGAGAGGAGAGCAATCAAAGCACATTCAGTTCTGCCACAGTCATTTACCCTCTCTCAAAAAGCTATCACAGGGTGCAGCTGTAAACATTTTGCTCCTCAGCGCCCCAGAGACATGCAGTCAAAGATGATAGCAGCTATCAGTCTCTTTCACAGAGGAAGCCCATGTGAATACACTTTGCAAGCTGAATACATTGGAGAGGGCAGAATACACAGAATAGTCCTAGGAGCTGTCGTCTGCCAAAAAGAAAAAGAAGAAAAAAAAAACCTCGCTCATCATTCAAAAGGAAGCGTGTACTGACGGCTACACACAAGAGTCTTTACAGTTTCTGTTGGTTATGTCCTGGGTGTTATGTGTTTAAGGGAAGGCAGCAGCCAGTGTGTGTTCCTTTTTTAAAAAAAAATAAGGGGGAAATTGCCTTACGTTTGTAACGATTGAGCTTTTTGTAATGAGCTACATTTATATTCTGTTGGTTTGTAAACCTTGTAAGCCTTTATCCACAGTGTCTGCATGATCATCACATAGGGAACAGTAGGAATTTTGATTACTGCAATAACTAAAACGCACACACACTGATTTCCATTCAAAAACGATCAAACATCGCCCCCTTCTGGACTATTCTCTGGCTTCTGTTGGGATGGAAATGTCCACAAAGAAAAGGTCAACACATTTGCACAAATATTGTCTATATACATACTTCTTTGTTGTATAAGATTCTCATCTAAAAACTGAATAAGATAACACGCAGGCTAAATGAGTATATGTAGAGGTGGCCATCATCCTTACTGGACTATTTTTATACCGTGGCATGAAACATGAGGAGGCACCAGCAAATACGCTCACACACGCAGCACACCAGGAGGAAAAACTGATCAAGTGAAAAGATGCGCCTAGAAGTCCTTCTGCAGACTAAAACCTAAGCTGTGGGTCAATTTTTAGATCTCGTTTTTTGATCTTTAACAAATCCACAGGGACTGACTAATGAGGTCAACCGGCAGGGTTTTATTTAGGGCCGTGGCTCCTCTGATGCTCCCGAGCAGCTGTCGTGAATGTGTGTGAGCTCATGTGTGTACGTGTCTGGACTTTCCACTACTTTTCCTCGTACAACTTTGTCTGGTAAGCCAACAACTCTAATTATTCTAGTTATAGATTCCCTACCTCCCACTCTTGAATAAAATTCAGACAACCAGCCGAGTCATGGCCGGAGAGTAAGAATAGATTTAGAGTTAAAAGCCTATAAATAGCAAATGGGCCATGGATTTCTGCTGCCTGTAGTATGTAGGTCTACAGAAATGTTTGTTTGTGTGTGTTCAAAAGTCACTGTAAAAGGGCAGCATGTGCTACCTGAATGTATGGTATAATGGACTATATGTAAATAAAAATACACGAGTATTTGTGTGTTTCGAATTTTCACTTCCACTTGTTAATGTGTAATTTAATAGCTGTAATCTGCAGATGTCTTGACATGTATGGCTTTATAACGTGTTAATTCCTACAGGTTAGCCCTGCACATACGAATAGAATTTAACTTCTCCGTCTCCTTAGAAAATCACAGTCACAATGACTCTCCAGTGGACGGCTGTGGCTTTCTTCCTGTACGCAGAGATAGCACTAAACCTCATCTTGTGTATTCCCTTCTTATCGGCAACAAGGTAATCCACTTTTAAACACAAACCCAACCCATTTAAGATCATGCAGAAACTCATTACTGTGTAGCATCCTAGTATCTGACAAAAAAAATAAAAAAATAACGGCCCGTGAAATGGTTCAGTTATAATTAATGAACTAAAAGAGGCAGTTCACACAAGTTTCCAGCAGAGTGCATCCGTGTCCTATCTGATCATCAGCGCATTCTCACAGACACGCTCAAAGCCTCTTTTTTAACCTTCTTTATAGATGGCGTTCAGTTTTCAGCTGGAGGTTATGGAACTGGTTATCTCCGTATTGGAACAAGTGCTTCTTCACTATGATCATGGTCCTCATTGTTCTTTTCCTTGGTAAGAAATCAGCTGTGATTCACAGACAGTTCCTGTGTGTGAGACATTGAATCTGTATGGTGTCAACTTGTTGTCCATCTGTACATCCCAGCCGGTATGTATTTGTCTTCTTCTCCGTCCTCAGATGCCGTCCGTGAGGTGCACAAGTATTCAGGTCCTGAGCCCATGCAAGATGCTAAAGTGAACCCCAATGTTTACGACCATGTGCACATGAAGTTGTTCCGAGCCCAGAGGAACCTCTACATATCTGGCTTCTCTCTCTTTCTCTGGCTGTTAGTGCAAGTTTGTTCTGTATTCATCTGTCCGCTTGTTCACATTCTGACGTCTCTTCTGTCTTGGTCTGTGTGTCTTTCCTCTGCTTCTCGTGTTTTTCTGACCTGTGACCTCTACACAGTATCATGCGTCGGGTTGTCACCTTGCTAAACCAGGTTGCTGTCACCTTGGAGAACAGCGCAGGCCTTCAGGCCCAGATGGACAGCGCCGTCAAAGCGGCCAAACAGCACCAAGATGACAACCAGAAGCTCAGACAAGTGAGAAGTACAGTTCATGTTTGTCTTCTGTTGTGGGCTGTGTCCACCAAATGCCTACACTGTAGGCATCAAACCAGACTGTATTTTGCAGTTTTGTTCCTGCAATTTCTGTTCTGTATACACTCAGTCGTCTGCTGTTCAAATTAATCAGCTTACATTTGGTAATTAAGGAGAATCCTTTGTGCCCAGGCTCTCCTGGAAGGGGAAAACTCCGTGTCAGCAACAAATCAGCAACTGAAGCTTGAGGTTGAAAAGCTGGCAGGTCAGCTGAAGGCTGCTGAGGAGGGTGAGTAATCTCCTCTGCCTTCACAACAGGGTTTTCTTAAGAGTTCATGAGAAGCTGTGAAAAGATGAGTATTGTTGCTGTGTTCAGCCGTGCGAAAGTCTCACGCTGAGGCGGACGCGATGAGGAGGCAGGCCAAAGGTCTGGCACAGGAGTATGACAGGCTACTGAGGGAACACCATCAGCTCCAGGTAACACAAATCAGTGCATGTGTAACGTGTGCTCACCCTACCAACAACTCTAAATTTTACAATTTTAATCCTGGGCTTTATCCACAGAATCTTCATTGTTTTGAGGACAAGAAGGATCAGTGAAACCAATACGCTTCAGGTGCTTCCTACATGGAGACATTTTCTACTTATTTCAGTGGGCCTGTTTCTTGCATGAAGGTCCCACCATACAGCACTATCTGTATAACAAGTTATACCTTTCTTTTAATCATGAAGTTTGAGTCATATTTTGAAATATTTACAGAAAGACTACCCAATACTGGACAAATCAGACATCAAGTAACGTACAGTATAATGGTTACTCCACTCTGGATTATGAATATTTGTGTCTTTTTGTATGTCACTGTAATACAATTTCACAATTAAATAAAAGGGGAAAAATATCTCCGGGGTATCTCTAATTGATTGTTATTGCTAATTTCACCTCAGAATAACTGAATATTTTATACCGCTGTGATTTAAGATGTCAGTAATACATGAGATTACCTACATAATTAATTACTGCTTTGATAACCAAGCCAACGTCTGTCACACATCGTTGTTTAGATATATTGTAAACCTTTAATTCAGAGAGCTGTTTTGTTTGCTTTTAAGATAAGTTAAGTTTTTTTTTTTACTATCATGTCTTTCCACATCAACTTACCATGTATATCTAATCTATGATTTGTTGAAGGTCTGACTGGTATATGGCATGAGCATGAAAAATAAACAGAGAAAAGGCCAGATTGTGCGCTGGCGTTTGTCATGAAAAGGCTGACGCAGTGAATTACACATTGAAGGTAAAACACTGAGACAACATCCACAATTTGAGACAACGTAGAGGAGAGCAAGGTTTTGTAGAAAGCCTTGTTATCAAAGTGAAGATTAACACAATCTGTAATAAAATCCTATTGTGCTATTGTTCATATCAGAAACATTTCTCCTTGAGACATTTCTGATGTAGGCAGTCTCTGTTCTTTAAATTAATAATGATAGGACAGGGTGACCTTACAGTACTGCAGTAAAACTTTCAATTTCATGCAGACAGGAAATGACTGTTCCCTCTATATGCAGCCGACATCACCTTCCCACTACCCTGATCTACTCACTGACATTGTCTATGCATAGGTTGAAACGCTTCATCTTAGCATAGCCAGAGCCAGAACGACAGACATTATGGCATTTAACCACCTAATTCAGGCACCATAACATATGTAAAATACCAAATTTGACTTTATCAAGTTTAATCAAAAAAAAAGAAAATAATAATAAAATAATAATAATAATAATAATAATAATAATAATAATAAAATAAAAAGAACTGAAAATACAGCAGTTACATTCTTTTTTCTACAAAAGTCTTTCATTTAAAACACACACATATACATTCCTGAAATAGCATACTGTTTTTAAAAAACAAAAAAACAAAAAAAAACATGACAGATTGTTGATGTCAGATGTTGTATATCTATACAAATTCTGTACAAATATATACTCTGCGTGTGCTATGAAAAGTGTCCACAGTGTTCCTCAGTGCGCGTTAGGTGCTGCACCGGCTGAGTTAGATGAGGAGAGGATGTGCTGAGGTTCACAGACGAGTCTCTCTGTCAGCGCTGCAGTCCATGGCCAAAGCCAACTGCTCACAGTGTAAGGAGCTGCTCTCCTCTTTCCTCAGCGACTCCAGCTCAGCGCTCCCATTGGTCAGTGCGTTTTTCTCCTCCCTCTTAATATGTCTTTTGAGTAGAGCAAAGCCCAAAATACAAAGGAAGAAAGACACTGTCCTCAAGCCCAGGGTTAGGCCCAGGTACACAATCCTGTATGAAAGAAAGCAGCACAGTTAGAGCACAAATGTAGTCTTTTGAGCTGTTTTTTTTATTTCAGTCGATTTTTATTAAACTTTTATGTAAAACCAAATATATTCTCAAGACAAAAATATCCATACTTAACTTTGAACAACACAGTTTTTGCTCAGCTAAGACCACACACAGATTTAGCTCAAAATAGAAAAATTGCCAATAAAAATAAATTGTTTCTAATAAACGCAGCACTCAAAGTGTAGCGCTTTCAAACAGGCAAGCTTTGCAAGGATTTGTGCTGTTCTAATGGTTCCAAACAACGGTGAAAACCAAAGAACAGCAACACTTTATTTTCAGTTTTCTGACATTTTGGTTAATAGGCATTAACACCTTTTAGGCTCACTAACTCAAGAGTTTAAAGGACTGCTAATCCTGGAAGAAACTGCACACAGCACAGCACTAGAGTCTGAATAAAACTTCTGATTACCTGTAAACTGAGGTGTTATATATTCTGCAAGCTCCTCTTCCTCCACAAGTCTTGTATCCCCATTTGAGGCAGGTTGTGTCGATTATGGCTCCAAAGTATATAGGGGCAGGTATTCCAGCTGTTGCACATAATACAATAAGTTATGACTTCAAATGACGAGCAAATAATGGTTAGGAATACACTGTAGTTGCCTAAATGCTCAGTGGTAAACGTATTAACTTTACAACCAGCACTACTGCTGCCTGGGTTGCCCACTTATCGCAGGATCGGCAGGTCAGTCTCTTGCCGGTCCACATGCTGAAGTGTCCTTGGGCAAGACACTGAACCCACAGTTACTCCCAGTGGCAGGCAAGCGTCTTGCACGGCGGCTTCTACCGTTGGTGTGTGAGTGCGTGTGGGTGAATGGTTGACGAAAACCTTGTTAAGAGCTTTGAGGACCACAAAGGTAGAAGAGTGCTCTATAAGTGCAGCTCACTTACACTCATAAGACCTTTTACATTCTCTTTTATGCTTCTGTGTGAGCCCAATAAATGCAACGCGCTGAATGTCAAGTTTAGCAGCTTTCTATGAGCCTGATGTTCAAATAGAAAGTAATGGACAGAATATATAAAAGGTGGCTCTCACCAAGAGTACGAGTGGCCAACATGTGGATTCCAAGGGCTAGCGATTTTAGCTCAGGCTTAATGCACCTGTGGAAACAAGAGTGTGGCGTTAAACTAGACTCAGATTTTCAGCATGGGAACACCTAACGGGATGAAGAATGAAAGAATGACAAAAACCTGGACCTTATTTCTGGCCTAAATTATGACCGTTTACTCACCCATATAACTTTTGTGTAATTTGTAGTCATTCGGGAGATATTTAGATCTGCGTATATCCATATAGTGGGAGTGACTGGGGCACCGAAACCCAACCTCTAAATAACACATAAACTCGTTCATTTTACCAATATGTTGTTATTATACACTAGTGCTATTCCCCGTTATCATCGTCCAGGGGCCGGAAGATTCAATTACAGATGATATCTTCTGATCTGGATGATATCACCTCTGAGCGCTCCGCAAACCCGCGATGATGGCTTGTTTACCTGTAATTTGCTACTGCTAGCTTTTTTTGCAACATGGCTAAATAGTTTTCTGATTCTGAGGTTGTGGACGAACCGTAGAAGTAGCAACTAACAGTTAAACAAGCCGACCATCGCAGTACGCGCAGCACTCAGAGATGATATCATACAGGTCAGAAGACATCATCCGGGGTCTGTAGGTCAATCTATAGACCGGACTCAACAGGGAATAGCACTAGCGTACGATAGCAAAATATTGGTGAAATGAACCGAGTTTTGCAGCAAATAATTCTTTATTTAGAGGTTGCGTTTCGGTGCCCCAGTCACTCCCACAATGTGGATTTACGCAGATCTAAATATCTCCTGCAAATTACACAAAAGTTATATGGGTGAGTATAAGGTCCAGGTTATAAAAAACAGTAGTTCCCTTTTAAGGTAAGTAGAAAAACATGATTCAGACATGTTTGTGGCCTAAGGCAGAAAGACAGAAGGAGTTTTAATCATGGAGTATGAGGATCTTTTCTTTCTTGAAGTCAGACCCCACACAACATTCAGTCATCCTTGAATTGAATTGATGTTATTCTTTACCATGTACTAAGAGACTGCAGCCTCCCCCGGTGCTGCCACCATGTCCACAGACCTTGAGGGATAAGCCCTTGAGGCAAAAGTGGAGGCATGAGAAGTCGACTCCATGAAGGCCAACATTGCTCATTTTATCAGACAGTGCTGCCAACTTGCAGAAATTACCAGGAATAACACAAAGAACTGAGCCGCAGGGGTATGTAACAACAAATGCACAACTCCCCTCCTTCTATCTTAAGCCACAAACTCACCTTTCACAGTTACTGTATTTATGAAGCATCTGCACTGATGAGGTCAGTGACTCCAGTATTTTCCATAAAGGTGTTGTTGACTGACCTAACAAGCAGCATGAAGCCGGGTGTTCCCCCAAGAGAAATGATGAAGGAACTAAGGACAGACAGAGCCAGGAAGTACGGAAAGACTTTGTCACAGCTGTCCCTGCGTGGACAATGGCCCAGAGTGGCCGTCAGGTTGCCCGGTTGGGTGTCAGCCGCTGCTACACACTGACAATTGTCAAACACCTGCCAGATAAGAAAACAATGAGTCGATCAATAATAGATGAGCTGCAGAACAGCAAGAAACACTCGTCCAGTTGGTTAAATAGTCCAGCAAATGCAACTGAAATGTCACACACTACTCAGTAATACTGAGCAGCAGCAAAACCTGTGCATGATGTGACTCAAACAGAGGAGCCTAAACATCATGCAGTGTCTGTTACTCATTTACAATGAAGTATCACGAGGGCAGCGGTGTGTGGCTGACCGTGTTCCTCCCAGAGCCAGAGGAGGAGATGCATCCAGCTAAGCACGGGGACACGTAGGTGATTCCATTCTCTCCACACACCGGATCCCACTCTCTGCTTGAACACAAGCAGCCCGAATTACAGTCAGAGAAGAGAGAGCGCTCCTCAAACGACGAGCCTTCCACTCTGCAAGTGACAACGTGAAAAAAAATGATATATTATTGACAGCTCTCCTGAAAAATTGATCAAATAAGAAACCACGGGCATTACCCTGCATGGAAAATTAAAAGAGAGACAGATAAAGACAACATAACGCAAAGGAAGTTGATGTAATCCTTAATTGCTGAATTTGAATTAATCCAAACCTAGCTTTGTAATTTAAGTATTAAAAACATGAGACAATACATACCCGGTATATGAAACCGTGATGCCCGCCACTTTGGCGTTCTCACAGCCCATGGCTAAGAAAAAGAGTGACAGGAAGTAGCCCAGCAGGGAGGTCCCAAAGGCAAATTTAGCTGCTCCCATGATACCCAGCTTGTACTTCTTCATGACAACCCCTCCAGAAAACATCCCAAGGGCCACAGCCGGGATGTTGATCATGCCTAGCCAAACCGCAGAATACAAGTCACTCTTAAAGCGATAGAGAATCAGGAAACGACCTAAACAAGGAGCATGAGGCAGCGACAGCACTACTCCGACAGGATCAAAGTCAGAACACGCATTCATTTCATTCAGCTATGAAGATGAAAAGAGCCGCGTTGTCTCCGGTTACATCTGGTTGACCTTTTAATGCGACTCAACAATATGTAAAAGCAGTGTGTTAAAGCAGTGCCTGTCATTCCACAATGTCTAAGGTGGTAAAAATGGCCGTCATTTCCAACGTTTACATACTTAAGAGGGATTCTGGAGATGAAGTATGAAAAATGAATCAAAAGCTGGCTCATGAAACGCTCACGATGACCATGAGGCTCTCATCCTTGAGCACTATTAAATACGGTCCTTTCACCAGTGAGACACAGGTTTAAAACCACTTTTTAACTCATTAAAGATTTGTATTACATACAATGAGCAAAATTAATAAGACAAGCGGTATAAATGATCTTACTTACCCATGAGAAAATTGGCTTTTGATGCTGACTGGCCATAGTGTTGCTCTATGTATTTGGGTTTGTAGGTGACCATACCAATGAGGGAGTTGAACTGAATGATGGTCACGCAGAGGTAGATGACGTACACAGGATTTCCAAGGAGACTCTTCAATGTGGGCACAAATTCTGTGCGGAGTTTAAATAAATACGGTATACAGTAAATATATTTGAGCTTGTTGTGCCATCATTTCAGGCAGAGGAGAAATAATAGGAGGTGTGGGAGAGACGTGTAACAAACACCCCCAACCTGACTCAAAGTTGCATTTAATGGCTGGCATCTTAACACTTAAACTTAGATTAATATTAAAAAATATATATTTACTGGTAATATGTGTTTAAATTAGCACGATCAGACTGATACATACAGGTCACAATGCTCGTACTCAATATGCTTTAACAGTTTTTTCCAGCTTAACTCGTTGAGTTATCATACCGTTGGCCATCAGGTGTAAATTAGCTGGCTCCTCTGGTCTGAATTTGTGCTCCAGCCTTGGTGAATCTTTGATAAACCTGGTTTGCTCTGGAGAGCTGCTGGAATCATGCTTATCCACAGGCATCGGCAGTGACTTAGGCAGAAACCAGAAAGGAACCGCAGCCATGAGCGTGATGACACCAGCGATGAGGTAGCCCAGCCACCACGCCCCCACCCAGCGGGCATCACTAGGGATGATGGTGACAGTCTCTGTGAAGAGGTACAGTAAGTGGACGCATGGTGGGTTTTCACTTTTTTTTTTTTTTTTAATAACACAGACAGATGTCTATTAAATTGTGTAGCTAAAGACAACTATTAACAACTGCTACCAATAGTTTGCGTCTCACTGCATCACAGGATTTACTCTGTCCTAATTAATTTGACAGGTACTTTGTGTAGCTTTAACACAGTCATGCATGCTAATCAGTTTCTGACTGTCCACAGTGACTGCAGCTCGGCAGAACAAACCACTGAGCACTAGATTATTTATTTCTTAGTTTATCATGTCAGTTCACAGTTTACTCACCCATGTCAACGTAGCCAATGTCAACATAGATCTTGGCACACAGTGACCCCAGCAGGTACCCAAAGACAGGGCCAATGATTGAGATGGTCTGAACGCAGGCTGAGATAAACAACAAGGAAGGACATATCTATTTAGGCTACATCCAACACCTAGGAATACCAAATGCATTATGTTTGGGTTATGGGCTTCATTTAATACAGACACATATTAATATGGAAATATTTCTCTACTGCAGAGACAATGAGCACTTACACCAATAAGGCATAACATTATGACCTAATATTGTGCCAGTCTCCCTTTTGCCTCCAAAACATGAGACTGATGAGAGAATAGACATGGGTCTTATGAGAGTGTCCTGTGGTGTCTGGCAACAGGATGTTGTTAATGGGGGCCTTTGGGCCCTAAGGATTGAGGGGAGGGGTCCTCTGTGGATCTGGAGGCCAGGTCAACATGTTCTGTTGTTTTTCATGTTTTTTGAGTTGTTTGTGTGTGTGTGTGTCTGTGTCAGGCTGCATCCTGCTGGGGATGGCTGCTGCCATCAAGAAATGTATGGGGTGGGGGTGCTACATGTCTAAGTAACATCTGCACAAATGCCAGGTCCAAAAGTTCGCAGCAGAACATTGGATTGTCACAAGATGGCCAATGTTATTTACCTCTCCTCAGTGGTCATTATGTTATGCCTGATCAATGTATCCATTTGCCTATGAATACAATCTATTCACAAACATCATAAGATCTCTGAAATAGCCTCCTTTGCAAACTTTGATTCATACTGTCTGTACTTTACTGTTGTAAATTATACTCTGGTGTATGTATGTGGATGTGTGTGATTGGTTGGCCTGATGCCACATGACCATGCCCACTTTGCAAGTGCCATATTGGCTTATATGCATATATGCATGTACACGACTGGCTGTTTCCATTTAAAAAGACACTTTTTTCACTTCATACATTATTGAAAATCGCCTTAGCATTGTGATTCTTGATGACCATGATGAAGGCCCCAAGCCTTGGCTGGTGTCTTGGCCTTTCTACAATTTCTTTTTCTCCTCGGTACTTTTTTATTCCTTGGTAGCTTTTTATTCTTCTACTTATTTGTAGCTGGGACGATAATATGCATCGATCTGACTGTTTTCTGCCTAAATGGTTGGAAAACCAGACCAGAGACTGTTGAATTAAACATCAGACATTTTGTAGTCTGTAATACACTATATAATATATATTGTAATGTTGCACAACAGCAGACATTGCTCTGTAATAGGTCAGGAACTAAATAATGTCCTGACACAGGACTTCAAATAAATCCCTGATTAATTAAATTAATTAAGTGACCGGCCAAAGTGAGTAAGGTGTATTACCAATATAGAGAGCAGCATTCTCAGACTGTGCATAGTCATCGATATAGGAGATTCCCAAAGGCTGCACTGGAGTCTCTCCAATCCCACGCAGGATGTTTCCTAGTAACACATAGATCCACATGGAAACGCTGGACTCCCGCTCACAGCCTGCAGTTTAAAATGACGAAAGAAAAGGAAGGTGAGCATTTATCATTTGGACCCATAAAAAACTATTTTAACTTGTTCCAAAGAGAGAATCCATGCATGCTAAGGTTGCTACATCAAATTATGACAGCTCCAGCAATGTAATATTAATGATGTTATGATGACAGTCACAAAGTGGACGGATTTACAGTGATAGACAATCTACGATGAAACAAGCTACACAGAAAAAAATGTCACCATTTTCACAAACAAATGAACAAGTGTTGTGTTTTTAGGTGTGGCCAGGAGTCTGTTCCTTGTCTTACCTCTAGAGGGCAGTATCGAGGGTCTGTCACCTGCCCTGGAGGACTCAGGTGAGCTTGCTGGACATGGAGAGAGGTTAGTGGTTGAATTCACTGAAGATCTAACTGATGTTTCGATCTTATAGCTGCGTATAAAATACCAATGTGACTGTTAAACAAGGGAGGGGAGAGAGCACCAAGTATTGTTAGATATTCTTCACATTGTGAAGCAAAAATACATCATAGACTACAGTGCATTAAACTTTCAGCATGCATCACATTAAGGTTTACAATGCCACCATCGGAGAAATACGCGTAGGGCATTTGTGAACAACAACCATGCATGCTTTCAGTCAGAACCCAGTGCCTACCGGCCAATGATGAAGTGAGGCATGGCGATCAAGAAAGTCCCAAAAGACATCAGGATGCATCCGATTGCTATGATCTTGGGTCGGTGGAGCTTGGCGCCGAAATAACTCACAAAGGCAATCACCAGCAAATTCCCTGCAGTGGGGAGATGATCATAAAAGAAGACGGAGAGGAGTCAAAGGCATAAAACATGAGACGTACTGCACTGAACATCTCTGTTACAGTTCTCTCTAAAGGCTTCATTACATGTAGATTTTTATACCGCATTGCACACTCATCGAAACGGCATGAGTAGTTCACAATACGTATTTGTTTATATGCACTGTATATAACTGCTTACTGGGTTGTTGTAATGGGCAAGGGACAAATGTCTTCAGCCCTAATAGAGACCAGTCTTGATCAAAGTTGGTGTGAATATTCACACCGCCATTATAAAATCCCTCTGTTCATACATACTGCAACTTCAAAGGATTCTTCTCTCATTAAGAGTCGATTAGGTATGCAACCGGAGACTATTCAAAGTTCAAAGGGGATGTATATACGCTATAGTGCAAGCCTGCTGACGTGCTGAAAACACATTCTCTGCTTACTTGTTTCCGTATCCAGATGCAACAGAACATGTGAAAGAACACACAGTAAACTGAAAAAAAATGAGGACAAAAAAAGGTATTACGAAACTCACCTACTTCGAAGCTCCCGTCTATGATACCTATCAGATAGCTTGGGATGTCAAATCGCCTTTCCAGTTGTGTGATTGTGCTTTTCATGTAGCTGCCAGTTAAAGCCTTGGCAAAGTAGGCAAAAGACAAGGATGCAAGGAACATCTAGGGAGAAAAAAATAAAAAAGCAGGTTAAAAGTGGCAAGCAGAGTGGCTTCGGAGTGTCTATCCTCTTTCATTTTAATTTGAAAAAAAAGATGGTTTGGTAGCAAGCCTTAATTTTTATAATGCATTTTTAAAACAAAACAGTGATAAATATTTATCTGGTCACCACCTGGAAAACATGAAAGCGAACAGGGGTGTGCCTCTGAGGGAATATGTATGTATGTATGTATGCATGACATGAATCTGCAGTGAAGAGCTTTATAAAAAAAAAAAGCTAGATATGTTCTCTGGTGTGTATGGACCTTCCTTCTCCTTTTGCTCAGCCGTCTACCTGTGGACACTGGCAGTCAGTAACAAAGAGAGGATTAGAAAAGCCAATCCCTCTACGGCACAGACACATCCAGAGCACTATGAGCTGATAGACCAACCATAATTGGAAACAGGTGAGAGGTAACCATAGCCTGCTCTCATGGGGATAAAAATAGCCCTAGAACGGAGGAGATGCACACGCCACCAACAAGGACACATCATTTTCAACTGAAAAACCCTGTCGTTGCACAAAATGTGTTTAATACAATTCAATTGTTAGTTTCAAAACATAACAATGCACAAGAAACAATAGGATCATGATAAAGAAGATTAACCTTTCACTTTAAGCAATTATTTATAGTATATCAGTGGTGGGCTGTCAGGGCCAGAAAAGACTTCTCTGCTGGACTAAACTTTACCAAAATCACTGACATTTTAATATTTTTCCATTCATTTTATTAAACAGTCTATTCTTTTCATTGTATGGCTTGTCTGTCTCTCACCTGTGGTGCTTCTGGCAGTGTAACTTTGCATTCGAGCTTTTATCCAATCATTTCAGCCATCACGTGTTGCCAGAGTCAAAGAAATCTGCCTAGGCCTTCACAATTAAAACTGCAGGTGGCTGAAGCTTGAAATGTATTGTAATAGCGCTGTTCCTTTAACCAACCACATTTCAAGTTCGTATTCCTAGACCCTCTCTGTGGCCTACAGTAGCATCGGCGTTTTCTTCACCTCTGATTTGAGGGTCTGTGAGCAGCTCTGTTTAAGGCAAGCTAGCAGATCATGTTCATCGTGTTCATAACGATCAATATCACAACAATGTCTTGCTCTACAGCAGGGGTGTCAAACATATGGCCTAGGGGCCAAAACTGGTCTGCCAGAGGGTCCAATCTGGTCCATGAGATGAATTTGAAAAAATGTGCAAATATCATAGAAGACATTAACTGTATTTTTTAAAATAAATTAAAAAAAAAAAAGACATTATTCCTATTTTGTGGACATAAAATGTTTTGCAGAAGCATAGTTCCTTAAATATAAAAATGTTCATAATGTATTTGTACTTCTTTGCCCTATAACAAAGGGAAGAATTAGAAGTTGTCGTTATTTATAGGTTACTATGCTATAATTGGGCTATAGATGGGGTCCAACTCATTATCAAAAACTGGAAGGATAGTGGAGAACCATCACCTTTGAGGAAGAAATGTGGTCGGAAAAGAATCCTGACTGATCGTGATCGACGATCACTTAAAGGTTTCGTGAAATCAAATTGATGAAAAACCAACAGTAGAACTCAGGGCTGTGTTTAATAGTGAAAGTAAGAGCATTTCCACAAGGGAACTCAAGGGATTAGGACTGAACAGCTGTGTAGCCTTAAGAAAACCACTTATCAGTGAGGGTAACCAGAAGAAAATGGCTTCAGTTTGCTAGGAAGCATAAAAATTGGACTATGGAGCAATGGAAGAAGGTCATGTGGTCTGATCAGTCCAGATTCAACCTGTTCCAGAGTGATGAGGGCATCAGGGTAAGAAGAGAGGCAGATGAAGTGATGCAGCCATCATGCCTAGTGTCTACTGTACAAGCCTGTGGGGGCAGTGCTATGATCTGGGGTTGCTGCAGTTGCTCAGGTCTAGGTTCAGCAACATGTGTCCAAAGAATGAGGTCAGCTGACTACCTGAATATAATCAATAACCATGTTATTCCATCAATGGATTTTTTCTTTCCTGATGGCACAGGCATATTCCAAGATGACAATGCCAGGATTCATGGGGCTCAGATTGTGAAAGAGTGGTTCAAGAAGCATGAGATGTCATTTTCATACATGGATAGGCCACCACAAAGTCCAGACCTTAACCCCACTGAGAATCTTTATAGTTGTCAGACTCTCCCATCATCAATACAAGAGCTTAATTATTAGTGCAACACTGGATGGACATAAATCTTGTGACATTGAAGCTAATCAAAACAATGCCACAGTGAGGCAGTGTATTTATCTTTGACTGAACTCAACACCAGTGATTTCTGGGCCATATTTGCTCAGTGAGTAAACTGCGTAATCGTTTTAGTGATTTCTGTAGATAATTTCTATGTTATGTTTTTGGATCATGTTTCCAGTGTAAACACACATTAAACAGTAGCCTGGGCATTCACCAGGAAATACCAGGAGGCAAAACAAACAGAGAAATGTGTATTAAAAAAAGGCCACAAATGCCTTGGGTAATGGACCCAAGCAAGGGGATTAGTAGTCTTTTAGAGTGGTTTATAAACGGCTTTTGGAAGTGACGCCAGATCTTGCAGCAGGGCTACTGTGGATGTTGGACACTTATGGTGCTTTCACAAATGTGTTTAGTTTGGTTTGAGCTCACTGGGCAATTGTGACAAAGAAATTCATACAAAGTTCTGAGACGCCCTCAACACTACATGGTTGCAAACACTTTGGAAATTGGTCAAAATCTTATGGAACATTTAGATTTCAATAAACTCTCTTCCAAAGAATCCATCAAGTAAACTGCTTGGTGATATAAATACAGTACAGGCTTATAAATAGTTAGTTTTATCAGTCGGTTGGTAACATGTTCTCTCCAGGGATCGACTGCAAGTGGGCTGAGACCAACCTCTCTAACCAGACTGAACAAACCAACCTATTGTGGAAGTAAAACTAACTAGGTGAGAAAGCAATTTCCTGATAATCTGGAATTACTGACTCGTGCTTCTATGCCTAATCCAACTAAGTAGCAGGTTACATCCATGTCTGCCCAGATATTTGTAAAATATACATGAGGTTGAATCTGACCTGTTGGATACAAACTGTACACACTTAGTGTATTTATTTGCAACCAATGATGCTTTTTTGTTGTGAGCTCACTGTGACATTTGACAACCAAAATTGAATCACTTCATCCTTGAGGCCATTTGAATTCTGTCAGGGTGTCACTGAGGTTTCACACTCACATTTACTACATTATTTTTTGTTTATAGATGTTACATTTATGAGTGTAGAGCAGAATCCTCTGCAACGTGTGCCTTGTGTATACCAAAGTACATCTAATGCACCATTACATGTGTAGTGAAAGATAGAGGCCAGAGCAGCAGTCATCGTTTCTACCGCCTCCACCAGTCATAGTAAATAGATGTGTAATCAGCGAGGAGCTAAGCGTGGCTCGAGGAGCTACAGAAAAACACCTATGTGGTCCGCAGCTGATTAACACATCTCAAGGATAAGAACAGGCTTCTCTCTCCTGTCAAGTGGTTGATTATCATTCATGCCACGGAATATAATTGGACATAATGCTTCGGCTGGGTAATGCTGCGGTTCGCATATGACTGCAATTATAACGCCGACTTCGAAACCTTCAGCGTTATCAAGGTATACATCAAGTAGCCTTCGACAGTTCTTTAGATATAATGTGTTTTCACATTTTCAAAGCGCTTTTTCTAATTATAAGTATAATGTAATACTACTAATAATGTGAATCTTCTCATTTCTTGATTGTTGCTATGACATTAACTGTGCTATACAACTGCATGAATTTAAAAAACATTTTCTGCTAATGTTTTCCAAAACCTACACACTGCATCTTTAAGGTACAAGTGAGTTCTTTCAAAGAAAAAATATGTGGGTTCAAACGTGGGCGGTTTCTGATATCCTGTTTTCATATAGAGCCAGCAGCTATGCTACTTCCACAAGGTAGTTGTAGCAACTTGTAGCTAGCATTGGAGAACTGCTTGCTTAATTTGGTACCATGTACACAAGTGAAATTGTACCTGAAGTGTCTTTATGCCGACACAGCATCGAACGATGCAGTGCCAGTAGAAAAGACACGAGTAAAATGTTAAAGAAGCTAACGAAAATACATGCTTTTGTTTCTTTCCACAAGCCTTGACACACAGCATGAGGCACCAGCTACGCAGGGAATAACAGCAGCCTGGGGAATGAGACAATTGAGCTGCGTGCCGGTTTTATCAGTTATCCTGCCTTCAGCATAGCACAGTGCTGAAGGGGAAATGCTTTTCATTAATTTTAATCAGAACAAACAGTCAATCCATTACTATTCATTTTAATTTTCTTGTGCATTCCCGATGGTCTCCCTATGATCGCAGCTTTGCACTATGCTCTGCATTAAATAGTGGTGCAATAAGCTAAGACGTAAGATGGACTGCAAAATAAGAAGACATTTACTTGGCTCTGATTGGCTGAATTAGCACCGTGTAAACTATTTTGTTATTCAATGCAACAGGTGTTAATTTATGCACATGTAATGCAAAACCCTTTAACCTCAAAAAGGTAAAATGCAACGTGTCTAACTTTGAATACTATCATGAATAGTCATGATTTTTTTTTATTATTTTATTTTATTTCTTTCTTTTTTTTTCTTTTTTTTAAACCATGGTGTAAAATATATAGAAATTAAAATTCCTTGATTCTGGTGCATTCCTTTAGTTGGTGTTGCACCTGTACTAGGGAAAGGTGCATAGTGTCAAACATGTTCTTTGAGAATAAACCGTGGGTCATCCACTCCATCAAAACCATCGGAAATCATCCACAAGACAAATTCCAACAAGAACCTGATGTAGTTTGTCACACTGTAGCAACTACAACATCACAGCAACCTCAACTCACGGATGCAGAACGAACCTAATCTGGATTGTTCACGCGTGTCCTACAAGCACACAAAAACCCTTTCTCTAGATGAACATGTGAATGTTGTATCAAAAGAACCACACTGAGAGATTCATTGTGGGATTAGCACGCACGAGAGGAAAACACACATGGACAAAAATGCAGCATGACTGGGATTCCTTATGTGTTTCTTGCAGTTGCCCAAGTATTTCACTAAGCAGCTTTTTAATTATTGTTCACTGTGCTTGTTAATCTAATTAAAAAGGGACAATCCCTCCGTTCAGACCTCTCTTACTGAGGCACAAACTTTGTCTGAGGAATTTTTCACAGCGACTTAAGAAGAAGTCTGAAGGGGGCTGAGAGCTGCGGCACTCAACACCTTGCGGCGGGGTCATTAACGAGGCCTACTAACAACATGCCACGTGCCCGACTCAAAACTTCCAGTGGAAAATGCAGGAAAAGTTGAATTTAGGTAACCTGGCTGAAGAAATCACAGTGCAGCTATGGATGTATATCAAGTTCACGACACTTACACAAGACAGAGCATTCACCAGCACACGCACTCTGTGTCTCTCTTTTCAGATAAATGTTATTCTAGTCAGAAGAGAATTATTTGTTAGCTCCCTCTAGGTCAGTCAGATGGCTATGAAATGTGGGGCCCTCTGGCCTTTCCTGCTGAAACACTTTGTAAAGGCTTTTATGACCTTCTTTGGTATGTCTAACTGTCCGTGAGGCTTGATGAAAGCATTGTGGAAGTGAAGAAACAAATCTGATATTTACAATAAATTATACATTGGTAATGTCTTTACATAAAGTGTGTGTGTTAGGGACTCTGTCAGTAGAAACGGGACAATTATTATTATCAGTTACTGTGTTCATGTTGACAGGAGTTCATCAGGAGTCTTCCTCTGCAGAGGTGTGCTACCCTGTTTCTACATTGGCCCTAAATGGACATACAAGCCAAACGCCGACTCTACATAGGACTTTTGTGATACTGCATTGAAGTGGCTTCCAACACTGGTTCACTTACACACTTGGAAAGAGAGACAAGGTCAAGGTCAAAGTGTCTTTATTTGTCTCCCTCAGGAGAAATTTGTCTTGCGCAGTAAGACAGTTTCATTCTTACTGCAGGATGCCAATAAATTCTACACACATGATCTTTCTTTTTTGTGTGTGTGTCAGAATCCGTCTCACATCATTCTGTCTGATCTGACTAAAGGTCAAAGGAAATGTAAGGGAGGAACTATTTTTTCGACAACAAAGTACATTACCTTCAGATTGGGGTGACAGGAGTTCTTCACTGCGGAGGAGGCAGGGTTGTTGCCTAGAGTCCAGCTGCCCGTGGCTGTGCCGTCTATTTTCTTCATGGCTGCCTCCTACTGTACGTTACCTGGGCTGTGGTTTCTCTTTAGAGGATTCGCTGCGGCTGCTCCCACCCACACCTGTTTGAGGGAGTTCAGAGTAAAAGATCATAGTCTCGTAGTCTCGAGAGGAATACACATTTATCCCGTTTCTCTCAGCGTCAGGTAGTGTGCTCTCCTTACAAAACGATGAATAATGATCAACAATGTTAAACCCTGGTTTAAACCACTACATCCTGTCCTCATCATGGAGGACGTGCATTTACAAAATGTGACATGTTCCCTTTTTTTCTTACAAGCTAAAGTTAGCCGTTTCTTTCACAGCGCTATAAAACTCTTGGGCTAGACACAACAAGAAACTACTCCCCCAAATGGCCGTGTGACTGCCTGTCTGAATACTCAGCCCTCAAGTTATTAATATATTTGGTCCCTGATATAGTTGGCAAATTGTTATTCAAGCTGTTTCTGTTTGTCTGTTTAAGCTTGTGGTAGCGGCCGACACACACTTTGAGTTTGCACAACGACTTATTTCCTTAAATCTTCCCAACAGAGGTGGAGAGTGGAAAGTTAACCACAATAGGAAATAGATCTGGAAAAAAAAAAGAATAATAGAGAATAATCATTAAAGATAAGAAGCTTAATTAAAGTCTGACCATTACTTCAGTACGAATTATGGTTAAAGTCTATTTGATGCTGGTTTCTGGATGGCCTAAAACTCAGTCAGAGATGCAGTCTGGAAAGTCTGCAAAAATACAAACCATTGGTGGGTTAATTAATAATTATTACCTGCAAACATGAACATTAAATATCACCTTACGCAAGCATAATAAACCCATCTGATGGTCAGATGAGTTTGCAAGGCCAAACAGAGGACAAAAAACATTGTTTCTTAAACACTGGTGACATTACGGTAGATGACAGTTCAATGACGCAGAGAATGTGCGGAGCTGTTACTAGAGGTTAAGTGGATGTCAGTATATAATTTATAACCGCTGGCTGGATTCACACCCGATTTAACATATAGGTCAGCTATGCCCACGTCAACAGCACACTTAAGACCGTATTGGGAAATACAAACAAGTCCTAAGCTGTCTTAACAAGTCAATGGGTACCTCAGTAAATACAGTAAATCCGCTTTTTCATAGCGGGGAGGAAACTGATCTTGAAGAATCAAACTGATATGAAACACAAACAAATGAAAAAAATAAATAAATGAAAGAGCAGATGTCAGTTTGAAGATTAGCGGCCTTGCTAGAAAACAAAGATTAAAATTTGATAGTTCATACGGTTGAATTGTTGTGTAAAACCACAGGCTCACGTGGACAAGCTGTATGTTGAAGGACGATCATCTGTCATTCTCATCAACAACGAGCTGACGGCACAAAGACCTTCCACTTCACGTCTTGACAGAAAGCACAACACCACCTTCTAAAGAGGCGTTATTTCATAAAATGTTCCTTCATCCTAAAGTGAGAATAATCATATGTACAATTCATACGTATAATGATAGTGTAGGCCTTCTATGACTGGTAGTGGTGAAAGAACAGTAGAAGTCAATAGTTACATGCAAACATCCTCTCAGTGTGGCTGAAAGCATTTTGGTGGAAGATTTTGGCACTACTTCTGCCTTTCACTGCACTTAAAAGAAACATGGGCTTTTCGTTGATGCCTGCATCTTTGCTCTAGCCTCACATACTGTTGGCCAGCTGGTTTGTACACGTCACAAGTTAGCCACATAGCACTGTAAGATGGCACCTCCTTTTGTTTTGTGACATATTAGAGGTTAGAGTTCACTACAGTCTCTGTGTGCAGCCTTTGTTTTTTCCCTCTGTATCGAGAGGCGTAGGTTGTACTGTCTACATACTAAGGCTATGTGATGGTAGACATAGAGGGGTGGACACCAGGCTTTGTATGGTGGACGTTCAGATCAACAGGTAATAAAGTACCAAGTCACGAACCTCTTCCTGTTGCCTGCTGACTAGCTACCCTGCAACTGATGTCAACAGTCATCAACACCTACACTCGCCATCATTACATCCTGTGTGGAATATTAATATGTATTTAAATACACTCTAACTTATCAGGTCTCAGGAGGAACGTGGATTTGATAACCTTTGATAATTTTATTTGCACATGTGATCTGCGATGCTAAAAACGCTGCCACAGTTCAAAATGTGGAAAAATGCAACAAAAACAGCGCTGACCAAAAGGTGACTGATAGTTTCCTTATATAAAGACTCAGAAAGTAGGCTGCTCATTCAGTGACATAACAACTCCTTATAGATCTCTCCTCTATGCACCAAACCACAGCTTGGCTTTGAACTCTGGGAAGAGAGAGCAGTAGCGTGTAGCTGCTGAGGATATAAACGGCCTCGTATTCATGTTACACGAATAGACCCTACGCAGAAGCAAGACTAACCTCCATACGTGTGGGGTGAATTGCTTGAATTAAAAATGCCACTTAAGGCTGCACATACTGCACAGTAGAAGGAGTAGCTACCTTGTAATTAAAAGAGAATTGTTAAAAATGTTCTAATCAGGGTGTGGACATAGCATCTGGCTGAAAACCTAAATCCTTCAGTTTGTTCAGAAGCTGTGAGTTTGCTCCAAGAGAGGATCTTTGCGAGAGGAATGTTTGTTTTGCACAACCGTACACGTCCGCTCTCTAAGTCACTGTAAGACCGAGACAGAACTGCTGCACATTCGAGTACATTCAGAAAAGGGTGAGTGAGGCACTTCACAAATTAAATGTCAAAGTGGGTTCAGCTCTGTCTTCTGATGGAGAACAGGTCTCATGGATGTTGGCATGGTGTTCAAGCTATGTACTTTTAATATCTGCTGTAATAAAAAAAAACTGATATATGTGAAGAACAGGGAAAGATCAAAGTGTGCACTTTGCATGCATGAAGACAAATCAGCACGGTTTAAAGAAAACTTAATGACCATAGCAATAATAAATTTGATTTGTGTTAAAACACAAACAAACTTTAAAGAGTATTCTGAGCAATCTCATTCAACGACCACGTGATCTGTGCTGAATTACTGTCGCTGGCACATGCGCTCATGTTAATTCATCCATGCATATTTATCAAGCTTTCACTGAATCCTGCGGATCCCCTGCTGTTTCCACGTACACACTGTGCACTGCGCCAGCGAAATGTTTGCTGGTGCAGAGTTGATGCTTCGCGGACACGGCGGTGTTTTATACCGCGATGTTTTACAGCTGCTAATCCACTAAATGACACTCAATAACTAAAAATGACTCACTCAGATAACAACAACATTACACTTACCCAACTCGGAGATCCAAGCCCTCCTCCTCACGGCGACTCTAACTTCTTATTCAACATAAAAAGCAGACAAGAAATGAAATCCCGTCGTCCGCCGTTCAAAATGACCCTCTCCTCATTAGGTCACCTGCTCACACTTTGCATGCAGGGGGAGACGGAGAGACGACACGGTGGAGACTGAGCGCCGCGCTCACGGTGCAACACGCATGATGTGCTGAAGAGAGCTGCCAAGAACTAGTTGTCATGGCATATGCACCGCGCTCTGATATGCTCCGAGCGGTGGGACGTCAATGCACATGTCTTCACGAAGTGCGTCGGTAAAGCCACAAGCCACGATTGTGATTAGACACGTCGCTGCGCTGTGTACCAGCAGAGCTGCAGCCAAGCTTTTTTCTCCTTTTTTTCTTTTTCTCGTGTAACACGCCTGGATTGTGTGATTTACAGTTTACAGCTTTGTTCACGTATATAGGAAAATGCAAAACCATATGCTGCAGACTTAATTGTAGATTCTGAACAGCTCTTATAGTTTCATTACAGTTTAAACCTTTTAAATTATCAATATGAATAGGAAAACATGATCATGGCCAACATTTTTTTTATCCTCACTGATAATTCTGTCTCATGGAGCATCTAACACTATCTACTACCTCTCACCCATATGAGCCCCCATGCTCCACAAAGAACACATGTTCATGAACAGTTATTGGGTTTGCCCTTTTACTAACTTTGCCTGCAGTGGAATCTGAAATGTCTTATTATTACCCTCAGCCCCGCTCAAAGATTTGATTGAAGCAGCATCATCTAACTTCAGTCTGCTTCATTAAAATAAGTCACAAAGGAACCAGAATGGGCTCACAAATAGTAACAACTCAATCAGACTTCAAAATTGAATTCAGCTCTTCGCCTCAAAACTAATTTGCTGAACTTGTCTTGAACCAAGAAAGTCTCGGAGAGAAACTGATAAATGAAAGGCTGGCTCTCGAAACAAAATGTCATTTGAGCCCAAGACTGACGGCGCTGTTATAAATTGATTGTTGTACTGGCTTCAGAATATGTCTGCCCTAAACTAACTTCAAAGCAATTTTGATGAAAGTAAGAGACAGCCCAAACAAGATGATTCACATGCATCCTCAGAGCTCGTCCCCTTGATAGAAAATGCGTTTGTTAGATAAGGTCATAATTCCCCCGTTGAGTCGACCGACACACCAGGTGGTCAGACCTAATTTCTCAAGTTTCTCTGTTGCCATGGGGACAGCCGGTCTATATACAGCAGGCCGTCTTCTGGGCGTGCCTGCATCTCCCTCTATAGCTTCATTGATAGGTTTATAAAATCTATTAATGACCCAAAGTCAAGAGTTAGCCAAGGTGCTAGAATACTATTTTCTGCCCTTGATTTATTGTATCATGTCTTCTTTAAGCTGCATCCCGGCACAGATTGGCACTTGAGTGCTTTTTCTGCTCGCTATGCGCTAACTAATTTACAAAAATGTCATCTGCACAGTCTGAAAAAACACACTGTTGCTTGAGTTTCGTGTAGAATCCATCGTAGTGGACTGCATCTCCTGAGCTAAAGTACAGAAATACAGACCTACTAACAGAGCTGTAACTTAGTCATTATTTAGTGCATATTCTGATCTGTGCAAGGAATGCTATCACAGATCATAGATTAGTACAAGTAGTACATTTTGGGGGAAATCAAATGTCTGTGGATACAATTACACAACAGGAATGAAGATTTCTGGCAATGCAATACCTACACTGATACAAAAATCAAATGATCATTTGATACTCTTAAATCCATAGGAATATAGACTTACAACAATCCATTATTCAGTAGCCATAGCTTTGTATACCATCTTCCTCATCTTCCTTTTAATGTTCAATTTAATCTTTGTTCCTATAATTATGTGTGATCAGACGGGTCAGACAGGTTATCATTATTGTTTGGCTGCACGAAAGGTGATTACTTTATTATTAGACCTACACTAATGTTAATTATTTAACAGGACAAACCTGAATGGAGTAACATGAGTACAGATGCTTATACACAGGTGCACTGCATGCTACAGTTTACAGTTTTTCTCAGTTGCTAAAACACAATTTCTGAAACCTTGCTCCATTTTCTCAAAAAATGTGCCAGAAATAAGGTCCAGGTTGTAAAAAACAGTAGTTCCCCTTTAATTTGCCAAATTCAATATCAAATATGAAACATATATAAACGTATAGCAACAGGCTCCTAATGGCTGTGTTTGTGGTTCAGGAGCTCTGTCTGAGCGCAAACAAGTTCATGGGGGAGAACGCAGAACCTACGGGGAAATCACATCATGATGCACCTTGAGCTACAGATTTCAAAAGATTCGATTTGTTCAAAAGATGAAAAATAAACACGGACACAAGGATACCACAGAAACTGTTAGCTTGTAATTCAATGTATTCACATTACAACATCCACATGGTTCAGTTTGTGACAACGTCTAATGATCATCAAATATATTCACTGTATGATACATAATACCAATATAGGCACTTCCAGTAAGTCTGGCAATATTGGAGCTACAGTATAGTGTCTAAATTACAAAATGGTAAAAATAAATAATGTATATCTAAAAGAGTTTTTGTAGTTTTAAAATTTCTTTACTGTACAGCATATAGTTATGTATATTGTACAAAATGGAGCATCGACCTGCAAAGAAATTCATTATTTTACTTTCACAAATACTGTGTATTTGGACATATTCCTCCTTAGTACATGTGGTAAGTGCAAGGTACTAGTGAGAAGAAAGCAATTAATTATTTAATCATGTGTCAACTATATAAAAATACTCATTTAGTTTACACAATTGTAAAGCTTGTTTGGTTCCCATGGTTACAGCTATTCTACATGTGTGAATAAGCATCAAACAAATCAATTTAAGACAAAAAAAAAAAAGAACTGGTATCAGCTCAAATGTTATTATTGATTTGAGACAGATGTGACTGTGGGGCAAAAATGAATTTGTCATCCACTCTGAAAATAAAACATTAGGTCGCCAAATTAAAATGGTGGACAGAATCCAATTGCCTTTAAAGATGAGAGATGCGATGAACGCTCTGCGAGCAGCACTCAGATCAAAGAGGAAGCGCAAGGAGAAATATGCTATAGGACCTTCTGTGAATAATAATTTCATCTGAGTATCTGTGAAGAATTGGAGAACTACTCTTTGCATCACCTTTCCCTTCATTACTTCACCAGTGTGAAGGAAAGCAGCAAGCAACAGTACGAGATAACTAAACACAGGACAGAGTCACATTAGAGGGGCCGATGGAAGATTTCAAATACACACAGAGACAAACACGCACTCTCTTGCCCGTGCACATATGCTGTATACTAAACTTTATATACATTCACAAAGCAGGAGTTTTTGGAGGTGGCGCAGTTATGCAATTGTATGGAAGTTACATAAAAGGAATGAAAGAAAGCACATTAGTTTCTCTAATTAGATGATTAGATGAGGTTTCATCTCGTCTAACCAGGTTATTCAAACTTTAAATTAAATGTGTCAGCTATTTCTGCAACTGTGATTACAGCTCATTTGGCATGAAATGCACTGACACATAGAAATGAGATGTACATAAGATGCAGGACACAAGACCATTTGAGGCCCCCCCAAAAAGAAAAAGTAAGTCATTTGTTCTGATTCACTGACCTCTAACAATTCTCTTCTGATATAGGGACTGTGTATGTCAAGCAATTAACTGAGCTTGTGTGTGGCCTCCTTCTTCTGCTGCAGAGACAGGGCAGCTATTTTGGATGAGCTATTCACTACAGCCAGGAACATTGTGTGGTAACAAAGTGTGTTAATGCAGGAACAGATACAGGAACGCGGTGTTCTACACGTCTGTATCTTAAGATGCGATGTTAAAGAAACCAGTGAACCGAGTGTTTTGTTTGGCTTTTTGAAGACCAGATTAGATAAATGTGATTATGGGGCATGAGATTGCAGCCCATGGGAGATTCAGATTTACATGTAGGTCACGAGAACTGGACAAGATTAGCGTTAGATTATTTGTTACATATGGCACCAGTGTCCTCGTGAAGGAGGCCTGAACCACAATGAACACAGTGTAGAGCACTAATTCAACTCCAGACCTACTCACTGTCTCTTTTATTTGTGGTCGCCTTTTTATGTAAATGTCAGCAATTAAAGGAAAGTTGGCATTTCGGCATCTTACTCTAACCGATGTGAAGCTCCATTTGTAATTATGGCTTTATTTAAGGTGAAACTTATTATATGACTTTAACCATAACCATCAATAAAAGTAACATTGTCATTCTCTTTAAAAAAAAAAAAAATGTCACAGTGATTGTAGAGTCACTACACATGCAGTTATTTTTCACCATTATAGTGATGGTACATTAAATGTTAGGAGGATGGAAATGTACAAGGACTAGGTGACGTGTAGGTAAGGGAACTTCTACTCATTTCATGTTTTGAAGAGTGAAATAGCCATTAATGTTGTCTTGGTTAATGAAATCCGCAGTAAACTGGTTTTTATTCAAGACAACAAATTGAATGACAGCAAAATAATTCAAGAGAATTGTTTCCGCTCCTACTGCTGTGAGAATATTTAGAGCTGTAGACGGGCCACTTGATGCACAACTGTCTGATGTTGGAAACTTGCCAAAATAGCTTTTATCAGCCTGTATATTTAAAACTACATTTTTTTGAAAAAAAAAAAATCATTTCCCACTAAATTCTCCAGAATAATTTGGTCATGTATCATCTCCATAACACGTGTGATTTATGTTTGCACGAGCTGCGTCCGACTAATGCACTCTGGACTGCTGCCTGCTGTTAAGAGTGAATGTCTCCCTGAGACACCAGGTGAGGAATCAGACAGATTCACTATGCAAAGATCACAGAGAATAAAAACTGGGGCGGGGTGACTTCAAAATTGTTTTGTACCTTTGTGCATTTAAAACGAGTGACGAGTGATACATATGTTAACTTTGAATTTAAACAGCTGACGTTTTTCCTGAGGGTTGGAGATCAGCATCATTTGGAGGTTTTTATATAAATAGGATCAGTGAGCATAGATTATAATACAGAGCACTGAGTCCAAACACAGTCATAAATGAATAGGAAAGACAAATGACTTTGTAATGTAATGTGTCAGGTCTCTTAATGGTCTTATATTTAGGACATATTTATTTCAAATGAGCTGCTTGTCAGTGGAGGTGACGGCTCTTTTACGTCTATTCACTGTACAAATGTTCAGTAATTAGCTGAATTCATCTGTATCCTCTACAGGGGGATTGTGCATATAAAAGAATTCATTTAAGCAAACAGGCACACACATATGGACACACAAAGAGCGATGAGCCCCAAATCTCTGTGTTAAAACAATAAGACTCCACACAATGGTACTTAATTTGGCAACAAACACAGATAATATGAGCATGTGTCTGATTCTGTATGTTAACGCCCAGGGGTGACTGATTTATTTTGGCAGAAGCTGAAAGGAGGAAAATTACGCCAATGTTCCGCATCGGTCTGACTCCCTTTATAATCCATGTATACAAAATAAAACATATCACGGCCCCCGGTGAGGCCACAAAATAACGCTAGAATTGAAAACACAAGTACAAGTAACTGTGATGTCTATATATAACTGCATTCAGAAAATAATTATGTATAAATTGGCAGCAAATGTCTGCAGTCCTGTGTTACCACACTGGCTCAAAGCCTGTGCAACCAGTCTTCTTCTTCTCTTGACAGTAGCAAAAGAGTCTGTATCCCAAAGTACACGAACAATCCCGTATTGCAATATGGAAAGCTCCTTTAAATGTTTGGTGAAACCGCATATTCAGATAAAATGTGTAAAGCACAGATTTTCCCACCCTGTTTTTCTTTTTCTGTATAGGCACACATTTCCCAAACATCTACAGTGTTGTGTCTAAGTGATGTGCTGGCAAAAACAGGAGTCAGTTGATAGGGTAAGAAAAAAAGTAATACTTCTTCTTCACGTCCTTGTCCTGACTGGTGTCATGGGCAGTTTCACTGTGGGTCCGCCTCCTTTAGTTCCTCTGGAGGTTTACAGTCTTCCTTCAGAGACGCGGGCCACTCTGGTTCCTCCACCTCTTCCTCTGGATCCTCTCCTTCTACCAGCTCCTCTCTGCTGCCGGACTCCTCTTCCTCCTCGCGAATAGCCAGAATTGGTTCAGCTACATTGTTTAAATGGACAGATTCTGTTCCCTGTCCCTGTTTCTGGGCCTCCTCTGAGATCACCTTCTTCCACATCTCGTGGTTCTCCAGCAGGTGATGGGTGATCTGGCAGAAGACTTTCCTCCTCTTCTTGGTAACTGCTTTCTCTGCATGAAAAATATGTGACTTGATTTTGACTTTACACATAATTAGTGTTTTCCAGTGATCATGCTTATGGTGGAAGGAGATGTCTTCAGTTGGTTGCAATCTATAAGCTCACCACTAGAGGCCACTAAATTATACACACTGGTCCTTTAATATGTATTTGTGTTTTGTTATTTTGTTAATTAAACTACAAATACTAAATAAAAAGCCAAATATATGTAGGACTGCAACTAAACTGGCCAGGCGACTGCATGATTTATTTAGTGACTTACATTTCCTCATGATTATCCACCACGTTCAAATTTCCATTTTCTTTTCTTTTCAATATAAATATTAAATATAAAAGAGATAAATGCAGTATGTTGAATAAATTATAAATACACTCAACAACATTACAGTGTTACTACCAGGCTGATTTAGAAGCTTAATAAAAACAGCACCTCCCTCTGGCTTTCCAACAAGTTGTTATTGGTATCATTCTGCATTCTGGTAATCTAATGTTGAACTGTAGTCTTTTAAATCACAATAACTCACAAAAAAATCACTCAGAGGAGAAACCATTTCTTAATGTTGCTGTTATCAGAACTGTAAATGTAAAAAAAGATGGATATGATAACATCCACAGAGAATTAAATCGGTTTAAAATAAATGAATGGAAATAAACATAAATGAAGAGAAAAAACATTTTAGGCTAAATGTTCTGATCACTTCCAGTTTACGGTTGTGCAGCTGCTACAGCTTTGTTCTAGACTGTAATGCTTACGTGATGTTTCTGAGCTGGTGGATGTGTCTTCTTCTGCAGTGTCCTCCTCATCCTCTTCCTCCTCGTTCTCCGTGATCTCTGGCTCCTCTGCCTCTGGGTTGGGTTCCACCCATCTTCCAGGCATGAGGCAGGCTGAGTCATAGGAGTTACACAGAGGCCCAACGATGTGTGTGATGAATGACTCCTGGAGTTTGGCCAGCTGCGGCGCTGCTCGATCCATGAAGGGGCTGATAGGAAGGCCCATGCTGGCCTCCTCATCACCCTAGTGCAAGCATGAGACACAAGAGGGAATGAAAGAATCCTGAGAGATGGAGTGACTCACGTTTCACCTTTCATGCTACTCAAAAAGAAATTAGTCCTTTAGGTCAGTGAAATGGCAACATAATGATAATGATTTGTGATACATGGACCTGACACTTAATAGTTTAGGAATGTTTAGGTTGGTGCCTTTTGCATCAGAAACGCTTTTAAAGTCATTTTCTTGTGACGTAAAATCAAAATATCACCAAAAGCCTCTAGACTGCAAAATGCAAGTAATATTTTAACAGAGTCCATGTGTCCATGTTACACAAAGGCCCAAAGAGGAGCCCAGCATGTGTGCTGTCTATGATGCCTGTACAGAGTGGAACAACAGCTATAGCAAGGTTTCCTGGTTGCCTTGGTAACTGACCCCAAGTGCCATCCCATACACTGTACAGCAGATATACCTCTAATCCTGCAGAGCAGCAAGATATTAATGTGGAGCACAATGAGATTCATCAAAAGACCAGATTTCAGATTTGTTCAATTTGATGGAATTTCGTGGTTGTTGAGTCGACATATACGGAGGAAAAACGAGATCTGAGATCCTGCTGTCACCATGACTACATCCTAAACAAATGGCTGCTGTGGACCTAGGTGTATTCTAACGGGGCTATCCAAATGAATATAAGTGAACTGGTTTCATAGTTTTCCATCACATCAGAAATTTACCCAGTGTATAAATATCGACCAGATCCAAGTCATATTTCATACATTTCATACATTTCATACATCATATTTCATCATGGTCAGAAAGGATGTGAATGCACCTCATCCACAAGGGTCTTTCAACATGTTTTCTAGTGCTTCATGCAGAAGCATGTGCTTTGTGTATGCATTGTGTACGTGGCTGAAGACATTCTTCACTGTAAATACACTGCTTTGGCTGTCTTTGTTCAATGGCATTGGACTTTCAAGGCTGACGTGTGTAATCAGAGGCTGCCGTTCCACCTGAATTACAGTTGCCCGGGCACCCTGATTGCGTCACCACATCTAGCAGCACTAAAGCCATTGTCACTGAAGAGTGTTTTTTTTCCTGTGCAGCTCTTGCAATCTGTGTCTTCCCCCAGTAGACCTCAGAGAGGCTCGTAACAAGCAGGCTGCGTCACCCAGCTGAAGTAGCGGGGTACATAAGAGCCTGAGCATATTCTAATTGACCCAGAGGCAATTAGCCGAGATTAACCAGCATTCAGCGCCAAGAGGACATACTGTAACAAAGGTCATTCAGGGGGTGGCACTGGGCTTAAGGCATGGCTAGATTCTGTTTGCTGCTGCAGCACTGTACATAAAAATTAGGCCACGATTGCACAGGATTACTCTAACAGTGAAGACAGACATCCAAGGCACACAGTTTATACTGCATGAATCATTAGCACATATTATCAATATAGCCCGCCACAGTCTACAAGATACAACTCTTTCTCTACTGTTCTTTGTTTATATGTGATTAAAATGTTGATGTGCAATGTATAAGTTGAAAACATAACTGGTTTTGTAATAGCATTTTGCAATGTATGGTCCATTATCCAAAATGAAATACTAATCGTAAAGAATCATACAGCACTGTATTTGCTATGACAATATTTTGTGTTAAGGGACTTTTAAGACTTTTATTGTTGGCATCTTACATAAAATTCACAAGAGGAATGGCTGTAAACTGAGTATGAAATACATGTGTAGTATATGATATGGAACAGATGGGACATTGGGAGAAATGGAAAAAATAAGAGCATTTATTAAGTGACAGAAAATAAAGTTGTTGTTTTTTTTTTAAAAAAAGGATAGAAAATAGAACCCTGAAGTGAACAAATAAATCTTGTCGTGATCTTAGAACTTAAGCAGTTTCTGTCTCACATCATTAGGTCAGAGGCACCGAATGAAAAAATGAATTAAAAGGTTTAAACCAATTATTCCTGACGCCCTGACAAAAGTCAGAGCAGAAAAAAAAACATAATGAAGGGGGGACTATATTTCTGAATCTGTACTTGCTTTAATTGGCTGTGAGATCAAACAGAAAGAATTTATGCAAAACCCACTACACACTTCCAGTAAGGATTCTTTTATTTTATTTCCTTTACTTTAAAACATTGTGAGCAGTGTGTGTTATGCGTGTTTTTGATCGGTTCAAGATATTAAAGACATTAAATTCGGCTGTCGGGTTAAAGTTATAATTATGTCACTGTTAGGGTTAGAACAGGCATCGTAAGAGGCTTGTCGTTTATGGGCAAGACATGTTGTGAAGAAAGAAAAAAAGCTAAATTATAACTGAGAGCAACATTTTGTCATGATTTGCACAAGGAAGACTCATAAACAAAGATGTTAACCAGCTCCAGTGACTCCTCTAAGCCTTTAGCCGTTAGTCTCTGCTGTCATATTAGCTCTTCTTGTAGACAGGGCTTAGCAAACCTGGAATGGAACATAACTGGAGACGTGGGTCAGAGAAACTTTAACTCATAAAAAACTCTTGCTATTTACAAGAAACACAAAAAGTTGAAACATTCATCTAAAATGTCTACTAACAGCATATGATCTCTCTCCCTCTGCCTCGCTTGGCACGAGAGTATATGTAAAATGTAATGTAGGCTTTTTGATACAGGACATTCTTGTTAGTATCAACAGGTCATTGCTGTTTTTCTTTGGTTTGAATGTGAATCTGGGACCTGAAAGAAAATATAGAATGCAATCAGACTTGAAATGAATGCCTTACAATCAACAGCAACTCAAACATGCAGCTCGTGTATCACACGATGTTTGTCCTTGTTTACCAAACCTCAGTGATTTCTTAATAAAATCACCTCAGACAGGTGATTGTTAGGTGAACACCCAAGCTAGATAGTGGATAGCTAGATAGAGGTAGATAATGGCGTGACCACTGTCCTGCATTGCGTTGCTGGATTTGTGTTGCTGCACACAAACATGACGGTACTCTGATCTTTAGTTTAGCAGACACCAAAGAGGCCATGGCTCCCATCAAAAAGGTGGTTCACTGACCTGTTCGTAGAACTCGTTGACGATGCCCTCTGTCCACTGCAGATGCAGATCCTTGCACTTCAGAGGGCCGTTGATGTCAGCCAGCTTAATGCACATCTGGCAGACCAGCAACCTGTCGTTCTCGTTGGACCAGTCGATACCTGTCGATGGATCATCACCCACCTGGGAGGATCAACAAATACATATTCTAACATTTAGCATAATCAGACATGGCAGACCCAGTTTTTGATGTGTTCAGTTACAGTAAATGTGATGCCACTGATCAGATGATTTGTAGTAATCTCTACTTACAGTGAGACTGGAATGCACTTAGGATGAAACAAGAAAATAATGACTTGATGGCTTTAGAAAAGGAACATAAGCCCTTTTTTTCTCATGATGGAATGATCCTCATATAAAAATGTAGAGGTTCCACAATAACAGTGTTTTAAAGAAAGTATGACCACCTATGGTATGTCTAAGCTTTAACTAGTAATTAAATCTTGGGGTGATGTTATGAATATGTTTATGAATATATTTCTAGAGATAAGGCACCACTCAAATACAACGATGTTAGTCTTAGCACTGTTTCAAAGAATTCCTTATCTCTAGTTATTCTTAATGAGCTTTGGATCTGGAGAAGTTCGGGAAGCTAGGGAGATCAAGTGCAGTACTTAATGGGTACTTCACAGAAGGCTAATTCACTTCTAGGAAGAGGACCAGGTGATGTGAGAGACATCGTTGTTGCTTTTGCTGCCAGGCCAGCAGGCTCAATGTTAGCTGACAGGCTGACAGGGCCCTGGCCGTCGAACGGCACCACCACACTAATGCTCACAATGGAAAAACCCAAGACCTTCCAACACAGGGCCAACATTTTGTCTGTACTCGAATGAGTTCTTGAAAAGCTACAGGGTGCTTTGTGCTGTTGACTTGAGCTGAACAGAGAAGTGCTGCAGTGTTTTGCACAAACAGAGCTGTTCCTCGAAAACAGACATTTCTCCTTCCATGAAACTCACTGTTTAAACATCTGAGCGGAAAACACCTCCACAGAATACGTTACAATCCATCAGTCACCTTATATGTAAACTCTCCACCTCTAAAGGTCACATCTTTCCAATATTTACTGTAAAAGGATTTTTAGAATACCTTGGCATTGAACTCCGCCAGGAAGTCAAAGTGCTTCTTCAGATCAGTGGCCAGTATGGCCTCAATGACCAGGAAGCGGAAACGTTTGAACTCCACATGGTCCAGGTTGACCAGGAAGTTGTACTCTGGCTGTGACATGAAGAGGTTCCAGGCCGAGGCAGCGTGATGGTTTTCCAGGACGGAGCGGTCGTTGTAGAGCACTGCCTGCAAACACACAAGCACTTTACAAAAACATGTGCAAAAATTGTCTTTGGACAAAGCCAACAATCCCAAAACGTTCTTAAAAAGAATTGTAAAAAGTGACAGTAGGTAAAATAGATGACTGCAATGTTTAAGTATGAATAGGAGAATCCACATAATACTTTAAATATACCAAACTATTGTAGAGGAAATTAGAGCCTGCATTTGTATTCTCTCATACACAAGGTTCCTTTTCCTGTCATGTTTAGCTAAATTTAGCAGATTTCGAGCTTGTGACTTTTCAGTGTCTGACGAGCAAAAAGGAGTTACTGTTACTGTTGAGCTTATCTGCGAAGGTTCATAGTCATCCAGCCCATAGTGTATCCAAAAAACAAGCTTAAACTTCTCTACTATGTAGGCTGAACAGCATGGGTACCTGTGGGGCGCTGGTGGCCACCAGGAAAGCGTTTGTCCGGCCTGGGTGATCGTAGTCGTGCATTGCAGCTGCCACGTAAAGGGCCATGAGCTCCAGAGCGGGTATGAGGCCTGACAAGCAGCCGTAACCATCTTCTGACACAGTGTAGGTCTTTGAAACCAGGAAGCCCATATGACTGTGTGTTATTCCACTGTCGGAGTCTGGCCGCAAGGAAGGAGACAAAGTGAGGAGGATGAAGATCGGGGTGGCAGGATTCACACAACACACATACTGTACATGCGCACTTCCATGTGCACACACACACACACACACACACACACACACACACACACACACAAGAACTCTAGAGCACATACACACACTTCAACATTCAAATCCACTTATATGTGGATCAAAGGGATGGCCCTAGTAAGGCATACAAATGAGGTTATGGAAATATGGGTAAGAGGGAACTCTAATCTGGGTGCGATTTCATGCTGTTCTCAACTTCAAATAGTGTTTGGCACGTAAATGCAAGTGCCAAAAGCCTGAGTAAGATAAGACAAACTGTGAGGAGGATAAGAACACACACTCCTGCAGGTTTGATGCTTTGACATTAACGAGATGGCTCACAGTGAGACTGGAGGGAGATGAAAACCTCGGAATAAAAAAACTCTGGCCGACGTATAGAACATTTATTGTCATAAATTACATATGAAGAAGGTATTGGGTCAACTTAACTTGCCTCCAACAACTTCTAACACACTTTGCAGCACCCCCAGCAGGACATGCAAATGTCCGCATGCATGTGCTGATGGACAAACCTGAGTCACTGGCAGAGCCGTGGTCAGTTATGAGGCTGGGCAGGCCGGGCACAGCCTGCGTGGTGAGGTACCAGACTGCATGGAGCACATCTGTGGCGTGGACCCTGTTGTGATCTGAAAGGAAACAAAGTCTGCTCAGCGTGTGCATGTGTGTGCATGTGTGTGCGTGATCTCCACCACCAGGGTGTACTGTCGGACTGCTCATGTGCCATAACAACATAAAGGCAGCATACGCTCATATATGACCGTCACTAGAAAGACTGTATGACGCTTCCATCTAGTGGCAGATTTCATTTTTACAGCTGCGCACAGGATTATAGGGACACGAAATAAAAATAACACAACAAGCAGTTAAGACGTGGAAGCTTACACGGTATGTCTCTGTAACCATTCTCAAGAGCGTGGAAGTAGTTCATGAATTCTTTGACAGGGATCTTAAAAGTCTCAAACAGGCCAGTGTCCTCAAAGAGCCTGTAAGATACCTGAAACACACAAAAAAACAGTCTGTGAACGTTACATGGCGTTGGTAATTTGCATCATAAGTGTTTCAGTGAACAGAGAACAACAGTGTAGATATTCTCTGTTCATTATTGCACAATGTATCTGAGGAATTTGTATGCCGTTTGTTTTATGGCTAGACTTTTTAGCAATGAGAAAGGAGGTGATTGGGAGAGAGAGGGGAAGACCTGCAATGGACCAGTAAACAGTTGTGCTCATTCTCTGAGATTACTCCTTGATGCTCTCAGATGTCCTCACCTGACTGAGGATCCGTCCACATTTCCCATTGGTCCTTTCCATCAAGTTGAATATGGGAAAGTTCCAATTGTTTAGCTGACTCATCAAAGGCTCCAAGTCCTCCATTAATAGCGGTTCTGGCGCCAGAATCGGTTTGTCCTGTAAAAAGTGGCCCATGGTGAGTGGTGATCAGCTCGGGCGCAGGGGCCCGTACTAACGTGACGGCCGCTCTGCCTCGCCTTACCTCCGGAGGTATTAATGTGTGGAGGATTACATTCTGGGACGGGGTTTTCCCGTCCTCTGCGTCTTCCTCTGTGCATGTATGTGCTACATCGCTGCTGTCACTGTGGTTGGCTTCGTGGGTGCTGTCGTAGTCCGATGACACCACCACTTGGTCCTCGGCTAGAGAAAGGAAAAACAAAGAGATGTCACGCTGCGGCCCTGGGGGAAAATCCACAGTTAATCTCCTTAAACTGATGTGTATCATCAGGTGTCTCGGGGTGTTGGATTTACTTCTCCGCTAAATCCACTTCCCTTAATCCTGGCTTGTTATAATAGATTATTTTCTGTAATTGTCACAGTAAAGGTCCCAGAGATAGTGATTACTGCGTACATTAACACCAGAGCATCTCTGATTGCTGCCCTTACTCACAGCAAGTCTTACAGTGTGTAAAGCCAACGTTAAGTTTGTCCCTTTGTGTGTAGGGAACCAAAAATGGAAATAAAGGGACATTTTGAACCAAGAGCCTTTGTTTTCTTTTTGTTTGTTTTTTCACTAGCCTATTGTATATGTGTAATGCATACATTAAACTCCTACATCAGCACATTACAGTGGTCACAGAAAGAAGGACAGAAAAACAGTGATTTATGCCTACAAACACAAACACTCTCCCTCTGCTGCTTGGAGGCAGCAGAAATTATAGAAATAAGCAAGACTGCGAGCGTACCTGATCGTGGTATCCTGTCTCCTTTGTCTATAGAACCCTCACCATGGCTCAGTCTGATGTATGGTCTCCCACAACTGTAGAAAATAAAAGTTTACTGTTAGTTAGAGAAAAGAAGACGTTTTATTTCACTAACTCCATCATACATGATATCCATCTTTGGTAACCCTTTATATTAAGGTACACCTATTCACCATTAACTAGTTGCTTATTGGCATGCAAATTAATAACATATTGGCTCTAAAATAGTCATCATTAAGAACTAATTAATTCCTTATTCTGCATGGCCTTATTATGCAACCAGTAAGCCATTAACTAGGAGTTTTCCCTCAGTAACCTCAGAATGATTGTTTATTAGTAGTAAGTTAAGACGTTGTTGCATATGAATTACGATCTCGATATGCTTTGCTTAGTATGGACTTTATAAGGTGGAAGTACCACAATAATAGTTATTCTCCCTTAATAACACTTGATGAATATAGTCTGTTAACAAAACACAAAACTACAAGTGTTAATATTGTCCAAATAAGTCTAAATTAAGTCTTTGCTACTTAGAATATGTTCCCATTAATAAAGTGACATCTTGATCATTACTAATTCACTAATACTTGAACACTTATTAACCAACACATGTTCTCTAATCTAAAGTTGCCTCCTTTTCACACTTAGTTAATATATTATAGGAACTACTGTAATGAACAAGTGATGGGTTGCACCTTTCAAAACAATGGATCAATCTATAGGTTCCCTCTCATTCAGTGGTAGAATAACAAAGACGGCACAAGAACAAATATCTCCTTTTCCCAAGGCTGACAACAAACCTGTGTGAACTTGCTGTGTATTTTAACTTCCAGGTAATGGGGTCTGCCTGAAAATTCAAACACTGACAAATATTGGTGTATATAAACGTGTCAAACAATATGGTGTCAAATGTATAAGCAGGTCATGTTGCTCTTGTTGAAAATCTGTCGGATTCTTTAACCAAAATCTGCCAAAATTTACTACTAATAAACAATAATTCTGAGCTTATTGAGGGAAAACTCTTAATTAATGGCTTACTGGTTGTGTAATAAGGCCATGCAGAATAAGGCATTAATAAGTTCTTAATAATGACAATTTAAGAGCCAATATGTTATTAATTTGCATGCTAATAAGCAACTAGTTAATGGTGAATAGGTGTTCCCTAATATAAAGTGTTACCCCATCTTTAACTACTGTGTGTGGGTGTGCTTGTACAAATTGTGTTGCGGGGACATAAATCTCATTATGAAGTCACATTGTGGGGATCCACATCCTTTTTAGGGAGAAAAGGCAAGCCCATAACATATGTAAATCATCACATTGGAGGGTGAGGAATATAAAGCCAGGGTTGGTTTTATCCTCCGCTCTGAGATTTACATCCTCGAGCGTTACTGCACTAATCAAATTCAAGAATCTTTTTGTTTTTGAAGTGTAAGATGACATTTTTTTGTTCTTTTTTTTTGCAAAGAACTCAACAACTTTTACATGGCAGAACAAAATATTTGAAAACTATTTCAGAAAAAACACGTGGGGTTACAGAAATACAGAATAACGCACGTGCATTCGTACAAAAACAAAATGTGCGAGACTTTGCTGTCTGTAGCTGCGCCAAAGAAGTGGGAATAATGCCATTTACTACATCTGTCTTTGATGTCTAACCAGTCAGCAGAAGTTGTCAGGAAAAAAAAAAAAAAAGAACTTAATGGGATTCCTACTGTGCTGTCCCCACATGAAAGAGACGGTGTGCAGATGGTTCAAAAAAAGTCCTCATTAATGAACCTAATGGATGCACACATTAACACAATGCAATGGGAATAAACAACAAAACAAATCTGAAACAGTTGCTGATTCTGGCGCTGTTATAAATGACTCATTAGAAGCTGAGCCCACCCTGTTCGAGATCAGTTTGTCAGCGGCAGGAGCAACTCGCAGCCACATTAGACACGGATGAAACTATTCACATTTATCGACTGGTTCGTAAATCAAACAGCAAATGTTGCCTTCTGCGTAAGGAGCTGGCCTGTGCTGGTTAGTTAGCTGCGTGACACCGCGGGGAGCTTCCAGAGCTGCTCTCAGCAGCTTTTCCATGTTTCTCCACTGAAGCCGCTGTCAGACCGTAGGTGGTTCCAATTAAAATACCTCTGCCTAAATGTTGTAAAACCTGCCTTCTCCGAGCAGGAAATGCCTGCCGTTAAAGCATGGTGTCACAGGGAGCACAAAGGCCCATAGTGTGTCTATCTCCTTCTGATAAAGTGTTTCTGGAACACGTTTGAGCCGTACCCACCCAGCATAATGGTCATGAGGCCCCAACAAAGGGGGTTCTGTTGTGTTTGCGTGGCCAGGTTGGACCACTGTGTCTAATGCCTAGCAGGTGTGGAATATAAAATAGTTTGATAGTTTGGCGGGTGAACAGTTAGTACATTATTGTCAGGGGGGTCTGGGCAGGCAGCAGCGCTTGGCTTAAAAGGTTTACTTTTAATGAAAGTTGAAGAACTGGCAAACACTTTTTCTATTCTGCTAATGCAGCAGAATAACCTCGGCTACTGACATTGAGCCTTCAGCGCAGAATGTAAATAAGGAGGCCGGCCATTTTCTCTCGAGGAATCTGTCAGTCAGGTATCAAGTGACTCTGCTTTTATTGCTAAAAGCAGTGTAGTTACAGCGGTTAGCGCTGTAGTTACAGTAATTTAACTGTCCCAGTGAGATGTACGTACAGCATGAAGACATAATACACATTCCTGTAGGTATTTGCTTCGACCATGTCTGCTGGAAGTGATCTTCAAGAATTTGTTTTGCCTTTGGGAAGAACTACTGCCTGTATCCTGCGGTGTGGTTACGTTTAGGCTAAGAAAAAAAAAAAAATCATTGTTTTTACTTAAATATCGTGCATTAAATGTGGGAGGAGCTTTCTATTATATAACAAAAACCACAGTCTTTCCATGATCCTAACTAAATACTGTGAATGTCTAATCGCAACCATGAAAACATTGGTGGGTGCAGGGATTTTGTAGGAAAAGTATTAACATTGTGGATGTTTTGCAAATGGATTTATGGACGTAACTAACAGCTTTTCTGTTATTTACTTCCTCAATACCTCGATTAACGTTTAACTCTTT